>CANTUQ010000182.1:552500-1848668 GCA_947683425.1 Excoecaria cochinchinensis
TTCTAAAAGTGCAGGAAAAAGAGATTTGTCTCTTAAGAGATCTCAAAAGAAAGAACCTGAGTAGACTTCATCTTGCTTGGGTGAATGTTAATATCGAGTTGAAACTGTCCTTGACTGGCTTTTGCATGTACGGCCTTCATTTGGACTTTTCCTGCAAAGTGGTGTGCACACGTAAATATACAATAGATTGTGCATGCAAGTGTAAATGGCCACATGCAAATGTTTGCTAAAGAATTGTATGCAATGCATGTGAAAAGGATATACCATGTCCTAGGTGGTTAATGGTCCATTGAGGATATGACTTGGCTGCTCGATCATGCCTCCAAGGATCTAGAAGTGTCATCTTGACTTAGGGACTCTGACCCGTAAACTTTTGTGAATCTTTGCCCCCCGATCAATGATCTCACGCCCAGAATTCTAACTCATGTCCTGAATTATACCTTATCTGGCTGAAGGGAAATCATCCGAAGTAACGTCGCCTTATTGCTCCAGGCATCGGAAGTCATTGCTTTAAAGGTAGTGCGTCCCTTGTGGAATTTCACACTAGCTTTTCTTTGTGGAAAATGAGTCCCTTGGGGGATTTTCACATAACCCTTTGCCTAATTTTTGCCTGGAATGGACCCAACCCAATCCAGCGGCTTTTATTTATTTTATTTTTTTTATAGGGCAGACTACCTGTTTTTAGGTTTTCACCCTGCCCTTTGGCCTAACTTTTGCTTAGAGAGCCAGTTACGATTTTCAACTCTAACGGCCTTTTTTTTTTTAATCTGAAAGGGCTACAAGAGAAGTGAAGGCTATTATCAGAACCTCCTTTAAGGCTGACCAGCACAATTTGCTTAGACATCTTCTAACGAAAAATAATTAGAGAATAGTTCAGATGGAATTCAAGATGCGGTGAGGCCCCTCCCATTCTTTCCAGATGGCATCTTATCTTTGACTTTCACCTCTAAGTACCATGGCCTCTGGACCCAAACGCTTGTAAGGCTGTTATACAACTAATCAGAGGTTGCCCCCATTACTTCTACTAGTGCATGCAAGATACAGGTGCCAAGTCTAGCGGTTGATAATAGGACCCATCAGCTTAAGCGCTTGGCTGGCAAGAGCAGAGTATAGTTATTTAGATTAGATGCATTCAATAATGAATGACGCTTTTCTTTTAATAAAAGAACTAGAAGATAATGAACACATGAGTCTAATTGCCTTTGTTTAATATCTTTCTTGCAAAATTGTGTACATTTCAGTATGATTTCTCTACACATGATCATTATCTAACATAGATTCAAAATGCAAAACTATATCTAATCTCAGAATGAATCTTGAAAGTATCAAAACTTCTGTTTCCAATCAGCTCTCTCAGGTTTTCTTGATTAGACATTTTCTCTCAAGCCTCTAATTTTTGCCCAGGACACCTTTTTTCTGTTTTCATCCTGACGAGGTGCCCAATTTTAGCAAGGCCGCCTTTTTTCGGTTTTTAACCCGTGGGGCTTTTATTCTCTTCTTTTGATTTTTAGTCTTTAGCCATGGAACCTTTTGCATCTTTCAATGCTGACTGGTTTTTTATATTTGCTTCCATCACTGTCTATTGAAAATGATGCTCCCTTGGACAATAACTTCTCAAGAAAAAATGGGCCTTCCTACATTGGTCTGAATTTGCCTCATTCGTCTGGAACATTTGGTCTCATTTGCTTACAGATTAAATCTTCCTCTTTCAATAGGTACTTTCTGACTTCCTTCTCTAATGCTCGAATAGAGTTTTTCTGATAGATCTGACTGTGATAGTAATCCCACGATCTGTCCTTATCTGATGTGTTTAACTGCTGTAACCGTTGTCGCGCCCAGTCGGCTTTCGAAATCTAGGCTTCCATGACTATCCTTAAAGATTTAAGCTCTAATTCTACTGGCTGTACTGCTTTCGGCCCATGTATTGAGGAATAAAAGGTGACTCCTATAGAGGCTCAGACGATAGTTCTTTAGCCCTGAAGTGCAAAAGGCCGTTTCTCTGCCCAATCCTTGTAATTTCGAACCATCTTGACCAATATCTTCTTATTAGCAGCCTCTCATGCCCCATTGATTTGAGGGCAATAGAGAAAGGACTTGTGGTCTTTAATGCCATACCTCTGGATCAACTCCCTAGCCTTAGCCATAAACTGCCCTTCCGTCCTTGGACATAACGTGGTGAGGGAGACCATATTGACACACCAAATTCCTTTCAATGAACTTATCCATATCCCGAGTGTCAACTTTCCTGAGGGACCCGACTTCCACCCACTCGGTAAAGTAGGTGATAGCAATTATAGTGGACCTATGTCCATTAGAAGCCATAGGTCGCACTTCCCCTAAGATATCTATTCTCCAAGCTCGAGCAATCCGTACCAATTATAGGTCAATAGAACCCTTTCGGTCCTTTTCGGAGGCCAAGAAGAATGGTAGAGTATGGGTATGTGTGAATTAACAGGATTCGATCAAAGCTTATTGTGACGCGCCCGAACCCCACTCGCGATCCGGATGGCCTTCGAAAATTCGCTTTTAGGACCCGAGATCGGATGGAGGTTCATTAAAACTCGTGAAAGCTGATCGCTTCGCAATGGACAAAAATATATCCAAACCCATTGTTGGCAATCAACTTACGAGAGCGTCTATTGGGTTATCATAAGGCAGGATCACGGAGTCGCCACCCGATAGAACATCGGGAAATAAATCTAACCTTATGAGGCTCAAAACCAGAGAGAGTTCGGGACCTCACTCTTATTCATACCTTTGGTTAATATTATGTAAAAGGGTTTTTGGGATCAATTATTTTATCTCTCTTCTCACACGAGTTATGCCATAAATTAAAGCGCATTCAAACAAATAAAAAATAATAAAATAACAAATAAAGCGATAAATAAAATATATTTACAGTTATCCAGAAATAAATATAAAATCATAAAAGGAAGATATAATAATAAGAATACATACATAAACCGGGCTATTCTTTTAGGCGGAAACATTGGTTCCCAATTACTTTTTATGAAAAGTTTTGAGCTCTCAAATCAATTTAGACCTTCGCTTTGGAGTGAAAACCAGGACATCGGTCCAGTTTTATTAACAAATATCATTTTGGTAGAAAACATTTATGTGGTGGTTCTTTTTAAGCGCGGTCGAAAATCTTTTATTATTACAGACCATTAGCGAATAAAATAAAATAATAATAATTCCGAATGATAAATAAATCCTAATCTACTCATTCCGACCATGTTTCACCTAACTCCGTGGGCGAGTCACGTGCCACTCGTGGTTGCAGTCAAAACAGAAAATTAATATCGGTGAGTAATGAATGAATAAATAAATAATCGAATAAATAAATAAACAAATAAATAACAGAATAAAATAAATTGAATGTAAAAGCACGAATGACAATTAAAATGATTAATGCCAATAAAAGTAATGATGCTAATAATAATATCATAAGATGATAATGGGTAATAAATACACATAAAATAATGATAATAATTATAAATGGATAGAATAATAATTCAATGTAATGATAGTAATATGAACAAAATGATAATAATGATAATAATATACTAATAACAATAATAGCTATAAAATGTATCAAACTTAAATAAAAATATTACTAAGAATGAATAATAATATAAATAATATAAATAATATAACAATATAACAAATAATAACAATAATGATAACAATAATAAGAATAATAGCAGTAACATAAAACAATTAAATGTAACATAATAATAATGACAGTAATGCTAATAACATAAACAAATACTCAATAATAATCACAAATAAATGTAAAATAAACATAAACTAAATGATATTAATAACAATGATAACATAATAACACTATTAATAAATAAATCAAATAATAATAATAAATAATAAAGAAAATAACATAAAAGCGGAAAGATAAATAAGAATAAATAAACCTAATAATAATAATAATAAAAATAATAATAATAAAATAATAATAGTAATAAGATGAACACAGAATAATAATTAATAATGAATAAGTATAATAATATTAATAATAATAGACATAAAATGCATAAATATATAATAATAACAAATAATAATAATAATAATAATAATAATAATAATAATAACAACAACAACAAATATAAAAACAGAAAATAAATAAATATATAATAATAACAATAATAATAAAAATAAATATAAAAACAGAAAATAAATAATAATAATAATAATAATAATAATAATAATAATAATAATATGTAATATATAATAATTATATTAATAACAGAAAAAGTAAATAATAATAAAATAATAATAATAAAATAAATAATAATAATAATAATAATAATAAAATAAGAAGGGAAGGAGACTTACAGCCGGAGCTTCGCCGGAGCGTCATCGGAGCCGCCGTTGAAGACACCGCCACCGCCACCGCCATCAGCTTCGTCTGGTCACCGGCAGTTCATCCCCGTTGGTCACGCGCCGAACGGCGTTGTTGTTTCCCCGGAAAACGCCTTGAAGCATCCGGCTTCGATTCCTCCGATCTCCCCGATGCCGGCGAGTGGTGGAGATCGGCTGGCACGGGGAGCTTCGTCCGGGCCTCGTCGGTCGTGCGGCGGCGCGCGTGTACCACTCCGGCGTCGGGGGTGGCCGGCGGAGGCCCCGCCTTTCTCCCTCTCTTTTTCTTCTCCGCCGGCGTCGTCCTCTGCATTTTGGCCCTTCTCTGTGTTTTGTTCCTCACTTCTTATTTATTTCCTCTTTCTTTTAATTCTTTCAATTCTTTATTTTGGTTTCCTTTTGATCTTTGGTTTGTGTTCACATTTTGCTCTCTTTTCTATTTTTATTTTCTTTCTATGGCCGGCCCTTCTCTGTCTTGCTCTTGCTCTCTTCTTCTTTCTATTTCACTTCTTTGTCTCTCTTTTCTTTATTTTCCTTTGATTTTGGTTTGTTCTTGTGCTCACTTGCTCTCTCTTTAATTTTTTCCTTTTTTTTGTTCTTCAGCCGAGAGCCTGCTCTCTCTTTCTCTCTTTTTCTTTTCCTTTCAATTTCTTCATCCAGCCGAGAGAGCCCCCCCATCTTTTGCTCATCTCTTTCTTTTTATATCCCCAAATTAGGGTAAATAGGTTCACCTAATAAGTCCCTCCGTTTTTTATTATATTTTATTTTTATTTATTTTTATTTTAACTAATTTACACACTTAAACTAAACACATTAATTAATTAAACATTACTAATTAAATATATTTTTCTACTTTCTTAATTTAATTAATTTACTTAAACTACGACATCTATTTTATCTAATTAAACCCTATATTTATTTATTTTATTTTATTTCAATTTCAATTATCCTAAAACATTAAATAATTAATCCACTAACCTTAATTATCAATTTATCTTACAATATTAACTAATTAAATTAACCTAATCTTAATTTTAGATTCATCTAATTAAATTAACCTAATCCTAAATTTTTATTTTTTCTTTTAATTTTGAATTTTGAATTTTACCTACATATTTTATGTATTTATTATTATTATTATTTTTTTGGAGGAATTTATCAAGAACACAAAACTGCCATCAAAATCTGACTCAGAACCCGGTGTCTACAGTTGCCCCCAATTTTAGAGAAGCTAGTGGCTAGACACCTAGGTGAGCCAAAATTCAAAGAAGGAAGAGAGAGGATTACTTACATGAGGATACCAGACCTTATCTTGATGACGTTGCGTAGGAGCAAACGGTTGCCTATCTTCATCTGGCAGGCCTCGTCTCGGTCTGCTCAGCGGTGAATGAATTTGATACGGGTGACCCTACTGGTCTCGTCTCGACCTGCAAGGTGGCTATGAGGTGCAGTACTCTCTGACTACATCCTCGATCTGTGGTCTGTTCTACCACGAGTGTTCCGCTAGCCTCGTCTCGGCCTGCACGGAGTTTGTGAGATGTAGTACTCTCTGACTACAGCCTCTATTTGCGATCTGTTCCATTGCTGGCGCTCCGCTAACCTCATCTCAGTCTGCACGGTGGTTGGTTTGTACCGTTAGCCTCGTCTCGGCATCTAATCTGTGCGGTGTCTAGCCTCAGCCGGGTCGGTGTTTAACCATTTGGAGTTGCCTCATAAGAGGACTTTGAAGGAGTGACTGCCCCCTGAGAGGTCTTGGGTTGATTTGCCCCCGGAGAGGACTTGGGTTGTTTTACCCTCGGAGAGGACTTGCGTTGATTGATTGCACCGAATCGCTACCAAGATTCAAAGTGCGAAAGTTCTGAAATTGCACTGAATCGCTACCAAAATTCCAAGTGCTTGCACCGAATCACTACCAAAATTCAAAGTGCGAAAGTTATGAGGTTGCACTGAATCGCTACCAAGATTCAAAGTGCGAAAGTACTGAAACATCACCGAGCTGTTGTCTAAGCTACAAAGTGATTGCACCGAATCGCTACCAAGATTACAAAGTGCGAAAGTTCTGAGATTGCACTGAATCGCTACCAAGATTCAAAGTGTTGAAGTGTTGCGCTGAGTCTGCTCTAGACTTACAAAAATGCGAGGGTTGCTCTCCTGAGCTGCACCGAGTCTGCTCCAGACTTACAAAGTGCGGATGGTGATGCGCCGAGTCTACTCCAGACTTACAAAACGCGAGGGTTGCTCTCTTGAGCTGCACCGAGTCTGCTCCAGACTTACAAAGTGCGGATGATGTTGCGCCGAGTCTGCCCCAGACTTACAAAACGCGAGGGTTGCTCTCCTAAGCTGCACCGAGTCTGCTCCAGACTTACAAAGTGCGGATCGTGATGCGCCGAGTCTGCTCCAGACTTACAAAACGCGAGAGTTGCTCTCTTGAGCTGCACCAAGTCTGCTCCAGACTTACAAAGTGCGGATGATGATGTGCCGAGTCTGCTCCAGACTTACAAAACGCGAGGGTTGCTCTCTTGAGCTGCACCGAGTCTGCTCCAGACTTACAAAGTGCGGATGATGATGCGCCGAGTCTGCTCCAGACTTACAAAACGCGAGGGTTGCTCTCTTGAGCTGCACCGAGTCTGCTCCAGACTTACAAAGTGCGAATGTTGATGCGCCGAGTCTGCTCCAGACTTACAAAATGCTAGAATTGCTCTCCTGAGCTGCACCGAGTCTGCTCCAGACTTACAAAGTGCGGATGATGATGCGCCGAGTCTGCTCCAGACTTACAAAACGCGAGGGTTGCTCTCCTGAGCTGCACCGAGTCTGCTCCAGACTTACAAAGTGCGGATGGTGATGCGCCGAGTCTGCTCCAGACTTACAAAACGCGAGGGTTGCTCACCTGAGCTGCACCGAGTCTCCAGACTTACAAAGTGCGAATGTTGATGCGCCGAGTCTGCTCCAGACTTACAAAACGCGAGAATTGCTCTCTTGAGTTGCACCGAGTCTGCTCCAGACTTACAAAGTGCGAATGTTGATGCGCCGAGTCTGCTCCAGACTTACAAAACGCTAGAATTGCTCTCCTGAGCTGCACCGAGTCTGCTCCAGACTTACAAAGTGCGAATGTTGATGCGCCGAGTCTGCTCCAGACTTACAAAACGCGAGGGTTGCTCTCGTGAGCTATACCGAGTCTGCTCCAGACTTACAAAGTGCGAATGTTGATGCGCCGAGTCTGCTCCAGACTTACAAAATGCTAGAATTGTTCTCCTGAGCTGCACTGAGTCTGCTCCAGACTTACAAAGTGCGGATGATGATGCGCCGAGTCTGCTCCAGACTTACAAAATGCGAGGGTTGCTCTCCTGAGCTACACCGAGTCTCCATACTTACAAAGTGCGAATGTTGATGCGCCGAGTCTGCTCCAGACTTACAAAACGCGAGGGTTGCTCTCTTGAGCTGCACCGAGTCTGCTCCAGACTTACAAAGTGCGAATGTTGATGCGCCGAGTCTGCTCCAGACTTACAAAATGCTAGAATTGCTCTCCTGAGCTGCACCGAGTCTGCTCCAGACTTACAAAGTGTGGATGATGATGCGTCGAGTCAGCTCCAGACTTACAAAATGCGAGGGTTGCTCTCCTGAGCTGCACCGAGTCTACTCCAGACTTATAAAGTGCGAATGTTGATGCACCGAGTCTGCTCCAGACTTACAAAACGCTAGAATTGCTCTCCTGAGCTGCACCGAGTCTTCTCCTGACTTACAAAGTGCGGATGATGATGCGCTGAGTCTGCTCCAGACTTACAAAACGCGAGGGTTGCTCTCCTAAGCTGCACCGAGTCTGCTCCAGACTTACAAAGTGCGGATCGTGATGCGCTGAGTCTGCTCCAGACTTACAAAATGCTAGAATTGCTCTCCTGAGCTGCACCGAGTCTGCTCCAGACTTACAAAGTGCGGATGATGATGCGCCGAGTCTGCTCTAGCCTTACAAAACGCGAGGGTTGCTCTCCTGAGCTGCACCGAGTCTGCTCCAGACTTACAAAGTGCGGATCGTGATGCGCCAAGTCTGCTCCAGACTTACAAAACGCGAGAGTTGCTCTCTTGAGCTGCACCGAGTCTGCTCCAGACTTACAAAGTGCGGATGTTCTGAGATTTGCCTCCTCAGAGGACTTGGAAATGCCTTCTCAGAGGACTTAGATTTTGCCTTCTCAAGGACTTTAAAAGTTGTGCCTCCTTAGAGGACTTGGAAATTTGCCTCCAACTTTGAAATGATTGCCCCCTGAGAGGTTTTTGATATTTGGCCTCCTCAAAGGACTTGAAAGGATTTGCCTCTTAAGAGAACCTTGAGATTGTGCCTCTTCAGAGGGCTTGAGAAACGTCGACATGTGAAGTCTCGAGGTTGAGATTGCTGTACATCATCTAATAGACATAGGACACTGTGTAATCATGAAATGCGTATGAAAATCCATGTATGTATGAGATGGCACGCAAAATTATGCATGTATGAAATCTAAGAGTTATACATGTATGGAATGGCAAGCGATGTTATGCATGTGTGAAATCTATGAGTTATGCATGTATGGAATGACAAGCAATGTTATGAACGTATGAAATCTAAGAGTTATGCATGTATGGAATGACACGCGATGTTATGCGTGTGTGAAATCTAAGAGTTATGCATGTATGGAATGACACGCGATGTTATGCGTGTGTGAAATCTAAGAGTTATGCATGTATGGAATGACACGCGATGTTATGCGTGTGTGAAATCTAAGAGTTATGCATGTATGGAATGACACGCGATGTTATGCGTGTGTGAAATCTAAGAGTTATGCATGTATGGAATGACACGCGATGTTATACATGTGTGAAATTTAATTGTGTAGTGTGTGTAGAAATATAATATGCATGTAGAGAATTGTGTACATGACATATATGCCACAAATGATCATGAATGAGAAATACATGCAAAAGATAAAGCATAAAATATCTACAAGGGGATTATGAATGCGAAATATATACACATGATCATACCCGTGAGGGTAAGGAGTTATTTACTGGCATAAGTGTGAAGAATCACATGCAAAGATAAGTGGAAGTCATTATATACATGAAGGCTATGTGAAGAACTGGATGTGTGTGATGTGTGTATGGATAACTATACATACGAAACGAATGCAGAAAAAAAATCATGTGTACATGTACAAAATGCATGCAAATGACGTGCATGTGAGATGCATGCAAAAAATATGCCCACGAAAGGCGCAAAATAAGTGATTATAAAAATGAGCCTCAGAGAGGCCCGTATGTGAAAGTATCTATGAAATATGCTCGCTGAAGATCTTATGCCAAAAGACATGCAGCAAAAATTATACATGTAAAACTATTTATAAGGATGTCTGCTACAGTTACATGCAAAAACATTTATAGAAAGCATATGTACGAAAAATATTGATAGAAATAGATGCAAAGTATCACTTTCACGAGTAGCTATAAGAAGTACCCCAAGATTGTAAAATGAGTACAACCTATCAGGTATCCCAAACTCAAGTTTTCTATCTGCCTTTGAAAGTACTGAATAAACCACATTCTCAACTGATTCAATCCCAGCAGAAGAATTCAGGAGTCATTCCCAATGAAGTGCAAGGAAGCAAACATGTAAACATAAATGTTTACTAAATCAACATTTAAATACAAGGCATACCATACAATCTCTGTGTGTATGTGCAAAAGGCCAAAACACTTTTTTTTTTTTTGCCAAATTCTAGACGCAATTTTGGAGACGAGACTCAACTCGAATGCACTAATGCACTCATGGCTTCTCGCTTGAAGCTCAAGAAACACCATGCGCCTCTTCCTACGTACCAAACCTTATTAGAAGGTCATCTCCGCTAATTAGATAAGGCCAAACCAAGAATCAATAGGTCTTACTTTGGTTATAACGTTAGGCTTAGGTAATTGGCTATCAAAGGAGGATCAGGTCGCTAGAGAAAAACGGCCGCAACGTTCATTTGGATGATGGAATCATTTTCGGACTAATTGTGTATTGTCCAGATACTCTTGAATTTGGATTCGATAATGCTCTGAATTATCAAGTTCAACATGACAATTAAGCTAAGACAGGTAGCTACTGAACTCATCAAGGGGTATTATCTTGGGCCCTATTATTTTCCTTTTTTTTTTTGGCCTTTTTTTTTCTTTGTTTATTTTTTTCGATTTCGCAAGCTCATGTCTCTAATTACACAAAAAGCTCATCGATAATTCAAACCCCTTTCCAAAAGTGTAGACCAAAAATTATCGATAATTAAAAATTTCGTTTCCCAAGGGGTAAACCCATCCTTATCAGGGTGATTATTGATAGCTCAAAAAAATGATCAATGATCAAAATTCCCTTCTCGATGTGCAGACCCATTCTTATCAGGGTGATTTCAACCCACAAAATTATTGATGATTGAGATTCTCTTCTCGAAATGTAAACCCACTTTCATCGGAGCAAATCTTTACAGCCCAAAGAAATGTCATAATGTACATCCATCCTTAATAGAGCGGCCATTCTTCTAAGGGGAAGCCAAAATCATTTTAGGCGAAGGGTGAAGTTTTAATGTGTGTAACAACGAAACTGGTACGCATTTAGCATACCGAAATAAAGGCTCAAGGGGCTAACAAGCGATTATGAAAATAAGGGTAGGAAATGGTCATTTAGAAATCTACACAAAGAAGTTGTGCCTAAATCATTTTCTAGATTCAGCCTTATCCAGGGGTCGCTTTGACGGGTAATCAGAAAGGTTCTAGTGCTCTTAGTGAGTTTTCATCCAATCCCCTAATTGCAACTAGTTTTTTTTTCAGTTTTGTTTTCAAAAACGGGCCAAAAGTGCTCGAAATTTAGAAATCACATGGTATGGTCAAATATCTTCACGTGATCCAGCTCTTAAAGATCAAACATATATACCTCTTACTTAATTCAAAGTGGAATGAAACTCAGATTTCTAGAGTTAAGATCAAATCCATTCATAGTTGAGAACTACTTATGCAGAGTCAAACTGTGAGTCAGAGGTACCTTAATGAGGTGCAAACATATCAGCATTTTAGGATACAACTTAACACAAAAAATATTTTTACTCTATCAAAAATGTATATGCACAAAAAATCATGTAGGCATAAAAGCTCTTTTTTTTCATTCTTTTTCTTTTGATTATGCACAAACTATGCGTTAAAAATCATGTATATTGAATGGCATATGCAATAGCATCATGTATATTAGCAATGCGTGTAAGGAACTGTATGTGCGAAACATGTGTAAAAATATTTGTATAAAAACGCGTATATGAAATATGTGCAAGATGTGTGTGTGTAAAACACCAGCGAAAAAATGTGTGTAAACACTGCATGATAAATGACGTGCATGCATAACTTTGCAATGTACATGTATACGATGAAAGCATGAGTACGACCTATGGCACAGTATGGGGATGAATGTTCATGATACATGGTGCATGTGAACATGGCATGATTTAGACAAGATACGAATGCATGATGTAAGGTGAAGACGACCTAGCATGGTAATATGCACCAATGAGTCGAGAGGAGTGGCAAAACTCACATATATAGAAGTGCAAAACATATACAGATAATGCACATGAGATGGGACACAACATAAGGATGATTGTGTGCAGTGAGTGGAGTATGCGTGCAATACGAGGTATGCAATGAAAGTGTCTGCACGAAACAAATAGCGTTCACAAAGTATGCGTATTTACATGGTATGAGCATTCAAGACATGCATTGGTATATACAATGACTAACATGCATGATGAAGAAGTTATATGTACATGACATAATTCATGTATGATAGTACATGTTCATGATATGGTATACAATGTGAAAAATGCAAGGTATTTTCTGTGTTTGATGTCTAGTCTAATGAAGTATGCTAATGTGTGCACACTATGACATGCAACAGTATATGTATGTTCCAGGGCGCAATGTTAATGTACATGTGTAATGTGGGCATACGGATATGTACATGCTATGACACATGGTGAATGCATTTTTCTTGATTTGATTTTCTTTTTTTTTTTTGTTCTTTTTTTTTGTTTTTTTTTTTTGTGTCATGGGGACAGTATGTCTATACTTGCTATAATGCATGTTAATATGTACATCCGATGATGTATGCTGTATATACAGATAATGGCGCACAATTGATGTCATAAAGAATGTTAATATGTATGTATTGCGACAAGCATTATTATGTGCATGCATGACAAACGTGTTATATTTATATTCACAAATTATGATACAAGCAATTTTATAAACAAAGTGCACAGATTCTATTATTGTACATGAGAAAAAAATACACATGCCTTTTTTACTATTGTTCATGAAAGAAAGAAATAATGCACGAGCACGAATACACATACAAGAAGAAAGTTCCTCCAAACCGTTTCTCTCTCACACAGGAGGTCGTGCGGTCTCTTCCTAGGTGGGCTTAATTCGTGGGTCAACGGGGGACCCAAGGAGCGTGTTAGAGCATGACGTCTCTCAAGATGCGCACACGTATGATTTTCGGCCATTGTGTATTTGGACACTTCAACCAAATTAAGGTGAGGTTATCAAAGCTTTAAAGCTTTCCATAGAAGACCACTTAATTTGTTTGATCTTGTTTAATACACGATGACCCACGTAGCAAGCACTGTATTAAGGTACATACCACCTAGGGGAAGTATCTATTGCCATTATATGAGCTTTGGTCAAAGGCAGTGTTACTTTAGGGCTACCCAAGCATGGTCCCTGCACGACGGGTCTATCTCATCACAAGCATAACGACCGATCGGGTCACCATTTGATATACCATTGAGGTACGAGGCTTGGGCTGGTGATTATCCTTAACACTTCCCCAAATTGAGTGAAAATGAGGTCGTGCTTCAGGAACGCACCGGGGATGATAGAGGGACCAAACTAACATAATTCTAAGGCTCTAGCATGATGCAATGCAATTTTCCGAAAAGAGATAAAATTTCTTGATCCTAAACCCATTTACATTAGATTAATCAAAGATACTTTCGGAGCAAAATCTCATGATATCCCCAGTGGAGTCGCCACTGTGACGCGCCCGAACCCCACTCGCGATCCAGATGGCCTTCGAAAATCCGCTTTTAGGACCCGAGACCGGATGGAGGTTCATTAAAACTCGTGAAAGCTGATCGCTTCGCAATGGACAAAAATATATCCAAACCCATTGTTGGCAATCAACTTACGAGAGCGTCTATTGGGTTATCATAAGGCAGGATCACGGAGTCGCCACCCGATAGAACATCGGGAAATAAATCTAACCTTATGAGGCCCAAAACCAGAGAGAGTTCGGGACCTCACTCTTATTCATACCTTTGGTTAATATTATGTAAAAGGGTTTTTGGGATCAATTATTTTATCTCTCTTCTCACACGAGTTATGCCATAAATTAAAGCGCATTCAAACAAGTAAAAAATAATAAAATAACAAATAAAGCGATAAATAAAATATATTTACAGTTATCCAGAAATAAATATAAAATCATAAAAGGAAGATATAATAATAAGAATACATACATAAACCGGGCTATTCTTTTAGGCGGAAACATTGGTTCCCAATTACTTTTTATGAAAAGTTTTGAGCTCTCAAATCAATTTAGACCTTCGCTTTGGAGTGAAAACTAGGACATTGGTCCAGTTTTATTAACAAATATCATTTTGGTAGAAAACATTTATGTGGTGGTTCTTTTTAAGCGCGGTCGAAAATCTTTTATTATTACAGACCATTAGCGAATAAAATAAAATAATAATAATTACATATTCCGAATGATAAATAAATCCTAATCTACTCATTCCGACCATGTTTCACCTAACTCCGTGGGCAAGTCACGTGCCACTCGTGGTTGCAGTCAAAACAGAAAATTAATATCGGTGAGTAATGAATGAATAAATAAATAATCGAATAAATAAATAAACAAATAAATAACAGAATAAAATAAATTGAATGTAAAAGCACGAATGACAATTAAAATGATTAATGCCAATAAAAGTAATGATGCTAATAATAATATCATAAGATGATAATGGGTAATAAATAAACATAAAATAATGATAATAATTATAAATGGATAGAATAATAATTCAATGTAATGATAGTAACATGAACAAAATGATAATAATGATAATAATATACTAATAACAATAATAGCTATAAAATGTATCAAACTTAAATAAAAATATTACTAAGAATGAATAATAATATAAATAATATAAATAATATAACAATATAACAAATAATAACAATAATGATAACAATAATAAGAATAATAGCAGTAACATAAAACAATTAAATGTAACATAATAATAATGACAGTAATGCTAATAACATAAACAAATACTCAATAATAATCACAAATAAATTAAAATAAACATAAACTAAATGATATTAATAACAATGATAACATAATAACACTATTAATAAATAAATCAAATAATAATAATAAATAATAAAGAAAATAACATAAAAGCAGAAAGATAAATAAGAATAAATAAACCTAATAATAATAATAATAATAATAATAATAATAATAAAATAATAGTAATAAGATGAACACAGAATAATAATTAATAATGAATAAGTATAATAATATTAATAATAATAGACATAAAATGCATAAATATATAATAATAACAAATAATAATAATAATAATAATAATAATAATAATAATAATAATAATAATAATAACAACAAATATAAAAACAGAAAATAAATAAATATATAATAATAACAATAATAATAAAAATAAATATAAAAACAGAAAATAAATAAATATATAATAATAATAATAATAATAATAATATGTAATATATAATAATTATATTAATAACAGAAAAAGTAAATAATAATAAAATAAATAATAATAATAATAATAATAAAAAAATAAGAAGGGAAGGAGACTTACAGCCGGAGCTTCGCCGGAGCGTCATCGGAGCCGCCGTTGAAGACACCGCCACCGCCGTCAGCTTTGTCTGGTCACCGGCAGTTCATCCCCGTTGGTCACGCGCCGAACGGCGTTGTTGTTTCCCCGGAAAATGCCTTGAAGCGTCCGGCTCCGATTCCTCCGATCTCCCCGATGCCGGCGAGTGGTGGAGATCGGCTGGCACGGGGAGCTTCGTCCGGGCCTCGTCGGTCGTGCGGCGGCGCGCGTGTACCACTCCGGCGTCGGGGGTGGCCGGCGGAGGCCCCGCCTTTCTCCCTCTCTTTTTCTTCTCCGCCGGCGTCGTCCTCTGCATTTTGGCCCTTCTCTGTGTTTTGTTCCTCACTTCTTATTTATTTCCTCTTTCTTTTAATTCTTTCAATTCTTTATTTTGGTTTCCTTTTGATCTTTGGTTTGTGTTCACATTTTGCTCTCTTTTCTATTTTTATTTTCTTTCTATGGCCGGCCCTTTTCTGTCTTGCTCTTGCTCTCTTCTTCTTTCTATTTCACTTCTTTGTCTCTCTTTTCTTTATTTTCCTTTGATTTTGGTTTGTTCTTGTGCTCACTTGCTCTCTCTTTAATTTTTTCCTTTTTTTTGTTCTTCAGCCGAGAGCCTGCTCTCTCTTTCTCTCTTTTTCTTTTCCTTTCAATTTCTTCATCCAGCCGAGAGAGCCCCCCCATCTTTTGCTCATCTCTTTCTTTTTATATCCCCAAATTAGGGTAAATAGGTTCACCTAATAAGTCCCTCCGTTTTTTATTATTATTTTTTATTTATTTCTATTTTAACTAATTTACACACTTAAACTAAACACATTAATTAATTAAACATTACTAATTAAATATATTTTTCTTCTTTCTTAATTTAATTAATTTACTTAAACTACGACATCTATTTTATCTAATTAAACCCTATATGTATTTATTTTATTTTATTTCAATTTCAATTATCCTAAAACATTAAATAATTAATCAACTAACCTTAATTATCAATTTATCTTACAATATTAACTAATTAAATTAACCTAATCTTAATTTTCGATTCATCTAATTAAATTAACCTAATCCTAAATTTTTATTTTTTCTTTTAATTTTGAATTTTGAATTTTACCTACATATTTTATGTATTTATTATTATTATTATTTTTTTGGAGGAATTTATCAAGAACACAAAACTGCCATCAAAATCTGACTCAGAACCCGGTGTCTACACTTATCCCAAAGAGACTTTTCTTCCTTTTCTTTTTTTTTTTGTTTTTTTTTTGCTTCCTTTTTTTATTTTTTTGCTTTTTTTTTTATTTTTTTTGCTATTTTTTTTTCATTTTTAAGGCGTCCAATTTTAGCAAGGCTGCCTTTCTCCTTTTAGTCAAGCCTAGTTCAAATCCTGATAGTTCACACATGCACGCACCCCCTTTCTTAACTATTGGGATAACGTTGGCCAACCAAGTCAGGTGTATCCGATAAAAATTTAGCCTCGCTTCTGCTTGTGGATTTCTTCTTTTAACTTTTCTAACCATTCTAGCTTGAGTTTTCTGAGCTTCTATTTGACTGATCCATGATTGGAATATATTGGCATTGCGTGTTTGGCGACTTCATGATCATCTCCCGTCTTGTCTTCATAGGTCCAGGTAAAGACTTTTTCATATATTTTTTCTTATTTTCTCTCTTTTAATCTCTCTTCAGGAGTCACATAAGGTGCTATCAAGATTTTCTTTGGGTTTTCAAAGTTTCGAGATTAAATGGAATGGCATCATTTGAATCATTATTAAATATGAATGTGTCATGATCATGCATAGTGAAATCATAAGAAAATATCACACAGATAAGTAAAATCATTCATTTCATTTAAAAAGAACTATATTAACAATGTCATTATCAAATAGTTCAAGAATAAAAAGAGCATCTAAATAGCTATCTTCTTTCTGCTTCCACTAATATAAATGTTGTGGCCAATGGCTCATTATCATCCTCAGGAACCATCTTATTTTCCCACTTAGGCCCTTAATCTGTCTTGTTCTTCATCTTTCGCCTTTCTGGGTCAGTGATCTATTTGGAGTCAATCGAATCCTGAATAGCATGTCTCAAGGTCTTGCAGTCATCTGTGGTATGCCCAGTGTGCTGGTGGAAGGCACAATACTGATCCGCCTTGTGATTGGGCTGCCCCTGAGTTCTAGCGGGCTTAGCAGGTAGTGGCTGTAGCTTACCTTCTTTCATCAACCTCTTAAGAACCCAAGACAATGATCTGCCCAAATTAGAATAATGTCTTTGATTCGTCTTCATGGTTGGCACTTCTGTCCTCTTAATCTTGACCTTACTATTATTGTGGATACTTGAGCCTTCTCTTTTTAGAACATGCGTCCTCACTGGATCTTCACCCGCTTCAGGCACAATGTGACATTCTAAAGTAGGCCTCGCCTTCCTTTCTTGCTCAACCAGTGCTCCAAGTAGCTCTTTGCCTCTGGCCTCGAAAGGACATGAAAGCATTACAGCCGTCAGTGTACGAGCCTTCTGAGTCGGGGTCGAGTTAACTTGGCTAATAGTAGTCGTCATGAGTTGGGCTTGAAGAACAAGTGCCATGGCATCCATCCTCTCCTTAATCCAGGCTAATAACTTCTTTTCTAGCTCTTCAAATCTCTCATCTATCTCTTGGGCAATTAGGGCACAAACCTCTTCAGTTTGTTGTGAAGGATCAGCCATTTCTAATGCCTGTGGATATTCTAATAAAGACACTAGATCTCTGCCAACTAATTTGAACTCCATTTGCTCCTTGAGCAACTACGGGGACCCCCAAACCTCCCATGTAAATGGTCTATAGTGGCTGAAAAAACCAAGGGGTTAGAATGATGCATGAATGGCATGTAATGTATGATCGTGCTGTACAGATGGTCCTCGATGAGTGAAAGATCAATAGTTTACAATGATACAATGTGATCATGAAAAAAATTGTACGTAGGATGATATGTACATGTGAAAAATAATATGCAGATAAAAGGATATACACACACAAAAATGAAATGCATATATTTTTTATTTTTTATTAACACGCATGAATGACACACGATGCATGAGCATGCTATACAGCATCCACAACCATATGCAAGTAGATAGATCCCTACAAGCTTATCACTCCCACACATGAGGTCAATTGGTCTCTTTCCTAGGTGGGCCTTATCCAAGGGTTAATAGGGAACCCATTGGACGTGTATGGTGCACGGTGAAAAATAGGCAGCATAACATCTCTTGCCTAATATACATACGTATGAGTTTTTTGGCCATTATGTATTTAAACACCTCAATTAAATTAAGATGGGCCTACCGGGGCATGAAAGCCTTTGATGAAGACCATTTAATTTAGCTGATTTTGTTCAATATATAATGGCCCACGTAGCAAGCACGTGATTACGGTACATTTCACCTAGTGAAAGTATCTATTGCCAATACATGAGCTTTGGTCGAAGGTAGTGATACTTTAGGGCTACCCAAGCATGGTCCCTGCCTATGGGTCTAGCTCATCATGATCATAACGACCAATTGGGTCTCCATTTGATATACCATAAGGTACGAGGCTTGGGCTGGTGATTATCCTTAACACTTTCCCACATTGAGTGAACGTAGAGTCGTGATTTGGGAATGACCTGGGCTAAAAAAGGGACCAAACTAGCATAATCTAAGGCTCTAGTATGGATGCAATGTAGTTTCGAAAAAGGATGAAAAAATTTTTAAACTAAAACTCAATTGTAAATTTTAACCAAGGTACTTTCGAAGTGAAGTCTCGAGTATTGTCCCAAGTGGAGTCGCCACTGTGACGCACGCCGAACTCCGGGGCTCCATGAACGCCTGCTTTTAGGGCTTTTGGGATGAGGTTCATGGAACTTACAAGTGAAATTGTAAGGGCTTCTATTCCGAGCAACAAGGAGGTTTCATGGAGTTGCAACCCAATAGAACATTGGGAAAGTTCAGCTAGCCTTAGTGAGCCTAAGACAGTGCAGCTATGTCCATCATAGGCAAGCTGGAGGTGTCTTGGAGGCCCCACCCTAATATTAGGATGGCCCTCTCGGCCTCGCGCTTGGGCAAACCAAAGGTGTCTTGGAGGCCCCACTCAAATAGAACATTAGGATGGCCCTCTCGCCTCGTGGTGCCTAGAACTGTGCAAATTGAGCCTTTTTTACATGACACAAGAGGTGTCTTAGAGGCCCCATGCCAATAGAACATTGAGATAGCCCTCTCGCCTCGTTGAGCCCAAAGACCAGAGAAGGTTCAGGACTTCCCATTTATTCATACCTTGGTTAAGTTTATAATTGAGTTTTGAATTTAGCATTTCATCCCATTTCTCATTCAATTCAGTGCAATTTAATTTAAGCGCATGGTTGGTCATTCAAGGAAAGCGATAAATAAAAGCATAATTAGAATGAAGCGTATGAAAATAAATGACAACAAAACTATGGACAAAATACAACCCCCATTGTAAATAAAATACAAATCATACATAAAATGGGGTATTTATTATTGATGAGAACATTGGTCCTCGCATGCATAGTTAAAGAAAATGATTTTAAAGTGTCAATTTATTTGGATGAAAAACTAGGACATTGGTCCCATTTTGTTAGAAAAAATCCTAATTTATTAATATAAAACTTTATACGACTTTTTAATTAACGTGCATGAAAATAAACAAACTTATACATATTAAATAATAAAATCAAATAAAAGCAAAAAATGCTAAAAATGCTAAAAAATACATCCCACGAAAATGGTGTTTTGAAACTTCCATGGGCTCCCACTCGCCATTGAAAAGGCTCACACATAAAAATAATTATTGAAATAAAAGAACACAAATAAAAGTGATGTTAGTAATGAAAATGAGTTAAACATGTAACATGTAAAAAATGAATTAAACAAATAAAGTACATCTTGCATGACAAATTAATTAGATGGCATAATAAAAAATATGTAACTTAACATATGAACAACTCAACATGCATAAATAATAAAAATAACAACAGTAATAAAATTCAACATGCATAAATAATAAAAAGAACAATAATAATAAAATTCAACATGCATGAAAACATGAAAATAATAATGATGATGACAACAATAATAAATTATAATAATAAACAAGACTAATAAAAATAATAATGATAGTGGCAATGATAAATAATAATAATAATAATAATAATAATAATAATAATAATAATAATAATAATAATAATGATGATGATGATGATGATGATGATGATGATGATGATGATGATGATGATGATGATAATGATAATGATAATAATGACACAATAACATCTAAGAGAATATGAACAATCCAATTAAACATGCAAGAATAGAATGAAGAAATAAAATAAGCCAATCATGCTAATACATGTTAAATGATAATACTAACAATAACTATAATATATGAACAAAAATAATGACAATGAACAATTAAATAAAAAAATAAGAATAAGAAATAATAATTTGAACAATTAAATAAAAAAATAAGAATAAGAAATAATAATATGAACAATTAAATAAACATGCAAGAAATAAAAACTAAAATAAATAATATATCTAAGAGAATTTAAATGATAGCTAACTAATTGTAAATAAAAATTAAATTAAAAGTTGAGTCAACAATGCTTACCCTCAAATTTAGGGCTGTGCAAAACCCGACCCGACCCGACGGACCCGAAGAACCCGACCCGAAAAAGCCATTCGGATAGAGTTAATCGGTATATACGGGTCGGGTCGGTTCCTTAAAAATGGGACATTTCGGGTTCGGGTCGGGTCAGGTTAAAACCATCAAAACCCGAACCCGACCGAAATTCTATATATATCCCTCTTTTTTTTTTTCCTCATAGTCCCACACTCCCACTTGGCCACTTCTCTCTAACTCTCTCTCACTTCTCTCTCTCCCTCTTCCTTGGTCGTCGATCTGCCCAGTGCCCACTTTCCTCCTCTTCTTCTTCTTCTTCTTCCCTTCCCCTCTCTTTCCTGTTCTTTTTCTGCTTCTTCTTCTTCCCTTCTTCGATCTGCCTTTCCGTTCTCTCTTCTTCTCTTTAGATCTGCTTCTCCTCTCTCCCTTTTTCTTCTTCTCCGATCTGCCCCCTCATCTCTCTCTCTTCTTCTCCGATTTTGCTTCTGCTCACCTCCTCTTTTTCTTCTTCTTCGAGATTTAACATTTTGCTTTTTTTTCTTTTTTTGTTGAACTGAAAATATGGGTTTTTATTCTAAGATAAAATTAGATTTGGTTTATTTTTGCTGAGATTTGTTTTTTTGGCATGATATTTGGTTTCTTTTTAAATTTTTTGGGTTAGATTTGTTGCTGGTTGCTGGTTGTTGGCAGTAAGGAAGAAGATTTGTTGGGATTTTCTGGGATTTTCTGAAATTTTCTGGGTTTTTGGGATTTGCTGGGTTTCAATTTCAGATTTTTTGGATTTACTGGGTTTCAATTTCGGCTGGCTCGGTTCGGGGCCCGAAAATTTTCGGGTAGATCGGTTCGGGGCCCTACTACATATTAGGGTCGGTTCGGGTGAGAAATTATGTAAAATTTTGGGTTTCGGGTCAATCGGGTTCGGTTCGGGTTGACCCGAACCCGACCGATGCACACCCCTACTCAAATTTGATGTGATGAATGAAATTGGATGATAAGTTTCCTTACTTTGATTTGGAAAAAATAAAATATATAATGAAATTTTATCCCAAAAACAAACAATTGATTTATTTGTCTTAAGGAAAAATTTATGAAAAATAAGAAGTAAATTCTCAAGAACAAATAATTAATTTATTTGTCTTAAAAATTAATTTAATAAAATCAAATTAGAACACTTGAAGAATTTTTCTTGAAGAAGAAAAGAAAGAAGAAGAAGAAGAAGAAGAAAAAGAGAGAAAACAATATTTTTCTTAAGAAAAATCCCCCCTAATTCTCTCTCTAAAAATGATTTTATAATCCCCAAAAAATTCAGATTTTTAATAAAGAAATTAAATTAATTTAACTCACATTAAACCCAAAAAAATTGAATAATTTAAAAGGTTGGAAGATAAAAAGATCTTAGAATTAAATTATGCAAAAAAATGAGGAAAAAACCATTTTTTAGGCCCAGTGCGCTGTCGCACCCCCGACACTCGCGAAAATAATTTTTTTTTTAAATTTTTTCCTAAAACACACTAATTTAAAAACATACCCTTTTTTTTCTCAAAATAATTTTTAAAATATTTAAAATATTTTTTAAAATACATTTTTATTTATTTTTAATAAATCAATTTAACAAGGAAATTATCACTTTTAACTTGCATTTTTGCCTACAAATCGGCACACTTAATTTCATTATTGGATAATTCTGATCTAAGCTGCTCGGGACCCTGTGTCTACATAATGGAAAAGATTTAGTCTTGGAAGAAACTTTTAAGCAATAAGAAGATCTTAATTTATATAAGCAATGGTTTGGTTCTAACTCAGATAATTCTAGTGAGCAAATTAAGCTTCCACCCCTTCCTTTTAAGGAAATTGGAAAGGGTGGAGAAATTTTCGTGGTTTATATGCTTGAAAACTATCTAGGAAATCAAATCAAAGGTATGGACGTGGCGAATAGTCAGAATATAGTAGGGAACCAATCTCAAACACCTATGGAGGTTTCATATGACTAAACAACACTTGGACCTTGTAGAAAATATTTAAGGTGACTTAAACCAAGGTCACGTGCAACCATAAAAGTGAACTAGAAGCCCTAGTTAAAAGGAAAAGGGAAAGGAAAGATATAATGGAAACACTTCTGCTATTAGGGATATAAAAGATAATGAAGAAAACTTCCTTTCTAAGGCACTTATGGCCAACCTGAAGCCACCAAAAGCACCATGATTGCCATTTGTAGAACTATTAAGGTTGCGGACTAACAATTAGAACTTTTAAAGAACTTATTGATAAACATCTCCCCTTTATTGTCTATCTATTTGAAACCAAACAAGAGCAAAAATAATGGAGCATATGGGAAGCAAGTGTTGGATTTAATCGGGTCTCATGAATCACATACTCATGCAATGAAAAATTTAAATGACCTACAATCCAATAGGGATTGATTTTGTCAAAAGAATTGTAAATATCTCAAGCTAGAGTTTAAAACTTTTTACTTGAGATTTTTGTTGAACAGTTGATTATCCTTCCCACCAGTTGTCGTAAACTAATAGTGTCTAATTTTTTGAACACCTCAACTGTATCCACACCAAAAAATCAGCTGAGAATCTCACTAAGATTTACAGTGCTTAGGATTAATTCAGAGACTAGTAGAATTAATCCAAGAACATCGGAAAAAATTTGGCCGAAAAGAGATACTCTCAATTCTTTATGGTGGTTGAATTTTTCTCAAAGAAAAATGAAGTTTTTTTAAGAGATTGCTTGCTTACATGTAAAACTAAATCTTGTTAGGTGTAGGAATGGGGTTACTTAGTTGGGTTTAACTAGGATTTAGACTTTATATAATAAAACTAAATCCTATTAAGTGTAGGAATAGGCTTAGTTAGTTGGGTTTAACTAGGATTTGGCTTAAGTGACTTTCACAAATCAAAACCCAACTAATTAAATTCCAGCTCATTTATTATTATGGGTTACGAGCCATATTAATTTCAGCCCATTATTTTAAATTAATTAATTAAATCATAACATTTATAACTTATTCAATTAAGTCCTTTAATCTCTTCAATTAACCCCATAACTATTGTGGCTTAATCAATTCTAGCACAAAAAATATCTTCTCTATAATTAATGAGTTTCCTAAACATCATGTGTCCAACTCATTCACTGTATTTTATATTAGGCTTTATTTTTTTCGTGCGTGTGACCGTTTGGAATTCTATACATATTGGCGGTACAAGATATATTGATAAATTCTAATTTGTCTGATTTAAACTCTTTAAATCATTTTATCAATCTCTGTTAATATTTTCATATATCTTTGTACAAGTCATGGAAGGCATCTAGTAAAGCACCGTGACTACCCAAATGACAGAACAAGTCGATGGTAATTAACTTATTCCCTTCCATATTTAGTTACCATGTAATTAATCCTTTCGCCATCCCTTTGTCTCATTTATATTTGGAGTTATGGATTAATGTCAAACTCCATAAACCTAAATATGTTCATTCTTATACTTTTATCTTTATTCCTAAAATGCCCTTGTGAATCACATTCACATTGCATTTTCACTTTGGCCAAGGATTCATGAATAAAAATGTACAAGAATGGTAAGATAAATTCCCTACTCTCATCTGGGGTGGTGAATTCTATATTGGTCATTCAATTGCTTCTAAGTAATTGATGTTGTACCCAATCACCGAGTTATGTATACCTTGTGGAAGGAGTAAAGTATAAAAGTCAAAGTACAACAATTTTGACTTGAGATTACCATGATGACCTTAAGTCTGAGGATATTTGCACCATTGAAATGCAGAAATTCTTAACTAAGATAGATCGAGTAGCCATAGTAAGATTCTCTTAATGGATCTCAAATGTACTTGTTTCTCAAACAAGCATCCATATGTTAACATCAAGTATCACCATACTTTGTAGCTTACAGGAACTACTTCTTGACCCAATTAAGAATTATAACATGTGCTAGTCTCTCCGTATTAATAATGTCCCATCTTATTAATACTAAATATGACTAGGGATAATTCAGGTTTTAACATATTTGCATGCAATAAAAATCCCATATCCTGAACTCTTCATGATTTTCGTTGCACTATGTTTATATACCTGGGACTTTATTAAATAATTTAAGATTATATCAAACACATGCAATAAACACAGTACTATATAATGAATAATGCTTTTAATTAATAATAAATGTCATAATATACATGAAATTGCCATAGTCGGCATGTAATGGCTTGCATACCGATAAAGTATTGATCAGTGAATTCTGTAGAGTGTATAGTGTGGTTTGGATGTGAAAATGCCTGTAATTATGCCTTGAAATTCAGTGGAGTTATAAGATTAAACGTGCTCGAGCCCAGAAAGCCCAAGGATGGGTGACCTCCCGGGAACCCGGAAGAGTAAAATATTTTATTGGATCATTAGAAAGTACAAGTTATAAGGAGTCTGGTGGTATAATTTGGAGTGAAAAAGAGGTCAAATAGGTGCCCGAAAGTCAAACTGAAGAAAAGCCTCTGGTTCGATTCAAATAGTAGTAAATGATCTCTAAAAAGTTATTTGAAGGCATAGATGGACTCAGAATAATGTGTAGAACAGTTTGGTAGTGAAAAAGTAATTTTATGGTGGCACTGAAAAATGGATGAATCGGACCGGATCAGAAATATATTCTGAATAAGATGAAACCAAGGTCAAATGATTAAGAGTAAAAAGAAAGTTAAGGATGAAAAGTGAACCAAACCAGTTCAACAAGTGAACTGGACTGGTCGGACCAGTTCAATGTGGTTTGACTAGTTTGACTAAAGTTTGACCGGACTCCAAATAGAGCTATGGAGCTTAGAAAAATATCTAAAAGTATGGATTTGCTATAAATATTATGGAGAATCAAATGGTAATGAAAAATAAATTTTACGGTGAAATAGAAAATTGAATTATCGGATTGGTAAGAAATTACCGGACTGAAAAACGGTCTCTGATTAAGCTAAAATTTTACATGGAGGCTAAAGTATATATTTTAAGAATTATAAAATTAATTTTGGGAGAGAATAATTTTGGAAAGTAATAGAAATAATTTTGAAATGGAAAATGGGCTTATAAACGTAATTGGGCTTGGAATTGCTTGGCCCAACATGGTTGGACTAAGCCCAGTCCATGAAGACCCCTATATAAACCCCCAAAAGCCAGATTTCTCTAAAGAAATCTGCAAGATTCCAGCAACTCTACTCCTGCCTCCATAGGCCGAATTGTACAGTTTGATTATTTCATCCATTTTCTTCATTTCTCTCCACATCTCTCCCTAAATCCAAGCCTCCCAAATAAATTTAAGCCCCTTTAAAACCTAGTAGTGGTGTTTAAAGTTCTTTTGAAGTGTAATATAATTCACATAAGTAATATAATTATGGGCTAATTAATTACATAGTCGGCATGTAATGGCCTGCATACCGGTAAAGTATCGATCAGTGAATTCTGTAAAGTGTATAGTGTGGTTTGGGTGTGAACGTACCTGTAATTATGCCTTGAAATTTAGTGGTGTTATAAGGCTAAATGTGCTTGAGCCAGGGAAGCCCAGGGATGGGTGACCTGCCGGGAACCCGGAAGAGCAAAATATTTTGTTAGGCCATTGGAAATTACAAGTTATAAGGAGCCCTGTGGAAAATTTTTTAGCGAAAAAGATGTTAAATAGGTCCCCGAAAGTCAAACTGAAGAAAAGCCTTTAGTTCAATTCAAGTAGTAACTAAGTTTGACCGAGACTTTAAAGATAATAAATAACCTCTGAAAAGTTATCTGAAGGCATAGATGGACTCAGAATAATATGTACAATAGTTTGGTAGTGGAAAAGTAATTTTATGGTGGCACTGAAAAATGAATGAATCGGACCGGTTTAATTGAACTGGACCGAAAATGGACCATTAATAAGATGAAAACAAGGTCAAATGAGCTATTAAGAGTAAAAGGAAAGTTAAGGACGAAAAGTGAATCGGACCGATTCAACTAGTGAACCAGATCGGTCCAACCAATTGATTGTGGTTTGACTAGTTTGTTTGGACTCTACATAGAGCTATGGAGCTTAGAAAAATTATCTAAAAGTATGGAGTTATAGTTTTATTGGTATCAGAGTAAAGGTTTAGGCAGTCCAAAGATCAGAGATAGTGTAATGGGGATGAAGTGAATACATATACATGCCACGAATAGGTATTGATGATAGCAGTTACTGAAGGTATTTGAGGGAAATATTAGGGTAGTTTAAGCTTATTTAATTGTAAGGGAATGTAAGGTATGATGATTGATGGAATGTAAATGGATCTCCTGAACTGAATGTCCTCAGAACATAGTGGTTGTGATATGTGATTGTGGTACTTAAGAAAAATTTCAAGGACAAAATTTTTATAAGTGGGGGAGAATTGTAATGGCCCAAAATTGCCACAGTCGGCATGTAATGGCCTGCATACCGGTAAAGTATTGATCAGTGAATTCTGTACAGTGTATAGTGTGGTTTGGGTGTGAGAATACCTGTAATTATGCCTTGAAATTCAGTAGTGTTATAAGATTAAACGTGCTCGAGCCAGGGAAGCCCAGGGATGGGTGACCTCCTAGGAACCCAAAAGAGCAAAATATTTTGTTAGACCATTGTAAATTACAAGTTATAAGGAGTCTGGTGGTATAATTTGGAGTGAAAAATATGTCAAATAGGTCCCCGAAAGTAAAACTGAAGAAAAGCCTCGGATTCAATTCAAATAGTAACTAAGTTTGACCTAGGTTTTAAAGATAATAAATGACCTCTGAAAAGTTATCTCAAGGCATAGATGGACTCAGAATAATGTGTAAAACAGTTTGGTAGTAAAAAAAATTTTATGGTGACACTGAAAAATGAATGAATTGGACCGATTTAATTGAATCGAACTGAAAATGGACCCTGAATAAGATAAAACCAAGGTCAAATGAGCTATTAAGAGTAAAAAGAAAGTTAAGGATGAAAAGTGAACCGAACCGGTTCAACCAGTTAACCAGATCAGTCGGACTAGTTGACTAGTTTGACCGAAGTCTACATAGAGCTATGGAGCTCAAAAAAATTATCTAAAAGTATAGATTTGCTATAAATATTATGGAGAATCAAATGGAAAATAAAAATAAATTTTACAGTGAAACAGAAAATTGAGTTATCGAACTGGTAAGAAATTATCGGACCGGGAAACGGTCTTCGATTAAGCTGCAATTTTAGATGGAAGCTAAATTATATATTTTAAAAATTATGGAATTGATTTTGGGAGAAAATAAATTTGGGAAGTGATAGAAATAATTTTGAAATGCAAAATGGGCTTAAAAGGCTATTTGGGCTTAGAATTGGTTGGCCTAATATGGTTGGATCGAGCCTAGCCCACCAAGACCCCTATATAAACCCCCCAATGCCAGATTTTTCTAGAGAAAGTTGCAGAATTCCAGCAGCTCTCCTCCTCCCTCCATAGGCCGAATTGTACACTTTGATTCTTTCATCCATTTTCTTCATTTCTCTCCACATCTCTCCCTAAATCCAAGCCTCCCAAATAAAGTTAAGCTGCTTTACAACCTAGCAGTGGTGTTTAAAGTTCTTTTGAAGTGGAAGAAGTGGGAAAAAGGAAGTGGAAAAGGTTATGTCCTAAAATTGAGGTATGTGTATTTGAGGTTTTTAATTTGATTCAATAATTCAAATAGGTAGATTTAAGGGTGTAGAGTATGTTTATGTAATTATATTGCAAAAAGGAAGCAATTTTGTGGTGATTTTGCTGATGTGTATTTTTGCCCACTAAAGGAATATAAAGGAGGCGATGGTGTTTCAAGGAGCTAAGTCAATGAAAGGAAGTTTAAGGAGTGGAGATCAAGAAAATAAGGTTAGTAGATATAATATCCTTCTTTTTCCATTGAAAAAGTATGATTTTAGGTTATGTTCATATTGTATGTATGTGATTTATGCATGTTTAATTGAAATAAATTTGATAGACATGTTTAGGAAGGTTAAAAATGAGATTTTGAATGATTAAAATGAAAAGAAATAAAATATATACCATAGACATCATGCAGGCCGAATGGTATACCTTAGTATACAAGGGTATACTTTAATGATTAATGCAAATAAATGGTATATTTGTGATGAAAAACATGTAATCAAGATAAATTAATGATTAATTGAAGAAAAATAAATATTGGTAAAGAATCAAGTACATGGCTGAATGGTTATGTTGAAATTCTTTAAGCATAAATTGATGTTTAAGGCATAACAACTATGTATACATGGTGATTACTATATAATCTAGTTAAATGAATGAATAAATGAAAAAAATTAATTATGGAGGAGGAAATGAAGTTTTGGCCAAATATATATATAAAGAATATTTAGGTATTTGTAACGGCCATCCCCGACCACTCACATAACTTCGCTACGGCAGCCGAAGATGGTCATCACGACACACATCACATACACATACGCATACAATTGAATCACATACAAAATCTTGAACTAACAAATTTCATGCAAACGCAGCGGAATACACTTATCAAAACTCATACTTATGTGCATATAGCAACTTCTATTACTTATAACATTCAGTTTTTACAACATTCACTTTACATGCCAAAACTAAACATTTCATTTACATAATACAAAATACCAAAAACCTACACCAAGCAGCGGACCCTAGTGTTGACCAACGATGATACGGGACCGTCCTTCAGATGCGCTTTGATAAGTTTAAATTAAATAATATTTTTATGTGAATTTAGAGATTATTTCTTAGTCTAAAAGTTGTTATTTGTGTTAATTTTTGTTAAAAATATCATTGGATATTATTTGGTGCACTAAATGGAGATTTATGTTGTTTTGACAACATTTTAGGTGAGTCACACGGCGGTGAAGAAATCCCTCACCGCCGTGTGAGACGGGAGGCCAGAATAATGAAGAAAAAGAATAAGGAAGCGGACTGGAACATTTACACGGCGGTGATACATTTCCTCACCGCCGTGTGAATCGAAAATCAAGGAAAGGGCAGCAGACCTGGGACATTTACACGGCGGTGAAGAATCCCTCACCGCCGTGTAACTTCAAAAATTCAGAATACAAATAATACCCAGAGACATTTACACGGCGGTGAAGAAATCCCTCACCGCCGTGTAACCTTTAAAGATCTGTTGTGTGAATCAAATCCGGAAAAAATCAAATTTAGAGGCCACCGAATAGACTTTTGACTTTTATTATTGGGGGGAAAACTAACTAAAAGGAGGACGATTTGGGAGGGCCAGGGGCTTCATCTTTTTAGTTTTGGATCTTCATTTTTTTAGTTGGAGTTTTTGCTGAAAAATAAACTCGGGATTTCAGATCTGGAAATTCTTAGATGTGAGATTTCAATTCTGTAATTTAATTTGGAAGTTGGAATAGCTGATGCAGTTGAAGAACATCAATTGGGTTACTGTAAGAATTTCATTTTCAGATTCAATGGGTAATATCAATTTCTTTCTATTTAATTCAGTCTTTAATTCAAGTATGAGTGAGTAAATTTAATTCTTGTTAAGGGATACCTTAATTCCCCAGTAAATCATGTGAATATTTTGTATGGATCATATTATGCATATACTTCATTTTTATCGTCTCTGATTTTGTTTGTTGTTGCTGGTTTGAATGCAAATTAAGGGGAGATCTACCAAGATAAACTTTAATTGTAATCAATTCATAAATACATACAAATATACTTCAGTTTTATCTTCTCTGAAATTATCTGTTGTTGCTGGTTTAAATGCAAGTTAAGGGGAGATCTACCAAGATAAACTTTGATTGCAATCAACCCATAAATACATACACATGTTCTGTTCTATTTTAATTAACTTTCATTGATTTGATGAATCCGAATTGGTAGTTAAAATCTGTGAATGTTTATTTCAATAGGTTCAAAATGGTGGAAGATAAATGAGTTGGATATCTGAATCCGAAATGGTAGGATTATTTAACTTAGAACTTTAAAATCTGTAATAATGCTAATTTATGTGCTGAATCCAGAATGGTAAGTGCATATTTTAGAGAAGCTGGATCCGAAAGGCAAGCTATGGTATAGGCTAGATTATTCACTGATTGTATATGAAATTGTTGAATTAAGTATTCACATGATATTATTGGGGAAAGCGGGTGTTCCTTAGCAAGATCTCTTAGTTATTTTATCAATATTCTGTATTATTAAATCGTTAATATTCTTAGACATTAATATCATTAGTTAGATTATAAATTTTTCTGCATTAAACAATCATCAATTCAAAATAATTGGGAATTCTTTAGCATATAATTAATTATCAACACTTGCACAACACATTCCCTTGGGTTCGATAACTTGTGGTCTCAATTATATTCCACTATATTACTTGCCGATTCAGTACGCTTGCTGAGTACGCGTCAAGTTTTTGGCGCCGTTGCCGGGGACTAGCGTTGTCAGTAAGTTTTGATTTTTATTTATATGTGTTTTCATTTTTCTGATTTTATTATTTTTATTCTTTTCAGGTAGTTGTGGTGTATGAGCAGAGTTAGACAAGGACCATTAGCACCCTACGACCCTGAAATCGAGAGGACCTTGCGTCAACACAGGAGAGCCAACAGAGATAACAACATGGAAAATAATCCTCTCCCTATTGATGAAGTCCCTCCCGAGAACGAACAAGTGCCAAGGGCACATGAAGAGGTACCAAGAAATTATGGAGGAGAAGTCCCTAGGCAGCGAACGATAAGGGACTATGCTGTGCCAAGATGGACTGAAGACCATAGGACAATTGTGCTGCCAAGAGGGGTACAATTTGAGCTGAAACCAGCAACTATCAACATGGTGCAAAGAAATCAATTTTCTGGATCAGAAGTGGAAGATCCTGCACAACACTTGGACTTATTTTTGGAGATTAGTGACACTGTGCAGATTCCAGGAGTGACACCTGATGCTGTAAGACTGAAATTATTTCCTTTCACCTTGATTGGAAAGGCAAGGGAGTGGTTACAAATGTTACCAAGGCAGTCAATTACATCGTGGGATCAATTGCAAGAAAGGTTTCTGATGAAATTTTTCCCACCAAAAAAAACAGCAAATATTCGCAACAGCATCTTTCAATTTAGTCAATTGAGTGATGAGCCCTTTTATGAGGCTTGGGAAAGATTCAGAAGATTGTTAAGAAGCTGTCCGCATCATGAAATACCAATATACCATCTGATGCAACAATTTTATTCTGGTATTTCACCTCAAACGAAATCTTTGCTGGATGCATCATCAGGAGGTTCTTTTATGAATAGAATACCAGAAGAAGCATTCCAGCTGCTGGATGAAATGGCATCAAATGACGCTCAGTGGGCTAATCCTAGATCAGTCCCAAGAAGACAAGGAATACATAGTGTAGATGAAGTGTCAATGCTGAGGGCACAGGTGGAGTCAATGCAGAATGAGATGAAAAACTTAAGGGTGAAAAATGTAGCATCTGTTTCTCAAGAAGATGAGTGGTATGAAAGTGGGCAGTATGCTCAAGAGAGTGCATCAATGGGAAATGTTAATGCTGTAGGGGATTATCGGAGGAGTGACCCTTATAGTAATTCATACAACCCAGGCTGGAGAAATCACCCGAATTTTGCTTGGAAAGATGGAAATCAGAATGCCTCATCCTCTCACCCACCAGCAAGACCACCTTTCAACCAAAGTACTCAGCACAATCAAGGACATTCATACCAACCCCAATCATCTAACCAATACCAAATGCCATACCCATCCCATCACAACCATGGACAGAACTTCAATCAACCACAAACTCAATCATACCATCCACCGGGATACCCACCTAGGCCACCTATGCAAGAGAAGAAGCCAAATCTTGAGGATATGATGGCTAACTTCATAAACAGTCAGCAGCAATTCATGACAAATCAAGAATCTAGGTGGAAATCTCAAGAGCAGTGGAACCGAAACCAAGATGCTTCTATGAGAAATCTGGAAACTCAATTGGGACAGCTTGCAAATTCTGTGTCCCAAAGGCAACCAGGAACATTTCCTTCAACTGTGGATCGAAATCCAAAAGAGGAAGCAAAAGCAATTACACTGCGAAGTGGAAAGGACGTGGCACAAAGAGAAGATCAAGGTAAAATTTCTTCATCAGAAAAGGAGGAGCCAACACGGACTGTAAGTAATTCTAACTCTAATATAGAAATGAATGAAAATGCTCCTAAAAAGGATAAAGGTAAGAGTATAGTGAATCCAAGGGTAGAGGATCTCGACATAAATAGACTGCCATTTCCTGCTGTTGCTAGACAAGAAAAGAAAAATGAGCAAAAAGCTAGGTTTATAGAAATGTTTAAGAAATTACACATTAATTTACCATTTGCTGAAGCTTTAGCTCATATGCCCAACTATGCTAAATTTATGAAAGAACTATGTTCTAATAAAAAGAAATTAGAAGGGCATGGAACTGTTCAACTAACAGAAAATTGCAGTGCTATAATCATGAACAAGATCCCTGAGAAATTGGAAGATCCAGGTAGCTTCACTGTACCTTGTGCTATTGGTGAAAATTTTTATGGTAATGCTTTGTGTGATTTAGGTGCAAGCATAAATCTAATGCCTTATTCTATTTGCAGGAAGCTGAATCTTGGTGATCTTAAGGAGACGGGAATGAGACTCCAACTTGCGGATAGGTCGGTGAGGCGACCCAAGGGAGTGATAGAGGACTTGTTAGTGAAAGTGGGGAAGTTTATTTTTCCAGTAGACTTTGTGGTGATGGAAATGGAAGAGGACAGGAAAGTACCACTTATTGTGGGGAGACCATTTTTAAACACCGCAAAAGCTTTGATTGATGTGCATGGGCAAACTGTTACCTTGAGATTCAATGATGAAAAATTAGTTGTTGATATGAACAAAGCTCAAAGGTATCCGTCAGATGATATAGAAGAATCTGCTTATTCTGTGGATACAATAGACAAGTGTGTAGAAGAGGTGAAAGAGGAAATGTTAGAAGCTGATCCGGTGAATGAGGATTTACCGAAATTTTTGGAGAATGAAAATTTGGAAGATGAGGAAGTGATTGCAGCTGTGGAGCAAGAAAGTGAAGAAGAAAACACACAGGAAGAAGGACTGAACCTGGAAAAGGGGGATACACATTCTGAACTTAACCCTCTTCCTTCACATTTAAAATATATATTTTTAGAAGAGAATGCAAAACCAGTAATTATCTCATCTTTATTGACAGGTTTGGAAGAAGAAATGCTTATTGAAGTACTCAAGAAGCATAAAGGAGCAATTGGCTGGTCAACTTCAGATTTAAAAGGAATTAGCCCCAGCTATTGTACGCACCGGATACTTATGGAAACTGACTTCAAACCGGTGGTGCAACCACAAAGGCGGCTAAATCCAGCAATGCAAGAAGTGGTGAAAAAGGAGGTACTCAAGCTCCTTGATGCAGGTATTATCTATCCCATTTCTGATAGCAATTGGATAAGTCCAGTTCAATGTGTACCAAAGAAAGGAGGAATGACTGTGGTAGCCAATGAAAAAAATGAATTAATTCCCACACGCACAGTGACAGGATGGAGAGTGTGCATAGACTATAGGAGGTTAAATAATGCAACCAGAAAGGATCATTTTCCTTTACCTTTTATTGACCAAATGTTGGAAAGATTGGCAGGAAATGGATTCTATTGTTTTTTAGATGGATATTCAGGTTACATGCAAATACCCATAGCTCCAGAAGATCAAGAAAAGACTACATTTACCTGTCCCTATGGCACATTTGCATACAGGAGAATGCCCTTCGGGCTGTGCAACGCACCGGCTACATTTCAGCGGTGTATGATGGCAATTTTTCATGACTTCATAGAGAAATTTATGGAGGTGTTCATGGACGATTTTACCATTTATGGGAGTCATTTTGAGAGCTGCCTTAGGCATTTAGAATTGGTGTTAGAAAGGTGTAAGAAGACCAACTTGGTGCTGAATTGGGAAAAATGTCATTTCATGGTAAGGGAAGGCATTGTGCTTGGGCACAAAATTTCTGAGAAGGGGATAGAAGTTGACAAGGCAAAGGTAGAGGTGATAGAAAAGTTACCACCCCCAACTAGTGTGAAAGGCATTAGAAGTTTCTTGGGACATGCAGGATTCTACCGCCGGTTTATCAAAGATTTTTCAAAAATTGCTAAACCTTTATCAAATTTGTTGATGAAAGATGCTCCATTTAATTTTGACGATGAATGTATGCTGGCTTTTCAGACTTTGAAACGGAGGCTCATTTCAGCCCCGGTGATTATTTCTCCGGATTGGAATTTGCCTTTTGAATTGATGTGTGACGCTAGTGATTTTGCAGTTGGTGCAGTACTTGGGCAGCGAAGAGAGAAGGTATTTTGTGCGGTTTATTATGCAAGTCACATTTTGACAGGAGTTCAAATGAATTACACCACAACGGAGAAGGAACTTCTTGCAATTGTGTATGCATTCGAAAAATTCAGGCAATATTTGCTGGGAGCAAGAATTGTGGTGTGGTCTGACCATGCTGCCTTGAGACACCTATTTGCAAAGAAGGAATCCAAACCAAGACTGATCAGATGGGTACTTCTACTGCAAGAATTTGACCTAGAAATTAAAGATAAGAAGGGAGCAGAAAACTTTGTAGCAGACCATTTGTCAAGACTGGAAAATGCTCACATTGAGAAAGGGGAGATTTCAGATTTATTCCCTGATGAACATATTTGTGCTTTGTTTGAAAATGAGATTTCTGTTCCTTGGTTTGCTAATTTAGCTAATTTTCTCGCAGGGGGATTTATGCCAAAGGATTTCACATGGCAGCAGAAAAAGAAGTTGAAGGCTGATGCAAAGCATTATATTTGGGATGATCCTTATTTATTTCATTTGTGTGCAGATCAAGTGCTAAGAAGATGTATTCCAGATGAGGAGAAGGGTGAGATCATCACAGCATGTCATAGTGGAGAAGCTGGTGGACATCATGGACCAAACAGAACGGTAATGAAAATTTTATCTTCTGGGTTCTATTGGCCTACAATGTTTAAAGATGTTCAATCTTATGTGAAAGCTTGTGATAGATGCCAGAGAGTAGGGAATATCTCAAAGAGAGATGAGATGCCTTTGACCAATATGCTTGAGGTAGAGCTTTTTGATGTATGGGGAATTGACTTCATGGGACCCTTTCCGGTTTCCTATGGATATGAATATATTTTAGTGGCCGTTGATTACGTAAGTAAGTGGGTAGAGGCTGTGGCCACTAGAACCTGTGATGCCAAAGTTGTGCTTCAATTTTTGAGGAAGAATATATTTACTCGATATGGAACCCCAAGAGCAATCATTAGTGACGGTGGTAAACATTTTGTGAACCATCAATTTAAAGCTTTATTGAAAAAGTTTGGTGTTAGACATAAAGTTACAACCCCTTATCATGCTCAGGCCAATGGACAAGTTGAAGTGTCCAATAGAGAGTTGAAAGCTATCTTAGAGAAAACAGTCAGTGTATCTAGGAAGGACTGGTCCCTTAAGCTAGATGACGCTCTTTGGGCTTATAGAACAGCCTTTAAGACACCCATTGGAATGTCCCCATTTAGGCTGATGTTTGGAAAGTCTTGTCATCTTCCGGTCGAGTTAGAACATAAGGCATATTGGGCCACAAAATTTTTGAACTTTGATCTTGAAGGTGCAGGAAAATGCAGGTCCCTACAGCTGAATGAATTGGAGGAGTTGAGATTTTGGGCATATAATCATGCTGAGAAGTACAAGAGCAACACAAAAAAGTGGCATGATCGAAGGTTAGTGAGAAAAGAATTTGTTCCAGGTATGAAAGTTTTGTTATATGACAGCAGGTTGCGATTGTTCCCTGGAAAATTAAAGTCAAAATGGACGGGTCCTTTTGAAGTCGTGGCGGTCGAAAAATTCGGAGCTGTTACCATCAGAAAGCAACCTGGGAGCACGGAATTTAAGGTAAATGGTCATCGTCTTAAACCTTATTTTGAAAACCACGCTGAAGGAGCAGCAGTGGCTATTTTATTGGACGAAGCATGAGGTACGTGAAAAGTCTAGCTGGGACTTAAAAATCAGAACTAAATAAATTCCTAAACCTTGCTGTTTTTATTTTCAATGTGTGTATTTTTAGCCATTTGCATCAATCAATGTCATTGTCATTTCATGTTGAATTTGTGTTGAGAATGTGTTGGAAGAAAGATGGGGAGAAACTTGTGCGAACGTAAAAATTTTTGGCGGAAAAATTTCAGGTTACACGGCGGTGAAGAAATCCCTCACCGCCGTGTGAAAATTAAATCAACGAAAAAAATTGAAGTGCAGTGGAGTTTTTACACGGCGGTGAGGAAACTTATCACCGCCGTGTGAAATTCTTTATTTTGAAAAATTTTTCCAAGTCGCGATTTACACGGCGGTGAGGAAATATCTCACCGCCGTGTAAGGTTAAAATTTTCGATTTTAAATCGTTAACCGCCAGTCTGCCTTCATTTTTTCAAAACACATAATCAAATCCCATTTTCCCTCTTGCCTCTCTCTCTCGCCATCCCTCTTCCTTTCTCTTTTATTTTCTTACATCGGTGAATTTCCTTCCATTTTCGCGGGTTAAATTGTCCATCAAGCATCAATTTTGCATAGTTAACATCAAAATCAAGTAAGATTTCTCTTTTCTTTTCTATTTATTTTATTTTCTGTTCTTATTAGTTTTAGGTTTTTTTTTTTTTTTTTTTTTTTTTTTTTTTCTAATTTTCTGTCTTCTTTCTGAAATTAAAGTATGGATTTGTTAATTCAGTATGTTTTGTCTAAGATTTCATTGCTGATTGAGAAAATGGGGGTAGGAATTTTGTCAATTTCGCATGTTGTGTGCAACAAAATTTCTGCCTACCAAGTGTTTGATAAAATACCTGAATGAACGAATTTCATATCTTTGTTTGCTGAAATCATGTATTTTTGTGTTTTTATTGTGTGATTGTGGGTTCTTGATACCCTGTGATTAATTTTGAGGTTAGGAATCACAGAATTGAGTGTATTAGATTTGTCGAAATTTCTGCCCACCAAGTGTTTGATAAAATGTCTAAGTGAGAACGAATTTTCGATTTTCTTTTTTCTTGGTTCCAGAATTTGTTCTTTTCCTTTTGCAATTCTGTTGGCTTCCATCAATTGCTCTTGAACATGTATTTAACTCTTGAAATATTGTGAAGTTCAATTGGAAAAGAAGCAGTTGGGGATACAATTTTATTCTGAAGAAAAAAAAATCAGTGTGGATAATTATAGACATATATTACTGGGACACTTGCTTGACGAATTGCATGTTATAATTGCAAAAATAAATTCATTACAAATAGGACAATTTTTTTTTATATGCTGAATGTGCCAATTGAGAATGCAGTGGAGTTAATTTTCAAGCACTTAGAAAATTAAATCCATGAGACAAGCTGATTGTGATTTTTTTTTGTCATTCTGATACTGGTTGTTGGTAAAATACATTACTAGACATCTTGTTGAATTGCGTAAATTTCATTATTGTTGCAGTGACTAATTGAGTGCTTTCTTAATTCATGCAGTGGCCCCTAAACGATCCAGAACCAGTCAAGCATCATCTTCTCAAGGAAGAAGCGATTTGGTACCTTCTTGGGTACCTACTCGATGTCGTCCCGCATACAAGGACTTCACTGCTGCAACTTATGTCCCCTCCACCTTTCTGGACTTCACCTCTTTAGGGAACGTGGACATTAGAGATGAAATTGAGGGGTTGATCGCTGGGATTGGATGGACAGATTTTTTTTCAAAGAAGGAGAAAGTATATCCGAGCTTAACTCGAGATTTCCTTGCAACAGTCACATGCAAGATCGATACAGATGACGAAGAAGATATTGGTGAGGTGAATTTTTGGTTGAATCAGACGAAATATACTATGCCCTTTTATGATTTTGCGGAGGCACTTGGATTTCCAGTTGATGGTGCTCGTTATATAGCTGATTTGGACAAGCAAACCATATGGGCAGCAATCAGAGATCCCATCACTGCCACCAGATATGTGACTGGGCAGACCAAAGCCCATCATTTGAGGGATCATGCACTGCGAATTTTACACAGGTTTTTCTCACTTTCATTTTATGGACATATTGAGGCAGCAAGTGCAGTGAACCAATCAGAGGCACTATTTCTCTACTGCATGGTCCAACAGGTAAGGCTAAATGGAGCCTACTATTTATTGAAAAAGTTTGAAGACCTCCAGGGCAATCCCAAGAAAGTAAGGAAAATATCTATTGGATGGATTGCGACTGTGTTGGCCAAAAGAGTCGGCCACAGTCCCTTGGGAGATGAAGTAGGTGAGAGCACTGTGATAGACTTTAAGATGCTGAAAAACCTCAAACTCATAGTAGACGACCACCACTTCCATCATCAGGTTAGGCTATCTACCCGGGACGAGTACTTGAGGCTTGTAGAGAGGGGCCGTGTGCAATTGCCAGCAGAAGAAGCCGACGAGTCTGAGGAGGAGCAAGAGGCGGCTGGGGGAGCAGCTGCTGGTGCTGAGCCTGCTGCCGCTGGGGCCGTTCCTGATTTAGCGCATATTACTGCCCAGCTAGGGGCACTACAGACTGGACAAGATCAGATTTTGCACCGTTTAGCTATTCAGGAGCAGCAATTACTCGCACAGTCACTGAGTTTCTCCAAGATAGAGCGCTCCATAGCCCTTGCTCGGGAGGAGCAGGAGCATTTTTTCAGAACGATGATGGACCGCTTCCCACCGCCACCACCTCCACAGGACTGATTTTCTGGGAAGTTATCTGATCTTTTATTTTGTTTCTTTTGTTATTTTTGGTTGTTTGAATCACTTGCTGGGGACAGCAAGTTTTTATGTGTGGGGTAGCTAGTTTGTGTAACTTTGATGTGATGTGACTAACCCTGCAGTACTTTAGTAAGTTTAAGCTTATTATTTCTTTTGTTTCTTTTGCTTTTATATTTTTACAAGTTATATTTTCTGCTTTTTGATAATGATTTCTTTTCTTTAGTTAGTTGTTTAAGTTTTATTTTGTGATTTAAGCTCATCAATTTGACTCATGCTTAGCTTAACAAATTTTTAAGTTGATATTCCAGCTCAATTGTTAATCTTGAAAAGGTCATTCAGAGCACTTAATCGGCAAGAGAGTAAGATTCTGTCTTAAAGTTATTTTTCTTAGCAATTTTCAAAGTAGAAATATACAATTGCAATTTCCATGAATTGTGCACTTAGGCCAGTTTTTACAAGTAAAGAAAAAACCAGCATGAAATCTTTTGATCAGAAAATTTTTAGAACGCTAGAACCTTCCTCATTGCCCTTCGAAACGATATAACAATTAAGGCATAAATGTTGACATGATTTAGGCATCAATTCTTTTGAGAAGATACTTAAAATAAACTTTATCCCACCTATTGAATTAATTTTCCATTGCTAGCCCCATTGAGCTGAATAGGTATGCTAAAAGCGTACTCTGAAATTTTTCTTGTTACACAATTAATATGTCAGTTAACTTAAATGCTTTTGCCTATCCCTTCTAAGAATTGGCCACTCTAGGATTGGGTTGGGAAGACATTGAAGGATGAAATAGGGTGTTTAGTATTAAATAAGTGGGTGAGAGAAATTAAAGAATTTTGGGATATTGCTTGACAAGTAAGTTGCAAGAAAATAGAAGATATAAGTATCCCACTAAAAAAAAAAAAAAAAATAAAAAAATAAAAAAAAAAAAAAAAAAAAATAAAAAAATAAAAATAAAATAAAATAAAATAAAGAATATTTATATATATATATGTATATATATATATATATATAATATTTGATTCCAAGTATAGCAAAATTCAAGTGTGGGGTATCCTCTATTAGAAGATAATATTGGGGTATAATAGGTCTTGAGAAAGAAATTGTATCTTATTATTTCTCTTGTGATTAAAATTTTTCATATTTGGGAAAATAGCCAAGTCTTGGCAATTGTTGTTAAAGTGGAAGTAGGTGATGAAAAATATCTTTTTTAGGGTAGCAGTGTTAGTTGGTAGAGTGGCTGAATCTTCATTTGATTTTCTAAACTTTTCTTGTTAACCATCACCGATTAAACCGTACATTACAACCTGCCTAAGACCTAATGATCATGTTTATGTTTTAATTTGTTCAGTAGAGATGACCTTCGGGTTCCGGTACTAAAGGAGAGGCCTATGGTGTTTCTAGAGTTTCAAGTGAGAAACCAGAAGTGCATTTATGTACTGATTCAATCTGCTCTTGATTGATTGATGCTGGAAGTTTTAAGTTTTGAAAAATATTAAAACATTGGTTTTGGCCTTTGCACACATACATCAGAAATTCGATTGTATTTTCTTTCTTTGAAACTTGTTTGAGTAAGAATTACTCTAAAGTGGAATTTACTAAGTGTTTGATTGGTATTCTGAATTCCCATTTTCCTGCTTGAAAATTGAGATGGTTGGAAAGGAAAAGTTATCTTACTCGAGGGCGAGCAAAAGCTAAGTGTGGGGTATTTTGATAAGTTTAAATTAAATAATATTTTTATGTGAATTTAGAGATTATTTCTTAGTCTAAAAGTTGTTATTTGTGTTAATTTTTGTTAAAAATATCATTGGATATTATTTGGTGCACTAAATGGAGATTTATGTTGTTTTGACAACATTTTAGGTGAGTCACACGGCGGTGAAGAAATCCCTCACCGCCGTGTGAGACGGGAGGCCAGAATAATGAAGAAAAAGAATAAGGAAGCGGACTGGAACATTTACACGGCGGTGATACATTTCCTCACCGCCGTGTGAATCGAAAATCAAGGAAAGGGCAGCAGACCTGGGACATTTACACGGCGGTGAAGAATCCCTCACCGCCGTGTAACTTCAAAAATTCAGAATACAAATAATACCCAGAGACATTTACACGGCGGTGAAGAAATCCCTCACCGCCGTGTAACCTTTAAAGATCTGTTGTGTGAATCAAATCCGGAAAAAATCAAATTTAGAGGCCACCGAATAGACTTTTGACTTTTATTATTGGGGGGAAAACTAACTAAAAGGAGGACGATTTGGGAGGGCCAGGGGCTTCATCTTTTTAGTTTTGGATCTTCATTTTTTTAGTTGGAGTTTTTGCTGAAAAATAAACTCGGGATTTCAGATCTGGAAATTCTTAGATGTGAGATTTCAATTCTGTAATTTAATTTGGAAGTTGGAATAGCTGATGCAGTTGAAGAACATCAATTGGGTTACTGTAAGAATTTCATTTTCAGATTCAATGGGTAATATCAATTTCTTTCTATTTAATTCAGTCTTTAATTCAAGTATGAGTGAGTAAATTTAATTCTTGTTAAGGGATACCTTAATTCCCCAGTAAATCATGTGAATATTTTGTATGGATCATATTATGCATATACTTCATTTTTATCGTCTCTGATTTTGTTTGTTGTTGCTGGTTTGAATGCAAATTAAGGGGAGATCTACCAAGATAAACTTTAATTGTAATCAATTCATAAATACATACAAATATACTTCAGTTTTATCTTCTCTGAAATTATCTGTTGTTGCTGGTTTAAATGCAAGTTAAGGGGAGATCTACCAAGATAAACTTTGATTGCAATCAACCCATAAATACATACACATGTTCTGTTCTATTTTAATTAACTTTCATTGATTTGATGAATCCGAATTGGTAGTTAAAATCTGTGAATGTTTATTTCAATAGGTTCAAAATGGTGGAAGATAAATGAGTTGGATATCTGAATCCGAAATGGTAGGATTATTTAACTTAGAACTTTAAAATCTGTAATAATGCTAATTTATGTGCTGAATCCAGAATGGTAAGTGCATATTTTAGAGAAGCTGGATCCGAAAGGCAAGCTATGGTATAGGCTAGATTATTCACTGATTGTATATGAAATTGTTGAATTAAGTATTCACATGATATTATTGGGGAAAGCGGGTGTTCCTTAGCAAGATCTCTTAGTTATTTTATCAATATTCTGTATTATTAAATCGTTAATATTCTTAGACATTAATATCATTAGTTAGATTATAAATTTTTCTGCATTAAACAATCATCAATTCAAAATAATTGGGAATTCTTTAGCATATAATTAATTATCAACACTTGCACAACACATTCCCTTGGGTTCGATAACTTGTGGTCTCAATTATATTCCACTATATTACTTGCCGATTCAGTACGCTTGCTGAGTACGCGTCACGCTTCACTTTCGAATCTACACGGATTGACACCCATGCTAAGCGATAACGCTTAGTAGGGAAACAACATACAATATATACACATTCATAACATTCATTGAATAACATCAAATACATGCATTATATTAATGCTTTATCATAAACATATCACAATATACATATAATATTATTACTGGATCATGATCATATATTTTGATATCATATAACCTTTTCATAACATATAATAACATTCTTATCACGCATAAGTTTGCATCGCTTCACAATCAATTCGGCACTCATTTACTTCTTCTCATGACACATAAAGTTCACAATCACTTATTATCCATACAACATTTATTGTTAGCCTTGTATACAACTCTTAGACGTGGATAATGAGTATCGCATTTGTAATCGCAAGTACTGCATTTTGCATTTGTATATAAAGATACACACTTTCGCATTAGTACCCGTAGGTACCAGTATAATCAAAAATATATAAACACTTATGTGAAACTAAGAAGGATTCTATACACATTGGAGATTCCAAATGGAATCAAACGCTTTTGTTGTAGCACTTTGACCCTATAGGTATGTCTATCTATCCATTACTTCACTTGCAGGCTAAATTATTAATTCAATTATTATTCATTTATTCAAATAATATAATATCCATATATTCGCATGAAGCAATATCTTAACATACAATATCTTGGTTACACATTTATAGCTTATCAAACACATTTCCACTTCACTGTATAAAATTACATGAACCAATACATTTATGATCTCATATGCATCATTATTCATAGATAAATAACACAATTCACACAAAATAGGACATTTAGTAAATGTCCATCACTTGAGACTCTGTCGCACTGGCGATAGACCTCAACAATCCCTTGTCACACTCGTGGCATAAGTCGTGCACACAATAGGACCAACCAAACTACTTCAGTCACACTATCGGTCATGCTCGCGTTCGCGATAGAACACAAATCGGTAACTTTGCCCATCGGAGCACTCTGTTGTGCCTGCGACCCCTATTGTGTGACAGCCCAAAATTGACTCTAGTAGTATTGAGTGTGATTAGTGAAATGAAGTGAGTGTTAATTAGGGTTTACAAATTTAGATTTAATTGAAAATGAGAAATTAGGGACTTAATTGCAAGAAAATAAAGTATTGTAGTGACAAAAGTGTAATAGTGCATGATTAGTGTAAGTGGAGGATTAAGATTAATTAAGTGAGATTAATTAACCTTAATCTTGAATTAGTGGAATCCATATGTCAAGTTGAATTGAGTGGAATTCCATGTGTCTTGCCAAGAGTTTGACACCTACCAACTAGCATGCATATATATGGTCGTGGAGAGAGAGTGAGTCGAGAAATCTGTCCTTTGTTCCCTTTGATCCAGCCCTTCTCTCCATTTCTGCTCTTTCTTTCCTTTTGTTCTTCATCTTTCCTCTTTGTTCCTTCATTTCTTCACTTGTTTATTAAGAATTGAGTTGCCTGGTTTAGAAGGATCAAGTAGTATATTGTAAAGGTAAGATTGAGTCAAGTATTTCTTCTCCTTCTTCTTCATTCTATTTAGATTTCGGTTAAAGATGTTAATTGTGATTTATATTTTGTATGTATATGTGATGGTAAGTTGGAGAAGCTAGTATAAAAGCTAAGGGGAAAGAGAAGGCCAAGTGAGTAGTGAAGTGAAGGAGAGCTTCAAGAGGTTATGGATTGTATTTGAATTGATGCATATTTAATGTGTTTTTGTAGTTGGGAGAAATTGTATGTGTTTGTATATGTTAATTGATATTTTATATATTTTAAATGTAAAATGGATGTTTGTTGAAGTTTTATTTGAATTGCCATGAGTATAGTATGTGATCAAGTATGAACCCTAGTTGTAGGGAAAATTCTGCACAGATTGTATTAGACCTCCGTGTGATGATTTGGTTATCAGTGGAGTTTGACAACTCCAAATCAAGTTGTTATTACTCCATTATAACCCTGACTTCCATATCTATAAAAGTCCCAGAAGTGACCGTGAATGAATTCTGGCTCTAGCATCCTTAAAAATTGTAAACACAGATGTGTCTCTACCTTGGCGGGTTCATTGGAACAGTCTATATTTTTTTAATTCATATCTATAGATTTAGAGGTCCAAATGACCTGAAACTTGTTAAATTTGAAACTTAACATCCTTGATAAAAATTTTTAAGAAAGAAGTTTTGCCTAAAAATGTTGTTTTGATGTCGGTTTATGCTGAATAAAAAAGAGTAGTGAAGCAATCCTGAGTTTTGCTTAATTTTGGTATGTCACGGTGACAACCAATTCATTTCTACCATGACCAATGCCCACAGAAGGCAAAATTACATGTAATTGGACCTCATGGTCACAATAAAGTCATTTCCAGTGTGACCCCTTTTGTTTTGACTATTTTATGTGTTTTTCTTCTCGAATTGAACCCGTATTGCACCGAAACCTTCCGGGATCTATCCCATGCATGTTTAGCATTATTAAATGAGTATGAGAATAGCTATCACTTGGAATATACATATGAATTCCAAATGGAAATTGTAATAAGTTAATAACGCTAATCTTGAGCTTTAATATAATAAATCTATGAATCAATATGTGTATACATGAAGAGGAAATAAGTAATGAATATGAATTTATATGTAGAACTATATGCATGTGTTTATAGTTAGTACACACATTCATTGAGTTGTATGAACAATGGTATAAGTACTTGTATGATGAATCGTATGTATGTGTATATAGTTATGTATAGCTAATATATGTATTTATTGAGTAGTATGAGCAATAGTATAACATGATAGTTGAATAGAAGTATTGTATATGGATAAGTGTACAAAGTGTTTTTTGTAAGCTTGAGATGTTCATAGAAGTGGATAGATGGGCATGCCTATAAAGGGTTAGATGATTTATAGCTGCTAGAGTGGCACCGACGGGTGTCTAGATGTTTGGCACCGACGGGTGTCTATATGTTTGGCATCGACGGGTGTCTATATGTTTAGTACCATTTGGTATCTAGATGATTTGAGACTCCAGTCTCCAGATGTTTGGTACTGCTTAATAGTATCTATATGTACCTGTATCTACTATTGTATGAAGTCAGGCTATTGTTTTATATGTATATCGAATGCTATCATATGTTAGAGATTTATCGGAACTGTTATAATTTGTACATTACTATTGTACCAGAGATACCGATATATGATGGCAAGAGTATATGAAAAGCTAAGATTTGTACATGAAATTGCTAGAGATGTACCCTTGTGGTCATATGCATATGAAAGTACTTGAAAAGTAGCGACTTGATGTTCATGTTGTGCTACCTGTAACTAAAGCTAGAGAATAAGCACATGATATAGTCTATTTTATTAGATATGATATGAAAACTGCATGTTCATTTAGATATGTTCAGTAATGAATATTATTATACGATTGGCATGCTAAATGTGTATTTGCACTATCGCTTGAAAGTATAAGTAAAGCTATTATTATATATGATCATACAAGAGATGTGCTATATGCTTATAAGTACATGTATGAACATGAGATGTATTGACATGCTAATATCGTATAAGTAAAGTTAGAAAGCACAAACATAATATAAGTTACTAAATGTCAAAGGTAAATGTATAACACATGATTTAAGTGTTCACATATTATTATATGTTAAATGCATATTCCTATTATTATACTTGGAATGAATATTGTTATATGATTAACATGTCAAATATGTATATGCCATTTTGTTAATGCTTGCGACTTTGCAAGAAGTCTATTATTTGAGTTATCCCCACTAAGCATTATTGCTTAGCACGGGTGTTTTCCCATGTAGGTTGCCGGTTTAGTGAGAAGTTGAGCATCTGCAGGTCAAGGCCACTAGGAGTAAGTTGAAGTCCCTTTTTGTATATTGTTTTGATATAGTATTTTGTACAAGTCATGTAAATGTTTATTAAAGGAGTACTGTTGTTATGTATAAGGAAATTAATATTGATATACGTAAGTATAGTAAAGCATATAATAAGATTATTTGTATATGTATGTATAGTATCTTGTGTGTAGAGATAATATTTCGCTGCAAGTGTGATGTATGATTTATTATTCTGCTTTTGTAAGAGTGTATAGTATGTGTATGCATGTGTAGCAAGCCGATATCCCCCCAAGGGGTATTGGGCGTTACATGTCGTGCTCGCGACAGAGCCTGAACTTCATGCTCAAAGCTCCACTCCACATACCTCTTTTTCATGCACTTAGCAATATCAACACAAATGACTTCCAAAACCCAACCTAACATCATTTTCTGCCATTATGGCCTTCTAAACATATGTTCTCCTACATGTAAACTATATAATGACATAAGTCTCATTATAATATGACTTAAGAATAAGGAGTTATGGCCTATGGAATACCACTTGCTCCAAAAGCCCTCCTATAGGATTTAGCTATACTTATTAGGCATTTTTGAAGACTTTACAGTCCTCAAGTCAGCATAACCATTTCTACAGTAATTATAGGCACATATCTTAGGAACCTAATCTCATTAATCTCATTCATTTTAGTGTTATACAACTCAAGTTATAATATAGAAAATTTCAGTAGGTCAAATTACAGTACAAGACCAGTTTTACCATATCAATATGTTCAAGCTTGAAATCACAAAGTTGGAATATCCAATACTCCATCTCAAACCACATTACCCTAATATATACACACACCCTTCGGCATATTCGATTCCACATTAAAAGTCCATACACAAACAAATTAGATAGCAATTTCTCAAGTCCCCTAAAAACAGGGTTACATGCTTAAGTCAACAACTCATGGCAATCAAATTAGCTCATTAAACTCATCACCTCAATTCAGTTCATTACGTTATATAATTACACAATTTCAATTCATTTAAACACACAATTCATTCATGCATTTCAGATTTTCTCTACTATCAATTTAACACACAAAAATCAGAGTTTCCCAAACCTTTTTCTCCTTTGCTCCTATGAGCTCACTTGGTACTAGGTTCTCCAACTTTCTCCTTTCTCTTATTTTTTCTTATTTCAACCACTACAATCAACATCCAATTTCCAGCATTAAAACCAAAGATCACTTCTAGCTCAAATCAAAAGAAAAGGAAGAAGAAGAACATCCCAAAATTAACCACTTACCTTGATCCAAGAACACAATTCAATCAACTATTAACCAACTAACCAATTAGCCAACACGATTTTTAAGAATTGAATCTAAAGATGAAGAGAAAGAACAAGAAGAACTGAAGAGAGAGAGAGAGAGTAGCCGATCAACATGCAAAAAATGAGAGCATTTTCTCTCCTCAAATGCTTTATATTGCATGTGATAGGTGAGGTGGCAAGGGCAGATTATGACATCTGGATTCCACTACCAATTTCTTAATCAAGATTATATTAAACTAATCTCAATTATCACATAATTAATCCTTCTTAAATTTAATCATGCACAACTACTCTTTAGCTACTTAACTTAATTTATTTTATGCAATTAGGTCCTCACTTCTAATTACACTTAGGTCCAAAATTAAAAATTCAAAATTAAACTTATCCGACTATCCTAGTTAGGCCAAATCACAACTAGGGTAGATTTTGGGTCATTACAGGTATATTTTGGATGTTAATGTTAATTAAGTGCATATTTATGTTAATTAGCATGAAATGAAGTTAATTGAATGATAAAAGAAATTAAAATAAATTTAATGGAGGAATATGTAATATGACTGAATGGGTATACATGCAATTTAATGGTATAGTCTATTAGTTTAATGAAATAAATGGCATAATGAGAATGTATACTTAATTTGGAGTGTACGTTAATTTATTTGGAATTTTTGGATAATTATTGAATATTATGTATGTTGGTAATATATTATGTATGACATGGAAAATAATGGTAATTGTTATAATTAAATAAGTGATGGCATAAATGGAATTAGAATTAAATAATAATTGAATTAGAAATGGAAAATGATGGAAAATATATTGTATGAGGAATGATGTGATAAATACTGTACATTATAAAGTTATTACCGTGATAAAAGAAAGTGAACTGAAAATGAGATCATGACTGTATGGTTATAATGAATTATGTGATTTCCCTTAGTGTTCTGGTAGTAAATCTAGCTTAGGATATACTTGGCTAGCCATAAGGATACCCTCACCGTGGTAACGAGTCATGACGACTTGCATCGGTAATTAAGTCAATAATAATCTACTGTACTAATACTGTCACATCTACTGTTACTGTATTTACTGTTATTGTTACTGTAGTGAATTTGCGATGGTCGTTTATCCACGTATAATTGAATATAAATGAAGAAATTCATGATTTAATAATGAGAATAATTATAATGATAGTATTAATACTAATATTTAAGTTTATGTCAATATCTAGATCAATGTAAATATACATGAATGTTACTATTAATGTTAATAACGATAGTGGCAATAGTTAAAATAATATTGATTGTGATAATGAGTAATGACAATGTTAGTAAAATGATGAAACAGATTAATATAAATGATGAAATGTCAGAAATAAATAATGGTAGTGTTAGTAAACTAATGGAAAATGCTACTGTAGTTATAATAGCATTATTAATTGAATTTAATTAGACACTGAAGGTTTTATAATTGAAGTACAAATTGTAAAGAAGGAAAACGGTATTAAAGGAAAATAAATAAAAGATAGTGTAATATAATTCACATAAGTAATATAATTATAGGCTAGTTATGTGGAAATAAAATAGATGAAATTTAAAGTCCTTAGAATATTATACACGTGAAAGCAATAATGTTAATAAATAATTGAAATGTTATTGGAAGGCTAGGGTAGTAATGAGTAACTTTAAAAAAGAGGCCATATGAGAATAATAGTGATAGAACCATATACATGAAGAAAATTAGGATTGTCAGTAAAATGTTAAAAGTTAATGAAGAAATAATGTTAACTGTTATGATGATAATATTAAGAATATGAGTAACTTAGATTTTGCAATTAATAATGGTATTGTTAGTCACAGTAATAGTAAAATAAATTGTGAAATAGTTATTAATATAAATATTAAGTATGTAGATAAGTCAGTGTATTGAGTGTTAGTATTGATAATTCAAAAGTATAATACGAAATGCAACTAATTGAAATTAAATAGGAAAATAATGTAAATGTATATTGATTACAACTCTAATAATGGTATTGTAAAAGAAATGATTAAATGAAAAATAGTAAAATGAACATAAAACATAAAAAGATTGGTATAACTAGAAAATAGTAAGGGAAGTGTCAAGGAAAGATAATTGTTCTAGGAAATAATTCAGTAACTGATACTATACCTAAATATAGACTGTAAATAAGTAAACAAGTTATAGACAAAATGAAGGAAACTAATGAATACATTAATAAGATATTACCAAAAATATTAATGTGACTGGTTATTAAAGCAATAGACTAAACATAACAGTATTAATGTTAAGGTTTTATATATATAGATAATGATGATACTAATAATCAAAATGGAAATGTTAAAATATAGTTATAGAATTGATACAAATGACATAACGATAAATGACTGAAGTAAAAGATTGAATAAGATATTAAATTAAGACATAAATTAAGTAAAAGCTTAAAGAATTAATTAATGTTCAAACTATATAAATAATGAAAAATGTTTGTGTACTCATGCATGTAGAGGTAGTTATGGAAAATTTAGGATATGTATCCACCACTGAGCATTTTAATGCTCAGTGCGTGGTATTGTTGCTGCGCGCAGGTTATGAAGATAGAAAGTATTAAAGTGGCCGAAATTTTGGTGACAGTCGTAAAGGAAAGCGAATGCAGAGAGGAAGAGATAGGCATGGCATGTATATGGTCGTAATGGATGATACGGGTTTATGTTTTATGTAAGATAAGTATAAGTTTTTAATAGAACTATGTATTAACTATTGTATTATTATTATTATTATTTATTCTTATGTATCATCGATGTTTAAATGTGAAAATTTTTTACTGAACTGTTTACTATAGCATGACATTGTGACTTTAGTTTTAATGGGATAACTGAGACATTCGATTACTGTACGTATAGTATAGAAGCTTAAGGGTGTTACACCTACTACATGTGCTCTACGGCATCATACTAACTACTAGTTACATTTCAGCAACATAGAGATTCTCAACCCTATTGGAAGAAGTGAAGGTATAAGCCTTTGGTGAAGTCATAATGTCAACATTCAAATCCTATGGAAATCAAAGAACCTTATGCACTGCAGAGTCAATGGTAGCTCCCAAAGTACCATCACCTTTGTCTATGGTGAGCCAAGAGCAAAGAATAGAGAAGAAGTTTGGCAACTTTTAAGGAGGCTGGAACCAAGAGATGATTTAGATTGGCTCTGCATTAGGATTTCAATGCAATCTTGTATCCCTCTAAGAAATAGGGTGGAAGAGAGTTTGATTTCCATAGAGTAAACCGCTTTTGAGATATGGTGGACAAATGAAACCTCATTAATTTGGGTTTTAAAGGAGAACTCTTCACATGATCCAATACAAAGATAGGGCAGGCTTGCATTGCAAAATGATTGGATAAAGCATTAGCTAACCCCTCTTTGATCTTAAAAAACAAAGTAGCTTCTATTACTCATATGATACCTATTGGGTCAAACCACTCTCCACTCATTCTACACACTAGCACACCCTATAATCAGAAAAAACTAGCCCTTAAGTTTGAAGCCACATTGATGTCAAACTAGTCTTGCACCATAATAATTGAACAAGCTTAGGCAATGGGCAATCACTCTTAGGGTCAAATTGGAAAAGACCTACATCTTTCCAAGCCTTTCTTAAACACTAGGCCAAGAATAATTCCCCAAATTGTAAGAAAAGAATTGAGCAATACAAAGTAAACTACCAATTTGTACAATTTACACCTACTAAATGAAGATATCAGGAAGGAGATTGAAGACACAAAGCCAGCACTGAATCAATATTAGGAGGATAAGGAGCTTTTAGAAGCAAAGATCTAGATTCAACTACTTAAAGGAGGATGATTGAGATACATGCTTCTTCCATCTCTTTACAGTACAAAAAAGATAAAGAAACCTGATCAATGAGCTTAAATTAGCATGTAGAACTTGAGGTGAGGATAAAAAGGAATTGTAGATGAGATCACATCTTTCTTCAAACAACTGTACTCCAATGAAGACATATAACTTGGCTTAAATGTACAATATGTAAAGCACAATGTAACTAGAGAAATGAATAAGGAGTTAGCTAAACTAATATATGATGAGGAGATAAAAGAAGCTCTCTAATCCGTTAAAGCATTAAAAGCATTAGGCCCAGATGCCTTTCTAGGTATTTTCTACCAATAATACTAGCATGTCATAAAACAAGATGCCATTCATGATGTTAAAAGTTTTTTTTATCACTATATTCTTGATCCTTATGTAAATAAAACTTGTATTGCTTTGATCCCAAAAGTCACCATTCCTCTACAGGTTAAAGACTTCTAACCTATAGGGTTTTGCAATTTTTCTTACAAAATCGTCTCTAAAATCCTAGTAAAATGGCTCAAACCTATCATGCATGATCTTATTGCCCCATCTCAAACTACATTTTTACCTAGTAGATGCATTCAAGATAGCATCTTAGTAGCACATGAGCTTTTCCATTCTTAGTAAACCCAATGACAAAAGAAAAAAAAACTAGCCCTCAAATTAGATATGGAAAAAGCTTACGATATAGTGGATTAAAGTATCCTTATAGGACCATGAAATTAATGGGTATTTCTGACTAGTGGACCTCTAGAATAATGAAATGTGTCTCAACCATATATTTTCCCATCCAAATCAATAGAGAGAAAACAATAAGCTTTTTACTTGAGAGAGGCCTTAGAATAGGGGACCCCTTTTCACCTTACCTATATCTTTTTAGTACAAAAATCTTTGCCAATATGTGTGAAAACAAGGTTAGGGAGGGTAGGGTTTAGGGTTTCAAAATTAATAGAAGAGCACCCACTCTGTTCAACCTACTTCTTGATGGTGATACAATTCTTTTTAGCCAAGCAACCACCCAAGATGCTAATAACATCAATTTAGCCATTAAGGAATACTATAGAAATAATGGCCAGAAGGTAAATCATAATAAATCTAGTGTTATTTATGGAAATAATTTGGCTGAAGATGTTAAATGCAATATTCGTTCTATCTACAGCATTAATGAACTCACGGGTCTTGGGAAATATCTTAGCCTACCACAACTTCGGGGAAGATCTAAGATTGATGCCACAAACTTCCTTATTCAAAGATTCCTATCTAAAATCCAAGGGTTGAAGAGCAAGTTTTTAACTTTAGCTGGGAGGGAAGTCCTAATAAAATCTATCCTCTAAGCTATTCCTACTTACATCATGTAATGCTTTAGGCTACCCAAGACCCTGTGTAGTAAAATTAATTGTTCCTTAATTAGGTTTTGGTAGTCCTCGGCTTTTAAGGATAAAGGCTTACACTAGGATAATTCGGATAAAATGACTAGTCCAAAGAGAGATAAAGGAGGAGGTTTCCAAAAAATGGATTTGTTTAACTAATCCCTGTTAGCAAAACAATGTTAAAAACTTATAACAACCTTGCCAATCAAGCAGTAAAAGCTAAATACCACCCTCATTGCAATTTCATAAATGCTAGCTTTAGAGGTCCTTGTTCTTAGGGATGGAACAGTCTCAAGTAGGGGTTTGAAGCTCTTAGAATTGGCCTTAGGTGGAATGTTAACACATGGGAAAATATCAGAATTTAAGATGAAGCTTGGTTTAAAACTTCCCAAACTTTAAAGTCATCTCTAGAAATTTGAGTGGGTATGAACCCTACAAGGTGGAAAGCCTTATATATCGAAATTCTAGATCTTGGAATATCAATATGCTTAATAGCTTGTTTTCTCAATCTGAAAGTATTGCCATCCAGTAGATTGTCTTAGGAAATAATCAAGAAAAAGATAAGATGGTCTAGCATTTTAATAACACAGGTCCATTTTTAGTTAAATCCTATTACAAAGTCCTTGCAAGGAGAGAGCACACATCCCAACTAGCAACCCCCACCCCTAAAATAGAGATTACTAGAAAGCAGCATAAAACCTCATTCTACCCCTAAAAATTAAAATGTTTATTTAGAGATTTTGGAGAAACATTATGGGCACTAGGGATAATCTACAAATCTTGTTGCTCTTATTGCTTGTTTTGTTGGAATTCATTCTTACAATACAGCCTGGCTGCTTGATAACTCTAATAAGCTTCGTGAGCTTAATGTCCAAGATGTTACTTCTTTGGACTAATGAATTCACTTTTGATTAAAAAAATAAATGCAATAATAAAAAAATATAAAAACAACATTTTTATAAAAAAAAAATCAAGAATAATAAGAATTAAAACTTGCTTACTCTATTAAATCAAAGTACTAAAATATCATTTTGCTTGATTCTTATATAATTAATAATAAATTTTATTTCAAAAAGGAAATTAGATGAACCAAAAACATAGTAAAAATTAATAAAAATATATAATTAAAAAAAATCATGTAGCAAAAGATAGTATAATTCATAAAATAAATACATCAAAATTTAATACGTTTATTCTAATATTTTTTTAAAGATTGAAACTAAAATGCATCATCAATTACGGTAAATACAATCAATATTACAAGAAAATAAATTTCGCCTCTGTCTTTTTCTTCCCAATCTTGCACAACAATTTCATTGCTAGATAAACTCAAACAATCTATAGATTCTTTAAGAACTATTGTCATATTGTCACCAATGGTATAATAATAAAAAAATCATATTTAGGGTTGAAAAAAAATTGAAAAATTGTTAAATCAATTTAGAAAATCGAGTTCAAACTGATTTTAGAGGTAATTGGATGTTAAAGTGAATTTTAATTTTTAACATTATGATTAATGGATCTGGACTTAGATTCAAGTATCTGATTAACTGTTAATCGGATTTATATATAATTTTACACATATATTTAGACATGAGAGTAATTTTCACATATACCTATATTGTGCTTCCCTTTTGAAAATTCATCATCTTCTCATCTGATTCCTTACTGACTTAATTCTTCACTCTCACTCACTAACTGACTTTCCTTAATCCATCAATGCCATTTCATTGAACTTTTGCAGGTAATTGTCTTTTTCTTTTTTTAATTTATTATCTTATTTGTTATATTAAAGTAAAATAAATGCTTATTATCTTTGTAGATTTTTAATGGAAACCCTAATTATCTAATTATTGGGCTCAATTTTATGTTTTTGGTTAATTAATTGAAAATATAACAAATGTAGTATTCTCAGCAATTAATTTCTTATTATTCAAATTGATTTATGTCAAAGTTGAATGACTTATATTTTATATTTAAAATTTGGAGAATTTATACATTAATTTGATGGATGGATGTAAGTTTTTTCTTATAAAATTTAGCATAATCAGAATTATATATGTTTGATTCTTTTTTAACGGTTAATCAATAGTTAATGGTTAACCGACCGCATTTAGCGGTTAATCGGTTATTAATGGACTGAACTTAAACTTTAATTATGAAAAATTAATATTAATATATTGAATTTTAAAAAATAAGCCAAAGATTGATTTACCAGAGTATATCCACCATAATAATATTAAGTGTACAAATCAAAATTGGAACATAATTATTCTATTATTTAACAAAAAATAGATACCAAATTTAATAGAGGACCTATCTTCCTATTGAAAACTTGATAACTCTATGATGACTGTATTATTTAGCAATTAAAAGAAAATTATAAGACAAAAAAATAAATTTTGTGACTAAGTGCTTATTATAATCTCACTACCTTAGAAATTAATCTTCTTCTCTTTCTCCTTCACGAACTTTCTCTTTTTCCTTCAAGAACTTTATATAGTAATTTCATTATCTTTTAAATAGTTTTTTAATATGATTTTTTTTTTAAAAAAAAATGCCCAATAATTTTGATTTAAATAGAACTAATCTAGAAATGCATTATTAAAAAAAAATGGAACTGAATTAAAATTGAAATTGGATTTAAGAGTCAAATATAACATCTCTCCATTGTGATTTCACTACTCTAGAAATGAATCTTCTTATCTTTCTCATTCATAAACTTGGTTTTTTTTTAAAAGTAATTTCACTATCTTTTAAATAATTTTTTAATATGAAGTTTATTTGTTTAAGTGGACAATAATTTTGATTTAAATAGAACTAATCTAGACATATAGTATTTTGACAAAAAAAAAAAAAGAATTGAAATTAAATTTGAGAGGTGGAATATAATAGCTCTAAAAAAAAGTTTTTCGTTATTTATAGACTTATCAAATGGGTTAGGTTGGGCAAGTTCGAATCGGATAAATTTTGGGTTATGTAGACACCGGGTCTTGAGGCAGTCCAGGTCGGAGTTACCCGATGAAGAGATCAACGACGGTTTTTTTTTCGGATAGGGAGATAAAATTCGGAGGTTTTCGTCTTTCGGTCTCGCAAGGATTAAAATCTTTTTCTATAACATGGAGTTTTGAAAGAGTTGGATAAATTTTACAAAATTTGGGGAGTTTTGCTCCACAGACGGGATTCCCGTCTGAGTAGGGACGCCCGTCTCTACTTGGGATGATACCCGTCCCTAGGCGTAGTAGGGACGAACCCGTGGCGATGTAGGGATGCCCGTCTCTAGGATCGTGCCCGTCCCTAGTCAGTTTCCCGTATGTGCCCTTAGTAGGGACGGCTGTCGGTATCTGCAGGGAAGCTCGTCGATACGGTAACTGACCGGATCACGCCGGATTGGATAAAATTTAATCTTTTTTTCTTTCAAAATAGGGATAGAATTTATCTAAAACTTGAATTTTAAAGTCCTTTTAAAATTCAAACTTTAGATAGAGGTTTATCTTAATTATCTCATAAAATCCTATAAATAAAGGATCAAATTTCAGTTTTAGGGGTTAGAAAATTTGGGGAATTTGGAAAAGGAGAGAAAATTTTAGAGAGATTTTATTTAGAAGAAAAACTATCTAATATTTTTGGGGAAAATTGCTTTATAGAAAAGGTTTTCTGTGAGCAAATTACGCAAAAAGTTTATAAATCTCTGTTCATCTATAGAGTTTTATTTTAATAAAACTTCTTCTAATTAATCGATTTCTTCAAATTTTTCTTACGAATTAAGTCAAATTGAGGTGACGAAATTCAGTCGTTTCCATCAATATAACTAATTCGAACACTCGATTGCTATCAAGTTTTCAAAGAAAGAACAATATAAATTTTCTTTCTTTGATCTGATTCTTATTTGATCCTTGTAAGGCACACGGGGACAAAATCATTCGACATCCACCCTAAAAGGTAAAATCCGAGGGTAAACATTCTGGATTAACATTCATATAATTTAAGTTGATTTACATTGATTTTTTATTACCCTTTTTTTTTACAAAAGATTTAAGAGGTTTTTTTTAATTTGTTTTCCCTTACTAGGGACGGCCGCTGGCATGATACAGGAGGCCGTCCCTAGGCAAATTCTCATTTATATTTTTATTCACGTTTTTTTAGTTTATTTTTTTTGTTGCTAACATGTTTATCCTTGTCAGTGCTTTTCTGACCATTAGTTGGAGTCATGAGAGATGGCGGTTCCGCCATTCTGAGGATCTCTATTCGAGTTCATTTTTTATCCTTTAGCTCTTATTTATGTTGTTATGAAAATGGTTTTAACGTCGTTAAGGTAAAAAGGACCAAAAGCCTTTTAACAATTAAACCTGGAGATTTTCTCGGGAATGGTGGACCAATGTCCCATTTTAGCCAATAAAACTGACACTTCCTAAAAACCACTTTTTGTAATAAATATGTATGGTAGGACTAAAGTCCTCATTCCAATGAATATCCCGTTTTATGCATGTATTGCACTTTTACAAATGGGAGTTGTATTTCGCTCTTAGTGTTATTGTAATTTTTTTCGAACATTTTATCTTGATTTTTGCTTCCATTTACCGCTATGAATGTGAATAATCGTGCCTTTAATAAAATGCATCGTATGGAAAGTTGATGAAATAATAAATTCAAAACTTAATTATAAAATTAATCAAGGTATAAATAAATGAGAAGTCCCGAACTCACTCTGGTCTTTGGGACTCAAAGAGGCGAGAGGTCTAGGACTTCCAAGACACCTCTTGAGTCCCACCAAAAGGCTTAAATATACAATCCTAGGCTCTAGGGGAATAGAGGATGAAGCCTCCAAGATCCCTTTGGCTAGCTCAAGATGGATATGTATGCGCCGTCTTAGGCTCGATAAGGCTAGACGACCCTTCCCAATGTTCTATTGGGTGGCGACTCCAAGAAACCTTTTTGTTGCCCAAAATAGACGCAGCTTGTAAATACCTTACAGGTTTTATGAAACTCTCCTGATCGCCTTAAAGCGGGCTTTCGGGAGGCCGCGAGGTTCGGCGCGCGTCACAGTGGTGACTCCTCTGAGGAAACTACTCGAGACTTCGATTTGAAAGTACCTTGGTTAAAAATTATGATAAAGTTTTAGCTTAAAAATTTCATCTTCTTTCAAAACTGCATAGCATCACATTAGAGCCTTAGATCTATGCTAGTTCGGTCCCTCTTTTAGCCCCGGTGCGTTCCCGAAGCACGAACCTATTTTCACTCAATTTAGGGAAGTGTTAAGGATAATCACCAGCCCAAGCCTCGTACCATCGTGGTATATTAAATGATGACCCTATCGGTCGTTATGCTCATGATGAGTTAGACCCGTCGGCAGGGATCATGCTTGGGTAGCCTTAAAGTAACACCACCCTTTGACTAAAGCTCATGTAAATGGAAATAGTTACTTCCCCTAAGTGGTATGAACCCTAATACTACGCTTGCTATATGGATCGTTATGAATTGGACAAACCCAGATAGTTTAACTGGTCGCCTAATCAAAGGCTTTCATGCCCCGATAGGCCCAAGATGACTTATTCGGACTGCCTAAATACATAATGATCATAACCCATTCGCCTGTGCATTAGTTAGGAGAGGTTATGCTGCCGGGTTTTCACCGTGCACCATACGCATTTGTAGGGTCCCCATATTGACCCATGGGCCAATCCCACCTAGGAAAGAGACTGTGACCTCGTGTGCGGGAGTAATAAGGTTGGAAGGACCTACGTGCTTGCATGTGGCTTGTGAATGTTGCATAGCACGATCATGCATTTTTTTTGTTTTTTTGCACAATCATGCATCATCCTGACCCTTGTGTTTTTCAGCCATCATAGATTCGCCTAGGTGAACAAGGGGGTCCTGGGGACGGCTACGCAGGAATCCATTTTTCAAGTTACCAGAAAGGATAGAGTATCCGGACAATTCTTCTGAGACCAGTTACGCCACTTCAGATCAGTTTTCTGTACCCGAAGAAATGGCAAACTCACCGAGAGGGGCAGAGGCCACCAGGGCAATGATAGCAGAGGAAGTGGGCCGAAGGTTGGAAGAGTTTGAGAACCGGATACTGGCAATGATAGCCGCAATGGGTCAACAAGTAGCCCCACAGAACCCACAGCCTCCTCCTGTGAGGAATAATGAAAGGGAAGAGGTCAGAAAGGACCCACAAGATGAAACTCACCCGCCACTCGTGAACCTAAGAGCTACTACTTCGGGGGCACAAAGGGGGAGACCTATCCTGAGGCTGGATGATGATTGGGAAGACGAGGAATATGAGGAACGTATGTCTGAGAAAGGGAAAGCCCCTCAAATTGAAGAGGCCATCTGGAGGAAGGTGGAAGAGAGATTTGAAGCTATGATGAGGATGTTGACGAAGGGCCAAGGAGTGAATCCTAAGGATAAAGAGTTAGAAGGAGAAGATTTAGTCCCAATGAACTTTAAGATGCCGGACGTGCCAAAGTTTGACGGTACTTCTGATCCCCTAGCACATATAAAGCAGTACTCACTGGTGATGAAGGGCTCCACTTTGACGAGAAAGCAGAAAATTGAGTACTTTTGCTTGAGCTTGACGGGCCCGGCAGTGGATTGGTATCACGGGCTCGATCGCCGAACTAAGGAAGACTGGGATTTATTGACAGAAGAATTTTTAAGGCAATATGATTGTAGTACAAGGATGGAGGTAACCCTGAAGGACCTGGAACTGTTACAGCAAAGAGAAGGAGAGTCCTTCCATGAGTATCTAACCCGGTGGAGGAATCGGGTGATGGAAATGAAGAGGAAACCAGATACTCAGGATCAAATACAGTTATTCATTAAAAATGCGAGCCCGTATTTGAGGGATGGATTAAGGATGAAAGGACTAAAAGATTGGGAGTCCCTGAAGGACATCGCCATTGAGGCCGAAGGAGAGTACCTTGTTAGGAAAGTAGGAAATGAGAGCTATCCTAAAAGGGGTAGTGGGAGTCAAGGGGCCAGTAGACCAACAAGTTCTGCTAGTGGTACAAGGAAGATTGCTGAGGTGTCAACTACAAATGCCACTCCGAGACACTTTTCCAATCTTAGGAGGTCCTTATCATGGGTATTAAGAAGACTGATGAAAGAGAATAAGCTGCAGCCTCTACCGCCCAGACCGGCGAGAACTCAAGGCACGCCAGGACATAAGGACGATGAGTATTGTGCATATCATCAGCACACTGGACATGCAACCGACAACTGCAGGACTTTGAGGCATGCAATTCAGGATTTGATTGACTCAAAACATATCACAGATCCAGAAAAGAGAGGGGGTCAAAAGAAAGCTGGGTACAATAACATGCCTCCACCAGTGAATATGATCGGGTCCAGTTTGCCCGAGAACTTTGTGTTGAAGGAATTATACGGCAACGATATCCACACTGCTGTCACGAGCCTCTATTAGGGGAGTGAAGAAGGGCTTCCCGCTGCAGTGATCGATTGTTGGTCCACTGATGATAGTGGAACTGAAAATGATGATTTGGAAACATTTTTCGACCTTTGGGGTTCGGAAGAGGAAGGAGAAGAGCAAAAGAGGAAAGAAGTGGGAGCTATGACCCGGAGTGGAAGGATAGCCCCGGAAGTGGAGAAGCCACAAGAGCCGATTGAGGACAGAAGGTGAAAGGAGCCGGAGGAAGATCCGATTGTCAAGCAACTGAAAAAGACGCCGGCTCAGATTTCAATATGGGATCTTTTGAGACAGTCGCCATTAATAGGCAGAAGGTGGTGGAGGCTTTGTGCGAAGCAACTGTGGCTACAACCATTTCACCTACGGAACTTCTGGAGGTAGTAAAAGGAGGATCGGGAGAAAATGTTGTTTTTACCAGTGCGAACCTGCCGGCAGAAGGTCGCAACCATAATCGCCCTCTGTACATAAGGGCATAGATTAACCAAAAGCATACCGCCTATGTAATGGTAGATGATGGTTCTTCCATAAATGTATGCCCACAGGTAGCAATAGCAGCTTTCGAGGTAACAGAGGATATGTTGGCAAAATCTGATCTTACCATCATGGCATATGACAACTTGCGTAGGCAGGCTTCGGGGACATTCACGGCAGTGGTGAAAATGGGACTGGTAGAGTCAGAAGTAGAGTTTGTGGTGTTGCCCATACCCGCCAATTTCTCAGCTTTGCTAGGCAGACCACGGTTTCATAGATTGGGAGGAGTCCCCTCTACACTGCATCAGATGGTAAAGATACCTCATGAAGGCCAGATCGTGACTATAAAGGCTGCATGAGAGAATCAGGTTTCAGTGCTGGAGATAGCCAGGCAGCCGTTTAATGGGTTTCATGTCATAATGATAGGCAAAGAAGAGCAGAAGGAAGAAAGCCCCCAGGTATTGAATATGATGAAGAAAATGTCATTCCTCCCTGGTGCAGGGCTGGGCAAGAATTCTCAAGGAATACCGACAGCCGTTACCACTAAGGGTCAAAAGGACAAGAGGGGTCTTGGATATACAGGTGCTGTAAAGAAGGGCGAGAAGTCGAGAATGGAAGTTCCCCATATTCGGAAGACCTTTGTGCCAGCAACTGCAGCATGTGCCTATGCAGGAGAAAATGAACCGCAGTGGCTGGATGGAAGAATTGTGCCAGGGTTTGAGGTTTTCAATGATGTCTATGACTGGGGCATTGGATTAATCAAGCAAGCAGAGGGTTTTTGGGATGAAGAAATCATGACCAGTAGGACAATTTGGGATCGCGAGATGCCGGAAGAAATAATTACTGAAAAGATGATAACCACCCAGCTAAAAGGAAAGGCCAAGATAGAGGAAGCTGTGCGGGAGGTGAATGAAGAGCCTCCAAAGGGCCGATGTGATGCGGAATCGTCGATTGCGGCAGATACGCTAGCAGAGGAGGAAGAGGAAAATAGTTTAGATTTTCTTTTTGCTCCAGAACTTTTCAATGATGTTAATGACAATTTCAATCTTACTAATAAATTGAATGGTTTTGCTTACTTGTGTGATGTTTCTGATGATTTCACTATGCATGATCATGATCATTATCCATCCATATTTGATATTGATTCAACTAATGCTACTCCATTTAATCTTGGAACCCTAGATAATCCAAAAGAAATTTTGATAGCATCAAATAAAACTCCTGAAGAGCGAGAAAAATTTGATAGAATCTTAAAAAAATATGAAAAAGTCTTTGCCTGGACCTACGAAGATATGCCAGGAATCGATCGGAAAGTCGCAGAGCATGCTATCCCCACCTATCCAGACCATAAGCCTGTTAAGCAGAAGTTGAGAAGGCTTAGGTCGGAATGGGCGTAGAAAGTGAAAGAAGAGATTCGCCAGCAAATCAAAGCCAAGTTTCTAGTCGAGGTGCAATACCCAACATGGTTGGCCAATGTTGTCCCTGTAGCTAAGAAGAATGGCAAAGTAAGAGTATATGTGGATTATCGGGACCTGAATAAGGCCTGTCCAAAAGATGATTTTCCATTGCCCCATATAGACGTACTAATAGACAACGCCGCTGCTTGTGAGATGTATAGCTTCGGGGATGGTTATGCAGGCTACAATCAAATTCTTAATGAAATAATTGATCGGATTAAGATGGCCTTCATCACAGAGGCTTACGCTTATCGCTTCGGGGGACTTACGCTTATCGCATGATGCCTTTTGGCCTGAAAAATGCAGGGGCCACTTATCAGAGGATGGCAATGAAGATATTGGATGAATTGATTCATAAAGAGGTAGAGGTATACGTGGACGGCATGATGATCAAGTCAGCCACTAGAGAAGGCCATTTTGAAGCCCTGGAAAAGTTCTTTCGAAGGATAGATAAGTACAACTTGCTGTTGAATCCTAAAAAGTGTATCTTTGGTGTTTCCTCAGGGAAGCTGCTAGGACACATAGTTAGTAAAAGGGGGATTGAGATTGACCCGGATAAGGTTAAGGCCATTAGAGAAATGCCGATACCGCAGAAGGAGAAGGATGTAAGAAGCTTTCTGGGCAGGTTGTAATACATCAGTAGATTTATCGCTAAGCTTACTTCGATCTGTGAGCCAATCTTTAAACTACTCAGAAAAGATCAACCAGTAGTATGGAACGAGAGTTGTCAAAAGGCTTTTGATGCTGTCAGAGAATATTTGTTGAATCCACCGGTATTGAGACCACCACGGCCAGGCAAGCCGCTGATCCTATACCTGGCCATAGAGGACAGTTCTGTAGGTGCTATGATGGCCCAAGAGGATGATTTTGGAGTGGAATTTGCTGTTTATTACCTTAGCAAGAAATTCTTAGCCTACGAAGTCAAATACATAGAGGTAGAAAAGATTTGCCTTGCAGTAATCTGGGCTTCTAAGAAATTGCGACATTACTTTCATGCTTACAAAGTACAGGCAGTCGCAAGGCAGAATCCCCTGAGATATTTGCAAGAGGCCCCATCTTTGCTTGGAAAAATGGGTAGGTGGTTGCTGTTACTTCAAGAATTTGATGTGGAGTATCTTACCCGGAAAACCATCAAAGGGCGTGCAGTGGCAGAATTTCTAGCAGAACACCCGATCCAAGGAGACTCATACGAGTTTAACTTTCCAGATGAGGATGTGGCAGCTATCGGGATTCAAGGTTGGAAATTACACTTTGACGGAGCTGTGAATAACTAAGGGGCAGGAGTAGGAGTCATTTTGATAACCCCGGACGACGAAAAGCTTCCCTTGGCGAAAAAGTTGAGATTCAAGGCTACCAATAACGAAGCTGAATACGAAGCATGTGTTTTTGGATTGGAGGCATTAATAGCTTTAGGAGCAAAGAAGGTAGAAGTGTTTGGTGATTCTTCCCTGGTGGTCAATCAAATCCGAGGTGAATGGGCCGTGAAAGAAGAGAGACTAATGCCATATATCCAACACTTGAGAGACCTGAGCAGTCAGTTTGAAGTATGCACATTCCATGTCATTCCTAGGGATGAAAATCAGTTGGCTGGTGCGCTTGCCACGTTAGTATCAATGTGGGACAACCCTGAAGGAGTGCACATGAAGCCAGTGTTAATCTATAGTTCTGAGAGACCTAGCTTCGAATCGAGATCAGTTATGGAAGTAGAAGTGGCAGATGGGAAGCCGTGGTATCATGACATTATGAATTACCTAGAGAATGCGACATTTGCAGAGGAGGCTACCGAAAAGGATCAAAGGATGATTCGCAAGCTGTCTACCCAGTTCATTTGTATAAATGGGATAATGTACAAATGGCAAGCTGATGGTATCCAATTGAGGTGTTTGGACGGAAAAGAGGCCAGGAGGGTAATGGAAGAAACACAAGCCGGAGTATGCGGAACCCATATAAATGGGCTGACCTTGGCTAAAAAGATCATGAGGCAAGGCTTCTACTGGCTTACGATGGATAACGATTGCTCAAAATATGTGAAGCAGTGCCAGCTATGCTAGCAGTACGCGGACTTAAGACACTTGCCGGTGTCAGAACTACACAGCCTAACATCACCCTGGCCATTCGCCGCTTGGGGAATAGAGATTATTGGAGAAATCCACCCTACGGCATCCAACGGACACAGATATATAATAGTCGCAATCGACTATTTTACAAAATGGGTGGAGGCGGAGTCCTTTAAGAAGATCGACGCAAGGGACATGGCCAGGTTCATTGAAAGAAATCTGATATGAAGATATGGCCTCCCACATCACATAGTGTCTGATAACGGGGTGCAATTCATGGGGGAAACCAGAAAAGTTCTTGAGAAGAACGGGATTGAGCACCACAAATCCTCCCCCTATCGACCACAAGCTAACGGGGCAGCAGAGGCCACCAATAAGAATGTGAAGAGGATCCTAGCCAAGATGGTCCAAACCTACAAAGACTGGGCAGAGAAGCTTCCCTTTGCATTATGGGGTTACAGAACGATGGTGAGGACGTCTACAGGCGTTACTCCGTATTCCTTGGTTTATGGGACAAAGGCAGTGCTGCCGGTTGAGGTAGAGCTCAAATCACTGAGAGTAGTCATGGAAGCTCAGATTTCGGAGGCCGAATGGATACAAGAGAGGCTACAGCATTTGAACTTATTAGATGAGAGCCGGATGAAAGCTTACTATCATAATCAAATCTATCAGAAAAGGCTGGCCAGATCATTTGGAAAAAAGGTGAAAAAGCATCCATTGAAGGAGGGGGATTTAGTGTTCAAACAGATGAGACCAGGTGTACCGGATATCAGAGGAAAATTTAGACCAACTTGGGAAGGGCCGTTTATCCTCAAGAAGTTGTTATCCAAAGGAGCCGCAATCTTATCGGATAGCGATGGTAATGAATTCAAGGAACCGGTCAATGTCGACAGACTCAAAAGGTTCCATGGCTAAAGACCAAAATCAAAAGAAGAGAATAAAAGCCTCGCAGGTCGAAAACCGAAAAAAGGCGGCCTTGCTAAAATCGGGCGCCTCGTCAGGGTGAAAACCGATAAAAGGCATCCTGGGCAAAAATTAGAGGCTTGAGAGAAAATATCCAATCACGAAAACCCGAGAGGGCTGATTGGAGACAGGAGTTTGATGCTGTCAAAATTTGGTTTCATGAACGAATGTAGTCTTGCGTAATTGAATTAGTGTCAAAAAAGCGATCATGTATGCTGAAATCGTACTGAAATGTACACAATTATGTGAAATGAAATAAGTTTTGATTTATTCATTTACATTATTGTCCAACTATGCTTTAAAAAGGAACATACTGCTCAAAACGCATATAAAGCTAAACTATGCCCTACTACTACCCTCGCTGGCCAAATGCCTCAGTCGTCGTGTTCGGTTATCAGATGCCGGGCTAAGTATCCATCTTTTGTATGCCCTGGTAGAGATGGTAGAATAGTTCCCGAACAAAGGTATGACGATTTTCAATGGAAGTCAGCTCCAAAGCTCATGATAGCGGGAGGCAAAAGTCGCAGAAAGAACTCCACCTCGAAAAGATAAAGAGAGTCTCACCACATCCTGCGTTACTCCGAGTTGACGAGAGCAACGAGCTGTGATGTAGAAGGTCGCCTCACGGAGCCCACATAAGGGAACACATCCTGAAGACCCATCAATAACTGCACTGGACAAGGGAAGCCAAGCGTGCAAAAAGCTAATATCATCATCTGATATCTCACTGAATCTAGTGATGCCCTCGTCAGGAGTCCCAGGTAAATATAGATGATGTCGAGGGAGGAAACACTTCGCAGAGTACTGATTGATGACTCTAGGAGGGGGCTCTGACAAAAGCTTTAACTTCTCCTGCAACCAAATCTGATAGGGGAAACAAAGAAAAACAAAGAAAATAAAAGCCAAAGAGAATAAAATAAAAGGCAAAGATAAGCCGCTAGAGTAAGTTGGGTTTACTTCAAGCAAAAATTAGGCATAGGGCTGTGTGAAAATCCGAAAGGACGCACTTCGCGCTAAGAAAAGCTAGTGTGAAAATCCACAAGGGACGCACTACCTTTTAAAAATGACGTACTTGGAGTAATAAGGGGCTCCTAGAGAATAAAGTAGTAGGCCCGACATGAACAGAGTACAAACCCAAGATAGTCTCTGCTAGAATGAGGGGGAAAGGGGTGAGCCCGTGATGAAAGTCATCCAGAATTCCAAACAGACGAGGGTCTCCGACCAGTTCCTCTGAGGTCACGACTAGATACTTCATCAGGCAGAAGAGGAAGATGACACTTACGCTATATGAGGGAATGCTGGAGAATTCATCCATTGCTTCAATCAGAGGTTCCAAAGAGAATACTGGGCCCTGAGGAACTAGACGAGAAGCGTCAGAAGGAGCTACACTTAAGGACAAAGCAATATCCCGGATTTGGATCAAACCGCAGCGAGGTACGCAAGGCAAAGCACCAGGTGGATACCAACTTCCGATGATAGTAGCAAATTCTTCAGGCAAGGGGCATATTTCCTGATAGGTGAACCTGAAAACATGAAAATGAGGATCCCAGAAGTGGGTCGCAGCCAAAAGAAGGGTGTAGTCTACCTTGACTCTCCGTAAAAACCTTAGTCCAGAAAGGGGGGCAAGAGTACTGTGTTCCCAAATTTGGGCATCATCTAAGATACGATGCATCTTAGAAAGGAAAGGAGAATTCATGTCTTGATAGCTAAAGTCACAGTTGCTAAGAGAAAAAAGGAAAAAACTAGAGAAAAGAGCCTATTTTGGAGCTAAAATAAGGAAGGGGGCATGAAATTCAAGAAAATGGCTGAATTTTATAGATTTGGCTGACAGACGACTAACCTGTCCCTATATTCAGACGGTGAACCTGTCTGTACTTGTCCACCTGGCGAATCGTGCATTGTGCATATCACACGCATTAATTAGGTAATTAATGAGGGAATCTGGAGAGATAGACGGAATGCCCGTCTGTATCTATATGGGCGGGAATCCCGTCGGTACTTAAAATCTATATAAAGACACAAGTACCGACGGGAAATCGTTTTCTTTTCCTTCTTCTTCACACTGACGCCTTTTCCTTTGTTTTCAACAGCTTCTTTTTGTTTTTTGTCTTTTCAATTACTTTTTTGCACCAGTCTTCAGTATTTTTGGCTTCTTCAGTGAGTCTCGATTCCCAGGTAAGTGAAATACTCCCATTTTTCTCTGTTTATTTGAGCAAGGGGATTTCTTTTTTCTTTTGAATTAATGAAATTAGTGGCCTGGTTAATCCTGATTGACACTATAAATAGGTTAATAGGATGAAGTTTGTTTTAATGAATAGAAAGTGCACGAATGTAGGCTGTTCGAACAATAATTAGTGTTCAGAGTATAAATATGGCCTTAGGAATTTATATATTTTGAAGCAAATAATTTGAGAATTAGAAAGCAAATGTGATTATATTGCATTATTGTTTGGGGTCTGAGGCCTGTTTCTTTCTATCTCCTTTTTGTTATGCAAGAGGTTGGGCACACCCTTGCCGGGGTGCTGCCAATTTTTTTAGCAGATGTGAATATCATATTGTTGCTTGGGGCCTGAGGCCTGTCCCTTCTTTTTGTCTTTTCATGCAGCAGGTTGGGTACACCCTTGCAGAGGTGCTGCCCAAATTTTTTAAAATCTTTTTGGTTTAGACATATCCAGTCAGAATGGCCACCTAAGTTTCTATCATAAGGTCTGTTTATACCCACAATACCAAACTAACTGTTTATCTTATTCACAGGATGCCACCACGACGATATGCTCCGCATGATCAGCCCGAGCCTGAGGCCCCAGGTTGGATAAGAGACGAGGCTAGGCAGAGGTATGCAGCACTGGCTCAGGTGCAGTTCCGAGCTAGTCGCTTTGTTTCTAGGCCATTCCTTGAGGCTCTGGGGATGGCAGATGAGGTTGATATACTGATGGCGGGCACGGGTTGGATAGTGTTTTTGACACCTGCTTTCCAGACTCACCCAGAGGTGGTACGACAGTTTCTCGCTACGCTACACTATGGTGGATATCAGAGATTTGACACTGAGGAGGGTGTCATCCAGTTTTGGATTGAGGGCCACCATTTCAGCATCACCCGTCAGCGATTTACAGAGGCCATGGGGCTCCCATTCAGGCAGGATGTCATAACACCCCAGAGATCAGTGAGACGTCAGCATTGGGCGGTTATAGCCTTACCAGGAGTGTCGTACGATCGTGATACGGCGAAGAGTACAGTACTTTCATCATAGGCTCTGCGATATCTTCATCGGGTTTTGTCCAGCTCATATTTGGGACGAGTTGGTAACCCAGGTTCCCTCAATGCCGCAGAGATCTGGAGTTTGTGGGCCATGATGGCAGGCCAGAGGCTTTGGTCAACCTGGTGAGCGTATCCAGGGGGCAGCCCCTGTGGTGTATGTCGGGGTTACCAGATTGCTCCTGAGTTTGGTTGTTCGTCCAGATATCTTGGGGCGCCCTTTGGATGAGAGTATTTATGTGGACGCTCCAGTGGCTATGACGATGGCCATGATACTGCCGATACTGGGCCACCCCGAGGCGTACAGACTTCGCATTGTGCATGAGACTAGACGCACATTTAGCTTGCCCTCATTAAAGCCAGTAGAGGAGCAGGCTCAGGACCAGCCTCCTGAGCACCCAGAGCATCAGGAGCATCAGATTCCTGAGCACCCTCAGCATCAAGAGGACCAGCCTCCCCGACAGCCAGAGCATCCAGATGGTCAGCCTCCGCAGCTGCAGCACGAGGAGCAGCCGAGTACACCTTTTGATGTGGGGATCGAGTTTACTATGGATGAGTTGCTGGCTACTCCTCCAGGATAGAGAGTACAGAGTCCTACACCTCCATCATCGAGAGTACAGCGGATAGCTCCCCGGGCGCCTGAGAGGTTTAGCCCATATGCTAGAGTGGGGGATCCAGGAGCTTCTACTTTTACAGCTCCACCACCTGAGCCGACACCAGATTCAGCTCCCCCTCCATACTCGTCATCAGGTTTCCTAGCGCAACCATATTTTACTACCCTATTGACTTCTATGTTCGCATCTTTGGAGCATAGACAGGAGGAGAGAGACCGGGCCCTTCTCGGGCAGGTCGGAGAGCGAGATAGAGTTATATTGGATCGGCTAGATCAGCAGCAGGGGATCATCCAGGAACAGGGGAGGCTTATTGATCATCTGAGGCAGGAGCAAGAGAGACTCGTGGGTCAGCTGAGGCATGAGATGAGGGCCTCCCAGAGTGAGGCAACCTAGAGGATAGACACATCCGTACAGATGATGGATGAGTCAGTTGAGGCTCTCAGATTCAGGATTCAGGTCCTGGAGGGTACCATACCTCCCATCGCCCAGTCCATGCGTGAGTTTAGAGAGCAGACGGAGGATAGGCTGAGGAGTATGGGGACCACCTCCACAGATCAGACCCTTCACCTGGGCGACGCTTTTAGAGAGTTAGGGGGGGTTGTTACCAGTACACTCCAGTTCATGATGATCTGTGCGCAGCCATTTCTCGATGGATATGCTCAGGTCCAGTTCCAGTAGCAGGACTCAGCAGGAGCGCAGCCATCATCGGTACGAGTGGTTGTACCCCCCAGATACCAGCAGGTAGCTAGGGATTGGGCTACTCAGCAGGTGGGACCATTAGCCCCTCCCAGTTAGCCATCTGCCTCGGATGTAGGACCCTCCGCTGCTCCAGCACGAGACCAGCCAGTTCATATATCGGACGATGATGACTATCTAGAGGAGCTCTCAGATTATGCGCCATTATAGATTGTTCAGGGAGTCCTTCTAGTTTTGTGTTTATATTTTTTTTTTGTAATCACATCTGTATATTGTACAAAATTTAACCTTTTAGTGGAAAAAATTTGGATCAACTTGTTAAATTTGCATGTTATTTCTTCATGATTTAAATTTCTTAAAAGAAGATTTAAGAAAAAAGGAAAAGGGGAATTAATCATTTAGAAAATAAGATGATGAATAATAAAGAAAGATATAAGATGTTCGTAACTCTACCAATTAAGGTACTTGCCGTAAGAATTAACAAAAGTCTCTTACAATACAGGAACATGGTCTTACATCGATTCAAAATCGACCCACAGTCAAAAGGAAGAATAAACAGATCAAACATCATGTCCTTCGGGATCACAGGAAATAAAAAGATCAGAATTGTACTTTGGGGGCACGATGAGGCCGCTAAATTAAAATACCCAGTTCAGAAGAATGCCTAGCTCAAAAGAGCAGTCCAGAAGGAAGCTCAGTCCGAAGAAGACTCGGTGCAGCTCAGGAGAGTCAAACACTAGCACTTTGTACAGTCCGAAGAAGACTCGGTGCAGCTCAGGAGAGCAATTATCGCACTTTGTACAGTCCGAAGAAGACTCGGAGCAGCTCAGGAGAGCCAAACGCTAGCACTTTGTACAGTCCGAAGAAGACTCGGTACAGCTCAGGAGAGCAAATATCGCACTTTGTAAAGTCTGGAGAAGACTCGGTGCAGCTCACGAGAGTAAATATCGTACTTTGTAAAGTCTGCAGAAGACTCGGTGCAGCTCAGAAGGGCAAACCTCGCGTTTAGTAAGTCCGGAACCAACTTGACGCATTGCCACTTCCTAGACGAAAAGGTAAGGACTGCCTCAGGTATGCGTCTCTTTCCTTTCTTCTCTGAATTTTGGCTCATCTAGACACTAGTGTACTAGTTTTTCCAAAATTGGGGGCAACTGTAGACACCGGGTCTTGAGGCAGTCCAGGTCGGAGTTACCCGATGAAGAGATCAATGTCGGTTTTTTTTTTCGGATAGGGAGATAAAATTCGGAGGTTTTCGTCTTTCGGTCTCGCAAGGATTAAAATCTTATTCTATAACATGGAGTTTTGAAAGAGTTGGATAAATTTTACAAAATTTGGGGAGTTTTGCTCCACAGACGGGATTCCCGTCTGTGTAGGGACGCCCATCTCTACTTGGGATGATACCCATCCCTAGGCGTAGTAGGGACGGACCTGTGGTGATGTAGGGATGCTCGTCTCTAGGATCGTGCCTGTCCCTAGTCAGTTTCCCGCATGTGCCCTTAGTAGGGACTGCCGTCGGTATCTGCAGGGAAGCCCGCCGGTATGGTAACTGACCGGATCACGCCGGATTGGATAAAATTTAATCTTTTTTTCTTTCAAAATAGGGATAGAATTTATCTAAAACTTGAATTTTAAAGTCCTTTTAAAATTCAAACTTTAGATAGAGGTTTATCTTAATTATCTCATAAAATCCTATAAATAAAGGATCAAATTTCAGTTTTAGGGGTTAGAAAATTTGGGGAATTTGGAAAAGGAGAGAAAATTTTAGAGAGATTTTATTTAGAAGAAAAACTATCTAATATTTTTGGGGAAAATTGCTTTTTAGAAAAGGTTTTCTGTGAGCAAATTACGCAAAAAGTTTATAAATCTCTGTTCATCTATAGAGTTTTATTTTGATAAAACTTCTTCTAATTAATCGATTTCTTCAAATTTTTCTTACGAATTAAGTCAAATTGAGGTGACGAAATTCAGCCGTTTCCATCAATATAACTAATTCGAACACTCGATTGCTATCAAGTTTTCAAAGAAAGAACAATATAAATTTTCTTTCTTTGATCTGATTCTTATTTGATCCTTGCGAGGCACACGGGGACAAAATCATTCGACATCCACCCTAAAAGTTAAAATCCGAGGGTAAACATTCTGGATTAACATTCATATAATTTAAGTTGATTTACATTAATTTTTTATTACCCTTTTTTTTTACAAAAGATTTAAGAGGTTTTTTTTTAATTTGTTTTCCCTTACTAGGGACGGCCGCTGGCATGATACAGGAGGCCGTCCCTAGGCAAATTCTCATTTATATTTTTATTCACGTTTTTTTAGTTTATTTTTTTTGTTGCTAACATGTTTATGCTTGTGAGTGCTTTTCTGACCATTGAAAGTTGGAGTCATGAGAGATGGTGGTTGCGCCATTCTGAGGATCTCTATTCGGGTTAATTTTTTATCCTTTAGCTCTTATTTATGTTGTTATGAAAATGGTTTTAACGTCGTTAAGGTAAAAAGGACCAAAAGCCTTTTAACAATTAAACCTGGAGATTTTCTCGGGAATGGTGGACCAATGTCCCATTTTAGCCAATAAAACTGACACTTCCTAAAAACCACTTTTTGTAATAAATATGTATGGTAGGACCAAAGTCCTCATTCCAATGAATATCCCGTTTTATGCATGTATTGCACTTTTACAAATGGGAGTTGTATTACGCTCCTAGTGTTATTGTAATTTATTTCGAACATTTTATCTTGATTTTTGCTTCCATTTGCCGCTTTGAATGTGAATAATCACGCCTTTAATAAAATGCATCGTATGGAAAGTTTATGAAACAATAAATTCAAAACTTAATTATAAAATTAATCAAGGTATAAATAAATGAGAAGTCCCGAACTCACTCTGGTCTTTGGGACTCAAAGAGGCGAGAGGTCTAGGACTTCCAAGACACCTCTTGAGTCCCACCAAAAGGCTTAAATATACAATCCTAGGCTCTAGGGGAGTAGAGGATGAAGCCTCCAAGATCCCTCTGGCTAGCTCAAGATGGATATGTATGTGCCGTCTTAGGCTCGATAAGGCTAGACGACCCTTCCCAATGTTCTATTGGGTGGCGACTCCAAGAAACCTTTTTGTTACCCAAAATAGATGCAGCTTGTAAATACCTTACAGGTTTTATGAACCTCTCTTGATCGCCTTAAAGCGGGCTTTCGGGAGGCCGCGAGGTTCGGCGCACATCACAGGTTAGTTTTGGATCAGTTCATTTCAGATTTCAGATTGGGTCGATTGTCTCCTCGGGTCAAATCCATAATCATTTTCTGCATCATAATTTTTTTTAAAATTATTTATTTTGATTTTACTTTCATTTTTATTCTTTCTTGAATATCCATTATATATTTTCAAAATAATGGACTAAATTCCAAAACAATAAAAATAATTATGTACAAGAAAAAATTTGCCAAATAAAAAGCATATAAATGCAAAAGGAAAAATATTATTAGCATCAATACTAAAAATAATTCTTTAAACATGCATAGTATGCATGCATGGATAATACATACATATATGTTTATATATATATGTATATATGCATGCATGTATACATACATACAAACACACATACATATATTATGAGGCCCAAAAAAATATGCTGGTTGTATTAAGGTATATCTAGGGTGAAACGGTAATCGAATATACATGCTTAATTGACTAATGTGTCGAAAATGATGCAACCATCATTAAATTAAAAGAAGCGGTAAATTAGTAAAATGTTAAAAATATGACAAATATGCACAAATGAATTAATTGTGGGCCAATATGTATTAATAGAGTTCAATTATATGCAAATGTAGGAATAAATAAAACTTAAGGGATCAAAAAGGAAATTTGATTTAAGTCCAATAAATTGAACCAATGAACTTGTAACACACTATACGCAAAAATGGTACAGATATCGGACGTCAACACACTACACTATAATGCACTTATCAGATTTAGTGAATTTTTTTTTTCTACAATCACAATCATACATATATAATAACATAACAATTACACTAACACACTATTCATATACTTATCTTATACAATCTCGAGTTTATCCATTGCAGTCGTATACATGTTGAAGGATGAAAATTATAACAAATATAATTTATACGGAGGTAACATTAATAAATGGTACCTACCTCTTATAGCGCAGAAACTCATTACGAAAGCATCTACAAGGATCCCGTTTGTTTTTGGTCACTGGCCTGGCTTTTATCCAAATGCGGGATAACAACAATTATTCCACATTCTAAAAGCCCCTAAAAGATTAAGACAAAAACAAGCGTGAGTGGGAGCGAGCAGCCTTGCATCGTATACATTTTCTCGTTACCAAATACTGAGATCTTCCATTTATTTATAGAGATCCTAATAGCTAGAGACCTATCTCTAGTATAACTCAGACTCTTTGTGAGATAGGATTTGGTAATCTTAATCATATTGAATTACTTAATTCTATCTGAATTGGACCTTTATCCATATTAGAGTCATGGGCATACCCAAACTCTATCATCTCCCACTCGCACATGATGGAACGAATTCCATTCTTAATCTTTAGTTATACTGACAGATAGATTATGTGACCAGCATACCTCAAGAGCACTAGTGCTATACACCTGTCAGGGATATATAACATCTCAGAAAATAAGATCCTCCTTTTCACGTATACCTAACCCTAGATTGTCTTCTCACACTCACTGTTTTAACTCATCATCTCATAAAACAATTTTCGTGTTCACTATTATGTTTCTACTCATAGAAACTATAATAGGCTAGCTGGTGAATCACGAAACCTTATGAAAGTGATCAAAAGGCTATCTTCCCTTCTTACTGTATGCCATCCATCATGATTCAACTCGCTTTTTTAGTTAGATCCTCTAGGCCTAAACTTTTTCCGGACCTCTTGGAAACTAACTAAGCTAGGCACGTTGAACCATACTTCAGGGATAAGTTAAGGGTTCTAAGGGTCAAAATATAAATAGGGTCTCACAATAGGGAAAGTTTAGATCAATGATATTATTAAATTCCCATCCCTTTGGTTACACAAGCACACACGGTATAAAACATGTGTTATGGCATTCTTTCCTTGCCTTAAACGAGCGCATGTCTCACATTTCGATAATGTGTATATCAAACACCATACAGAAGCATAAGGTTGCGATGCACTGAAGCACCCAACTTTAGTTCTTTTACTTCAGGACTACTTCTGGCTTTTTAGACAGAACATGGTAGTTACATATAACTTACCATCAGATTCCATACAATTCTTATTTGGATCTCAATCCAAAGCATACAACTTTATGTATGTCTTTATCTTGCTCCTTAACAAGACTCATCTTATAATTTCTACAAGACGGCACTTTTATTTTGAACAGGCTCTCGAGCATTCTCATTTGTTCAAAAATTGCCTCATCTTAATCTTTGTCAACTCATTGACAAAACTAAGGTAAACACCCTTGTGAGTGGGCTACTTTTCTGTCCAACATGCTCAATCTCATACAAATAACAGTAAATGTTTACACATAAACATTCACCCTCATGTATTGCCAACAATGAACTTTGGTTATTATTCACAAATAATAACGTTAAGGGATTATATAAAATATAACAGCACTAATTAAATTCTATGCAAACCTCGAGGTCTAATGTGTCTCTCAAAACACATCTCTCGTTATAAGTTTACTCAATGGATTTGCATGCGTATAAACCTATTGTAAGTTCACTTCTCCTCGTGCAATAATATTTCCCGTATATAGACACTTAATGTTGATATGCTTAGCTCTACTATAAGCTATTAATGACTTACTGTCACTATATACTATCATTGATACCTCTGAGACAGTTACTCTTAAATGGCTCACAAACCATTTTAGCCAAACTGTCTCTTATACTGCAGTTAAGGTGTCATGGCCGGACTTGTACCCTAGTTGCAATTAGTTTAATTTGGGGTCTAAGTGTAATTAAGTGTGTAGGATTGGACTTAATTGAAAGGCTAAGGGAATTTAAGAGGTTAAAAAGGGAATTGTGCATGATTAGTAAGAAGTGGATTAACTAAGCTAAGTAAGTGTGGAATAGAGAATAAATAACTTGACTAAATGGATAGTGGAGGCAGAATTGAGAGTGGAATCCGTGTGGCATCATGAGAGTTAGCCACCTCCTTCTTTGCATGCATTTGCCCAGAGAAGTGAGAGGTGAGTATGTGTTGGCCTCATTTTTCATTTTTCTGCATTTGACTTAATCTTTCTTCTTGCTTCCATGAGTGAGGATGAGAGTGGTTTAAGTGGATGTATGCATATAGCTAATTGGAGCAAGAATTAAGTGTTAAGACCTAAGGGTAAGTGATTATGTGTGCTTATTCTCATCTTCTACTCTTTTTCTTGGTTTTGATTTGGTATTGGTAAGAGAATTGATGGGTTGTGTTCAATCCTAGAATTTGAATTGGTTTTGCTAGATGAAGAAGTGAAGAGAGATAAGGGAAAAGCTATAATCGGAGAGACGAGCATCCATCGAGATTAGGAGCTAAGGCGACAAGGTTTGGGAACAAACCTTAATTGTGTGGTTGTATGATTTATGTTGGTTGAACAGAGATTTGAATTGTATATGTATGCGAATTTGAAGTTGAGCATGAATTATGTGATGCTAGATTATGTGATTGTAATAGTAATATGCTTGGTGATACAATGCTTGAGAATGATTATGATTTGTGCTATTATTGAATGTCAAAACAAAAAGGGAAAATAGGTATGTGCTAATTAATTATGTGGTTGATGTTTATGGGTTGATTGCCAAAAGTGAGAGTGAGATTTGAAGCTTAAATGAGAAGGAAGAAATGGACTGAAAAACATAACTATGTCATGGTATTTTTGCATAGGTCACGGTGACAATCAAATTGATTGTGACTGTGAGATATGCTTGAATTCAATTCTGGCTACTTGATTTTTGTATGTCACGGTGACAATGGAATTCATTGTGACCGTGAGGTACTTAAGAGAGCATTCTGTTTTGCAAAGTGAGAATATGTCATGGTGACAATGGAGTTCATTGTGACCGTGACATACCCTCAAGATGCATTCTGCCGAGACTTGGGAACATGTCACAGTGATAATGAAATTGATTGTGACCGTGACCTGTCCCCAGTTTGCATTCTGTTTTGAACTTCAACATGTCACGGTGACAATGAAATTCATTGTGACCGTGACCTACCCTATTTTGGCAATATAACCCTAATGTGTTCAGACTTTCTAATGGTAAGTCTTCAAGTGAAATGAAGGACATTATGAGTAAGTGTTAAGTGGGTACACTTGCATACTATGTGATAAATCTTGAATGCAATCAAATATGTAGTTATGAACTATGAAGAATGAATTTGGAAGCATATTGAATATGCCAGTGAATGTGATATGAGCTATCTCTGTATGTGATATGAAAAGCGATCAATGTGAACTGAATAGTTTGTTTAACAATTTAAGCCTGCGAATCAAGTAGTGGATAGTTAGGCATGCCTATAGGGTCAAGTGCTGCAGCCCCATACGTATAATGTGTCTGATTCCATGGGAATCACAATGCGAAAATAATGTGAATAATCCTTGTTGGATTATATTATAAGTGAAATGATATTTTGGTACCTGAGGGTACCCATGCGTAAGTGTAATCTCAAGGAGATTCTTGTACCAGAGTGGTACCAATGCGATACCCGTTATCCGTGTCAATGAATTGCAGGCTAACTAATTAATCAAATAACACAGGGAAGTGACTGTCATATAACAAAGCATGTGATGTGGATATGTGAATAAGTGATTGATGCTTTATGATGGAATGTAGTAATGGACAGTACTATGCTTAAAATGATATTTGCTTGATAATAATTGCTCTGGTATGACTTCTAGCATGTAATGTATGGTGTTTCTGAGGTGTGATAAATTATTTGCTATATATGAGTTCCCCACTAAGCGTTGTCGCTTAGCATGGATTTACTCTAATCCGTGCAGGTACGGACCAGAGGTGATCGAAGGACGTCCCCGCATTTTGTACGGTCAACAGTAGGAAATAGGAAGTGTAGGTTCTGGGTTTAATATTTTGGGATTTCTGTATAAGCTTTTGTACCATCGTATGTATAGCGGGTATGTAAAGGCATGTAATAATCTGATAACTATGAATGTTAACCTAAATATGTATGTGCAATGCGTGTGGTTATGAAAATGCACTATAAGTAGTTGGCATGTGATGTGTGAGTTAAGATCGTATGTGATGAGATTTTATTATTCAGGCTGAGCATGTGTTCTATTGTGTGTGTGCGGTCTTCTCTAACTAAGGTTAGTTGAGCTAGTCTATCATTAGGGAATGGGCGTCACAAGTTGTGGTATCAGAGCCTAGGTTGAGTCTTTTATGGGAATTGGGTAGATAAGATGTGTGTAGTTTGTTGACCTAATGCGGAAGTCCTTGTTTAATCTGTGTAGTAACGATGGATTCTGGAAGGCATACCAGAGAAGAAACTGCCGAAAGTGTGAATCCTCGTGAAGCTGAGGTGACGGGGTCTGGAAAGTCTAGATCGGTTGGTTTCGGGAATGAGATTCCGTTTGGGCCTATGGAAGCTATGATGAAAATGACACAAGATATGGCGAGAGTGATGGAGCGTATGTTAGCGCCTAGAGCCCCAATAGAAGCTTTGAGAAAGCATGGTTTAGAGGAATTCCATGGAACAAGGTTAGATGAGTCAGAGAAAGCAGAGTACTGGATTGAGAAGGTGGAGAGGATTCTTAAGGAGATACGGTGTCCTCTTGACCAGTGGGTTGAATGTGTGGAGTCACTACTCCAAGGCCCTGCATATGAATGGTGGAAGCTGGTCTGCAGAACCCGATGCTCCCTGAACCATTAGACTGGGAGTTCTTTGAAAGGGAATTCAAGAACAAGTATATCACTAAAGCACATCGTGAGGCAAACTAGAAGAAGTTTCTGAGTTTAAGACAGAGAACCATGTCGGTGGCAGAGTATGAAGCGGAATTTTATCGTCTTAGCAAGTACGCGCCAAAAGGTGTTTTAACCGACGTGTTGCGGTGTCAACAGTTTGAGGAAGGGTTGATTGAGGAAATTAAAGCATTGCTGATTTCTCTAACAACAGAACATAATATAAGTTATTATCGAATTGTACAAGCAGCTTTGAGAGCTGAAAGGACGTTGGTAGCTCAAAAAGAATGGAGACAAAGGAAGAATGCAGGTAGAGGTGGTTCCCAGATAGGGAAAAGATTAAGAGATTGATGCATGAGGCTCATAATACGATTTTCACTATGCATCCAGGTGGAAACAAGATGTATCAAGATATGAAACAATTGTACTGGTGGCCTGGGATGAAGAAAGATGTAGTGGAATATGTGTCTAAGTGCCTTGTCTGTCAACAAGTTAAAGCGGAGCATCAAGTGCCTCAGGGGATGTTGCATCCACTCCCTATCCCACAATGGAAATGGGATAATATCACAATGGATTTTGTATCTGGATTGCCTCTGACCTCAAGACAACAGGATGCAGTATGGGTTATTGTGGATAGATTTTTGAAATCGGCTCACTTTATACCAGTTCGGATGGATTATTCTATGGAAAAGTTGACTGAATTGTATGTAAGAGAAATTGTCCGATTGCATGGGATACCCTTGTCTATTGTTTCTGATAGAGATCCCAGATTCACTTTTAAGTTTTGGAAGAGCTTACAAGCGGCTTTGGGTACGAAATTGAACTTCAGTACTGCTTTCCATCTGCAAACTGATGGACAATTGGAAAGAATTATTCAAGTCTTGGAAGATTTGATGTGAGCATGTGTTTTGGATTTCTCTAAGAGTTGGGATAGGTATCTTCCACTTATGGAATTTGCTTATAACAACAGTTATCAGACCAGTATTGGTATTGCACCGTATGAAGTCTTGTACGGAAGGAAATGTCGTTCACCGGTTTGCTGGACAGAATTGAATGAGAGCAGAATCATTGGACCTGATCTAGTGAGGGATACAGAAGAGAAAGCTAAGATCATACAGCAAAGGTTGAAAGAAGCAAGTAATAGACAGAAATCGTATGCTGATTTGAAGAGAAGGGACATTTAATTTAGTGTGGACGATAAAGTATTTCTGAAAGTGTCTCCTTGGAGGAAGGTGCTAAGATTCGGTAAGAAAGGTAAATTGAGTCCGAGGTTTATCGGGCCATACGAAGTGCTTGAAAGAGTAGGTTCAGTAGCTTATCGGTTGGCTTTGGCTAAGCTGCATGATGTATTCCATGTATCAATGTTAAGAAAATATAGGTCGGATGATTCCCATGTGCTACCTGTACAAGAAGTGGAAGTGCAATCAGATTTTACTTATGATGAGAAGCCGAAAGTGATTTTAGCAAGAGAAGTGAGGCAACTTCGGAATAAGCAAATACCACTTGTGAAAGTGCTCTGGCAACATCACGGTGTTGAGGAAGCAACTTGGGAACCAGAAGCGGCTATGCGAGAGTAGCATCCACAACTGTTCCACTCAGGTATGAATTTCGAGGACGAAATTCTTTAAGGAGGGGAGAGTTGTCATGGCCGGACTTGTACCCTAGTTGCAATTAGTTTAATTTGGGGTCTAAGTGTAATTAAGTGTGTAGGATTGGACTTAATTGAAAGGCTAAGGGAATTTAAGAGGTTAAAAAGGGAATTGTGCATGATTAGTAAGAAGTGGATTAACTAAGCTAAGTAAGTGTGGAATAGAGAATAAATAACTTGACTAAATGGATAGTGGAGGAAGAATTGAGAGTGGAATCCGTGTGGCATCATGAGAGTTAGCCACCTCCTTCTTTGCATGCATTTGCCTAGAGAAGTGAGAGGTGAGTATGTGTTGGCCTCATTCTTCATTTTTTTGAATTTGACTTTATCTTTCTTCTTGCTTCCGTGAGTGAGGATGAGAGTGGTTTAAGTGGATGTATGCATATAGCTAATTGGAGCAAGAATTAAGTGTTAAGACCTAAGGGTAAGTGATTATGTGTTCTTATTCTCATCTTCTACTCTTTTTCTTGGTTTTGATTTGGTATTGGTAAGAGAATTGATGGGTTGTGTTCAATCCTAGAATTTGAATTGGTTTTGCTAGCTGAAGAAGTGAAGAGAGATAAGGGAAAAGCTATAATCGGAGAGCCGAGCATCCGTCGAGATTAGGAGCTAAGGCGTCGAGGTTTGGGAACAAACCTTAATTGTGTGGTTGTATGATTTGTGTTGGTTGAACAGAGATTTGAATTGTATGTGTATGCGAAATTAAAGTTGAGCATGAATTATGTGATGCTAGATTATGTGATTGTAATAGTAATATGCTTGGTGATACAATGCTTGAGAATGATTATGATTTGTGCTGTTATTGAATGTCAAAACAAAAAGGGAAAATAGGTATGTGCTAATTGATTATGTGGTTGATGTTTATGGGTTGATTGCCAAAAGTGAGAGTGAGATTTGAAGCTTAAATGAGAAGGAAGAAATGGACTGAAAAACATAACTATGTCATGGTGTTTTTGCATAGGTCACGGTGACAATCAAATTGATTGTGATTGTGAGATATGCTTGAGTTCAATTCTGCCTACTTGATTTTTGTATGTCACGGTGACAATGGAATTCATTATGACCGTGAGGTACTTAAGAGAGCATTCTGTTTTGCAAAGTGAGAATATGTCACGGTGACAATGGAGTTCATTGTGACCGTGACATACCCTCAAGATGCATTCTGCCGAGACTTGGGAACATGTCACGGTGACAATGAAATTGATTGTGACCGTGACCTGTCCCCAGTTTGCATTCTGTTTTGAACTTCAACATGTCACGGTGACAATGAAATTCATTGTGACCGTAACCTACCCTATTTTGGCAATATAACCCTAATGTGTTCAGACTTTCTAATGGTAAGTCTTCAAGTGAAATGAAGGACATTATGAGTAAGTGTTAAGTGGGTACACTTCCATACTATGTGATAAATCTTGAATGCAATCAAATATGTAGTTATGAACTATGAAGAATGAATTTGGAAGCATATTGAATATGCCAGTGAATGTGATATGAGCTATCTCTGTATGTGATATGAAAAGCGATCAATGTGAACTGAATAATTTGTTTAACAATTTAAGCCTGCGAATCAAGTAGTGGATAGTTAGGCATGCCTATAGGGTCAAGTACTGTAGCCCCATGCGTATAATGTGTCTTATTCCATGGGAATCACAATGCGAAAATAATGTGAATAATCCTTGCTGGATTATATTATAAGTGAAATGATATTTTGGTACCTGAGGGTACCCATGCGTAAGTGTAATCTCAATGAGATTCTTGTACCTGAGTGGTACCAATGCGATACCCGTTATCCGCGTCATTGAATTGCAGGCTAACTAATTAATCAAATAACACAGGGAAGTGACTGTCATATAACAAAGCATGTGATGTGGATATGTGAATAAGTGATTGATGCTTTATGATGGAATGTAGTAATGGACAGTACTATGCTTAAAATGATATTTGCTTGATAATAATTGCTCTGGCATGACTTCTAGCATGTAATGTATGGTGTTTCTGAGGTGTGATAAATTATTTGCTATATATGAGTTCCCCACTAAGCGTTGTCGCTTAGCATGGATTTACTCTAATCCGTGCAGGTACGGACCAGAGGTGATCGAAGGACGTCCCCGCATTTTGTACGGTCAACAGTAGGAAATAGGAAGTGTAGGTTCTTGGTTTAATATTTTGGGATTTCTGTATAAGCTTTTGTACCATCGTATGTATAGCGGGTATGTAAAGGCATGTAATAATCTGATAACTATGAATGTTAACCTAAATATGTATGTGCAATGTGTGCGGCTATGAAAATGCACTATAAGTAGTTGGCATGTGAAGTGTGAGTTAAGATCGTATGTGATGAAATTTTATTATTCAGGCTAAGCATGTGTTCTGTTGTGTGTGTGCGGTCTTCTCTAACTAAGATTAGCCTAGCTAGTCTATCATTAGGGAATGGGCGTCACATAAGGAAGCTTCAAATTTAGCTTCCATTGTATATAAGGCTACACAGGTTTATTTCTTGTTACTCCACGAGATGGCACCTTTCCTAACAAGAATATAAACCTGAGGTGGATTTCCTCTCATCCACATCTCCTGCCCAATCAATGTTTCTGTATTCTCTCATTTACAGATCCCTTTCTTGATATTATAGAGAATAATTTGCTGTACTTTTAAGGTATCTAAATATCTTTTTAATTGCTTCCAATGTGCTTTGCTTGGGTTAGATTGATATCTATTTACTATGCCCACTGCATAAAATATATCATGTCTTGTACATAATATCATGTACATAAGACTACCCATGGCACTAGCATATAGAAAGTTCCTCATACGTTCTTTTTGCTGGCATCTAAGGACACACATCTTTGCTAAGAAAATAATTCTTGGCAATGGGGTTATCTATGGGTTTGTAGTTTTGCATATTAAATCGTTCAAGGTCTTTCTTGATATATTTCTCTTGAGAAATAGGCAACAATCTTATCGAGCGATCTCTTGAAATCTTTAACTTTAAGAATGTAATATGCATGGCCCATATCCTTTGTCTCAAAGTTGGACGATAACCAATCTTTGATTTCATTTACGTATCATTTATCATTTTTAGCTTTAAGTATGTCGTCTACATACAATGTCAAAATGATAAATTTACTTTCAAAGGTTTCACTATAAACATAATGATCTTCATCAATCATGTTGAACCCATTCGACATGATTTGTATGATGAAGTCTCAAGTACTATTGTGTTAAAGACTGTTTAAGGCCATATATTGAACTCAGTAATCAGCAAACCTTATGTTTGCTGCCTTTTCCGATGAAACCTATACGTTCTTCCATCCAATTCTCCATTGAGAAAAGCAGTCTTTCCATCTATTTGATGAAGCTCTAAGTTTGCCAATATGGCCAGAATCAACCTTATAGACATAAATCTTACGACAGATGAGAAAGTCTATTCATAGTCAATCTCTTCCTATTGTGTAAACCCCTTATCGACTAGCCGAGCCTTATATCTTTTGATACTTCTCTCAGCCTTTTGCCTCACTTTGAGAATCCATTTATTCCCAATTTGTGTCCTTCCACTAGATCAACTAGTTCTCAAACATGGTTTTGATCTCATGGTTGCCATTTTTTTCTTCCATTGCTTTAATTTATTTTTCCTTAGATGGGCATGAAAAAGCCTTTTGAATATTTTTATGCTCTTTCTTATCTTGTGGAATAACCAAAAGGGCTTCATTCAAGCCCTCGATTTTTGAATCGTCGGCACAGAACACTTATCCTTTTAGATTTTTTTGTAGTTTTGAATTTTGATAAATATATCTCATATATTCATCGTGATTCAACAAGCTCCCACTGGGACCTTATTCCGTACTCCCACTGGAGTCAGGAATATCATATTCTTTGCTCCCACTGGAGTGAAGAATGCTCCCACTCAAATCAGGTCTCGAATATTCGAATCGTTTGGAGGATGAGGGTCTTAACCTTCTTCCTCTAAATCCCTCCCACTCGAATGGAGTGATCCTGATGGTTCCTCTTTCTGAGATTAATAGAAAGTGAAATCTTAATTCACTTCGCCCAACTTAGGAAATTCATCTCTTCGAATCACAGTGTACACGTACATAATTTTTGAGCCGCAATATATACACATATTTATTATTCACACAAACAATAAATTTTGTTGTGTTTTATGCATTCTAGATCTACCAATTTTACACATAAAATTTTAGATCATTTTTAGCCACATGCCAAGATGCAAAAATAACGGCTCTGATACCAATGAAGGATGAAAATTAGAACAAATATTATTTATATGGAGGTAACATTAATAAATGGTACCTATCTCTTGTAGCACAGAAACTCATTGCAGAAGCATCTACAAGGATCCCGTTTGTTTTTGGTCACTGGCCTGGCTTTTATCCACATGCGGGATAACAGTAGCTATTCCACAATCTAAAAGCCCCTGAAAGATTAAGACAAAAATAAGCGTGAGTGGGAACGAGCAGCCTTGCGGTGTATACATTTTTTCGTTACCAAATACTAAGATCTTCCATATATTTATAGAGATGCTAATAGCTAGAGACCTATCTCTAGTATAACTCAGACTCTTTCTGAGATAGGATTTGGTAATTTTAATCAGATTAAATTACTTAATTCTATCTGAATTGGACCTTTATCCATATTAGAGTCATGAGCGTACCCAAACTCTCTTACATGCTATGCCTATAACTTTATCCTTGTTGTAAAAAATTCTTTCAATAATCAGTAACATCGGCCACTACCACTTCTTTTCTTCCTATAACCTGCACGCAGTAACAATACTATGCGTTGAGCATTGAAATGCCCAGTGGTGAATACATATCCTAATTTTTTCATGACTAATTAAATATATACATGCATGAGCACACAAGTATTTTCTTCATTTAAACTATATGAAAATTAATCTTTTAATCTTTTTCATAACTTACGTAATAACCCAATTTGGACCCTAGAAGTTTTGGCTATGTTTTGTCAGATTTTGATAAGTTTAAGAGCGAATTTAGATGTAAATATGTGAGTTTGCAAGTTGTTAGAATTATAAAGTTTTGATTGTACTAGTGTGGTTTTAAGAAGAAGAGTAGTGGACTGAGTGAGGGTTCTGTCGCGAGCGCGAAAGAACATTCCTTTGGTCGTGTTCTCTAAGTTTGACTTTTCGGGTTTAAGTGATGTGTATTGGACACGTGGCAGCTTGGGAGTGTGTGTAGGGGTTTCGATATGTGGTAACATAGGAGATTGACATTTGGCATGGGACTTTTTTTTTAGTGAATAAATGGGGTTAGTGGCATTTAAGGCTAGTTGGTGGCATTAATGTGAGAGGTTGGCTTTTATGATAATTTGTTGGCTTTGGATTTGGGTTGACCGGCCACTTTATTACTCTTCTTTCATTTTCTGCTTTTGGGTTATTCTTTTCTTCATTCTTTGCTCTTGGTTCTACCGTGTTCCTTCTCCTTTTCTTCTCTTTCGGTTGCTCCTTAGGAGAGTCACTTGGATTGGTTTGAAGGGAGTTTTGTGAGGGTTGAGTTGATTCTTGTGAAGAGGTAAGTAGTAGATTTCTATGTATTGGTCTTCTTCTTCTATTTGGTTTTGTGTATTTGATTTAAAGTATAAGAGGATTCATTCAAGTGTTTTTGAATGATTTTGTTAAAACTGTTGACAAGAGGTTGGGCAAAGGCAAAGAGAAGATCGGAACCGAGTAGAGAGCAATGATTAAGCTACCTAGAGGTTGGGATTGAGTGTGATTTCAGTTATTTTTGTATGTGTTTGTGATTGAGTAATTTATGCTCAAATAGAGATATGTAGGAGTAGTGATGCATGGTGAACTTTGACTAGTTCAATAGTTCTATTGGTTGTATACTTGTTTATGTGTTCATTTTGATTGCTTGCAACATTTATATGAGTTTTGTAGTAAAATGGCATGAGTTAGAGTAATGTATATTGTTGATGTTGTGTTTAGGTTAAATTAGTGTAATTTTTGTTAAATTGGTGTAATTTGAGTGTTTGTTGATGATCATAAGCATATTTGATTGACTTAGAGGTAAGATTTACTTGTTATTGCATCAAGCAGTTATTTTGGATTGGTTTTAGAAGCTTTGCATTTCGGCAGATTTCTAGAGCTCTAGGAAAATGAGATTCTGTCGCGAGCGCAACACTTATCGCGAACGCGATAGAAACGGTATTTCCAGTTTACTCTGTGGCTGTGCATGAGTTGTGTAGCTATGCACGAGACGTGCAAATTGGCCTTACTCCGAGTTGTGAAGGCCAGCACGACACGTCATATTTGGAGCATCGCAAGCGAGAGTGCACGAGTGCACAAAACATGCACAAGAGCACGAGTCGTGCACATGGCTGCTTTTCCTCCCGCGACCTGGCTTTGGCCTCTGTCGCGAGTGTGACTCCTTATCGTGATCGCGACAGTGGTTTTCCTGTCTACTTTATTTTCTGATCTGGTTTTTCGAAAGTGATTTTCTTGTTTCACTTTGCATCGTTCCTCACTATTGGATGGCTCATGTTTTGCTATTGTCTTGTAAATGATAGTGCTTTGATTAGTGATTTTGGATAATGAATGTATTGTAATCTGGAGTTAGTGAGTCGAGCCTGAAGTGTCATAGTAGTGGATAGATAAGCATGCTTATAAAGGGTTATCGTGCGGCTACTTCTGTGACCTTAATTGTGTCTACTGGAGAATACCTAGAGTATTCAATTTTGAGTTAGGTCTCTAGAGTTTGGTACTGTTTATTAACGCACCCGTATCCACCATTGTTGAAAGTTTAGGCTACCTTATGTTTTGTAGTGTATAAGAGGTGTAATAGAAACTTGTATATGTATATGAATATAATATAACATGATATTGATAGTGTTTATCATATTTGGATATTTGCGCATGGAACTGGTTAGAGTGTGATGTTATTTGTTTACAAATCTGTGTATGTGGTTATTTGTAATTGACATGACTATTTATAGGCATTTGTTATAATTGTGACTTCGTTCGAAGTCTGTTGCTTTTGTTTATCCCCACTAAGCGTTATCGCTTAGCACGGGTGTTTTTCCCATTTAGGTTTGCAGGATGGGATTAGAGAGTTTGCATTTGCAAGTCATGGCCACTAGGAGCTTGTATAGAGATCTTTTTATATGAGATAGAGTTTCTTATGTTTTGAGTAACATCATTATGTATATAGAAAAGTAAAGTATGGAAGTGTAAATGTTAACTATTTTGTATATGTACCGAAGATGATTATGTATTAAGTATAAAGCTTTTGTAATATGTACAGTTTATATATTATAAGAGTAACATGTTTGGACCTAAAGATATTCTAATTATTTATTGTTATTATTTTCGCTTTTGAGTACGATTGAATGTATACGTTTGTGCTTGTGAGGCGCCCCGATATTCCTTCCTAGGGGTATTGGGATGTTACATTTATTGGTATCAGAGCTTAGGTAGATGGTTCAGGACTATAAGATGTGCAGTATAGGTTAAATCTCAGAGTTTGTCTAGTGCCGTGGCCTCATGCAGATGTTATTTGTTTTGTAGAGTATAGATGGAGTCCGACCTGAGTGAGAACGTAGGAGAGACAACTGATAGTGGGAACCCGGTAAAAGTTGATCAGCCTATTCTGCAGCATCAGTGACATGATAGTTCCGGTATAGGGTATGAGAATTCAGGAATTGTGCAAGGGTTGATTCAAATTTTGGATAGATTGACCGCTTCTCAGGCTTCTCAGGATCTTGTTAGGAAGGGATCACAGAAGAGAAAGGTATAAGCTAGAGAAGTGTCAGCAGGCAAGAGAATTCGGGAGATACCGAAATGTCAGCATTGCCAAAGGCACCATTGAGGTGAGTGTAGGAAACTCACTGGAGCCTGTTTTAAGTGCGGCAGTGTGGAATACATAGTTGCCAAGTGTCCCAAGATAAGAGAGAATCTAGCTCTGCAAGTTAGAAAAGATGTAGAAGAATTGTTTGGAGCTACTCGAGTGTCATCGGAATTGGTTGTGAAGTTAGATGCTTCCGGAGGTTTGGCTAAAGCACTTGCAGTGATCAGAAAGGATATGAAAGATCACGCAGGTTCTTCAGGTAAGTTTTGACTTGTTAAGTTTTCTTCTAAGTTGGTTTTGGTATTTTGAGATGTAAGTTGTTGGCGTAGAATTTCGAGGACAAAATTTCTTAAGGGGGAGAGATTTGTAACAACCCGATTTGGACCCTAGAAGTTTTGACTATGTTTTGTCAGATTTTAATAAGTTTAAGAGCGAATCTAGATGTAAATATGTGAGTTTGCAAGTTGTTAGAATTATAAAGTTTTGGTTGTATTAGTATGGTTTTAAGAAGAAGAGTAGTGGACTATGCGAGGGTTCTATTGATAGCGCGACAAGTGTCGCGAACGTGATAGAACATTCCTTTGGTCGGGTTCTCTAAGTTGGACTTTTTGGGTTTAAGTGATGTGTATTGGACACGTGGTAGCTTGGGAGTGTGTGTACGGGTTTTGATATGTGGCAACGTAGGAGATTGACATTTGGCATGGGACTTTTTATTTTGAGTGAATAAATGGGGTTAGTGGCATTTAATGCTAGTTGGTGGCATTAAGGTGAGAGATTGGCTTTTATGAGGATTTATTGGCTTTGGATTTGGGTAGACCGGCCACCTTCTTACTCTTCTTTCATTTTCTGCTTTTGGGTTATTCTTTTCTTCATTCTTTGACCTTGGTTCTGTCGTGTTCCTTCTCCTTTTCTTCTCTTTTGGTTGCTCCTTAAGAGAGTCACTTGGATTGGTTTGAAGAGAGTTTTGTGAGGATTGAGTTGATTCTTGTGAAGAGGTAAGTAGTAGATTTTTATGTATTGGTCTTCTTCTTCTACTTGGTTTTGTGTATTTAATTTAAAGTATCAGAGGATTGATTCAAGTGTTTTTGAATGATTTTGTTGAAGCTGTTGACAAGAGGTTGGGCAAAGGCAAGGAGAAGATCAGAATCGAGTAGAGAGCAGTGATTAAGCTACCTAGAGGTTGGGATCGAGTGTGATTTAAGTCATTTTTGCATGTGTTTGTGATTGAGTAATTTATGCTCGAATAGAGATATGTAGGAGTAGTGATGCATGGTGAACTTTGACTAGTTCAATAGTTCTATTGGTTGTATACTTGTTTATGTGTTCATTTTGATTGTTTGCAGCGTTTATATGAGTTTTGTAGTGAAATGGTATGAGTTAGAGTAATGTATGTTGTTGATGTTCTTGAGCTGTGTTTAGGTTAAATTAGTGTAATTTCTGGTAATTGGTGTAATTTGAGTATTTGTTGATGATCATAAGCATGTTTGAGTGACTTGGAGGTAAGATTTACTTGTTATTGCATGAAGGAGTTATTTTGGATTGGTTTTAGAAGCTTTGCATTTCGGTAGATTTCTGGAGCTATGGGAAAACTCGATTCTGTCACGAGCGTGATGCTTGTCGCTATCGCGATATAAACGGGTATTTCCAGTATACTTCTGTGGTTGTGCATGAGTCGTGTAGCTATGCACGAGACGTGCAAATTGGCCTTACTCCGAGTCGTGAAGGCCAGCACGACGTGGCACATTTGGAGCATCGCGAGCGAGAGTGCACGACGAGTGATGCACCAATCGTGCACAAGTGCATGAAACGTGCACAAGTGCACGAGTCGTGCTCATGAGCACGAGTCGTGCAGATGGCCGTTTTTCCTCCAGCGACCTGGCTCTGGCCTCTTTTGCTAGCACGACTCCTTGTCACGATCGCGACAGTGGTTTTCCTGTATGCTTTGTTTTCTGGTTTGGTTTTTTGAAAGTGATTTTCTTGTTTAACTTTGCATCGTTCCTCACTATTGCATGGCCTATGTTTTGCTATTGTCTTGTAAATGATAGTTCTTTGATTAGTGATTTAGGATAATGGATGTGTTGTAATCTTGAGTCAATGGGTCGAACTTGAAGTGCCATGGTAGTGGATAGATAAGCATGCTTATAAAGGGTTATCGTGCGGCTACTTCTATGACCTTAATTGTGTCTACTGGCTAATACCTAGAGTATTCAATTTTGAGTTAGGTCTCTAGAGTTTGATACTGTTTATTATTATTTAACGTGCCCGTATCCACCATTGTTGAAAGTTCAGGCTACTTTATGTTTTGTAGTGTACAAAAGGTGTAATAGAAACTTGTATGTGTATATGAACATAGTATAACATGATATTGATAGTGTTTGCCATATTTGGATATTTGCACATGGAACTGGTTAGAGTGTGATGTTATTTGTTTACAAGGCTGTGTATGCGGTTATTTGTAATTGACATGACTATTGATATGCATTTATTATAATTGTGACTTCATTCGAAGTCTGTTGCTTCTGTTTATCCCCACTAAGTGTTATCGCTTAGCTCGGGTGTTTTTTCCATGTAGGTTTACAGGATGGGATTAGAGAGTTTGCATCTGCAGGTCATGGCCACCAGGAGCTTGTATAGAGATCTTTTTGTATAAGATAGAGTTTCTTATGTTTTGAGTAACATCATTATGTATATAGAAAAGTAAGTATGGAAGTGTAAATGTTAACTGTTTTGTATATGTACCGAAGATGATTATATATTAAGTATAAAGCTTTTGTAATATGTACAGTTTATATATTATAAGAGTAACATGTTTGGCCCTAAAGATATTCTAATTATTTATTGTTATTGTTTCCGCTTTTGAGTACGATTGAATGTATGCATTTGTCTTTGCGTGGTGCCCCGATATTCCTTCCCAGGGGTATTGGGGTGTTACAACTTATGCCTTTATTTAATTTCTTATTAAATCTTTTACTTCAGTCATTTATCGTTATGTCTTTTGGTATCATTCTATAATTATACCTTAACATTTGTTTTACATTTCAGAGATCAGTATTACTTTTGACTGCACTGTTATCCTTAACATTAATACTTTTATGTCCGGTCCACCATTTAAAATTCAGTCATATTTAGGTACAGTATTAGTTACTGAATTATTTGCTAGAACAGTTATCATTCCCTGATATTTCCCTTACTCTTTTCTAGTTATACTAATCATTTTACGTTTTATATTTATGTTACTATTTTAATTTAATCGTTTCTTTTAGAGTACCATTATTAGAGTTTTAATCATTATGCATTTACATTGTTTCCTATTTAATTTCAATCAGCTACATTTTGCATTATACTCTTAAATTATCAATACTATCTCTCACTACACTACAGTTACTTATCTATTTACTTAATATTCCTATTAGTAACTATTTCATAATTTATTTCAATATTGCTGTGATTAATAATACCATTATTAATAGCAACATCTGAATTACTCATATTATTAATATTATCATCATAATAGTTAACATTAATTCCTCATTAACTTTTAAAATTTTACTGCCAGTCGTAATTTTCTTCAGTTATGAGGTTTTATCACTAATAATCTTATATGACCTCTTTTGTAATTGCCTCATTACAACCCCAACTTTCCAATAACTTTTCGATTATCTATTAACATTATTACTTTCATGTGTTCTATATACTAAAGACTTTAAATTTCATTTATTTTATTTCCACATAACTAGCTCATAATTATGTTACTTGTTAATTATCTTACACTATGTTTTATTTATTTTCTTTTAATACCCTTTTCCTTCTTCAAAATTTGTACTTTAATTATAAAAACTTCAATGTCTAATCAAATTCAATTAATGATGTTTTTATAACTACAATAGCATTTTCCATTACTTTACGAACCCTACCATTATTTATTTCTGATAATTCATTTACCTCATAGATATATTAACCCGTTTCATCTTTTTACAACATTGGCATTACCCATTATTACAATTAATATTATTTTGACTATTGTCACTATCGTTGTTAGCATTAATAGTAACATGCATGTATATTTACATTAATCAAAATATTAACATAAACTTTAATATCAATATTAATATTATCATTATAATTATTCTTATTATTAGACCATGAATTTCTTTATTTATATTCAATAATACAGTTATCATTCATAATACTTACCGATTACATTTTAATCCTAAACTTTTTACTAATTTATAGTATTACCTTTCTTTCCTCTTAATTACAGTAATGCCATTAATTTATTATCATCTTTAGTTTATTATCTAACATGCAATTTACCACTTAATCCTTATAAAATTACTCTTTTACTATATTACACTTATGTCCTTAAAAACATTACTAAAATTACAATTTTACCCTTAGATAATTATTTATTTCATTCAATTATCCACATTTGCATTTCGGTCCTTGAACTTTCTTATGTTTAGATAAATGCCACTAATTTATCTTATATATTTAATCCACTAGACTAAATTCACATGCATACTTCATGAATATAAATAATACATTTAATATCAAATAAACCAATATTTAATCCATTTAATTTCTATACATGCAAAAATATTCATAGTTGCACTTAAATCCTTCAATTAGTGGTAAATATGCAAATTGCACCCATAAAAATTCATATTTATATTTTAGTCCCTTATTATGGCAAAATTACAATTTGGTCCTTAAAGTTTTCCAAAATTACAAAAATGCCATTAATTCATCTTATTTACCTTTTTAAACATTATTTTATTATCTAAAATATTCACATTATACTATCATTATTTTCCTTAATCAATATCTCCATAAATAATTTAATTAAATATCAAATTAAAATTCTAACTTACTTTGAATTCTAATCCAATTAGAGTTCTGATCCAAATAGACTTTTAATCCAATTAGAGTTCTAATCCAAATTGACTTCTAATTCATTTAGAGTTCTAATCCAAATTGACTTCTAATCCAATTAGAGTTCTAATCTAAATTGACTTATAATCCATTTAAAGTTTTAATCTATTTACATTAGGGTCCTTCAATTCATTCAAATTACGATTGTACCTTTCTTGTTTACTTTAATTACAATTATGCCATTACTTATTTACTTTTCATACTAAATTCATTACCTACCATGTGAAATTACATTTTAGCCCTTATAAAATTAGTTATTTGCATAAACATTTAATTAATTACATTTTTATCCCTAGTAATCATTATTAGTCTATTTATGGTCAAATTACCATTATCATATCTTATCTCATCTAATCCATATCTTATCTTATCACTATTTAATAATCCCTATTAATTCCAAGTTAATCATGTCAATTAACTTTTACCATTTTACCCTTAAACTTTTCTTTTATTACATTGCAACCTATTTTCACACAAATATCATTTTAATCACAGATTGACCATTTTAAGCTTATTTTCACCATTTTGCCCCCTGTATAAAACTGGCAGAAATCTATGAACGGAATAAATGAGACATGAACCCAATAGGTTCAATACAGTATAGAGGAACCCTATGGGACCACCCCTATGATACAGACAACAGAAATACAGATTAATACTGTATTAAGATAGAACAATATAGAGTAGGACCATCATTGGCCTAAAGTAAGTGAGACGCCATGCTCACACTCGCGATCATGTGTCCTTATGGCTAGCCACTATATCCTAAACTAGACTTGACTACCAGATTACTACATAGGGCATCCAATATTCCATTTTCACATTTTTATGTTACCATACATACATTTCATGGAATTTCGTCATACTATTCCATTCTTTTTCATACGAATTAGGCATTATACATTTAATTTTCATTCATATGCCATTACATGCCATAGAGTTCATTAATTCATCAAAATACACATAAATATATACAAGTGTATCATTCGGCTAACATGTCAATATTTTACCATATATTCTTTTCATCACCTTTGTCATTTATTAAGGTAACTTACATGTTCATTAACATGTTTATGCCCTTAATTCACATCAAAACACATCAAAATCACATTTTTACATATTAATACTATTCGGCCTATGTGTTTAACATCCATCATGATTATTTTTCTTTTTCTTATCCATTCTATTAACTAGATATCATGTCATACATCACAAATATACCATTTTTATTCATTAAACAACAAAATATACCTATGTAATCCTAGACATACCATTCAGCCTACATGGTGTTCATGGTATATAGTTTATTTCTTTTCATTTTAATCATTCAAAATCTTATTTTTAACCTTTCTAAACATGCCTATCTAATTTATTTCAATTAAATATGCATAAATCACATACATACAATGTGAACATAACTTAAAATCATGCTTTCTCAATGGAAAAAGAAGGATATTGTATCCACTAACCTCATTTTCTTATTCTATCCTCTTAAGCATCCTTTCCTTGCCTTTGCTCCTGGAAACCCCTTTCTCTCCATTAAAATCCTAAAGTCGCTGAATATATTCATCAAGATCTACTCAATATCAAGCTTCCTTTTAAAAAAAAAAAACTTCATAAACATGTTCTACACATCCTAGAGTACGTATAGGAAGCCTTGAACCAAATTATAAACACCTATATCACTTACCTCAAAATCACACCTTAACTTTAAAGTCTTGGTTTTTCCCACTTTTAAACCTTCAAATGAACTTCTAAGACCACCAATAGATTATAGAGGAGCTGAAATATGTTTGGGAGGCTAGGATTTGGGGAGAGATGGAGAGATAATGGTAGAAAAATTGAGGAAATATGGAAGACTTCAATTTGTCCTATGGAGGTGGGAGGAGAGGGTGAATGCAAATTGATAAACATAGAGAATTCTAGGTGAAGAGATGTATTTATATGGGGAAAATTGAATCAGACCAGGTCCAACTGAAGTGGTCGAACCGGTTTGCGTTAATTTTGGATTTTTGGGTCATTTTTCACTATTTCAAGGTATCTATAAGTTTCTCAACTTATTTTCACTCCAAACCAATTCCATAATTCTTATAATATCAAATATAGCCTCCATACAAAATTTTAAATCAATCGGAGTCCATTTGAGGCCCGATTTACTTAAACTAGTCCAATTCAACACTATTCGGTTCTACCGTAAAATACAAATCTATTGCTGTTAAAAAATTCTAAAAATTATTTTAAGCCTTTACACTTTCCACATTACATCATTTTAACCTCATTTACTATTTTTAAAAATTTTATCAGACCTTGGTTCAATTGAACTGAACTATAGGCAAATTTTCGCTTAACTTCGGGGACCTGTTTGACCTCATTTTTGCACCAAATTTTAACACTAGACTCCTGATAGTCCACAGATCAATTATATCAAATAAAATTTTTTCATGAACTGCTGTCGGTTTCAGCTGTGTAGCTTCCCCGATAGGTCGCCCATCCTAAAATTTCTATATCTCAGGCACGTTTAACCTTTTAAATTACTGAACTTAAAGGTACTAAAATCATCATATCATACCAGAATCACACTACATACTCTGCAGAATTCACTGAGTACTACTAAGTTAGCATTTAGGCCATTACAGAACTTCTAACACTTAACATTCTAGAAATTTGGAGAAAATGTGGACATTTAAAGGCCAAAGTGGCTAGCTGAATTGGGAAACCTATTTAGAAATTTTACTCCCTCATCTCCCTAATTTCACACACTTAATCACATGCTAAGGAAATTTGAAGAGAAGAACTGGAAATTTATGTAAGTTTAATCAAGAAAAAGGGTGAGTTTAGTTCATTATTTTTATCTTCTTATTCTCTATTTGATAGAGGTTGGAAATATGAGTTTGAAATGTGTGATGACATGAAATTTATAGTGTTTTTAGTGGAGGATTCCAACAGAAAAAGGAAAGGGAAGGAGAAGGATGGAGCAAGTAAAATTTGAAGAAGGAATTTGTGCACAAAGAAAGGTTTGGAAACTCTTAATTTCTTATGTATGTGCTTGAGACGAATTGAATGATTTATGTGTGTGTTTTGGATGTGGGAAGGTTTCTGGAATATTGATTTGAGATTATTTGGTATGATAATGCATGATAATCCCGTAAGGAATTAGTTTAAGGAAAAGTCTGTTTGAGGGTCACATGAACTAGTTTTAGTATAAAGGCTATCTCTGGGTCTACAGACCTCCAAATGGAGTAATTATAGTTGGAGGAGAATATTATGACCTAGAACTACAAATTTAAAGAGAAAATAGGACCTATTTCTGTCTCTAAAACTACTTGGAAATGAGCTTGAAAATCTGGAACTGATGCTGCCCTTGTTTTGGGAATAACTTGTAGTGTTTTGAGTGTAACTCACTCAATTGGACTCTAAATGAGATGAATGAAAATTCTATAGAAACTATACACATATTAGGTAACTTTCATGAAGGGAGTGTGACGCGCGCCGGATCCCCGCGGCCGCCCATGGGACCGCCCGCTTGAGGGCGATCGGGGTATTTGTGGGTCCGTTGATAGCTTACAATAAATCGCAAGTGCGTCTATGTTGGGCAACAGGGAGGTTTCATGGAGTCGCCACCCAATAGAACATTGGAAAAGTTACTCTCGCCTCGGAGAGCCTAAGACTGCGCGTTGTATCCATTTTGGGCCAACCAGAGGGGTCTTGGAAGGTAAACCTCTCGCCCTAAGGAGCCTAGGATTAGCGCTAAAGTCTCATGGCACAAAAAGGTGTCTTGGAGGGTAGACCTCTAGCCTCTTTGAGCCCAAAGACCAGAGCTGGGTCCGGGATTTCTCATCTATTTCTACCTCGATTAATTTATGATCAAATTTTAATTATCATTAATTCGCTCTCTCTCCACACGATGCAATTTTAATTTAAAAGCGCAAATATTCACATTGAACGCGATAGGATAAACATATCAAAAATAACATCAAAGGTAAATTACAATATTACCAGGAGCGGAATACAACTCCCATTTAAAAGTGCAAACATACATAAAACCGGGGAATTTATTAATTATGAGGACTTTGGTCCCCGCATGCACAATTAAAGAAAATATTTTGGATGTGATAATTTTATTTGGGATGAAAACTAGGACATTGGTCCCATTTTATTATGAAAAATCTAAATTAATTTAGTAAAACTATTTTTGTGATTTTGATTTAGGTGCGCATAGGAAAACATTTTATTCAATGAATATATACAAGGAAATTAAAATAAAATGAAAATTAAAAATGTATAAAGAAAATACCAAACCCCGCAACTCCTCCTTCACGTGCATGGGTGCTCAAATGAGAATAAAACAATGATTTGCAACCAAAAATAAAAATAAAAGAAATTAATGTTAGTGATTAAGCCAACGAAATAATATAACATAAAAGATAATATGTACAATGACCATATAACATGCATAAGATACTATAACATGCATAAAAATAATTATGATGCAATTTAACATGCATAAAATGAGATAAGATCATGGCAAATGCAATTTATTAATAATAAAGGTTAACATGCATGAAAAATTATGACAATCAATTTTATTACTCATAAAATGTGCATGAATGTGTAACATAAGAACAACAAAACTTAATATGCATAATAAAGTTTAAAGTAATATCTATCATAAAGGCATAAGAAAATAAATTTGAAATTTAACATACATGCAAAATATGAACAATAACATTAATGATAATAATGATACTAGCACCTAATGATAACAATAAACCAGTCTAATAAAAACTTTAATGATATTTAACACATGCAAACATAATAATAATCATGATATAACATAAAGAAATCAAAGATATTGACAAACTAGATTAAACATGCATAATAACATGGACAAAAAATAATTTGACATGAAAATAATATAATAAAATTTAAAAGAATTTACTTGTTAAAGATAAAAATAAGAAGAAGAATATGGAGACTAAGAGAATTTACATGTTTAATGTGTTAATTGGAAGCAAAAATAAATGAAATTAACAATAGAATTAATGAGTAAAACCAAGAATAATTACCCTCAAATTCAGTTTTGAAGAATTGAAGGTAGAAGTCTTGAATTCCTTGTCTCTTCCTTGTGAAAATGCTTGGAAAATGCTTGGAAACTTGAAGAAAAACTCTAAAAATCAAGTATGTAAAGATTTATTTTTTTTCTCTAAGTAAAAACCCAAAAAATTTAGTTTTTTGCTCTAAAATGTTCTTAATCCGTTCCCCCCTCGTTTCTGAATTTTTTTAGTGTTTTAACCCTCAAAAACTACCCAAAAACCACCCAAAACCGTCCAAAAACCGTTAAAAAACGAGTGGGGGTCGAAAATGGGCGAAATGGGCGAAGTGGGGGCGAAATCGGCGCCTTAACGCCGAAAATCGGCGTCAAACGTGCGCCTCGCGCACGTTTCCGCGCTGATGCGCGAAGTCTCCGCGCACGACGTGCGCGGAGCAACCGATGCCCAGGGCGTCGGCCGCGCGGAGCGTACGCTTCGCAGCGCTCCGTGCACGGAAATTCACGATGGCCCTTGGCCGTCGCCTTTCCGTCGTGATTATTTTCCCCTATTTTCCACTTTTTCTATTTTTTTCATTTTTTAATCATTTTTTCACCTTTTTTTTTAATTTTTATATAAAATACCCTCAACCTAAAACACACTTTTTCTTCTTCCAAATAATTTTAAAAAATATTTTTAAAATATTTTTAAAATACACTTTTTACTCACCGAAAAGACAAGGAAAATCACTTCTGAGCTCCAATCTTTTTGCCTATAAGCCGGCATAGCTAAATTTCATCATCGGGTAATCCTGATCAAGGCTACTGGGGACCCGGTGTCTACAGTTGCCCCCAATTTTGGGGAGGCTAGAGCATGGGTGCCTAGGTGAGCCAAAATTCAGGAAAAGGAAAGAAACGCGTACCTGAAGCGGCGATATTCCTGCTTGATGATGGTAGCTGTTGCTGTCTTTTGGTTGTAACTGGTAATGCCGTGGTCGTGCTAACCTCTTGTGTGTAGTACCGCCATCGTGCTAACCTCTGTGAATTGTATTGCCGTGGTCGTGCTAACCTCTTGTGGGTAGTGCCGCCATCGTGCTAACCTCTGTGAATTGTATTGCCGTGGTCGTGCTAACCTCTTGTGGGTAGTGCCGCCATCGTGCTAACTATTGTGAATTGGTAGTGCCGTGGTCGTGCTAACCTCTTGTGAGTAGTGCCGCCATCGTGCTAACCTCTGTGAATGTTTGAGCTGTTCTCCTTTAGATGCTTGGACTGGTGTCGTCACTCGGCTTTTGTTGGTGTTCCCCGCCGATTTCTCCTGCAAGATTGTATGCATAGGAATATACAAGAAATCATGTGTGCATGATATGGAATGCAAATGCTTGCAAAAATGTATAGATTGTGCCCTAGGTGGTCCAAGGTTTGCTGAGGTTGTAGCTTGTTTGCTCTACAATGCCCCCTGAATCCTGAGGATCGTCAACAAGTTTTCTGAAAGAGACGTCCGGTGTACATCCTTTGCCCCCTGGTCAACGATCACTTACCCGGGATTCTGTTTCATGTTCTGTGTTGTATGTTATATGATTGAAAGAAGATCATCCAAAATAACGTCGCCCTATTACTCCAGGCATTGAACGTCATCGTTTTAAAGGTAGTGCGTCCCTTGTGGATTTTCACACTAGCTTTTCTTTGCGGGAAATGCGTCCCTTAGGGGATTTTCACACAACCCTTTGCCTAATTTTTGCCTGGAATGGACCCAACCCAATCCAGCGGCTTTTGTTTTTTTTTTTTTTTTATAGGGCAGACTGCCTGTTTCCAGGTTTTCACCCTGCCCTTTGGCCTAACTTTTGTTTAGAGAGCCAGTTACGGTTTTCATCTCTAACGGCCTTCTTTTTTTTTGTTTTTTTTTATTATTTATTTTTTTAGAGAAAGTTATCACCAAAGCTTCTGTTAAGAGCAAAAAAAACACATATCCAATGAAGGGACTGAGCAATAATCATTAGATGAACAATTGGTATATTTCTTTTTTTTTTTTTTAAGACAGAACTGAAAGAACAATGAAAATATATTCTTTTATTCATTGCGAAATTGTGTACATTTCTATATGATTTCATCATACATGATTTTCATTTGACAAGAATTCAAAAGCATATGACTACACCTAATCTCGGAGTGGATTTTGTCAGCCTCAAACTCCTGTTATCAATCGGCCCTCTCGGGTTTTCTCGATTGAACATTTTCTCTTGGCCCTTAATTTTTGCCCAGGATGCCTTTTTTCGGTTTTCACCCTGGCAGGGCGCCAAATTTTAGCAAGGCCGCCTCTTTTCGGTTTTCGACTCGTGGGGCATTTATTCTCTTCTTTTTATTTTTTATCTTTAGCCATGGAACCTTTTAAGTCTATCGACATTGACCGGGTCCTTGAACTCATTCCCATCGCTGTCTGCTAAAACTGCTGCTCCTTTTGTTAGCAACTTTTTCAAAATGAATGGACCTTCCCAGGTTGGTCTGAATTTGCCTCGTATGTCTGGAACTCCCGGCCTCATCATCTTAAAGACCAAGTCCCCCTCCTTCAACGGGTGCTTTCGTACTTTCTTGCCAAACGACCGAGCCAGCCTCTTTTGATAAACTTGGTTGTGGTAATAGGCTCGTAACCTGTTTTCATCCAACACATTTAGCTGTGACAAACGTTGTTGTGCCCATTCTGCTTCAGGAATCTCAGCTTCCATGACTACCCTCAATGATTTCAGCTCAATTTCAACCGGCAGGACTGCTTCAGTTCCATATACCAGAGAGAATGGCGTTGCCCCTGTAGAGGTTCTGACTGTTGTTCTATATCCCCAAAGTGCGAAGGGTAACTTTTCTGTGCAATCCTTGTAGTTCTGAACCATCTTGGCCCAAATTCACTTCACATTCTTATTTGCCGCTTTAACTGCACCGTTTGCTTGAGGACGGTAAGGAGAAGACTTATGATGTTTGATCCCATATTTCTCGAGCATCTGTTTAGTCTCTGCCAGGAATTGCACCCCATTATCAGACACAATGTGATGTGGGAGACCATATCTGCATATCAGATTCCGTTCGATGAATTTAGCCATATCCCTTGCATCAACCTTCTTGAAAGATTCAGCCTCAACCCACTTAGTGAAGTAGTCAATGGCAACTATGATGAATCTATGCCCAATAGAAGCCGTAGGATGGATTTCGCCTATGATGTCTATTCCCCATGCTGCAAATGGCCATGGAGATGTTAAGTTATGTAACTCTGAAACCGGTACATGCCTCAAATTCGCGTACTGTTGGCATAACTAGCATTGCTTCACAAATTTTGAACAATCTGTATCCATTGTGAGCCAATAAAACCCTTGGCGCATGATCTTCTTTGCTAAGGCTAAGCCATTCATGTGAGCTCCACAAACCCCGGCATGAACCTCTTCCATAACTCTTTTAGCTTCTTTCTCTGCCAGACATCTTAACTGGATACCATCAGCTTGCCTTTTGTATAAAGTGCCATTAACACTGATGAATTGAGTGGATAACTTCCTGATCATTCTTTGGTCCTTCTCATTGGCTTCCTCTGGAAAGACTGATCTCTCTAAATAATTCTGAATGTCATAATACCATGGATTTCCATCATTGGCCTCAATGTCCATCACCTGTTTAGCTTCAAAGCAAGGTCTTTCCGAACTATAAATCAGCACGGGTTTCATTGCAACTCCTGTTGGGTTATCCCACATAGACACTAATGTTGCTAGAGCATCAGCTAACTGATTTTCGTCTCTGGGGATGAAGTGAAAAGTGCAAATCTCAAACTGGCTGCTCAAAGTTCTCAAGTGCTTTACATAAGGCAGCAGCCTTTCTTCCTTGACTGACCACTCCCTTCTGATCTGATGAATTACCAAGGAAGAATCTCCGAATACTTCTGCGGTCTTTGCCCCCAGAGCAAGTAATGCTTCCAATCCAAAGATGCAAGCTTCATATTCTGCTTCATTATTGGTAGCCTTATACCTCAACTTCTTAGTCAATGGTAGCCTTTCACCATCTGGGGTCATAAGAATAACTCCTACGCCTGCTCCCTTATTATTGACTGCTCCATCAAAGAATAATTGCCACCCTTGTACTGCTATGGCCGTGACATCTTTATCTGGGAAGTTGTATTCAAACCGATCTCCCTCAATAGGATGCTCGGCTAAGAACTCCGCTACGGCTCTTCCCTTAATAGTTTTCCTGGTTATGTACTCAATGTCAAATTCCTGCAATAGCAGTAACCATCTTCCCATCTTCCCTAGTAGAGAGGGTTCTTCTTGGAGGTATCTGAGCGGATTATGTTTGGCAACCGTTTGTACCTTGAAGGAATGAAAGTAGTGTTGCAACTTCTTAGAAGCCCAGATAACTGCTAAACAAATCTTTTCCACCTCTACATATTTGGCTTCGTAAGGCAGGAATTTCTTGCTAAGATAGTAAACGGAAAACTCTACACCAAAATCATCTTCCTGAGACATCATAGCACCCACTGAGTTATCTTCCACAGCTAGGTACAGGATTAGTGGTTTGGCATGGCGTGGTGGTCTTAACACCGGAGGATTTAACAAATACTCCTTAATGGTGTCAAAGGCCAATTGACAGTCATTGTTCTATATCACCGGCTGATTCTTCCTAAGAAGCTTGAAAATAGGCTCACATACTGAAGCTAGCTTGGCAATAAATCGGCTGATGTACTGAAGCTTTCCTAGGAAACTTTTGACGTCCTTCTCCTTCTGGGGCACTGGCATCTCTCTTATGGCTTTGACTTTATCGAGATCTACCTCGATTCCCCTCTGGCTTACTACATGTCCTAACAACTTTCCTGATGTAACTCCAAAAATGCACTTCTTGGGATTGAGGCGCAAATCATACTTGCTAATTCTTTGAAAGAACTTTTCTAAAGCCTCAAAATGACCTTCTCTGGTAGCCGACTTAATCATCATGTCATCGACGTACACCTCCACTTCTTTGTGGATTAAGTCATTGAGAACCTTGGTCGCCATCCTCTGATAGGTTGCTCCTGCATTCTTCAACCCAAAAGGCATAACCCGGTAGGCATATGTCCCCCACTCGGTGATAAAGGCTGTCTTGATCCGGTCCACTATCTTGTTAAGGATTTGATTGTACCCTGCGTACCCATCCACAAAGCTATACATCATACAAGCAGCAACACTATCTACTAGCACATCAATATGAGGCAGTGGGAAATCATCTTTAGGGCAAGCTTTGTTCAGGTCTCGATAGTCGATGCATACTCTAACCTTACCGTCTTTCTTAGCTACAGGAACCACATTAGCTAACCATGTTGGGTATTGAACCTCTATCAGGAACTTAGCCTCAATCTGCTTATGGATCTCCTCTTTCACTTTCCGTGCCCATTCTGGCCTAAGCCTTCGAAGCTTTTGCTTGACTGGTTTAAACTCTGGGTAAGTTGGGATGGCATGTTCGGCAACATCTCGATCTATTCTCGGCATATCCTCATAGGTCAAGGCAAAGACTTTTTCATATTTTTTTAATATTCTCTCAAATTTTATTCTCTCTTCAGGAGTTATGTCTGATGCTAGCAAAATTTCCTTTGGATTTTCCAAAGTTCCGAGATTAAATGCAGTTGTGCCAGTTGAATTAATATCAAAAATGAATGCATCATGCTTATGATCATGCGAAATGAAATCATCAAAAACATCACACAAGTAAGCAAAGTTGTTCATCTCATTAACATAATCAGAAACATTAACATTGTCTTCAAAGAGTTCTGGTATAAAAAGAGAATCTAAATGACTATCAACTTCAGTCGACGCCGATGCTGCAGCTGACTGTGCTTTGGCTTATTGATTTGGTGAAATCTTGAGATCTTCAATCTTCGGCTCTGGCTCCACTATCTTCTCCTTCCCCTTAAGTCTGGTGGCTAACAGCTTATCAGTTACAATCTCTTCGGGCTCATTTCTGTCCCAGATGCTGCATTGGGTCATAATCTCCTCATCCCAAAAGTTCTCTACAGATTTAACAACTCCGATCTCCTAATCAAAGACATCGTTAAAAATTTCAAATCCCGGGGTAATCTTCCCATCTACCCACTGCGGCTCTTCTTCTCCGATGTAAGAATATACCGAGGATGATGGCATAAAGCTCTCCAAGATATGGGGGATCTTCTCTGATACTTTCTTCTTACCATACTCTCCTTTGTAGCCCAACCCTTTTCGATCCTTCTGACCACGTGTAGTGATAGCATTCTGCAGTCCCTGTGACTCTTTTCCCAAACCAGCCCCTGGGAGGAAGTGCATTTTTTTAGCATATTCACCACTTGAGGGCTACCTTCTAAGCTTTGCTCTTCTCCGATCACCGATACATGAAAGCCACTGAATGGCTGATTAGAGATCTCCAAGGCAGACACTTGGTTCTCTCTTGCCGCTTTAATGGTCACTACCTCTCCTTCGTGGGGTATCTTAATTATCTGGTGTAATGTGGATGGCACTCCCCCTAACTTGTGAAACCACGGTCTACCAAGTAGAGCGAAAAAGTTTGCTGGGATAGGCAGAACCACAAAATCCGTTTCTGTCTCAATAGGCCCCGTCTTTACCAAAGCTTTGAAAGTTCCCAATGCTTGCCTCCTGGAGTTATCATAGGCTGTGATAGTCAGGTTGGACTTGCTTAACATACTCTCATTCAACCCAAAGGCCTGGAGCGCCACTAAAGGACAGACATTTATCGACGACCCGTCATCAACCATGACGCAAGCAGTGTGTTTACCATTGATCTGTGCCTTGATGTACAAAGGTCGGTTGTGGCTGCGACCCTCAACTGGTAAATCTGCATCAGAAAAAACCAACTTCTTCCCAGATCCCCCCTTTACAAGGTCTAACAGCTCAGATGGGGAGATTGTAGTTGCTACAGTTGATACACTTAATGCTTCAACTAACTTCTGTCTGTGAGAGGGAGACTGTCTCAAGAGATCCCAAATAGATATCTGAGCCGTGGTCTTTTTCAGTTGCTTCACTATTGAATTTTCTTCCGGCTCTTTCTCTGCGATTGCTTGTGCTGGGTCTTGCTGCTTCTCAACTTCTGGAATGACCCTCCCACTTCTTGTTACTGCTTCTACTCTTTCTTCTTCCTCTGAATCCCACGGATCCGTAAACTCTCCATTTTTCTCATCTTCATCATCTCTACTCTCACTAGTGGACCAACAGTCTATCGCTGCCACGGAAATCCCTTCTTCATTCACTGTAGGGCGAGTAATAGCGACATACTCATTTCCATATAGATCTTGCATCACGTACCACTCTGATAGGCTCGATCCAATCATAAAGACTAGAGGTGGCACCGTATTATAACCGGACTTCTTCTTGCTTTCTCTCTTCTCAGGATCGGTGATCTGCTTGTTGTCAATTAGATCTTGGACTCGATGCCTTAGCATTATACAATCATCCGTCAAATGGCTGGTATGTTGGTGGAATGCGCAGTATTCATTCTCTTTGTGCCCTGGCTATCCTTGGGTCTTGGCCGGCCTAGGTGATAGGGGCCGCAGTTTTCCTTCTTTTATTAGCCTCTTTAGCACCCATGATAAAGGTTTACCCAAGTTGGAGAAATATCTATGACTTATGCCGGTTGCAGACACCTCGACAGTCTTCCCAACTCTGTTACCAGTGCTTGAACTTGCTGGTTTGGCTGTCCCCTGATTGCTGTATCCCCTCCTGGCATAGGACTCACTATTTGCCCTCTTGGCTAGATATTCTCCTTCTGCTTCTATGGCAATGTCCTTCAAGGACTCCCAATCCTTGAGTCCCTTCATTTTCAGTCCATCTCTCAAGTAAGGGCTGGCATTTCAAATGAATAGCCTGATCTGATCAGAAGTGTCCGGTTTGCGTTTCATCTCCATAACCCGGTTTCTCCACCGAGTAAGGTACTCGTGGAAGGACTCCCCAGCCTTCTGTTGTAGCAACTCGATATCTTTCAAAGTGACCTCCATCCGGGTACTGCAATCGTACTACTTAAGGAACTCTTCAGTTAGCAAGTCCCAATCCTCCTTGGACCTGCTCTCAAGCCCATGGTACCAATTAATAGCAGCTCCTGTAAGACTCAAGTAGAAATACTCTATCTTTTGCTTTCTTGTTAAGGTCGTTCCCTTCATGACCAGCGAGTATTGCTTGATGTGTGCGGTAGAGTCAGAGGTGCCATCAAATTTGGGAATGTCCGGCATCTTAAAATTCTTGGGAATCAGGTGATCCCCATCCAGCTCTCGGTCTTCCGGGTTCATTCCTTTTCCCACGGTCATCATCCTTGCCATGGCCTCAAATCTTTCTTCCATTTTCCTCCACATTGCCTCATCCAGTTTTGGCGACTTCTCTTTAGCTACTTTATGCTCCTCTAGCTCATCTTCCCCAAATTCAGCTTCAGACCTGGGACCCTCTCTGCGCTCAATAGGTGCAGGCACTCTTTGCTCAACAACAGGTGGATCAACCACTGGTTGGTTAATTGCAACAGGACGTTTTTCTCTTACAACCTCTTGTTCAGCTGGTACTCGGATAGGGGCAGCAGCAGCTTGTTGCCCAGCTATGGTGGTGGCAAGATTGCCTATCATTGCAATCATTCGGGCTTCAAATTCCTCCAATCTCTTTCCTACCTCCTCGGTGATTATTGCCCGGGTTGCATCAGACTCATTTGATGGATTAGCCATGCTTACTTCTATTGATGATTCGGAAGAAAACCCCACACTTCCTTCTAAGACTGACTCTGAACTCTGATCCGACACTAACTCTGTTAACCCCAAAAGCGGCGTCCTTCTTAACCGTCCGTCGGGACCTCTAGACCACCCAGGAGAATCTATGATGGCTGAAGTGCAAAAATTGTTAAGATGATGCATGATTAAAATGCAATGCATGCTCGTGCTGATGCAACATAGACAAACACATGCAAGCAGATAGATCCTTCCAACCTTATATCTCCCACACACGTGGTAGTGCGGTCTCTTTCCTAGGTGGGCTTGATCCATGGATTAACGTGGAACCCAATGGACACGTATGGTGCGCGGTGAAAAACCGGCAGCATAACAGCTTCTATCTAATGTACATACGTATGGGTGTTTGGCAATTATGTATTTAAACAATTCAACTTAACTAAGATGGGCCCACCGGGGCATGAAAGCCTTTGATGAAGACCATTTAATTAAATTGATTTCATTTAATATATGATGGCCCATATAGCAAGCATAGTATTACGGTACATTTCACCTAGTGGAAGTATCTATTGCCATTACATGAGCTTTGGACAAGGGAGATGTTACTTTAAGGCTACCCAAGCATGATCCCTGCCGACGGATCTAGCTCATCACAAGCATAGCGACCGATCGGGTCATCATTTTGATATACCATTGAGGTACGTGGCTTGGGCTGGTGATTATCCTTAACACTTCCCCAAATTGAGTGAAAATGAGGTCGTGCTTCGGGAACGCACCTGGGCTTGAAAAGGGACCAAACTAACTTAATCTAAAGCTCTAATTAGATGATATGCAATTTTGAGATAAAACGAATTTATGAATTAAAGTTTAACCATAAATGTTAAACGAGGTATTTTCAAATTGAAATCTCGAACCATATCGTCCCCAGCGGAGTCGCCACTGTAACGCGTGCCGGATCCCTGCAGCCGCCCATGGGACCGCCCGCTTGAGGGCAATCGGGGCATTTGTGGGTCCGTTGATAGCTTGCAATAAATCGCAAGTGCATCTATGTTGGGCAACAGGGAGGTTTCATGGAGTCGCCACCCAATAGAACATTGGGAAAGTTACTCTCGCCTCGGAGAGCATAAGACTGCGCGTTGTCTCCATTTTGGACCAACCAGAGGGGTCTTGGAAGGTAAACCTCTTGCCCTAAGGAGCCTAGGATTAGCGCTAAAGTCTCGTGGCACAAAAAGGTGTCTTGGAGGGTAGACCTCTAGCCTCTTTGAGCCCGAAGACCAGAGCTGGGTCCGGGATTTCTCATCTATTTCTACCTCGATTAATTTATGATCAAATTTTAATTATCATTAATTCGCTCTCTCTCCACACGATGTAATTTTAATTTAAAAGCGCAAATATTCACATTGAACGCGATAGGATAAACATATCAAAAATAACATCAAAGGTAAATTACAATAATACCAGGAGCGGAGTACAACTCCCATTTAAAAGTGCAAACATACATAAAACCGGGGAATTTATTAATTATGAAGACTTTGGTCCCTGCATGCACAATTAAAGAAAATATTTTGGATGTGATAATTTTATTTGGGATGAAAACTAGGACATTGGTCCCATTTTATTATGAAAAATCTAAATTAATTTAGTAAAACTATTTTTGTGATTTTGAATTAGGTGCGCATAGGAAAACATTTTATTCAATGAATATATACAAGGAAATTAAAATTAAATGAAAATTAATGTATAAAGAAAATACCAAACCCCGCAACTCCTCCTTCACGTGCATGGGTGCTCAAATGAGAATAAAACAATGATTTGCAACCAAAAATAAAAATAAAAGAAATTAATGTTAGTGATTAAGCCAACGAAATAATATGACATAAAAGATAATATGTACAATGACCATATAACATGCATAAGATACTATAACATGCATAAAAATAATTATGATGCAATTTAACATGCATAAAATGAGATAACATCATGGCAAATGCAATTTATTAATAATAAAGGTTAACATGCATGAAAAATTAATGACAATCAATTTTATTACTCATAAAATGTGCATGAATGTGTAACATAAGAACAACAAAACTTAATATGCATAATAAAGTTTAAAGTAATATCTATCATAAAGGCATAAGAAAATAAATTTGAAATTTAACATACATGCAAAATATGAACAATAACATTAATGATAATAATGATACTAGCACCTAATGATAACAATAAACCAGTCTAATAAAAACTTTAATGATATTTAACACATGCAAACATAATAATAATCATGATATAACATAAAGAAATCAAAGATATTGACAAACTAGATTAAACATGCATAATAACATGGACAAAAAATAATTTGACATGAAAATAATATAATAAAATTTAAAAGAATTTACTTGTTAAAGATAAAAATAAGAAGAAGAATATGGAGACTAAGAGAATTTACATGTTTAATGTGTTAATTGGAAGCAAAAATAAATGAAATTAACAAGAGAATTAATGAGTAAAACCAAGAATAATTACCCTCAAATTCAGTTTTGAAGAATTGAAGGTAGAAGTCTTGAATTCCTTGTCTCTTCCTTATGAAAATGCTTGGAAACTTGAAGAAAAACTCTAAAAAACAAGTATGTAAAGATTTATTTTTTTTCTCTAAGTAAAAACCCAAAAAATTCAGTTTTTTGCTCTAAAATGTTCTTAATCCGTTCCCCCCTCGTTTCTGAATTTTTTCTAGTGTTTTAACCCTCAAAAACTACCCAAAAACCACCCAAAACCCGTTAAAAATCGAGTGGGGGTCGAAAATGGGCGAAATGGGCGAAGTGGTGGCGAAATCGGCGCCTTAACGCCGAAAATCGGCGTCAAACGTGCACCTCGCGCATGTTTCCGCGCTGATGCGTGGAGTCTCCGCGCACGACGTGCGCGGAGCGAGCGACGCCCAAGGCCTCGCTCGCGCAGAGCGACCGACGCCCAGGGCGTCGGCCGCGAGGAGCGCACGCTCCACAGCGCTCCGCGCTTTCCGTCGCCTTTCCGTCGCTATTATTTTCCCCTATTTTCCACTTTTTCTATTTTTTTCATTTTTTAATCATTTTTTCACCTTTTTTTTAATTTTTATATAAAATACCCTCAACCTAAAACACACTTTTTCTTCTTCCAAATAATTTTAAAAAATATTTTTAAAATATTTTTAAAATACACTTTTTACTCACCGAAAAGACAAGGAAAATCACTTCTGAGCTCTAATCTTTTTGCCTATAAGCAGGCATAGCTAAATTTCATCATCGGATAATCCTGATCAAGGCTACTCGGGACCCGGTGTCTACAGGGAGTATGGCCTAATTTAGCATCCATCATTCCCAAAAAGTTTTCAAACTTAAGGTCACAACTCTGTCCCTGGAAACTACCTAGGAGCAGTCTGTAATATTTTTGTTATATATCCTAATTAGAATGTCCAAATGACCTGATTTTTAAACCATCAGAAACTTAAAACACAAAAATATTTATTATGTAGATCACTTTGCTAAAAAGTTTATTTTCAGTGTCAAAATTGAAGTTAAAATGGGACTTAGGGAGCTGCCTGGATCCTGCTAGGTAGAGTGTGGGTTTATGGGAATTGCTTTTCTCTTTATCTAGAATACATCTACAAGGTGGGTAAGAAAGTCCTCCCTACCGTATAGTGTGTTATTATTCCCTCACCATGTTGCAAGCTTCCACACAATGGGGAAGGAAGTCTTCCCTACCGTGTGGAATGCTTTATTTCCTCCCCATCTAGAAGCCATCCACACGACATGGAAGGAAATTTTCCCCATCTTGTGGTCTATATTTTTGTTCCCCAAATGTGTGAATTTTCACACATAGATGAAATTGAATTTCTCCGAAAATTTCATGATACATCTTTGACGTCTGTTTAACAATGTTTGATGTGGTATTCATGCAATGTACGTGGAATGACATGAAAAATATATTGATATGAATATAATCCATACATGAGGCATTATGCCTAAATTTGCTAATTATTTATCAGTATTACATCAAATTATCATGTAAATATATATTTATGAGTTTTATATGTTATTATACAATAATAAATGTGCATACGAGGATGTAACATAATTTTGAATAATTCTAACTTAATATTAGTGCTTTCTTAATAAGTCTAGGATATGGATAGAAAGGCATGCCGATAAGGACTACTGTTGCAGCTGCCTACTATTTTGTTGACACTCCTTGTGTCTTATTATAAGACTATATTAGTCTCTCATTATACTGTGTCTTTGGGGTACCTATTATTTTGTATGCCTACGGGGTAATTATGCGATTCGTAGTTTTTGGTACCTATTGTATATTTTCCATTTTCCACTCTTAAAGGAAAGGAAAGCATTAAAAAATTATGTAACTGTTCTAAATATGATAAATGAGCATATGTGTAGACACCGAGTCCCAAAGCAATTCTGATCAGAGTTACCCTATGAGGACAATGTTACTTATATTATAGATGGAGATCCGAAATGTCGATCCTCATCCTTGGTTTTCATAGTGTTCAAAAAGTTTTTTCTTGATTTAACCCTTTTTTCTTTTTTTTTTTCCGAGCTAAAATGAGATTTTAAGTGAGAAATTTGGCTTTTTGGTTGACAGACGCCTGTCTCTCAAGGGAGACGCCAGTCTGTCACCTCTTTACTCTATTCGCCTCTCATTGGCGGGCTCTTCCCATCTACCTTCCTTCCCGTAGCTTGATGAGTTGTGCCCATATCTCACTGAGTCACGGGCATAAATCAAATGAGTAGCAACAAGAAGGGTACATTTGTAATTTCAAACTCATTTTTTTAGTGCCCATCGTCGGTGGAGCATATATCACCCGTCTGTGGGGTTTTTTACACCTAGTTTTCGTGTTCATAGGGGGATACCTAGGTGAGATATGATTTAATTTTTTAAAATAAAAATTTGGGAGATTTTTGGGAAGTGGTTTTATCGAATAAAAAGGGGAATATATTTTTAATTGGGGATAAATTTTAGTAGAGATTTTCTACCTTAAAGATATAAAAAGAAAAGAACCTACATATTTGAGGGGCTGGAATTTTGGAGGGCAGAAAAAATAGAGAGAAAAGAGAGTTTTTGAGAGAAGAGTTTTCTAATAAGGAAAATCAATTTCTTATCTTGGTAATTTCTTCTCCTTCCATTAATTTTCTTAAAAAACGCAGCAAAAGGAAGAGTTTTTAGGAGTAAGGGAAAGAGAGCTTCTTTGATTTAATTGCGAAACTCAAGGAGAGATACGAAGTAAGATTCTTGTTCTCTTGAAACCAAATACACACTAAGGGTAATATTCTGGGCTCAGTTCTCTATCTCCTTGTGTCTAAAATTAACCAAATATCATGTAATTGCTTTTGAGTTCCATTACGTGAGGTGTTTTTAATTATTTGATTTTTGTGGTTTTATATTGTTTTGCATATTTAGACATTTCTTTTTGTTTGTATTATACCATGATTAAGTGAAAATAGCTAAGAAATCATGTAGAAAATCATGTTAATAAGTTTTGCTCCATTAATGTAACACCCCGATACCCTTGTTGGAAGGATACCGGGGCGCCACACACTCAAAACACAAGCATACATGCGAAAGCGGAAGCATTAAAGCGAAAATAAATAAATTATAATTATAAATATATAATAAGAAAAGATAATTTATATATAACATAAAAAATATGCATTACTTACAGAATAACAAAAGATCCATATAAACATATATATATGCCAAAATACAAAATCTACATATACAAAACGATACAGGAGCTGAAATACAAAAGAATGACTCTAACTCCTAGTGGCCGACCTGCAGATGCGCGACACGAACCAAACTGAACCTGCCACCTACACAGGAAAACATTCCTGCTAAGCGATAATGCTTAGTGGGGAGGAAACACAAATAAAAAACTTTTATCAAAGTCACAACAAAACAAGCAAAAAAAAAAAAAATCAAAAGCCACAATCACTGCAATAAATAATTTAAATGGAAACATACTACTAAATAGGCATATCGAAATCACAAGCATCACTAACCATATTCACACTATAAGCCAGAATCTTCTCATGCATAATATATATTGATACACTATCGTAATACACAATCAACTCAGAAGTGCTAGCCAAATTAGAAACACTAGCTTGAATTTACACTGGTGGTGGATACGGGTACACTAGATGCTGTATACAGTATCGAACACTGGAGATCGTAGTCTCAAAATATTTTTGAAAATAGGGGATACCTAAAGGTATCAAACACTAGACCCAAATGGGGTCAAACACTAGCAGCTGCGATCACTAACCCTTTATAAGCATGATTATCTATCCATTACTATGACCATTCAGGGTTACTCACTCACACTATGCAACAATCACTTAGGCTTTACTGAACCATATAATTTAATCCCTAAATATAATTATATAACATTTAGAGCATGTCAAAGAACAAATATTAATTCAAGATGACAGTAATCACAGGTAAAACATGAGTGAGAAACCATGCAGAGCAAAAACAAAATAAAACATTTAATACACAGGGGAGGGTCGCACTCATGATAGAGGCATGGCTCACCCCTCGTCGCACACGCGACACGCTGAATGCTCACGAAAGACAGGTAGAACGAGCCTCTATCGTGCTCACAACATACGTCATGCTCGTGACATAGGGTGGGGTTCCCCGATGCGCGCTCATGATGAACCATAACCCAGCAGATGCTTTATTAATCGAGCTCTATTGTTGTGATGCGTGCCAGCTCTGATCGGTTCCTGGGAACCCGCTTTTAGCGCCCGAGAGGGGTTTGCGTCTTTTTAACTTGGGCAATCATGAGATAATTTGGACACCTCTTTTCGATAGAACACTGGAAAGATCATCTAATCCTTTGGAGCCTTTAGGTACCTTCGAGGTATTTTTGAGTCGCAACCCAATTTACAAGAAATTGGGAAAGTTCGTCTAACCTCGGAGGTCTTAAACTAGAGAAGGTGTTCGGAACTTCACTGTTATTAATGCCTTAAGTTAAGTTATAAATGATTTTTTTAGCAATTGAAATTCCATCTCTCGTCTCACGTGATCATACAATAAATTTAAAGCGTATTTCAAGCATTTTTGGAAAAGCAGTAAAGAAAGCAATAAAGAATGAAATAAAAAAAATTACAAGTGAAAAAATGGGACAAAACAATCCCCCAAAATAAAAAGGAATACATAAATAAATGAATAGAATTGCCCGAAAAATAATTACAAGGGCTCAAAATAAATACTACACAAGAAGAATAAAATAAAAGACATAATACATAAATCGAGACGTTTATTAGGAACATTGGTTCCCTCATTTTTACTTAGAAAGTCGAAAAGTTATTTTTAGTATACTTGAAAATAATCGGGATGAGTGATCCCATTTTGAGAATTAACTCTTCCTTTTAAAGGTAAATATTTTTTTTGTTGAAATTAGGACATTGGTCCCATTTTATTAGAAAACCCCAATTTATTAATATAAATTTTTTTGTGACTTTTAATTAACGTGCATAAAAATAAATAAATTTACTACATATTAGATAATAAAACCAAATAAAAGCAAAAATGATAAAAAATAATAAACAAGACAAATCCCACCAAGATGGTGTCTTCAAATCTCCATGGACTCCCATTTGGTATTGAAAAGGTTCATACATAAAAAATAAGTATTGAAATAAAAAACCAAATAAAATTGATGTTAGTAAAAAAAAAATGGATTAAACTTAAAACATATAAATTAAAGTAAATAAAATAAAATTTATCATGTATAACAAATCAATTAAATGACATAATAAAAATATGTAACATAACCTATTAACAATTCAACATGCATGAAAACATAAATAATAATAATAATGATAATAGTAACAAAGAGTAATAATAATAATAATAATAATAATAATAATAATAATAATAATAATAATAATAATAATAATAATAATAATAATTTAACAATAATAAGAGTAAGAGTATAATAATAATGATACTAATAATGATAATAATAATAATAATCACAATAGTAATAATAATAAAGATAAAGTAATAATAGTAATAACAATAATGATAATAATAAATAATAACAACAAAGAAGATGAACAATCAAGCAAGAAAAAATAAAAAGAAATAAAATAAACATAACATGTTAAGGTATGTTAAATAATAATACTAATAATAATAATAATAATATATGAACAAAAGCAATGATAATAATAATAACAATAAAAATAACCAAAGATGAACAATCAAATAAATATACAAGAATAAAACAAAATGTGCTAAAGATATTAAATCACATAACTAAATCACATAAACAAAATAAAATAAACAACAAAAGATTTAACAATCTACATAATGACTATTTAATTGTAAACAAAAATTAAATTAAAAAATGAGACTAAAATGCTTACCCTCAAAATTTGATTTGATAAATGAAGGAAGATGATCAATTTTCTTGTCTTAATTTATAAGAATAAGGTTAGAAAATAAAATATTGAAGAGGAATTTTATCTCAAGAACAAATAATTAATTTATTTAACTCAAGGGAAAAAATGTTAAATAAAAAGAAGAAAATTTCTAAGAACAAAAATTAATTTTTTTGTCTTAAGAATTAACTTGGAAAAAATCAATTGGAATATTTGGAGAATTTTTCTTGAAGAAGGAGAAGAAGAAGAAGAAGAAGATGAAGAAGAAGAAGAAAAAAAATTTCTTAAGAAAAAAATCCCCCTAATTCTCTCTCAAAAAATCTCTTTTATACCTCAAAATTAATCAATTTTTAATGAAAAAATTAAAATAATTTTATTCCCATCAACACAAAAAAAAATTGAATAATTTGAAAGGTTAGAAGATAAAAGGGTTTAAAAATTAAATTCTACAAAGAAATGAAGAAAAACAATCAAAAAAGGCCAAAAAACGCCCAAAAGGCTGCTAGAGGAGCGATGGGCCGCGTTAGGGGCGAGCGACGCCCGTCGGCGCGCACAGCAGCGCACTGGGGTGCGTGCAAGTGACACCCCGCGCGCATTGCTAGCGTCGCCCAGCTCGCACCCCGCGTTACGTGAGGCGCGCAGGTGAGGGACGCCCGCTCGAGCGCCCACTGCTCTGCCGCTGGCCGACGCTCGCGAAATTTTATTTTATTTTTTAAAAATTTTTGCTAAAATACTATAATTTGGAAACTCACTTTTTTATCTTAAAATAATTTTTAAAACATTTTTAAAATATTTTTTAAAACCTATTTTTATTTATTTTTAATAAATCAATTTGACAAGGAAATCATCGCTTCCAACTTCTATTTTTGCCTATAAATAGGCACATTTAATTTCATCATTGGGTAATCCTGATCTAGTTTGCCTCGGGACCCCGTGTTTACAGTTGCCCCTAATTTTGGGGAGGCTAGTGCATGGGTACTTAGGTGAGCAAAAAATCAGAAAAGGGAAAAAAACGCATACCTGAGGCGGCCATCTTTCCGGACTGGACGATGTTGTTGTGGTGGTTATTGCCAGCTTGTTAGCATGTTGTCCTTTGTTGAAGTGGTAATGCTGTGATTGTGCTAACCCTCCATGGAGTGGTAGTGCCGTTATTGTGCTAACCCTTCTGAAGTGGTAGTACCGTGGTCGTGCTAACCTTCTATAGAATGTTAGTGCCGCCAACATGCTAACCCTTCCGAAGCGTGAAGCGGTAGTGCTGTGATCGTGCTAACCCTCCATGGAGTGGTAGTGCTGTCATCATGCTAACCCTTCTAAAGTGGTAATGCCGTGGTCGTGCTAACCTTTCGTGGAATGATAGTGCCGCCATCGTGCTAACCCTTCTAAGATTTGAAGTAGTAGTGCCGTGATCGTGCTAACCCTCCGTGCAATGGTAGTGCCGTCATTGTGCTAACCCTTCTGAAATTTGAAGTGGTAGTGTCGTGATCGTGCTAACCTTTCGTAGAATGGTAGTGCCGTCATCATGCTAACCCTTATGAAGTGGTAATGCCGTGGTCGTGCTAACCTTCCGTGGAATGTTAGCGCCGCCATCATGCTAACCCTTCTAAGATTTAAAGTGGTAGTGCCGTGATCGTGCTAACCCTCCATGGAGTGGTAGTGCCATAATCGTGCTAACCCTTCTGAAGTGGTAGTGCCATGGTCATGCTAACCTTCCGTGGAATGGTAATGCCGCCATTATGCTAACCATTCTGAGATTTGAAGTGGTAGTGTCGTAATCGTGCTAACCCTTCGTGGAGTGGTAATGCCGTCATCGTGCTAACCCTTCTGAAGTGGTAGTGCCGTGGTCGTGCTAACCTTCCATGGAATGGTAGTGCCGCCATCATGTTAACCCTTTTAAGATTTGAAGTGGTAGTACCGTGATCGTGCTAACCCTCCGTGGAGTGGTAGCACCGTCATCGTGCTAACCCTTCTGAAGTGGTAGTGTCGTGGTCGTGCTAACCTTCCGTGGAATGGTAGTGCCGCCATCATGCTAACCCTTCTTAGATTTGAAGTGGTAGTGCCGTGATCGTGCTAACCCTCCAAGGAGTGGTAGTGCCGTTATCGTGCTAACCCTTCTGAAGTGGTAGTGCCGTGGTCGTGCTAACCTTCCGAGGAATGGTAGTGCCGCCATCATGCTAACCCTTCTGAGATTTAAAGTGGTAGTGCCATGATCGTGCTAACTTTCTGTAGAATGGTATTACCATTATCGTGCTAACCTATCCAAAGTGGTAGTGCCGTGATCGTGCTAACCTTCCATGGAATGGTAATGCTGCTATCATGCTACCCTTCTGAGATTTGAAGTAGTAGTGCCGTGATTGTGCTAACCTTCCATAGAATGGTATTATTGTCATCGTACTAACCTTTTCGAAGTGGTAGTGTTGTGGTCGTGCTAACTTTCCGTGAAATGGTAGTGCCGCCGTCGTGCTAACCCTTCTGAGATGTGAAGCAGTGCCCTCTGTAAGCCCTTTGGTTGATTGCCCCCTGAAAGGTATTTGGTTGATTACCCCCTGAGAGGTCTTTGGTTGATGCTTGGATTGATGTTTGAATTGATGTTTGGATTGATGTTGTCACTCGCCTTCTGCCGGTGTTGGCATCAAATCTCTCTTACTGCAAAATTGGAAAGCCAAATATACAGGAAAAAATAGTGAGCATGCACGTGAAATGCATGGGTTATGCAGAAATGCAGGATAAGAATTCATCTAAGTGGACTTAGAGATGATAGCCGGTCTGGCTGCAATTTGCAATAGGATCGATGCCCTTTGGAAGCTGCTTTTGAATTTCATTCCTTTGGAATTGTAAGGTTCTCATCTGATACCTGTAGTCATTTTTTTGAAGGTAGTGCGTCCCTTGTGGATTTTCACACTAGCTTTTTTTAGCGAAAAATGCATCATTTGCGGATTTTCACAAAACCCTATGACTTATTTTTACCTGGAATGGACCTAACCCAATCCAACGGCTTTTTTTTTCTTTTTTTTTTAAGGATAGACTACCTGTTTCCAGGTTTTCACCCTATCCCTTTGCCTAACTTTTGCTTAGAGCACCAATTACGATTTTCATCTCTAACAGCTCTTTTTTTTTTTACAGATTGTAAAGGAGGCTGAAGCTGTTGCATAAAATCTTTCAGGTGTGATCGGCATGTATTTACGTCTTAGATCATGGTTGTATGAGCTTAAATCTTATAATGAAAGGTGCTGTATAGTTGGTTTCACAGTTGACAGATGAATGCATCATCTGAAGGGCCTGAGTAGCAAGAAAAGCAGAGGGCAGATAGTAACAATTGCAACCTTCATGTCGGAACTAGACAACTTTGAGTATGCAAAATGAACAGCTCTGACCACATCAATATTGTAGAAATGCATATGTTTCAATTTGATTTCATGACACATGATCATTATTTGGCGTTAACTCAAAGAATATAAGGCCTCATCTAATCTCGGGATAAATCTTGAAATCATTAAACTCCTGTTATCAACTAGCTCTCTCGGGTTTTTATGGTTGAAAATTTTCCCACTGCCCTTAATTTTTGCCCAGGATGCTCTTTTTCTGTTTTTTTAAAGCAAATTCTAGATGCAACGTTGGGGACGAGACTCAACTCAAATGCATAAATGCACTTGTGGCTCCCCGCTTGAAGCTCAAGAAACATCATATGCCTCTTCCTACGTACTGAACCTTATTAAAAGGTCATCTCTGCTAATTGGATAAGACTGAACCAATAATCAAAAGGTCTTACTGTGATACGCTCAAACCCCGCTTGGCATCCAGGTCACTTTGTGTGTTCCCTTTTAGGACCCGAGACCGGATGGGGATTCGTTAAAACTCATGAAAACTGATCGCTTCGCAATGGACAGGGATTCACCCCCATTCCATTATTGACAATCGACTTACAAGAGCGTCTATTAGGGATCACAAGGTAGGTGTCACGGAATCGCCACCCAATAAAACATTGGGAAATAAATTCTAACCTTATGAGGCCAAAAACCAGAGAGAGTTTGGGATCTCACTCTTATTCATACCTTTGGTTAACGTTACGTGAATAAGTTTTTAGAATCAATTATTTTATCTTTGTTCTCACACGGTTCATGCAATAAATATAAAGCATATTACAATCACATAAAAAAGTACAATAAATAAAGCGATAAATAAAATACAGTTACAATTATCCAAAAATAAAAGCGAAATCTATAAGTGTTAAAATGAAAATACATACATAAATCGGGCCATTCATTTAGATGAGAACATTAGTTCCCAACTACTTATCTTACAAAAAAGTAGAGTTCGCAAACCGACTTTATGAAAAAGGTCGAAGTGATCTCGTTTTAGTGAAAACGTGAACCTTTCGATTTTTTGGGATGAAGACGAGGACATTGGTCTAGTTTTTAACAAGTTTTTAGTTTTAGTAGAAAATATTTTGTGTGGTGGTTCTTTTAAGCGTGGTCGAAAATCCTTTATTATTACAGTCCTCAAGCAAATGAAAGAAAATAAATAATAGATACAAATTCCAGAATAATAAATAAATCCTAAACTATTTGCCCCGACCGTGCTTCGCCCAGCTCCATGGGCAAGCCGTGTGCTCCTCGCATTGCGGTCACGATAGAAAATAATATTAGTCAATAATGGATTAAATTAAAATAAGTGATAATAAATAATTGAATGAAATAAATTGAGCAAAATAATTAATCTGATATAGTGAAAGTAAAATAAACTGATAGAATTAATGAATATAAAACACAAATGACAATTATAATGATCAGTGACAATAAAAATAATGATGCTAATAATAATAATATCATAAAATAATAATGATAATAATAGTGATAATAATAATAATAAAACAAATGGCAATATTAATGACAATAACTAACAGCGATAGTAATAATATAATATAATAATAATAATAATAACAATAATAATGTAATATTAACATACGACAATAATAGCAATAATAATATTAAAACAAATAATAATATCAATAATAATAATTAACAATAATAGTAATAATACAGTATAATAATGATAATATAAAATAATAATAAATAAATGAAATAATAATAATAATAATAATAACACCACCATAATAATAATAATAATAATAATAATAATAATAATAATAATATAAACATAAAGTAAATAATAATAATAATAATAATAATAATAATAATAAAAAATAAATAAATAAATAAATAAATAAATAATAAATAAGGGACTCACCGGATTTTCCTCGCCGGAGACTCGACGAAGCTGCCGTTGATGACACTACCGGCACCGGAGGGCAGATCGCAGTGCCGGGATCTCGCCGCCGTCGGTCACGCACCAGAAGGAAGCTGGAGTTGACCGAAAAACACCCTAGAATGGCGCGGCTCCTTCCTCACCGATCTCCTTTACGCCAGCGAGTGCCGCTGATCGGCGTCCACTGCCCGTTTCGTCCGGGCCAGCTCATTCCTCCGGTGGGGCTCGTGCGGCGGTCCGGCGTTGTGGCTAGCCCGCGGCGCCCCTCTTTCCTCTCCTCTCTTTCTCATTTTTTCGCTTTCCGTTGGCCCTATGTTTCCCGTTTTGCTGGTCCTCTTCCCTCCTTTCTTATTTCTTCTTTCTTTCTATTTTTTTTCCTTTGATTTTGTTTCCTTGATTTCTTGCTCTCTTCTTTTGATTTTCCTTTTCTACTCTCTGTTCTTGCTCTTTCTTTTTCCTTTTAATTTTTTGTTCTTTTTGGCTCAGCACCCCCTTGTTCTTTCTCTTTTTTCTTTTTTTGCTCTCACTCCTCAGCCGAACTCCCCCTCTATTTGCCTTCATATTTTTCTTTTTATACTCTAAATTAGGGTAGATTTGCCCCCCTCATTCCCTCATCATTTTTCTCCTTAATTTTGACCCTTTTAATTTTATTTTAACCTACTCAAATTGTCACATATTTTACCAAATTAAACACTATATTTATTTTCTTTTTTTTTTCAATTTTAATTATCTTGCCATATTAACTAATTAATTTGATCTAGTCTTAATTTTTAATTTTACACACACATATATATATATCTATATATTTTTAAGTTTTTATATTATTATTTTTTTCATTTTTTATATTTTATATTTATTTTTTTCGGAGAAATTATTAAGTTTGTCTGGGAGCCAAAATTGTCATTTTTTAGATGTTACCCTTGACTCAGGACCCGGTGTCTACACTTACTTTGGTTGTAGCGTTAGGCTTAGGTAGATGGCTATCAAAGGATAGAAAAATGGCCGTAATATTTAGTCAACTGATGGGATGACCATTCTCAGCTCAATTGTGTACTATAAAGGTTTCTTGAATTTGGGTTTGATAATAATTTAGATCATCAAGCTCAGAATAACAATTAAATTAAAAAGATAACCACAGAAATTCATCAAGGGGTTACTATCTTGAGCTCTACTTCTTTTTTCTCTTTTTTCTTTTTCATTGCTTTTTCTCTTATCTTTTTTTTTGGTTTTTTTTTTCGCGACCTCATGTCTTTCGCGCATGACTAAAACCCTCTTCCCGAAGTGTAAACTTATCCTTATCAGGGTAATTTTTGATAACCCAAAGAATTGTCAATGATGTACATCCATCCTTACTTGAGCAGCCACTCTTCTAAAGGGAGGCAAAAATCATTTTAGGTGAAGGGTAGTTTCAACATATGTAACAACAAAATCGGTACGCATTTAGCATACCGGCATAAAGGCTCAATGGGCTAGCAAGCGATTGCGAAATAAAGGTAGAAAACAGTCATTTAGAGAGCTATACAAAGAAGGGCTGCCTAAATCATTTTCTAGATTCCGTCTTATCCAGGGATCGCTTTGACGGGTAATCAGAAAGGTTCTAGTGCTCTTACTGAGTTTTATCCAATCTACTAATTGCAACTTTTTTTTTCCCTACTTTCTATTTTTATTTTTAGCTCTTAGAATTTTTCCTCTCTTCAGGAGTTATATCAGATACTATCAAGATTTTCTTTAGGTTTTCCAAAGTTCTGAGATTAAATGTAATATTATTAATTGAATTAATATAAAAAAATGAATGCATTGTGATCATGAGAAATGAAATCATCAGAGACACTATACAAATAAGCAAGATTGTTGATTTTATTAAAATAACCAATACTGTAAATATTGTCATAAAAAGTTCTTAGAATAAAAAGCAACTAAAACAACATGATCTTCTCCTCCGATCACATTCATGGTGGGGGGGACTGCATTATAGCCTGCCCTCTTCTTCTTTTCTCTCTTCTCAGGGTCAATGATCGCCTTAAAATCAATAAGATCTTGAATTTTGTTCCTCAACGTTCGGCAGTAATCTATTAAATGCCTAGTGTGCTGATGGTAAGCGTAGTATTGATCATCTCTATGCCCTGGCTTTCCTTGATTCATTGTTGGCTTGGGTGGCAATGGTCTCAGCTTGTCTTCCTTTGTTAATTTCTCCAATACCCAAGATAGAGGGCAGCCCAAATTAAAGTAGTACCTCTGACCTTGTCTAACCTCGGTGGCTGAAACCTCCGCCTTCTTACCACTTCTATTATTACTGCTTCTAGCACTACCTGAGTTGTACCCTGATTGGTTGCCATAACCTTTCCCAACAAAGTTATTTTGGCTTGCTTTCTTTGCTAGCTAAGCCCCCTCAGCCTCCACAGCAACGTCCTTAAGCGACTCCCAGTCTTTGAGCCCCTTAAAGCTGAGCATGTCTGTAACACCCCCTCCGCCGCCCCCGTTGGAAGGGCGCCGGCGGGCGTGCTACACAACACTCACTCACGACGCGACAAAGCATACAACGGAAGCATACATGCGCTAAGCGGAAGCATTACTAAATAAGGCGTTAAATAAACATAAAAGAATACTAGGAAACGCACTTCATTACATAAATAATTAAAATACGAATTAAATACAATAGCTCAAAAGATTACAACTTTCAATTCCTTTACAAAAATAATACATATACAAAAAGAATTACAGGAGGAGACAAAAATAATAACTCGACTCCTATGTGGCCTGCCTGCAGATGCACGACTCGAGCATTCCCAAAATCCTTCACGCTACTTGCACGGGATAAAAGCCCGTGCTAAGCGATAACGCTTAGTGGGGAGAAACAAACACAACAGAACACTATACAAGGAAACATGCACTAATATACATAATTCATTATGCATCAGAGTACAAAGATATTACGATATAATCAGGATAATATAACGCAATGCACTAAACCATTACACTATTCGGAAATCACACTTCGATCGGAACACTCACTTTATCAACACAAGACACTACACACTATAGCCTGAAATCAATGGTTGAGGATACGGGAACACGGCACGGGAGACCGAAGCCTCAAAAACACTTTAATACCCGAAGGCAGCGCGGGAGACCGGAGTGTCAAAACATTTTATCACTACACGATTGATGACCATCTCGGAGGTCGACCGCTTCGCCCAAACGGGGCGGACAGAACAGCTGAACACTAACCCTTCTTAAGCATGCTTAATTATCCTATACCTTGACACTTCAGGCTCGACAACACAATAACTCTCAAGACAATACATAACAAAAACTATATTCAAATTAAGACTCTTATATTATATAAATCCATAACAAGGACATTAGCACATTAATATCACGAGTCAAAGGCACACACATATTCCATGCAATAGTGAGAAACCGTGCAAAGTGGAACAAAAGAAACACATTCAGAAAATAAGGCAAGAAGGAAGGGCCTCTGTCGCGATCGCGACAGAGCACGGGGTACTTCCTCGCGAGGTCGCGCCAAGGGCCTACTCGCGACAAAGCACTCGCGGCAGAATTCACGGGGCCGGGCTCTGTCGCGCTCGCGACAAGCGTCGCGATCGCGACAGTGACCAGTTCCTTCCTCCTCGCGCGCACACTCTGCAGCACGTCCGCGCGGAGGTTTCTACTACCGAGCTCTCTGTCGCGCTCGCGGCAATGTCGCGATCGCGACAGAGGGCTCTTCAAGAACAAGGGGCCAAATCCGCCTTCTATCGTGATCGCGGCATTTGTCGCGATCGCGACAGAACCCAGATTCGCCCAATTCTGCATTTTTCCTACTCTTTCACACACAACTCTTCATTCATGCACACAACATGTTCAAAACACTTACCTCTCGCCTCCAGCACATCACCGTATCATTCACAAACCACATAAACACATTTACACTATAATCAATTATAATTTCAACATAAAATCACTCACAACCAAACTCAAATACACTAACAGGGCATGTTCAAATTCTGAAAACATATAACATCGTCACTATATCACTTATACTTCACTATAAGTCACTACACAATTTAAACATGCATTCATAAAATACTCAAGATTACCAATGACATGCAATCACCACTTAGAGTTGATCCAAGGAGGAAATTAGGGAAAAACCATAATCAACAACACAGCTCACAACACTTACATGCACTCAACCACATCTCAAGCATTACAATTCAGGATCCCATACCTGGAAAACGAAGCTTCAAACCGAGCTCCTCACGAATCCACTTTATCCTTGCCTTTGCTCTTCCTTCTCTCTTCCGATTCTTGCACAACCCAACCAAATACACTTAATTCAAACTCAAATACAAACAAAACCAGAAATCAAAGAACAAGAATCATCATAAGAACCTCAAACCGAACACAACCACTTACCTTCCACAAACCCAGCTCCAACCTTCCAAGATCCCACTCAAAACTCAAGAAATCACAAGAGAAGAGATGAGAGCAGCAAAAATGGAAGAAGGAGAGAGAGGAGGACGGGAATGAAGAGGAGAAGGAAGAAATGAGCTAGCTTCCACGGAAAGCTAGGCAATTTCTGCCCTTCCCTTCTCTCTCTCTTACTTTACATTAATTGCTCACCAACTCATGCCACTTGTCATAATCTTAGAGAATCAAGCCATCAATCTTAACTCATCCACTCTTGGCACCATACACTAAACACACACAAGCTTTTCTTACACAAATATCTTCTATGCACCATACTACACTCACACCATAACAATTCCAATAAATCCACTTTACATCCAAGGCACCACAACCCACACAATAAAAGCCCTTAGAGCACTAACACCCTACAACCATACACTACAAGCACACACTAATATTTCCCTTCACTTCACTTAACACTTAATTCATTAATTCCTTTCACACATACTTCCTTATTAACCAAAATTCCTCTTACTCAAATTATGAAAATACCCTCACTTATCCGACTTAAAGCACAGGTTCCGACTAGGCCCTATTTGGGTTGTTACAATGTCCTTTAAGTAAGGGCAAGAGTTCCTGACCAATAGCCTGATTTGGTCAATAGTGTCAGGCTTTCTCTTCATCTCCATGACCCTATTTCTCCATCTTGCAAGGTATTCATGGAATGACTCATCATTCTTTTACTTTAAAAGCTCCAGGTCCTTTAAGGTGACCTCTATTCTAGTGCTGTAATCATACTGCTTCATAAACTCCTCAGTCAAAAGGTCCCAATCTTCCTTGGATCTCTTGTCCAATCTGTGGTACCAGTCTACAGTCGGACCCACCAGACTAAGGTAGAAATATTCCACCTTCTATTTTTTAGTCAACCCTGTGCCTTTCATCACCAGGGTATACTGCTTAATATGTGCAGATGGATCCAAAGTACCACCAAACTTCGGCAGTTCAGGCATCTTAAATCTTTGGGGCAAAATCCCCTTTCTGGCTGATAGCATGCGGGTGATTGCCTCAATCTGTTGCCTCATCTCTCTCATTGCCTCATCTTCTGCCCTGGGTGCTCTACCCCTCATAACTTACGATACTATTGCCTCATGATCTCTGTCCTCTATTACAAAGTCCTCCTCGGGATTAGGGATCCTTGCCCTTCTTGGCTCAATTGGTACTACAGCTCCATGCTCATTGATGGGTTGGTGGACAACATTATTAATAAGAGGAGCCTCCTCGTAAGCAGGTGGTTCACCTTGCCCCCCTGCATGGACTATTGGTGGTTGTAGAGTAGTAGGTGGTTGTGTAGCAATAGGAGGTTGTGCAGCAGGAGGATGAGCAACCCTATCGGCCATGGCGCCTATCATTTCTAACATTCTCCGCTCAAAATCCTCTAGTCTCCTAGCAAAATCTTGTGTAGTTAAAGCTCCGGTCTCCTCTGCCATTGATGATTCTATGGATGATTCCTTGGTCGTTGAGAGCGGTTCAGAATTCCAATTAGACACTAATTCTGTCAACACAATGAGCAGATCTATCCTCACCAGCTGACCATCAGATCCCCTAGTCCACTTAGGTGAATCTATGATGGCTAAAAGATTTGAACTGTTAAAATCATGCATGAATGATATATACAATGCATGATCGTGTTGATGCAGCATAGACAATCACATACAAACAGGTAGATCCTTCCAACCTTATTTCTCCCACACATGAGATAGTGTAGTCTCTTTCCTAGGTGGGCTTAACCCATGGGTCAGTAAGGAACCCAATGGGTGCGTATGGTGCGTGATGGAAAACCAGCAGCATAACACTCTTATTTTAAAGCACATGCATATGAGTCTTGGCCATTATGTATTTGGACTTTTCAAATAGACTAAAAATGGGCCCACCGGGGCATAAAAGCCTTTGATGAGTGTCCAGTTAATATGTTTGAATTTGTTCAATATATAAGGGCCCACGTAGCAGCACATTGTTAGGGTGCATATCACCTAGTGGAGGTTTCTATTGCCATTATATGAGCTTTGGTCAAAGGTGGTGTTACTTTAGGGCTACCTAAGCATGGTCCCTGCCAACGGGTCTAGCTCATCATGAGCATAATGATCGATTGGGTCTCCATTTGATATACCATAAGGTATGAGGCTTGGGCTGGTGATTATCCTTAACACTTACCCACATTGAGTGAACGTATGGTCGTGCTTTGGGAATGCACCGAGGTTAAGAAAGGGACCAAACTAGAATAATTCTAAGGCTCTAGCATGGATGCAATGCAATTTTTTTAAAAGAGATAGAATTTTAATTTTAAAAACCCAATTATATTATTAACTGTAGACACCGGGTCCTGGGACGGTCCAAGATCAGAATTACCCGATGATAAGAATGATACCGATTTACGGGCATAGGTGTCAAAAATGATATTTCTCTTGTCGAAACTCTCATTATTTTTAAATAAAAAAAAACAAATATATATATATATAAAATATTATTATAAAAAAAAATTAGTTGAGTTAATTTTTTTTTTAAATAGTATTATTTTTGGTATTTGAAAAAAGGGGAGAAATTAAGTTAATTAATTAATTTGATTGAATTAAGTTAATTAATTAAATTAATTGAATTAAGATAATTAATTAATTTAATTAAATTAAATTAGTTTAATTAAAAAAAAGAAAAATTAAATCTTGTTTTTTTTAAGAGGCCACGTGACCACTTTTATAAAGTGGCCAATTTGGCCACTTTATAAAAGTGGTACCACGCGTGGTACCACTCTTTGAGTGGTACCACGCGTGGTACTTTTATAAAGTGGCCAATTTTTGGCCACTTTATAAAAGTACCACGCGTGGTACTCAAAGAGTGGTACCACGCGTGGTACCACAGGTACCACGCGGCCACTTCCTTAAAGTGGCCGCGTGGTACCGAGGTTACTGCGCGTTTTTGTGTGCAGTCTCGCTCACCACGCGGCTTCGTTTTTTGTTTTGTTCAGCTTTTTTTCCGCCGTTTTGACCGAGAAAATTTTCCGTTTCCGTGTAAATTCCGGGAAGACAAATTAAAAGAAGGTTTTGGCCTTTCTCTATTTTGGAACAATGAAATTAATCAAATGGATTCAATCTTTATTTTTTTAGGGGGGACGGTAACAATTAGGAGGGGATTTTGATTTTTACTTTTCTCTCAAGATTTTCTTCTCTCCAGCAACTGAATCCCTTCTTCAATTCCTTCTTCTAAATTTTCTTAAGTTCATTTTCCTTTTCTCAGTCTTTAATCTATTTATTTTTCTTTATAAAAAATACATAATCCATTTTCTAGAGTGATTTGAGCTTGGAAAATCAATTTCCTTTGCTCAAATCATCCACCAAAAATATTTTTTATCAAAGTATTTTCTTGATTTTATTTCAAAATATTAATTTCTACATTTTCTTCAAATATTTATCATCACAAATCCGACAAGGAAAATCAATCGAGACACCGCTTCTCCGATTTAAAAAAAGAAAATTCTGAGGGTAAACACTTGGACCATTTTCACTCATTTATTTTCTCGGGTAATTTATTTATTTTGCTATTAATATCACATCTATTGTATAATACTTTCTTCATACTTTGCCACTGTTAATATTTTTTAGCTGCTTATTTGATTTCCTTATGAGTTTTGGCATAATCTTTGGGGTTTTAACTCAGTTTCCTTCATTTGTTGCCGACATCCCCTCTTTCTTATTATTATTATCTTTATCATTGTGTCCTGTTGCAGTTATTTGACTACTATTATCATCAATATTGTTTATTCCATCACTGGTGACATTTTATTATAATAATAATAATAATAATAATTATTATTATTATTATTATTATTATTATTATTATTATTAGGCTTGCTTGTCTATATCTTAGTTTAATTTCCTGTTGTTCCAATTTCTTTATTGTTGGCGCCAGTCGCTACGATTATTATTATTATTATTATTATTATTAATATTATTATTATTTGCATTATTGCCATCCTATTATTATTATTATTACTACTATTATTATCATTATTATATGGTTTTATTATGATTGTTATGTCTACTATTCATCCTATTTATTGTTGCATTGTTATTTACTGTTGATAATTTGATTTATTGTTGCATTGCTATCATTGTTATTATTATTATATTTATCATTTGTTTGATTAATTCACTTTGAATATTTACTAATATTTTGATGTTAATTTTTGTATGAGTTTTAATTTGAGTCGGGCCTTGTGAGCGCCCCGCGACTCCTCGGATGGGTCGCGCCGAGGAGTCGCGACGCGTGGACGGACACTCTATTTTGGTGAGATCTTTTCAATTCCCCATCCTTTTGTGTGTTTTATTTGTAAATAATTATTTTATTTGTGTACGCGTGCGATAAAAAATCACAAAAATATTTCTATAATTAAATTAGAATTTTCACTAATAAAATCGGGACCAATGTCCCTTATTTTAGCCCAACCATAAAAACGTCACAACTAAAACGAAGAGTCAATTTTCAATAAAATGGGATCACTCATCCCGGTTTTCATTCAAACAATCAAAACGACTCTTCGAACCCTCTTTAAGTTAACACGAAGGAACCAATGTTCCTAAATTTCGAACAAGTGCGAAGGAACCAATGTTCCTAAAATAATATCCCAATTTATGCATGTCTTTTTATTTCGATCTTGTGTGAGTGTTTTAAATTCAAGTTCTTTTCTATTCGGGCCCTTGTAATTAATTTTTTGGGCAACTTTATTTATCTTTTGGGGATTGTATTCCGTCCCACTTACATCTTTAATCTCCTTTTAATGGGGTTGTATTCTGCCCCTATTTCTATTGTAATTACGTGCTTGTGTGTTTACCGCTTTCATTTATTGCTTTCTTTATTTACTTTATTTATCGCTTTTATTTATTTTCTTTACGTGCTTTTAATGCGCTATTTAATTAAATGCATCACTCGTGTGAGATGAGAGATATAATTTTAAGAAGTTAAAAACTCACTTATACTTAACCAAAGCATAAATAAGAGGGAAGTTCCGAACACCGGATCTCTGGTCTCGACCAACAAGAGGTGAGAGACCTTTTCCCAATTCCTTAAAATTGGGTGGTGACTCCATGATACCTCAAAAGGTGCCTCTAGGTGCCATTAGGCTAGGTGATTCTCCCCAATGTTCTATTGGGAGGGACGCACCGATGATGCCTCGTGGTGCCCATGATCAAAAGACGCGAACCTTCATACCTCGAATCCTAAAGCGGATTCAAAGAGAGGGCCCTTGCTGGGCTTGCTGGGTTCGGCGCGCGTCACAGTGGCGACTCCACTGGGGACTTTGTGTTTGAGACTTCACTCCGAAAGTGCTTTGGTTAAAATTTATAATTGGGTTTTTGAAACTTAAAATTCTATCTCTTTTCAAAAATAGCATCATATCATTTTAGAGCCTTAGACTTACGATAGTTGGTCCCTATCTTACCCCGGTGCGTTCCCAAAGCACGACCCTACTTTCACTCATTGTAGGGAAGTGTTAGGGATAATCACCAGCCCAAGCCTTGTACCTTTTGGTATATCAAAATGGAGACCCGATCGGTCGTTATGCTCGTGATGAGCTAGACCCGTTGGCGCGAACCATGCTTGGGTAGCCTAAAGAAAATCACCCTGACTAAAGCCCATGTAATGGCAAATAGAAACTCCCCTAAGTGGTATGCTCCTTAATACGATGCTTGTGATATGGGTTGTCACGTATTAAATGAAATCAACCAATTTAAGTGGTCTTTTATCAAAGGCTTTCATGCCCCAGTGAGCCCACCTTAACTTGATTGAATTGTCCAAATACGTAATGGCCAAAACTCATGCGCGTGTACTTTAGACTAGAGCTGTTATGCTGCCGGCTTTTCGCCGTGCACGTTGCGCGTTCATAGGGTCCCCTGTTGACCCATGAACTAAGCCCACCTAGGAAAGAGACCGCATTGCCCCGTGTGCGGGAGGAATAAGGTTGGAAGGGTCTGTTTGCTTGCATGTGATTGTGGATGCTGCATCAACACGACCATGCATTCTTAATGTCATCCATGCATCATGCTAACAAATTGGATTTTTTTCAGCCATCATAGATCCATTTGAGTGGTCCAGAGATCCTAGCGGAAGGTTGGTCAGAAATCAAGTAGTTGAGCCGTCAAGTTTGGCATCAGCATCGGATTCAGATTGGGATAGAAACTCAGATTCTTGTTCAGAACAATCCTCCGGATCAGTAATGGCAGAATTACCGCAAGATTCGGGTGCTATAACAACACAGGACTTGGACAAGAGATTCGAAGACTTTGAAAGGAAAATGCTTGCTATGATGGGGAACCTTGTCGCCCAGATGATGCCACATGCTGGACAACCGTCCGGAGCTCCAGTTGTTGACCCAGTCGAAACACCTGTTGTGGAGACCACTATACTAACTACCGCTGTACCACAGCCAGTCACTGAACCTAGAGTGGCGGCACCAGTCGAGCAATCGAGGGTGAGAATTCCAGATCCAAGGGATGATTTCTTAGGGGAAGAGGAAGATGAGCCAGTAGTTCCCCAAGCAGTGAGGTGCAAAGCTCCTAAGCTAGAGGATGATGTGGTGAGGAAGATGGAGGAAAGAATGGAGGCCATCGCACGAATGGTATCGGTCGGAAATGGGGTCATCCCCGAAGATGTAGACTTGGGTGAGGAGGAGCTGCTGCCTCAGAGATTTAAGATGCCAGATTTACCAAAGTTTGATGGCACGTCTGATCCTTCAGCCCATCTCAAGCAGTATGCCTTAATCATGAAGGGCACGGGTCTTACCAAGAAGCAAAAGGTGGAGTACTTCTGCCTTATTTTGATAGGGTCAGCAGTTGATTGGTACCATGGCTTAGACAGGAGGTCGAAAGAAGATTGGAATCTGCTTACGAGTGAGTTCATGAGGCAGTACGACTGCAGCACCCGCATGGAAGTGACGTTGAAAGACCTAGAGCTCCTGCAACAAAAGTCTAGTGAATCTTTCCATGACTACCTTACGCGGTGGAGGAATCGCGTTATGGAAATGAAGAGGAAGCCCGACACGTCGGATCAAATCAGACTGTTTATCAAAAATGCGAGCCCATACTTGAGGGAGGGGCTTAAGATGAAAGGGCTCAAGGATTGGGAATCCTTAAAAGACATAGCAATCGAAGCTGAAGCGGAATACTTGGCAAAGAAGGCCAATAATGACAGTTTTGCTCGGAAGAACTTTGGGACCCAAGGGGGAAATAGGTCTGGTGGCGCCGGAAGCAGCAGTAATAGAGTGGGCAGAACAGCGGAAGTTTCAGCCACTGATGTAAACCAGAGACACTATTCAAATTTGGGAAGACCATTGTCCTGGGTCCTAGAACGATTAATGAAAGAGGGAAAACTTCAGCCATTGCCAGCCAGACAAGCTAAGACCTACGGCCAACCGAACCACAGAGGGGACCAATACTGTGCTTTCCACCAGCACACCGGTCACCTCACTGACTCCTGCAGAACTTTAAGGGATCGGGTCCAAGATCTCATTGACAGTAAGCAGATCTCCGACCCTGAAAAGAGGGAAAAGAAGAAGAATACCGGGTATAACGCCGTTCCTCCCCCAGTCTTTATGATAGGATCAAGCTTGCCCGAATGGTATGTGTTGAGGGATCTTTACGGCAATGATTACATGGCTATCATCCGCCCCGAACAGGGAGTCAATAGGGAGAGACCCCAGGTCAATATGATAGAATGTTGGGACTCAACAAGTGGTAGTGAGACTGAAGAGGCCGACGAGTCAGACGATGTATGGAACTCTGGGGGTGAAGGAGAGGAAGTACGAGAAGTGCAGGCTGTCACCCGCAGCGGAAGAGTGGTGCCGGAAATTGAGAGGCAACAAGACCTAACGCCTCCGACGGTGGAGCGAGAAACGGAAGAGAATCAGGTCCTAAAGCAATTAAAGAAGACGCCGGCCCAGATATCGGTGTGGGACCTATTGAGGCAATCCCCGAGCCATAGGCAGAAGTTGGTTGAAGCCTTGTGTGAATCGACAGTCGCCACCACTATCTCACCCTCCGAGTTATTGGGCATTGTGAAAGGGGGATCTGAAGAAAACATAGTTTACACTGATGCCGACTTGCCGATCGAGGGTCGTAGTCACAATCGCCCCCTGTATATCCGAGCTCAGATCAATAGTAAACACACGGCCTGTGTCATGGTGGATGATGGGCCCTCCATTAATGTGTGCCCGCTAGTAGCGTTACCTTCACTGGGATTGAATGAGAGCATGTTGAGTGAATCCGATCTGACCATCACCGCTTATGACAACTCGAGAAGGCAAGCTTCTGGGACTTTTAAGGCACAAGTCAAGACCGGGCCAGTTGAGATAGAGGCTGAGTTTGTTGTTCTGCCGATACCGGCTAACTTCGCAGTGCTGTTGGGAAGGCCTTGGTTTCACAAGTTAGGAGGGGTTCCATCTACGCTCCATCAAATGATCAAGATTCCCCATGAAGGCCAGATCGTGACTATTAAAGCGGCTAGTGACAATCAAGTGTCGGTGTTAGGGATTTCCAATCAACCCTTCAGCGGGTTTCGCGTGGCCATGGTGAATGAGGAAGACGGGACAGTGGTAAGTCCCCAAGTTGTCAATATGATGAAGAAGATGAGCTTTCTCCCCGGGGCTGGTTTGGGTAAGAGCTCACAAGGGATTCAAGAGCCTGTCGCCACAAGGGGGCAAAAGGATAGGAAAGGTTTGGGCTACGTCACTGATGCCAGGAAGAGCAAACCCGAGAAGAAGCCTGCGGAAGTGCCGCACATTTTAGAGACTTTTGTACCGGCTGCATCGGCATGCGCCTACTGTGGGGAGGCAGAGCCTCAGTGGATTAGTGGCAAGATCACCCCAGGTTTTGAAATCTTCAATGATGTGTTTGACTGGTCCGAGGGAATGGTCAAGGCGGTGGAAGCCTTCTGGGATGAGGAAATCTTCAATCAGAGTCTAGCATGGGATCGAGAGGTTCCCGAGGAGATTGTCACTGAAAGTCTGTTGGCCACCCAGGTGAAGGGCAAGGAGAAAGTGGAAAATGAAGAGGCAGCACCAGAGTTGGGGGATTTGAAGATCGTCGACGACGAAGGGCCATCGACCTCAGAGCCGGCTCCAGCGGAAGATGATAATGATAGCTTTGCTGATGTACTTTTTATTCCCGAACTATTTGACAATTCTGTCTGTAATTCTGAGTACTTTAATAATATGAATGACTTTGCTTACTTGTGCGATGTTTCTCATGATTTCATTATGCATGATCACGAGCATGAATCATTTATATTTGACATTAACTCAACCAATACCACCTCATTTAATCTCGGGACTTCGGAAAATCCGAAGGAAATCTTGATAGCATCCGACGTAACTCTTGAGGAAAGGATAAAATTTGAGAGAATTTTGAAAAAATATGAAAGAGTCTTCGCCTGGACCTATGAGGATATGCCAGGGATTGATCGGGTAGTTGCTGAACACGCCATTCCGACCTACCCAGAGTGCAAGCCGGTCAAGCAGAAGCTCAGAAGGCTGAGACCAGAATGGGCAGAAAAGGTAAAGGAAGAGGTGCACAAGCAGATCGAAGCCAAGTTCTTAGTAGAGGTCCAATACCCCACATGGTTAGCCAATGTTGTCCCCGTAGCCAAGAAGGATGGGAGAGTCCGAGTATGTGTTGACTACCGAGACCTGAATAAAGCCTGCCCAAAAGATGACTTTCCCCTACCCCATATTGATGTACTAGTGGATAGCGCGGCCGCTTGTATGATGTACAGCTTTGTGGATGGGTATGCGGGATACAACCAAATCCTTAACAAGATTGTGGATCGAATCAAGACAGCTTTCATCACAGAATGGGGGACGTTCGCCTACCGAGTAATGCCTTTTGGGTTGAAGAATGCCGGAGCGACGTACCAAAGGATGGCTACTAAGATCTTGGATGACTTGATTCACAAGGAGGTTGAAGTGTATGTTGATGATATGATGATCAAGTCGGCGACCCGAGAAGGGCACTTCGAGGCCTTAGAGAAGTTCTTTCGGAGGATTGACAAGTATAACCTTCGCCTCAATCCCAAGAAGTGCATTTTCGGAGTTACCTCCGGTAAGTTACTAGGCCATGTGGTGAGCCAAAGGGGAATAGAAGTGGACCCTAATAAAATCAAGGCAATCAGAGAAATGCCAGCGCCCCAAAAGGAAAAGGAAGTTCGGAGTTTTCTGGGCAAATTGCAGTACATCAGTAGGTTCATTTCCAAGCTCGCTTCAGTGTGCGAACCAATTTTTAAGCTCCTCAGGAAGAATCAGCCAGTCAGGTGGAACGACGACTGCCAAAAGGCTTTTGATGTCATTAAGGATTACCTCCAGAATCCCCCAGTGCTACGACCGCCACGGCCTGTTAAACCTTTGATTCTCTACCTAGCAATAGAGGAAAATTCTGTAGGAGCCATGATGGCCCAAGAGGATGAATTCGGGGTCGAATTTGCGGTTTACTACCTCAGCAAGAAATTCCTCCCTTATGAAGCCAAGTATGTTGAAGTGGAAAAGATCTGTCTGGCAGTAATCTGGGCATCCAAGAAACTGAGGCATTACTTTCATTCCTACAAAGTGCAGGCTGTCGCCAAGCAAAATCCCCTCCGATACCTGCAACAGGCACCCTCTTTACTAGGGAAAATGGGAAGATGGCTGATATTGCTACAAGAATTTGACGTGGAATACATTACTAGAAAGACCATTAAAGGTCGAGCAGTGGCCGAGTTTCTTGCTGACCATCCAATTGAAGGAGACCAGCTATTGTATGAATTCCCCGACGAGCATGTGGTAGCCATCACCGTGCAGAAGTGGCAGATGTATTTTGATGGGGCAGTAAATAGCAAGGGAGCCGGAACAGGAGTGATTCTAGTAACCCCAGACGGAGAGAAGCTTCCATTAGCCAAGAAACTAAGGTACAGAGCCACCAATAACGAGGCTGAGTACGAAGCCTGCATCTTTGGGTTAGAAGCGCTCTCAGCCGTGGGGGCAAAAGTAGTAGAGGTCTTCGGGGACTCATCTTTAGTAATCCACCAAGTCAGGGGTGAATGGGCCATCAAGGAAGAGCGGCTGTTGCCATATGCAAAGTGCTTGAAAGAACTTAGTGGCCGGTTTGAAATTTGCACTTTTAACTACGTGCCCCGAGATGAGAACCAATTGGCAGATGCCCTAGCTACCTTGGTATCCATGTGGGATAACCCCGAAGGAATAGTTATGAAGCCCGTGCTCATTTCCAGTTCGAGCAAGCCATACTTTGAGACCGAACAAGTCGGGGATGTTGAAACTACTGATGAAAAGCCATGGTACTATGATGTCCTGAACTATTTGGAGAGGTCAATATTCCCGGAAGAAGCCACTGAAAAAGACCAAAGGCTAATCCGCAAACTGTCCACTCAATTCATCAGTGTAGATGGGGTGTTGTACAAGAGACAAGCCGATGGCATGCAACTCAGATGTTTAGATGGGAAAGAGGCCAAAAGGGTTATGGAAGAAACCCATGCAGGGGTCTGTGGGGCCCATATGAATGGTCTGGCCCTAGCAAAGAAAATAATGCGGCAAGGATTCTTCTGGTTAACAATGGATACAGATTGCTCTAAATATGTGAAGGAGTGCCAATTATGCCAGCAGTATGCTAATCTGAGACACCTGCCAGTGTCGGAATTGTGCAACCTGACGTCTCCGTGGCCATTTGCCGCATGGGGGATTGACATAATAGGAGAGATACACCCGACAGCCTCTAACGGGCACAGGTTCATTGTGGTCGCCATTGATTACTTTACCAAGTGGGTTGAAGCTGAATCCTTCAAGAAATTAGGCGCCCGGGAAATGGCCAGGTTCATCGAACGACACTTGATATGTAGGTACGGCCTCCCGCATCACATCGTGTCAGATAATGGGGTACAGTTCCAAGCTGAGACTAAGCAGATGCTCAAGAAATACGCCATCCAGCACCACAAGTCCTCTCCATACCGACCGCAGGCCAACGGGGCAGTCGAGGCAGCTAATAAAAACATCAAGAAGATATTGGCTAAGATGGTGCAGACCTATAAAGACTGGGCCGAGAAATTGCCATTTGCACTATGGGGATACAGGACCACTGCCAGAACTTCTACAGGGGTTACACCTTTCTCTTTGGTTTATGGGACGGAAGCAGTCCTACCAGTAGAAATAGAACTCCAGTCATTGAGGGTGGTGACAGAAGCTCAGCTACCAGAAGCCGAATGGGCACAGCAGAGACTGCTACAGTTGAACCTATTGGACGAAGATAGGATGCGGGCGTACTACCACAATCAGATCTACCAGAAAAGGCTAGCTCGCTCATTCGGGAAGAAAGTAAGAAAGCACCCATTGAAGGAAGGAGACCTAGTCTTCAAACAAATGAGGCCAGGGGTTCCGGATTTTCGAGGCAAGTTCAGGCCAACTTGGGAAGGACCCTTCGTTCTGAAGAAGCTTTTGTCTAAAGGAGCTGCGATACTGACAGATAGTGATGGGAATGAATTCAGGGAGCCGGTCAACGTCGACAGATTGAAAAGATTCAACGGCTGAAAAAAAAAATAAAACAAAAAGAAAAGAGAGAGAAAAATGTTCAATCAAGAAAACCCGAGAGGGCTGATTGATAACATGAGTGTGATGCTTTTGAGATCTATCTCGAGATTAGATGTGGTCTGGTATCTTGGGGCCTAATGTCAAATGATGATCATGTGTAATGAAATCACACGAGAAAAATGTACCTATATGCAATTGTGCACTCAGAATAATCCTCATGTTCAATAAATGTCCATAGTTCCTTTTGAACAAATAATATGTCTATCCCCATTCGAATGAGTACAATTTATCCAGGCAACAGACGTAAGCTTTATCCTTAAAAAAAAAATATAAAAAAGGCCGTTAGAGATGAAAACCGTGTCTGGCTCTCTAAGCAAAAGTTAGGCCAAGGGCAGGGTGAAAACCTGGTAACAGGCAGTCTGCCCTATAAAAAATGAAATGAAATTAATAAAAGCCGCTGGATTGGGTTGGGTCCATTCCAGGCAAAAAAAAAAATAAGGCGCAGGGTCATGTGAAAATCCGACAAGGACACATTTCCCGCCAAGAAAAGCTAGTGTGAAAATCCACAAGGGACGCACTACCTTTAAAACAATGACGCTTGGAGTGATAAGGCGGCATTACCTTGGGCAACCCCTTTCAAGCAAAGACACACATCGGGCAATCCTGCCTAAAGAATTATGAGTCACAGTCCATAAAGCAGGACATCGCTTACAGACGCTTGGGGGCATGATCGACCAAACAAAGCCACGAGTCGCTTCAGCAAGAGTTATCGCACCTCGACCACTGGGCCACTTAGATGAATGGTGTCACCTGCATCCTGCATGACATATGCATATGCACGTGCATAACTTACCATTCCATACAAATCTCTTTTGTTTCGCAGGAAAGTCTGGCGCCTTCACACACCGACAAGCTGGTGTTTATCAGTCGCTCAGCCGTGGTTTCACACACCGACAAGCTGGTGTTTCATCAATCGCGTTCTCCAAAGTCTGGCGCCTTCACACACCGACAAGCTGGTGTTTATCAGTCGCTCAGCCGTGGTTTCACACGCCGACAAGCTGGTGTTCTATCAATCACGTTCTTCCAAGTTTGGCGCCTTCACACACCGACAAGCTGGTGTTCATCAGTCGCTCAGCCGTGGTTTCACACACCGACAAGCTGGTGTTTTATCAATCACGTCCTCCAAAGTCTGGCGCCTTCACACACCGACAAGCTGGTGTTTATCAGTTGCTCAGCCGTGGTTTCACACGCCGACAAGCTGGTGTTCTATCAATCACGTTCTTCCAAGTCTGGCGCCTTCACGCACCGACAAGCTGGTGTTTATCAGTCGCTCAGCCGTGGTTTCACACACCGACAAGCTGGTGTTCTATCAATCACGTTCTTCCAAAGTCTGGCGCCTTCACACACCGACAAGCTGGTGTTTATCAGTCGCTCAGCCGTGGTTTCACACGCCGATAAGCTGGTGTTCTATCAATCACGTTCTTCCAAGTCTGGCGCCTTCACACACCGACAAGCTGGTGTTTATCTGTCGCTCAGCCACGGTTTCACACGCCGACAAGCTGGCGTTCTATCAACTGCGTTCTTAAAAGTCTGACGCCTTCATGCACCGACAAACTGGTGTTTATCAGTCGCTCAGCCATGGTTTCACGTCGACAAGCTGACGTTCCTCAATCATGTGACCAGTAGTAACCCTATGATGCCGACAAGCTGGCAAGACCAAGTCCCGAACAGCGACCGCCTCAGGTACGCATCTCTCCCTCTCGTTTCTGAATTTTGGCTCACTTAGGCGCCTAGGTTCTAAGTTTCCCAAAATTGGGGGCAACTGTAGACACCGGGTCCTGAGACGGTCCAAGATCAGAATTACCCGATGATAAGAATGATACCGATTTACGGGCATAGGTGTCAAAAATGATATTTCTCTTGTCGAAACTCTCATTATTTTTAAATAAAAAAAAACAAATATATATATATATATAAAATATTATTATAAAAAAAAATTAGTTGAGTTAATTTTTTTTTTAAATAGTATTATTTTTGGTATTTGAAAAAAGGGGAGAAATTAAGTTAATTAATTAATTTGATTGAATTAAGTTAATTAATTAAATTAATTGAATTAAGATAGTTAATTAATTTAATTAAATTAAATTAGTTTAATTAAAAAAAAAAATTAAATCTTGTTTTTTTTAAGAGGCCACGTGACCACTTTTATAAAGTGGCCAATTTGGCCACTTTATAAAAGTGGTACCACGCGTGGTACTTTTATAAAGTGGCCAATTTTTGGCCACTTTATAAAAGTACCACGCGTGGTACTCAAAGAGTGGTACCACGCGTGGTACCACAGGTACCACGCGGCCACTTCCTTAAAGTGGCCGCGTGGTACCGAGGTTACTGCGCGTCTTTGTGTGCAGTCTCGCTCACCACGCGGCTTCGTTTTTTGTTTTGTTCAGCTTTTTTTCTGCCGTTTTGACCGAGAAAATTTTCCGTTTCCGTGTAAATTTCGGGAAGACAAATTAAAAGAAGGTTTTGGCCTTTCTCTATTTTGGAACAATGAAATTAATCAAATGGATTCAATCTTTATTTTTTTAGGGGGGACGGTAACAATTAGGAGGGGATTTTGATTTTTACTTTTCTCTCAAGATTTTCTTCTCTCCAGCAACTGAATCCCTTCTTCAATTCCTTCTTCTAAATTTTCTTAAGTTCATTTTCCTTTTCTCAATCTTTAATCTATTTATTTTTCTTTATAAAAAATACATAATCCATTTTCTAGAGTGATTTGAGCTTGGAAAATCAATTTCCTTTGCTCAAATCATCCACCAAAAATATTTTTTATCAAAGTATTTTCTTGATTTTATTTCAAAATATTAATTTCTACATTTTCTTCAAATATTTATCATCACAAATCCGACAAGGAAAATCAATCGAGACACCGCTTCTCCGATTTAAAAAAAGAAAATTCTGAGGGTAAACACTTGGACCATTTTCACTCATTTATTTTCTCGGGTAATTTATTTATTTTGCTATTAATATCACATCTATTGTATAATACTTTCTTCATACTTTGCCACTGTTAATATTTTTTAGCTGCTTATTTGATTTCCTTATGAGTTTTGGCATAATCTTTGGGGTTTTAACTCAGTTTCCTTCATTTGTTGCCGACATCCCCTCTTTCTTATTATTATTATCTTTATCATTGTGTCATGTTGCAGTTATTTGACTACTATTATCATCAATATTGTTTATTCCATCACTGGTGACATTTTATTATAATTATTATTATTATTATTATTATTATTATTATTATTATTAGGCTTGCTTGTCTATATCTTAGTTTAATTTCCTGTTGTTCCAATTTCTTTATTGTTGGCGCCAGTCGCTACGATTATTATTATTATTATTATTATTATTATTATTATTATTTGCATTATTGCCATCCTATTATTATTATTATTACTACTATTATTATCATTATTATATGGTTTTATTATGATTGTTATGTCTACTATTCATCCTATTTATTGTTGCATTGTTATTTACTGTTGATAATTTGATTTATTGTTGCATTGCTATCATTGTTATTATTATTATATTTATCATTTGTTTGATTAATTCACTTTGAATATTTACTAATATTTTGATGTTAATTTTTGTATGAGTTTTAATTTGAGTCGGGCCTTGTGAGCGCCCCGCGACTCCCCGGATGGGTCGCGACGCGTGGACGGACACTCTATTTTGGTGAGATCTTTTCAATTCCCCATCCTTTTGTGTGTTTTATTTGTAAATAATTATTTTATTTGTGTACGCGTGCGATAAAAAATCACAAAAATATTTCTATAATTAAATTAGAATTTTCACTAATAAAATCGGGACCAATGTCCCTTATTTTAGCCCAACCATAAAAACATCACAACTAAAACGAAGAGTCAATTTTCAATAAAATGGGATCACTCATCCCGGTTTTCATTCAAACAATCAAAACGACTCTTCGAACCCTCTTTAAGTTAACACGAAGGAACCAATGTTCCTAAATTTCGAACAAGTGCGAAGGAACCAATGTTCCTAAAATAATATCCCGATTTATGCATGTCTTTTTATTTCGATCTTGTGTGAGTGTTTTAAATTCAAGTTCTTTTCTATTCGGGCCCTTGTAATTAATTTTTTGGGCAACTTTATTTATCTTTTGGGGATTGTATTCCGTCCCACTTACATCTTTAATCTCCTTTTAATGGGGTTGTATTCTGCCCCTATTTCTATTGTAATTGCGTGCTTGTGTGTTTACCGCTTTCATTTATTGCTTTCTTTATTTACTTTATTTATCGCTTTTATTTATTTTCTTTACGTGCTTTTAATGCGCTATTTAATTAAATGCATCACTCGTGTGAGATGAGAGATATAATTTTAAGAAGTTAAAAACCCACTTATACTTAACCAAAGCATAAATAAGAGGGAAGTTCCGAACACCGGATCTCTGGTCTCGACCAACAAGAGGTGAGAGACCTTTTCCCAATTCCTTAAAATTGGGTGGCGACTCCATGATACCTCAAAAGGTGCCTCTAGGTGCCATTAGGCTAGGTGATTCTCCCCAATGTTCTATTGGGAGGGATGCACCGATGATGCCTCGTGGTGCCCATGATCAAAAGACGCGAACCTTCATACCTCGAATCCTAAAGCGGATTCAAAGAGAGGGCCCTTGCTGGGTTTGCCGGGTTCGGCGCGCGTCACATTAACCAAGACAATTTTAGAGCAAAGTTCCAAAGTCCCCAGTGGAGTCGCCACTGTGACGCGCACCGGCCCCGATCGGTTCCCGGGAACCCGCTTTTAGGGGCCGAGAGGGGTTTGCGTCTTTTGATCTTGGGCAATCATGAGATATTTTGGACACCTCTTTCCGGTAGAACACTGAAAATATCATCTAATCCCATGGAGCCTTTAGGCACCTTTGAGGTATTTTGGAGTCGCCACCCAATTTACAAGAAATTGGGAAAGTTCGTCTAACCTCAGAGGTCTTAAACCAAATAAGGTGTTCGGAACTTCACTCTTATTAATACCTTAAGTTAAGTTATAAATGAGTTTTTAGCAATTGAAATTCCATCTCTCATCTCACGCGATCATGCAATAAATTTAAAGCACATTTCAAGAAATTTTGGAAAAGCAGTAAAGAAAGCAATAAAAAAATTACAAGTGAAAAAATGGGACAAAACAATCTCCCAAAATAAAAAGACATAAATAAATAAATGAATAGAATTGCCCCAAAAATAATTACAAGGGATTTAAATAAATACTACACAAGAAGAATAAAATAAAAGACATGTAACACCCTGACGGGACTGCCATGATCGGGACACGATCGACAGCACTCCGACCGAAGCGCCACGGCAAAACATATATATATACTCATACATTCATAAGTAAAAGCCATACATTGAAATAGAAATGGAAAATCATAATACATATAATCCAAAAATATATATATACATCATCCGCTTATAACTAGTACAAAATATTATAGGAGCATAATACAAAATAACTTCTAACTCCTAGTGGCCGACCTACAAATGTCCGAATCCAACTATACTTGCCATCTACACGGGAAAAACAAAATATCCCATGCTAAGCGATAACGCTTAGTGGGGAGGAACAAATAATAATAGAGACATGCAAATACATGTATTTACGAGAATAACTCATATATTTATTCAAAGAATCAAACAGGTGAACAAATAAATTATTTACTTTCATGTACATATATCGCAATATATTCTGTCATAACTCATGTACATAAACATATATCATATATCCATTTGGTACAATGGAACGCACACAATAGCCACATGTAACAACCTGATTACTCCCTAACTAGTGGATACGGGTACCACTGATACTGATAGGACGTAGTATCCAAGCATATAGAGACATGAGTCTCGAAACGTGTGAAAACATGTATATCCGAAGGTATACCGGAGATCGAAACCTCAAAACATTTTACTTGTGGAGACCGAAGCCTCTAATCATATGGACCCAATCGGGGTCAGCATATATCATGTAACATATAGTAGCTACACTCACGCACACCTCGACCCTTGATAAGTACTTATCTATCCACTAACTATGACCGATCAGGCTCAAAGAACAATTCATCCATACTCTTATATCATGTCATACTATAAAGAAAAATTCACATATAATCATATAGTCCATGTATACATGTGCACTGATCAATATCGAAAGCATATAAAAATAACACCGAACTTATCAGGCCGATTGGATTCTACATGCCGAACGGTCTCTACATGCCCTACCTATCGAGCGGGGCTCTCTATGCCGAGCGGCTCATCATACCGAGTGGGCTACAAAGCCGAGCGGGCTAATCTTCATGACTCTTGAAGAACTTCACGTGTCGTGAAGAGTCTCCTGCCGAGCGGGCCAAAAATAGAAGATAAGAAAACTCAAACCCAGAAAAACGCAGGAAGCAGAACTTAACGAATTACATATCCTCAACCAATATCATGTAAAACTTACCTCTGAAGCATTTAAAGCAGACTTATAACAAATCATAACTCATTTACACAATAATACGCATTAGATAACCTATATGAGTCACGAAGTGATCCAAAGAGAAACAAACAGACACTTCTAAATAACACACACTCCCAAACCTGAAATGAAGCTCAATGACTCCTCTGTCTTCAACATCCCACTTTTCCTTTTCCTTTATCTTTCCTCTTTTCTTCTAATTCTTGCATATAACCAAATACATAGTTAAGCCATGAACAAAACCATATAACTCATATACAAACCTTTACGAAAGATCAAAGAAACCAGAGGAAACCTAACCACTTACCTCTCGAAAACTTCTTGGTTTAAAAACCTGACCTCAATCTCAATCAAACCAACTCAAACTTGAAGAACAGTAGCTTGAGCAAGAGTGAAGAACAGCCAATAGAGATAAGAAAGAGAGAGAAGAGAGAGATGAAGAACGAACACTTTGAAGAACAGAAGGCACACTTTGAAGAGCAGATTCTAACTTCTACGAGAAGCTAGAAGGCTTTTGTTCTCCCTCTCTCTTTTCCCATTTCAAATCCCATTAAATGCCTTCACCTACCCAAGCCACCTGCCTCTTTTCTATTGGACCTCTTATATCATTTACCTTTTTTATCCTTGGCAAACTACCTTTTAATGACTAATAAAAATTTCTTTTAATTAATACTTTTGATTTCATCCAATTTAATCCTCAATTCCACTTATAAAATTACCCTCAATTATCCAATTTGCATGCGATTTCCGACTAGGCCATTTTTCGGATGTTACAACTCTCTCCTCCTTAAGAAATTTTATCCTCGAAATTTCCCTGCTAATCATTTACATCCCAAAACGAAACCGAACTCAACTGAAAACTTAATAAATCATAACTTACCGGAAGGACCTACTGGCTCAGGAGAGTCTTCTCTGCTCATTGCTTATACCCTTGATCTAACAAGTCCTCGTATAGTCTCCGGTCGTTGAACCATTTCTGATAGCACCTGGGGAGCTTGACTTTTATCCCGATTACTTCTTGTGGCATTTGATTGACCTCCATCAGCTTTACTCTCTTGCTGGCTCTTGTTCTCCGCTCGGTCTGGACAATTGGCAAACCAATGATCCATGCTTCCACACTTCAAGCACGCTCCTGTGATCTTGCAGCATGTGCCCCAATGCTGTCTTTGACAGTGCTCACACTCTGGTGCCCGACTTCCTTTACTAATAGGCGGTGCTATGCTTCCCACTTTCGAAGGCACTGGAGCAGTCCCTTTAGTCGCTTGTCCGATCGGAACTCCCTTAGACTTCTTAATTCCAGTTACTCCATTCTCGGGGGCTCTTCTCTTCTGCTCCATTCTCTGCTTTACTATCTCAGATTCTTCTAATTTAATTGCTACCGCAACTAGCTGATAATACCCGACCGATTGCATAACCGTCATGGCTGATAGCGGGCCTCTTATTACTTCTCTTAACCCATCTTGAAAGTGCTGACACTTAAATTCCTCAGTCTATAACATCTCAGGTACGTACTTGCTCAACCTGCGAAACTGCTTCTCATAGTCGCTTACTGACATGCCCCGTTGCTTCAAGCTAATAAACACTTTCCACTTAGCCTCTTTGTAAGCCTTGATCACGTATTTCTTTTCAAATTCCTGCACGAAAAACTCCCATGTTAACTCAACCGGTCTCTAAGGATTGTGGCACATGAGCTTCCACCAATCGTATGCCGATCCTTGTAGAAGTGATACGGCACAAATAACTCATTGATGTAGAGGGCAAGCTATCTCTTGTAGGATCCGATCAATTCTCTCTAGCCAGAATTCAGCTATATCTGACTGATCTAAAAGAGGTTCCATGAAATTCTTCCGCTCCCCTTTTCCTCAAAAGCTCAAAAGGAGCCTTGGGAGTAGTCAACCTATCCACTAGTTGCAACAACCCTTGCACCAAAGCCGAATTCTTAAACCCAAAACCCGGACCTTCTGCTGGTGCACGCTCACGTGCAGACCTATCCTGCCCAATCGGATTAACACTATCGACCGGATTATTACTTCCTGCTGTGTCGCTCATATACTCACTTGGATCAGACTCCATCAAGACACTACACAGGACACATCCGCATTAGGCCACGACACTAGACTGACTCACAAACAAAGACTTGACACTCAAACAATCAAAGAACCAGAACCGTCTAAACCAGTGCTCTGATACAAAAAACTATAACACCCTGATTGAACAGCCACGATCGGGACACGATCGGCAGTACTCTGATCGAAACGCCATGGTAAAACATATACATATACTCATACATTCATAAGTGAAAGCCATATATTGAAACGAAAATGGAAAATCATAATACATATAATCCAAAAATATATAAATACATCATCCGAACAGAAAACAAACAAAAGGTCCTTATAACTAATGCAAAATATTATAGGAGCAGAATACAAAATAACTTCTAACTCCTAGTGGCCGACCTGTAGATGTCCGACTCCAACTGTACCTGCCACCTACATGGGAAAAACAAAATATCTCGTGCTAAGCGATAACGCTTAGTGGGGAAGAACAAACAACAATAGAGACATACAAATACTTGTATTTACGATAACAACTCATATATTTATTCAAAGAGTCAAACATGTGAACAAATAAATTATTTACTTTCATGTACATTTATCGTAATATATTTTGTTATAACTCATGTACGTAAACATATATCATATATCCATTCTGTACAATGGAACACACACAATAGCCACATGTAACAGCCTGATTACTCACTAACTAGTGGATACGGGTACCACTGATACTGATAGGACACAGTATCCAAGCATATAGAGAGATGAGTCTCGAAATGTGTGAAAATATGTATACCCGAAGGTATACCGGAGACTAAGCCTCAAAACATTTTACTTGTGGAGACCGAAGCCTCTAATCATGTGGACCCGATCGGGGTCAGCATATATCATGTAACATATAGCAGCTGCACTCACGCACACCTCGGCCCTTGATAAGCGCTTATCTATCCACTAACTATGACCGATCAGGCTCAAAGAAAAATTCATCCATACTCTTATATCATGTCATATTATAAAGAAAAATTCACATATAATCATAGAGTCCATGTATTCATGTGCACTGATCAATATTAAAAGCATATAAAAATAACACCGAACTTCTCAGGCCGATCAGACTCTGCATACCGAGCGATCTCTACTGATAACTTCAATATGTTACTTAGTTTTGATGGTGTTTTCATTTGATTTTTGGGTGTTTAGTTGTGTTTTTGTGTCATGTTTTGTTTCCTTTAGGTTAATTTTACTAATCTTAGTCAAATTGGAATTTGATGCATTTTAGATAGTTTTTGATGGATTTTGATTTTTCCTTGCAGGTGTGGTTCTAGGTACCTCACGGTCACAATGGATTTCATTGTGACCGTGACATAAAGAGAAGTTAAAGACAGGAGCAGACTTAGAGGGGTCATGGTCACAATGGATTTCATTGTGACCGTGACATAGCAAACGTTTGGACAGAATGCAAGTATGAAGCATGTCACGGTGGCAATCAATTTCATTGTCACCGTGACATAAAAATTATTAAGGCAGAATCAGAGCAGCACGTACCTCACGGTGACAATGAAATTCATTGTCACCGTGACATAATTATTTCCTGGACAGAAGCAAAAATTGAAGACCTCACGGTGACAATGAATTTCATTGTCACCGTGACCACTCTGAGACTATAAAAACGCACTTTTCTGTTTGGCTAGGGTTCCGAATTTTTTAGTTAGTTTTTGATTTTAGTTTTGGCGGCTGAGATTTTCTGAGTTATTCTTCTGTTCTAAACTTCAGTTTTCAATCTTGTTTTGAGTTTTCAATTAGAATTTCAGAGGAATTTTCATTAGATACATAGTTTAATTTCCAGAGATTGTTATTTTTAGTTTTCAAGAATTTTAGTTTAATTCTCCATTGAAGATCCAAGGAAGAAGATCGAAGAACGTGGGATTCAACCGGGATTTCTACCAAAATGAATTTCTGGGTTTATTCTTTCCTTTATTCTTTTGATTTTGTAATGGATCGCGAGTAGTCTTTTAGTTGTTTGGGGGATCTCTAAATCCCCTATCCTTGATGTGAATTCTGAACACATTTTGATATTCGTTATATCAATGAAGGGTTTATTTCACTGGTTATTATTATCAAATCGTGAGATGTATATTTTCAAGTTAATTTCCTGTTTTGATGAATGATTTAATTCATGTATCTTAATTGGTTATTAAATTGTATGATTGAATGTCATGATAAATTATCTTCAGGTTTTCTGTCATGTTTGCTATATCATTTGGACTGCTCCGGAATGGGAATCCATATGTGCGGGTTTTCATGGTTTAAGATTGGAGTGAGGAGTGAAATAATTAGGTTTTGGGTTGTTTGGCTCCGGAATGGGCAAGCAAACCGAACCTAGGATTTTAGACCCGTGATTAGGCTACTTGTATGACTTGCTCCGGAATGGGACGTTATGCAATTAGAATAGCTTGCTCCGGAATGGGTCGCTTGGGTTAAGAGGGTTATCCCGATTTCGTTCATATATGTTTCCTTTATGTGTTTTGATTCATATTTGGGTATGGGGTGGATGAGTGAACCTGAGCAATGCTTGTTTATTTTGAATCCTTATTTTGTTATTTTTACTATCATTTTATTTCTTGCAATTATTGCTATCAATTTAATTTGATTAATTCTATTTGTTTATTTTGATTACTTAAATTCTTTGTTTTTAATCAATAGTTAACTCAATCAATTCAACAACTGGGAATTCTTTAGCATACATCTAAGTGTCATAACTTGCATACTCAGTCCCTTGGGTACGATAATTCAGAGTCTTAAAAATACTCCATTATATTACTTGCCGATTCAGTACACTTGCTGAGGTCGCGTCAAGTTTTTGGCGCCGTTGCCGGGGACTGGCGTTGTTTTAAGTTTTGATTATTATTTGTGTGTGTTTTTCAGTTTTTTTTTTATTTTGATTTTTGTTTATTCTTTTCAGGTAGTTGTTGTGGTGCATGAGCAAAATGAGACAGTAACAAATAGCACCCTACGATCCTGAAATCGAGAGGACTTTTCATAAACGAAGGAGAGCTAACAAAGAGAATAACATGGACAACAATCCTCCTCCTATTGGTGAAGTTCCTCTCGAGAACGAACAAGTGCCGAGGGCACAAGATGAAAATCTGGGGAATTATAGAGAAGATGTCCCGAGGCAGAGGACAATAAGGGATTATGCAGTACCAAGATGGAATGAGGATAATCAGACAATTGTGCTACCAAGGGGAGTGCAGTTTGAGCTTAAACCAGCCACCATCAATATGGTACAGAGGAATCAGTTTACGGGTTCAGAAGTGAAAGATCCCGCACAACACTTAGATATATTCTTAGAGGTCAGTGATACGGTTCAGATTCCTAGAGTGTCATCTAACTAGGTAAGATTAAAGTTGTTCCCTTTCACATTGATTGGAAAAGCACGTGAATGGTTGCAAATGCTACTTAGACAGTCGATTAGATCATGGGACAAGTTACAGGAGAGATTTTTGATGAGATTCTTCCCTCCGACAAAGACTGCGAACATCCGTAACTGTATATTGGGTTTTAGTCAAATGAGTGAAGAGCCGTTTCATAAAGCCTGGGAAAGGTTTAGAAGGCTGTTGAGAAGCTGTCGACACCATGAGATAGCCATATACCACCTGATGACAACATTTTATTCTGGGGTTACACCATAGACAAGATCTTTATTGGATGCTTCATCAGGAGGGTCATTCATGAATAGACTACCAGAGGAAGCTTTTCATCTGCTAGATGAAATGGCAGTGAATGATGCTCAATGGTCTAATCCAAGGTCAGTTCCGAAAAGACAAGGGATACACGATGTGGATGAGGTATCGATGTTAAAGGCACCGATTGAGTCCATGAGGAAGGAGATGAGTAGTCTGAAGGTGCAGAATGTAGCTTCTGTGGCTTAAGAGAGTGGATGGTATAAAAGTGGGCAATTTGGTCAAGAGAGTGGGGCAATAGGAGATATAAATGCCATAGTAGATTACAAAAGGAATGACCCCTACAGCAACACATATAATCTGGGCTAGAGAAATCATCCAAACTTCTCTTGGAAGGATGGAAATCCAAATGCTTTATCCGCTCAACCACAAGTTAGACCTCCCTTCAAACAAAACACGCATAAGAACCAAGGGCAGCAATACCAACAACCATATCCACCCCATTACAATCAAGGGCAACAATACCACCCACCAGGATACCAACCGAGACCACCTGTGCAAGAAAAGAAGGCAAATCTGGAAGACATGTTGGCTACTTTCATAAATAGTCAACAACAGTTTGTAAATAGCCAGTAGCAGTTCATGGCTAATCAAGAGTCAAGGTGGAAATCTCAAGAGCAGTGGAACCGGAACCAAGATGCTTCCATGAGGAATTTAGAGACTCAAGTGGGACAGCTGGCAAATTCCATGTCTCAAAGACAACCGAGAACATTTCCTTCGAATGTGGACCGAAATTCGAAAGAGGAAGCTAAAGTAATCACACTGAGAAGTGGTACCGAGAGAAGGCCAAGGTAAAAATTCTTCATCATCAGAAAAGGAGGAGCCGACACAGACGGTAAGTAACCCTAACTCTAGGGTAGAAGTTAATGAAAATGCTCCTAAAAGTGATAAGGGTAAAAGTTTAGTGAATCCAAGGGTAGAGGATCTTGATATAAATAGACTGCCATTTCCTGCAGTTGCTAAACAGGAAAAGAAAAATAAGCAAAAGGCTAGGTTTCTAGAGATGTTTAAGAAACTGCACATTAATTTACCATTTGCTGAAGCTTTAGCTCATATGCCTAACTATGCTAAATTTATGAAAGAATTATGTTCTAATAAAAAGAAATTAGAAGGGCATGGAACTGTACAGCTTACAGAAAATTGCAGTGCTATAATTATGAACAAGATCCCTGAGAAATTGGAAGATCCAGGTAGCTTTACTTTACCCTGTGCTATTCGTGAAGATTTTTATGGTAATGCTTTATGTGATTTGGGTGCCAGCATAAATTTGATGCCTTATTTTATTTGCAAGAAGCTCAATCTTGGGGACCTCAGGGAGACAGGAATGAGACTCCAACTTGCAGATAGGTCAGTGAGGCGGCCCAAAGGAGTGATAGAAGATCTGTTAGTGAAGGTGGGGAAATTCATCTTCCCAGTGGACTTTGTGGTGATGGAGATGGAAGAGGATAGGAAGGTGCCACTGATAGTGGGGAGGCCATTTTTAAACACAGGAAAGGCATTGATCGATGTTCATGGTCAAACGGTCACCCTACGGTTCAATAATGAGGAGTTAGTAGTGGATATGAACAAGGCTCAAAAGTATCCATCTGGGGATATGGAGGAGTCTGTTTATTTTTTAGATGTAATAGACGAGTGTGTGGAAGAAGTGCAGGAAAAAGTGGTTGGAGCTGATCCAAAAAATTTGTGTTTGTTACATTCAGTGGAAGGAGAAGAAGTGGAAGAAGAGATGAGGGGAGAAGAAATAGAAATTGTGGAGATAGAAGATGGAAAGGATGAGTCACAGAATGAAGCGTTTAACCCTAAAAAGGGGGATTTAAATTCTGAACTTAAACCTCTCCCCTCTCATTTGAAATATGTGTTTTTAGAGGCAGCTCAGAAACCAGTAATCATATCTTTTTTGTTGTCAGGTGATGAAGAACAGCTGTTGCTAGAGGTGCTGAAGAAGCACAAGGGAGCCATTAGATGGGAAACCTAAGATTTGAAGGGGATTGACCCAAGTTACTGCACACACATGATCCCAATGGAGGAGGAATGCAAGCCGGTAGCTCAGCCTCAGAGAAGACTCAACCCGGCCATGCAAGAGGTAGTAAAGAAGGAGGTACTCAAACTCCTTGATGCATGTATAATCTACCCTATTTCTGATAGTAGATGGGTTAGCCCAGTGCAGTGTGTGCCTAAAAAATGGGGGATGACAGTGGTAAAGAATGAGCTGAATGAATTGATTCCAACTCGTACAGTTACGGGTTAGAGAGTCTGTATTGATTATAGAAGGTTGAATATTGCCACTAGAAAAGACCATTTCCCTTTGCCGTTTATTGATCAGATGCTAGAGAGGTTAGTAGGTAATAGGTTCTACTATTTTTTAGATGGGTATTCGGGATATTTGCAGATTCCTATAGCCCTTGAGGATCAAGAGAAAATGACCTTTACCTGCCCATATAGCACATTTGCATATAGAAGAATGCCCTTTGGGTTATGTAATGCACCGGCTACGTTTCAGCGGTGTATGATGGCTATTTTCCATGATTTTATAGAGAAATTTATGGAGGTATTCATGGATGACTTCACTATATATGGGGCTGATTTTATGAGCTGTCTAAAGCATCTTGATTTAGTGCTAGGGAGGTTTGAAAAGACTAACCTAGTTTTAAATTGGGAAAAATTCCATTTTATGGTGAGAGAGGGCATTGTGTTAGGGCATAAAATTTTAGAGAGAGGGATAGAAGTGGATAAGGAAAAAGTTAAAGTAATAGAGAAGTTACCGCCTCCGACGAGTGTTAAGGGCATAAGGAGTTTTTTAGGACATGCAGGGTTTTACCGGCGTGTTATTAAAGATTTTTCAAAAATTGCTAAACCCTTATCTAATTTACTCATGAAAGATTATGTTTTTAATTTTGATAGTGAATGCTTGCTAGCTTTTGAAACATTAAAGCAACGACTTATTTCAACTCCGGTGATTATATCTCCGGATTGGACTATGCCATTTGAACTAATGTGTGTTGCTAGTGATTATGCAGTGGGAGCGGTACTGGGACAGCGTCGAGATAAGATATTTTGTGCAATTTATTATGCTAGTCACACTTTGACAGGAGCACAGGTTAATTACACCACCACAGAGAAAGAACTTCATGCAATTGTGTATGCGTTTGAGAAGTTCAGGCCATATTTACTGGGTGCAAAAGTTGTGGTGTGGTCGGACAATGCAGCTTTGAGGCATTTGTTTGCCAAGAAAGAATCCAAACCGAGACTGATTCGTTGGGTGCTGCTATTGCAAGAGTTCGATTTAGAAATTAAGGATAAGAAGGGTGCTGAAAACTTTGTGGCAGACCATTTGTCCAGAATGGAAAATGACCATATTGAAAAGGGGGAAATTTTAGATTTATTTCCTGATGAACACATTTGTGCTTTATTTGCTTGTGACACTTCTATTCTTTGGTTTGCTAACATAGCAAATTTTCTTGCAGGAGGTTTTATGCCTAAAGATTTTACTTGGCAGCAAAAGAAGAAACTGCGAGCTGATGCAAGACAATACATTTGGGATGACCCCTACCTTTTCCGATTATGTGCTGATCAAGTTTTAAGAAGGTGCATCTCAGATGAGGAGACGGGTGCAATCATCACAGCTTGTCACGGTGGAGAAGCTGGTGGACATCATGGGCCAAATAGAACGGTAATGAAAATTTTGTCGTCTGGTTTTTATTGGCCTACAATGTTTAGAGATGTTCAATTTTATGTGAAGACTTGTGATAGATTCCAGAGGGTAGGAAATAAATCTAAGCGAGATGAGATGCCTCTTACAAACATGCTTGAGGTAGAACTATTTGATGTATGGGGAATAGATTTTATGGGACCTTTTTCGGTTTCGTACGGGTTTGAATATATTATGGTCGCAGTGGATTATGTGAGTAAATGGGTCGAAGCTATAACCACTAGAACTAGTGATGCTAAGATTATTTTAGAATTTTTGAGGAGAAACATATTCACTCGGTATGGAGCCCCTAGAGCCATTATAAGCGATGGTGGTAAACATTTTGTAAACCACCAATTTAAGGCTTTATTAAAGAAATTTGGCGTTAGGCATAAGGTCATAACCCCTTACCATGCTCAGGTTAATGGTCAAGTTGAAGTGTCTAACAGGGAGTTAAAGGCCATCTTAGAAAAAACAGTCAATTCATCTAGAAAAGATTGGTACCTTAAGTTAGATGATGCTCTGTGGGCCTATAGGACAGCATTCAAGACACCGATAGGGATGTCCCCTTTTAGGTTGGTTTATGGGAAGTCATGTCACCTCCCAGTGGAATTAGAGCTTAAAGCTTATTGGGCTACCAAATTTCTGAATTTTGACCTTGAGAATGCAGGTAAGTGTAGGTCTTTGCAGCTAAATGAACTAGACGAGCATCGATTTTGGGCCTATGATTATGCCATGAGATACAAAGAAAATACCAAGAAGTGGCATGATCGAAAGTTGGTCAGAAAGGAAATTACACTTGGCATGCGAGTGCTTCTTTATGACAATAGGCTGCGGTTGTTTCCTGGTAAGTTGAAATCGAGATGGAAGGGACCCTATGAAGTAGTGGCAGTTGATAAGTTTGGTGTGGTGACATTGAAGCACCCGCGATTTGAGGATGAATTCAAGGTGAATGGACATCGTGTGAACTAGTATTTTGAATCTACCTTTGATAGTGCTTCCACGATCGTCACTCTAAGCAGATCCTTGATGGTTTTTAAAAGTCCAGCTGCGGACTTGTTAAATGCAAAACTCCTTCTTATCTTTGTTTCTTTTATCGTTTAATTTTTTTTTTAGGAACTTAATCTTGTTTCGTTTTGTAAATTTTATGTTCAGAAGAGAAATTATGTTTTGTTGGAGAATTTTCAACGTAGTAGTAGTTAGAAATTTTGAGAGATTGATGACTTTTTGCAAGTGTGCAGGTGGTCATGGTCACAATAAAACTCATTGTGACCGTGACCAAAGGAAGATGCATTCTGGATTCTAGTTGGTGCATATGTCACGGTGACAATGATCTTCATTGTGACCGTGACCATCGGGTAAGTGACTTTTTGTTTTGAGGTGTGCACATGTCACGGTGACAATGAAATTCATTGTCACCGTGAGGTAGAGTAAGTTACATTCTGTTTTTAAACTGGATTATGTCACGGTGACAATGAAACTCATTGTGATCGTGACATAATGCATATTCCATTCTGTTTTCAAATTGGATTATGTCACGGTGACAATGAAACTCATTGTGACCGTGACATAATGAACATTCGATTCTGTTTCCAACATGGGTTATGTCACGGTGATAATGAAACTCATTGTCACCGTGACCCCATGGCGGTTCAATTCTGGATTGCAATTTTGGGGTATATCACGGTCACAATGAAACTCATTCACTCGCACAGTTTTCCATTTGTTATTTTTCACTTTCCCACACCTCATTCACTCGCACCGTGCACTATTTGTTCTTCGCTGCATTCTCTGTGTTCTTTTCTCTCTTTTAGACCACCATTCCGGATAATCTACAACAAGTATTTTTCTCTTCCTTTTTAATTTTATTTCAGTTCATTTATTTTTATTTTTCTCCTCCCTGCGTTCCCTGTTCCAATTGATCTCCATGGCAGTGATTCTTACGATTCCTGTGCCGATGCTTTTGTTTTTCTTCTTTGATAATTTTCGATTCTTGCTGTGCATCCCTTCAATTCTTACTTCCCCATTTAAATTTTTATCTTTATTGAGAACGATAATGGGTGGGGAGTAGACGTTTAGGGCTTTATTTGCATTTAACGTTGGGTTGATGATTTTACTCAAATTTGGGATTGGACTTGACTTTTATTGATCTTAAACTGTTTGTTATGCACTGTATGGTTGTTAATTGCCAATTTGGGGGATTGTTAGTGCCATTGGTTTTCAATTCTAGTACGTTTAAATTCTTGCTCACTAAGTGCTTGATAAAATGTCTCAATGAATTGATTTTCCAGCTTCTGCAATTTTTAACATGTTGACATGTAGAATTTTATTTACCCTTATGTTTAACTGTGCTTTAAGGTTGTCATTGCACATTTTAAACCTACTTATGAGTTGATATCACCTTGATAAATTAAACTCAGTTGGAGGATGCATAGGTTTGGGTAGAATGGATTGTTTATTGCTGAGTAGAGTAGTAGCCATTATTGTTTCAACTTACATTGTTATTGAACTTGGCTATTTGCTTTCGTGCAGTGGCTCCAAAACGAAAAAGCTCTGCTCTAGCTTCGAGCTCTGCCAGCCAACCCCCCAGCGCAGATTCAGTGGACATTTCTAAGGTGCCAGCCTGTGTTCCAAGTGTTAAAAAGGTTCCGTATGCTCGATTCACCAAATGCTCATTCATCCCAACGAGCTATTTGGATTTTAAACTGCTGGAGAAACTTGGCATAAAAAATGAAGTCCAACAGCTTATCGCCCACATTGGCTGGGAGCGGATTTTCATGCTCAATGAGAAAGTCTATCCTACCTTGACAAGGGATTTTGTGTCCACTATCACTTGTAAACCAGGCTGCGATCTCATCAATGATCCAGGTTCTGTTTCATTTTTTTTGGACACTATAGATTATAACCTCATGTTCCATGAATTTTCAGAATATCTTGGATTTCCACACCTGGTGCCAGATTGTTATGATGATTACTCTAAAGACGGTGCGTGGGCAATCATTCGAGACACTGTGACTGCCACACAGTATGTCTCAGGAAAAACGAAGGCGCATCATTTGAACAGCCTTGTTCTGTGGATCCTCCATCGATTTTTTTCATTATCTTTGTTAAGCCATGCAGATTCAACGGGCCAAGTCAACTTACCGGAAGCCCTGTTTCTCGAGTGCATGATCCAGGGTGTCCGAATAAATAGCGCCACTCATTTCTGGCACAAATTGGAGGAGATGCAATGGAAGTCAAAAAAAGTGACCTAAATCGCACTTGGGGGATTTGTCACCGCCATAAATAAGCGTGTCTGCCACCCATTGAAAAAGTACAAATCATTGTCTTCCATTGCCATAATTGATCAGAAGATGCTTATCAATATGAAGGTCCTAGTGAAGGATGTGACAATGGCTGATGGCTTTCGGTTGTCCACTCGAGATGATTATTTGCACGGCGTCGAGCGCAGTCTAGGAGGCCTGCCATGTGACAATGAGGAGGATCCTGAGGCACCAGCTCCCCCAGTCCCTGAGCACCATCAGTTTTCTTCCGCGCATTATGATGTGATTATGGAGCGGATGATACCATAGCTGCATCAGTGGACACCATCTCAGCATCTCAGGCAGACATTCAGTCCCAGATGGACCAGCTGATCCAGGGATTTTTCGCCTGGTCTGCACGGTTTGATGCCCATTTCCCACCGCCACCACCACCACCACCAGATCAGTGATCAGGGAGACTTCTTATCTTTTGTTTTGATTTTTATTTATTTTATTTTTTTTCATCTTCTTCATATGTAATATTCTTACTTGCTGGGGACAGCAAGTTTTTATGTGGGGGGTAGGAGACATTAACTTCATATATATATGTAATTAACAGCCGTTGATGTATGATGTATGTTTATTTCTGTTTTAGCTTCTTTGTACTTTATTGTCGTTGCCTTAATATCTTTATCTCAGCTTGGCTTAACCTCAGTTATTCTTGTTGTGAATGTTTTGAACTTTAATTGGAGAATGGTCTATCTTAAAAACTGATCTTGGCAAATGAGTAGTTGGAAGTTTTAGAAGCAAATTGAATCTCAATCAGTCATATATCTTGTGATTTCCAATCTTTCATGCACTATAGGCTTATTTGTAAAAATTTAAAAAATTCAGTGCGTAAGAGTTTTTGAGTGAAGGAATTTTAGGATGGTTAGAACCTTTCTCATCACCCTTTGAAACATGATAACAACTTAAACAAGTTTAGGACATGATTAAGGTAATTTGTTTCTTTGATAACCACTTTTAAATAGCTTTAGACCTACCTATTTATGTTATTTCCAATGCTAGCCCAGTTGAGCCAATTTGGTATGCTAAAAGCGTACTATGCAATTTTCTTATTACACTCTTAATTTACCATTTAGCCTAAATGCCTTTGCTAACCTTTTTTAAGAATTGGCCACTCTAGGATTAGGTTGGAATATCATTGAAAGTTGAATAAGGGTATCTATTGTTGAAATAGTGGAAGTGTGAGAAGAATTGTTGAATTTTGTGGGTGTTATTTAGTATGGTGTTAAACTTCCCTTATTAGAAAACAAAATGGGTATAAGAAAATCTAGACTTTGGGTACCCCAGTTGAAAAAAAAAAGAAAAAAAAGATCATGAAAAAAAAAAGAAAAAAAAAGAAAAAAAAAGATGATGAAAAAAAAAGAGGAAAGAGAAAAAAAAAGATGATGAAAAAAAAAGAGGAAAGAGAAAAAAAAAGAAAAAAGATGAAAGTTTAATGAGTTTTGTTGTTTTTAGTTAATTTTGATGTATTGAATATAGAAAAATTCAAGTGTGGGGTACCTTTGAGTAGAAGAAGACATACTCATATTTACGGATAATTGGGTTTAAAAGTGAATTAAAAAGGGAAGTTCATCACCTTGTTGTTTTGAGTTCGATGTATATTATGTATGGGGAAGTTTAGACAACAATGGAAATTATGGGTGAATTGAAGGTAGGACATGGACAATCTTGTTCAGTTTTGGGTAGTTGAAATTTTAGGTAGAGTGGCTAATTCTTTGTTTGAATTCTTTAACTTTTCTTGTTAGCCAATACCTTAACCTAACATTACAACCCTGGAATAAGTCCTTTTGATCCTGTTCTTGATTTGAGTTGTTTAAGTGGAGATGACCCTTGTGGTTCCGGTGCTAAAGGAGAGGCGTATGATTATCCTGAGTTTTAAGTGCGAAACCTGTATGCAAATTCATTTGCATATTTAATTTCTTTGCTCAATTGCTGGAATGTATTGGTTATTTTGTTTTGAAAAGAGAAAATTGGTTTTGAGCTTAGCACACACACATGTGAAATTACTTAATATAAATTGATTTGAGGATTTGTAACTAAGACCCTTCTGCTTGGTGCTATGATTGTTGTTAAGTTTTCGTATTCTGAGTTAGAGTTTGAAATTTAAGGAATGTGGATAATTCATTTACTCGAGGACGAGCAAAGTCTAAGTGTGGGGTATTTTGATAACTTCAATATGATACTTAGTTTTGATGGTGTTTTCATTTGATTTTTGGGTGTTTAGTTGTGTTTTTGTGTCATGTTTTGTTTCCTTTAGGTTAATTTTACTAATCTTAGTCAAATTGGAATTTTGATGCATTTTAGATAGTTTTTGATGGATTTTGATTTGTCCTTACAGGTGTGGTTCTAGGTACCTCACGGTCACAATGGATTTCATTGTGACCGTGACATAAAGAGAAGTTGAAGACAGGAGATGACGTAGAGGGGTCACGGTCACAATGGATTTCATTGTGACCGTGACATAGCAAACGTTTGGACAGAATGCAGTATGAAGCATGCCACAGTGGCAATCAATTTCATTGTCACCATCAAATAAAAATTATTAAGGCAGAATCAGAGCAGCACGTACCTCACGGTGACAATGAAATTCATTGTCACCGTGAAATAATTATTTCCTGGACAGAAGCAAAAATTGAAGACATGTGGTCTCTAGGATTTTCTTCAGTATTACTCGGAAGACACCCTAAATTCCTAGAAGGTAATGAACTTGCTATTTGTCCCAATTGAACCTCAAGATTATGAATGGAGGAAGCTTGATTTTTAGTAATTTGATCAATTTTTGCCTCAAGCTTCTTTTGGTTCTCATCCTGAGAGCTAATCTGAAAATTAATCTCCTCAATAAATTTATCAATTTTCCCTTCAAAAACTCCAAATTTATCTTGTGGTTGTTGAAAACCTACATTTCTATTTTGGTTATTATTATTATTATTTCCCCATGAAAGATTAGGTGGCTTCTCTAACTAGGATTATAAGTATTAGAATATGAATTACCACATCCTTGGCCTTGAATAAAATTCACTTTTTCCGCTTTACTAGCCAATCCTAAAATGCAATTCTCACTAATGTGACCTTGTTGACCACACATAGTGCATGCAGTTTTTGAACTTCCCTCCATTGCTAGACTATTAACCTTTTGAGTTAAAGGCTCTATTTGTGCTTGTAAGGCTACAATAAAATCTATGGCATGGATCCCCCTAATATTAGAATTAGATTCTCTTACTCTTTCTGTTGGCCACATACAATTGTTCATAGCCATTTCTTCTAGCAATTCAAAAGCAGCTTCTATTGTTTTCCTCATCAAAGAGCCACCAGCTGCAGCATCTATAGTCCCTCTAGTTGTAGGGTTCACTTCATTATAAAAAGTCTACATTAGCAACTCCCTTGGAAGGTTATGGTGAGGACATATTCTCTGCAATTTTTTAAATCTCTCCCAAGCTTCATACAAAGATTCATTATCATTTTTCACAAAAGTTGTGATATCTTTTATAATTTTGGCAGGAAAGTATTTGGATAAAAATACTTGGGCCAATTGGTCCTAAGTAGTTATTGATCCTCTAGTTAATGAATTCAACTAAGCCTTGGCTTTATCCTTTAAAGTGAAAGGAAAAAGTTTAAGCTTAATTGTATCATTAGAAACTCCACTAATTTTAAAAGTATCACATATCTCTAGAAAATTTGCCAAATGAGCATTAGGATCCTCATTTTCCAAACCATAAAACTGAATGCTATTTTTAATCATTTGCAAAAGAGAAGGTTTAATTTCAAATTGGTTAGTATTTACCGTAGGCCTTACCACACCTTGTTGAGCACCACTCAATGCGGGTGTAGCAAAATCCATTAACCTTGGTGGATTTTCCTCTTCAGCCATGATTGGTCTTTTATTTTTATTCTTCTTTTGGTTGAATTTTCAGTTACTTGACAAATATCACTCAATTTCAGGATTCAAAGGTTCAATCTCTTCTTGAGAACTTCTTGTACTAGGCATGAACTTATCAAATCCTCTAAAAACAACACAAAACAAAAATAAGCCAAACTTTATAAACAAACAAGCAAAATAAGATAAATATTGTAATCCAAAATCATAAATCAAGTTTCACAATGGCAACAAATAAAACATCACTCCCCGGCAACGGCGCCAAAAACTTATTAGCCTAATTCTAAGTGCTAATTCCGCAAGTATACGGTGTACCGGTTATAGTACAAAAGATGTCGATCCCAGGAGGAATGTGCTAATTTTTACACACTATTACTACTCAATTTTAATCTTGTTTATAATGATCATAAATTTGTTGGTTAAATCTAAACTACATTATTATATAAACTAATTAAACCTAGTTCATGTTAATCAAAGAAGACAAAACATATAATGAAGAATTAACAATTATTAAACTTGATTCCAATCATTTAATATAAATCTAATCTCTTAAGCAAGTCAAGTTGGGATATAGTTCCAATTTATTCTCTCAACATAAATTAGAGTGCCTAAAACATACATTTATAATTCTAACTCATAATTTTCATTAATGAATTAGACGGTTATACATGAGAATTTCAAGAATAATCACCAACCTATAACAACCATTTAATATTATGATGTCTCAAATTATACTTCAATGATGAACTTCCATTAGATGTAAGTAAGAATTTATCTTTCAATTAAACACTTACTTATAAAGATTATGCATAAAAATACTAATAGAAAATTCTACATTAAAAGACTACTAATTTAGACGGAAGTGGAAAATAACATAAATATTCAAGTTCTCAAATAATATTCATTTGATTTACAGAGAAGAAATAATAGATAAGAGTAATGAGAAAGAAATCTTTCAAACCTTTTCTCAAATCCTTGTAAAAATTCTTTTTCTCCTTGGTCTTCTTCTTCAAAACATGAAAACAACCTAAGTAAATCTAACTACAGTGCTTACAGGAAATAAATAAAAATTTAACTTATAATAAAAATAATTCTCTAAATTACATCATACTAAAATTACAGTTGACAAACAAATTTATAGAATTCAAAATGTTGCGTTCCCTCCTTTAAAAGTTACAAATGTATGCCTTTTCAAATCACTTTTTGTAGAAAACTGCCCCAACGGATAGTTCTGTCGCGTTCGCGATCACTGTCGCGCTCGCGACAGAACACGGATTGCCCTTTTTCCTTTTCCTTTCTTTCCTCTTTTCTCTTCCTTCTCTCTGCCCATTCACGACTCGTGATCCCCTTTCACGAATCGTGACCCTCTTGTGTGAGTCATGAGTTTGGCTCACGTCTCGTGAACTGCTTCCCTTCCTTCTTCTTCTCTTTTCCTCTCTTCTTTTTTGGCTCTTCACGACCGTGATCTCCTTTCATGAGTCGTGACCTCTGCTTTGCCTTATTTCTTCTGCACTTGTATTTTCTATTTTCTTAATTGGCCCTTCACGACTCATGACCCCTATTCACGAGTCGTGCTCCTCATTCCAGCTTCATCCTTTTCTTCACGAATCTGCTCTTTCCTCCACCAGTTAGGCTCTTTTCTTCCTTTTTTCAATCGAATGACTCTATAAAATACAAAAACAACTAAACTAAACAAATAACATGACAAATACATATATTTACATAATTAACTTCTTAAATTCACATAAAATATATACTAAATAATACATCAATTAGGCATAACTAACATATAAAAGATATTAATAAAAACTCATCAAACACAAACAACCTATTTAATACTCACTCACCCACACTTAGAACCAACATTGTCCTCAATGTGAAGAAATGAGAGAAAAGTAAACAAGAAAAATAAAAATAAAATAAAATAAAAGTAAGAGAAATCAAGAAAAACTTCCCTAATTATGATGAAGGTGGAGGTGAGAGAACCAAATACCCAGCTTGTGCTGTAAATGTATCCACCTTATGTTCAAGCCTCCTTTGTCTTCTAGCCATTGAAGAAAGTTGATCTTGTATAGAAAGCTCATTTTGTAAAAGCTGCTCAAGCATGATGTTATTTCAGTTATAGTTGGTCGACTCACCAAGTCAGCGCACTTTCTACCTGTTAGGAATGGTTATTCAATGGATAAGATAGCAGATATTTATGTGAATGAAGTGGTCAGACTGCATGGCATTCCCTTATCAATTGTGTCAGATCGGATCCGGGGTTTATGTCAAAATTTTGGAAACAGTTGCAAATGGCTTTGGGTACTCGATTGAATTTCAGTACTACTTTTTATCCCCAGTCAGACGGGCAGTCAGAACGGGTTACTCAGGTTCTAGAAGAAATGCTTCGGGGTTGTGCTTTAGAATTTTTGGGCAATTAGGATAAATATGTGTTGCTCATAGAATTTGCCTATAATAACAGTTATCAGACAAGCATTGCAATGTTACTGTATGAGGCTCTATATGGACAGAAGTGTAGGACTCCAGTCTGTTGGACCGAATTAACTGAGTGTTCTTTGTTGGGCCAGAATTGGTTAGAGATACCAAAGAAAAGATCCGAGTAGTACAACAGAATTTCAAAGTAGCCAAGGATAGACAGAGATCCTATGCTAACATAAAGTGGAAAGACATTCAATTTGAATTCGAAGACAAGGTGTTTCTTAAAGTGTCACCTTGAAGGAAAGTTTTGCATTTCGGCAAAAAGGGTAAGCTAAGTCCTAGATTTATCCGACCTTATGAATTGATGGAAAGGATTGGATCAGTTGCCTATAAGTTGGCCTTACCATTAGAATTGGCTAAGCTGTACGATGTATTCCATGTGTATATCAGTTCAAGATGTAAGAGTTCAACCAGATTATTCGTATGATGAAGAACCGAAAGCTATTTTAGCTTAAGAAGTGAGACAAATCAAAAGTAAGCAAATTCCTTTGGTTAAAGTATTCTAGCAGCACCATGGGGTTGAAGAAGCTACTTGGGAGCTAGAATCAATTATAAGATCTCAGTATCCATAATTGTTTGGTTCAGGTAAGAATTTTGCGGATAAAATTCTTGTTAGGAGGGGAGAGTTGTAACACCCCGATTCCTACCCCAGTAGTAGTGGAACTTTGTTTATGAGTTATTGCATGTGCTTAGTCTAAATAATAGTTTATGTGGAGTCAATGGCGTGATTATGTTAATTGTGTGGTTGCATTTTTGAGGTTGAGGAGTTAGAAGAACTAGAAGTGTGTTGTCAAAACCACCAATGGCTAAGTGACATGTGGCAAGGAAGAGAAAAAGGAGGGGTATATAAACTAAGAGAGAGAAAATGAGAGAGAGCCACTCATTTGCCCTCTCACATTTCCCTCTGCCTGTTCCTGTTTGTATCTTCTTCTTCCCTCTTCTTGCCCTAGATTTCTTGAGTTGCTTTTTGGTGGGATTTGACAACACAAGAGGTTTATTAGTATTTTTGTTGTTCTTTTTCTTCTTTTTCTTCTTCTTCTTCCTCTTCTCTTTTGGTGTTCCTGTTGGTTTGTGTGGATGTGGTGCTTTTTTTAAACTTTTGTGTGTTTTGGGTTTGATGGTTCAGAAATACCTACTAAAGAGCCCAACGGGAAACAGGTAGCAAGTGGTAGTGCAGGCCCTTGAATTTGTGGAGCTAAGGATATCAAGGTTTGGGAATTTTATGAATTTGTGTATATTTTAATTTATATATTTTGGTTTAATTTTCTGGAAATTTTTGAGGTTAAAGTTGTTTATGCCTATTTAATGTTGTGGGTTTTTGATTAATTTGAATTGTATTTCCATGGTTGTGATTTATTGAACCAAAGTATGAATTTATGTGAATTTTGAGGCAAAATTTTTGGTTTGATGAATTTCTAGTTTCGATGAATGAAATTGAAGTTTTGTTTCATAATTTCTAGCATAAAACTTGGGTTTTATGTTGTAAGATGTGTTTTGAATACTTGATTGTGTTGGTGATGAAGTTTTTGGACATTTGAAGGATTGGGGGAAAAGTTTGAAGGAGATGGATTTCTGCAGATCGGCTTGACTGCTGGAAAAATCGACTCTGTCACGAGCGCAATAGCACTCGGTGATCTAAGCCCTCATCTGCTGCCGAGCTTTAGCTCAACGTATCTCTATCGTGAGCACGATAGAGAGCTCGGCTGCGGAGCTGTGTGTGGGAAGATTGCCGTTCCGGGCTTGCTTAAGTGCGCGAGCACGATAGTGACTCAGTTGGCTCTCTATTGCGAGTGCGGCACTAGGCGAGCTTCGCATCTGTCGCAAGCGCGACTCCTTTTGCTTTCAAAATGAGTTTTTTTTCTATGCATTCGATGATTTATTTCCGATCCTGTGATGCTATTATACTTATGCATGGATGATTTTATATATAATATGTAATTGATATGATGAATAATGCATGGCCTACAAGAGTCAAATTAGTGGATAGATAGGCATGCCTATAGAGTTCTATTAGCTGCAGCCCAAATGTGTTCTGGACCCTGATCAAGTCCCCATTTAGGTCCTCGCGATCCTTAATGTGTTCAGATCTTGTTTAATATGCCCCAATGTGAAAATGTTTTTGGATGAAAAGTAAAGATGTTTCTTTTGACTATACCCACGGGCTACGAATGTGTTCGCTCGTTATCCGCTATTCTAAATTTGCAGGCACTTTGTTGTTGATTATATGAATGAAAAATTATTGTGAATTATGTTCAGATTATGAGTGTTATGAATGTGATTTGTGATATTTAAAGCTATGATTTTCGTTAAATGTATTTGTAAGCATGTGCTATATATGTGTGCTTTACCTTAACGATCATTATGAATGACCGTTCATATCTATGTTTTTCCCCACTAAGAGTTATCGCTTAGCAGGGGTGTTTCATTCGTGCAGGTGCAGAAGAAGTGGAGTTTTTGGGAATGTCTCCGTAGGCCAGGCCAACGCAGTAGGAGTGAAGTTGTGGAAGCATAGTTTTTGTATTATGTATAACCCCCTTTTGTAATCTTTTGGTTTCATTTTGTATTAATCTTCTTGTAATCGTTCAGCTATGTAATATGGAAGTTTGTAATTTTTGTAAAGGCACCCTCTGTACTATTACCTCTTGTAATGAATCCTTTTGTTATATCAATTAATGACCTTTGAGATTTAAATTTTATTTTCCTCTGCTATCTATATTTATTTTTGTATATGTGTTATTGTGGATCGTATAATGATACCCTTATCCATACGAGTGTTCACTCCCTCCAGGATGAGCTTCCTTACGTATGGGTATGGGGTGTTACAGTCCGATTGGTCATTATGCTCGTGATGAGCTAGACCCATTAGTAGGGACCATGCTTGGGTAACCCTAAAGTAACATCACCCTGACCAAAGCTTATGTAATAGCAATAGATACTTCCCCTAGGAAAAATGAACCGTAATACAAGGCTTGTCATGTGGGCCGTCATGTATTAAACAAAATAAAACAAATTAAGTGGTCTTCTATCAAAAGCTTTCATGCCCCAGTGGATTCACCTTAATTTGGTTGAAGTGTCCAAATACATAATGGCTGAAACTCATACATTTGCACATTTTGAGAGACGTTGCGCTACTGGTTTCCTGCCATACACTATACATATTCCTTGGGTCCCTTGTTGACCCACGGATTAAGCACACCTAGGAAGATACTAATTGACCTTGTGTGAGGGAGTTAAAAGGTTGGAAGGATCTACTTGCTTGTATGTGGTTGTGACGTGCTGCATAGCTCACGATCATGCATCATATACGTCATTCATGTATCATTCTGACAAAGTAAGTTCTGCAGCCATCATAGATTCATTCGGGTGGTCTAGGGATCTCGGTGGACTACTGATCAGGAATCCTATCTCTGAGTTGTCAAGAGGCATATTAGTTTAGGGTTTATATTCAGAGAGCAGTAAGACTTTATCTTTAGAGTTTTCAACAGAATCTAGTATGGCTAATCCTTCGAGAGAGTCTGATGTAACCTGCACATTGATTACTGAGGAAATGGGTAGGAGATCAAAGGAGTTTGAAAAGAGGATGATGGCAATGATGGGGAATATGACTGCTGTAATGACACAGCCTACTGGGCAACCACCAGTTGCTCCTGTAACAGAGGCAAGATCCGGATAGAGAAGATCCCCCAGTGATTTTACGCCCACCAGTGGCTGAACCTAGGGGTGCACTCGAACCTAAAAGGGCTATAGACCTTGATAGTGATTCCTTTGAAGAGGACCTAGAGGGCACAGTCTCAATAAAGGGCAAGAGGGCTAAAGTTAAGGAGGCAATGTGAAGAAAGATGGAGGAAAAGTTTGAGGCCATGATGAGGATGCTGACTATGGGAAGGGGAATGAACCTTGAGGATCGGGAGTTGGACGGTGACAATATGATCCCCCGGAAGTTTAAGATGCCCGATATTTCTAAGTTTGATAGCACTTCTGACCTTACGGCCCACATCAAATAGTACTCACTGGTTAGGAAGTTGAAAATTGAGTACTTCTATTTGAGTTTTATAGGGGATGTAATTGACGGTAATCACGGGTTGGACAGAAGGTCCAAAGAAGATTGGGACCTATTGACTAAAGAGTTCGTAAGGTAGTATGATTGCAGTACTAGAATGGAGATCACACTGAAGGATCTAGAGTTGCTACAGTAGAAGTCTAGAGAGTCTTTTCATGAGTATCTCACTTCATAGAGGAATTAGGTTATGGAGATAAAGTGTAAACTTGATACTCCTTATCAGATTCGGTTGGTCATTAGGAATGCCAACCCATACCTGAGGGATGGATTGAAAATGAAAGGGCTGAAAGATTGGAAGTCTTTAAAGGACATCACCATAGAGGTAGAGAGTGAGTACATAGCAAGGAGGGCAACCAGTGAGTCTTATGCCAAGAAGAGCTACAACAATCAGGGGGCAAACAAGTTAACAAGCTCCAGCAGTGGTAACAGAGCCATAAAGACGATTGAGGTTTCGATAATGGGAGTGAATCAGAGGTACCTCTCAAATTTGGGTGTTATGTGTGTTGAAAAGACTGGTAAAGGAGGGGACGTTGCAACCCCTGCCACCCAGGCAAGCCAGAACAAGGACAACCAGGGCATAGAGACAATGAATATTGTGCATTCCACCAGCACACTAGGCTTATGACAAACCACTACACGAGACTGAGGCACCAGATTTAGGATTTAATTGATAGTAAGCAGATAACTGATCCTGAATAGAGGAAGAGCAAGAATAAGTCCAATTACACTGTCGTACCACTACCTGTCTTTATTATTGGGTCGAGCCTACCTGATTAGTATGCATTACAGGAATTGTATGGTAATGAGTATGTCTCTATCACTCTCCCTGAGGCAAGTGAAGAAGGGACACCTGTGGCGATGATAGATTGTTGGTCTACTAGTGAGAGTGGAGAAGAAGACGAGAAAGAGGAGAAAGGTCAAAATTTTTTGGATCTATGGGATTTAGATGAAGAGGAGAGGAGAGTTAGGGCTATAACAAGAAGTGGGAGAGTAGTCCCAGAAGTCGAGAAGTCACTGGACCCAGTGCAAGCACCTGCTGGTAAAGAGCGGAGGAGGATTCCATAATGAAGCATTTAAAAAGGACCACAGCTCAGATATCTATTAGGGACCTTTTGAGACAGTCCCCTTCGCACATGCAAAAGTTAGTTGAGGCCTTGTGTGAACCTATTATGGCCACCACGATTTCTTCATCTGAGTTGCTAGATTTGGTTAAAGGAGGATCAGGGGAAAAGTTGGTATACTCTAATACTGACTTGCCAGTGGAAGGCTACAATCATAATCGGCCACTGTATATCAAGGTGCAGATTAATAATAAGCACCCGACTTGTGTCATGGTTGATAATGGCTCATCCATAAATATCTGCCCTTTAGTTGTACTTCATGCTTTTAGGCTAGATGAAAGTATGTTGAGCAAATCTGACTTGACCATAACAGCCTATGACAACTCTCGAAGACAAGCATCAGGAACTTTCACAACTTTAGTCAGGACTGGGCCTATTGAAATGGAGGCAGAATTTGTGGTCTTCCCTATTCTAGTGAACTTTTTTGCTCTACTTGGGAGGCCATGGTTCAAGAAGTTGGGAGGAGTGCCATCTACCCTGCACCAAATGATCAAGATACCACATGAAGAGGAGGTGGTAACTATTAAAGCTGCAAGAGAAAACCAAGTGTTTGCCTTGGGGATCTCTAACCAACCCTTCAGTGGCTTTCATATATCTGTGATTAGTAAGAGTGGGGCTCAGCTGATAGCCCTCAAGTAGTAAATATGATGAAGAAGATGCACTTTCTCCCAGGGGCTGGTTTATGCAAGAATCTGCAAGGGCTACAGTTAGCTGTCACTACAAAAGGCCAGAAGGATCGAAAGGGATTGGGATACAAAGGTGAGAATGGCAACAAGAAAATGTCAGAGAAGATCCCTAACAATTCAGAGAGTTTTGTTCCCACATCCTCAGTTTGTGCTTACACTTGAGAAGAAGAGCCTCAGTAGGTAGATGGAAAAACCATACCAGAGTCAAAATCTTCAATGATGTCTTCGATTGGGATATTGTGGTTATCAAATCTATAGAAGACTTTTGGGATGAAGAGATCATGACCCAATGCAGTGTCTGGGATAGGGAAGGGCCCGAGGAGATTGTCACTGACAAGCTGCTAGCTACTAGTTGAAGGGAAAAGAAAAGGTGGTGGTTGAAGCAACCAGACTAGATTTAAAGATTTAGGACCTGAAGATTTCATCGGAGCTAGTTGAAAAGCCTCTATAAGGCAAAGAAGCCAATCAATAGTCAGTGGCAACATCGACGTCGGTGGAAAGTGGAGACACTAGTTATTTAGATAATCTTTTTATGCCAGAACTTTTCAATACTGACAATGTTGATTATGATTATATTAACGTGATGAACAATTTTTCTTACTTATTTGATGTTTCTGATGATTTCATTTCACATGATCATAAACATGATGCATTCATTTTTGACATGAACTCAACTAGTAAAACTTCATTTAATCTCGGAACTTTGGGGAACTCAAAGGAAATTTTGATAGCATCAACATAACTCCTGAGGAGAGGTTAAAATTTGAGAGAATTTTAAAAAAATATGAAAAGGTCTTTGCCTGGACCTATGAGGACATATCGGGAAATGACCGAGACGTCATTGAACATACCATTCCAATTTACCCAGAGTATAAACCTGTCGAGTAAAAACATAGAAGACTTAGACTAGAATGGGCACAAAAGGTGAAAGAAGAGATCCATAAGTAGATTGAGGCTAAGTTTCTAATAGAGGTCCAATACCTGACCTAGTTGGCCAATGTAGTTCTTGTGGCCAAAAAGGACGAAAAAGATCGAGTGTGTGTGGACTATCAAGACCTGAACAAAGCTTGCCCAAAGGATGATTTCCCCTTGCCTCATATTGATGCGCTGGTAGATAGTACGGTTGCTTGCATGATGTACAACTTTGTGGATGGGTATGCAGGGTACAATCAAATACTCAACAATATCATAGATCAAATTAAGACGGCTTTTACCACTGAGTGGGGCACATTTGCCTACCGGGTTATTCCTTTCGGCTTAAAGAATGTAGGGGCAACGTATTAAAGAATGGCCACCAGAGTTCTTAATAACTTGATCCATAAGGAGGTGGAGCTGTATATAGATGACATGATGATCAAGTCAGCTACCAGAAAAGGTCATTTTGAGGCTTTTGGAAAAGTTCTTTTAAAGCATCAATAAGTATAATCTATGCCTCAATCCCAAGAAATGTATTTTCGGAGTTAGGTCGGGTAAGCTATTAGGCCATGTGGTAAGTCAGAGAGGAATTGAAGTGGATCCTGATAAGGTCAGAGCAATTAAAGAGATGTCAGTTCCTCAAAAAGAGAAGGAAGTTAGAAGGGAATGCTTCAGTACATCAGCCGGTTTATTGCCTAAATCTGCCAGTCTTAAGGCCCTATGATGCTTACCACAGTGGGGACACTCCGGCACTTTACTATTATTACCTGTTACACCCCTTCCAATACCAGATGTATAAGAGGATCCTTGTCTCCTGCCCCTGGAAGCTGGACTATTAACTGACTCTGCTAGAGAAGTCATGCAGGAATCTCTTGATCTCTTGCCTGAGTGTGACCCACCTCTATTAGGATTCTTTCTTTGCATTCTCTCTTTTTGAATCTCTAATGACCTCTCTGCTCTCATAGCTGCATGTACTATCTGGTAGTAACTCACAGTTTGAGATGTACTCATAGAGATCAACAACACTTTAATTTGCTCATTCAGTCCCTCTTCGAATTACTGACATTTAAACTCTTCGGTTAGCACGCCAGGTGGTGCATACTTACTCAGTCTATAGAATTCTTTCTCGTACTTGGCTACAGACATACCTCTTTGCCTCAAATTCAAGAACTGTTTCCAATTTTCCTCTCGGTACGCCTTAGTTACATATTTATTATGGAACTATTGCTTGAAAAATTCCCATGTAAACGGGGTTAGCAGCATTGGATGCCTTAAAACTAGCTTCCACCAATCATATGTAGCATCCTGAAGTAGCAATACCACACATTCCATTTGCTGCTTAGGAGGGCACCTTATCTCCCCTAATACTCTCTGAACTTTCTCAATCCAATACTCAGCTTTGTCTGACTCATCAAGTCTAGTTCCATGGAATTCCTCCGCTCCGTGCTTTCTCATAGATTCTAGTGGAGCCTTTGGTGTTGTCATTTGATCAAACTCCCTTATCATGTCCTAAGACATTTTGAGTAAGGCTTCCACCTGTACTAATGGCACATCACGACCCTCATTAGCTGGCCTAGACTGATCAGACCCAGATAACTCAGGTTCACGAGGATTAACACTCTCCGCAGTCTCTTCTCTAGAATTGTGAGAAGGATCCATCGATCTGAGACATAAACAAGGATGTCCACATTAGATCAACACAACTATACACATCTTACTCTACCCAATTCCCAGAAAGGACTAAATGTTGGCTCTGATACCACTACTTGTAATGCCCATTCTCGACCACTCGTTTACCTTAGCTAAAGAAGTCGAGAACAGTCGCCATACAAACAATCTTTTAAAATTAAAATGTCTATTTGCATGCAGTAAAACCTGTACAAATAAATTTCGCTTACATCACATTCACATGCAGCGGATCACTTATACTCATCACATGCCTGATCATGCACCCAATTCGCTTACATACGATTTTATAAGGTTGATATTACAGACTTTGTTACCTAACACATTACATACTTTATGTTACCAAAAATAATAATTACATAATCACATAATGTAACACAAATCTACCCAAAAACCTACGCTATCAGCAACCCTAGTATGTTGACCCTTGCTAATGCGTAATTGTCCTTCGAATCACTTTGCTTTGGAACCTGCACAGATTAGGAAACCTGTGCTAAGCGATAAAGATTAGTGGGGAATAATACACAAAATAATAACAAGATGTACACATACATTTATATAGCATGTTATAACAATTAAAGGCACATAATAACTTTCATGCTTCATATTCAATGTATGCATATATTAAATGTGCACATATGCAATATAATTATTACTGTAATTAACAGACATGCACCTATGATCATACTTCTACAGTCATGCCTCATTACCATATTATAGCATCAACTTAATACAATTATAATACATTACACATTTTGATTTATATACATACATATACATATATATATATATATATATATGTATGTATATATATTCTTGATAATAAATCATATTCACATTCTCATTAATATGATATCCTTTTAATGATCACATTATTATCGTTAACCTTGTCTGCAACTCAAAGACGTGGATAACGGGTATCGCAATCAGTACTCGAAAGTACCACAATCATTTTGTATCCAAAGATACATGCTCGCAATTAGTACCCGTAGGTACAGGAATAATCAATATAATATATGTGAATCCAACAAAGATTCAAATAATTAAAAGATTGCCAAAGGAATCGGACGCTATCGGCCGCACTTCTTAAACCCTATTGGTATGCCTACCTATCCACTACTTGACTCATAGGCTAATTATTATTTCCAGTTATCTATAATTCAATTACAGTTTACATTACTCACATAATCATATGTAATTGAGCTTAACATATAATAGATCGCATACACTTGTAAGTATACAATGGTATTCACATTCTATTCATATACAATCTCATCTACCAAGTATAAACTCCAGTATGCTTATTTATAGACCCAATACAATATAATTTAATCATATACGATCAATATTGTATGCCATGTCATGTTTAGTAATTAAAAAGCATGTATACATTTAACTACTTTATTAAACTACTATGCCATAGCATCTTTTCCATATAGTTACAATCGACAAACATTCATATACCCATTTCATAATGTTAGACATGTGTTGGACAAGCTATAGGTACTTGTAATGAAGTTCGGGTGTGTTACACCCCAAAGTGGCCCTAGAAAAATTACAGAGTTTTGTTCGAAAAAGGTAAGTTTTTGTGCGAGAGTTCTGTCGCGAGCGCGACTAGTGTCGCGGGCGCGACAGAGCCCTCCAGCAGTTTTCAAACTTCAGCTGGTTGGTGTGGGCATGAGCGTTCTGTCGCGAGCGCTACAGAACCCCCTCGCGAGATGTGTGTATAAGTGGGACTAAGAGACTTGGAGTTGTAGGGAGTTGACACATGGCATCGTAGAGGAGTGACAAGTGGCATCGTAGAAGAGTGACAAGTGGCGGCATAAGAGTTTGACAAGTGGCATTGTAGGAGTGTGCCAAGTGTCATTGTAGGGAAGAGACATTTGGCTTGGCTTGGCTTGGCTTGATTAAAGGAAATGGTTGGCATTTAGTGAGGTTGGTTGGCTTTGGATGTGCATTGACCGGCCATTCCTTTCCTCCTTTTCCTTTCATTTCCTACTTTTGGCCTTTTGTCCTCCTTTTATTTCCTTGGCTCTTGGGTTTTTGCCGTGCTCCTCTTACCTTGCCATTTTCTTTTCTTTTCTTCTTCATTTGTCTTGTTCTTTGAGAGAATCGTTTGAATTAGTTTGAAGAGAGTGAGTTAAGGGCTTGATTAGGTCTCTTCAAAAGGTAAGTTGGATTGATTTTCCGATCTGACCTCCTTTCTCTTTCTGTTCTTGATTTAAAGTGAAAAGAGGATTAACCTAAGTGTTTTGCTCTGGTTTTGCATGAGAGTTATGGAAAAGGGAAAGGAGAAGCTCAGAATCAATTAAAGAGAAGCGGTTAAGCCACCTAAGGTAGGGATCGAGTGTGATTGTGTTAATTTTGCATGTGTTTACATGAAAAATGCTTGAACAAAGACATGTGGAAATAAAGAGATGCTTGTTGAGCTTTAATGAGCTCAAGATGTTCATTTTGATTGCTTGCAGTGTTCATGACATGTGTATATATGTTTATAAGTATGTGAATTGATCAAGAGAGTGTGTGTGTAAATGATAGAGTTTGATTTGGCAAATTCTGCTTATTTGTCATCTGACCCCTGTGTGATGTTTTTGTCATAAGTATAGTTGTAGACGTCTAAATTGAGTGATGCTTGATCCATTAGAACAATGACTTATATATCTATAAATGTCATAGAAATACGCTTGAGCAAATTAGTGCTCTAAGACCCTGAAAATTGGCCAAAACAGAGGTGTCTCTACCTTGACCGGTTCAGTTGACAAGTTCAGATTATTTAGATCATATATGATGTTATAAATGTCCAATTGACTTGACAATTGTCCCATTTGAAATTTAACATCCTAGGGAAGATTTGTCAAGAAGGAAGTTTTGCCTAATAATGTCGTTTTGATGTCTGTTTATCCTGAACAAAATTGATGTTATTGGGTTTTTGTTTGGATTTCCGTGGCTCTGTCACGAGTAGTGACGACTGTCACGAGTCGTGACAGTAGGCCACTGTCATGAGTAGTGACATCTGTCACGAGTAGTGACAACCTCCACCCTTCTATTTTGACCATTTTATGTGTTTTTCTTCCCGAATTGAACCCGTATTGCACCCGAACTTCAGGGTAAGTTCCTATAGCATGTCCAACTCATTTCTAACCTTATGGAATGAGTATGTGAGTGGTTGTCAATTGAAAATATAAGTGATTAAAGCTATGGCATAAGAGTTTAATAATGAAATTAAATGTATATATGCTTTTTAATTATTGAACATGATATGCATGTGATGTTGATCATTTATGATTGAATCATAATGTGTGAAGTCTATGAACATGTAGAATGCATTATGCATTTGATTAGTTAGTAAAGTAGAGTGCAAAGATGCATTGATATTATATGGCTACATGTGAGTATATGCATAGGGTATATGTATGCACATGGTTTGCTCCATTAATATGTAAATAGTGTATAGTGTTCTTGAATGAATAATAGAGTACATGCAATGTATCTGATATAGAGTATAGAGTCTTTATGTTTAGCCTGACTGGCCATAGCAGTGGATAGATAAGCATGCTTATAAAGGGATTATCGAGGGCAGCTGCCAAGATTCCGCCCCGTTTGGGCGAAGCGGGTCGACCCCCGAGAATGGTCATTTAATAGAGATAGATGAAAATGTTTTGTGACTTCGGTCTATCGAAAATGTTTTATAGTGTCCCGTATCCGTAACTAAAGGAAGTCAGGCCTGTTTTGTTAAAGGTTGTGTAGTGAACTTGAGATGATTAAAGTGTTGCTTCGAATAAAGCTATAGTACATGAGAGTAATGTTTAAATACATGACAGTTTTGTATACAAGTGTATGATTACATGAGTATGTTTACATGTATGTGAACACATGATAGCGTATATTTGAATAAATGAGATGTACAAGTTATAGTGTGCATGAGACAGTGAAAGAGTAAATGTTACTTATATGTGAGCTCAGAGTACTTGATAATCGAGTATGCTACCTATACACGTATAAGAGTTATATGCATGAGATATATGATTGTGTGATTTATTTGTGACTTCGTAAAGAAGTCCTTTGCATTATTTTCATCCCCACTAAGCGTTATCGCTTAGCACGGATGTTTATTTCCGTGTAGGTACAGGTTCGGAACAGTGAGCGGACATCTGCGGGTCAAGGCCTCTAGGAGTTTTATTTTGATCTCTTTTTGTATAAGTTAGAGATAGAGTTTTTACATTTTGAGTAACATCATTATGTAATAAAAGAGAATAGTTGTTACATGTAAATGTATATGTAAAGCTAAATGGAAACAGTTGTAATATGAACGTGTAAATGTTTATGTAGTTAATATGAAATGCAAGTGGGCCCTAGTGTAGTATTTAATTACTTTTAAATGGATGTGTTTATGCCATCCCTTCCGCTAATGCATGTACATGTATATGTAAGTGTCCGCGTAGCGCCCCGATATTCCTTACCGGGGGTATGGGGGTGTTAAAGGGTGCATTTCGGGATGAAAAACACACAAAATACAATAAACTGGGGAAGGTCGCGGAGGCAATGATTTTATTGTGATCGTGAGGTCCAAATACATGCAATTCTGCCTTCTCTCAGCATTAGTCATGGTGGCAATGAATTGGTTGTTAGCATGACATACCAAAATTTAGCAAAACAGAAGCAAAATTCAGGACTGCTTCACTACTCTATTTTGTTTAGCCTAAACCAACGTCTAAACCTCAATTTTAGGAAAAAATTCCTTCTTAACAATTGCTCCCTAGGATGTTAAGTTTCAGATGGAGCAATTTCAAGTCATTTGGATCTCTATAACAATATATACTATTCTAATGAACCTCCCAAAGTAGAGACACCTCTATTTTTGCCATTTTTAAGGGTCTTAGAGCAAGAATTCATTCATAGTCATTTCAGTGATTTTACATGTATGGAAGTCACAGTTTTAATGGCATAATAATCACTTAATTTGGAGTTCATAAAATCTATTTATGATCAAAACATCACACGAAGGTTTGGTGAAATATGAGTAGAGTTTTCCCTAGAACTATGGTTTATACTTTGGTCATGCTGTCATGGCAATTCAATTAAAAATTCCAACACACATCTCAATTTATAACATCTTATCAATTATCAAACAAGTACACATAAATCCTAAACTAATCAATCATGCATTTAATCAAGATTAACCAAAATCTAATCCCAAACCTCTTTTCCTTAGCTCCTTAGAAATCGCTTGGTTCCTTGATCAATCATCTTCTCCTTTCCTTTGATTCTCTTTACTTCCTCAACTAAAAATCCAAGTCCGATTTCCAAAATTGGATACCAAACATCAATTACCAATTCTTAAAGAAAAAGATGGAGGAGAAGGAATATAAGTGCCACCTATAGAAACCAGTTACCTTATCTTGATGGAAACACAGCACAACACAACCTTACTTGATCCAAACCAGGAGAATTGCATCTAAATAAATTTATGAAGGGAAGAAATGAAGAAGGAGAAGAAGAAGCAAGAGTGAGCCGATCCATCTACAGCAATTGAACTTCTCTCATCTTAAAAGGCTTTATATTGCATGCACAAATTGGGTTGGCAAAGCCTAAGCTTGCCACCCGGAAATCCACTCACATCTCCCAATCTCACTCTTAGATTAATCCATCTCAATTAGTGCTAATTAATCTCTTATTAACTTAAACATGCACAATTCCAATATAGCCACTTAAAGTTGTTTTATTTACTCAATTGAGTCCTCACTTCACTTACATTTAAGTCCTGAATTAAGCAAACTTCAAATTAACTTTACTCAATTACAAAAATTAACACAATATATTACTAGGGAGTAATTCGGGCTGTTACAATTATATGGTTTGATGAGCTAGATGAGTTCAATGGTTGACATGAGATAATTGTGTAAGCTTATAACCCTATTTTAATGATTTGCGAAATGGTTTGTGCATTGTAAATGCTTATAAGCTTAATTTGAAATTGAATGTGTTGGGTTGCATGGGCACCTTGGGGTAATGCTTTGGGAACTTGGGTATTGGAAATTACCAAATGAGTTAAATTCAAGCTTGACTAGCCTGAAATGGTAAAAATTAGATTTGGTGGGTAAATGTCCTATTATGTTTGTTTGAGGTATAACTTTACTTGCATAGTTCTAAATTGAACGAGACTTAAGGGATTAAATCCATAGGAGCTATGCCTAGAAATGCGTTAGAAATAACCGTATTGATTTGGGGACCCCATAGTCTTCAAAATCTGTACCTATGTTGGTTAAATCCGGTAGGAGGGCTTTTAGAGCATGTAATGTTCCTTTGGCTATAACTCCTCAAATTTAAGATTAAAAATAATGAAAATTGTGTCATTGTGAACTTAGATTGTAGATAAACAAATGGTTAGAAGGCCATAAAGGCAGAAAACCATGTTAGGATGGGTTTTGGAGGTCATATGTGAGATTGTGGCTAAGTGCCTGAGCAAGAGGTGTGTAGTGGAGCTTTACCAAAGTTCAGGCTCTCTTGAGAGCGCGATAGAGAGCTCCATTAGGAAGTTATATGTTGGGTTGTGTTCTATCACAAGCATGAGTGTTTGCACAACCTCAACAGAAGTGAGAGTTGGTTCTATCGCGGGTGTCACACCCCAAAATGGCCCTAGTCGGATTGTGCATGCTAAGTCGGGATCGGAAGGGTATTTTGGAAATTTGTGCAAAAGAATTTGGATAATAAGGACTTAATGGTAATTAATTAAGTGTGTTAAGAAGAGAAGTGCTAGTGTGTGTTGGTGGTGTATGGAAGTAGGATATGAGTGGTTTTGGAAATGATTGGGTGTGACTCAAGTATGGTGTTTTGATTTGGAAAAGTTAAGTGGATTGTGTGGTATTATTAGGATCTGCCATGTGGGTTTTTAGGTGAGCATTGAAAGAAGAAAAAGAAAAGAAAGAGAAAGAGAGAGAGGAAACACAGATTGCAACCCGATCTCCCCTCTCGCGCCTGCCCTTCTTCTTCTCTTCTCCTTTCTCTGCTTTTCCTTTCTTTCACGTTTGGCTTGGATTGTGCTTTGCTTGAAGAGGTGAGTTGGTTTAAGATTTTGTACGTGCTCCTGTTCTTCTTCTTCTTTCTCCTATTTTAGTTAAGTTAGGGTTTGGCTAAGGATTGTGTGGTTTCTTATTTGTGCAAGCATTGGATTGTAAGGAGGAGCAAAGTAAAGGCAAGGAAAGGATTGAGGATTGATTCTGAAGCTTGATTTTTGGATCGTCATTTCCAGGTTTGGGAGTATTTTGATTGCATGCAAGGTTTAAAGAGTTTCTGTGTTCCTATCTCTGCCCTACTTCTCACTAAGCCTGTAAATGTGTTTACACTATCTAATTTCTGGAATTTATTATGTTTTGAAATGTGTATATGCATGAGTATGTGAGTAAATGTGTTAGTAATGCATTAGTAGGATTAAATTGGAAGTACTGTGTTTGGGTTTTGAAGTTACTGTTAATTGTTAGGGTTTATGTTCTTGAAGGAATTAAATGTGTCTATGCATGATTTTGGTTGATGTAATTGTTGAATTAAGTTGCAATGATCTTGTTTATGCTGTTTGGGATATCGATTGAAAGGTAATATGAGTTTTGTTGGTGCTGTGAATTAGATTGGAAATGATTTCTATTGCATTTCTGGAAAACGAAGGAATTCTGCCGTTCGCGATTGGTCGGAAGAAGAAGCAAGCGGCTCACGCTACGTGAGCTATGCTCACGTGACGTGAGCCATGCTCACGCTAGGTGAGCAAAGCTCACGCTACGTGAGCAATTGCTCACTAGGCGTGAGCTATGCTCACGCGACGTGAGCAATGCTCACGACGTGAGCATTTGCTCACTTGGCGTGAGCTATGCTCACGCGACGTGAGCAACCTTCACGTGACGTGAAGGTTGCTCAGGTCTTCCGACTCTTCTGTTTTGCTTCTGTTTTTCTTTCCCAAAGCGACCAGTTTTTATAAAATGGTTTTCAAAAGCTTTTCAGGGTATTTTCCTCTACTGTGTTTTATATTATCTTGATGACATGACTGATTATTCCAATTTATTTGGTATTAATAATATGTTATCTAAGATAAGTTATATGTAGTATTTTGGAATCAGTTTTGGATTATAGTAATCCTGTTGTATGATTGTGGGATTTTAACAGTATGGTTTGGACTTTAATATGCTTATTATTGTGATATGTATCTCACGTCATATTCTGAATGCGAAGGAATTATGAATACTGACTTTCCGATTGTTTAAGTCCCAAACATGCTCTATCTTAATGTGAATTATGCTATGCATATTTTAGTCTGTTTCTTCTTTAAGGATAATTTGCTATGCTTAAGTTTATGCTGTAACTTTCCTCGATTATGATGATGCGTCCTTGGTATTTAGCATAGTATGATTCAACATGTGTTCCTGTTATGCTTTAAAAAGATGAATAGTGCTGATGTTATCAATTGAGTTATTGCATGCTCCAGTACTTGACTTGTATGAAGTATGATTGGCATCCTCCTATGCCAGACTTATTTGAATATTATGGCTGATGTCGGAATACATTGTTATGCTCTAGCCTTGGAGCTCATTGTGTTATGTTAAATGCAATTTCGACTATGCATGGTTTATGCTTAGTATCTTCACCTAATGCATGATTAGGATTTTGTATTGATAATCATTGGCATGGTAGTGCTTCTTAATCTGATTCTTGGCATGCTTTAGAACATTGTTTAATGTTAAAATGTATGGACTATAATATGTTTTGCAATGCGAATTGTATGATTTGTGACCAACTTTATGAGAATATTTAAATGTCTGTCGTTCTCTGTTTATGCATGCTGATTATATATGCATTGTCCGATTCGAAATGTAAATTGGGTTACGCATAACCTGCTAGAGTCAAGTAAGTGGATAGTTAGGCATGCCTAATAGAGTCTTCTGTAGCTGCAGCGCCCTTTGAACGTTTGGACCCCGATCAGGTCCCTGTTTGGTTCCTTGCGAACCCTTTTCTGTATTGGATCTTGTTTAAGGTCCCTTGTGAAAATATCTGTGAAAGTTAAAGTATAATGGTTTAATCGGCTCGTACCCGTAAAGTACTGTCTGTACACTCGTTATCCAGTATCTAGAGTCAGCAGGTGTTCTTTGAATGTTTATCTGAACTGCTCTGATCTGATTTGGCTATAAATGGATTATCTGAATGAGTATATCGATATAAAGTATATCGGATTATTTCTGAATGAATGTGATTATGAAATACTGATTGTATGGCTTTATTATATGAGCATATTTATATGGATTGTGTTTTAGCCTTCGCATATTGTCCCTGTTACTTTGAAATGACTATCAGAATGCGATATCCGATTGATTATGATAAGGATTTCGGAAATCAGTTTATATGTCTATGAATGCGACTGTGGGCTTCAGAATGTATGTCTGTATTGAGTGAGCATGACTTTACATTTAACATGATTATCCGTACTTGTCATGTGATTTGTTATAAGTTTCTGATTGCTTTGAAATGATTTGATTGATGTATTTAAGTATATGACTTCAGCGTAGTTTTGTATATATATATATTAGCATGTGAACCGAAGCAGCTGTGATGGTAAGTATGTGATGATTATTGTACTTTCTGTATGATGAAGATATGAATGTAATACTAAGTGGTTATGTCTTCAGTCTCCGCTATCATAGTGTTTTTGCATGATGCTTAATATATATTAGAGTTGCGCAGCGGTATTGTGAAGCTCTAGATGTTATCCTTTGGATATTTGACTAGAGTATGTGTTTGGCATGTCTAAGTATGTTTAATGGCTAGCATTCTTAACATGATGGTTTGGTTGTCAGTTCATGCATGGGTATTTAGTTATGTCAATTGCATGAGTAAAGCTCTTGTGACTCTGCACAGTAAGATGTTGATTTTGCTACCCATGTAGGTTTATGCATGAGATATAGAATGTGGTTCAGCATGATGATGCTTGTAATGTGTATTGTATTATGTCTGTTTTAGTCTATCCTGAACATGAAGTTATGGTTCGAATGTGAGTATTGCAATAAATGCCTTGAATATGCAAGTCTGATTATTTATATGTTATGAATATCCACATTTGTCATTTGAATGTGTTATGCCTTGGCGACCATTGTGAATGGCCGTCCATATTCTGGTGTGTTCTCCCCACTAAGCGTTTATCGCTTAGCACGGATTTCCTTTCCGTGCAGGTGGCAGGTTTGGTTCTGTTCGAGTCGCGCTTCTGCAAGGTCGGCCACGTAGGAGTTAGGAGTTCTGTATCTGGTTCAGCTTCTGTATTTCAGCTTTTGTAATTCTGTAGTATTGTATATGTATTTAATTATGTTTTAATCTTGAGTTTCCTTTGGGAATGTAATAGTTAGTATGTCCTTCTTCCGTTGAATGGTCATATGTATGCTTCCGTGTATGCTTCAGCTTAGTGCCTGCGTGTGCGTGAATTATTGCATATTCAGTCTGTACCGCAAGGTAAGTCAATGTAAGTTTTTAATTAACCCATATTTCTGTATGCATGTTATGTATGAATGTATGATTTCGCATTGTGCGTGTGTATAACGGTATATGTGAGCGTCGTGTAGCACGTCCGTCGGCGTCCTTCCAACGGGGACGGCGATGGGGGTGTTACAGTTAGTGGTATCAGAGCCCAGGTTTGATGGTTCTGGGTATGTTGTTTGTTCTGTGTTGAGTCTTTGCATGAGAGTCGGTTATGTGTCGTGGCCTACTGCAGATGCATCTTGTTTTGTGTCATGTCTAGATGGAGTCTGATCCTAGTGAGAATGTGGGCGAGACAACGGAAAGTGTGAATCGAATTAGTGCTGATCTGGATGTTTCCGAGCGTCTTCCAGATGAAGATTCTGGTCGTGTTTCTGATGATAGGACAATAGTACAAGGATTGATTCGGATTTTGGATAGATTGACTGTTCCTCGTGCTTCTCAAGAAGTTTTACGGCATGTTCCTCATAAGAGAAAAGGATCGGTTAGTGAAGTGTCAACAGGGAAGAGGGTTCGAGAACCTTCAGTGTATCAACAATGTCAGAAGCAACATGGGATCAAGTGTAAGAAGTGGGTACCGTCAGTATGTCAGTACTGCCAGAAGCGACATCGTGGTCCATGTCGGAAGCTTTCAGGTGCTTGTTTCCGGTGTGGCAGTATGGAACACCGGATTGCCGGTTGTCCTAAAAAGATGAGTGAGAGTCTAGCTGGGCAAGCTAGAAAGGATGTGGAGGATTTGCTCAGATCTTCTCGAGTGTCTTCAGAGTTTGTAGCATCTAGCAAGGATTCGAGGGAGACCGCAGGTTCTCCTGGTAAGTTACTTTGCAAGCTTTTGTCTAAGTAAGTTTTGTTTGTTTGGGTTGTGTGGATGTAAGTGTTTCGCTGTGAATTTTGAGGACGAAATTCTTTTAGGAGGGAAGGGTTGTCACACCCCAAAATGGCCCTAGTCGGATTGTGCATGCTAAGTCGGGATCGGAAGGGTATTTTGGAAATTTGTGCAAAAGAATTTGGATAATAAGGACTTAATGGTAATTAATTAAGTGTGTTAAGAAGAGAAGTGCTAGTGTGTGTTCGTGGTGTATGGAAGTAGGATATGAGTGGTTTTGGAAATGATTGGGTGTGACTCAAGTATGGTGTTTTGATTTGGAAAAGTTAAGTGGATTGTGTGGTATTATTAGGATCTGCCATGTGGGTTTTTAGGTGAGCATTGAAAGAAGAAAAAGAAAAGAAAGAGAAAGAGAGAGAGGAAACACAGATTGCAACCCGATCTCCCCTCTCGCGCCTGCCCTTCTTCTTCTCTTCTCCTTTCTCTGCTTTTCCTTTCTTTCACGTTTGGCTTGGATTGTGCTTTGCTTGAAGAGGTGAGTTGGTTTAAGATTTTGTACGTGCTCCTGTTCTTCTTCTTCTTTCTCCTATTTTAGTTAAGTTAGGGTTTGGCTAAGGATTGTGTGGTTTCTTATTTGTGCAAGCATTGGATTGTAAGGAGGAGCAAAGTAAAGGCAAGGAAAGGATTGAGGATTGATTCTGAAGCTTGATTTTTGGATCGTCATTTCCAGGTTTGGGAGTATTTTGATTGCATGCAAGGTTTAAAGAGTTTCTGTGTTCCTATCTCTGCCCTACTTCTCACTAAGCCTGTAAATGTGTTTACACTATCTAATTTCTGGAATTTGTTATGTTTTGAAATGTGTATATGCATGAGTATGTGAGTAAATGTGTTAGTAATGCATTAGTAGGATTAAATTGGAAGTACTGTGTTTGGGTTTTGAAGTTACTGTTAATTGTTAGGGTTTATGTTCTTGAAGGAATTAAATGTGTCTATGCATGATTTTGGTTGATGTAATTGTTGAATTAAGTTGCAATGATCTTGTTTATGCTGTTTGGGATATCGATTGAAAGGTAATATGAGTTTTGTTGGTGCTGTGAATTAGATTGGAAATGATTTCTATTGCATTTCTGGAAAACGAAGGAATTCTGCCGTTCGCGATTGGTCGGAAGAAGAAGCAAGCGGCTCACGCTACGTGAGCTATGCTCACGTGACGTGAGCCATGCTCACGCTAGGTGAGCAAAGCTCACGCTACGTGAGCAATTGCTCACTAGGCGTGAGCTATGCTCACGCGACGTGAGCAATGCTCACTAGGCGTGAGCTATGCTCACGCGACGTGAGCAACCTTCACGTGACGTGAAGGTTGCTCAGGTCTTCCGACTCTTCTGTTTTGCTTCTGTTTTTCTTTCCCAAAGCGACCAGTTTTTATAAAATGGTTTTCAAAAGCTTTTCAGGGTATTTTCCTCTACTGTGTTTTATATTATCTTGATGACATGACTGATTATTCCAATTTATTTGGTATTAATAATATGTTATCTAAGATAAGTTATATGTAGTATTTTGGAATCAGTTTTGGATTATAGTAATCCTGTTGTATGATTGTGGGATTTTAACAGTATGGTTTGGACTTTAATATGCTTATTATTGTGATATGTATCTCACGTCATATTCTGAATGCGAAGGAATTATGAATACTGACTTTCCGATTGTTTAAGTCCCAAACATGCTCTGTCTTAATGTGAATTATGCTATGCATATTTTAGTCTGTTTCTTCTTTAAGGATAATTTGCTATGCTTAAGTTTATGCTGTAACTTTCCTCGATTATGATGATGCGTCCTTGGTCTTTAGCATAGTATGATTCAACATGTGTTCCTGTTATGCTTTAAAAAGATGAATAGTGCTGATGTTATCAATTGAGTTATTGCATGCTCCAGTACTTGACTTGTATGAAGTATGATTGGCATCCTCCTATGCCAGACTTATTTGAATATTATGGCTGATGTCGGAATACATTGTTATGCTCTAGCCTTGGAGCTCATTGTGTTATGTTAAATGCAATTTCGACTATGCATGGTTTATGCTTAGTATCTTCACCTAATGCATGATTAGGATTTTGTATTGATAATCATTGGCATGGTAGTGCTTCTTAATCTGATTCTTGGCATGCTTTAGAACATTGTTTAATGTTAAAATGTATGGACTATAATATGTTTTGCAATGCGAATTGTATGATTTGTGACCAACTTTATGAGAATATTTAAATGTCTGTCGTTCTCTGTTTATGCATGCTGATTATATATGCATTGTCCGATTCGAAATGTAAATTGGGTTACGCATAACCTGCTAGAGTCAAGTAAGTGGATAGTTAGGCATGCCTAATAGAGTCTTCTGTAGCTGCAGCGCCCTTTGAACGTTTGGACCCCGATCAGGTCCCTGTTTGGTTCCTTGCGAACCCTTTTCTGTATTGGATCTTGTTTAAGGTCCCTTGTGAAAATATCTGTGAAAGTTAAAGTATAATGGTTTAATCGGCTCGTACCCGTAAAGTACTGTCTGTACACTCGTTATCCACTATCTAGAGTCAGCAGGTGTTCTTTGAATGTTTATCTGAACTGCTCTGATCTGATTTGGCTATAAATGGATTATCTGAATGAGTATATCGATATAAAGTATATCGGATTATTTATGAATGAATGTGATTATGAAATACTGATTGTATGGCTTTATTATATGAGCATATTTATATGGATTGTGTTTTAGCCTTCGCATATTGTCCCTGTTACTTTGAAATGACTATCAGAATGCGATATCCGATTGATTATGATAAGGATATCGGAAATCAGTTTATATGTCTATGAATGCGACTGTGGGCTTCAGAATGTATGTCTGTATTGAGTGAGCATGACTTTACATTTAACATGATTATCCGTACTTGTCATGTGATTTGTTATAAGTTTCTGATTGCTTTGAAATGATTTGATTGATGTATTTAAGTATATGACTTCAGCGTACTTTTGTATATATATATATTAGCATGTGAACCGAAGTAGCTGTGATGGTAAGTATGTGATGATTATTGTACTTTCTGCATGATGAAGATATGAATGTAATACTAAGTGGTTATGTCTTCAGTCTCCGCTATCAGAGTGTTTTTGCATAATGCTTAATATATATTAGAGTTGCGCAGCGGTATTGTGAAGCTCTAGATGTTATCCTTTGGATATTTGACTAGAGTATGTGTTTGGCATGTCTAAGTATGTTTAATGGCTAGCATTCTTAACATGATGGTTTGGTTGTCAGTTCATGCATGGGTATTTAGTTATGTCAATTGCATGAGTAAAGCTCTTGTGACTCTGCACAGTAAGATGTTGATTTTGCTACCCATGTAGGTTTATGCATGAGATATAGTATGTGGTTCAGCATGATGATGCTTGTAATGTGTATTGTATTATGTCTGTTTTAGTCTATCCTGAACATGAAGTTATGGTTCGAATGTGAGTATTGCAATGAATGCCTTTAATATGCAAGTCTGATTATTTATATGTTATGAATATCCACATTTGTCATTTGAATGTGTTATGCCTTGGCGACCATTGTGAATGGCCGTCCATATTCTGGTGTGTTCTCCCCACTAAGCGTTTATCGCTTAGCACGGATTTCCTTTCCGTGCAGGTGGCAGGTTTGGTTCTGTTCGAGTCGCGCTTCTGCAAGGTCGGCCACGTAGGAGTTAGGAGTTCTGTATCTGGTTCAGCTTCTGTATTTCAGCTTTTGTAATTCTGTAGTATTGTATATGTATTTAATTATGTTTTAATCTTGAGTTTCCTTTGGGAATGTAATAGTTAGTATGTCCTTCTTCCGTTGAATGGTCATATGTATGCTTCCGTGTATGCTTCAGCTTAGTGCCTGCGTGTGCGTGAATTATTGCATATTCAGTCTGTACCGCAAGGTAAGTCAATGTAAGTTTTTAATTAACCCATATTTCTGTATGCATGTTATGTATGAATGTATGATTCCGCATTGTGCGTGTGTATAACGGTATATGTGAGCGTCGTGTAGCACGTCCGTCGGCGTCCTTCCAACGGGGACGGCGATGGGGGTGTTACAGCGGGCGCGATGGATGTCGCGAACAAGACAGAAGGTAATGCTTGAGTCTGTCGCGAGCGCGACACTTCTGTATGTGGTAAAGGCTTTTTAATTTATCTAATTTAATTGAACTAGTATGTTTGATTGATGAATGAATATGCATATAAAAGCTATTATTGTGATACATAATGTGAATATATATATACACACACACAATGATATGATGTGGCTTTATAAGAATCTAAGATGTTATATTCTATGATAATGTGAATTATAATCGGAATAATATTAGCCTGCAAGTCAAGTAGTGGATAGATAGGCATGCCTATAGGGTCTAAGTGTTGTATATATATATATATATATATATATACACAATGATATGATGTGGCTTTATAAGAATCTAAGATGTTATATTCTATGATAATGTGAATTATAATCGGAATAATATTAGCCTGCAAGTCAAGTAGTGGATAGATAGGCATGCCTATAGGGTCTAAGTGCTACAGCCGAAGCATTTGATTCCTCTAGAGTCCCAATGCGTATAGAATCTTATTTGGATTCTCGAAGTGTAACACCCCCCTACGTCCCCGTTGGAAGGACGCTGGAGAGAGCTACCGATGCTCACTCACATACATGCACACATACATATATTCACACATAATCACACATGCATAAATACGGGATAATTAAAAACTTACCTTACGGGATAATAGCACTAATATTACATCCAGATCCTTACATATAATTACATATACATAAGGCTACAGAAATACGAAATCCAAAATACAGAAGCTAAATAAAATACAAAACTTCTAACTCCTACGTAGCCGACCTTGCAGATGCGCGACTTGAACCGAACCAAACCTACCACCTACACGGGAGAAGAACCCGTGCTAAGCGATAACGCTTAGTGGGAAGAACACACAAGCAATATGGACGACCATTCACAATGGTCGTCAAGGCATAACACATTCAAAATGGCATATGCAGACATTCACAACACATATATAATCATGCTTGCATTTAGAGGCATTCATTCAGAAGCTCAAGTTCACATGCATATACATATTAACTGATTGATATACGTAACATCATGCGGAAGTACAATTGGTCTTACTTGCACTTACTGAGTCCGCTGAACTGTCTGATGTCAGACAATGCACAACCACTAACCAAACCGATCTGCATGCAATATACCGAAATCCCACATCATTACACCAAGACATACATCTTCATGCAGAGTCACAAAACATTTACATGTACAACTGTCATACCAAAGTACCCTTACACCAACTGGAACCCATTCACATACAATACAACTACCATGCAACAATGCATATAATTATCATGCAAAAATCACCAGATATCTAAACATACATATGTCATGCCAATATGCACACACACTAACCGAAACCCGAATGGCAGGGTCAAACACAGCCCTTCCACTTCATTATGATAACACATATGATCATATAGTGAGACATAAACACATGCCAACATGCCGAAATCAGCATAATAGCAAGACCCGAAAGAACATATATATAGCACCACATTCGTAGCCTTCAATAGTCAAGTTCGCATTCATACACATACTAATTAACCATAGCATTCAGAAGTTCAAGCTCACATTCAGATACATTTTAATTCCCATGCTTAACCATAGTTGATAGGATTCACACACACCTTCACATTATGAAATATGTGAATAATCATATGCAATGCATGCTTGAGTCACATTCTAACCGTTCAAAGATTCATAAGCACATTCGGATAATTACTGATTCGCAGGTCCAAAATCATACTCATTCGGATGTCGCATTCTCTTATTCATATTAGACAAAACAAATAGAATACCTACTGACCCAAAATAGTGGATAATGAGTGAACACATAGCGTACCTTACGGGCACGAATCGGACACATAGCGTACCTTACGGTTACGAATCGAAAACAATTTTATTTTTGTCGTATTCAAAACATTTTACAAAGGGGACCTTAAACAAGATCCAAAACGCATAAGGGGTTCGTGAGGAACCAAATAGGGACCTGATCAGGGTCCAAACAGAACTGAGGGCTATAGCTAAGAGACTCTATTAGGCATGTCTAACTATCCACTTACTTGACTCTAGCAGGTCATGCATCATTCAAATCATGTGTCGAATCACATAATATATATATCATCACACATAATCCAGAGTATAGTAAACATATATATATATATATATATATATATATATATATATATATATATATATATATATATATATATATATATATATATATATATATATATATATATATATATATATATATATATATATATATATATGTTCATAATGTCAGTCATACCTCGTGCATTTCATAATATGAAGCATACAATATAATTCAATCAACACATTTTAGCACTATTCAGTATTCTAAAACATATCAGAGTCAAACATAGAACAATATTTTGCCAACGATTAACAATGCATAATATTAATCATGCAATAATACCATTTACACTTAAGCATAGCATATTATTTTTAGAGAAGGATCATGGTTAAATATATGCATATCACCTTTCACATTTTAGTATAATATGCTCATAGTAATAATAACCATGAAACATGGCATTTAACTCACTTGTATTCAAAATGTAACATGCGATACGAATCATAATAATTAACATAGATAAACCAAATCATACAATTTAAACCAAACAATAGTCTAACAGAGATCCCATTATTAAGCATATCATAGTCAAATATTAGCATACTATCGATTCAATAATCACCCACTTCAGAATACAAATACAAAAATAATTTAGGCAAAAACATGTCCCATACGATAGTGAGAAACCATGCAGAGTGAAAGAAGAGGGTCCTTTTCGAAAACCAGATAGAAAATAGGACAGGCAGAACAAGGGGGATGCTGAGCAGAACAGGGCACGACTCGTGCACATGAGCACGACTCGTGCTCATGTGTGCGAGTCATGCTTAAAGAGCATAACTCGTGCTCTTTGAGCACGAGTGGAGTTCTTCGAGCACGTCTCATGCTCCACTGCCTATCTGAGGAGAAGGAAGAAGGTCAGCACGTTTTGTGCTACAAGAGCATGACTCGTTCTTTTTTAGCACGTCTCGTGCTCTTCCTCTGGATGAACTAAACAAGCTAAAGGGGGGAGGAGCACGACTCGTGCTCTTCCTCTCTCCTGGTCGTATCGCGATGGATAGTAAAAATGCAGAACTTCATCATTTTCCAGAAATCCTTTTTAAAACCTTTCAAAATCCATTCAATCATGCACAAACTCTTACCTTATCACTCAAATGCATAACACAACATGCTTATGATCAAATACACTCAATTATTACAAGATTCAACAATTATTTCAAGGAAAAACAGAAAATTGCAGACCAAACACCAAGAACAGAGGTTGCCCCAAATCATGCAATTTCACTTTCAATTCTCACATATATACACTCCAATCCTTAATCATGCATTACCAATACAATTACCCAATTAAAGACATACATATACACATGCTAAGACACTGAAACTTCTAGAAATTAGCATTACAAAACACATACACAATCAAAATGAGAATTAGGGCACAGACAACTCAAATAACTCCCAAACCTGGAATTGAAGATCCAAAATCACTCTTCAAGCTTCAATCTTCAATCCTTTCCTTGTCTTAAACTTCCTCTTGTAGCCCAAAGCTTGCACAAACCAAAACCCAGAAATTACTCTTCCAAATCCTAACTCAAACAGCTAGAAGAAGAAGGAGAAGGAGAACAGTAACCCGAAATCACAGGAACCCTTGCACCCAAGACCCATATACATACCTCTTCAAGCAATCCTCAAGCTCCACGAAGACACTAACTCAGGCACAGCTAAGGAGAGGAGCGCACTCAACAGGAAAAGAAAGAAAGAAAACAAGGAGGAGGAGATGGGAGAGCTGAAACGTGATATGCTCTTCTCCTCTTCTTTTCACTTTAATTACACAAAACCCACCAAGACACATGGCAGCCTCCTTTTGGCTCCAACAAAAATATCTTGTCTAATTACTCTTTAATCCTATGACCAACTTGCACTTTACTCACTAGCACAACTCTTTCCTTACAAACTTTAATTATCTTTTTCAATTAGGTCCTCAATACTCCAATCCCACATGCACACATTACCAAAATACCCTCATTTATCCCGACTTAGCATGCACATTCCGACTAGGCCTGATTTGGGGTGTGACACGAAGTGTCTATTTATATTTTTTTTCTTATTGATTATTTTTGTATCTATGGGTACTGATGCGAAAGTCTGTATCTTCGGATACAAAAGTGTTTGCTATACTCTCGAGTACTGATGTGATACCCATTATACGCATCTTTGAATTGCAGGCAAGTCAAATTAATGAATGATTATATAATGATGAATATTGTGATTTTTATGTGATATAAAATGTGAATGTGAATGAAATATGTTATACCATTGTCTATCAAGGTGTAAATGTGGAATAAGACTTTCTAAGCATGCTACCTGAATATCAAAATGAGTTTAACATTATAATTATGAGGCACGTTCTAAGTGATGTATGAATATTGAGCACGTGCTTGATAATACTCAATGAATGCTATGTTATTATATATACGTATATTGTTTGTTATTTTCCCACTAAGCGTTATCGCTTAGCACGGGTTTTCAATCCGTGTAGGTTCAGAGGCGAAGTGATTTGAAGGACGGCCCCACATCTCGGTTGGTCGGCACACTAAGACTTTTACTTAGTGTAGGTTTTGTTATTTTGTATTATGTATAAGAAATTAATAGCTTTTAGGCATGTAAGAATCGTAACATAACTTTAGAACATGAGATGTAATAATTATGAAAGTACATGTATCTTGAGTTAAAGCATGTGTATGAGTATGCGTAGTTTATGTCTTCTACTGCATGCGAATGAAATTTATTAGCTCTAGATTCATATACTAATGAATTGTATATGTTATGCATGTGATGTGAGTCGTGACGACCGTACTCAACTGCCGCAACAAAGCTATGCAAGCAAGCAGGAATAGGCATTACAGTTTAACAAATGGCTGGTAATACCCCCACTAAATCTTTAAACAATTCAAGCCATCTCCTCTGTCTCAAATTCAACTCTTTCTGAGTAAGAAAAAATTTGAGACTCTTATGATCAGTGAAAATCTTGCATCTTTCACCATATAAATAATGGCGCCAAATCTTTAAAGCAAACACTACTATAGCTAATTCCAGATCATGCGTCAGATAATTCTGCTCATGCGGTTTCAACTATCTCAAAGCATAAGCTATCATTTTCCCATCTTGCATCAATACACTTCCCAATCCAATTCTTGAAGCATCACTATACATAGCATACTCTTTATCTTGAATGGGTTGAGTCAGAATCGATGCTTCAATTAACATCCTTTTTAGCTGTTCAAAACTAGCTTGACACTTATCCGACCACACAAACTTAACCCCTTTATGAAGTAACTTGGTAAGCGGAGAAGCAATAACTGAAAAACATTTCACAAAACGCTGATAATAACCCGCTAAACCCAAGAAACTTCTAATCTCAGGCACATTTGTAGGTGGTTTCCAACTTACAATTGCTTCTCTCTCAGTTGGATCAACTTTAATACCCTCAGAAGAGACAACATGGCCCAAAACACACACTTTTTTAAGCCATAACTCACACTTACTAAGCTTAGCATACAACTGATGTTCCCTCAAAGTCTGAATCACAATTCTCAAATGTTGATCATGCTCTTTCTCATTCCTTGAATACATCAATATGTCATCAATGAACACCACTACAAACTAATATAAATACGGCCTGAACACTCTATTCATCAAGTCCATGAATGCTACAGGCGCACTAGTTAACCCGAATGGCATTACTAGGAATTCATAATGACCATATCGAGTCCTGAATGTAGTCTTAGGAATATCCTCCTTCTTAACTTGTAACTGATAGTATCCAAATCGCAGTTCGATCTTTGAAAACACAATAACTCCCTTCAACTTGTCAAACAAATCCTCAATCCTCGACAAAGGATATTTATTCTTCACTGTTACCTTGTTAAACTGCCTTTAATCGATACACATTCTCATTGTACCATATTACTTCTTAATAAACAGCACTAGAGCTCCCCAAGGGGATACACTCGGTCGAATAAAACCCTTATCTAATAACTCTTACAACTGAGTCTTTAATTCTTTCAAGTCAGTAGGAGCCATCCGATAAGGTGTCTTAGATACAGGTGCGATACTCGGTACAATCTTAATTGATAGCTCCACTTCTTTTACAGGTGGTATACCTGCCAACTCTTCTGGAAACACATAAGGAAATTCTTTCACTACTGGTATATCCTGAATTTTAACTTGTTCCCTTTTTGAATCTAACACAGGGGCTAAAAAATCCTCACATCCTTTCCTTAAACATCGATACGCTTGCATAGTAGATATTATATCTACTAAGGGATTAGATTACACACCCTTCACAATCACCTTAGACTATTCTGAACTTCTAAGCACAATTATTTTCTTTCTATAGTTAACTACAACCTGATGCTTACTTAACCAATCCATACCCAAAATCAGATTTAAAAGGCAATTCTATCAAATCTACAGGAAACAGTTGACCTTGAACCACTAAAGGGAAATCTCTATACACCTTATTCACATTAATACTATTCCCCAACGGACTAGTCACACATATATCATAATCTAATTGAGAAGACATCATATCACATAACTTCTTAGAACATACATATGAATGCATGGATCCAGGGTCAATTAATGCAAACATTTATCTATCAAATAGTAGAAATGTACCAGCTATAACCTCTAGCACATCCTGGTCCTCATGAGCTTTCATAGCATGAGCTTGTGTTGGTGCCGTTGGTGGTCGATCAATAGATTCTGACACTGTACCACCTTTGGACTGGCTACCTCTACGATATCCTCTACCTCTTCCATGGTTTACTGGAGGTAAATTAGATCCACCCCTACTAGCTTCCTTGTCACACCCCGTTTTTCCCCCTAGTAGCTTGAGTTATGTGTATGTGAATGTTTTGGCATGTGTTAATGGCATTTTGGATAATATGCTTGTTTTATGGGCTTTATTAGAGTGTGGGTGCATATTGGATACTAGGGTGTATGTGTGTTTGGGTCTTGTTAGTGTGTGCATGCTCATTGGGGAGTAGGGTGTGCATTAGTGAGGTTGGTCTTATGTGTGGTGTCTTGCATTTGTGTAGGGTGTGAGTGGTCAAGTTCCACCAATCTTAGGGTGATATGTGGCTAGGGTTTTAGGGAGTTGGTATAAATAGAAGGAGAGAGAAAAAGGGGACAGCCATTTTTACTGCCTTTCCCATTTTCTTCTTCTTCCCTTTATTTCTTCTTCCTCTTTCCTCTTCAATTGTGTGCCCTAGCTTGGATCCAAGTGGTGTTGGTGGAAATTGATCATCTCTTAAGCTTTAATTGGTAAGTCTTTAGTGGGTTTCTCTTCTTCTTCATCTCTTTTCTCTTGTTTTGTAAGTTGTATTCTTAACTTAATATTTTTGTGTGCTTGTTTGGTTCTTGGGTTTCCGAGTTTAGAAGCACCTACTCGTGATCCCAAGGGGAAAGAGAAGGCAAGTGGGAGCGAAGCTTGCCACTAAGAGCATAGGAATTTCAGGTTTGGGAATTTATTTGAATTTGTGCTTTTTTGTGATTTGATATGCTGAATGATTTTTTCTAGAAATTTGAAGTTTGATGAGATGCATGTTAGTGCAAATATTATGGGCTTTGGTTTGATTTAAGTTATGATGCATAATTGATGAACTTTGTTGAAAATTCTGGGTTTGTCACTTTTGAGAATCTTGATTATGTTAATTCATGATTTTGATTGTGTTAATTGTTGATTTAAGTTGTGTTTTATGTTATTTATGATATTGGGAATGTTGATTTGAGGTAAAATGAAGTTTGGGTTGATTTGTGCTTGAGATTAGAGGTTTGGGTGTTTTGGAAGTGTGAATTTCTGCAGATTTTCGCGTAAGAGCTGGAAATCATAACTCTGTCACAAGCGCAACACTATAGCAAGGTCGCAACAGAGTTCAGTGAGTTCAGCCCTTGCGCGTGGCCGAGCAAATTTAAGCTGCCGATCGGCTGCGGTGAGAGCTCTCTGTCGCGAGTGCGAATGTAATGCCCATTCCCGTCCACTAGGTTTGCTTCGCTAATGTAGTCAGGAATGATCGTTACACACAGAAACACACACAAGCTTTACTATCACAATACCATGCTAACAACACAAATAATAAAATTTCATTATTAAGCATACATTCTCATGCATCATATATCATAAGTTCCCATGCCATCCAACATACTCACATACTTACATATATACAGGCATAGGGATATATCTCTTATTGAAAATAAGATATATATATATATATATATTTATTTATTTATTTATTTATTTCTTATTCAAAATAAGAAATATTATATGTAAATGTATTTATATACATATATCATTACGATAATTAATATAAATACCATATTTATATTATTTCATGATACCCTAATTAAAATCCAATCTATTCATTGTGGTCTTGGTGTGTGACCCAAGAGGTTTATATTAAGTTGGCAGTGGGCCCAATAACCATAATAGGCCCACAAGTCATAATTGGTCTCTAGCAAGACATTATGACTACCCAAATAATATAAATATCTTTAATCCGATTTTAACCTGATAACAGAACATGTTATTATCTTTTTGTCACACGATATCTTGTTTGAACATAAGTCATGGTTAATGTCAAACTTATATTGTTCAAACATATAATTTTTCGATCACTAAGTAGACTGATAAATTTAAATGACATTGATCACACTATCAATTCATTCGAGCACGGCCATGCATTTTTACAGTCCTACTTATCGAGGGGCCCAATAGATATCTCTTTCATAAGATAGGGATAAATTCCATCTTGATTACTCACTTTCCACTGCATAATTCTCATTATGTCCGATCATAAACTTTATAATTATTCGATTGAAGATAATGTTTGATTATGTCAAAAAATAATGTTCCTTATGTAGGAAACCGTGATAACCTCAGGTCAAAGGATTCGATAATAAATCTATTATAAGGTCACTTATGACCTACATGGATTAAAAGAAAATATGTGCTAAGCATAAAGCTTAGTGGGAAACACATAATTATGGTTGACCATTAGGAATGGTCGTCAAATAGATGCATTCATGAAAGCATTCTTTAAAACATAATCATACAAATCATAACTATCTCAGTAAATCAAGGGAAATCTTAATAGTGTAAACACATATATAATCTTTCATCTAAAGCATACTTTTCACATACGATTCAATTCAAGAAGCGTATACATTATTAATTCATGTATCAATCTCAACATGCCAAATATACAGTATATTACAAGTCTAGTACTATTTCATACAAATATATGTACATATACACATGTTCACTTTTCACTTTTATTTAGGTTCATAAACTTCAATTATTACACTTTGCTTTAGCAAATTGCCTGTACTTCCAAAGCAATGGACAACAGGCATCAGAACACATAGGCGCCGAAGGTACATCCATTTCTGTAATAAAGGGGGATCTACCATGATCCAAAAACATATAGAGATCCAAATCGGGATCCGAAAACACATATAAAGACTATAGACCGAGTCCAACAAAGGCTTTATCATATAACATTTCCATATTATTCATTTATCCATAAACTGCCCGCATTTTCGAAGTGATGGATAATGGGTAAAAACACATTGGTACTAAATATACATTCATTTTTTAACAAAGGTGGATGTAGCATGATTTGAAAACACATAAGGGACCCTAAATGCCCCTTACCCCGTATGCAGTAAACCATACCGTGATCCGGTGGTTCACGATGACAATCAAGGTCGTTACCGAAATAAGTATTTAAAACTTAAAAAACTTTATGCCAAAATCTGAGTTATAAAATTTCTTTCATTTTCAAATGCACTTATATAGTTAACTATAAATTTATTATGCAAGCACCATACAAAATATACTTCTTCAGAACCTATTAAGATAGTTCAACTACATAGCTAATATTGCTTTTACAAAACTTATATTTCAAAAATCCAAATCTTACATACATTCTTAAGACTATACAAGTCCTACCATAAGATCACTTCACAAACTTGCATTGGCTTGACCTGCTGCGGATGGCCCTCAAAAGAGACTCGATCACTTACACCTACACGGATTAAAAGAAAATATGTGCTAAGTACAAAGCTTAGTGGGAAACACATAATTTTGGACGACCACTAGGAATGGTCATCAAACAGATTCATTCATGAAAGCATTCTTTAAAACATAATCATACAAATCATAACTATCTCAGTAAATCAAGGGAAATCTTAATAGTGTAAACACATATATTATCTTTCATCTAAAGCATACTTTTGAAATATGGTTTAATTCAAGAAGCATATACATTATTAATTCATGTATCAATCTCAACATGCCAAATATGCAGTATATTACCAGTCTAGTACTATTTCATACAAATATATGTGCATATACACATGTTCACTTTTCACTTTTATTTAGGTTCATAAACTTCAGTTATTACACTTTGCTTTAACAAATTGCCTGTGCTTCCAAAGCAATGGACAACAGGCATTAGAACACATAAGTACCTGAAGGTACATCCATTTTTGTAGTAAAGGGGGATCTACCATGATCCAAAAACATATAAAGATCCAATTCGGGATCCAGAAACACATATAAGGACAGCAGACCAGGTCTAACAAAGGCTTTTTCATATAACATTTCTATATTATTCATTTATTCATAAACTGCCAACATTTTCGAAGTGATGGAAATGGGTAAAAACACATTGGTACCTGAAGGTACATTCATTTCTAAACAAAGGTGGATCTAACCTAATCCAAAAACACATAAAGAACCCCAAACGAGATTCCATCTTGATCCACAAAGGGCTATCAAGACATATAGGCTGCAACACTCAGAGTGTAATAGCCTGTATGTTAGCATAGAAGTATTTAGTGTTTTCTGTAGAGTTTATTGTCTGGGTTTTGGCATGATATAATGATTCTGGAATTTTAAGTTCAGTAGAGTTTAGAGGTTATGCGTGCTTGAGGTATAGCAATTCTAGGATGGGTGACCTATTAGGTAACATTATAGCTAACTGTAGTAGTTGTATGCAAAAAAAACATTATTTTGTAGAATCGATTTATGGGCTGCCAAGAGCCTAGTGATAAAATTTGGTACGAAAATGAGGTCAAATAGGCCCCCAAAAGTCCATCTGAAGCTGGCCTATACTTTGGTTCGGTTGAACCGAAGTTTGACTAAACTTTGACCGAATTTTTTAAAATGGTTATAGTGGATAAAAAGGTTTATGTGGGAAGTGTAAAGGCTTAGATTGATTTTTAGAAATTTTTGACAGTATTAGAAGGGTATTTTATGGCAAAATTGAAGTGAATAGAACGGAACTGGTTTAGGTGAACTGGGCCCCAAATGGAATCTGATTGAGTTAAAAGTTTGTGTGGAGGCTATATTTGGTATTTTAAGAATGATGGAATTTATTGGGAGTGAAAATAAGTTCAGGAACAGTCAGTTACCCTAAAATAGTGAAAAATGTCCCGAAAATGGAAAATTGACCTAAATCGGTTTGACCGCTTTGGTTGGACCTAGTCCGATTCAATTTCCCCCATATAAATACCCCCATTTTTCTGGATTTCTCCAGATTTCTCCATTAGCCACTGCCCTTCTCTCCCTCTTTCTTTGGCCGAATTGCTTTCTTCCCCATTTCCTCCATTTTTCTTTTAATTTCTCTCCATCTCACCCCAAATTCAAGCTTCCCTAACATATTTCAGCTCCTCTAGATTCGATTGGTGGTCTTAAAAGTCCATTTGAAGGTTTAAAAGTGGGTTAAATCAAGACTTGAAAGTTAAGGTGTGATTTAGAGGTAAGTGATTTAGGTGTTTTTAATTTGATTCAAGGGTTCCTAAAGGTACTTTAGGATGTGAATAAGATGTTTATGCAGTTTGTTTGTTGAAAGAAAGCTTGGTTTTGATGAAATCTTCATCTTTGTGTTTGACCACGGTTAGGTCATCAAGGTGAAGGAACTTCTACTCATGCAAAGGATAAAGAAAAGGAGTATTGAGAGGTTTATTTCAAGGATCTAAGGTTTTTGATTGCAAACTTCATCTATTTCCATGGTATATTATGTGATTTAAGTTATGTTTGTTAACTAAGTATGTGAAAAAGGCATGTTTAATTGAAAATAACTTGATATTCATACTTAAGGATGTTGAAAATGATGATATAAATGCTTAAAATGAGAAAAAAATTGGTATGATGAATTCCTATATAGGTCGAATGGTATATCATTGGTTTTTCTATGTGTTTTGATGATGTTTATGGCATGTTTATGTTGTATACATGATATCTGGCATGAGATCTATGTAATGGTATGTGTGAGAGCATGTATAATGCATGAAGTGCATGTATGGCTGAATGGATATCACATGTAAAGGTATGATTTTGATGTGTTTTTATGTGAAATAATGGCATGTCTATATTATTCAACATGTAAATTACCTAAATAAATGTTAAGTTGATGAAAAGAATTAATGGTGAAAAATTCACATCATGGCCGAATGGAATGTATGTGTGTGTCCATGTGTACCATGATGAATTTATGAAATTTATGGCATGTGATGGTTTATGAATGTGAATTACTTGTATAATGATGTCATAATATAATGAGAACCCATAAAATGTATGTATGGTAACATAAAAATGTGAAAAATGGAATAATGTTGTCCAATGTGATGATCTAGCAGTCAAATCTAGTTCAGGATATCTTGGCTAGCCATAGGGACATAAGACCGCATATGTGAGCATGATGTCTCACTTATTGTAGGCTAATGAAGGTCCTACCTAATTGTGTCTGAAACTTTTTAAAATATTTTGGAATGTATTTAAAGACAGGGGTGGTCCTACAGGATCCCTCTTATATATTTGTGAGCCTTTGGGGTTCACGTCTTGTTTATCCTGTTCATAGAGTTTGCCAGTATTGTGTAGGGGCAAAATGGTAAAAATAAGCTTAAAACGGTTAAATTGTGATTAAAATAACATTTGTGTGACAAAAAGGACATAATTGGAATTAGGTAAAATTTTGAGGGCAAAATGGTAATTTTGACCTTAAATGGATAAATAATTGTTAAAAAGGGTAAAAACATCATTAAATGGTTAAATATGAAAATTGGACACTTTTTAGGGACTAAAATGTAAATTGGCATGAAATTGGAAATTGAAGGGCAAAATAGTAATTTGCATGTTAAATAATGTAAAATGGTAAAATAAAATGAACTAGTTGCATTTTGGTGATTTTGATAAAGTTTAAGGGCATAATTGCAATTTTGCAAAAGTGACAAAATGGTAATTATGGTCTTTTATGTGTATTAATTGTGTAAATGCCTTTAATTATGTGATTTAATGGTAATTAAATGTGATATTGCATGCATAATTGATAAATAAGATAAATAATATTTAATTATGATTATTTTATTATATTGTAATATTGTTTATGCATGATAACTTAGTTTAGTGGAAATACCTAAAATTGCAATCACTACTGGACATATTTAATGCTCAGCACATAATTTTATTTGACTGTGTGTAGGTACTCCTTAGGACATGGAGCAGTGCATACCTCACATAATTTGGGAGCCGATTGAAGAAGTTGTCTTAGAATATTTTAAGTATGTTAAAACATTATGGCATGAATATGAACTTATATTTAGTTTTGGGTACTGGTTTGTAATAGACTGTTATAATTGTCACTAGTTAGTTTTAACATCCCAAATTAGGACCTAGAAGGATTTTTCATGTTTAATTGGATAATTAAGGGTAGTTCGATTTTTGGCACAAGTGAAATTAATTTAATCGAGGGCTTGATTGGAAGAGTACTTAAAGATTTTAAATGATAGAATTTATTTTAGTGATCAAGTGGTAATTGTTAAGGACCCAAGTGAGTTTTTACCAAGGACCAAGTGGTAAAGTCAATATATTTGACTAAGAGGACGTATTGGAATGTGACATGTGGCTTGAGTGGTTGAGGGCGTTTAATGGGATTTGAAAGAGAGAGGAGAGGAAAGGGCAGAAATTCTGCTTTATTCCCGTGGAAGCCAAGTTTGGCCCCTCTTTCTTGCTCTTCCCATCCTCTTCCTCTCTTCCTCTTTCATTTTTCTTCTCTTCACTCTTGCATGTGTTGTTCTTCAACTTTGAGCTGGGTCTATAGAGGTTAAGAGCTGGATTGAAGAGGTAAGTGGTTAGTGGTCTTCTTCTTCTTCTTCTTCTTCTTTTGGTTTCGATTTGGGTATTTGATGTTTGATTAAGAGAATTTCTGGGTTTGTTTGTGCAAGAATCCGAAGAGAGAAGGAAGAGTAAAGGCAAAGAGAAAGTGGGTTCTTGAAGAGGAGGTTTGAAGCTTCATTTTTGTGGTTTGGGAGTTGTCTTGCACTATTCTCATTTCGGATTGTATGTGTGTTTTGTGTTGTTAATTCTGGATTTTGAGAGATTAGTATGTGTTAATGCATGTGTTAGTTAGAGTGGGTTTGATGGCCTTGCATGTTAGTGTTGTGATAGTTCGCATGTTGGTATTTGAGAGTTTATTAATTGTTGTTTGATTTTATCAAATATTTGAATGCTGGAACTTGAGATGCTAAATGAGTTTTAATACATGGTTGAGTTGAGTTTTGGGTATGTGTTTATATGTAAGAAGTAATGATTGGTATATGAGTATTGATAATGGATTTGTGTGGATATTAGAGCTAAAGCTGGGTTTGATTATTTTGGATGAGCTTTGCTTTTCTAATTAATTGTTCTAATTAGTGTTCATATTGTTAATATGCTTTTGAACATGTTTTTGAGGCATTTGATGCATGGATTGATTTTATATGTATGATTATAGATGGTTGTTTGAAATAGAAGTGAAGATTGGTAAATTAATGTGACGCACGCCGAACCTCGTGTCCTCCCGAGGGCCCGCTTTAGGGCGATCAGGAGAGGTTCATAAAACTTGTAAGGTATTTACAAGTGCGTCTATTTTGGGCAACAATGAGGTTTCTTAGAGTCGCCACCAAATAGAACATTGGGAAAGTTCGTCTAGCCTCAGCGAGCCTAAGATAGTGCATACATATCCATCTTGAGCTAACCAGATAGATCTTGGAGGCCTCTGCCTCTACCCCTTGGAGCCTAGGATTGTAAATTTCAGTCTTTTGGTGAGACTCAAGAGGTGTCTTGGAAGTCCTAGACCTCTCACCTCGTTGAGCCCCAAAGACCAGAGTGAGTTCGGGACTTCTCATTTATTTGTACCTTGATCAATATTATGATTAAGTTTTGAATTTATTGTTTCACCAACTTTCCACACGATGCATTTAATTAAGGCGCAATCATTCACGTCAAAAGCAATAAATAAAGCATTATTAAAATAAACATCCTCAAAATAAATTACAATAAAATTAGGGGCGGAATACAACCCCCATTATAAAAACAATATATAAATCATACTGAAAACGGGATATTCATTGGAGTGAGGACATTGGTCCTACCATGCATATTTATTACAAACTGATTTTAAGAAATGTCAATTTTGTTGGTTAAAAACAGGACATTAGTCCACAGCTTTCGAGAAAATTCCAAATTAATTACTATAAAATATTTTTCCCTTTTCACTTTAACGACATTGAAATAATCTTAATAATAACATGAATAAAAAGCAAGGGTGAAGAAAGAACCCGTATGGAGATCCTCAGATTGGCTCGACCATCATCATTTACAACTCCAATTCCAAATGGTCAGAAAATAACTCATAGGAATAAACATGTCCGTGTCAAAATTGCTGAATAAAGTAAAGTAAGGAAAATAATAGGAAACTTTAAACGAAATGAGTTAAAATATAAAAAAGTAAAATGAAAACAATTAATATAAGTTAATTAAATCACACAAGTATTAATCCAGAATGTTTACCCTCGGATTTTATCTTTTTGGGTGAATATCGAATGGTTTCGGTCCCCGCACACTCCACAAGGATCAAATAAAAATAGATCAAAGTAAGAAAATTTGTATTTTCCCTTCTTGAAAATTTAATAGCGATCGAGTGTTTGAATTAGCTGTATTGATGGAAACGAATGAATTTCGTTACCTCAAAATGGCTTAATTCGCAAGAAAAATTTGAGCAAATCAATTAATTGGAAGAATTTTTATCAAATAAAATTCTAAAAATAGAGATTTTATAGCTTTTTAGTAAACTGCTCTTAAAGAAATCTTTTCTAAAAAAAATTCCAATCTCTCAAAAAAAAGTGGTTAATTTTCTCCACCAAAAATTTGTCAAATTTTCTAACCTCCAATAATGAATTTTACTTCTCAATTTATAGAATTTTTGGAGATAAAATCAGATAAGCATCAATTTAAAGATTTAATTTTAAAAGGAGTTTTAAAATAAAATTTTTAACCAAATCTCACCCAAAATTTGAAAGATAAGAGATAAAATTTTATCAAATCCGGCGATATCTGGTCAGATCCCCTACCGACGGGCATCCCTACAAATACCGACGAGCGTCCCTACTAAGGGCATGCATGGAAATCTGGATGCAGACGAGCCGTAACGCGGGACTAGGGACGGGCGTCCCTACTCAAACACGTGTCCATCCCTAGCTACATACGGGCCGTAATGCAGGATTAGGGATGGGGATCACCCCAAGTAGAGACGGGCGTCCCTACTTCAGACGGTCATCCCGTATGTGGAGCAAAACTTCCAAATTCAAGCAAAATTTCCCAAACTCTTTCAAAACCTCACGCTATAGCGAAAAAGATTTTAATCCTTATGAAACCGAAAGACGAAAACCTCCAAATTCCATCCATTTATCCGGAAACCAACGTGGATCTCTTCATCGGGTAACTCTGACCTGGACTGCCTCAAGACCCGGTGTCTACAGTTGCCCCCAATTTTGGGGAAACTAGTGCACTAGTGTCTAGATGAGCCAAAATTCAGAGGAGAAAAGAAAGAGACGCATACCTAAGGAAGTCTTTACCTTTTTGCCGGGGAAGTGGCTCGAGTCTGCTTCAGACTTAAAAAACGCGAGGGTTGCTCTCCTGAGCTGCACCGAGTCTGCTCCAGACTTACAAAATGAGGATTGCGATGCATTGAGGTTGCTCCAGACTTACAAAACGCGAAGATTGCTCTCCTGAACTGCACCGAGTCTGCTCCACTTACAAAGTACGGATGGCGATGCGTCGAGTCTGCTCCAGACTTACAAAATGCAAGGATTGCTCTCTTGAACTGCACTGAGTTTGCTCCACTTACAAAGTGCGGATGGCGATGCGTCGAGTCTGCTCCAGACTTACAAAATGCGAGGATTGCTCTCTTGAGCTGCACTGAGTTTGCTCCACTTACAAAGAGCGGATCCGTTCTATCACGTGCGTCCCGCTGTCCTCGTCTCAGTATGCGCGGTGACTAAACTATCCCGCTAGCCTCATCACAGCCCGCATGGTGTCTGATTTATATCGCTAGTCCCATTTTAAGTTTGCGGACTTTCCTTGCTAACCTCCATTCAATCGGCAAGGTACGATTCTGATCTGTTGATTCTCATCTAATATTGAATGCGATCTTGAAGGACATAATGTTTGATCTGTTTATCCTTCCTTTTGACTGCTAGTCATTTCCGAATTGGTGTGAAACCATGTTCCTGTATTGTAAGAGACTCTTGTTAATTCTCGCGCAAATTAACTTGATTGGTAGATTTATGAACATTTTTATGTTTGCCCTTTATTATTTACCATCCTGTTTACTATATGATCAATTGTCTTTTTCCTTCTTTTCTCTCTTTTTTTAGGAAATTTAAATCATGAAGAAATAACATGCAAATTTAACAGGCTAATCCATAAATGTTTTTCCAATAAAAGGTTAAATTTTGTACAATATACAAATGTGATTACAACAAAAAGTATAAATACAAAGCTAGAAGAACTCCCTAGACAATCTATAATGGCGCATAATCTGAGAGCTCCTCTGGATCATCATCATCATCATCTGATAGATGAATGAGCTGGCTTCGTGATGAAGAAGCAGAGGGTCCTGCCTCTAGAGCAGATGGCTGCCTGGGAGGGGCTGATGGTCTGGCCTGCTGAGCAGCCTAGGCTCTGGGCTGTCTCTGGTATATGGGAGGTACAATCACTAGTACTGATAACGGCTGCGCTCTCGCTAGGTCCTGCTGCTGGAACTGGACCTTAGCATATCCATCAAGGAAAGGCTATGTGCATACTGTCATGAACTGCAGCGTATCAGTGACGACCCCCCTAACTCTCTGAAAGCACCGGCCAGGCGGAGGGTCTGATCTGTAGAGGTAGTCCCCATACTCTTCAGCCTATCCTCTGTATGCTCTATAAACACTCACACGGACTAGGCGATGGGAGGTATGGCAACCTCTACGACCTAGATCCTGAATCTGAGAGCCTCAACTGACTCATCCACCATCTGTACAGATGCATATATCCTCTGGGTTGCCTCATCCTAGGAGGCCCTCATCTCCTGCCTCAGCTGACCCACGAGTCTCTCCTGCTCTTGTCTCAAATGGTCAATAAGCCTCCCCTGCTCCTAGATAATACCCTGCTGCTGATCTAGTCGCTCTAAGATAACTCTATCTCGCTCACCGAGCTGCCCGAGAAGGGCCCTATCTCTCTCCTCCTGTCTATGCTCAAAGGATGCGAACATAGAGGTCAAAATCATAAAAAAATTTGGCTGTGCCAGGTGAGTCGATGGTGTGAATGGAGGGGGAGCTGACTCTGGTGCCCACTCTGGAGGTGGAGCTGTAGAAGTAGATGCCCCTGGGTCCCCTGCTCTAGCATATGGACTGAACCTCTCAGTTGCCCGGGAGCTATCCGATGTACTCTCGGAGGCGGAGGAGGAGTAGGACTCTGTACTCTCTATCCTGGAGGAGTAGCAAATAGCTCATCCATGGTGAACTCAATCCCCATGTCAGAGGGTGTACCCAGGTGCTCCTCCTGGTGCTGCTGGGGCTCGGGAGGCTGGTGCTCCATCTGAGGCTGCTCCATCTGAGGTTGCTCCTCTACCGGCTCTAGTGAGGGCAGGCTAAATGCACGTCTAGTCTCGTGAATGGTGCGGAGTCTATGTGCCTCGGCCTGACCCGGTATCGGCAATATCATAGCCATCGTAATAGCTGCCGGAGCGTCCACATAAATGCTCTCATCCAAGGCAGGCCCTAGGATGTCTGGACGAACACCCAAACTAAAAAGTAGTCAAGTAATGACTCCACCAACATACACTACAGGGGCTGCCCCCCTAGATACTCTCACCATGTTAACCAAAATCTCATGGCTGATGTTGAGCCGTTGGCCTGCCACCATGGCCTATAAACTCCAAATCTCAACGGCGTTAAGAGACCCTGGGTTACCAGTTCGTCCCAAATAGGAGCTGGATAAAACCCTGTGAATATATCGAAGGGCCTGTGACGAGAGTACCGTGCTCTTTGCCATATCATGATCATACGACACTCCCAGCAATGCAATAACTGCCCAATGGTGGCGTCTAACTGCTTTATGGAGCACTATAACATCCTGTCCGAATGGAAGTGCCATAGCCTCTATAAATCGCTGACGGGTAATGCTGTAATGGTGCCGCTCAATCCAAAACTGGATAACACCCTCCTCTGTGTTAGATCTCTGGTACCCCCCGTACTGTAGCATAGTAAGAAACTGCCGAACTATCTCTAGGTGAGTCTGGAAAGCAGGCATCAGAAACTCAGTCCATCCCGCACCTGTCATCAGAATATCGACCTCGTCGGCCATCCCGAGAGCCTCAATGAATGGCCTGGAAATGAAATGGCTAGCTCGGAACTACACTTGAGCCAGCGCTGCATACCTCTGTCTGGCCTCGGCACTCATCCAATCCAGGGCCTGAGGCTCAGGCTGATCGCCCGGAGCATATTATCGTGGTGGCATCCTGAAAATAAAGTAAACAATTAGTTTGGTGTCATAGTCATAAACGGACTTTACTCAGGAAATAACAAAACTTTAGGCAGCTTTTCGACAGGGTCGTGTCTAAACCGAAAAAATTAAAAAAAATTGGGCAGCACCCCGGCAAGGGTGTGCCCAACCTCCGCCATAAGAAAACATAAAGAAGAAGGGACGGGCCTCAGGCCCCAGGCAACAGTGCAACATACCACATTTTCTTTACTTTCTAATTCTTAGTATTGGTTTCAAAGTGCATGTATTCCTAAGGCTATGCCTGAATATCTAAATATTCAATAACTAAAAATAAATATGCATCTATCATTAATTGTTCTCAAAATAGCATTTATCCATGCCTTTTATCTCAACTGAAGAACAACATATCATTTATTCTATGTGTTAACTTATTGCTTAAAGCATAAAAAAAAAACAAATGGCATTTTCAAATTGTACTACAGCAATTAGCCTAATTATACTAATCCAAAAATAAAATTAAATTAAATTACTCACCATAAAATAAAATAAATAATAATAAAAACTAGAAGAATTTTACTAACCTGGAAGTTGAGACTCAATGAAGAAGAAAGGACTAAACACTGGTGCAAAGGAAACCGACCGAAAAAGCAAAAAACGATAAAATGTAACTGAAGAAGAAGGGAAGAGCGTCGGTGTGAAGAAAAGAGAGAAGAAAGTGATTGTCCATCGGTACCTGCGTCCTTATATAGAATTTAAGTACCGACGGGCTTTACGTCTATACAACTACCGACGGGAATGCCGTTTGTCTCTCCGAATTCTGCTTTTAACCCTCATTAATTACCTAATTAATGCATGTGATATGCATGATACAAAGACTGCCAGGTGGACAATTACAGACGGGATCACCGTTTGAGTTAGGGACGGGCTAGCCGTCGGTAGGTCAATCCTATAAAATTCATCATTTTCTTGGATTCTGTGCCTTTTCCCTCATTTTAGCTTCATAGTAGGTTCCTTTCCTCAGTTTTTTCCTTTTCCCCTTCTTCATTGCCCTTAGCGACCTCGACCTTAGTCACAGAGAAATGAATTCTCCTTTACTTTCTAAAATGCACCATATCTTAGACGATGCTCAAACTTGGGAAAACAGCACTCTTGCCCCCCTTTCTGGACTGAAATTTTTACGCAGAATCATAATAGACTACAACCTCCTTTTGCTGCGACCCACTTCTAGGACCCTCGCTTTCACGTTTTTAGGTTCACCTACCAGGAAATGTGCCCCCTGCCTGAGGAACTTGCTGCCATTGTCGGGAGCTGGTATCCTCCTAGTGCTTTACCCTGGGTTCCTCGCTGTAGTTTGGTTCAAACTCGGGATATTGCCCTGTCCTTAAGTATAGCTCCTTCTGACGCTGCTCGTCTAGTTCCTCAGGGCCCTGTATTTGCCTTAGAACCTCTGATTGAAGCACTGGATGAATTCTCTAACCTTCCTTCATACAGAGTAAGTGTCATCTTTCTTTTCTGTTTGATGAAGTACTTGGTCGTGACTTCAGAGGAGCTGCTTGGAGACCCTCGTCTTGTTTGGGATTTTGGACTATTTTCACCACGGGCTGACCCCTTTTCCACTTATTATGGCTAAGACTATCTTGGGTTTGGACTCTGTCTGTGCCGGGCCTACCACTTTATTCTCTAAGAGCCCCTTATTACTCCAGGTATGTCATTGTTTTAAAGGTAGTGCGTCCCTTGTGTATTTTCACACTAGCTTTTCTTAGCGGGAAGTGCGTCCTTTCGGATTTTCACACAACCCTATGCCTAATTTTTTCCTGAAGTAAATCCCACTTACTCCAACGGCTTTTCTTTGCCTTTTATTTTCTTTTCTTTGGCTTTTATATTTCCTTGCTTCTTCTTTCAGATTTGGTTGCAAGAGAAATTGAAGCTGCTGTCAGAGCCACCTCCTAGAGTCATTAGTCAGTACTCAGGAAAGCATTTTCTTCCTCGCCAGCGTCTGTACCTACCTGGGACCCCTGACAAAGGCATTAGCAGATTCAATGAGATATCAGATGAAGATATTAGCTTCATGCATGCTTGGCTTCCATTATCCAGTGCAGTTATTGATGGGTCTTCAGGATGCGTTCCCCTATGTGGGCTTCGTGAGGCAACAGTTTACATCATGGCCCGCTGCTCTCGTCAACTTGGAATGACTCAGGATGTGGTGAGACTCCCTCTATCCTTTCGAGGTGGACTCCTTTCTGCGGCTTTTGCCTCTCGCTACCATGAGCTCTGGAGCCAACTTCCACTGAAGACTATCATACCTCCCTTCGGGAACCACTCTGTCACCTCTACCAGCGCATACAAGAGGTGGATACTTAGCCCGTCATCTGATAACTGAACACGGCCACTAAGGCATTTGGCTAGCAAGAGTAGTAGTAGGGCATAGTTTAGCTTTATATGCATTTTGAGCAATATGTTTTCTTTTTAAAGCAAAATTGGATGATGATATAAATGAATAAGTCAAGTCTTATTTTATTTCACAAAATTGTGTACATTTTAGTATGATTTCAGAATACATGATCGTTTTTTGACACTAATTCAATTATGTAAGACTACATTCATTCAAGCAACCAAATCCTGACAACATCAAACTCCTATCTCCAATCAGTCCTCTCGGGTTTTCATGATTGGATATTTTCTCTCAAGCCTCTAAATTTTGCCTAGGATGCCTTTTTTCGGTTTTCACCCTGACGAGGCGCCCAATTTTAGCAAGGCCGCCTTTTTTCGGTTTTCTACCCGCAGGGCTTTCATTCTCTTCTTTTGATTTTGTAGCCTTTAGCCATGGAACCTTTTGAGTCTATTAATATTGATCGGTTCTTTGAATTCATTGCCATCACTATCCGACCAAATCGCAGCTCCTTTTGACAACAGCTTCTTGAGGATAAACGGACCTTCCCACGTAGTTTTGAACTTCCCTCTAATATCCGGTGCTCCTGGTCGCATATGTTTGAATACCAAATCTCCTTCCTTCAATGGATGTTTCTTGACTTTCTTTCCAAAAGACCTAGCGAGCCTCTTTATGTAGATCTGGTTGTGATAGTAGGCTTTTAACCTGTTCTCATCCAACATGTTCAAGCGTTGCAACCGCTGCTGCGCCCATTCGGCCTCCGGAATCTCTACTTCTATTATCACCCTTAGTGACTTAAGTTCGACCTCGACCGGCAATACTGCCTCCGTCCCATATACCAAGGAATATGGAGTGGCTCCCGTTGAAGTCCTGATGGTTGTTCTATAACCCCATAATGCAAAAGGTAACTTTTCTGCCCAATCTTTATAATTCTGGACCATCTTAGCCAGGATCTTCTTGACATTCTTGTTGGCGGCTTCAACTGCCCCGTTAGCTTCAGGACGATACGGAGAAGACTTGTGGTGCTCGATACCATACTTCTAGAGTAACTTCTTCGTTTCGGCCATGAACTTGACCCCGTTGTCAGATACCACATGATGTGGAATGCCCTACCTACATATCAAGTTCTTCTCTTTGAATTTTGCCATATCCCGAGCATCCACTTTCTTGAAGGACTCAGCTTCTACCCACTTGGTAAAGTAGTCGATGGCAATGATGATGTATCTATGCCCATTGGAGGCCATGGGGCGTATTTCCCCAATAATATCAATCCCCCAAGCTGCAAATGGCCAAGGTGACGTTAGATTATGTAATTCCGAAACGGGCAGGTGCCTTAAATCTGCATACTGCTGGCATAACTGACACTGCTTTACATACTTCGAGCAATTGTTATCCATGGTGAGCCAGAAGAATCTTTGTCTCATAATCTTTTTGGCTAATGTCAACCCGTTCATATGGGCCCCACATACTCTAGCGTGTGTTTCTTCCATCACCCTCTTAGCCTCTTTCTCATCCAAACACCTCAACTGGATACCATCCGCCTGTCGTTTTTACAGCGCTCCATTTATGCAGATGAATTGGGTATATAGCTTGCGAATCATTCTCTGATCTTTCTCAGTAGCTTCCTTCGGAAACGTCACATTCTCTAGATAGTTCTTGATATCATAATACCACGGCTTCCCATTCGCTACTTCTATCTCCATGACTGATTTAGATTCGAAGCTAGGTCTCTCAGAGCTAGAAATCAAAACTGGCCTCATAATGACCCGTTCGGGATTGTCCCACATTGAGACTAAAGTAGCAGGCGCGTCGGCTAACTGGTTTTCATCCCTTGGAACAAAACGGAATGTACACACTTCAAATTGACTACTCAGGTCTCCCAAGTGCTCGATGTATGTCATTAGCCTCTGTTCTTTAACGGCCCATTCACCTCGGATTTGATTGATCACCAGGGAGGAATCACCAAACACTTCCACGTTTCTTGCTCCTAAGGCTATCAACGCCTCTAACCCGAAGGCACACGCTTCATACTCAGCTTCATTATTGGTAGCCTTGAACCTCAATTTCTTGGCCAAAGGGAGCTTCTCATCATCCGGGGTTGTTAAAATGATCCCTACTCTTGCCCCCTTGTTGTTCACGGCTCCGTCAAAATGCAATTGCCAACCTCGAACTCTGATAGCTACCACATCCTCATCTGGAAAGTTAAACTCGTACGAGTCTCCTTGAATTGGGTGTTCTGCCAGGAATTCAGCCACTGCACGCCCTTTGATAGTTTTTTGAGTAATATATTCCACATCAAATTCTTGTAGCAACAATAACCACCTTCCCATTTTCCCAAGTAAAGATGGAGCTTCTTGTAAGTACCTTAAAGGATTCTGCTTCGCTACTGCCTGTACTCTATAGGCATGAAAGTAATGCCTTAATTTCTTGGAAGCCCAGATTATCGCAAGGCAAATATTTTCTACTTCTGTATACTTAACCTCATAGGCCAGGAACTTCTTGCTAAGGTAGTAAACAGCAAACTCCACTCCAAATTCGTCCTCCTGGGCCATCATGGCGCCTACAGAACTGTCTTCTATAGCTAAGTATAAAATCAATGGCCTTACTGACTATGGCGGTCTCAACACCGGTGGATTTAGTAGATACTCTCTGACAGTATCGAAAGCCTTCTGACAGCTTTCGTTCCATACTACCGGTTGGTCTTTTCTAAGTAGTTTGAAGATCGGTTCACAGATTGAAGTAAGCTTGGCAATAAACCTACTAATATATTGCAACCTACCCAGAAAACTTCTCACATCCTTCTCCTTCTGCGGTATTGGGATTTCTCTGATGGCTTTAACCTTGTCCGGGTCAATCTCAATACCCCTCTGGCTAACCACATGTCCTAGAAGCTTCCCTGAGGTAACACCAAAGATACATTTCTTCGGATTTAACCGCAGATTATACTTGTCTATCCATAAGAAGAACTTTTCTAGGGCTTCAAAATGACCTTCTCTAGTGGCTGACTTGATCATCATGTCATCCACGTATATCTCCACTTCTTTATGGATTAGGTCATTAAGATTTTTGTCGCCATCCTCTGATAAGTGGCTCCTGCATTTTTCAGGCCAAAAGGCATTACTCGATAAGCATAGGTCCCCCACTCTGTGATGAAAGCTGTCTTAATTCGATCAATTATTTTATTGAGAATTTGATTGTAGCCCGCATAACCATCTCCAAAGCTATACATCTCACAAGCAGCGACACTGTCTATTAGCACATCTATATGGGGCAATGGAAAGTTATCTTTTGGACAGGCCTTATTCAAGTCCCGATAATCTACACATACCCTTACCTTGCCATTCTTTTTTGCTACAGGGACAACATTGGCCAACCAAGTTGGATACTGTACCTCAACCAAAAATTTGGCTTTAATTTGCTGGTGAATCTCCTCCTTCACTTTATCTGCCCATTCTGGCCTAAGCCTTCTCAGCTTTTGTTTAACGGGTTTGTGGTCCGGATATATAGGGATAGCGTGCTCTGCAACTTCCCGATCGATTCCTGGCATATCTTCGTAGGTCCAGGCAAAGACTTTTTCATTTTTTTTAAGATTCTCTCAATTTTTTCGCGCTCTTCAAGAGTTATACTTGATGCTATCAAAATTTCTTTTGGATTTTCTATGGTTCCAAGATTAAATGGAGTAGCATCAGTTGAATCAATATCAAATATGGATGGATCATGATTATGATCATGCATAGTGAAATCATCGAAAACATCACATAAGTAATCAAAATCATTCAATTTATTAATAAGATTGAAATTGTCATTAACATCATTGAAAAGTTCTAGAGCAAAAAGAAAGTCTAAACTATTCTCCTCTTCCTCCTCTGCTGGCGTATCTGCCGCGGTCAATGGTCCTGCATCACTTCGGCTCTTTGGAGGCTCCCTAATCAACTCCTGCATGGCTTCCTCTACCTTTGCTTTCCCTTTCAGCTGGGTGGCTACCATCTTCTCAGTCATTACTTCTTCAGGCATCTCACGGTCCCAAATTGTCCTACTGGTCATGATTTCTTCATCCCAAAAGCCCTCTGCTGGCTTGATCGATCCAATGTCCCAGTCATGGACATCATTGAAAACCTCAAACCCTAGCACAAATCTTCCATCCAGCCACAGCGGTTCATCTTGCCCTATATAGCCACATGCTGCGCTTGCTGGCACAAAAGTCTTTCGGATATGAGGAATGTCCATTTTTAACTTCTCACCCCTTTCTTTCACACCTGTGTATCCTAGACCCCTTCTATCTTTTTGGCCCTTGGTGGTAACAGCTGTTGGTATCCCCTGAGAATTCTTGTCCAGTCCTATGCTAGGGAGGAACGACATCTTTTTCATCATATTTAGTACCTGGGGGGTTTCTTATTTCTACTCTTCCTCGCCTATCATGGCAACATGAAACCCACTAAACGGCTGCCTAGCAATCTCCAGTACTGAAACCTGATTCTCCCGTGCAGCCCTTATAGTCACAATCTAACCTTCATGAGGTATCTTTACCATCTGGTGAAGTGTAGAGGGGACTCCACCCAACTTAGGAAACCATGGCATACCTAGAAGAGCTGAGAAATTGGCGGGTATAGGCAGTACCACAAACTCCACTTCTGACTCTACGGGCCCCGCCTTTACTACTGCCGTGAATGTCCCCGAAGCATGTCTACGTGAGTTGTCATATGCTATGATGGTGAGATCAGATTTGGCTAACATATCCTCTGTTACCCCAAAAGCCGCCATCGCTACCTGTGGGCACACATTTATCGAAGAGCCATCATCTACCATTACGCAAGCAATGTGCTTTTGGTTAATCTGTGCCCTTATGTACAGAGGGCGATTATGGTTGCGGCCTTCTGCTGGTAAATCAGCACTGGTAAAAATGACATTTTCTCCTGATCCTCCTTTCACTACATCCAGAAGTTCCGTAGGCGAGATAGTTGTTGCCACAGTTGCCTCGTATAAAGCCTCTACCACCTTCTGCCTATGCGATGGCGACTGTCTCAAAAGATCCCATATGGAAATTTGAGCCGGCGTCTTTTCTAGTTGTTTAACAATCAGATCTTCTTTCGGCTCCTTTCCTTTTTCACCCTCAACCGGCCCTTGGGGCTTCTCAACTTCTGGAGCTACCCTTCCACTCTGGGTCAAAGCTCCTACTTTATTCTTGTTTGCTTCTTCATCCTCCTCCGAATCCCACGGGTCGGCAAATACTTCAAAATCATTATTTTCAGTTCCACTATCATCAGTGGACCAGCAATCGATCACTGCAACGGGAAGCCCTTCTTCACTCCCCTCATGGAGGTTCTTGATAGTAGTGTGGGTATCGTTGCCATATAATTCATTTAACACAAACTTTTCGAGTAAACTGAACCCGATCATATTCACTGGCGGGGGCATACTATTGTATCCAGCCTTCTTTTGACCTGCTCTCTTCTCCGGGTCTGTGATCTGCTTTGAGTTGATTAGATCTTGAATCGCGTGCCTCAACGTCTTGCAATTATCGGTTATATGCCCGGTGTGCTGATGTACGCACAATACTCATCATCATTATGTCCTGGCGTGCCTTGAGTTCTAGCAAGTTTGGGTGGCATAGGCTATAACTTACCCTCTTTCATCAGTCTTCTCAACACCCATGACAAAGACCTTCCAAGATTGGAAAAATGCCTCAGGGTAGCATTAGCAGTTGATACCTCAGCAGTTTTTCGTGTGCCACTGGCGAAACCCGTGGGTCTACTTGCCCCCTAGCTACTGCTACCTCTCTTGGGATAGTTCTCATTAGCTGCTCTCTTGATAAGGTACTCTCCCTCAGCCTCAATGGCGATGTCCTTCAGAGACTCCCAATCCTTCAATCCTTTCATCCTCAATCCTTCTCTCAAATACGGGCTCACATTTTTAATGAATAGCCGTATTTGATCCTAAGTATCCAGTTTCCTCTTCATTTCCATCACTCGATTCCTCCATCGAGTTAGATACTCATGGAAGGACTCACCTCCCTTCTGCTGTAACAGCTCTAGGTCCTTCAAGGTCACTTCCATCCTTGTACTGCAGTCGTACTGCCTCAAAAACTCTTCCGTCAATAAATCCCAGTCCTCCTTGGTTCGGTGATCAAGCCCATGGTACCAATCTACTGCCGGGCCAGTCAAACTCAAGCAAAAGTACTCAATTTTCTGCTTTTTTGTTAAAGTGGTGCCCTTCATCACCAGCGAGTACTGCTTTATATGCGCCATGGGGTCGGAAGTGCTGTCAAACTTCCGAACATCCGGCATTTTAAAGTTCATTAGGACTAAATCCTCTCCTTCTAACTCCTTGTCTTTCGGGTTCATTCCTCGACCCTTTGTTAGCATTCTTGTCATTGCTTTAAATTTCTCCTCCATCTTCTTCCAAATGGCTTTTTCAGCTTGAGGGGCTTTCCCTTTCTTAGACATATGCTCCTCATATTCTTTGTCTTCCTAATCATCATCTAGCTTTAGGACTGGTCTTCCCCGTTGTACCCCTGAGGTAGTAGCTCTTAGGTTTACAGGTGGCATGCGAATTTCCTCTTGGGGATCTTCTCTGACCTCTCCCCTTTCATTATTTCTCATAGGAGGAGGTGGTGGGTTCTGCGGGGCCACTTGCTGACCCAATGTGGCCATCATCGCCATTATACGGTTCTCAAACTCTTCAAGCCTTCGGCCAACTTCCTCTGCTATCATTGCCCTAGTGGCATCTGCCCCTCTTGGTGAGTTTGCCATTTCTCGGGTAAAGAAAACTGAGCTGAAGTAGCGTAGCTGGTTCCAGAAGAAGTGTCCGGATACTCCACCCTTTCTGGTAACTCAAAGAATGGATTTCTGCGTAGTCGCCCCCGAGACCCTCTTATCCACCTAGGCGAATCTATGATGGTTGAAAAACACAAAGGGTTAGGATGATGCATGAACGTGCTAAGATGCATGATCGTGCTATGCAAGACTTAAAAATCACATGCAGGCACATAGGTCCTTCCAACCTTATTACTCCCGCACACGAGGCCATAGTCTCTTTCCTAGGTGGGCTTGATCCATGGGTTAACAGGGAACCCTATGGATGTGCATGGTGCACGGTGAAAAACCGGCAGCATAACCTCTCTTAGCTAATGTTCATACGCATGGGTTTTGACCATCATGTATTTAGGCAGCCTGAATAAATTGACATGGGCCTATCGGGGCATGAAAGCCTTTGATTAGGTGACCAATCAGATTATTTAGGTCTGTCCAATAAAAAATTATCCATATAGTAAGCAAGGTATTACGGTTCATACCATATAGGGAGAGTATCTATTGCAATTACATGAGCTTTTGTCAAAGGTGGTGCTGCTTTAGGGCTACCCAAGCATGGTCCCTGCCAACGGGTCTAGCTCATCACGAGCGTAACGACCGATTGGGTCACCATTTAATATACCGTGATGGTACGAGGCTTGGGCTAGTGATTACCCTTAACACTTCCCTACATTGAGTGAACGTAGAGTCGTGTTTCGGGAACGCACCGGAGCTGAAAGAGGGACCAAACTAGCGTAGATCTAAGGCTCTAATGAGATGCGATGCAGTTTTGAAAGAAGGTGAAATTTTTAAATTAAAACTCAATTATAATTTTTAATCAAGTTACTCTCAAATCAAAGTCTTGAATAAGTCCCCAGTGGAGACGCCACTGTGACGCGCGCCAAACCTCGTGTCCTCCCGAGGGCCCGCTTTAGGGCAATCAGGAGAGGTTCATAAAACTTGTAAGGTATTTACAAGTGTGTCTATTTTGGGCAGCAATGAGGTTTCTTGGAGTTGCCACCCAATAGAACATTGGCAAAGGTCGTCTAGCCTCAGCGAGACTAAGACGGCGCATACATATCCATCTTGAGCTAACCAGAGAGATCTTGGAGGCCTCTGGCTCTACCCCCTGGAGCATAGGATTTTAAATTTCAGTCTTTTGGTGAGACTCAAGAGGTGTCTTGGAAGTCCTAGACCTCTCGCCTCATTGAGCCCCAAAGACCAGAGTGAGTTCGGGACTTCTCATTTATTTGTACCTTGATCAATATTATGATTAAGTTTTGAATTTATTGTTTCACCAACTTTCCACACGATGCATTTAATTAAGGCGCAATCATTCACGTCAAAAGCAATAAATAACGCATTATTAAAATAAACATCCTCAAAATAAATTACAATAAAACTAGGGGCGGAATAGAACCCCCATTATAAAAACAATATATAAATCATACTGAAAACGGAATATTCATTGGAGTGAGGACATTGGTCCTGCCATGCATATTTGTTACAAACTGATTTTAAGAAATGTCAATTTTGTTGGTTAAAAACAGGACATTGGTCCACAGCTTTCGAGAAAATCCCAAATTAATTACTATAAAATATTTGGCCCTTTTCACTTTAACGAAATTGAAATAATCTTAATAATAACATGAATAAAAAGAAAGGGTAAAAAAATAACCCGTATGGAGATCCTCATATTTGCTCGACCATCATTATTTACAACTCCAATTCCAAATGGTCAAAAAATAACTCATAGGAATAAACATGTCAGCATCAAAATTGGTGAATAAAGTAAAGAAAGGAAAATAATAGGAAACTTTAAAAGAAATGAGTTAAAAGATAAAAAAGTAAAAATGAAAACAATTAATATAAGTTAATTAAATCACATAAGTATTAATCCAGAATGTTTACCCTCGGATTTTACCTTTTTGGGTGAATATCGAATGGTTTCGGTCCCTGCACGCTCCACAAGGATCAAATAAAAATTGATCAAAGTAAGAAAATTTGTATTTTCCCTTCTTGAAAATTTAATAGCAATCGAGTGTTTGAATTAGCTGTATTGATGGAAACGAATGAATTTCGTTACCTCAAATTGGCTTAATTCGCAAGAAAACTTTGAGGAAATCAATTAATTTGAAGAATTTTTATCAAATAAAATTCTAAAAATAGAGATTTTATAGCTTTTTGGTAAACTGCTCTCAAAGAAATCTTTTCTAAAAAAATTCCAATCTCTCAAAAAAAGTGGTTAATTTTCTCCACCAAAAATTTGTCAAATTTTCTAACCTCCAATAATGAATTTTACTTCTTAATTTATAGAATTTTTGGAGATAAAATCAGATAAGCATCAGTTTAAAGTTTGAATTTTAAAAGGAGTTTTAAAATTCAATTTTTAACCAAATCTCACCCAAAATTTTAAAGATAAGAGATAAAATTTTATCAAATCCTGCGATATCTGGTCAGATCCCCTATCGACGGGCATCCCTACAAATACCGACGGGCGTCCCTACTAAGGGCACGCATGGAAATCTGGATACAGACGGGCCATAACCCTAAGTAGAGACGGGCATCCCTACTTCAGACAGTTATCCCGTCTGTGGAGCAAAACTTCCAAATTCAAGCAATATTTTCCAAACTCTTGCAAAACCTCACGCTCTAGCGAAAAAGATTTTAATCCTTATGAAACTGAAAGACGAAAACCTCCGAATTCCATCCATTTATCCAAAAACCAACGTGGATCTCTTCATCGGGTAACTCTGACCTGGACTGCCTCAAGAATCGGTGTCTATAATTAACATGTTAGTTTTCTGCAAAATCTGGGTTTGGGCTGATTTACACGGCAGTAAGGGATCCTCATACTGCCATGTAAACACATTCTGGATTGGTGATTTTGCTGGTCCATTGAGCCACATAGTAGTAAGGATAGTCCATACCGCCGTGTAACTGCTCTCTGGACATGTTCATTTCCTGGCTTGGCATGTTACACGGCGGTCAGGATGTGCTTGACCACCGTGTAAGATGTCTTACACGGCGGTAAGGAGTTACCATACCGCCGTGTAAGCCCTATTTTTCCAAAATGTTATTTTGAGACCCCCTTAAATGGTTTTTCATCCATGAATTATGATTGAGCATGTATTGTTAAATCATTTCATGATAATTTACAAGAACACATGAACTATATGCTTGGTTAATTGAGTGGTTTATAAGAATTGAATTTTGATAACTTCATTCATTTATGCATATATAAGTAGTTGTGTAATGTTTATACGATAAGCATAGAGTTATTTTTAGCCTGAAGTGTCATAGTAGTGGATGGATAAGCATGCTTATAAAGGGATAGTGAGTGCAGTTGCCTATGTTAGCCCCGCTTGGGCCTTGTGCTGACCCCGCTTAGGGTCTTACTGAATAGTGTTGAGGCTTCGGTCTCTAGTGTTTGATACTGTTCGCAGTATCTAGTATTCCCGTATCCACCACCAGTGAAATTCAGGCTAGTGTATGAGATGCATGATTTTATGTTGAGTGAAGTGTTAAGTTTTTGTATGAATGACATTCGGTTAGTGTTTATATGTATTATGATTATGATATCTCTGACTTTTGCTATTGTAGTGATTTCGGTATGAATGACATTTGGTTAGTGTTTATATGTATTATGATTATGATATCTCTGACTTTTGCTATTGTAGTGATTTCGGTATGCTTATGTTCTTCCCCACTAAGCGTTATCGCTTAGCACGGGTGTTTTTTCCCGTGTAGGTGGTAGATTCGGTTCGTGTCACATGTCTGCAGGTCAACCACTAAGAGTTAGAGTTATTCTTTTTCTTTTTATATTGTGATTCAGCTCCTGTATTTTTGTATATCATTTTGTTATGTAATTATGTATTTTATTTAGTGGCATATGTAAATGTTTTGAGGACTCTTTTGTAATTGTTGTAAGTATTTATATATATATATATATATATATATATATATATATAAAGATTATCTTTTGCCTTACTGTATGCTTCCACATTATATATACAAGTATGTTTATTAAATGTGTGTGTTAAAGTGAGTGTGTGGCACTCTGGTATCCTTCCAAAGGAGGTATCGGGGTGTTACATTAGTGGTGTGTGTGATGATTTTATTTTATGTGTCTGGATGTATATGATTGCGTGATATGGCATAACTGATAACGTGTAGAAGTTAAGATAACACAAATGGTAAGGTGCAATGTGTGATTACATGTTAAAGTAAAATTGACTAAATGAATAGTAACTTAGGATAGTTATAGGTCAATCAATGAAATTGAGTTTAAGTTAAAATAAGTTTTGTAAGTGCTTAGTTGTTCTAATGTTGATAATAGACTTAGGCAACTAAAGTAAGTTAATAATCCATTTTTTTTTAAAAAAAAAAATTATATCGATGTTTCACTGTAATTGACTGTTTAATAATCTGGATTCTTAATTAGGCTAATTGAATTGTAATGGTTCGTTAGTTAATTGAACGTAAGGTATGAGAGTGTTACAATTTTTATTGGTATCAGAGCTCCAGTTTAGGCGACTCTAAGATCGGAGTGGCTCAATAGGCTTATGATAAGTACATGTACACGCCAATTAATTTTTGGACAGTATAGTTTTGTGAGGCTAATGTATGCTTGCTCCTTGTGTTAGATTGGGAGTATGGCTTCAAATGAAGGTCAACGTGAGAGTGATGTCGAGAGTGCAGCATCTGTTAGTTTTGGTCCGTCAAAGTCGCCACGACATGAGGGTACTCCGCCAGTTGTACCTCCCCCTCTGCAACAGCCTAATTTTATGGTTATGATGGTGAATTTCTTCCAGCAGTATATGCATGCTCAGCCACCGCAGCCTCAAGGTCCTGGTCATTAGCCAGCTCCACCTAGAAGGAGATCGATATTAGAACAGCTTAAGAGATTGGGAATTGAGGATTTTTTATGGTCGATATCCCTTGACTCCAGTTTAGGCAGAGGAGTGGTTGTTTAAGCTAAAGAGGATGTTTGAGACCACCCAGAGTCAGCCAGATGAGATGCTACAGGGAGCAGTAGCCTTGCTTCAGATACTGGCTTATACGTGGTGGAGTGCAGTTCATAAGCATACCCCGGCTGCTCAGATTACTTGGGTGTTCTTCTTGTCTCAGTTTGAGAAGAAATACATTGGGTATGAGTATAAATTTTCTATGCAAGATGCATTTTGGAGGCTTAGATAGGGGAATAAGTCAGTAGCTGAGTATGAGAGAGAGTTTGAGCGGCTTAGTGCCTACTTGGAGGATGAATCCATGACAGAGCAGAAGTTATGTCACAGATTTGAGAGAGGTCTGCATAATAACATCAGATTGGTTTTGGGTTCTCAGAGACATATGGATATGAGGTCTTTAGTTGAGGCAGCTGTTAGTGCAGACACTATTATGTCAGATGAGGCCGATAGACAGTCCCATTGTAGGCAGAAAAGAAAAATGGGTTAGTCTTTAGGTGCAGCCGGTTAACTTAAGAAGTCCGGAGGGCCTCCTCAATCACAGAGCTATGCACCAGCAGCACCTGCTACCACTCAAAAGAATCCAGCAGGTAGTAGTGCCCCAGTCACTTTAGTTGGCAGTGCACCCCGGGGCAGAGGTCGCGATTCAGCACCGCAGTGCGCCAATTGTAAGAGGTTCCATCCTGGTGAATGCATATTTTTTACTAGAGCATGTTTCAAATGTGGGTCCAGAGATCATCAGATTAGAGACTGTCCTGAGGCTCAGCCATCCATAGCAGCATCACTAGCTCCAGGTGCTGGTTCAGCTCTTTAGAGAGGTCATGGTAGGGGAGCAGCTCCTCCATAAACAACTTCAAGCCCTTCAGTTCAGCCACCTTAGTGTCGTGCCACAGGGGGTACTTATGCTGTCAGAGCTCGAGAGCAAGAGGATGCACCAGACGTCATAGTTGGTAAATTCTCCTTATTCTCTCATTCAATTTATGCTTTGATTGATCCTGGTTCCACACACTCCTATATTAGCATTGATATTGCACGGGATAAGGAATTCTATGGTTGTCGGTTAGACTAGGATATCTTAGTGAGTAATCCTTTGGGCCATAGTGTGGTAGTAAACAAGGTTTATAGAGATTGTTTAGTTAGTGCCTAGGGTTTTGTGTTTTTGGCTAATTTAATTAACCTTCCCTTCCGAGAGTTTAATGTGACTTTGGGTATGGATTGGCTATCCACTCATCATGCCACTGTTGACTGTAAAAGAAAGAGTGATATTAAAGACTGCAGATGATCAGGAGGTAGTTATTGTGGGTGAGAGAACATATTTTCTCTCTGATGTGATTTCAGCCACTACAGCTAAGAGAGAGGAACTTCGGGTATCTGATGTGCCTACTGTTCGGGAGTTTCAGGATGTTTTCCTTGAAGAACTTCAAGGGTTGCCAATAGATAAGGAGATAGAGTTCACTATTGATTTAGTACCTAGTACTGCGCCTATCTCTATTGCTCCCTACAGAATGGCACCTTCAGAACTCAGAGAATTAAAGATTCAGTTGCAAGAGTTACTCGATAAAGGCTTCATTAGACTGAGTGTTTAACCTTAGGGAGCACCAGTTCCCTTTGTGAAAAAGAAGGATGGATCACTTCGGTTTTGTATTAACTGCAGGCAACTGAATAAGGTAACCATAAAGAATAAGTATCCACTACCTCAGATCGATGACTTGTTTGATCAATTGAAAGGTGTCGGTGTGTTTTCAAAGATTGATTTGAGATCTGGCTACCATTAGTTAAAGATTAAAGAAGCAGCTGTACCAAAGACAGCTTTCCGCACTAGGTATGGTCATTATGAGTTCATGGTCATGCCTTTTGGATTGACAAATGCTCCCGCAACCTTTATGGACTCGATGAATAGAATTTTCCATCCTTATTTGGATTTGTTTGTGGTAGTCTTCATTGATGATATCTTGGTATATTCGAAGACTTTAGAGCAGCATGATGAGCATTTGAGGATTGTTCTGCATACTTTGAGAGATAGATAACTTTATGCCAAGTTTGGTAAATGTGATTTCTGGCTGAATGAGGTATCATTTTTGGTACATGTAGCATCAGCAGATGGTATCAAGGTTGATCCTAAAAACATTGAAGCAATCTTACAGTGGAGAACACCTAAGAGTGTCATAGAGGTTAGAAACTTCCTTGGGTTGGTAGGCTACTAGTGACGCGCGCCAGACCCGGCCGCTTCCCGGGTGCCCGCTTTTAGGGCCCGAGAGGGGTTTGCGTCTTTTAATCTTGGACAATCATGATATATTTTGGACACCTCTTTCCAATAGAGCACTAGAAAGATCATCTCATCCCATGAAGCCCTTAGGCATCTTTGAGGTATTTTGGAGTTGCCACCCAATTGAGAAAGTTCGTCTAACCTCGGAGGTCTTAAACTAGAGAAGTTGCTCGGAACTTCACTCTTATTAATGCCTTAAGTTAAGTTATAAATGGGTTTTTAGCAACTGAAATTCCATATCTCATCTCACGTGATCATGCAATAAATTTATAGCGCATTTCAAGCATTTGTGGAAAAGCAGTAAAGAAAGCAATAAAGAATGCGAAAAAAAATTACAAGTAAAAAATGGGACAGAACAATCCTCAAAAATAAAAAGGCATAAATAAATAAATGAATAGAATTGCCCTAAAATTAATTACAAGGGCCCAAAATAAATACTGCATAAGAAGAATAAAATAAAGACATCATACATAAATCGGGACATTTATTAGGTAGATTGGTTCCCTGATTTTCACTTAGAAAGATCGAAGAGTTATTTTGGTATGCTTGGGAAAAATCGGGATGAGTGATCTCAATTTAAGGAAATTGACTCCTTTTTCTAAAAGTGAGTTTTTATGGGTTAAAATTAGGACATTGGTCCCATTTTATTAAAAAAAGTCCAATTTATTAATATAAAACTTTTTACGTGACTTTTAATTAACGTGCATAAAAATAAATAAACTTATTACAAATTACATCAAATAAAATAATAATGAAAAATAATAAAATGCAAAAAAAAGACAAATTCCACAAAAATGGTGTCTTCAAATCTCTATGGGCTCCCATTTGCCATTGGAAAAAACTCACACATGAAAAATAAATATTGAAATAAAAAACAAAAATAAAGATGATGTTAGTAATAAAAAATGGATTTAAACATATAACATGTAAAAATGAAAAAATAAATAAAAATGCATCATGTATGACAAATCAATTAAATTACATAATAAAAATATGTAACTTATCATATTAACAATTCAACATGCATAAAAAGCATAAATAATAACAATAAAATTCAACATGCATGAAAACATAAATAATAATGATAATAATAATAATAATAATAATAATAATAATAATAATAATAATAACAACAACAAATAATGATAACGATAAATAATAATAATAATAATAATAATAATAATAAATAATACTAACAAAAATAAAAATAATAATGGTAATAATAATAGTAATGATATATAATAATGAAAAAAAAATAATAATGCCATTAATAATAATAATAATAATAATAATAATAATAATAATAATAATAACAACAAAGAAAATGAACAATCAAATAAACATGCAAGAAAAACAAGAAATAGAATAAATAAAACATGTTAATTAATAATAATAATAATAATAATATATGAACAAAAATGATTATAATAAAAATAATAAAAACAATAGCAACAAAAGATGAACAACCAAATAATCATACAAGAATAAAATAAAATATTATAAAAAATTAAATCACATAACTAAATCACATGAACAACAAAAACAACAAAAGAAAATTTACATGATTTACATTATGACTAATTAATTATAAAAAAACTAAATTAAAAATTAAATTAAAAAAATTGAGCCTATAATTCTTACCCTCAAAATTTGAAGTGATGAATAAAGGTAAATGATCAATTTCTTGTCTTGATTTATAAAAATAAAATATATAACAAACTTTTATCCCAAAAATAAATAATTAATTTATTTGTCTTAAGGAAAAAATTGTAAAAAATAAGTAAGAAAATTCACAAGAACAAATAATTAATTTATTTATTTCAAGAATTGACTTAGGAAAAATTCAAAATATTTGGGGAATTTGTTCTTGAAGAAAAATAAGAAGAAGAGAGAAAATATATTTTTCTTAAGAAAAATCCCTCCCTCAAAATTCTCTTTAAAAAATAATTTATACCCCCAAAAAATTCAAATTTTTAATGAAGAAATAAAATCAATTTAATTTCCATAACCACAAAAACCTGAAGAATTTGAAGGGTTTAGAATCCAAAAGGTTTTGAAATTAAATTCTACAAAAAAAAAATGAAGAAAAAACATATTTTGGGGCAAAAAATCGGACAAGGGGGCTGTTGGGCTGTCGGGCACACGCTGTTCGACATTCGAATTTCTTTTTTTTTTTTGCTAAAATACTATAATTTCAGAACATACCCTTTTTGTCTCAAAATAATTTTTAAAATATTTTTTTAAAATACATTTTTATTTATTTCTAGTAAATCCAACCAACAAGGAAATTGTCACTTCCAAATTTCATTTTTGCTTATAGACAGGCACACTTAATTTCATCATTGGGTAATCCTGATCTAGGCTGCCTTGGGATCCGGTGTCTATAGTTGCCCCCAGTTTTGGGGAAACTAGTTCACTAGTGTCTAAATAAGCCTAAACTCAGAAAAAAAAGGGGAAAGAGAACGTACCTGAGGCAATCGGCTTTCCTAACTGGACGATGCGATTGGGATGGTTATCGCCATGTTGTCAGCGTGTTATCCTTTGTTGAAGCAGTAGTATCGTGATCGTGTAAACGCTCCGTAGAGTGGTAGTGCCGTCATCGTGCTAACCCTTCTGAAGTGGTAGTGCCATGGTCGTGCTAATCCTTCGTTGAGTGGTAGTGCCGCCATCGTGCTAACCCTCCGTGGATTTGAAGTAGTAGTGCCGTGGTCGTGCTAACCCTATGTGAAGTGGGAATGCAGCCATCGTTCTAACCTTTCTGAGATTTGAAGTAGTAGTGCTATGGTCGTGCTAACCCTTCGAGGAGTGGTAGTGCCGCCATCATGATAACCCTTTTGAGATTTGAAGCAGTAGTGCCGTGGTCCTGCTAACCCTCCGTGGAGTGGTAGTGCCGCCATCGTGCTAACCCTTATGAAGTGGTAGTGTCGTGGTCATGCTAACCTTCCTTAGAATGGCAGTGCTGCCATCGTGCTAACCCTTCTTAGATTTAGTGCCGCCATCGTGCTAGCCCTTCTTAGATTTGAAGTGGTAGTGTCGTGATCGTGCTAACCCTCCATGGAGTGGTAGTGCCGCCGTCGTGCTAACCCTTCTGAGATTTGAAGTAGTGTTGTCTGTGAGCCCTTTGGTTGATTGTTCCTTGAGAAGTCTTTAGTTGATGCTTGGATTGATGCTTGAACCGATGTCTGGATTGATGTCGTTTTGGTTGGATGCCCCCTGAGAGGTCTTTGGTTGATGCTTGGATTGATGCTTGAACTGATGTTTGGATTGATGTTTTGAATGATGTCATTTTGGTTGATTGCCCCCTGAGAGGTCTTTGCTTAATTGTTTGATGATGTTCTGACTGATGTCGTCACTCGCCTTTTGCTAGTGTCTGCATCGAATCTCTCTCACTGCAAAATTGAAAAACCAAATATGCAGGAAAAATAGTGAGCATGCACGTGAAATGCATGAGTCATGCCGGAATGTAGGATAAGAATTCATCCATGTGAACTTAGAGGTGATAGCTGGGCTGGCTGCAATTTGCGGTAGGATCAATGCCCTTTGAATCTGCTTTTGAATTTCATGCCTTTGGGATTGCAAGGTTCTCATCTGATACCTGTAGTAATTTTTTGAAGGTGGTGCGTCCCTTGTAGATTTTCACTCTAGCTTTTCTTAGCAGGAAATGCGTCATTTGAGGATTTTCACATAGCCCTGTGCCTTATTTTTACCTGGAATGGACCCAACCCAATCCAGCGGCTTTTTTTTTTTGCAGAGAGGTTGAAGCTATTACCAAAAATCTTTCAGACATGATCAGTACGTACTTATGTCTTGGATCATGGTTACATGAGCTTGATTCTTATCATGAAGGCACTGTAGAATTGATTTCATAGATGATAGCAGGATGAGTCAGCTAAAGCCTTGAGTGGTGAGAAAAGCAGAGGGCAGATAGTAACAATTGCTACCTTCATGTCGGAACCAGATAACTTTGAGTATGCAAAATTAACTGCTCTTACCACATCAATATTGCATAAATGCATATGTTTCAATTTGTTTTCATAACACATGATCATTATAGACACCGGGTCCTGAGGCAGCTCAGATCAGAGTTATCCAATGATGATAAGATTCCTTGTCACAAGCAAGAAGGTTGAAAGTAGTGATTTCCTGTTTAAATTTGCATTTTAGAGTGAAAAAGTAAAAAATAATAAAAAATGTTTTGAAAATTAGATTTGAAAAATGGGGTTTAGAAATTATAGTATTTTTAGTTAAATTTAAAAATTAAAAAAAAAATCCGCGAATGTCGGTCGAGTGGCAACGCCCAGGTGTTCGAGGCCCCGCGGGCGCTGCTGCGACACGGAGCACCATCGCGTGGCGCTCCGTACGCGACGACGCTCGTGCTCGTAATCATCCGCGGGCACGCTAGACGAGCGCGCTCGCCCAGCCTGCGCGAGCGACGGGTGTCTGTCACCCCTATCCGCCGCAAAACACCCGTTTTCGCCCGAAATTCATTTTTTTCAAATTTTTTCACCTAAAATCTAATTTTTATCCAATTTTTTCAGGGTTTTTTAAGGATTTATTCAATTTTTAAAATTCAAAATAGATAATATCTGATTTAATTAGGTCTGATCCTTTTAATTATTTTGATTTTCTTATTTTTTTCATATAAAAAGAATAAGATGGAAAGAGAAATGGGGGATTTTTCTTAGGTCTTTTTCATCTTTTTGTCTTCTTCTTCCTTTCAAAACTCTCTCTAAAATTTCCAGATTTTCCCCACCAAAAAGAACAAAAAATTCAATTCATCTTTTTCATCTTTTTTTCCAATTGAATTTCTTCTAAACATATATTTAGAAGGAGTTTTGTTGGTTGATTAAATTTTTAAGACAAACACAACAATTATTTGTTTTCAAAATTCTTTTTTAACATTTTATTTGTGTTCAATAATTTTTTTCCGTTGATTTTCTTTTGAATCTCTTTTTGATGAAAAGTTAATTTTGAGACAAACAAAACAATTGTTTGTTATCAAAATCTAATTTTTTCATTTGATTTTCTAAAATAAGACTTTTAATCATTTTTTATTTTGAGACAAACAAAATCATTGTTTGTTCTTGACATCATTTTTCTTTATTTTAATCAATAAAAATCATTTTTTTGATCAATATTATTGTTTAGGTAAAGAAATTAATTTTTTGTCCTCAAAGAATTTTTTATCATTTTTCAATCTTTTTCGGAATAAAATTCCAACACTATCATATTTCACTCTAATCTTGCACACTACAAACAAATAAATCAATATCATTTTTACCTTCATCGAATCCGAAACTCTGAGGGTAAACATTTTGAGCTTGATATTTATTTTCTTTTCTTTTATTTATTTTATTTATATTTAATTTATTAACATGTATATTTTTGTTATTCTCATTTATTTATTTATTCTATGTCTTGTAGGTTTATTCCATTTAATGTTTATATTATTATGTTTATATAATATTATTGCTATTATTAGTTTATTATCATTCTCTTTCATTATTATTTTCATTACTGTTGTTAATTTTATCATATTATTTTATTCTTATTCATGTAAATATTGATTGTTTATTATTTTTAACATGTAATTAATTTATTTTACTTTAATTCATCATTATTTTTAACATGTAATTTAATAAATTCATTTTAATTGATATTTTTACCATGTAAATGTTTTATATTAATTGTGATTATATTGATTAACCATGTCATTCATTTAATTGCTATCATTATTTTGTTATTCATTTTTTATCATTCTTTTATCGTTGTCATTGCTATTTATTCATTCATTTATTTATTTTCATTATTCATCATTATTATTATCATGATCATATTTTTACATGTTAACTCATCAACATGGGAAGTCCCGAACTCACTCTGATATTAGGCTCAACGAGGTTAGAGGACCATCTCAATGTTTCATTGGGATGGGGCCTCCAAAATATCTCTTGTTGCCCACCAAAAGGCCCAACACGAATAATCCTAGGCTCCACGGGGTTAGAGGATCATTCCAATGTTCTATTGGGATGAAGCCTCCAAGATATCTCTGGTCTGCCCAAAATGGATATATATGCGCCCTCTTAGGCTCACCGAGGCTAGACTACCTTTCCCAATATTCTATCGGGTGGCAACTCCAAGAAACCTCCTTGTTGCACAATATAGACGCACTTGTAATTTCTTACAAGTTCTCATGAACCTCATCTCGATCGCCCTGAAAGCGGGTGGTTCGGGGCACCTCGGGGTTCGGCGTGCGTCACAGTGGCTACTCCGCTGGGGACAATACTCGAGACTTCGCTTCGAAAGTGCCTTGGTTAAAATTTACAATTGAGTTTTAATTTAAAAATTTCATCCTTTTTCAAAACTGCATTGCATCTCATTAGAGCCTTAGATCTATGCTAGTTTGGTCCCTCTTTTGACCTCGGTGCATTCCCGAAGCACGACCCTACGTTCACTCAATGTAGGGAAGTGTTAATGATAATCAGCATTCCAAGCCTCGTACCATCATGGTATATTAAATAAAGACCCGATCGGTCGTTACGCTCGTGATGAGCTAGACCCATTGGCAGGGACCATGCTTGGGTAGCCCTAAAGTAACAACACCTTGGCCAAAGCTCATGTAATGGAAATAGATACTTCCCCTAGGTGGTATGAACTATAATGCTATGCTTGCTATATGGATCATTATATATTGGACAAACCCATATAATTTGATTGGTCACCTAATCAAGGGCTTTCATGTCCCGATAGGCCCTTGTCAACTTATTCGAACTACCTAAATATATAACGATCATAACCCATGTGGCTGTGCATTAGTTAGGAGAGGTTATACTGCTAAATTTTCATCATGTACTATACGCGTCCATCGGGTCCCCTGTTGACCTATGGGCTAATCCCACCTAGGAAAGAGACTATGACCTCGTGTGCGGGAGTAACATGGTTAGAAGGACCTATGTGCTTGCATTTGATTTGTGGATGTTGCGTAAGCACGATCATGCATCTTATACGTCATTCATGCATCATCCTAACGGGTGTGTTTTGCAGCCACCATAGATCGGCCCAGGTGGTCAAGAGGTCCCCAAGGGCGACTGCATAGGAATCCATTCTTTGAGCTGCCAAAAAGGGTAGAGTTCTCCGACTCAATTTTAGAAAGCAGTCATGCTACATCAACCCAATACTCCATAGATTCAGAAATGGCCAACTCACCAAGAGGGACAGATGCTATTAGGGTTATGATAGCAGAAGAACTAGGCCGAAGGCTTGAAGAATTTGAGAACCGAATGATGGCCATGATGGCTACATTAGGTCAGCCAACTGTGCCGTAGAACCCACCTCCTCCTCCTATGAGACTAAATGAACGGGAGGAGGACAGAGAAGATAGGCAAGAGGAAATTCGCCCACCACCTATAGACTTGAGAGCAACAATGTCAGGGGTTCAGAGGATAGGGCCAGCCCAGAGGTTGGAAGATGACCTAGAAGAGGATGAATATGAAGAGCCAATGTCAGAGAGAGGGAAATCACCCTAGACAGAAGAGGCCATCTGGAAGAAGATGAAAGAAAAGTTCAAGGCAATGGCGAAGATGTTGACAAGGGGTCGAGGGATGAACCCTAAGGATAAGGAGCTGGACGGGGAGGATCTAATCCCTCTGAATTTCAAAATGCTTGATGTCCCGAAGTTTGATAGCACATCGGACCCCACCGCGCATATTAAGCAATACTCCCTAGTGATAAAGGGGACGACGCTGACAAAGAGGCAAAAGATTGAATACTTCTGTTTGAGTTTGATAGGTCCGACGGTGGACTGGTATCATGGGCTGGAAGAATAAAGGAAGACTGGGACTTACTGACGGAGGAGTTCCTCCAGCAATATGACTGTAGTACAAGGATGGAGGTCACTCTAAAAGATCTAGAGCTACTGCAATAAAAGCTAGACGAGTCATTTCATTAGTACCTAACCTGATGGAGGAATCGAGTAATGGAGATGAAGAAGAAGCCGGATACTCTAGACCAGATCAGGCTATTTATTAGGAATGCCCACCCATATTTGAAGGATGGGTTAAAGATGAAAGGGTTAAAGGACTGGGAGTCCCTGAAAGATATAGCCATCGAAGCTGAGGCTGAGCATCTAAATATAATGGCTAAATTTGCAAACTTGGTGTGACGCGCGCCGAACCTCGCGGCCTCCCGAAAGTCCGCTTTAAGGCGATCAGAAGAGGTTCATAAAACCTATAAGGTATTTACAAGCTGCGTCTATTTTGGGCAACAAAAAGGTTTCTTGGAGTCGCCACCCAATCGAACATTGGGAAGGGTCGTCTAGCCTTATCGAGCCTAGGACGGCGCATACATATCCATCTTAAGCTAGCCAGAGGGATCTTGGAGGCTTCATCCTCTACTCCCCTAGAGCCTAGGATTGTATATTTGAAGTCCTAGACCTCTCACCTCTTTGAGTCCCAAAGACCAGAGTGAGTTCGGGACTTCTCATTTATTTATACCTTGATTAATTTTATAATTAAGTTTTGAATTTATTGTTTCATCAACTTTCCATACGATGCATTTTATTAAAGGCGCAATTATTCACATTCAAAGCGGTAAATGGAAGCAAAAATCAAGATAAAATGTTCGAAATAAATTACAATAACACTAGGAGCGGAATACAACTCCCATTTTTAAAAGTGCAATACATGCATAAAACGGGATATTCATTGGAATGAGGACTTTGGTCCTACCATACATATTTATTACAAAAAGTGGTTTTTAGGAAGTGTCAGTTTTATTGGCTAAAATGGGACATTGGTCCACCATTCCCGAGAAAATCTCCAGGTTTAATTGTTAAAAGGCTTTTGGTCCTTTTTACCTTAACGACGTTAAAACCATTTTCATAACATAAATAAGAGCTAAAGGATAAAAAATGAACCCGAATAGAGATCCTCAGAATGGCGCAACCACCATCTCTCATGACTCCAACTTCCAATGGTCAAAAAAGCACTCACAAGGATAAACATGTTAGCAACCAAAAAAATAAACTAAAAAAACGTGAATAAAAATAAAAATGAGAATTTGCCTAGGGACGGCCTCCTGTATCATGCCAGCGGCCGTCCCTAGTAAGGGAAAACAAATTAAAAAAAAACCTCTTAAATCTTTTGTAAAAAAAAGGGTAATAAAAAATCAATGTAAATCAAATTAAATTATATGAATGTTAATCCAGAATGTTTACCCTCGCATTTTACCTTTTAGGGTGGATGTCGAATGATTTTGTCCCCGTGTGCCTCGCAAGGATCAAATAAGAATCAGATCAAAGAAACAAAATTTATATTGTTCTTTCTTTGAAAGCTTGATAGCAATCGAGTGTTCGAATTAGTTATATTGATGGAAACGACCGAATTTCGTCACCTCAATTTGACTTAATTCGTAAGAAAAATTTGAAGAAATCGATTAATTAGAAGAAGTTTTATCAAAATAAAACTCTATAGATGAACAGAGATTTATAAACTTTTTGCATAATTTGCTCACAGAAAACCTTTTCTAAAAAGCAATTTTCCCCAAAAATATTAGATAGTTTTTCTTCTAAATAAAATCTCTCTAAAATTTTTGTCTCCTTTTCCAAATTCCCCAAATTTTCTAACCCCTAAAACTGAAATTTGATCCTTTATTTATAGGATTTTATGAGATAATTAAGATAAACCTCTATCTAAAGTTTGAATTTTAAAAGGACTTTAAAATTCAAGTTTTAGATAAATTCTATCCTTATTTTGAAAGAAAAAAAGATTAAATTTTATCCAATCCGGCGTGATCCGGTCAGTTACCGTACCGACGGGCTTCCCTGCAGATACCGACGGCCGTCCCTACTAAGGGCACATGCGGGAAACTGACTAGGGACGGGCACGATCCTAGAGACGGGCGTCCCTACATCACCACGGGTCCATCCCTACTACGCCTAGGGACGAGTATCATCACAAGTAGAGACGGGCGTCCCTACACAGACGGGAATCCCGTCTGTGGAGCAAAACTCCCCAAATTTTGTAAAATTTATCCAACTCTTTTAAAACTCCATGTTATAGAAAAAGATTTTAATCCTTGTGAGACCAAAAGACGAAAACCTCCAAATTTTATCTCCCTATCCGAAAAAAAAATCGACATTGATCTCTTCATCGGGTAACTCCGACCTCGACTACCTGAAGACCCGGTGTCTACAGTTGCCCCCAATTTTGGGAAAACTAGTACACTAGTGTCTAGATGAGCCAAAATTCAGAGAAGAAAGGAAAGAGACGCATACCTGAGGCATTCCTTACCTTTTCGTCTGGGAAGTGGCAATGCGTCAAGTTGGTTCCGGACTTACTAAACGCGAGGTTTGCCCTTCTGAGCTGCACCGAGTCTTCTCCAGACTTACAACGTGCTAAGGTTGGCTCTCCTGAGCTGCACTGAGTCTTCTCCAGACTTTACAAAGTGTGATATTTGCTCTCCTGAGCTGCACCGAGTCTTCTCCAGACTTTACAAAGTGCGATATTTGCTCTCCTGAGCTGTACCGAGTCTTCTTCGGACTGTACAAAGTGCTAGCGTTTGGCTCTCCTGAGCTGCACCGAGTCTTCTTCGGACTGTACAAAGTGCGATAATTGCTCTCCTGAGCTGTACCGAGTCTTCTTCGGACTGTACAAAGTGCTAGTGTTTGGCTCTCTTGAGCTACACCGAGTCTTCTTCGGACTGGGCTTCCTTCTAGACTGCTCTTCTGAGCTGGGCGTTCTTCTGAACTGGGTATTTTAATTTGGCAGCCTCATCGTGCCCCCAAAGTACAATTCTGATCTTTTGATTTCCTGTGATCCAGAAGGACATGATGTTTGATCTGTTTATTCTTCCTTTTGACCGTGGGTCAATTTTGAATCGGTGTAAGACCATGTTCCTGTATTGTAAGAGACTTTTGTTAATTCTTACGGCAAGTACCTTAATTGGTAGAGTTATGAACATCTTATATCTTTCTTTATTATTCATCATCTTGTTTTCTAAATGATTAATTCCCCTTTTCCTTTTTTCTTAAATTTTCTTTTAAGAAATTTAAATCATGAAGAAATAACATGCAAATTTAATAAGTTGATCCAAATTTTTTCCACTAAAAGGTTAAATTTTGTACAATATACAGATGTGATTACAAAAAAAATATATATATAAGCACAAAACTAGAAGGACTCCCTGAACAATCTATAATGGCGCATAATCTGAGAGCTCCTCTGGATCATCATCATCTCCGATATATGAACCGGCTGGTCTCATGCTGGAGCAGCAGAGGGTCCTGCATCCGAGGTAGATGGCTGACTGGGTGGGGCTGATGGTCCCGCCTGCTGAGTAGCCCAATCCTTGGCTACCTGCTGGTATCTGGGGGGTACAACCACTGGTACCGATGATGGCTGCGCTCCTACTGAGTCCTACTGCTGGAACTGGACCTGAGCATATCCATCGAGAAACGGCTGCGCACAGACCGTCATGAACTGGAGTGTACTAGTAACAACCCCCCCTAACTCTCTGAAAGCGTCGCCCAGGCGGAGGGTCTGATCTGTGGAGGTGGTCTCCATACTCCTCAGCCTATCCTCCGTCTGCTCTCTAAACTCACGCATGGACTGGGCGATGGGAAGTATGGCACCCTCCAGGATCTGAATCCTTAATCTGAGAGCCTCAACTGACTCATCCACCATCTATACGGATGCGTCTATCCTCTGGGTTGCCTCACTCTGGGAGGCCCTCATCTCGTGCCTCAGCTGACTCACGAGTCTCTCCTGCTCCTACCTCAGATGATCAATAAGCCTCCCCTGTTCCTAGATGATCCCCTGCTGCTGATCCAGCCGATCCAATATAACTCTATCTCGCTCTCCGAGCTGCCCAAGAAGGGCTCGGTCTCTCTGCTCCTGTCTATGCTCCAAAGATGTGAACATATAAGTCAATAGGGTAGTAAAATCTGGCTGCGCTGGGAAAGCTGATGACGAGTATGGAGGGGGAACTGAATCTGGTGTTGACTCAGGTGGTGGAGCTGTGAAGTAGAAGCTCCCGGATCCCCCACTCTAGCATATAGGCTAAACCTCTCAGGCGCCGGGGAGCTGTCCGCTGTACTCTCGATGATGGAGGCATAGGACTCTGTACTCTCTGTCCTGGAGGAGTAGCCAGCCACTCATCCATAGTAAACTCGATCCCCACATCAAAAGGTGTACCCGACTGCTCCTCGTGCTGCGGCTGTGGAGGCTGACCATCTGGATGCTCTAGCTGTCGGGGAGGCTGGTCCTCCTGATGCTGAGGGTGCTCAGGAATCTGATGCTCCTGATGCTCTGGGTGCTCAGGAGGCTGGTCCTGAGCCTGCTCCTCTACTGGCTCTAATGAGGGCAAGCTAAATGCGCGTCTAGTCTCATGCACAGTGCGAAGTTTGTACGCCTCGAGGTGGCCCGGTATCGGCAGTATCATGGCCATCGTCATAACCGCTGGAGCGTCCACATAAATACTCTCATCCAAAGGGTGCCCCAAGATATCTGGATGAACACCCAAACTCAGGAGCAATCTGGTAATGACCCCCCCGACATACACCACAGGGGCTGCCCCCTTGGATACCCTCACCAGGTTGACCAAAATCTCGTGGCTGATATTGAGCCTCTGGCCTGCCATTATGGCCCACAAACTCCAGATCTCTGCAGCATTGAGGGAACCTGGGTTACCAGCTCATCCCAAATATGAGTTGGACAAAACTCGATGAAGATATCGCAGAGCCTGTGATGAAAGTACTGTACTCTTCGCTGTATCATGATCGTACGGCACTCCTAGTAAGGCTATAACCGCCCAATGCTGACGTCTCACTAATCTCTGGGGTGTTATGACATCCTGCCCGAATGGGAGCCCCATGGCCTCTGTAAATCGCTGACGGGTGATGCTAAAATGGTGGCCCTCAATCCAAAACTGGATGACACCCTCCTCCGTGTCAGATCTCTGATATCCGCTATAGTGTAGCGTAGCGAGGAACTGCCGTACCACCTCTGGGTGAGTCTGGAAAGCAGGTGTCAAAAACTCTATCCAACCCGCGCCCGCCATCAGTATATCAACCTCATCTGCCATCCCTAGAGTCTCGAGGAACGGCCTAGAAACGAAGCGGCTAGCTCAAAACTGCACCTGAGCCAGTGCTGTATACCTCTGCCTAGCCTCATCGCTCATCCAACCTGGGGCCTCTGGCTCGGGCTGATCATGCTGAGCATATCGTCATGGTGGCATCCTGTGAATAAGATAAACAATTAGTTTGGTATTGTGGGTATAAACAGACCTTATGATAGAAACTTAGGTGGCCATTCTAACTGGATATGTCTAAACCAAAAAGATTTTAAAAAATTTGGGCAGCACCCCGGCAAGGGTGTACCCAACCTCCTGCATGAAAAGACAAAAAAGAAGGGACAGGCCTCAGGCCCCAAACAACAATATAATATTCACATCTTCTAAAAAAATTGGCAGCACCCCGACAAGGGTGTGGCCAACCTCTTGCATAACAAAAAGGAGATAGAAAGAAACAGGCCTCAGACCCCAAACAACAATGCAATATAATCACATTTGCTTTCTAATTCTCAAATTATTTGCTTCAAAATATATAAATTCCTAAGGCCATATTTATACTCTGAACACTAATTATTGTCCGAACAGCCTACATTCGTGCACTTTCTATTCATTAAAACAAACTTCATCCTATTAACCTATTTACAGTGTCAATCAGGATTAACCAGGCCACTAATTTCATTAATTCAAAAGAAAAAAGAAATCCCCTTGCTCAAATAAACAGAGAAAAATGGGAGTATTTCACTTACCTGGGAATCGAGACTCACTGAAGAAGCCAAAAATACTGAAGACTGGTGCAAAAAAGTAATTGAAAAGACAAAAAAACGAAAAGAAGCTTTTCAAAACAAAGGAAAAGGCGTCGATGTGAAGAAGAAGGAAAAGAAAACGATTTCCCATCGGTACTTGCGTCTTTATATAGATTTTAAGTACCGACGGGATTCCCGCCCATATAGATACAGACGGGCATTCCGTCTGTCTTTCCAGATTCCCTCATTAATTACCTAATTAATGCGCGTGATATGCACATTGCATGATTTGCCAGGTGGACAAGTACAGACGGGTTCACCGTCTGAATATAGGGACGGGTTAGCCGTCTGTCAGCCAAATCTATAAAATTTAGCCATTTTCTTAAATTTCGTTCCCCCTTCCTTATTTTAGCTCCAAAATAGGCTCTTTTCTCTAGTTTTTTCCTTTTTCCTCTTAGCAATTGGGACTTTAGCTATCAAGACATGAATTCTCCTTTCCTTTCCAAGATGCACCGTATCTTAGATGATGCTCAAATTTGGAAACACAGTACTCTTGCCCCCTTTTCTGGACTAACGTTTTTACGGAGAATCAAGCTATACTACACCCTTCTTTTGGCTGTGACCCACTTGTGGGATCCTCGTTTTCATGTTTTCAGGTTCACCTATCAGGAAATATGCCCCTTGCCTGAAGAATTTGCTGCTATCATCGGAAGTTGGTATCCACCTGGTGCTTTGCCTTGCGTATCTCGCTGCGGTTTGATCCAAATTCGGGATATTGCTTTGTCCTTAAGTGTAGCTCCTTCTGACGCTACTCGTCTAGTTCTTTAGGGCCCAATATTCTTTTTGGAACCTCTGATTGAAGCAATGGATGAATTCTCCAGCATTCCCTCATATAGCATAAGTGTCATCTTCCTCTTCTGCCCGATGAAGTATCTAGTCGTGACCTCAGAGGAACTGCTCGGAGACCCTCGTCTGTTTGGAATTCTGGATGACTTTCATCACGGGCTCACCCCTTTCCCCCTCATTCTAGCAGAGACTATCTTGGGTTTGGACTCTGTTCATGTCAGGCCTACTACTTCATTCTCTGGGAGCCCCTTATTACTCCAGGTACGTCATTTTTAAAAGGTAGTGCGTCCCTTGTGGATTTTCACACTAGCTTTTCTTAGCGGGAAGTGCGTCCTTTCGAATTTTCACACAGCCCTATGCCTAATTTTTGCCTGAAGTAAACCCAACTTACTCCAGTGGCTTATCTTTGCCTTTTATTTTATTCTCTTTGGCTTTTATATTCTTTATTTTTCTTTGTTTCCCCAATCAGATTTGGTTGCAGGAGAAGTTAAAGCTTTTGTCAGAGCCCCCTTCTAGAGTCATCAATCAGTACTCTGCGAAGTGTTTCCTCCCTCGACGTCGTCTGTATTTACCTGGGACTCCTGAAGAGGGCATCACTAGATTCAGTGAGATATCAGATGATGATATTAGCTTTTTGCATACTTGGCTTCCCTTGTCCAGTGCAGTTATTGATGGGTCTTCAGGATGTGTTCCCTTATGTGGGCTCCGTGAGGCGACCTTCTACATCACGGCTCGTTGCTCTCGTCAACTCGGAATAACTCAGGATGTGGTGAGACTCCCTTTATCTTTTCGAGGTGGAGTTCTTTCTGCGGCCTTTGCCTCCCGCTATCATGAGCTTTGGAGCCGACTTCCAATGAAAACCGTCACACCTTTGTTCGGGAACCATTCTACCATCTCTACCAGGGCATACAAAAGATGGATACTTAGCCTGGCATCTGATAACCGAACACGACGACTGAGGCATTTGGCCAGCGAGGGTAGTAGTAGGGCATAGTTTAGCTTTACATGCGTTTTGAGTAGTATGTTCCTTTTTAAAGCAGAGTTGGACAATAATGTAAATGAATAAATCAAAACTTATTTCATTTCACATAATTGTGTACATTTCAGTACGATTTCAGCATACATGATCGCTTTTTTTACACTAATTTTCATGATTGGATATTTTCTCTCAAGCCTCTAATTTTTGCCCAGGATGCCTTTTTTCGGTTTTCACCCTGACGAGGCGCCAGATTTTAGCAAGGCCGCCTTTTTTCGGTTTTCGACCCGCGGGGCTTTTATTCTCTTCTTTTGATTTTGGTCTTTAGCCATAGAACCTTTTGATTCTGTCAAAATTGACCTGTTCCTTGAATTCATTACCATCGCTATCCGATAAGTTTGCGGCTTCTTTGGATAACAACTTCTTGAGGATAAACGGCCCTTCCCAAGTTGGTCTAAATTTTCCTCTGATATCCGGTATGCCTGGTCTCATCTATTTGAACACTAAATCCCCCTCCTTTAGTGTATACTTTTTCACCTTTTTTCCAAATGATCTGGCTAGCCTTTTCTGATAGATTTGATTACGATAGTAAGCTTTCATTCTGCTCTCATCTAATAAGTTCAAATGCTGTAGCCTCTCTTGTATCCATTCGGCCTCCGGAATCTGAGCTTCCATGACTACTCTCAGTGATTTGAGCTCTACCTCAACCGGCAGCACTGCCTCTGTCCCATAAACCAAGGAATACGGAGTAATGCCTATAGATGTCCTCACCGTCGTTCTGTAACCCCACAATGCAAAGGGAAGCTTCTCTGCCCAGTCTTTGTAGGTTTGGACCATCTTGGCTAGGATCCTCTTCACATTCTTATTGGCGGCCTCTACTGCCCCGTTAGCTTGTGGTCGATAGGGGGAGGATTTGTGGTGCTCAATCCCGTTCTTCTCAAGAACCTTTCTGGTTTCCCCCATGAATTGCACCCCGTTATCAGACACTATGTGATGTGGGAGGCCATATCTGCATATCAGATTTCTTTCAATGAACCTGGCCATGTCCCTTGCGTTGATCTTCTTAAAAGACTCCGCCTCCACCCATTTTGTAAAATAGTTGATTGCGACTATTATATATCTGTGTCCGTTGGATGCTGTAGGGCGGATTTCTCCAATAATCTCTATTCCCCAAGTAGCGAACGGCCAGGGTGATGTTAGGCTGTGTAGTTCTGACACCGGCAAGTGTCTTAAGTCCGCGTACTACTGGCGTAGCTGGCACTGCTTCATATATTTTGAGCAATCGTTATCCATCGTAAGCCAGTAGAAGCCTTGCCTCATGATCTTTTTAGCCAAGGTCAGCCCGTTCATATGGGTTCCGCATACTCTGGCGTGTGTTTCTTCCATTACCCTCCTGGCCTCTTTTCCGTCCAAACACCTCAATTGGATACCATCAGCTTGCCGTTTGTACATTATCCCATTTATACAAATGAACTGGGTAGACAGCTTGCGAATCATCCTTTGATCCTTTTCGGTAGCCTCCTTTGCAAATGTCGCATTCTCTAGGTAATTCATAATGTCATGATACCACGGCTTCCCATCTGCCACTTCTACTTCCATAACTGATCTCGATTCGAAGCTAGGTCTCTCAAAACTATAGATTAACACTGGCTTCATGTGCACTCCTTCAGGGTTGTCCCACATTGATACTAACGTGGCAAGTGCATCGGCCAACTAATTTTCATCCCTGGGAATAAAATGGAATGTGCATACATCAAACTGACTGCTCAGGTCTCTCAAGTGCTGGATATATGGCATTAGTCTCTCTTCTTTCACAGCCCATTCACCTCGGATTTGATTGACCACCAGGGAAGAATCACCAAACACTTCTACCTTCTTTGCTCCTAAAGCTATTAATGCCTCCAATCCAAAAACACATGCTTCGTATTCAGCTTCGTTATTGGTAGCCTTGAATCTCAACTTTTTTGCCAAGGGAAGCTTTTCATCGTCCGGGGTTATTAGAATGACTCCTACTCCTGCCCCTTTGTTATTCACAGCTCCGTCAAAGTGTAATTTCCAACCTTGAATCCCGATAGCTGCCACATCCTCATCTGGAAAGTTAAACTCGTATGAGTCTCCTTGGATCGGGTGTTCTGCTAGAAATTCCGCCACTGCACGCCCTTTGATGGTCTTCCGGGTAAGATACTCCACATCAAATTCTTGAAGTAACAGCAACCACCTACCAATTTTTCCAAGCAAAGATGGGGCCTCTTGCAAATATCTCAGGGGATTCTGCCTCGCAACTGCCTGTACTTTGTAAGCATGAAAGTAATGTCACAATTTCTTAGAAGCCCAGATTACTGCAAGGCAAATCTTTTCTACCTCTGTGTATTTGACTTCGTAGGCTAAGAATTTCTTGCTGAGGTAATAAACAGCAAATTCCACTCCAAAATCATCCTCTTGGGCCATCATAGCACCTACAGAACTGTCCTCTATGGCCAGGTACAGGATCAGCGGCTTGCCTGGCCGTGGTGGTCTCAGTACCGGTAGATTCAATAAATATTCTCTGATAGCATCAAAAGCCTTTTGACAACTCTCGTTCCATACTACTGGTTGATCTTTTCTGAGTAGTTTAAAGATTGGCTCACAGATCGAAGTAAGCTTAGCGATAAATCAACTGATGTATTGCAACCTGCCCAGAAATCTTCTTACATCCTTCTCTTTCTGCGGTATCGGTATTTCTCTGATGGCCTTAACCTTATCCGGGTCAATCTCAATCCCCCTTTTACTAACTATGTGTCCTAGCAGCTTCCCTGAGGTAACACAAAAGATACACTTTTTAGGATTCAACCGCAAGTTGTACTTATCTATCCTTTGAAAGAACTTTTCCAGGGCTTCAAAATGGCCTTCTCTAGTGGCTGACTTGATCATCATGTCGTCCACGTATACCTCTACCTCTTTATGAATCAATTCATCCAATATCTTCGTTGCCATCCTCTGATAAGTGGCCCCTGCATTTTTCAGGCCAAAAGGCATCACGCGATAAGCGTAAGTCCCCCACTCTGTGATGAAGGCCGTCTTGATCCGATCAATTATTTCATTGAGAATTTGATTGTAGCCTGCATAACCATCCCCGAAGCTATACATCTCACAAGCAGCGGCGCTGTCTATTAGTACTTCTATATGGGGCAATGGAAAATCATCTTTTGGACAGGCCTTATTCAGGTCCCGATAATCCACACATACTCTTACTTTGCCATTCTTCTTGGCTACAGGGACAACATTGGCCAACCATGTTGGGTATTGTACCTTGACTAAAAACTTGGCTTTGATTTGCTGGCGAATCTCTTCTTTCACTTTCTCCGCCCATTCCGGCCTAAGCCTTCTCAACTTCTGCTTAACAGGCTTATGGTCTAGATAGGTGGGGATAGCATGCTCTGTGACTTTCCGATCGATTCCTGGCATATCTTCGTAGGTCCAGGCAAAGACTTTTTTATATTTTTTAAGATTCTCTCAAATTTTTCTCGCTCTTCAGGAGTTATATTTGATGCTATCAAAATTTCTTTTGGATTTTCTAGGGTTCCAAGATTGAATGGAGTAGCATCAGTTGAATCAATATCAAATATGGATGGATAATGATCATGATCATCCATAGTGAAATCATCAGAAACATCACACAAGTAAGCAAAACCATTCAATTAATAAGATTGAAATTGTCATTAACATCATTGAAAAGTTATGGAGCAAAAAGAAAATCTAAACTATTTTCCTCTTCCTCCTCTGCTAGCGTATTTGCCGCAGTCGACGGTTCCTCATCACATCGGCCCTTTGGAGGCTCTTCATTCACCTCCCGCACAGCTTCCTCTATCTTGGCCTTTCCTTTCAGCTGGGTGGTTATCATCTTTTCAGTAATTATTTCTTCTGGCGTCTCGCGGTCCCAAATTGTCCTACTGGTCATGATTTCTTCATCCCAAAAACCCTATGCTGGCTTGATTAATCCAATGCCCCAGTCATAGACATCATTAAAAACCTCGAACCCTTGCACAATTCTTCCATCCAGCCACTGCGGTTCATTTTCTCCTGCATAGGCACATGCTGCGGTTGCTGGCACAAAGGTCTTCCGAATATGGGGAACTTCCATTTTTGACTTCTCGCCCTTCTTTACAGCACCTGTATATCCAAGACCCCTCTTGTCCTTTTGACCCTTAGTGGTAACGGCTGTCGGTATCCCTTGAGAATTCTTGCCCAGCCCTGCACTAGGGAGGAATTACGTTTTCTTCATCATATTCAATACCTGGGGGCTTTCTTCCTTCTGCTCTTCTTTGCCTATCATGATGATATGAAACCCACTAAACGGCTACCTGGCTATCTCCAGCACTGAAACCTGATTCTCTCGTGCAGCCTTTATAGTCACGATCTGGCCTTCATGAGGTATCTTTACCATCTAATGCAGTGTAGAGGGGACTCCTCCCAATCTATGAAACCATGGTCTGCCTAGCAAAGCTGAGAAATTGGCGGGTATGGGCAACACAACAAACTCTACTTCTGACTCTACCAGTCCCGTTTTCACCACCGCCGTGAATATCCCCGAAGCCTGCCTACGCGAGTTGTCATATGGCATGATGGTAATATCAGATTTTGCCAACATATCCTTTGTTACCCCGAAAGCTGCTATTGCTACCTATGGGCATACATTTATGGAAGAACCATTATCTACCATTACACAGGCGGTATGCTTTTGGTTAATCTGTGCCCTTATGTACAGAGGACGATTATGGTTGCGACCTTCTACCGGCAGGTCCGCACTGGTAAAAACAACATTTTCTCCCGATCCTCCTTTTACTACCTCCAGAAGTTCCGTAAGTGAAATGGTTGTAGCCACAGTTGCTTCGTACAAAGCCTCCACCACCTTCTGCCTATGTGATGGCGACTGTCTCAAAAGATCCCATATTGAAATCTGAGCCGGCGTCTTTTTCAGTTGCTTGACAATCGGATCTTCCTCCGGCTCCTTTCCCCTTCTGTCCTCAATCGGATCTTGTGGCTTCTCCACTTCCGGGGCTATCCTTCCACTCTGGGTCATAGCTCCCACTTCTTTCGTCTTTGGCTCTTCTCTTTCCTCTTCCGAACCCCAAAAGTCAGAAAATATTTCCAAATCATCATTTTCAGTTCCACTATCATCAGTGGACCAGCAATCGATCACTGCAGCGGGAAGCCTTCTTCACTCCCCTAATAGAGGCTCGTAACAGCAGTGTGGATATTGTTGCCGTATAATTCCTTCAACACAAAGTTCTCGGGCAAACTGGACCCGATCATATTCACTGGTGGAGGCATGTTATTGTACCCAGCTTTCTTTTGACCCCCTCTCTTTTCTGGATTTGTGATCTATTTTGAGTCATTCAAATCCTGAATTGCGTGCCTCAAAGTCCTGCAGTTGTCAGTTGCATGTCCAGTGTGCTGATGATATGCACAATACTCATCGTCCTTATGTCCTGGCGCACCTTGAGCTCTCGCAGGTCTGGGCGGTAGAGGCTGCAACTTATTCTCTTTCATCAGTCTTCTTAGTACGCATGATAAGGACCTCCCAAGATTGGAAAAATGTCTCGAAGTGGCTTTTGTAATTGACACCTCAGCAATCTTCCTTATACCACTAGCAGAACTTGTTGGTCTACTGGCCCCTTGACTCCCACTACCCCTCTTAGGATAGTTCTCATTTCCTGCTTTCCTAACACGGTACTCTCCTTCGGCCTCAATGGCGATGTCCTTCAGGGACTCCCAATCTTTTAGTCCTTTCATCCTTAATCCATCCCTCAAATACGGGCTCGCATTTTTAATGAATAACCGTATTTGATCCTGAGTATCTGGTTTCCTCTTCATTTCCATCACCCGATTCCTCCACCGGGTTAGATACTCATGGAAGGACTCTCCTTCTCTTTGCTGTAACAGTTCCAGGTCCTTCAGGGTTACCTCTATCCTTGAACTACAATCATATTGCCTCAAAAATTCTTCTGTCAATAAATCCCAGTCTTCCTTAGTTCGGCGATCGAGCCCGTGATACCAATCCACTGCCTGGCCCGTCAAGCTCAAGCAAAAGTACTCAATTTTCTGCTTTCTCGTCAAAGTGGTGCCCTTCATCACCAGTGAGTACTGCTTTATATGTGCTAGGGGATCAGAAGTACCGTCAAACTTTGGCACGTCCAGCATCTTAAAGTTCATTGGGACTAAATCTTCTCCTTCTAACTCTTTATCCTCAAGATTCACTCCTTGGCCCTTCGTCAACATGCTCGTCATAGCTTCAAATCTCTCTTCCACCTTCCTCCAGATGGCCTCTTCAATTTGAGGGGCTTTCCCTTTCTCATACATACGTTCCTCATATTCCTCGTCTTCCCAATCATCATCCAACCTCGGGACAGGTCTCCCCCTTTGTGCCCCCGAAGTAATAGCTCTTAGGTTCACGAGTGGCGGGCGAGTTTCATCTTGTGGGTCCTCTCTGACCTCTTCCCTTTCATTATTCCTCACAGGAGGAGGCTGTGGGTTCTGCGGGGCTGCTTGTTGACCCATTATGGCTATCATTGCCAGCATCCGATTCTCAAACTCTTCCAATCTTCGGCCCACTTCCTCTGCTATCATTGCCCTGGTGGGCTCTGCCCCTCTCAGTGAGTTTGTCATTTCTTTGGGTACAGAAAACTGATCTGAAGTGGCATAACTGGTCTCAGAAGAATTGTGGATACTCTATTCTTTTTGGTAACTCGAAAAATGGATTCCTGCATAGCCGTCCCCGGGACCCCCTTGTCCACCTAGGCGAATCTATGATGGCTGAAAAACACAAGGGTCAGGATGATGCATGATTGTGCAAAAAAATAAAAAAAATGCATGATCGTGCTATGCATTATTCACAAGCCACATGCAAGCACGTAGGTCCTTCCAACCTTATTACTCCCGCACACGAGGTCACAGTCTCTTTCCTAGGTAGGATTGGCCCATGGGTCAATCTGGGGACTCGACGAACGCGTATGGTGCACGGTGAAAACCCGGCAGTATAACCTCTCCTAACTAATGCACAGGCGAATGGGTTATGATCATTATGTATTTAGGCAGTCCGAATAAGTCATCTTGGGCCTATCGGGGCATGAAAACCTTTGATTAGGCGACCAGTTAAACTATCTGGGTTTGTCCAATACATAACGATCCATACAGCAAGCATAGTATTAGGGTTCATACCACTTAGGGGAAGTAACTATTTCCATTTACATGAGCTTTAGTCAAAGGGTGGTGTTACTTTAGGACTACCCAAGCATGATCCCTGCCGACGGGTCTAACTCATCACGAGCATAATGACCGATCGGGTCATCATTTAATATACCACGATGGTACGAGGCTTGGGCTGGTGATTATCCTTAACACTTCCCTAAATTGAGTGAAAATAGGGTCGTTCTTCGGGAATGTACCGGGGCTAAAAGAGGGACCAAACTAGCATAGATCTAAGGCTCTAATGTGATGCTATGCAGTTTTGAAAGAAGATGAAATTTTTAAGCTAAAACTTTATCATAATTTTTAACCAAGGTACTTTCAAATCGAAGTCTCGAGTAGTTTCCCCAGTGGAGTCGCCACTGTGACGCGCGCCGAACCTCGTGGCCTCCCGAAAGCCCGCTTTTAGGCGATCAGGAGAGGTTCATAAAACCTGTAAGGTATTTACAAGCTGCGTCTATTTTGGGCAACAAAAAGGTTTCTTGGAGTCGCCACCCAATAGAACATTGGGAAGGGTCGTCTAGCCTTATCGAGCCTAAGACAGCGCATACATATCCATCTTGAGCTAGCCAGAGGGATCTTGAAGGCTTCATCCTCTACTCCCCTAGAGCCTAGGATTGTATATTTAAGCCTTTTGGTGGGACTCAAGAGGTGTCTTGGAAGTCGTAGACCTCTCGCCTCTTTGAGTCCCAAAGACCAGAGTGAGTTCGGGACTTCTCATTTATTTATACCTTGATTAATTTTATAATTAAGTTTTGAATTTATTGTTTCATCAACTTTCCATACGATGCATTTTATTAAAGGCGCGATTATTCACATTCAAAGCAGTAAATGGAAGCAAAAATCAAGATAAAATGTTCGAAATAAATTACAATAACACTAGGAGCGGAATATAATTTACATTTGTAAAAGTGCAATACATGCATAAAACAGGATATTCATTGGAATGAGGACTTTGGTCCTACCATACATATTTATTACAAAAAGTGGTTTTTAGGAAGTGTAAGTTTTATTGGCTAAAATGGGACATTGGTCCACCATTCCCGAGAAATCTCCAGGTTTAATTGTTAAAAGGATTTTGGTCCTTTTTACCTTAACGACATTAAAACCATTTTCATAACAACATAAATAAGAGCTAAAGGATAAAAAATGAACCCGATTAGAGATCCTCAGAATGGCGCAACCACCATCTCGCATGACTCCAACTTCCAATGGTCAGAAAAGCACTCACAAGGATAAACATGTTAGCAACAAAAAAAAAACTAAAAAAATGTGAATAAAAATAAAAATGAGAATTTGCCTAGGGACAACCTCCTGTATCATGCCAGCGGCCGTCCCTAGTAAGGGAAAACAAATTAAAAAAAACCTCTTAAATCTTTTGTAAAAAAAAGGGTAGTAAAAAATCAATGTAAATCAATTTAAATTATATGAATGTTAATCCAGAATGTTTACCCTCGGATTTTACATTTTAGGGTGGATGTCGAATGATTTTGTCCCCGTGTGCCTCGCAAGGATCAAATAAGAATCAGATCAAAGAAACAAAATTTATATTGTTCTTTCTTTGAAAACTTGATAGCAATCGAGTGTTCAAATTAGTTATATTGATGGAAACGACTGAATTTCGTCACCTCAATTTGACTTAATTCATAAGAAAAATTTGAAGAAATCAATTAATTAGAAGAAGTTTTATCAAAATAAAACTCTATAGATGAACAGAGATTTATAAACTTTTTGCGTAATTTGCTCACAGAAAACCTTTTCTAAAAAGCAATTTTCCCCAAAAATATTAGATAGTTTTTCTTCTAAATAAAATCTCTCTAAAATTTATCTCTCCTTTTCCAAATTCCCCAAATTTTCCAACCCCTAAAACTGAAATTTGATCCTTTATTTATAAGATTTTATGAGATAATTAAGATAAACCTCTATCTAAAGTTTGAATTTTAAAAGGACTTTAAAATTCAAGTTTTAGATAAATTATATCCTTATTTTGAAAGAAAAAAAATATTAAATTTTATCCAATCCGGCGTGATCCGGTCAGTTGCCGTACCGACGGGCTTCCCTGCAGATACCGACGGTCGTCCCTACTAAGGGCACTTGCGGGAAACTGACTAGGGATGGGCACGATCCCAGAGACGGGCGTCCCTATATCACCACGGGTCCGTCCCTACTACGTCTAGGGATGGGTGTCATCCCAAGTAGAGACGGGCATCCCTACACAGACGGGAATCCCGTCTGTGGAGCAAAACTCCCCAAATTTTGTAAAATTTATCCAACTCTTTCAAAATTCCATGTTATAGAAAAAGATTTTAATCCTTGCGAGACCGAAAGACAAAAACCTCCGAATTTGATCTCCCTATCCGAAAAAAAAAACCGACGTTGATCTCTTCATCGGGTAACTCCGACCTGGACTGCCTCAAGACCCGGTGTCTACACCTGGCCTTGGGTAAGAACAAGGGAAGCAGCAGTGGTAATGGGGGCAATACTGTGACATTAGAATACTCGATCATTCGGAAAGGAAGTTAGAAAGCATATGATGAAAGAGGGAGATTCAATGTTCAAGCAAATAAGGCCAAATATTCCAGACGAATGAGGTAAATTTAAGCCGATGTGAGAAGGTCCTTTTGTTCATCAGAGATTATTATCCAAGAGAGCAACAACGGACAGCAATAAAGATAACTTCAAAGAACTGGTCAATATTGACAGACTCAAGATGTCCATGGCTAAAGATAATAAAATCAAAAGAAGAGAATAAAAGCTCCGCGGGTCGAAAATCGAAAAAAGGCGGCCTTGCTAAAATTGGGCGTCTCGTCAAGGTGAAAACCGAAAAAAGGCACCTTGGGCAAAAATTAGAGGCTTGAGAGAGAATGTTCAATCAAGAAAATCCGAGAGGGCTGATTGATAACAGGAGTAGGATGCACATAAGGTGTTACTCATTGAGATTGAATAAAACTAGTGTCTTTGTATCACATGTCTAGTCATGGTCATTCTTATTGCTATATCGTGCATAGAGATAGAAATGCATGCATAAGCTAGGCATAACCATGCAATTAAATGGTTAAGAGAAACCTATTGCAGGCATAAGGACATATGCTGGAGCAATTCTGAAGGCAGTAATAACAATTTTTTTTTGACAAATCTTCCTCCTACTCTTATAAAAAAAAAGAGAGAGAGAAAAGAAAGGCCGTTAGAGATGAAAACTGTGACTGGCTCTCTAAGCAAAAGTTAGGCAAAAGGGCAGGGTGAAAACCTGAGAATAGGCAGTCTGTCCTTTAAAAAATGAAAATGAATAAAAGCCGCTAGAGTGGGTTTGTCACACCCCAAAATAGCCCTGGTCGGAATGTGTATGCTAAGTCGGGCAAGGGTATTTCAGTAATTTGTGCATGAGAAATTTGGATAATAAGGACTTATGGCAAACAATTAATCAAGTATGTTAAGAAGAGAAATGTTAGAGTGTGCATGTGGTATGCGGTTGTAGGGTGTTTTGGTTGTGGCATTTATCTAGTGAAGTGTGAGTTTGGTATCTTGGCATGAGATATTTATTCAAGAAAGGATTGGGTGCCTGTGAGAGTATGGTGCCATGGTTTGAAAAGTCTAAGTCGGTTTTGTGGTCCAATTTGGAGCTGCCATGTGGCATTGGTAGGTGGGCATTGAATGAAGAAAAAGAAGAAGTAAGAGGAAGAGAGAGGGAACACAGATTGTTGGCTTTCCCGTCCCCTCCTCTCACGCCTCCTTTCTTCTTCTCTTCTCCTTTCTCTGCTTTTCCTTTCTTGCTCTTTTGGCTTGGAGTTGTGCTTTGCTTGAAGAGGTAAGTTGGGGTTTAGGGTTCCTGCATGCTGTTCTTCTTCTTCTTCTACTAGTTTTACTTCAGTTAGGGTTTGGACTAAGGATTTTGTGGGTTTCTTGTTTATGTAAGCTTTGGATTGCAAGAAGAAGCTTAAGGACAAGTAGAGGATTGAGGATTGAAGCTTAAAGTGCAATTTTTGGATCTTCAATTCCAGGTTTGGGAGATGTGATTCCTGCATTTGAAATTCTAAGTTGTTTTACCCTAATTCTCACTTAGGTTGTAAATGTGTTTGCATTGTTTTATTTCTGGAATTTGGTGTGTTTTGGTATGTGTATATGCAGGATTTATGTGGGTAGATGTGTCAGTAATGCATGTTAACGATTGAATTGAAGGTACTGAGTTTGGGATTTGAACTTAGTGTAATTTTTAGGGTTTATGTTCTTGAGCGAATTGAATGTGTTTATGCATGATTTTTGTTTTTTTGATTGTTGAATTAAGTTGGTTTTACGTCATTTTTGATGTATGGAAGATCTATTGGAAGGTAAAATGAGATTGGTAGTGTTTTGAATCAAATTGAAATTGATTTTGTCGAGTTCTTTGAATTCTGGGCATGCTGGGAACGAAAAATCGCGATTCTGGTGGAATTTCCGTTTCCCAGTAATGTGTGTCGTGACTGCCCTGAGTGAGGCAACTCACGAGTCGTGACTCCCTGTCACGACACGTGACTCTGTCTCCCAGTCACGACGAGTGACTTTTCGGCAGGCTGGAAGCAGTCGCGGGGCGTGACTCCCAGTCACGACGCGTGACTGCCCTGTGAGAGGCAAGTCACGACTCGTGACTTAGAGTCACGACTCGTGACTTAGAGTCACGACTCGTGACTCCTTGTGAGGCATGTCACGAGGCGTGACATAGAGTCACGACTCGTGACCCTCCTTTGAGGCCAGTCACGAGTCGTGACATGGCTTGTAACCGACCCCCTTCAGCCCCATTTTTCCGAATTAGCCCAGTTTCAACCAAAATGAATTTCCTATCTCTTCTGTATGGACTTATACTACTGTATGATTCATGTCATACTTTTATATGCTCTTATATGGCCTTTTCTGTTTTGCCTTGTTCTCCAAGTGACTAGTTTTCTTATAAAATGACTTTCGAATGCTTTTATGGCCTTTTCCCTCTACTGTGTGCTATATTACCTTGCTTATATGAATGGTTATCCTACTTTATTTGTGATTAGCAATATGTTATGCATATCCTTGATCAGATCCTCCTCTAAGAATAACCCGCCATGCTTAAGAGTTTATTGTATCATTCCACGATTAAGATTATGAGTTATTAATCATTGGCATAATATGATTCCACAAGTGTTCCTGACATGCTTTAGTATATTGAGTAGTGCTAAAATGTGATTGAGTGAATTATTGCATGCTTCAGAATATGAATTGCATGAGGTATGATTGATATTATGCTATGCCAAATTTATTTGAATACTATGGTTGATGTCTGAATGCATTTTTATGCTTTAACCTTTGAACTCAATGCGTTATGCTTAAATGTAATTTTGGGATTATACATTATTTATACTTCATTATCCTCACCTACCAAATGATTAGGATTTTGTATTGATAATCATTGGCATGGTAGTGCTTCCATACCTGATTTTGACATGCTTTAGAACATTGTTAATGTTAAAGTGTGTTGACTGTATTATGTTTTGCAATAGGAATTGTATGATGTATATGACCGACTTTATGAGCATATTTATATGTCTATCGTACTCATGTTTTAGCATGATGTATATATATATATATATTTATGCATTATGCGATTCGAAACGTGAATTGTTTTATGCATGACCTGCGAGAGTCAGTCTAGTGGATAGTTAGGCATGCCTAATAGAGTATCTTTAGCTGCAGTCCTATGGACGTTTGGACACTGATCAGGTCCCCCGTTTGGTTCCACGCGAACCCTTTATGTGTGCGGATCCTCGCGATCCTTTTTAATGTGTTTGGATCTTGTTTAAGATCCCCCTCAGTGAAATGTTTTAGTTGTGACAAAATAAAATAGCTTTTTGATTCGTACCCATAAGGTACCGCCATGCGTCGATTCGTACCCGTAAGGTACCGCCATGTGTACACTCGTTATCCACTATTGTGAGTCAGCAGGTGCCTTCTTATTTTGCTTTGAAATAACTATAAGAATGTGACACCTGTATGAGCATAGTAATGATTTGAGGAATCAGTTTATATGTACATGAATGCAGATTTGAGCTTCGGAATGTATGCCTTTATATTGAAAGCATGATTGGATATCTAACACCATTATCCGCACTTGTCATGTGTTGTGTTATAAGTTTCAGAATGCTTTAAATGTGATCCGACTAATGTATTTATGTATGTGACTCAAGCATGGTTTTGTTATATATAAGCATGTGAACCGAAACAGTTGTGGCTGTAAGTATGTAAGATTTAACTGTATTTTCTCCATGGTGATGATATGAATGTGATGTTATGTGATTATGTCTTCGATCTCCGCTATTAGAGTGTTTTCGGCATGATATTTTATATATTAGAGTTGTGCAGCGGTAATGTGGTGCTTTGAATGTCGTCCCTTGGATTTTGGCTAGTGTGTGTATGGCATGTCAAAGTATGTTAGATAGCTGGTATTCTTAACTTGATAGTTGGGTGCGTTATCATATGGTATTTGTATCGCATTTGATTGGGTTATCAGTTCTGCATGATGATACTTGTATCGTGTATTGTATTATGTATGTTTTGACCCTTTTCTCAACGTAAGTATATGGTTATGGTTGTGAGTTTTCGAATTAATGCCTTTTCAATGCAAGCCTGATTATATATGTATTTTGAATGTCGCATTTGCCATTGTGAATGTGTTATGCCTTGACGATCATTGTGAATGGCCGTCCATACTCTTGTGTCTTCTCTCCACTAAGCGTTTATCGCTTAGCACGGATTCCTTCCCATGCAGGTGGCAGGTTTGGTTCTGTTCGAGTTGCGCTTCTGCAAGGTCGGCCACGTAGGAGTTAGAAGTTTTGTATTTTTATTCAGCTTCTGTACTTCGGTTTTTGTATTTCCGTATTATTGTATATGTAATTTTATGTAAGATTCGTGAGATTAATTTTGAGTAAGGTAAACGTTAGTATGTTTTTATGTTAAGTTATTCCTTTGTTTTATCATTCGCTTTATGCTTCCACTTTGTGCCTGCGTGTGTGTGAGTTATTGCATGATCAGTCTGTGCCCACAAGTTAAGTCAAGTTTTTAATTAACCCGTATTTTCGTATGTATGTTATGTATGAATGTATGCTTCCGCATCGTACATGTGCATATCCGTGTGAGTGAGCGTCGGGTAGCACGCCCATCGGCGTCCTTCCAACGAGGGCGGCGATGGGGGTGTTACAGTTAGTTGTATCAGAGCCTGGTTTGATGATTCTGGGTGTGTTGTTTGTTATGTGTTGAGTCTTTGCATGAGAGTCAGTTTCGTGTCGTGGCCTAATGCGGATGTGTCTTGTTTTGTGTCGTGTTTAGATGGAGTCTGATCCTAGTGAGAATGTGGGCGAGACAACGGAAAGTGTGAACCCAGTTGGTGCTGATCAGAATGTTTTCGAGCGTCCTCCAGTTGAAGATTCCGGTCCTATTTCTGATGATAGGACATTAGTACAAGGGTTAATTCGGATTTTGGATAGGCTGACTGCTCCTCGTGCTTCTCAAGAATTTGTGCGGCATGTACCTCAGAAGAGAAAAGGATCGGTTAGTGAAGTGCCAGCAAGGAAAATGGTTCGAGAGGCATCGATGTGTCAACAATGTCAGAAACAACATGGGGACAAGAGTAAGAAGAAGTGGCTACCGCCTATATGTCAGCACTGTCAGAATCGACATCGGGGCCCATGTCGGAAGCTCTCAGGTGCTTGTTTCAGGTGTGGCAGCTTAGAACATCAGATAATCGATTGTCCTAAGAAGATGAGTGAGAGTCTAGCTGGGCAAGCTAGAAAGGATGTGGAGGATTTGCTCAGATCTTCTCAAGCGCCCACAGAGTTTGAAGCGTCTAGCAAGGATTCGAAGGAGACCGCAGATTCTTCTGGTAAGTTACATTGCAAGCTTTTGTTTAAGTAAGTTTTATTTATTTGGGTTATTTTTATGTAAGTGTTTCGCCGTGAATTTCGAGGACGAAATTCATTTAGGAGGGAAGAGTTGTCACACCCGAAAATAGCCCTGGTCGAAATGTGTATGCTAAGTCGGGAATGCAAGGGTATTTCAGTAATTTGTGCATGAGAAATTTGGATAATAAGGACTTATGGCAAACAATTAATCAAGTATGTTAAGAAGAAAAATGTTAGAGTGTGCATGTGGTATGCGGTTGTAGGGTGTTTTGGTTGTGGCATTTATCTAGTGAAGTGTGAGTTTGGTATCTTGGCATGAGATATTTATCCAAGAAAGGATTGGGTGCATGTGAGAGTATGGTGCCATGGTTTGAAAAGTCTAAGTGGATTTTGTGGTCCAATTGGGAGCTGCCATGTGGCATTAGTAGGTGGGCATTGAATGAAGAAAAAGAAGAAGTAAGAGGAAGAGAGAGGGAGCACAGATTGTTGGCTTTCCCGTCCCCTCCTCTCACGCCTCCTTTCTTCTTCTCTTCTCCTTTCTCTGCTTTTCCTTTCTTGCTCTTTTGGCTTGGAGTTGTGCTTTGCTTGAAGAGGTAAGCTAGGGTTTAGGGTTCCTGCATGCTGTTATTCTTCTTCTTCTATTGGTTTTACTTCAGTTAGGGTTTGGACTAAGGATTTTGTGGGTTTCTTATTTGTGCAAGCTTATTGCAAGAAGAAGCTTAAGGACAAGTAGAGGATTGAGGATTGAAGCTTAAAGTGCGATTTTTGGATCTTCAATTCAAGGTTTGGGAGCTATGATTCCTGCATTTGAACTTCTGAGTTATTTTACCCTAATTCTCACTTAGGTTGTAAATGTGTTTGCATTGTTTAATTTCTGGAATTTGGTATGTTTTGGTATGTGTATATGCATGATTTATGTGGGTAGATGTGTTGGTAATGCATGTTAACGATTGAATTGAAGGTACTGAGTTTGGGATTTGAACATAGTGTAATTTTTAGGGTTTATGTTCTTGAGGGAATTGAATTTGTTTATGCATGATTTTGGTTGTTTTGATTGTTGAATTAAGTTGGTTTTACGTCATTTTTTATGTATGGAAGATCTATTGGAAGGTAAGCTGAGATTGGTAGTGTTTTAAATCAAATTAAAATTAATTTTGTCGAGTTCTTTGAATTCTGGGCATGCTGGGAACGGAAATGTGCATATCTGTGTGAGTGAGCGTCGGGTAGCGCGCCTGTCGGCGTCCTTCCAACGGGGGCAGCGATGGGGGTGTTACAGTTAGTGGTATCAAAGCCCAGGTTTGATGATTCTGGGTGTGTTGTTTGTTATGTGTTGAGTCTTTGCATGAGAGTCGGTTTCGTGTCGTGGCCAAATGCAGATGTGTCTTGTTTTGTGTCGTGTTTAGATGGAGTCTGATCCTAGTGAGAATGTGGGCGAGAAAACGGAAAGTGTGAACCCAGTTGGTGCTGATCAGAATGTTTTTGAGCGTCCTCCAGTTGAAGATTCCGGTCCTGTTTCTGATGATAGGACATTAGTACAAGGGTTGATTCGGATTTTGGAAAGGCTGACTGCTCCTCGTGCTTCTCAAGAATTTGTGCGGCATGTACCTTAGAAGAGAAAAGGATCGGTTAGTGAAGTGCCAGCAGGGAAAAGGGGTCGAGAGACATCGATGTGTCAACAATGTCAGAAGCAACATGGGGACAAGAGTAAGAAGAAGTGGCTACCGCCTATATGTCAGCACTGTCATAAGCGACATCGAGGCCCATGTCGGAAGCTCTCAGGTGCTTGTTTCAGGTGTGGCAGCTTAGAACATCAGATAATCGATTGTCCTATGAAGATGAGTGAGAGTCTAGCTGGGCAAGCTAGAAAGGATGTGGAGGATTTGCTCAGATCTTCTCAAGTGCCCACAGAGTTTGTAGCATCTAGCAAGGATTCGAAGGAGACCGCAGATTCTTCTGGTAAGTTACATTGCAAGCTTTTGTCTAAGTAAGTTTTGTTTGTTTGGGTTGTTTGTATGTAAGTGTTTCGCCGTGAATTTCGAGGACAAAATTCTTTTAGGAGGGAAGAGTTGTCACACCCAAAAATAGCCCTGGTCGGAATGTGTATGCTAAGTCGGGAATGCAAGGCTATTTCAGTAATTTATGCATGAGAAATTTGGATAATAAGGACTTATGGCAAACAATTAATCAGGTATGTTAAGAAGATAAATGTTAGAGTGTGCATGTGGTATGCGGTTGTAGGGTGTTTTGGTTGTGGCATTTATCTAGTGAAGTGTGAGTTTGGTATCTTGGCATGAGATATTTATTCAAGAAAGGATTGGGTGCATGTGAGAGTATGGTGCCATGGTTTGAAAAGTCTAAGTGGGTTTTGTGGTCCACTTGGGAGCTGCCATGTGGCATTGGTAGGTGGGCATTGAATGAAAAAAAAAGAAGAAGTAAGAGGAAGAGAGAGGGAACACAGATTGTTGGCTTTCCCGTCCCCTCCTCTCACGCCTCCTTTCTTCTTCTCTTCTCATTTCTCTGCTTTTCCTTTCTTGCTCTTTTGGCTTGGAGTTGTGCTTTGCTTGAAGAGGTAAGCTAGGGTTTAGGGTTCCTGCATGCTGTTCTTCTTCTTCTTCTACTGGTTTTACTTCAGTTAGGGTTTGGACTAAGGATTTTGTGGGTTTCTTGTTTGTGCAAGCTTTGCATTGCAAGAAGAAGCTTAAGGACAAGTAGAGGATTGAGGATTGAAGCTTAAAGTGCAATTTTTGGATCTTCAATTCCAGGTTTGGGAGCTATGATTCCTGCATTTTAACTTCTGAGTTGTTTTACCCTAATTCTCACTTAGGTTGTAAATGTGTTTGCATTGTTTAATTTCTGGAATTTAGTATGTTTTGGTATGTGTATATGCATGATTTATGTGGGTAGATGTGTTAGTAATGCATGTTAACGATTGAATTGAAGGTACTGAGTTTGGGATTTGAACTTAGTGTAATTTTTAGGGTTTATGTTCTTGAGGGAATTGAATTTGTTTATGCATGATTTTGGTTGTTTTGATTGTTGAATTAAGTTGGTTTTACGTCATTTTTGATGTATGGAAGATCTATTGGAAGGTAAGATGAGATTGGTAGTGTTTTAAATCAAATTGAAATTAATTTTGTCGAGTTCTTTGAATTCTTGGCATGCTGGGAACGGAAATATGCATATCTGTGTGAGTGAGCGTCGGGTAGCGCGCCTGTTGGCGTCCTTCCAACGGGGACGGCGATGGGGGTGTTACAGTTAGTGGTATCAGAGCCCAGGTTTGATGATTCTGGGTGTGTTGTTTGTTATGTGTTGAGTTTTTGCATGAGAGTCGGTTTCGTATCGTGGCCTAATGCAGATGTGTCTTGTTTTGTGTCGTGTTTAGATGGAGTCTTATCCTAGTGAGAATGTGGGCGAGAAAACGGAAAGTGTGAACCCAGTTGGTGCTGATCAGAATGTTTTCGAGTGTCCTCCAGTTGAAGATTCCGGTCCTGTTTCTGATGATAGGACATTAGTACAAGGGTTGATTCGGATTTTGGATAGGCTGACTGCTCCTCGTGGTTCTAAAGAATTTGTGCGGCATGTACCTCAGAAGAGAAAAGGATCGGTTAGTGAAGTGCCAGTAGGGAAAAGGGTTCGAGAGACATCGATGTGTCAACAATGTCAGAAGCAACATGGGGACAAGAGTAAGAAGAAGTGGCTACCGCCTATATGTCAGCACTGTCAAAAGCGACATCAAGGCCCATGTCGGAAGCTCTCAGGTGCTTGTTTCAGGTGTGGCAGCTTAGAACATCAGATAATCGATTGTCCTATGAAGATGACTGAGAGTCTAGCTGGGCAAGCTAGAAAGGATGTGGAGGATTTGCTCAGATCTTCTCAAGCGCCCACAGAGTTTGTAGCGTCTAGCAAGGATTCGAAGGAGACTGCAGATTCTTCTGGTAAGTTACATTGCAAGCTTTTGTCTAAGTAAGTTTTGTTTGTTTGGGTTGTTTGTATGTAAGTGTTTCGCCGTGAATTTCGAGGACAAAATTCTTTTAGGAGGGAAGAGTTATCACACCCCAAAATAGCCCTGGTCGGAATGTGTATGCTAAGTCGGGAATGCAAGGGTATTTCAGTAATTTATGCATGAGAAATTTGGATAATAAGGACTTATGGCAAACAATTAATCAGGTATGTTAAGAAGAGAAATGTTAGAGTGTGCATGTGGTATGCGGTTGTAGGGTGTTTTGGTTGTGGCATTTATCTAGTGAAGTGTGAGTTTGGTATCTTGGCATGAGATATTTATTCAAGAAAGGATTGGGTGCATGTGAGAGTATGGTGCCATGGTTTGAAAAGTCTAAGTGGGTTTTGTGGTCCAATTGGGAGCTGCCATGTGGCATTGGTAGGTGGGCATTGAATGAAGAAAAAGAAGAAGTAAGAGGAAGAGAGAGGGAACACAGATTGTTGGCTTTCCCGTCCCCTCCTCTCACGCCTCCTTTCTTCTTCTCTTCTCATTTCTTTGCTTTTCCTTTCTTGCTCTTTTGGCTTTGAGTTGTGCTTTGCTTGAAGAGGTAAGCTAGGGTTTAGGGTTCCTGCATGTTGTTGTTCTTCTTCTTCTACTGGTTTTACTTCAGTTAGGGTTTGGACTAAGGATTTTGTGGGTTTCTTGTTTGTGCAAGCTTTGGATTGGAAGAAGAAGCTTAAGGACTAGTAGAGGATTGAGGATTGAAGCTTAAAGTGCGATTTTTGGATCTTCAATTCCAGGTTTGGGAGCCATGATTCCTGCATTTGAACTTCTGAGTTGTTTTACCCTAATTCTCACTTAGGTTGTAAATGTGTTTGCATTCTTTAATTTCTGGAATTTGGTATGTTTTGGTATGTGTATATGCATGATTTATGTGGGTAGATGTGTTAGTAATGCATGTTAACGATTGAATTGAAGGTACTGATTTTGGGATTTGAACTTAGTGTAATTTTTAGGGTTTATGTTCTTGAGGGAATTGAATTTGTTTATGCATGATTTTGGTTGTTTTGATTGTTGAATTAAGTTGGTTTTACGTCATTTTTGATGTATGGAAGATCTATTGGAAGGTAAGATGAGATTGGTAGTGTTTTAAATCAAATTAAAGTTTATTTTGTCGAGTTCTTTGAATTCTGGGCATGCTGGGAACGGAAATGTGCATATCTTTGTGAGTGAGCATCGGGTAGCGCGCCTGTCGGCGTCCTTCCAACGGGGGCGGCGATGGGGGTGTTACAGTTAGTGGTATCAGAGCCCAGGTTTGATGATTCTGGGTGTGTTGTTTGTTATGTGTTGAGTCTTTGCATGAGAATCGGTTTCGTGTCGTGACCTAATGCAGATGTGTCTTATTTTGTGTTGGGTTTAGATGGAGTCTGATCCTAGTGAGAATGTGGGCGAGAAAACGGAAAGTGTGAACCCAGTTGGTGCTGATCAGAATGTTTTCGAGCGTCCTCCAGTTGAAGATTCCGGTCCTGTTTCTGATGATAGGACATTAGTACAAGGATTGATTCGGATTTTGGATAGGCTGACTGCTCCTCGTGCTTCTCAAGAATTTGTGCGGCATGTACCTCAGAAGAGAAAAGGATCGGTTAGTGAAGTGCCAGCAAGGAAAAGGGTTCGAGAGGCATCGATGTGACAACAATGTCAGAAGCAACATGGGGACAAGAGTAAGAAGAAGTGGCTACCGCCTATATGTCAGCACTGTCAGAAGCGACATCAAGGCCCATGTCGGAAGCTCTCAGGTGCTTGTTTCAGGTGTGGCAGCTTAGAACATCAGATAATCGATTGTCCTATAAAGATGAGTGAGATTCTAGCTGGGCAAGCTAGAAAGGATGTGGAGGATTTGCTCAGATCTTCTCAAGCGCCCATAGAGTTTGTAGCGTCTAGCAAGGATTCGAAGGAGACCGCATATTCTTCTTGTAAGTTACATTGCAAGCTTTTGTCTAAGTAAGTTTTGTTTGTTTGGGTTGTTTGTATGTAAGTGTTTCGCCGTGAATTTCGAGGACGAAATTCTTTTTGGAGGAAAGAGTTGTCACACCCCAAAATAGCCCTGGTCGGAATGTGTATGCTAAGTCGGGAATGCAAGGGTATTTCAGTAATTTGTGCATGAGAAATTTGGATAATAAGGACTTATGGCAAACAATTAATCAGGTATGTTAAGAAGAGAAATGTTAGAGTGTGCATGTGGTATGCGGTTGTAGGGTGTTTTGGTTGTGGCATTTATCTAGTGAAGTGTGAGTTTGGTATCTTGGCATGATATATTTATTCAATAAAGGATTGGGTGCATGTGAGAGTATGGTGCCATGGTTTGAAAAGTCTAAGTGGGTTTTGTGGTCCAATTGGGAGCTGCCATGTGGCATTGTTAGGTGGGCATTGAATGAAGAAAAAGAAGAAGTAAGAGGAAGAGAGAGGGAACACAGATTGTTGGCTTTCCCGTCCCCTCCTCTCACGCCTCCTTTCTTCTTCTCTTCTCCTTTCTCTGCTTTTCCTTTCTTGCTCTTTTGGCTTGTAGTTGTGCTTTGCTTGAAGAGGTAAGCTAGGGTTTAGGGTTCCTGCATGCTGTTCTTCTTCTTCTTCTACTGGTTTTACTTCAGTTAGGGTTTGGATTAAGGATTTTGTGGGTTTCTTGTTTGTGCAAGCTTTGGATTGCAAGAAGAAGCTTAAGGACAAGTAGAGGATTGAGGATTGAAGCTTAAAGTGCGATTTTTGGATCTTCAATTCCAGGTTTGGGAGCTGTGATTCCTGCATGTCAACTTGTGAGTTGTTTTACCCTAATTCTAACTTAGGTTGTAAATGTGTTTGCATTGTTTAATTTCTGGAATTTTGTGTGTTTTGGTATGTGTATATGCATGATTTATGTGGGTAGATGTGTTAGTAATGCATGTTAACGATTGAATTGAAGGTACTGAGTTTGGGATTTGAACTTAGTGTAATTTTTAGGGTTTATGTTCTTGAGGGAATTGAATGTGTTTATGCATGATTTTGGTTGTTTTGATTGTTGAATTAAGTTGGTTTTACGTCATTTTTGATGTATGGAAGATCTATTGGAAGGTAAGATGAGATTGGTAGTGTTTTGAATCAAATTGAAATTGATTTTGTCAAGTTCTTTGAATTCTGGGCATGCTGGGAACGGAAAATCGCGATTCTGGTGGAATTTCCATTTCCCAGTACATGTGTGTCGTGATTGCCCTGAGTGAGGCAAGTCACGAGTCGTGACTCCCAGTCACGACACGTTACTCTGTCTCCCAGTCACGACGTGTGACTTTTCGGCAGGCTGGAAGCCGTCGCGGGGCGTGACTCCCAGTCACGACGCGTGACTGCCCTGTGAGAGGCAAGTCACGACTCGTGACTCCTTGTGAGGCATGTCACGAGACGTGACATAGAGTCACGACTCGTGACCCTCCTTTGAGGCCAGTCATGAGTCGTGACATGGCTCGTGACCGACCCCCTTCAGCCCTATTTTTCCGAATTAGCCCAGTTTCAACCAAAATGAATTCCTATCTCTTCTGTATGGACTTATACTACTGTATGATTCATGTCATACTTTTATATGCTCTTATATGGCCTTTTCTGTTTTGCCTTGTTCTCCAAGTGACTAGTTTTCTTATAAAATGACTTTCGAATGCTTTTTTGGCTTTTTCCCTCTACTGTGTGCTATATTACCTTGCTTATATGAATGGTTATCCTACTTTATTTGTGATTAGCAATATGTTTTGCATATCCTTGATCAGATCCTCCTCTAAGAATAACCTGCCATGCTTAAGAGTTTATTGTATCATTCCACGATTAAGATTATGCGTTATTAATCATTGGCATAATATGATTCCACATGTGTTCCTGACTTGCTTTAGTATATTGAGTAGTGCTAAAATGTGATTGAGTGAATTATTGCATGCTTCAGAATATGAATTGTATGAGGTATGATTGATATTATGCTATGCCAAATTTATTTGAATACTATGGTTGATGTCTGAATGCATTTTTATGCTTTAACCTTTGAACTCAATGTGCTATGCTTAAATGTAATTTTGGGATTAAGCATGATTTATACTTAGTTATCCTCACCTACCGCATGATTAGGATTTTGTATTGATAATCATTGGCATGGTAGTGCTTCCATACCTGATTTTGATATGCTTTAGAACATTGTTAATGTTAAAGTGTGTTGACTGTATTATGTTTTGCAATAGGAATTGTATGATGTATATGACTGACTTTATGAGCATATTTATATGTCTATCGTACTCTGGTTTTTGCATGATGTATATATATATTTATGCGTTGTGCGATTTGAAACGTGAATTGTTTTATGCATGACCTGCGAGAGTTAGTCTAGTGGATAGTTAGGCATGCCTGATAGAGTATCTTTAGCTGCAGCCCTGTGGACGTTTGGACCCTGATCAGGTCCCCCATTTGGTTCCTCGCGAACCCTTTATGTGTGTGGATCCTCGCGATCCTTTTTAATGTGTTTGGATTTTCTTTAAGATCCCCCCTCAGTGAAATGTTTTAGTTGTGACAAAATAAAATAGCTTTTCGATTCGTACCCGTAAGGTACCGCCATGCGTACACTCGTTATCCACTATTGTGAGTCAGCAGGTGCCTTGTTGTTTTGCTTTGAAATAACTATAAGAATGTGACACCCGTATGAGCATAGTAATGATTTGAGGAATCAGTTTATATGTACATGAACGCAGATTTGAGCTTCGGAATGTATGCCTTTATATTGTAAGCATGATTGGATTTCTAACACCATTATCCGCACTTGTCATGTGTTGTGTTATAAGTTTCAGAATGCTTTGAATGTGATCCGACTAATGTATTTATGTATGTGACTCAAGCATGGTTTTGTTATATATAAGCATGTGAACCGAAACAGTTGTGGCTATAAGTATGTAAGATTTAATTGTATTTTCTCCATGGTGATGATATGAATGTGATGTTATGTGATTATGTCTTTGGTCTCCACTATTAGAGTGTTTTCGGCATGATATTTTATATATTAGAGTTGTGCAGCGGTAATGTGGTGCTTTGAATGTCGTCCCTTGGATTTTGGCTAGTGTGTGTATGGCATGTCAAAGTATATTAGATAGCTGGTATTCTTAACTTGATAGTTGGGTGCGTTATCATATGGTATTTGTATCGCATTTGATTGGGTTGTCAGTTCTGCATGATGATACTTGTATCGTGTATTGTATTATGTCTGTTTTGACCCTTTTCTCAACGTAAGTATATGGTTATGGTTGTGAGTTTTCGAATTAATGCCTTTTCTATGCAAGCCTGATTATATATGTATTTTGAATGTCGCATTTGCCATTGTGAATGTGTTATGCCTCGACGACCATTGTGAATGGCCGTCCATACTCTTGTGTGTTCTCGCCACTAAGCGTTTATCGCTTAGCACGGATTCCTTCCCGTGCAGGTGGCAAGTTTGGTTCTGTTCGAGTCGCGCTTCTGCAAGGTCGGCCACATAGGAGTTAGAAGTTTTGTATTTTTGTTCAGCTTCTGTACTTCGGTTTTTGTATTTCTGTATTATTGTATATGTAATTTTATGTAAGATTCGTGAGATTAATTTTGAGTAATGCAAACGTTAGTATGTTTTTATGTTAAGTTATTCCTTTGTTTTATCATTCGCTTTATGCTTCCGCTTAGTGCCTGCGTGTGTGTGAGTTATTGCATGATCAGTCTATGCCCGCAAGTTAAGTCAAGTTTTTAATTAACCCGTATTTTCATATGTATGTTATGTATGAATGTATGCTTTCGCATCGTGCATGTGCATATCTGTGTGAGCGAGCGTCGGGTAGCGTGCCCGTCGGCGTCCTTCCAACAGGGGCGGCGATGGGGGTGTTGCAGGGTTGGGTCCATTCATGGCAAAAAATTAGGCACAGGGTTATGTGAAAATCCCTAAAGGGACACATTTCTCGCTAAGAAAAGCTAGTGTGAAAATCAACAAGGGACACACTACCTTTAAAATAATGACTATTGATGCCTGGAGTGATAAGGCGGCATTACTCCGAATGACTTTCCTTTAGGCAAAACTTGATTCAGAGTCCTGGGGGCAAAATACTCATTGACCGGGGGGAAAAGATGCACACGGGTCAGTTCTCTTTGAAAAGATTATGGGTCAGAGTCCTTAAAGCCAAGACAACGTTTTTCTAGATCCTTGGGAGCATCAGACAATGTGAGCAGCCGAGTAGTACCCTCAACAAATCCCTTAACCACCAGGGATGTGGTCTATCCATTTTTGCATATCACATTCATCTCACGTTCATTTAATCCTTTATGCGTATGGATATGCCCACACAACTCTTGTACATTAATCCTTTGCTCGTGTCTCGTGTATATAGCTTTATGCGTACATTTCACACACATTACGCACACACAATCTTTTGTACATACTTTTGTGCCAATAACTTTATAGGGAAAAGGCCGAACCAAAGGATAATTTTAGCAAGATGAATTCAAGATAAAGCCCATGCAAGTCCTTTTTTAGGCATTCCTAGTCTCTTCGGAGCATTATCTTTAAGACCTTTTTTAAGGCATTCTTAGTCTCTTCGGAGCATTATCTTTAAGACATTTTTTAAGGCATTGTCAGCCTCTACGGAGAATTATCTTTAAGACCTTTTTTTAAGGCATTGTTAGCCTCTTCGGAGCATTATCTTTAAGTCCTTTTTTAGGAGTTCCCAGTCTTTTCGGAGCATTATTTTTAAGACCTTTTTTTAAGGCATTATCAATCTCTTTGGAGGATTATCTTTAAGCCCTTTTTTAGGCGTTCCTAGTCTTTTCGGAGCATTATCTTTAAGACATTTTTTAAGGCATTCTTAGTCTTTTCGGAGCATTATCTTTAAGACCTTTTTTTAAGGCCTTATCAGTCTCTTTGGAGCATTATCTTTAAGTCCTTTTTTAGGCATTCCTAGTCTCTTCGGAGCATTATCTTTAAGACCTTTTTTAAGGCATTATCAGTCTCTTCGGAGCATTATCTTTAAGACCTTTTTTTAAGGAATTATCAGTCTCTTTGGAGCATTATCTTTAAGTCGTTTTTTAGGCGTTCTTAGTCTTTTCGGAGCATTATCTTTAAGACCTTTTTTAAGGCATTATCAGTCTCTTCGGAGCATTATCTTTAAGACCTTTTTTTAAGTCATTATCAGCCTCTTTGGACCATTATCTTTAAGTCCTTTTTTAGGCGTTCCTAGTTTCTTCGGAGCATTATCATTAAGACCTTTTTTAAGGCATTATCAGTCTCTACGGAGCATTATCTTTAAGACCTTTCTTTAAGGCATTCTTAGTCTCTTCGGAGCATTATCTTTAAGACCTTTTTTGAGGCATTATCAGTCTCTTTGGAGCATTATCTTTAAGTCCTTTTTTAGGCATTCCTAGTCTCTTTGGAGCATTATCTTTAAATCATTTTTTAGGCGTTCCTAGTCTCTTCAGAGCATTATCTTTAAGACCTTTTTTTAAGGCTTTATCAGTCTCTTTGGAGCATTATCTTTAAGTCCTTTTTTAGGCGTTCCTAGTCTCTTCAGACCATTATCTTTAAGACCTTTTTTAAGGCATTCTCAGTCTTTTCAGAGCATTATCTTTAGGTCTCTTTGTTAAGGTATTGTCAGCCTCTTCAGAGCATCATCTTTAAGTCCTTTTCTTAAGGCATTTCGAATCTTTTCCAAGAAGTTCTTAGTCTCTTCGGAGCATTAAGTTATTTTCAAAAAATGTCCCAAATCCCTTCAATCCAAGGTGATCCAAGAGATGGGTTTAGCTCAACATCGTCAGGCACTATCCAGAAAAGCAAGCCTATTCATGCATGCCATGCCGGGGGCAATCAAGTAAGTTTCTCTATCATAAGACATATGCTTACACACATCACACAATAAATGTACAAAATTCAAATTCAAATGCACAAAATCTCAAAGAAATAAAAAAAACAACAAAATACAAATTCTCAACAACAAAACAAAAAGAAGAAGATATTTTCAAGGCCTTGAAAATCCAATATACTGTAAAAATTCAAATACATCCAAAATGTAAAAATCCCAAAAACAACAGGAACAACAGTAAAAGAAAGAAAAAAAAAACAAAAACAAAAACAAAAACAAAGATCATTTTAAGCGACGCCAATGATATTGAAACCTATCTGCCTGCGGGCAACCAACTAAAATTTCCAATCTATTTTCCTCTCTGGAGGCTCAACATCAAATTCGCTCACCCTTTTAAGAGATACGCAGGTCTTTTCTACAAGGAGGCTACGTTGGAGATGATAGAGGAATCGATATTTGGGGAAAAACCAACCGTCATTCAGGGGGGCACCCATCTGACATCGGCCCCAACAAGTATGTACTGCCAAAGGTAAGTACCTCTTTTATATACCTTGCGTATTTGCTTTGTCCTTTATTTTAGAAAAAAGGTTCATGATATGCGCTAGTAAAGAAAATGACGAATGAGTCACCATGCCGATATAAGAATGGTCGACAGTACAATATTGTACTAGCCGGATGGGGGTTAGCAGATCAGACATTGTACTAGCCGGATAGTGGTTAGCAAACCAGACATTGTACTAGCCGGATGGGGGTTAGCAGATCAGACATTGTACTAGCTGGATGGAGGCTAGCAGATCAGAATATTGTACTGACCGGATGGTGTTTAGTAGATCATATATTATACTGACCGGATGGTGGTTAGCAGATCAGATATTGTACTGACCAGATGGTGGTTAGCAGATTAGATATTACACTGATCGAATAATGGTTAGCAGATAGGATGTTACACGGATCGGTTGGAGGTTACCAAGGTTATACTGTGCAAGCCCAGAAGCGGCTACCAAGGCAGAACATTCAATCACATGCGATAGAACAGATCGCAACGGGATTGTAGTTAGAGAACACTACATCTTACAGATACTGCGTGAGCCGAGATGAGATTAGCGAATCACCAACGGTAGAACAGATCGCAAACAGAGGTTGTAGTCAGAGAGTGTTGCATCTCACAGACACCGTGCAGGCCGGGATGAGGCTAGCGGATCACCAGGGATAGAACAGATCGCAACAGAGGATGCAGTTAGACAACACTTCATCTCACACCGTGCAGGTCAGGATGAGGCTAGCGGGACACCAGCGATAGAACAGATCGCAACAGAGGATGCAGTTAGACAACACTTCACCTCACACCATGCAGGCCGGGACGAGGCTAGCGGGACACCAGCGATAGAACAGATCGCAACAGAGGTTGCAGTTAGACAACACTTTACCTCACACCGCACAGGCCGAGATGAGGCTAGCAGATAGACCAGCCGCCGTGCATACCGAGATGAGGTTAGCGGGGGACAGCGATAAAACAGATCACAACAGAGGATGCAGTTAGACAACACTTCACCTCATGCCATGAAAGCCAACCGGAGGTGAGCGGGACAATGCGATAGAAAATATTGCAAACGAGCCACAGTCGGATAGCACTACAGCTCAACGGCAACAAGTCGCAACATTCCACATGGCAAAAAGGTAAGGGCTGCCTCAGGTACGCATCTCTTTCCTTCTTCTTTAAATTTTAGCTCATCTAGGCACTAGTGCAATAGTTTTTCCAAAATTGGGGGCAACTGTAGACACCGGGTCCTGAGGCAGCCCATATCAGAGTTATCTAATGATGATAAGATGCCTTGTCACAGGCAAGAAGGTTGAAAGTGGTGATTTCCTGTTTAAATTTGCATTTTAGAGTGAAAAAGTAAAAAATAATAAAAAATGTTTTGAAAATTAGATTTGAAAAATGGGGTTTAGAAATTATAGTATTTTTAGTTAAATTTAAAAATAAAAAAAAAAATCCGCGAATGTCGGTCTCGCGGCAGCGCGCAAGCGCGCGCTCGCCCAACGTGCACGACGGGCGTCCATCGCCCCTGTCCACCGCAAAACGTCCGTTTTCACCCGAAATTCATTTTTTTCTGATTTTTTCACCTAAAATCCGTTTTTTATCCCATTTTTCCAGGTTTTTTAAGGATTTATTCAATTTTTAAATTTCAAAATAGATAATATCTGATTTAATTAGGTCTTATCCCTTTAATTATTTTGATTTTCTTATTTTTTTTCATATAAAAGAATAATATGGAAAGAGAAATGGGGGGATTTTTCCTAGGTCATTTTCATCTTTTTCTCTTCTTCTTCCTTTCAAAACTCTCTCTAAAATTTCCAGATTTTCCCCACAAAGAAAAACAAAAAATTCAGTTCATCTTTTTCATCTCTTTTCTAATAGAATTTCTTCTAAACATATATTTAGAAAGAGTTTTGTTGGTTGATTAAATTTTTGAGACAAACACAACAATTATTTGTTCTCAAAATTCTTTTTTAACCTTTTATCTGTGTTCAATAAATTTTTTCCATTGATTTTCTTTTGAATCTCTTTTTGATGAAAAGTTAATTTTGAGACAAACAAAATAATTATTTGTTATCAAAATCTAATTTTTTCATTTGATTTTCTAAAATAAGACTTTTAATCATTTTTTTTATTTTGAGACAAACAAAATCATTGTTTGTTCTTGAAATCATTTTTCTTTATTTTAATCAATAAAAATCATTTTTTTGATCAATATTATTTTTTAGGTAAATAAATTAAGTCTTTATCCTTAAAGAATTTTTTATCATTTTTCAATATTTTCCGGAATAAAATTCCAACATTATCATATTTCACTCTAATCTTGCACACCACAAACAAGAAAATCAATATTATTTTTACCTTCATCGAATCCGAAACTCTGAGGGTAAACATTATGGGCTTGATATTTATTTTATTTTCTTTTATTTATTTTGTTTATATTTAATTTATTAACATGTATATTTTTGTTATTCTCATTTATTTATTTATTCTATGTCTTGTAGGTTTATTCCATTTAATGTTTATATTATTATGTTTATATAATATTATTGCTATTATTAGTTTATTATCATTCTCTTTCATTATTGTTGTTAATATTATCATATTATTTTATTCTTATTCATGTAAATCTTGATTGTTTATTATTTTTAACATGTAATTAATTTATTTTACTTTAATTCATCATTATTTTTAACATGTAATTTAATAAATTCATTTTAATTGATATTTTTACCATGTAAATGTTTTATATTAATTGTGATTATATTGATTAACCATGTCATTCATTTAATTGCTATCATTATTTTGTTATTCATTTTTTATCATTCTTTTATTATTGTCATTGCTATTTATTCATTCATTTATTTATTTTCATTATTCATCATTATTATTATCATGTTCATATTTTTACATGTTAACTCATCAACATGTTTTATTTATTCCAGTTAAATCACTTAATTCTTTTATCATTTAATGTATATTTTCATTTATTTTGATTTGTTAACATTTTAATTCAATTATCATTCTTTCACATCACCTTGCTTTATTTTAATTTGTCATTCATTTATTATTATTTAATTAATTTAATTACTAACATTATTTCATCTATGTTTTGTTTGTTTATGTCAAAACTGATTTTCTGCTTGGGCATTTTTGCGAGCACACGAGGGGATCCAGAAGGCTCATTTGGGTTAAATGTTTAATTGCTTTATTTGTAATATTTTATTTATTTGCCTTATTTATTTTGCCATGTAATTTCCTATAAAATTGTTTATTTTAGGCACGCTAGAAAGAAAATCGCTAAACCATTTTTTATTAATTAACTTGGAATCTTTCCCAATAAAAATGGGACCAATGTCTCAATTTTCTCCATCCAAAATCATCACATCAAAACTGTTTCATAATAAATATGCATGTGAAGACCAATGTCCTCATCATTAATAAATATCCCGATTTATGCATGATTTGTATTTTATTTACAATTGGGGTTGTATTCCGCCTCTAGTTTTATTGTAATTTATTTTTATGCACTTTGCTTTAATTATGCTTTATTTATTTATCGCTTTCCTTGAATGGACAATTTGCGCTTTAATTAAACTGCACCGAATTGAATGAGAAAAGGGTTGAAACGCTAAATTCAAAGCTCAATTATAAAATTAACCAAGATATGAATAAATGGGAAGTCCCGAACTCACTCTGGTCTTAGGCTCAACGAGGTTAGAGGACCATCTCAATGATTCATTGGGATGGGGTGTGACGCGCGCCGAACCTCGCGGCCTCCCGAAAGCCCGCTTTAAGGCGATCAGGAGAGGTTCATAAAACCTGTAAGGTATTTTGAAGCTGCGTCTATTTTGGGCAACAAAAAGGTTTCTTGGAGTCGCCACCTAATAGAATATTGGGAAGGGTCGTCTAGCCTTATCGAGCCTAAGACGGCGCATACATATCCATCTTGTGCTAGCCAGAGGGATCTTAGAGGCTTCATCCTCTACTCCCCTAGAGCCTAGGATTGTATATTTAAGCCTTTTGGTGGGACTCAAGAGGTGTCTTGGAAGTCCTAGACCTCTCGCCTCTTTGAGTCCCAAAGACCAGAGTGAGTTCGAGACTTCTCATTTATTTATACCTTGATTAATTTTATAATTAAGTTTTGAATTTATTGTTTTATTAACTTTCCATACGATGCATTTTATTAAAGGCGCGATTATTCACATTCAAAGCGGTAAATGGAAGCAAAAATCAAGATAAAATGTTCGAAATAAATTACAATAACACTAGGAGCGGAATACAACTCCCATTTGTAAAAGTGCAATACATGCATAAAACGGGATATTCATTGGAATGAGGACTTTGGTCCTACCATACATATTTATTAAAAAAAGTGGTTTTTAGGAAGTGTCAGTTTTATTGGCTAAAATGGGACATTGGTCCACCATTCCCGAGAAAATCTCCAGGTTTAATTGTTAAAAGGCTTTTGGTCCTTTTTACCTTAACGACGTTAAAACCATTTTCATAACAACATAAATAAGAGCTAAAGCATAAAAAATGAACCCGAATAGAGATCCTTAGAATGGCGCAACCACCATCTCTCATGACTCCAACTTCCAATGGTCAGAAAAGCACTCACAAGGATAAATATGTTAGCAAGAAAAAAATAAACTAAAAATACGTGAATAAAAATAAAAATGAGAATTTTCCTAGGGACGGCCTCCTGTATCATGCCAGCGGCCGTCCCTAGTAAGGGAAAACAAATTAAAAAAAACCTCTTAAATCTTTTGTAAAAAAAAGGGTAATAAAAAATCAATGTAAATCAAATTAAATTATATGAATGCTAATCCAGAATGTTTACCCTCGGATTTTACCTTTTAGGGTGGATGTCGAATGATTTTGTCCCCGTGTGCCTCGCAAGGATCAAATAAGAATCAGATCAAAGAAAGAAAATTTATATTGTTCTTTCTTTGAAAACTTGATAGCAATCGAGTGTTCGAATTAGTTATATTGATGGAAACGACTGAATTTCGTCACCTCAATTTGACTTAATTCATAACAAAAATTTGAAGAAATTGATTAATTAGAAGAAGTTTTATCAAAATAAAACTCTATAGATGAACAGAGATTTATAATATTTTTGCGTAATTTGCTCACAGAAAACCTTTTCTAAAAAGCAATTTTCCCTAAAAATATTAGATAGTTTTTCTTCTAAATAAAATCTCTCTAAAATTTTCTCTCCTTTTCCAAATTCCCCAAATTTTCTAACCCCTAAAACTGAAATTTGTTCCTTTATTTATAGTATTTTATGAGATAATTAAGATAAACCCCTATCTAAAGTTTGAATTTTAAAAGGACATTAAAATTCAAGTTTTAGATAAATTCTATCCCTATTTTGAAAGAAAAAAAGATTAAATTTTATCCAATCCGGCGTGATCCGGTCAGTTACCGTACCGACAGGCTTCCCTACAAATACCGACGGCCGTCCCTACTAAGGGCACATGCGGGAAACTGACTAGGGACGGGCACGATCCGAGAGACGGGCGTCCCTACATCGCCACGGGTCCGTCCCTACTACGCCTAGGGACGGGTATCATCCCAAGTAGAGACGGGCGTCCCTACACAGACGGGAATCCCGTCTGTGGAGCAAAACTCCCCAAATTTTGTAAAATTTATCCAACTCTTTCAAAACTCCATGTTATAGAAAAAGATTTTAATCCTTGCGAGACCGAAAGACGAAAACCTCTGAATTTTATCTCCCTATCCGAAAAAAAAACCGACGTTGATATCTTCATCGGGTAACTCCGACCTGGACTGCCTCAAGACCTGGTGTCTACATGGGGCCTCCAAAATATCTCTTATTGGCCACCAAAATGCCCAACTCGAATAATCCTAAGCTCCATGGGGTTAGAGAATCATTCCAATGTTCTATTAGGATGAAGCCTCCAAGATATCTCTGGTCTGCCCAAAATGGATATATATGCGCCGTCTTAGGCTCACCGAGGCTAGACTACCTTTCCCAATGTTCTATTGGATAGCGACTCCAAGAAACCTCCTTGTTGCCCAACATAGATGCACTTGTAATTTCTTACAAGTTCTCATGAACCTCATCCCGATCGCCTTGAAAGCGGGCAGTTCGGGGGGCCCTGGGGTTCTGTGCGCATCACAATCATTATTTGGCATTAACTCAATAAATATAAGACCTCATCTAATCTCGGGATAAATCTTCAAATAATCAAACTCCTGTTATCAACCAGCTCTCTTGGGTTTTTATGATTGAAAATTTTCTCTCTGCCCTTAATTTTTGCCCAGGATGCTCTTTTTATCTTTTTTTCTTTTAAGCAAATTATAGATGCAACGTTGGGGACGAGACTCAACTCAAATGCATAAATGCACTTGTGGCTCCCCGCTCCCCACTTGAAGCTCAATAAATACCATATGCCTCTTCCTACGTACCGAACCTTATTAGAAGGTCATCTCCACTAATTGGATAAGATTGAACCAAGAATCAAAAGGTCTTACTTTCGTTGTAACGTTAGGCTTAGGTAGATGGCTATCAAAGGAGGATCAGGTTACTGGAGAAAAATGGCCGTAACATTTACCCGACTGATGGGAGGACCATCCTCAGGTCAATTGCATACTATAAAGGTGTTCTTGAATTTGGATTTGATAATACTTTTAGCTCATCAAGCTCAGAATAACAATTAAGTTAAAGTGATTGCCACAGAAACTCATCAAGAGATTACTATCTTGAGCTCTACTTTTTCTTTTTTTTTTCACCTTTCTTTTTTCATCTTTCTTTTTTTTTCACTTTTTTCCTATCTTTTTCTTTTTTTTTCTTTTCTCGCGAGCTCATGTCTTTCGTGCATGACAAAACCCTCTTCCCAAAGTGTAAACTCATCCTTACCAGGGCAATTTTTGATTACCCAAAGAATTATTAAAACGCACATCCATCCCTTCTAGAGCGGCCATTCTTCTAAGGGGAGGCAAAAATCATTTTACGCGAGGGGATAGTTTTAACATGTGTAACAATAAAATTGACATGCATTTAGCATACCACCATAAAGGCTTAACGACCTAGTAAGCGATTGCAAAATAAAGGTAAAAAACTGTCATATAGAGAGCTATACAAAGAAGGGCTGCCTAAATCATTTTCTAGGTTCCGTCTTATTAAGGGATCGCTTTGATAGGTAATCAGAAAGGTTCTAGTGCTCTTAGTGAGTTTTCATCCAATCCCCTAATTGCAAATAGTTTTTTTATCACTTTTTCCTATTTTTATTTTCAACTCTCAGAATTTTTCTCTCTTCAGGAGTTCTATTAGATGCTATTAAGATTTTCTTTGGGTTTTCCTAAGTTTCGAGATTAAATGTAATCGTATTAGTTGAATTAATATCAAAAAATGAATGCATCGTGATCATGAGAAATGAAATCATTAGAGACATTATACAAATACGCAAGATTGTTCATTTTATTGAAATTAGAAACACTACAAATATTGTCATAAAAAGTGTTCTTATAATAAAAAGCAACTAAAAACATGTTCTTCTCCTCTGATCACATTCATGGTATACCATGCCCTCTTCTTCTTGTCTCTCTTCTCAGGGTCAGTGATCTCCTTGGAATTAATAAGATCTTGAATTTTGTTCCTCAAGGTTCGACAGTAATTTGTTAAATGCCCAGTGTGCTGATGGTAAGCGCAGTATTGATCATCTCTATGCCTCAGCTTTCCTTGGTTTATAGCTGGCCTGGGTGGCAATGATCTCAGCTTGCCTTCCTTTGTCAATTTCTCCAATACCCAAGACAGAGAGCGGCCCAAATTAGAGTAATACCTTTGACCCTATCTAACCTCGGTGGCTGAAACCTCGACCGTCTTACCACTTCTATTATTACTGCTTCCTACACCGCCTGGTTTGTACCCTGATTGGTTGCCATAACCTTTCCCAGCAAAGTTATTTTGGCTTGCTTTCTTTGCTAAGTAAGCCCTCTCAGCTTCTACAGCAATGTCCCTAAGCGACTCCCAGTCTCTTAGCCCTTTAAAGTTGAGCAAGTCTCTCAAGTAATGGCAAAAGTTCTTGATAAATAGCCTAATTTTGTCAGCAGTGTCAGGCTTTCTCTTCATCTCCATGACCCTATTTCTCCATCTTGTAAGGTATTCATGGAACGACTCATCATTCTTTTGTTGTAAAAGCTCGAGGTCCTTTAAGGTAACCTCCATTCTAGTGTTGCAGTCATACTGCTTCATGAACTCCTTAGTCAAAAGGTCCCAATCTTCCTTGGACCTCCTGTCTAACCCATGGTACTAGTCCACAGCCGGACCCACAAGACTAAGGCAAAAATAGTCCACCTTCTATTTCTTGGTCAACCCTATGCCTTTCATCACTAGGGTATACTGCTTAATATGTGCACATGGATCCGAAGTACCATTAAATTTCGGCTACTCAGGCATTTTGAACCTTTGGGGTAACAACTCTTCATCCCCCAAATCTCTATCTTTAGGGTTGATCCCCTTTTCGGCTGATAGCATGCGGGTGATTGCTTCAATCTGTTGCCTCATCCCTCTCATCACCTCATCCTCTGCCCTGGCTGCTTTGGCACCCACAAATTGAGGTGCTACTACCTCTTCATCTTCCTCCTCCATCACAAAATCATTATTGGGATTGGGGATTATTGCCCTTTTTTGCTCAACAAGCATTACGACCCTATGCTCATTGACAAGTTGACGGGCAGCATTAATTATAATGGGGGCATCTCCGCCAACAGGCAGTTCAACTTGCCCCCCAGCATAGACCATTAGGGGTTGTGGAGCAACTGGTGGTTGTGGAGAAGGAGGATGAGCAATCCTATCGGCCACAACGTCCATCATTTTTAACATTCTTTGCTCAAAATCCTCTAGTCTCCTAGCAAGGTCTTGAGTTGTCAAAGCTCCGATCTCCTCTGCCATTGGTGATTCTATGGATGATTCCCTAGCCATTGAGAGTGGCTCAGAATTCCAGTCAGACACTAATTCTTTCAAACCAAGGGGCAGATCTATCCTCACCAGTCGACCATCAGAACCCCTAGTCTACTTAGGTGAATTTATGATGGCTGAAAAGATTTGAACTGTTAGGATGATGCATGAATGATATACACAATGCATGATCGTGTTGATGTAGTGTGGACAATCACACACAAGCAGATAGATCCTTCCAACCTTATCACTCCCACACACGAGGTAGTGTATTCTCTTTCCTAGGTGGGCTTGGTCCATGGGTCAACAGGGAACCCGATGAACGCGCACGGTGCATCGTGAAAAATCGGCAGCGTAACATCTCTTGCCTATTATACATACATATGGGTTTTTGCCTTTATGTATTCAAACATTTCAACCATATTAAGATGGGCTCACCACGGTATGAAAGCTTTTGATAAAAGACCATTTAATTTGATTGATTTTGTTCGATACATAATGGCCCACATAGCAAGCATTGTATTAAGGAGCATATCACTTAGGGGAAGTATCTATTGCCATTACAGAAGCTTTGGTCAAAGGTGATGATACATTAAGGCTACCCAAGCATGGTCCCTGCCAATGGGTCGTGCTCATCACGAGCATAATAACCGATCGGGTCTCCATTTAATATATTATATGGTATGAGGCTTGGGTTGGTAATTATCCCTAATACTTCCCCACATTGAGTGAACGTAGGGTTGCGCTTCAGGAATGCATCGGGGTTAAGAAAGGGATCAAACTAGCATAATTCTAAGACTCTAGTATGGATGCAATGCAATTTTTTGAAAAGAGATAGAATTTTAATTTATAAAAAAAACCCAATTATATTATTAACCAAGATAGTTTCGGAGCAAAGTTTCAAAGTCCCCAGTGGAGTCGCCACTGTGACGCGCGCTGGACTTGGCCGCTTCCCGGGTGCTCGCTATTAGGGCCTAAGAGGGGTTTGCATCTTTTGATCTTGGACAATCATGAGATATTTTGGACATCTTTTTCCAATAGAACACTGAAAAGATCATCTAATCCAATGAAGCCCTTAGGCACCTTTGAGGTATTTTAGAGTCGCCACCCAATTGGGAAAGTTCATCTAACCTTGGAGGTCTTAAACCAGAGAAGGCGTTCGGAACTTCACTCTTATTAATGCCTTAAGTTAAGTTATAAATGGGTTTTTAACAATTGAAATTTCATCTCTCATCTCACGCGATCATGCAATAAATTTAAAGCGTATTTCAAGCATTTGTGGAAAAGCAGTAAAGAAAGCAATAAAGAACGCGATAAAAAATTACAAGTAAAAAATGGGATAGAACAATCCCCTAAAATAAAAAGGCATAAATAAATAAATGAATAGAATTGCCCTAAAATTAATTACAAGGGCCTGAAATAAATACTACACAAGAAGAATAAAATAAAAACATCATACATAAATCAGGACATTTATTAGGAACATTGGTTCCCTGATTTTCACTTCGAAAGATCGAAGAGTTATTTTGATATGCTTGGGAAAAATGGGGATGAGTGATCCCATCTTAAGGAAATTAACTCCTCTTTTTAAAAGTGAGTTTTTATGGGTTAAAATTAGGACATTGGTCCTATTTTATTAGAAAAAGTTCAATTTATTAATATAAAACTTTTTACGTGACTTTTAATTAACGTGTATAAAAATAAATAAACTTATTACAAATTACATCAAATAAAATAATAATGAAAAATAATAAAATGCTAAAAAATGATAAATTCCACCAAAATGGTGTCTTCAAATCTCTATGGGCTCCCAGTTGCCATTGGAAAAAAACTCACACATGAAAAATAAATATTGAAATAAAAAACAAAAAAAAAAAGATAATGTTAGTAATAAAAAATGGATTTAAATATATAACATGTAAAAATGAAAGAATAAATAAAAATGCATCATGTATGAGAAATCAATTAAATTACATATTAAAAATATGTAACACCTCCTACCCATACGCAGGCGAATCCATCTGAATTGGAGCGAGAAGCCGCATGGGCAGGACATGTTACTAGACAGGAGCGATACAAAGCATACATTCACGCATCATAAGCATACATAAACGTGTGTAAATTAAAAACTTACCTTGAGGGCACAAGCTGGTCATGCATTAGCTTACACACACACAAGCACTAAGAGGAAACATATAACATGCACAAATATAATCATTCAGCAGTAGCATAAGACGGATGATACAATAAACGGATAACTTAATACAATAATATCATACCATGTACATAGCCCAACATATTACATCCAGATCCTTACATATATAATTACATATACAAAAGGCTACAGAAATACACAATCTGAAATACAGGAACTAATAACAAAATAATAAAACTTCTAACTCCTATGTGGCCGACCTTGCAGATGCATGACTGGAACCGAACCAAACCTGCCACCTACACGGGAAAAGAACCGTGCTAAGCGATAACGCTTAGTGGGGAAACACACAAGAAATATGGGCGGCCATTCACAATGGTCGCCAAGGCATAACACATGCAAATGGCATATGCGGACATTCATAACACATATAATATTATACTTACATATAAAAGCCGTGCATTTGGAGGATCATATCCACATTCATATATAATCATTCAATAGTCAATGTCGCATTTGCACGCAAACTGCTTCACATGCTAATCCATAATAGTTAACAGTATAAAATCACATTCGTATACATACTAATTCACATGCTTATAACCACACTTGATTATATTCAAACGCAGTCACAATACGATATATATGAATAATTGCACACAATAGGCATGTTCGAGTCACATTTAACCCATTCAGAGATTCATAATCACATTCGAATTCATAAATGATTCACATGACTGAAATCTTACACATTCGGATATCATATTCTCATATTCATATCAGACAAAGCAAACAAAATACCTGCTGACTCACTTTAGTGGATAACGAGTAAATGCATAGCGTACCTTACGGGTACGAATCGAACGCATAGCGTACCTTACGAGTACGATCAAACGCATAGCGTACCTTACGGGTACAAATCAAAGACCATTTACTTTATCACATTTAAAAAATTTTTCTGAGGGGGATCTTAAACAAGATCCAAACACATTGAAAAGGATCGCGAGGATCCGAACGCATGGGTTCGCGAGGAACCAAACGGGGACCTGATTAGGGTCCAAATGTCCAAAGGTGCTGCAGCTAAAGAGACTCTATTAGGCATGCCTAACTATCCACATACTTGACTCTAGCAGGTCATGCATCATTCAAATCATATGTCGAATCACATAATATATATATCATCATGCATAATCCAGAGTATAGCAGACATATACATATGTTCATAAAATCAGTCATACCTCGTACAATACATATTATGAAGCATACAATATAGCTCATGCCAACATATTATAGCATTATTCAGGCTTAAGGACACAACTTATTAATACAATAATATACATACAACTCATTGTCATATAGTAGTGTATACTACCAATGAAATCATATAACTTATGCATACATAAATAAGGATCATATGCAAAGACATGTAAATCATTTACATTTTATCAAGGACCTAAAACACATAATTAAATAACTCAGGTACATGTAGTAAACTTTATATGCATTTTTATATACCATACTCTTATTGTCATTTAATAGTCCTAAACATGCATTAGATAGTTCATGAAAAGTTTCGGTGTAATACGGGTTCAATACGGGTAGAAAAATGCATAAACTAGTCAAGGCCAAAGGGGTCACGGTGGTAATGAATTGGTTGTGACCATGAGGTCCAAGAATGAGTATTCACGGTGGTAATGAAATGGGTTGCCACCGTGACCTACCAAAAGTTTGCAAAACAGAAGCCAGAATTCAGGACTACTTCACTACTCTTTTTTGTTCAGCCTAAACAGACATCTAAAAGACATTTTTAGGAAACACTTCCTTCTTGACATTTGTTTTTAGGACGTTAAGTTTACAATGGGACAAATGTTAGGTCATTTTGACATTTATAACTCCAGATATGAACTAAAAACCACACACTATTTCGGTGAAACTGCAAGAACAGGTTCACCTAAGTTTTGACAACTTTTGGGTTACCTATAGCTAGAATTAGCTCAAGTATCCTCCTAGACATTTTTATCTACGGATTGTAGGTTTTAGATGCAATTTGAATCGACCAAATTGAAGTCCTATAACTCCACTTATGACCAAAACATCACACTGAGGTCAGGTGAAAAATAAGCAGAACTTGTCAAAATCACCACAATTACTTGGTAACTCATCTAACATCATCAACACAAATTCAAATGATCAAATTATATACTCATAAACATTTAGATACATATATTATAAGAGCACAACAAGCAATCAAACTAAACACAATTAAAATCGCACACAATCCCAAACAATTACATGCATAAATTCATATCAAAACACTCAAATTTATGGAAAATTAAACACCAATACACATACATGGTCCAAGGGAAATTAGGTTTATTCAAATAGTTTATTAGGTTTAATGCCTTAATCATAAATTATAAACATGTTATATAATTCTCGTATTGAGTATTTATTCATATAGCAAATTTTGCTTTTAGTTTAATTCATGGTTAATCGTCATATTAATTAATTCTTCGTTATAAGAATTTATTCAATTCACGGTAATTTAATTACATATCCTCATTACCTAATTATAAAATAAGTAACATTAAATTTTTCGGGCGTTTCTAAACACTTTGGGGCTAATTTGGAGATGTAGAACCAACTCTAGGATGAATTGATGAAGAGGGAGAAATTATACTAAAGCACAGCCGTGTTTTAGAAAAGCACAATTGTGCCCACCAACTAACTTGTCATTCTAATTGCCGAAACACAGCTGTGTTCTACAAAAAACACAGCCGTTCTTTCCAACAAGTCATCAACACTATTAGACTTAAGAGCACAGCACAGGTCAGAATTCAGGTACTTAGTCTACTTGCATCTTTGAACTAATAAACGACATTTTTAGACCAAATGGTCTCATAACAATTAATCCTCAAGATGTTATCTTTCTAGTGACAAATTTTGAGATCATTTGGATATGAAATCGGGGAGATATACTCAAATGTCTCTACCCTATTCCACAGATACACCTGACAAATTTCGCTACTATAATGGGTGCTTTTGAAATAGTTAGAGTCCAAATTAAATTATGGTTTCTTCTAAAAACTTTTAGGCACAGATGTTGTGGTTCTAACCCAACTGGAAATCATGTATTTTGGAGTTGTAAAACTTAACTTATGCTAAAAACAATGACCAATGCTCAATCAGACCCACCTAGGCAGATTTACTCTTTGGGATTCAACGAGCTTCAAACTAACTCATTTGACACAATCACTTCACCAAATTTAATTCAAACCAACCTAACACATAAACTAACACTTAATAATATTCACTCCATCAATTAAGAATCATTAACACACAAATTCACTCAAAAATTCCCAAACCTGAAAATAGGGATCCAAAAATCACTCTTTAACCTTCAATCTTCAATCCTTTCCTTGCCCTTAAGCTTGCTCTTAACACCCAAAGCTTTGCGCAAACAAAACCCACCAAGAACACACAAACAACAAACTCTAGATTAAATCTAAGCCCAGAAAAATACAAACAAGAAAATAAATAAATGGAAGAACAAGATAAATAATGCAATAACTTACCAAAATAATGTAAGGAGATGATTAATTTGCACTAACAAAGACTTGGATCTACACTAGGATTCTTAGGACAAGGGAAAGGAAGAAGAAGGAGATGAGGAAGAGGAGGACTACGGGAAAATGAAGAGCAAAAATTTGGCTCTTTCCCTTCCTTTCTTTTTTTTCTTTTTTTTCTTTTCCTAACCCTAACACTTGTCATTTTCTTATTGGTGGAAACCAATTACTCACACCCAACAACAATGCAATACACACACATAATGCACTCCCAATCTAAAACACCCTACTATGGTATGCTCATGTACATACAATGCTAATTCACTCACTTATATCCTACTATCATGTGAGTACCACACCCAAATGCAACCCAACTAATTCACACCCTAATAGAATACATGCATCCACATGCTAATAAAACCCACTTAAATCCTTGCAACTTCCATTTTACTCCCTAAGACAATTATTTCCTCACTTGAATTTTATTTATCTTTTCAATTAGGTCCTTAATACTCCAATTCTACATGCACCGATTACCAATTACTTCCAATCCACTAACCAAAATTACCGAAATACCCATCACTTATCCGACATGGCATACACATTCCTACTAGGCCCAATTTAGGGTGTGACAAAATATGTAACTTATCATATTAACAATTCAACATGCGTAAAAAGCATAAATAATAACAATAAAATTCAACATGCATGAAAGCATAAATAATAATAATAATAATAATAATAATAATAATAATAATAATAATAATAATAATAACAACAACAAATAATGATAATAATAATAATAATAACAATAATAATAATAATAGTAGTAGTAGTAATAAATAATACTAACAAAAATAAAAATAATAATGGTAATAACAATAGTAATAATATATAATAATGAAACAAAAATAATAATGTTATTAACAATAATTATAATAATAATAATAAAAATAAAAATAACAACAAAGAAGATGAACAATCAAATAAAAATGCAAGAATAACAAGAAATAGAATAAACAAAACATGTTAAATAATACTAATAATAATAATAATATATGAACAAAAATGATGACAATAATAATAATAATAAATAGCAACAAAAGATGAACAACCAAATAAGCATACAAGAATAAAATAAAATATTCTAAAAAATTAAATCACATAACTAAGTCACATAAACAACAAAAACAACAAAAGAAAATTTACATGATGACTAATTAATTTTAAAAAAATTAAGTTAAAAAATTAAATTAAAAAAATTCAGCCTAGAATTCTTACCCTCAAAATTTGATGTGATGAATAAGGGTACATGATAAATTTCCTTGTCTTCATTTATAAAAATAAAATATATAACAAAATTTTATCCCAAAAACAAAAATTAATTTATTTGTCTTAAGGAAAAAATTGTAAAAAAGAAGTAAGAAAATTCACAAGAACAAATAATTAATTTATTTATTTCCAGAATTGACTTAGAAAATATTCAAAATATTTGGGGAATTTATTCTTGAAGAAGAAGAAAAAAAGAAGAAGAGAGAAAATATATTTTTCTTAAGAAAAATCCCCCCCTCAAAATTCTCTCTAAAAAATAATTTATACCCCCAAAAAAGTCAGATTTTTAATGAAGAAATTAAATCGATTTAATTTCCATAATCACAAAAAACTGAAGAATTTGAAGGGTTTAGAATCCAAAAGGTTTTAAAATTAAATTCTACAAAAAAAAATGAAGAAAAAACACATTTTGGGGCAAAAAATCGGACTGGGGGGCTATTGGGCACGCATGGGCGCACGCAAGGGCAAGCGACACCCGATGGGTGTCGGTCGAGTGCGGCACCAGCGCCGGCGAGTGCGACCCGCCTGCGTGCGGGCAAGCATGCCCTGCCTGTGCGCTGGGCGCTGCCGTAGGCCTAACACTCAGAATATTTTTTTTTAAAACATTTTTAAAATATTTTTTTGAAATACATTTTTATTTATTTTCAGTAAATCAAACCAACAGTGAAATTGTCACTTCCAACTTTTATTTTTGCCTATAAACAGGCACACTTAATTTCATCATTGGGTAATCCTGATCTAGGCTGCCTCGGGACCCGGTGTCTGCACTACTACAAAAGATTTAGGAAGGGTTTTTCTTCCATTGCAACCCCTTTGACCAGGTTGTTACAGAAGAATGTCAGGTTTGCATGATCAGATAAATGTCAAGAAAGCTTTAAGAAGCTTAAGTGTATGTTGACAGAAGCTCCAGTGCTAGTGCAACCTGAATCTGGTAAAGACTTTGTGATCTACAGTGATGCTTTCAGAAACGGTTTGGGCTATGTATTGATGCAGGAAGGCAAGGTGATTGCTTATGCCTCCCGACAGTTTAAGACTCATGAGAAGAATTATCTTTCTCATGATCTTGAGTTAGCAGCCATTGTATTTGCATTGAAGATCTGGAGACTTTACCTTTATGGTGAGAAATGCTACATCTATACAAATCATAAAAGTCTAAAATACTTGCTTACTCAAAAGGAGCTTAATTTGAGACAGAGGCATTTGCTTGACCTGATTAAGGATTATGAGTGTTTTATTGATTATCATCTTGGTAAAGCCAATATTATAGCTGATGCACTTAGCAGGAAGTTCATGGCTTCTTTATGGGCTATGAATGTTAGTTTGGGTGTGTCAGATAATGGAGCCTTGATAGCAGAGATGCAAGTAAAGCCAAATTTCCTCCAGCAAGTAAAAGATGCTGAGAAGCAGGATGATCAATTATCTTCCATCGTGTCTCATGTGAAAGATGGCCATGTCAGTGATTACTCTTTGGATCCAGATGATGGGTTATATTATAAGCAGAGATTGTGTGTTCCTGATCAAGCTGATTTGAGAAGGAATATCTTATTTGAAGCCCATCATAGCAGCTTTGCCATGCATCATGGTAGTAATAAGATGTATTAGGATCTGAAGATGCTTTACTGGTGGCCTGGCATGAAATGTGACGTGACAGAATTTGTGAGCAAGTGTCTGATTTATCAGCATGGTTAAGGCAAAGCATCAGGTTCCATCAGGTTTGCTTCAGCCTATCACGATACCTGAATGGAAAGGGGACAGGGTAACCATGGATTTTGTGTCAGGATTTCCACTTACTAGGAAGAAGCATGATGCAATTTGGGTGATTGTTGACCGACTCACTAATTAGCTTACTTCTTACCTATCAAAATGGATTACCTATTTTCCAAGCTGGCAGAGTTACATATTAGTGAGATTGTGAGATTGCATGGTATCCCATCCTTCATCATTTCAAATCGCGATCCGAGATTCACTTCTTAGTTTTAGAAGAGACTGCAGGAAGCTTTGGAGACAAGATTACACATCAGCACAGCTTTCCATCCTCAGACTGATGGACAATCTGAGCGTTTGATTCAGATTTTGGAGGATATACTGCGATGTTATGTGTTAGAGTTTGGTAACAGTTGGGAGAGATATTTGCCCTTAGTAGAGTTTGCCTACAACAACAGGTACCAGACTAGTATCAAGATGGCTCCTTACGAAGCTTTATATTGTAGGAAGTGCAGAACTCCCCTTTGTTGGTCGGAACTCAGTGAGAGAAAGATTGTGGGGTCAGATTTGGTTCAGGAAACTTAAGAGAAGGTTTGAGTGATTAAAGATAGATTGAAAGAAGCTATAGATCGACATAAGTGTTATGCAGACTTAAAGAGAAATTGTAACACTCTTATACCTTACGTTAAATTAACTAACAAACCTTTCCAATTCAGTTAGCCTAATCAAGAATCCAGATTATTAAACAGTCAATTACAATGAAAGCCGGTATAAATATTTTTTTTAAAAACCGATTATTAATTTACCTTAGTTACCTAAGTCTATTAGCGATCTTAGAATAACTAAGAACTTACAAAACTTATTTTAACTTAAACTCAAATTTCACCGATTGACCCATAACTGACCTAGGTTATTATTCATTAGGTCAATTTTACTTTAACTTGCAATCACACATTACACCTTACCATTTGTATTAACTTAACTTTTACAGGTTATTAGGCATGCCATATCACGCAATCACATACTTCCAGACACATAAAATAAAATCATCACACACATCACTAACTAGTGCCAGTTATAACAGTCTATTACAAACCAGTACCCACAACTAAATATAAGTTCATATACATGCGATAATTTCTTAACATACTTAAAATATTCCAAAACAATTCTTCAGTTGGCTCCCAAAATATGTGAGGTATGCACTGTTCCACGTCCTAAGGAGTACCTACGCGCAGTCAAATAAATTTACGTGCTAAGCATTAAATATGCCCAGTGGTGATTGCAATTCCAGATATTTCCACTAAACTAAGTTATCATGCATAATCAACAATACAAATATAATAAAATAATCATAATTGAATATTATTTATCTTATTTATCAATTATGCATGCAATATCACATTTAATTACCATTAAATCACATAATTAAAGGCATTTACATAATTAATACACATAAAAGACCATAATTACCATTTTTGTCCCTAATCGTGGCAAAATTACAATTACGTCCTTAAACTTTACCAAAATTACCAAAATGCCACTAGCTCATTTTATTTTACCATTTTACATTATTTAACATGCAAATTACTATTTTATCCTCCAATTACCAATTTCATGCCAAATTACATTTTAGTCCCTAAAAAGTGACCAATTTTCATAATTAACCATTTAATTACCTTTTTACCCTTATTAACCTTGATTTACATATTTATGGACAAAATTACTATTATGCCCTTAAACTTTTTCAGTAATTTCAATTATGTCCCTTTTCCATACAAATATTATTTTAATCACAATTTAACCATTTCAAGCTTATTTTTACCATATTGCCCCTTGTATAAAAACTGACAGATATCTATGATCGAGAAAAACGAGACTTGAACCCCAATAGGTTCAATACAGAATATAGGGACCATGTGGGACCACACCTATAATACAGAAAATAAAAAAATATATAAATACAATATTGAGACAGAATAATACAGAATAGGACCGTCATTGGCCTATAATAAGTGAGACGTCATGCTCACACCTGCGGTTATAGAGTTCCTATGGCTAGCCACTATATCCAGAACTAGACTTGACTACTAGAGTACTACATAGGGAATTAAATTCCATTTTTTATATCTTTAAGTTGCCAGTCATATTTTTCATGGAATTTCAACATGCTATTCCATTTTTTTCCATACCATAAGATCATTAGACATGTAATTTTCATTCAGATGCCATTACATGCCATCAAAACCCATTAATTCATCATGGTTCACATGGGTATACACATACATACCATTCAACCAACATACAAATTTTTCACCATTAATTCTTTTATCACCTTTAACATTTATTTCAGTCATTTTCATGTTGTATAACATAGCCATGCCATTGTTTCTAATAAAAACCCATCAAAATCATACCTTTATGTAACACCCCACTCCCACCCACCTACATAGCTACGTTACAGTGGATGGAAGCGGTTGTCACAACACATAACACATGCATAGCTCCTACTCATTGCATATAAATTTAGCAATGTACAACATTCTAGGCCAATTAATTTAGTTCGGATGCAGCGGAGGACATTCATTATGCATACATAATTCCACACAGCCCGATTAAATTACATCCCATACTAAGTCATATAATAATTAATACATGCCAACAATTGCCATTAGTTACATGCCTTAACAAAATATAAAAAATCCTACACTAGGAATAGAGACTAATGTGTTGATCAATCCAAGATACGGGAATGTGCTTTGGGTCACCTGTAACACCCCAAAAAGGGCCTAGTCTGAAAGTACATGTAAAATTGGATAATTAAGGGTATTTTAGTAATTTTTGCAAGTGGAATTGGAAATTAATTGAGGACTTGATTGAATGAGATTTAAAGTTTAAATGAAAGAATTTATTTTAAGTGATTAAATGGATTTATGCGAAGGATAAAATGGTAAAGTCAAGTTAATTGACTAAGAAAACCTATTGAAGTGTGACATGTGGCATGAGTGGTTGAGAGCATTAATGGGATTTGAACGAAAGAGAGAGGGAAGAGGCCAGAAATTATTTTCTTCTCATGGAAGCTTGTTCTTTTTTCCTGCTCTTGCCGTTCTTCCTCTTCCTCTTCCTCTTTTTCCTTTACTACTCTCTAGCTCTTGCATGTGTCATTCTACAAGTTTGAGTTAGGGTTTTGAGATAAAGAGTTATTTCAAGAGGTAAGTAGCTGGAATTTTACTTGAGGTTTGTAACACCCCCTACCCATATGTAGGCGAACCCATCTGGATAGGAGTGAGATGCCGTAAGAGCAGGGGTGTCACACCAGACAGATCAAAATAAAGCAAACATTCATACGTTATAAACATACGGAAACATAGCGAAAATTAAATCTTTATAGAAACAACAACTGATCATACATTAATATAACAAAAATCATTACAATAATATTAATATCAATTGCCCAAGCAAAAGAATTACATATCCAAAATAAACAAGAGCGGAAGCTTACAAAATTACTGATACAAAGAGAGTTTTATTATAAAAAGAATCATCATAACTATTACAAAAATAGCCCTAACACTAAATCCTTCTGTGTTGGCTTGACTGGCAGTGACTATCCCAAAGCAGAACGCCTTCTGCACCTGCAGAGATAAAAACCGTGCTAAGTGATAACGCTTAGTAGGGAACACACAACAAAAGAGTGGACGGCCATTCACAATGGTCGTCAGTCAAAGCATAACACATACGATATGACAAATCCAAATAATCCTGTCAGATATATAACATACTTGCATAATAAAGACATACATCCAGAAGCTTATATCCATATCATATACATATTAACTGATAGCCCATACGTATCATCATACTCATTCGGATATTATAATTTGATAATCATATTGAGGCCGACCAAGGCAAACAGAATACCTGCTGACTCACAGTAGTAGATAACGAGTATACGGACAGTACCTTACGGGTACGAATCGAATACAGATAGCACCTTATGGGTACGAATCGAAAACCATTTATTTTATCACATTCAAAATAATTTTTCGGAAGGACCTTAAACAAGATCGAAAATTCATAAGGGTTCGCGAGGAACCAGACGAGGACCTGATCGGGGTCCAAACGGAACTGAGGCTATAACTAAAAGACTCTATTAGGCATGCCTAACTATCCACTAGAATGACTCTCGCAGGTCATACGTAATCCAATTTAGGTTCTAAATCATAGCATATCATTTATCATAAAGGATTCATAATATTGCACAAATAAATAAGCATATTATATAGCATACATATGTTAAAGTTCATGAAGAAACCATTTGAAATTCATTTTAGAAGAGAAGACAAAATCGAAAAAATAGGGCAAGAATAGGACACTGTCGCGCTCGCGACAGAGGCAAACTGGCCCCAGGTCGCGATCTCGCGGGGGATCAAATACAACTCGTAGTCGCAGTCGCGATAGGTATCGCGCTCACGACAGTGAGCAGCCTAGCGCCCTATCGCGCTCGCGATAAAGGTTTTGTTGCTTCGCTCATCAGCGAGCTCGGATGCATGCCAGAGCTGCTATCATCGGGCTCTATCATGACCTCGCAATAATGTTGCGCTCGCGATAGAGTCGGGATTTCCAGCCCTTACACGGGAAATCTGTAGAAAATCTCACTTTCATAACACCCAATCACACATACTCAATTTAAATTTCTTGTAACACCCCCCACGTCCCCGTTGGAAGGACGTCGGAGAGCGCTACCAATGTTCGCTCACAAACATACATTCATACATAATCATACATGCATAAATGCGGGATAATTAAAAACTTACCTTGCGGCAAAAGCTGATCATGCATTAACTCACACACTCGCAAGCACCAAGTGGAAGCATAAGCACATGCACACACACATACACTCTTTCGATCAATAGAAGCATAAAATAGACGATGTAACTAATGAATAACTTAACACATACTTACAACGACATTTCATCATCCGAATATTACAGTAAGGCCCTTACATATAACACATTTACTAAAGGTTACATAATATACAACCCAAATTATAGAAGCTGATAACAGAAACAATAACTCCTAACTCATATGTGGCCGACCCTGCAGATGCGCGACTCGAACCGAACTAAATCAGCCACCTGCACGAGAAAAGAGCCCGTGCTAAGCGATAACGCTTAGTGGGGAAACACACTAGAAAATATGGGCTCCCATTCACAATGGTCACCAAGGCATAACACAAGAAAAAGGCATAGGCAGACATTTATAACACATATGATATTATACTTGCATATAGAAGCGGGGCATTTAGAGAAACATATCCACATTCATACCGAATCATTCAATAGACAATGTGCATTTTCATGCAAACTAGTTCACATGTTAATCCATAATAGTTGATAATATAAAATCACACTAGTATACGTACTAATTCACATGCTTATAACCACAATTGAAATATCCAAACACAGTCACAATACGGTATATATATGAATAATCGCACACAATAGGCATGCTTGAGTCACATTTAACCCATTCAGAGATTCATAATCACATTTGAATTCATAACTGATTCGCATGACTGAAATCTTACACATTCGGATATCATATTCTCATATTCATATCAGACAAAGCAAACCAAAATACCTGCTGACTCAAAATAGTGGATAACGAGTATACAGACATCACCTTATAGGTGCGAATCGAATATAAATTTCATTTTCACATTTCAAAAACATTTTCATTAGGGACCTTAAACAAGATCCAAACACATAAAAGGGTTCACGAGGAACCAAACGGGGGACCTGATCAAGGTCCAAACGTCCAAAGGGCTGTAGCTAAAAGACTCTATTAGGCATGCCTAACTATCCACTAGACTGACTCTCGCAGGTCTTGCATCATTTAACTCATGTGTCAAATCAAACAGTATATGAATATCATCATACTTAATCCAGAGTATAGTAGATATATTAAGAAATTCATAATATTAGCCATGCATCATACTATTCGTATTACAAAGCATACAATATAATTCCATCAACATGCTTTAGCACTATTCAATATTCTAAAATTTATCAGAGTCAAATATGGAAACATTATCAGGCTAATCACAAACTTAACATTCAAACTTTACTTTTAATGGTTAACCACTCTTTACAAAAATAGGGTAGGTCACGGTTACAACCAGATTGGTTGTCACCGTGACATACCAAAACTCTCGGCAGAATGCAATCTTGGGGTCCCTCACGGTGGTAACCCATTAGGTTGTCACCGTGACATACCCACACTTCCAAAACAGAATGCACTTCTGTGGTACCTCACGGTGGTAACCCATTAGGTTGTCACCATGACATACCCACTGCCCAAAACAGAATGCTATTCCTCACACTTTATCATATCATTCATACCAACTATTTGTACACTTATATAAATACTTACTTACCTGGTTTGCCGCATTATGGGTCTCCAATAAAAAGAGGAATTCATAAGCTAAAAGCATTAAAGCACATTTACCATTATCATAATATATAATCACTCAATATCCACATGAACCATAATAGCATCATAGATATCTTGCATACTAATACATTCTAATAACATTTATTATCAATGCATGCATCATATAATATTGTCAGGCAATTACTTCAATCACGCACTCACTGCTCATATCCCATATATTTATTTCATTAATCAAACTCATTTCATGTGATGCCTTCATGTGTATATAACTTAGATCTTAATTCATACCTATGCATACTTGTTCATATCATACACGTTTATATAGATTGAAGTATTATAATGCCCAATAATGTCATTAAACTTGACTTGATTCTAATACATACAATTACACATCATTACTTCATTAATTTGCTATTAATCTTAATCCTAATCATGTTTATTTCCAAGTGATAACTATTCTTATACTTATTTAATAGTCCTAAACAAACATCGGATAGATCCTTGAAAGTTCTGGTGCAAAACGGGTTCAATTCGTGAAGAAAAACACCCAAAATCATCAAGACAGAAGGGGTCACGGTGGTAATGAATTTGGTTACCACCGTGAGGTCCAAACTAAGCATTCTGCCTAGCATTTTCATGTGTCAGGGTGGTAATGAATCTGATTACCACCGTGGCCTACCAAAAATTTGCAAGGCAGAAGTCAGGATTCAGGACTGCTTCACTCCACAATTTTGTACAGCCTAAACCGATGCCTAAACCTCATTTTTAGACAAAATGTCCTATCTTAACTTTTGTTCCTCTTCCTCTTAGCTTTCAAATGGAACATGTTTCAGGTCCATTGGATTCCTAGATTAATAGATATACATTAAACATTACAGACTGTCCAAATGAACCCGTCTAAGCAGAAACACGTATGTTTTTGCTATTTTGAAGCCACTTACACTCAGAATTAAATTATGGTCTCTCTTATACTTTTAGAGGTACAGAAGCCATGGTTCAAATGGCGCAATAAAAACTCATATTGGAGTTAAAAGACTCCCTCTATGATCAAAACAATACACAGAGGTCCAATAACATTTAAGCTGAATTTCCCTTAAATTAGTGTTCATGCGCTAGCTAAAGTCTCATGACAATCAACCAACAATTCCAATAAAATTCAACTATATATCTCATCTATATCATCTATCAATTAACACATAATCACACACAAATTCCATATGCATATAATCACACATCAAATGAACAAAATTACACACAAACACATATAAACAACCAAAGCTTCCAAACCTGATGCCAAAACTCCTTCCACCTCAAAATCCAATCTTTTCTTTCCCTTTGTCCTTGTTTCTTTCTTCAATCACTTACAACCAAATCAAATCAAGAATAAACCCAAGATAAACAAAACCATATCACCATTAATTCCAATTGAAGAAGAAGGTGATAGAGAAGGAGATCCCAAACCAAAATAATATAGCCATTTACCTTTTTGAACCTTTAAAACCAAAAACCCTAACTCAAAGATGGAAGAATACCCACAAGAAAGGAAGAGAGAGAGCAGAAAACGTAGATGAGAAAGAGAGAGAGAGGCATGGGAAAGGGGAAGGGAAAAACCCCAAATAGCTTCTACGGGAAGCTACTCCTGTCCTTCCCTCACTCTTCTCCTTTCAATTCCACATTCAATGCTCCAACAACTAAACCACATGGCAGCCTCCTATTGGACCAATAATTCCCCCTTTGACTTTCATGCTCCAATGTACCATACACCACTCACACACTAAATGATCCCTACCCATACGTAGGCGAACCCATCCGGATAGGAGTGAGATATCGTAGGAGCAAGGGTGTCACACCTGACAGATCAAAACAAAGCAAACATTCATATGTTATAAACATACGAAAACACAGCGAAAATTAAAACTTTAGAGAAACAATAGCTGATCATACATTAATATAACAAAAATCAGTATAATAATATTAATATCAATTACTTAAGCAAAAGAATTACATATCCAAAATAAATAAGAGCGGAAGCTTAAAAAATTACTGATACAAAGAGAGTTCTATTACAAAAAGAATCATCATAACTATTACAAAAATAGCCCTAACACTAAACCCTTCTGTGTTGGCTTGACTGGAGGTGACTCTCCCAAAGCAGAACGCCTTCCGCACCTGCACGGATAAAAATTGAGCTAAGCGATAACGCTTAGTGGGGAACACACAACAAAAGAGTGGACGGCCATTCACAATGGTCGTCAAAGCATAAAACATACGATATGACAAAATGCAAATAATCCTGTTAGATATATAATCATACTTGCATAATAAAGACATACATCCAGAAGCTTATATCCACATCATATGCATATTAACTGATAGCCGATACGTATCATCATACTCATTCGGATATCATAATATGATAATCATATCGAGGCCAACCAAGGCAAATAGAACACCTGCTGACTCACAGTAGTGGATAACGAGAATACGGACAGTACCTTATGGGTACGAATCGAATACAGATAGCACCTTACGGGTACAAACCGAAAACCATTTATTTTATCAAATTCAAAATAATTTTTCGAAAGGACCTTAAATAAGATCCAAAATTCATAAGGTTCATGAGGAACCAGACGGGGACCTGATTGGGGTCCAAACGAAACTGAGGCTGCAGCTAAAAGACTCTATTAGGCATGCTTAACTATCCACTAGACTGACTCTCGCAGGCCATGCGTAATCCAATTCAGGTTCCAAATCATAGTGTGACGCGCGCCGGATCCCCGCGGCCGCCCATGGGACCGCCTGCTTGAGGGCGATCGGGGCATTTGTGGGTCCGTTGACAGCTTGCAATAAATCGCAAGTGCGTCTATGTTGGGTAACAAGGAGGTTTCATGGAGTCGCCACCCAATAGAACATTGGGAAAGTTTCTCTCGCCTCGGAAAGCCTAAGACTGCGCTTAGTATCCATTTTGGGCCAACCAGAGGGGTCTTGGAGGGTAAACCTCTCGCCCTAAGGAGCCTAGGATTAACGTCAAAGTCTCGTGACACAAGAGGTGTCTTGGAGGGTAAACCTCTCGCCTCTTTTAGCCTAAAAACCAGAGAAAGTTCGGGACTCCCCATTTATTCATACCTTTTCTCATTCAATTTTAATGCAATTTAATTAAACGCATATCAATCATATAATAAAAGCGATAAATAAAGTAAATAAAAGCAAAATATATTACAACAAAACTAGGGGCGGAATACAACCCCCATTTGTAAATAAAATGCAAATCATATATAAATCGGGCTTTTTATTAAAAATGAGAACATTGGTCCTCTCATGCATAATTTAAGAAAATAATTTTTAAGTCATAATTTATTTTGGATAAAAAATCTAGGACATTGGTCCCATTTTTATTAAATAAAATCCAATTTAGTTTAATAGAAATATTTTTGGTGATTTTCTTAATTAACGTGCATGAAAATAAATTTATTATTATAAATTACATAATAATCAATTTAACCAAAATAATAAAAAAGCAACAATTTAACATGAATAAAAACACAAAATAACATCAATAACATCCAATTATGCATAAAAAGCAAAAGAAATAATAAAAATCAGCATGCATAAAACATATTAATAATAGTAATAAAAGCCAACATGCATAAACAAACATAAAATAATAATTATAAAACTCAATATGCAAAAAAACATGAATAGAAAATACAAACATAAAATTCAGCATGTATAAGCAATAAATAATAATAGTAATAATAAAATTAAACAAGAATAAGGATAATAATAATAATACTAATGATGATAATAACTACAATAATAATAATAACACAATAATAACAAAGAATATGAACAATCAATAATAATAATAATAATAATAATAATAATAATAATAATAATAATAATAATAATAATAATAATAATAAAAGAAGAAGATGAACAACATGAACAATATGAACAAAAATAATAAAATAGTTCTAAGAGAATTTACATGTTAACTAATCAAATAAAAAGTTAAAACAAAAATAAGAAGAAAATAATAAGACTAAAAGAATTTACATGTTAATTAGTTAATTAGAAATAAAAAAATCAAATTAAAAATTAAACTAATAAATTGAGCCAATAATGTTTACTCTCAAAATTATCTTGATGAAGAGAAGGTAAGATCCAATTCCTTGTCTTGTATTGTTGGAATAAAATTAGAAAATAAAATATTGAAAGTGAACTTTTACTCAAGAACAAATAATTTATTTATTTGTCTCAAAACAAAAATTGTCAATTGAAAATAAGAGAATTCTCAAGAACAAAAATAGTTTTTCTTTTTGCCTTAAAAATTGCTGGAAATTTCTTTAGAAATTCAGAGAATTTGTTCTTGAAAGAAGAAAGAAGAAGAAAGATATTTTTTTAAAGAAAATTCCCCCTCAATTCCCCTAAAAAACTCTTTTTTATTCCCCTTAAAATTCAGATTTTCTAATTAAGAAATTAAATTAATTTAATTCCCATAATTACAAAAAACCACTGAATTTATTGGGTTGGAAGATAGAAGGCTTTTTGAATTAAATTTTGCAAAAAAAAAATGAGTTAAAAAGCATTTAAAATGAAGAATTTATGGCCGAAAAGGCCAAAATAGGCAAAACGGACGAATAGGGGTGCGGAGGAGCGCGCGGCGCCCCGATGGCCTGCCCGCGCGCAGCGCTACGCGCCGCCCAGCGCACGGGCAAGAGCGCCCCGCGCGCTCTGCCTGCGCGCCAGGTGCTGCGGCGCGTGCCCAGCGCTGCCGCAGCCCGACACTCGCGCGGCAATTTTTTTTTTTTTAAATTCCTATAAAATATAATAATTAAAAAACTCACTTTTTTCATCACAAAATAAATTTTAAAATACTTTAAAAATATTTTTGAAATATATTTTTATTTAATTTTAAAACAACAAATCGACAAGGAAATCGTCACTTCCAACTTTCCTTCCTTTTGCCTATAGATCGGCACACCTAATTTCTTCATTGGGTAATCCTGATCAAGGCTACTCGGGACCTAGTGTCTACACATAGCATATCATTTATCATAAAGGATTCATAATATTGCACAAATAAATAAGCATATTATATAGCATACAGATGTAAAAGTTCATGAAGAAACCATTTGAAATTCATTTTAGAAGAGAAGACAAAATCGAAAAAACAGGGCAAGAAGAGGTCACTATCGCGCTCGCGACAGAGGCAAGCTTGCCCCAGGTCCCGACCGTGGCGATCGTCGCGATCTCGCGGGGGATCAAATAGAACTGCAGAAAATCTCACTTTTACAACACCCAATCACACAATCACACATACTCACTTTTACAACACCCAATCACACAATCACACGGTAAATCTGCAGAAAATCTCACTTTTACAACACCCAATCACACATACTCAATTTAAACTTCCACTTACCTCATTTTCAGCAACCAAACCAACATTTCTAACATATAATACAACATTTATGCTACAAATTCCAATTAAATCATGCCAATAACAACACCAATTTACACAATTGGAATATCAGCACTATTCATCTTTCATCTCAATCAAGAACACAATCGAGTTCATTAAGCCACATTCATGCCTTCTTAACTCATCTAAATCAAAACCCATAACATTTAAACTACAAAGAACATCAAGAACACCATATTTTTCCAGAAATTCATCCAAAGAGCAAAAATCACAAAAAAGCATAAATTACAAAAACTCCCAAACCTGCATCTCCTTAGCTCCTAATCAATTAGTGCCACTTCCCGATGCCTTCTCCTTCCCTTTGGGATCACGAGGAGGCTCAACTAACTAAACAACCCACAAAGGCATACAAACAAAAACCCTAGATTAAACTCTAACCCATAAATTATAAAGAGAAGAAGAACAAGATGAAGAAAATGAAAAATAAAAGCAATAAACTTACCTCTAAAATGCTAAGAGGTGATCAATTCCCACCTACTATGACTTGAATCCAAGCTAGGGCACAAAATGGGAAGCAAAGGAAAAGAAAGATAAGGAGAAGAGGGGAAAACGGGAAAAGAGATGAAAATTTCTGATCTCCCAATTCTCTCTCTTCTTCTTCTTTTCTTTACCTAACCTGGCCATGTGTCCTCTTCCTAGTGGTGGATCTTGATCACTCACACCCAACAAGCATGGTACACACACAAGATTCTCCCAACTTAAAACACCCTATAAAGGTGTGAGCACCACACACAATCACAACTCACTCACTCACATTCCACAAACATGTGAGCAATACACACAAATACAGCCCAACTAATTCACACCCTAAAACCGAACATGCACCCATACACTAGCAAAACTTTAAAACATGCATTATACCCAAAATACCCTTATCACATGCCAAAACACACTCAATGCACATGCACAACCATGGCTCAAACTTCTAGGGGGCAAATGGGGTGTGACAAGGTTGCTTCATCTTCTTCTTCCTCTTTTTCCTTTGGGTTGATTATGGTTTTATGGTTTTGATTGCATGGGTTAATTGGGTTTCATTTTGGTTGGATTGTGCAAGAATCTAAAGAGAGGAGGAAAGACAAAGGAAAAGGAAAAGTGGGGTCTTGAAGATAGTGGATTTGTTGAGCTCCATTTCAGCCCTTCTCCATTCAGATCATGTATTTCAGTTTGATTGTATTGTTATTAGTGTGTCTTAATACATGTAAATGCATGTGTTAATAGATTTGTGATATTATTTGAGATATAAGAGTTATAATTCTTTGCATGTCAACTTTGAAGAGTATGTACATGAATATGAGATTATTTTTTGGGTTTTTGATGAACTATTGAAACCTCTGTATATGTTATTTTAATGTGTTTTAATATTGAGTAAATGAGTTGTTATTGTTATAAACATGTTTTTGAGGCATTGGAGGTAAGTTTTTACATGATTTTGCATGATATTTGGTTGTGGGTAAAGATTGAACATTGGTTTCTATAAGCTCTATTTTCTGCATTTTCCCTAAGAATAGGAAAACACAATTCTGTTCGCGAGCACGACAGAACCAGGTCTTCCATTCTCTTATAGAAGAATTCGATCGGCCTGTAATTCTTCATGACACGTCAAGTTCTTCACGAGTCATGAAGAATAGCCCGCTCAGCGATAGCCGCATGGAAGGGTATTCTTCATGACACGTGAAGTTCTTCACGAGTCATGAAGATAGCCCGTTCGGAATGAGAGCCGCTCAGCGTGGGAGCCCATTCGGTAGGAAGGCTTTGCTCGGTGTGGTGTGCACGACGCGGAGGGAGGCATTCGACTTATGATGTTGGATGCTTGGCCGAGCACGAGTTGTGATGTTATACACGAATCGTGTTGGTCTGTTTCTCCCTCAGTGCTTTCTTGGTTACTGTCGTGAGCACGACAGTAACCCATCTGCCTTCCTACCTTGTTTTTTGAAAATGGTTTTCAAGCTTCTTTTACATGGGTTTTACTATATGGTACATGTTTTGGCTTATGCATGTGTATTATTATGGGTTATTTAATTATAAGTTATATGATCATAATTAATAATTTTATATCTGATATAAATGCATATGATTTTATATGTATACGGATTACTTGATTTTGAGTTACATGTTCATATTTAGATCTATATATGATTTATATGTTTGTGAAATTAATCAGAATACATGAATATATGAATTAAGTGATTATACTTGAATTATTTCTCTATCATATGATAATAATATTAGAACTTAATTGAGTTGTTATTTTGAGCTTGATGGTCACAGTAATGGATAGATAAGTGCTTATTAAGGGTTAGTGTGTGAGTGCAGCTGCTATATGTTACATGTTGGCCCCGTTTGGGTTATATACATCGACCCCGTTTGGGTCCATATGCTAAGAGACTTTGAACTCCAGTATACATGATTATATATGATTCAAGACCCATTTCTCTACATACTTGGATACTGTGTTCTATCAGTATCATTGGTACCCGTATCCACTAGATAGTGAGTAATCAAACTATTACATGAAACGTTTACAAGAAGCTTTTATTTGTGGCTATTATGTGTGGCTATTATATGTGTTCCCAATGATATGGATATGGATATATGTTACATGATTATGGATATGTATTTGAATATGATAAGACATGCTCTGATCCTTATAGATGCATATGAATAGTTTATATGAATATGAGTGGAATATTGTTTACATGTTTCATTACTTTGATAAGTCTACAAGTTGTTATTGTAGTTATTTGCATATGCATATCTATGTTGTTTTGTTCCTCCCCAATAAGCGTTATCGCTTAGCACGGGTTATTTTCCCGTGTAGGTGGCAGGTACAGTTTGGAGTCGAACATCTATAGGTCGGCCACTAGAAGTCTATAGTTGGAGTTATTTTTGTCTTTCGCTATAGGTTTTGTATATGGATTTTGATTTTCGAAATGTAATTTTGTAAAGGAGCGATTTTTTTGTATATGTTAAATGTTTACAATCTTTTTGTAAAATGATATGATCATGTATGGATTTGTTATCTTTCGATTAAATGTATTTACTTTTCTTATCTTAATTGAGCATATGTATATGTATCTCTTTATGTTTATGTATTTGTGCGCATAGCACTCTGGTATCCTTCCAAGGTGGATATCGGGGTGTGACAGTTTATGGTATTAGAGCACTGATTTAGTCAGTTCTGGTCTATGTGATGCTTGAGTATAAAGTCCTTGCATGTGAGTTGATCTTGAGTCGTGGCCTAATACAGATGTTGTCTTGTGTGGTGTCTAGATGGAGTCAGATCCGAGTGAGTATATGGGTGATACAATGGTAAGTGTTAATCCAGTCGGAAGTAATCCGATCAGACAGGATAGGCCTGGAGGTGAGCGTACACCAGCAGAAGGTCCAGGTTTTGGGTTTGAGAATCCGACATTGGTACAAGGGCTATTGCAATTAGTGGATAGATTGACTGCTCCCAAGGCTCCCTTTGAGCTTATGACGAAAAGGGGAGCGAAAGAGTTCCATGGAACATCTTTGAACTAATCGAATATGGCGAAATTCTTGTTAGATATAATTGATCGGATTTTACAAGAGATAGCTTGACCTCCGCATCAATGAGTTGTTTGTGCCGTATCACTTTTGTAAGGATATACATATGGTTGGTGGAAGCTTGTGCTCCTCAATCCACAGAGACCGGCTGAGTTGACATAGGAGTTTTTCGTGCAAGAATTTGAGAAAATGTATGTTACTAAGGCCTATCGAGAGTCAAAGTGGAAGGAATTTATAAGTCTGAAATAAAGGAACATGTCGATCAGCGACTATGAGAAAGAGTTTAGCCGCTTGAGTAAGTATGTGCCTACTACATCGTTGACTGAGAATTTTAAGTGTCAACATTTTCAAGACGGGTTAAGAGAAGTGATTAGAGGTCCGTTGTTGTCTATGGCGGTTATGTAATTGGTTGGGTATTATCAGTTAGTGGTAGCAGCAATTAAGTTAGAAGAATTTGAAATGGTGAAACAGAGAATAGAACAGAAGAGGAGAGCTCTGGATGGTGGAGTTGTCGGTAATAAGAAGCCTAAAGGTGTTTCAATCGGACAAGTGTCAAAAGGGACTTCTCAAGTGCCTTCTGAAGTGGGAAGTGTAGCACTGCTTGCTAGTAGCGGAAGTAAAGCACCAGAGTGTGAGCATTGCTAAAGATATCATTGGCGTACATGTCATAAGATCACAGAAGCGTGCTTCAAATGCAAAAGTATGGAGCATCGGTTTGCTAATTATCCCGACCGAAGGGAGAATAAGAGTCAACAAGAGAGTAAAGCTGGCGGATGTAAATCAAATGCAACAAGAAGCAATCGGGATGGAAGTAGAGCTCCTCAAGTGCCATAAAAAATCGTGCATCAGATCCCGACTGAAGGAGATTATGTTTGGCCACGGATGTACGCGATGATCAGAGAGAATACTCCAGAGCCAATAGGTCCTTCTGGTAAGTGTTAATTTGTTAAGTTTTCATATGAGTTCGGTTTTGGTAATTGGGATGTAAATGGTTAGTGGGAAAATTTCTAGGACAAAATTTCATAAGGAGGAGAGAATTGTAACACCTAGTCGGAAAGTACATGTAAAATTGGATAATTAAGGGTATTTTAATAATTTTTGCAAGTGGAATTGGAAATTAATTGAGGACTTAATTGAATGAGATTTAAAGTTTAAATGAAAGAATTTATTTTAAGTGATTAAATGGATTTATGCCAAGGATAAAATGGTAAAGTCAAGTTAATTGACTAAGGAAACCTATTGAAGTGTGACATGTGGCTTGAGCGGTTGAGAGTGTCACACCCCATTTTCCCCTGGTAGTTTGAGCCATTTTTGTCTGTTTGTTTGTGAGTGTTCTGGCATGTGATGTCTTAGTTTGGGCCATATTGCATGAGTTGTGGGTAGGTGGTAGTGTTATGTGTGGGTGTAGGGTGTGAGTGGTCAAGTTCCACCAAATCACAAGAGAACAAGTGGTAAGGGTTAGAAAGGGGTATATAAAGGCAAGGCAAGGGAAGGGAAAAGAAGAATAGCATTTTGCCCTAACTCTTCTATTCAATTTTCTTCGCTGCCGCCTCCTTCTCCTTCATTTCTTCTTTCTCCATGTTCCATCTTGTGATCTCTTCCTTTGGTCGAGCTTTTGGTGCAAATTGATCAGCTCAAGAGTTATTACAGTAAGTTCTGTTGGGATTTCTCTTCTTCTTCTTCTTATTCTTCTTCTTTTCTTTCAATTTTGTTGGATGTGTGTTCTTGATTTAAGGTTTGCATTTGTGTGATTTTTGGGTTTCCTGGTTTAGAAGAGCCTCCTCATGATCCCAAAGGGAAAGAGAAGTCTAGCGGGAATGGAGATTGCAACTAGGAGCATAGGATTTTTGCAGGTTTGGGAATTTATGTGTTTCGGATGCATTTCTCTTGGTTTCGTGTCTTTGGTTAATTTTCTAGGAATTTTTTTTTAATGAGGTTTGTGTGAGTAAATGCTATGAGATTTGGTGGAATAAAGTGGTGTTGTGATGCTTGATGCGATGAGAATGCTCGCTCCGAGGTAAGCTGGTTTGGTTGGATTCTTGGTTTTAAAGTGTCCTACAGAATTTTTGCAGACTTGGAATGCAACTCCGTTATGAGCATAATAGGGATTAGTGATTCCAGGTCCCAACCTAGTGCTCTGCTGTTGAATGGGAGATAAGTAGTTCTATCCGAGCTGCTATTTGTCGATCAGTAGTAAAACGAACACTCCCGAATGGCAGCTAGGCATTTTTGAATGGAAGCCCCAAGTGAGTAGCCGATCGGGAGCGCGATAGAGAGTTGAGTATTTGTCTTTGCGCTTGGTCTTCCAGCCACTGATTGAGAACACGACTCTTGTTGTGATCGTGACAATGATCTTCAGTCTGCCCTGTCCTTCTAAAATGAATTTCCTATCCGTTTTGCATGGTATGACGTATGCCGAACCCAGCAAGGGCCCTCCTTGAACCCGCTTTTAGGATTTGAGGGACTGATTCGCGTCTTTTTGATCATGGGCACCATGAGACATCTTGGATGCTTCCTTCCCAATAGAATATTAGAAAGGAACATCTAGCCCCAAGATGCCTTTAGGCACCTTTGAGGTATCATGGAGTCGCCACCCAATTTACAAGAAAGTGGGAAAAGTCTCTAACCTCTTATTGGTCTAGACAAGAGATTGGCATTCGGAACTTCACTCTTACTTATGCTTTGGTTAATTACAAATGAGTTTTTAACTTCCTAAATTCTATCTCTTATCTCACACGATTTATGCGTTTAAATTAAATGCGCATCACAAGCACGTAAAAAAAATAAAGAAAAGCGATAAAGGAAAGCTATAGATAAAGCGATAAATGAAAGCGATAAAGGAAAGCGGTAAACATGCAAGCACACAATTACAAGAGAAATTGGGGCGAAATACAACCCCATTAAAAGAAGATAAATAAGTAAATTGGGATGGAATACAATCCCAAACGAGAATTAAATAATATTGCCCCAAAAATTAATTACAAGGGCCTAAAAGAAAATGAACACGAATTTAAACAATTAGACAAAAACAAACATAAGAAAAGCATACATAAATCGGGGCATTCGTTTGGTTTAGGAACATTGGTTCCTTCGCGCCTATTTTGAAGAGGGACCAAAGAGTTAATTGATTGTTGAGTTGAAAAACCAGGATGAGTGATCCCATTTTTGTGAAAAATTTTACTCTTCGTTTTATTGTGATGTTTTGCATTCCTTGGCTAAAACGCGGGACATTGGTCCCAATTTTGTTAGTAAAAAACCCAATTTAATTGTACAAGTATTTTTGTGATTTTTTATCACACGCGTGCATAAATAAAATAATATTCACAAACAAGCACAACACAAAGAGGAGGGAAAGGAAAGATCTCACCGAAACCGACATGGTCCTCAATGCACCGTGACCCATCCGGGGGGTCACGGGGATGCCTGCACATAATGCAAGTCACAATAAATCTCAGACATAAAAAATGATATTAAGAATATTAGTAATAATTCTAAAAATTAATCAAGTAAATAAATATTGGGCAAATTAATTTAATGAACAAACAATCTACATGCGAGTTGGGATTAAAATAAATCGTGCCAAAAACAAGGATAATAACACGAAGGATGGCAAAATGAAATAATAATAATAATAATAATAATAATAATAATAATAATAATAATAATAATAATGTCCACAGTGAAGGAACATGGAATAATAATAGCAACAATATAATATAACAATAACAATATAAAATGGTAATGATAATAATGATATAAAACAAATAAATATAATATAATAATAAATAAATAATGTAATGTTGTTAATAATAATAATAATAATAATAATAATAATAATAATAATAATAATAATAATAATAATAATAATAATAATAATGCTAAGAAAACAACATGGTAGCCAAATAATAATAATAACACTAATGATGATAACAATAACAACATAATACAATAATGATAATGGTGATAATAATAATGGAGATGGACAACGAAAATGGAAAAATTAAAATAATAAGAAATCAAGTTGAAACCATAGTATGCCAACAGCGATACACACCAAAAAAAATGCTAGAAATGAATTAAGAATAGGGCAATAATAACTGAAAATAAAAATATTAACAACAATAAATGATATATAAAAATAAATGAGGACGGGTCCAAAAATATTTACCCTCAGAATTTACAGATCGGAAAATAGGATGCCTTGATTCGTCCTTGTTGAATTTATGGTGATAAATATTTGAAGAAAATATAAAGATTTGTGTTTTAAAAAAATGAACTCAAGGAAATGTTTTTGGAGGGATGATCCAAGACAAGAGGAAATTGATTTTCCTTGCTTAAATCTATCCCCAAATGAAAAACTATTTTGCAAAAAAAGAAGAAGAAAAGAAAGTTGAAGCTTGAAAAAAACTTGAAGACTTTTTGCCTTTGAAAGAAAACAATCGGCTGCCCTTGTTTTCTTTTTGAGAGAAAAACTAAAAATTTCCTTTTGAATAAAATGGCAGCTCTCTTTGAAATGAAGACTAATCTCCCTTTTAATTTTCTGTCTTGGCCAAAAATAGGAAGAGAAAAAAAGTGTTTTCATTGTTAGTTAATCGAGAATTGCACAAAAATGTGAAAGAAATGAAAAAAAAATAGACTGAAAAATATCAGAAATCGCAGGAAACAACGACCACGGCCAAAAATGGCTGCATGTGGGGGAGGGGGGGGGGGGGGGGCAGGCTCGCGTCCCCTGTGTGGCGTGCACAGCTGCTACCGCGTGGCCTCCGCGATGGGCATGGTCCGTACGCGTGGCACTCAAAATGAAAAATTATAAAAAAATAAAAAATAAATAAAATAAAAAAAGAAAATAAATATAAATAGTAAAAAGGAATAAAAGAGAGCAAAAGAAACAAATTTTCGCACTGAAAATTTTGGAGGAAGAAATGGATTTTTTTTTACAAGGAGAACATCATTTTCGACATCGTTACTTGTAGGAAGTGTCACTTTCATCATCGGGTAATTCTGATCTTGGACTGCCTCAGGACCCGGTGTCTATAATTGCCCCCAATTTTGGGAAACCTAGAAATTGGGTCGGTGAGCCAAAATTCAGAAAAGAAGGGAAGAGACACGTACTTGAGGCGGTCGCTTTCCCAGGCTAGAAGAGATTGCTGGTGTGTTATCCTTTCTGAGGTGGTGCCCCCTGGGAGGTCTTTGGCAGATCGGTGCCCCCTGAGAGGTCTTCGGTTGGCTGGTGCCCCCTGAGAGGCCTTTGACTGGCTGGTGCCCCCTGAGAGGTCTTCAGTTGATCGCCTCCTGAGAGGTCTTTGATTGGCTGGTGCCCCCTGAGAGGTCTTCAGTTGATCGCCCCCCAAGAGGTCTTCGGTTCGCTGGCTGCTCCCTAAGAAGTCTTCGATTGATCGTCCCCTGAGAGGTCTTCGGTTAGCTGGCTGCTCCCTGAGAAGTCTTCGATTGATCACCCCCTGAGACGTCTTCGATTAGCTGCTCCCTGAGAAGTCTTCGGTTGATCGCCCCTTGAGAGGTCTTTGGTTAGCTGCTTCCTGAGAAGTCTTCGGTTGATCGCCCCCTGAGAGGTCTTCGGATAACTTCCCCCTGAGAGGTCTTTGGTTGATCGCACCCAGAGAGGTCTTCGGTTGATCGCCCCCTGAGAGGTCTTCGGTTGATTGCCCCCTGAGAGGTCTTCGGTTCGCTGCTCCCTGAGAAGTCTTTGGTTGATTGCCCCCTGAGAGGTCTTCAGTTAGTTGGCTTGGATTGAATTAATGTTTTGATCCATGTTGTCGCTTGCCCTTTCATTGGCGTTGGCATTGATTCTTTCTTTCTGCAAGACTTAGAAAGCAAAATATGCAGGAAAAGTGGTGAGCATGCACGTGAGATGCATATGTATGCAGGAATGCAGGACAAGAATTCATCTAAGTAGATTTTGGAGGCTACAGCTGGTTTGGTCGTAATTTGCAGTAGGATCGATGCCCCCGGGAATTGCTTTTGAGTTTCATGCCTCTGGGGGATTATGAGGTTCTCCTCCGATAAGAATTCATCTGAGTGGATTTGGAGATGACAGCCGGTTTGGTCATAATTTCCAGTAGGATCGGTGCCCCCTGGAATTGCTTTCGGATTTCATGCCTCTGGGGGATTATGAGGTTCTCCTCCGATACCTGTAGTCATTTTTTGAAGGTAGTACGTCCCTCGTGGATTTTCACACTAGCTTTTCATAGCGGGAAATGCGTCCTTTTCGAATTTTCACATAACCCGTGTGCTTTATTTTTTGCCTGGCATGGACCCAACCCAATCCAGTGGCTTTTATTCATTTCACTTTTTTATAGGACAGACTGCCTATTTCCAGGTTTTCACCTTGCCCTTTGGCCTAACTTTTGCTTAGAGAGCTAGTCACAGTTTTCATCTCTAACGACCTTTTTTTTTGTGGTGTGGCTAAAGTTGTCGTAAAGGATCTTTTAGGTGTAATCGGCATGTATTTGCATCTTAGATCATGGTTGCCTGAGCTTGGTTCTCGTAATGAAGATGGTGTAGGATTGGCTTTACAGTGGGTAAAAAGATGAGTTGATTGAAGTGCCCGAGTGGCGAGAGTGGCAGAAGGTAGTTGGTAACAATGGGCTGGTTTTATGCCGGAACCAGACAACTTTGAGTATGCAAAATGAACTGCTCTAGTCACACCAATACATCTTTGCATAAATGCATATATTTCAATCTGATTTCATAACACATGATCACTATTTGGAATTAACTCAAAAAATATGAGACCTTATCTAACCTCGGGATAGATCTTAAGAGCATCAAACTCCTATTATCAATTAGCCCTCGCGGGTTTTCTTGATTGAATATTTTCTCTCTTTTTTATTTTTATTCTTTATTTAGCCTCTACCATAGAACCTCCTTCAGTTCGTCGGTGTTGATCGAATTCACTTTCATCTTCATTAGCTGAAGGGGCTGCTACTTCTAAGAGTGGTTCTTTTTGTATAAAAGTTTTATTCTTGGCCCTTGTGCAGACTGGTGGAGGTGATGGGTTCCTTATTTGGTTCTTGGATGTGAAATTTCACACTTGGCTTTTGTCGACTTCTATGGTGCAGTTTCTAAAGTGGCTTTCAATGGTTGAGATTGGGGACAGGTTAGGCTTGGTATTTCAACGGTTGAGATTGGGGACAGGTTAGACTCGGATGATCTGGGGCAAAAATTATTTTTTTATTTTGTGCGTATTTTTTTTAAAGGTAAAGAGCTATCCTTTTAAGTTTGGCTATAAGGGTTCTAGATGGTTAAAGGTCAAACTCGATTGGTTTTGGGGTACACATTTCAAATGGTTTGGAGGAAAAGGGTCATGCTATTAAGTTCTGATGTGTTATATTTTCCTCGTGAAGGTCTTGAGTTTTATTCGTCTAACTCCTGATGTAGCTCTTGAAGTTTGATTTTATTTGGTAGCACTATATGCATCCCAAATGTTGGGGGTGCAAAGGAATGGCTTTCAAAATTTTGTTCGTCGTCATGTTGGCAAGTGGAGGTAGCATTGATCTCAAGAATGTCCTTGTTAATCTTCAGCATGTCATACCAGGTCCAGGCAAAAGCTCTTTTATTTCATTTTTTTTATTTTCTCTCTAAATTATCCTCTCTTCAAGAGTTACATCAGATGCTGTCAAGATTTTGTTTGGATTCCCCAATGTTCCGAGATAAGACAGGGTTGTATTAATTGGGTTAATGTAAAAAATGAATGGATGCATTGTGATCATAAGAAATGAAATCATTAGAAATACCATACAAATAAACATAAATTGTTCATCACATTATAATAACTAAACTGTCATAAAAAGTTCTTGAAGTAAAAGGAAATAAAGCATCTAAAAAAATGTAGTCTTCTCTTCCACCCTCCTGACAAGCGACAGCGACGTAGTCATCTGGCCAGGACCGATCAAACTCATGGTGGGGGAACTGCATTGTAGCTCGTCTTCTTCTTCTTCTCCCTCTTTTCAGGGTCCGTGATCTATTTAGAGTCTATGAGATCCTGGATCTTACCCCTCAAGATTCGGCAATGGTCTTTTAGATGCCCAGTGTGTTGATGATAGGCGCAGTATTGATCTGTAACACCCCTTACACATACGTAGGCGATCCCATCCGATAAGGAATGAGATGCCGTATGAGTAAAGGTGCCACCACACAGATACAGAAAACGCATACATTCATACATAAACATACATAACGAAATACAGGATAATTTAAAACTTTACAACACCATTCATAGAATAAGTTGATCATGCATTAATATAATAGGAGCATTACATTACTGTTCTGATCAACTGAGAGATATAAAAGATAATTACAATTCCCAAGATTACATATACAAAAGCGGAAGCTGATACATAATCAAAATAAGAGAGTTCTATACAAAAAGAATCATAAAGCTACAAAAATAAGCCCTACACTAAGACCCTGCTGTGTTGGCTTCGATGGCGGCGACTCTCCCAAGACAAAATTCCTTCCGCACCTGCACGGGTAAACACACCGTGCTAAGTGATAAATGCTTAGTGGGGAAACAAACACATAGCATAAGGACAACCATTCACAACGGTCGTCAAGGCAGTTTACATGCGTACATACATATAGCCATTCATCAGAAGGTTCATAACAATAATCATATTCTCATAGCAGATTTTACTTTTCATCATTGAATCCATAAGGATAAAACATATGTTTTCTCATATAACAATTCATACCAGCACTATAAGCATTGAAACACCTGCTGACTCAAGGTAGTGGATAACGAGTGAACAGAAAGTACTTTACGGGTACCAACCAATTACGAATCGAAAACCATTTAAATATTCATTCACAAACACTTTCAGAAGGACCTTAAACAAGATCCAAACATATTACAGAAGTCCGCGAGGAACCGGGCAGGGACCTGATCGGGGTCCAAACGGAAAAACAGAAGCTGCAGCAAAGACTCTATTAGGCATGCCTAACTATCCACTTACTAGACTCTAGCAGGTCATACATAACCCATTCAATCCATTTCTTAACTTCCAAAATTATCATCGTATATGGGCACAATCATATCATGTTCCATGTTCACAAAATACTAAGCATAATTCTCATAACTGTAAAAAGAAACGGAAGTTCAAAACCTCATGCAAAGAAGAGAACTCAATTAGCATACCAGGGACTGTCGCGCTTGCGATATCTGTTGCGCTCGCGATAGAGACCAAAGTCTCTTCGCTGCGTATGCGCGACGGACTTCCCGACCGTGAGGAGGATAGAAGGGCCGGGCTCTGTCGCGCTCGCGACGTATGTCGCGATCGCGACAGAGGGCAATTAGTGCTGTCGCGGGCTCGCGACAGATCACGTGCTCGCGATAGCACTCGGCCAACAATACGCTCTATCACGATCGCGACTGTTGTCGCGGTCGCGACAGAGGGCACACAACACTTCGGCTGTCGCGGGTTCGCGACGGCATCGTGTGCTCGCGACAACGAAGCTCCCAACATCGCTATCTGTCGCGATCGCGACAGCGTCAGGACTTTGAAAATCTGCAGAAATTCTGCAGATTTTCCTCCTCCAAATCCTCCTCCAACCACACAAAACTCATTCCAAGGTTACTTACCACAAATCCAGCCATCCATTAACATCAACAACCATAATACAACATTTATTCACAATAAACTTCATCCAATCTATTAATTTACACATTCAATTTCAAGAATCAATCAAAAACCCAATTTATGCATCAAACCACATCAATTCCAAAATTACCATAATTAACTCACGCTTTTGCAAGATTCACACTTCAAAGCAAATACCCATATCATATACATCAAGATAGAGAACATTTAACAATCAAATTCCAAGAACTCATCAAAACACATACATGAACATTTCTCATGCAAAAGTAAGAAAGTTCCCAAACCTTCAAAATCCTTAGCTCCTAGTGCTTAGTTCCACTAGATCCAGCAACTTCCTTGCCTTTAAGATCCCGGGGAGGCTCAACTAGGAAACCCAACCAAAACATACAAACAAAACAAAATCAAGATCAACCCTAACTCCAAAACCAAACTAGAGAATAGAAGATGGGAGAAACTGAAACAAAAGCAAAAATGAATGCATAAAACTTACCAATGAACACTAAGAGATGATCAAACCCCACTAGTAACCCTTGAATCTCAACTAAGGTTCAAAAGAGAAGAAGAAGGAGAAGAAGAGAAGAGAGGGGCGGTGATGAACGGGAAACACAAAAATGAAAATCTGAAATCCCCTTTTCCTTTCTTTTCCTTTTTCTTTTCTTAACCTAAGACAAGTGTCAATCTCCAATTAGTGGGATTTGGCCACTCACACCCTACATGCTTAGGTTACACACACACAAGATTCTCTCAACTAAAGCATACCCTACTTATGTGCGAGCAACACACACAAGTGCAACTCCCTAAACACACCCTACAACCATATGCATGTCCACACACTAAATCAATCCCACTAGTGCATATCCTACTATGGTGCACTAAACCACACATGATGAAACTCTCATGAACACACACTATAATGGTGCGCTTGAGAACACACAAAACTAACCCAACTAACTCACACCATGGCACCATGCATGCACCCACATGCAAGCAAAACTCTTAAAACATGCAAAATTACCAAAATGCCCTTATGTTATGCCCAACAAATGCAAATGCACATACATATACTCGGCTCATTCAACTAGGGGGCAAACGGCGTGTGACAACTCTCCCCTACTAATAAGAATTTCGTCCTCGAAATTCTCACCTGAACTGAACAATTGCGGGTACTGCAATCTCATCGACTCCTCCGGCTCCCAAGTTGCTTCCTCAACCCCATGGTGATTCCACAAAACCTTGACCAAAGGAATCTGCTTATTCCTTAACTGTCTCACTTCCTGCGCTAAGATAGCTCTAGGCTCCTCATCGTAGGAAAAATCTGACTGCACTTGAACTTCTTGAATCGACAAAACATGGGAAGGATCCGATCTATACCGACGGAGCATCGAAATGTGAAACACATCATGAAGCTTCGACAATTCCATCGGCAAAGCTAATCTGTAAGCCACTGGACTAACTCTTGCCAAAATCTCATACGGACCAATGAAGCGAGGACTAAGCTTTCCCTTCTTTCCAAAGCGAAGTACTTTTCTCCAAGGAGACACTTTAAGAAAAACCTTGTCCCTAACTTCAAACTGCACATCTTTTCTCTTCAGATTGGCATAAGACTTCAGTCGATCCTTGGCCACCTTCAGATTCCGCTGCACAACTCTAATCTTTTCTTCTGTATCTCTAACCAAATCTGGCCCAATCACTGACCTCTCAAATAACTCTGTCCAAAAAATAGGGCTCCTACACTGACGTCCATACAGAGCCTCATACGGTGACATACCAATGCTCGACTGGAAACTGTTGTTGTAGGCAAACTCCATCAATGACACATACTTGTCCCAACTACCTGAAAAGTCTAAAACACACGCCCTCATCATATCCTCTAAGATCTGAATCACACGCTCGGACTGACCGTCTGTCTGAGGATGAAATGCTGTACTGAACTTTAGCTTGGTACCCAAAGCTCACTGCAATTCTTTCCAGAACTTGGACGTGAACCTTGGATCCCTATCCGAAACTATGGACAAAGGCACTCCATGCAACCGAACTATCTCATCCACATAAATACTGGCCAATCTATGCATCGGATAATCCATCCTAGCCGGCAAAAAGTGAGCAGACTTCGTAAGTCAATCCACAACAACCCAAACAGAATCATGCTTCCTCTGAGTCAAAGGCAATTCGAAAACAAAATCCATGGCGATGTCATCCCATTTCCACTCAGGAATGGACAAAGGCGTAAGCAATCCAGAGGGAACCTGGTGCTCAGCCTTGACCTGCTGACAAGTCAAGCACTTAGATACGAAGTCCAGTATGTCCCTCTTCATACCAGACCACTAAAAGAACTGCTTCAAATCCCGATACATCTTTACACCGCTAGGGTGCATGGTGAACACTGAACTATATGCCTCCTCCAAAATCTGTCTTCTTAACTCTTCGCTATCCGGTACAACCAAACGGTTTCTAAACAGAAGAACCCCATCCTGAACCGAAAACTCTGACTGCTTGCCCAAACTGACGTCTTGCACAATCCGCTGAAGCTTCTTATCAGCCTTCTGAGCATCAACTATCCGCTGTCTTAAAGTAGGCTTGAGCTTCAACTGAGCTATCAAAGCTCCATCCGAACCAAACCTCCATCTGAACCGCCTCAAAAATAAGGCAGAAACTGACTTCCTACTTAACGCATCTGCGACTACATTGGCCTTACCCGGATGGTAATCCATAATGCAATTGTAGTCCTTAAACAGCTCCAGCCAATGACGTTGCCTCATATTCAGTTCCTTCTGAGTCAGAAAATACTTTAAACGGTTGTGGTCCGTAAAGATCCTGCACTTCTCTCCGTAGAGATAATGACACCAAATCTTCAAAGCGAAGACAACTACTGCTAACTCAAGATCATGCGTCGGATAGTTCCTTTCATGCGGCTTCAACTGACGAGAAGCATAAGCCACAACCTTACCTTCCTGCATCAGAACACATCCCAAACCAACACCTGAAGCATCATTATACATAACAAACTCCTTACCCGAGGTGGGTTGAGTTAGTATAGGAGCTTTAACTAACAACTGCTTCAACCTCTCAAAGCAGGCTTGACACTTATCCGACCATTCGAACTTAACTCCTTTCCTCAATAACCTGGTCATCGGAGCAGCAATCACAGAAAAACTCTTAACGAACTGACGGTAATAACCCGCCAGACCAAGGAAACTCCTCACTTCCTGGACATTCTTAGGCGCTTTTCAATCCACTATCGCCTCAATCTTGGCTGGATCCACTTGGATACCCTTAGCTGAAACTATATGGCCCAAAAACGACACTTCTCGAAGCCAAAAATCACTCTTACTCAACTTAGCAAACAACCGATGCTCTCTCAAAATTTGCAAAACTACCCGGAGATGCTCTTCATGCTCGGCTTCATCCTTGGAAAATACCAAAATATCGTCTATAAATACTACTACAAACCGGTCTAAGTATGGCCTAAACACTCTATTCATCAAATCCATGAATGCCGCTGGAGCATTAGTCAACCCAAACGGCATAACAAGGAACTCATAGTGGCCATACCGAGTATGGAATGCAGTCTTAACTACATCCTCGTCCTTAACACGAAGCTGATAATACCCAGACCGAAGATCTATCTTGGAAAACACACCCACACCTCGAAGCTGATCAAACAAATCTTCAACTCTGGGCAACGGATACTTATTCTTCACTGTGACCTTATTAATCTGCCTGTAGTCATACACATCCTCAAGGATCCATCCTTCTTCTTAACAAACAGGACCAGAGCTCCCTAAGGAGATATGCTGGGTCGAATGAACCCCTTATCCAATAGCTCTAGCAGTTGAGTTTTAAGTTCTCTTAACTCCATAGGAGCCATCCGATAAGGTGCTTTCGATACCGGTGTGGTACCCGGCATAATCTCTATGGCTAGCTCAACTTCCCTCTCCGGAGGCAAACCCGGCAAGTCACTCGAAAAAACATCATTAAACTCTCGGACAATAGGGATGTCCTCAATCCTAACTTGATCCCTCCTGGAATCCAAAACCACAGCCAGAAAAGCCTCACAACCTTTTCTCAAAAACCTCTTGGCTTGAATCGCAGAAATCACATTGTGCACGGAACTCGCACCCAAACCTCTGACAAACACTGGAACTCGGTTCCTATCCCGAAGCACAAAAGTCTTCCTATGACAATCGACCATAGCTCTATGCTTGCTCAACCAATCCATACCCAAAATCAAATCATACTCTCTGAAGGGTAACTCTATCAAATCCACAGGGAACTCAACACCCTCAACCATCAACGGACAATTCCTATAAACTCTACTCACACTGACACTATGCCCTAATGGATTGGTCACACATATCTCATAGTCTAACTGTTCTACCACATGCAACTTATCAATAATCTTATGCATGCACAAATATGAGTGTCTGGAACCAGGATCTATTAGAGCATATAATTCAGTGTCATGGAGTAGGAACTTACCGGCAATCACATCAGGGGCATCCTGCTCCTCTCTGGCTCTAACTGCATACGCTCTAGCGGCCATTGGGGAAGGACGCTCAACTGTCTCAGAACCAGCTCCATCTCTAGGTCGACCGCCTCGACCTCTACCTTTACCTCTACCTCTCACAGCCTGAGAAGCATTCGATCCAACCCTACTAGCTCCTCCCTTATGGCCCGAATCTTCACCCATCTGAGGACAATTAGCCACTCGGTGCTCGGTGCTCCCACACCTGAAACACCCACCAGTAAGCCACCTATACTCACCCCAGTGAGCTTTACTGCAGTTCGAACAAACGGGTGCAGCATCAGACCGGCCACCTTTACCAGAACCAGATACTGCAGTTGACCCTTGCCTTCTCTCTCTGGTAGCCGAACTAGCTGCAGGATCATCTTGTGGGTTCCTAGACCTCTTACCCGAAGATGAGGAAATGCCACCCCTAGCAGAATTCCTGCGCTGAGCTCTCTCTCTAATCAAAGATTCTGCCTTTTCTGCCCTCACAGCAGCCTCAGCAATCTGATAATAATGTACTCCTGGCATACACATCAAAGAAACTAAAGCAATCTTCAAAGAATCATTCAACCCGGCTTCAAAGTGCTTGCATCTGAAACCATCCGTCATAACCCCACGCGGAGCATAACGAGATAACCGGTTAAACTCCTTCTCATAATCCGCAACCGACAAGGCCCTTTGCCTCAAACTCAGAAACTGCGCCCACCTTGCTTCCTTATATGCTTGAGTCACATACTTCCTAGTAAACTGCTCATCAAAGAAATCCCATGTCAAAGGATCAGGCATCTGAGGTTGCCTACTCACCAACTCCCACCATTCGTATGCTGGACCTTGAAGCAAAGCCACAGCACACTCAGCTTGCTGATCGGGAGGACACCTGACTTCCCTCAGAGATCCCTTAACCTTATCCAGCCACTTCTCGGCTAACTCAGATTCATCAAGTCCGGTCCCATAAAAATCTTCCACACCAGCTCTTCTCAGACTCACTATCGGAGCTTTCGGGGCAGTCACCCTTTCTAAAACCCTAGCCATGTCCTGATGCAATCTGAGCATTTCCTCAAAAGGCATGGCAGCAGCATCGGCCTGAACCCTAGCATGTTGAGCCGACACCGAAATAGAGACAGATGGATCTACCGCTGGAGGGTTCACACTTTCAGCGAACTCCTCGAGCGCACAGTGAGCAGAATCAGAATTCATCTAACAAACAAGAGGACAACCACATCAGCCAACACAGCCCTAGACATAGACATATGTACACATAGCATCATATAAATAATCACCCAGAAATGCCTAAACCGGAGCTCTGATACCACAACTTGTAACACCCCTTACCCATACGTAGGCGATCCCATCCGATAAGGAATGAGATGCCGTATGAGTAAAGGTGCCACCACACAGATACAGAAAACGCATACATTCATATATAAACATACATAACGAAATACAGGATAATTTAAAACTTTACAACACCATTCATAGAATAAGTTGATCATGCATTAATATAATAGGAGCATTACATTACTGTTCTGATCAACTGAGAGATATAAAAGATAATTACAATTCCCAAGATTAAATATACAAAAGTGGAAGCTGATACATAATCAAAATATGAGAGTTCTATACAAAAAGAATCATAAAGCTACAAAAATAAGTCCTACACTAAGACCCTGCTGTGTTGGCTTCAATGGCGGCGACTCTCCCAAGACAAAATTCCTTCCGCACCTGCACGGGTAAACACACCGTGCTAAGCGATAAATGTTTAGTGGGGAAACATACACATAGCATAAGGACAACCATTCCCAACGGTCGTCAAGGCAGTTTACATGCGTACATACATATAGCCATTCATCAGAAGGTTCACAACAATAATCATATTCTCATAGCAGATTTTACTTTTCATCATTCAATCCATAAGGAGAAAACATATGTTTTCTCATATAACAATTCATACCAGCACTATAAGCATTGAAACACCTGCTGACTCAAGGTAGTGGATAACGAGTGAACAGAAAGTACTTTACGGGTGCCAACCGATTACGAATGGAAAACCATTTAAATATTCATTCACAAACACTTTCAGAAGGACCTTAAACAATATCCAAACATATTACAGAAGTCCGCGAGGAACCGGACAGGGACCTGATCGAGGTCTAAACGGAAAAACAGAAGCTGCAGCAAAGACTCTATTAGGCATGCCTAACTATCCACTTACTAGACTCTAGCAGGTCATACATAACCCATTCAATCCATTTCTTAACTTCCAAAATTATCATCGTATATGGGCACAATCATATCATGTTCCATGTTCATAAAATACTAAGCATAATTCTCATAACTGTCAAAAGAAACGGAAGTTCAAAACCTCATGCAAAGAAGAGAACTCAATTAGCATACCAGGGACTGTCGCGCTCGCGACATCTGTTGCGCTCACGACAGAGACCAAAGTCTCTTCGCTGCGTATGCGCGACGGACTTCGCGACCGCGAGGAGGACGGAAGGGCCGGGCTCTGTCATGCTCGCGACGTATGTCGCGATCGCGACAGAGGGCAATTAGTGCTGTCGCGGGCTTGCGACAGATCACGTGCTCGCGATAGCACTCGGCCAACAATACGCTCTGTCACGATCGCGACTGTTGTCGCGGTCGCGACAGAGGGCACACAACACTTCGGCTGTCGCGGGTTCACAACGGCATCGCGTGCTCGTGACAACTAAGCTCCCAACATCGCTATCTGTCGCGATCGCGACAGCATCGGGACTTTGAAAATCTACAGAAATTCTGCAGATTTTCCTCCTCCAAATCCTCCTCCAACCACACAAAACTCATTCCAAGGTTACTTACCTCAAATCCAGCCATCCATTAACATCAACAACCATAATACAACATTTATTCACAATAAACTTCATCCAATCCATTAATTTACACATTCAATTTCAAGAATCAATCAAAAACCCAATTTATGCATCAAACCACATCAATTCCAAAATTACCATAATTAACTCACGCTTTTGCAAGATTCACACTTTAAAGCAAATACCCATATCATATACATCAAGATAGAGAACATTTAACAATCAAATTCCAAGAACTCATCAAAACACATACATGAACATTTCTTATGCAAAAGTAAGAAAGTTCCCAAACCTTCAAAATCCTTAGCTCCTAGTGCTTAGTTCCACTAGATCCAGCAACTTCCTTGCATTTAGGATCCCGGGGAGGCTCAACTAGGAAACCCAACCAAAACATACAAACAAAACAAAATCCAGATCAACCCTAACTCCAAATCCAAACTAGAGAATAGAAGATGGGAAAAACTGAAATAAAAGCAAAAATGAATGCATAAAACTTACCAATGAACACTAAGAGATGATCAAACCCCACTAGTAACCCTTGAATATCAACTAAGGTTCAAAAGAGAAGAAGAAGGAGAAGAAGAGAAGAGAGGGGCGGTGATGAACGGGAAACACAAAAATGAAAATCTGAAATCCCCTTTTCCTTTCTTTTCCTTTTTCTTTTCTTAACCTAAGACAAGTGTCAATCTCCAATTAGTGGGATTTGGCCACTCACACCCTAGATGCTTAGGTTACACACACACACAAGATTCTCTCAACTAAAGCATACCCTACTTATGTGCAAGCAACACACACAAGTACAACTCCCTAAACACACCCTACAACCATATGCATGTCAACACACTAAATCAATCCCACTAGTGCATATCCTACTATAGTGCACTCAACCACACATGATGAAACTCTCATGAACACACACTACAATGGTGCGCTTGAGCACACACAAAACTAACCCAACTAACTCACACCATGGCACCATGCATGCACCCACATGCAAGCAAAACTCTTAAAACATGCAAAATTACAAAAATGCCCTTATGTTATGCCTAACAAATGCAAATGCACATACATATACTCGGCTCATTCAACTAGGGGGCAAACGGGGTGTGACATGATCACTCTTATGCCCTAGCTGTCCCTGACTTAAGGCTGGTCTGGGTGGCAATGGTTGCAACTCGCCCTCCTTTATTAGTCTCTCCAACACCCAGGATAGAGGTCGACCCAAGTTAGAAAAGTACCGCTGGCCCTGTTCTGCTCTTGTGGCTGAGACCTCGACTGTTTTGCCATTTCTTTTATTACTGCTTCCAACCCCACCTGATCTGTATCCTGACTGGTTCCCAAAGTTCCTCCCAGTAAAGTTATTTAGGCTGGCTTTCTTCGCTAGGTAGGCCGCCTCAGCCTCCACAACAATGTCTTTGAGCGACTCCCAATCTCGGAGCCCCTTAAAGCTGAGCAAGTCCCTCAAGTAAGGGCAGGAGTTCCTGATGAACAATCTGATTTGATCAACGGTGTCGGGTTTTCGCTTCATCTCTCCCTATTTCTCCACCTAGTGAGGTACTCGTGGAACGACTCATCACTCTTTTTTTGTAGAAGCTCAAGGTCCTTCAGGGTGACCTCCATTCTAATGCTGCAGTCGTACTGCTTCATGAATTCGTCAGTCAGAAGGTCCCAATTCTCTTTAGATCTCCTATCTAGCCCATGATACCAGTCCACTGCCGGACCCACTAGATTGAGATAGAAATAGTCCACTTTTTGTCTCTGTGCCCTTCATCACCAGGGTGTATTTCTTGATGTGTGCAAATGGGTCCGATGTTTCGTCGAACTTCGGCAGCTCAGGCATCCTAAACCTTTAGGGCAACAGCTCCTCATCCCCCAAATCTCCGTCCTCGGGGTTGATTCCCTTACCAGCTGTCAACATGCGGGTGATAGCCTCAATCTGTTGCCTCATTCCCCTCATGGCCTCATCTTCTACCCTAGGTGCTCTACCCCTCACGGCTTGATGGGCTGTTATCTCCTCAACCTCCTCTTCTATCAGAAAATCCTCATTGGGATCAAGGACCCTTCACCTTCTTGGCTCAGCGGGCACAGCAGCAGCTTTAGGCTCATCTATAGGTTGATGAGCAACATTACCCATAATTGGGGCCTCTTCGCCAATAGGAAGCTCAACTTGCCCCCGAGGAGGGATTACCGATGGTTGTGGGGCAACTGGTGGTTGTGCGGCAGGAGGAGGAGCGATCCTTTCAGCCACTGCCCCCATCATTTCCAACACCCTTCGCTCAAAATCCTCTAGTCTCTTGGCAAGGTCTTGAGTGGTTAGAGCTTCGGTCTTTCCTACCATTGAAGATAATTCACTGGTTGTCAAGAGTGACTCAGAATCCCAAACAAGCACTAATTCTAGCAATCCAAAGGGCGAGTTTGTCCTCACTAGCTGACCGTCAGAACCCCTGGTCCACTTGGACGAATCTATGATCGCTAAAAGATCAAGATTGTTAGAATGATGCATGGATGACATATACAATGCATGATCGTGCCATGTAAATGGTCTTTGATGAGTGTGAGATTAATGGATTACCACAATACGATGGGATGCATGGAAGAAATTACACGCAGGATGATATGTACATGTGAAAGAAATAATATGCAGATGAAAAGATATATACACGCATAAGAGAAAATATATTATTATTTATATACACACATATTTATTTTATTGACATGCAAGAATGACATGCGATGCATGAGCATGTTGTGCAGTATCCACAACCACATGCAAGCAAGATAGATCCTTCCAACCTTATCACTCCCACACACGAGGTCGTGCGGTCTCTTTCCTAGGTGGGCTTCATCCGAGGGTCAACAGGGAACCCATCGGACACGTATGGTGCACGGTAGAAAACCGGCAGCATAACAGTCTTATCTAATGTACATACATATGAGTTTTGGCCATTACGTATTTGGATAATTCAATCAAGTTAAGGTGGGTTTACCGGGGCATGAAAGCCTTTGATAAAGGACCACTTAATTTGCTTGATTTTGTTTAATACGTGATGGCCCATATCACAAGCATCGTATTAAGGAGCATACCACCTAGTGGAAGTTTCTATTTGTCATTACATGAGCTTTGGTCGATGGTGATTTTTTAGGTCTACCTAAGCATGGTCCCTGCCAATGGGTCTAGCTCACCACGAGCATAGCGACCGATCGGGTCTCCATTTGATATGCATTTAATAGTACGAGGCTTGGGCTATTGATTATCCTCAACACTTCCCTATAATGAGTGAAAGTAGGGTCGTTTTTTGGGAATGCACCGAGGTAGATAGGGGACCAACTAACATAGTTCGAAGGCCCTAAAATGATGTAATGCAATTTTGAAAAGAGATAGAATTTTAAGTTTTAAAAGCTCAATTATATATCTTAACCAAAACACTTTCAGAGCAAAGTCACAAACCATCCCTAGTGGAGTCGCCACTGTGACGCGCGCCGAACCCAACAAGGGCCCTCGTTTGAACCCGCTTTTAGGATTCGAGGGACTGGTTCGCGTCTTTTTGATCATGGGCACCATGAGACATCTTGGATGCTTCCTTCCCAATAGAACATTGGAAAGGAACATCTAGCCCCATGATGCCTTCAGGCACCTTTGAGGTATCATGGAGTCACCACCCAATTTATAAGAAATTGGGAAAAGTCTCTAACCTCTTATTGGTCTAGACAAGAGATTGGTCTTCAGAACTTCACTCTTATTTATGCTTTGGTTAATTATAAATGAGTTTTTAACTTCCTAAATTCTATCTCTTATCTCACATGATTTATGCGTTTAAATTAAAGGCGCATCACAAGCACATAATAGTAAAAAGGAATAAAAGAGAGCAAAAGAAACAAATTTTCGTACTGAAAATTTTGGAGGAATAAATGGATTTTTTTTGACAAGGAGAACATCTTTTTCAACACCTTTACTTCTGGCAAGTATCACTTTCATCATCGGGTAATTCTGATCATCGGGTAATATGATTCTTTTGAAGTTATGAACTCTCATTTGTAATATTCTTTTGTTCAGCTTTCGCTTTGTATTTTTGGGAAGATGTAATTATTTTTCTATATCCGAACGGTTTGTAATGATATTATTATATTTATGAATGAATGAACGTTTTGCTTTCAAGTTTTATTTTTGCTGTTTTTGTGTATATTATGTGTTTGTTCGGGCGTGACATTTCGATTGGGGTGTGCGTGGCTCTCCGGTCATGGAAGTTACGTGGCGTCTCTATTGGGGTGTTACAGTTTTTGGTATCAGAGCACTAGGTTTAGGCATTTTGTGGGTGTTATTATGTATAGGCATATGCTTATGATTGTGTTGGCTGATGCAGTTGTCCTCGTGTTTATTTGTTAGATGGCTTACGATTCTGTGTGTGGGTCGCTTGAGGGGTCAGCTGAGAGTGTAAACCCTCCAGCACCAAATCCGTATGTGTTTGTGTCTATGTTGGCTCAACCAGCTAGGGTCCAGCCTGAGGCCGCAGCCATGCCCTTTGAGGCTATATTGAGGATTTCCTAGGACATGGCTCGTGCCTTAGATAGGGTGACTGCTCTGAGAGCCCGCCCCTTTAGAGAGTATGAGAAGAGCTGGGGCAGAGGACTTCTATGGGATTAGTTTGGACAAATCTGAGTATGCCGAGAAGTGGATAGAGAAGGTGGAGCGTGCTCTAGTGGAGGTTTAGTACCCTCCTGAATAGCGAGTTGAAAGTGCCGTGGCGTTGCTTCATGGATCTGCTTACGATTGGTGGAAGTTGGTTCTTAGGCTTCCCCAGTCTCCTGATCCGATCACATGGGAGTTCTTTGAGAGAGAGTTTACCAATAAGTATGTGACTAGGGAGTATAAGGATGGAAAGTGGGCTCAGTTTCTCGGGTTGAAGTAGAGATCTATTTCGATTTTTGAATTTGAGAAGGAGTTTAATCGTCTTTCTAGGTATGCTCCAGAGGGTGTTCTGATAGAGGAGTTTAGGTGTCAGCATTTTGAGGCCGGTCTGAATGAGTCATTGATGGTAATGCTCATTTCCCTGATTTGTACTTCGGGCATTAGCTACTATCAAATTGTTCAAGCGGCTCACCGGGCAAAAAGGTCAGAGTCGGTTCTGAGGGAGAGAGCTCAGAGAAGGAATCCCCCTCGTGGAGGATCATCATTGGGTAAGAGGTCTAGGAACCTAGAGGATGAGACTTCTTCGGGTTTGGCTTCGAGAGGCAGGAGGCAAGGTTCTACTATTGGTTCTAGTGCGGGAAGAGGTGGTTCTGGTAACTGGATGAAGATGTTGCCAGAGTGTTCTCACTGCAGTAAGCGCCACAAGGGTAAGTGCAAGTGGCTCACGGGTGGTTGTTTTAGATGTGGGAGTACTGATCACTTTCTGGCTAGCTGTCTGAAGTCATATGAGAACTCTGGGGATCAGCATGAGGCTAGCTGAGCAGGATCAAATGCACTACAATCCGGTCGGACTAAGAGTAGAGGTAGAGGTTGAGGCGATCAGCCTAAAGAGGGAGCCCCGACGAAATCTATTGAATGGCCCTTGATGGTTCCAGCGAGGGCGTATGCTATGAGGTCTCGGGAAGAGCAAGACGCACCGGATGTGATTGCTGGTAAGTACCTACTCTTTGACACTGAGTTATATGCTCTAATTGAACCTGGGTCCACACACTCATATTTGTGCATGGACAAGTTATTTGATAAGTTGCGTGCTGTTGATCAGTTAGATTATGAGGTTTGTGTGACCAGCCCTTTAGGGCATAGTGTCAATGTGAGTAAAGTGTTGAGGAACTGTACCCTATTGGGTCAAGGTGTTGAGTTTTCTGCTGATTTGATCGAGTTGCCATTTCAGGAGTTTGATTTGATTTTGGGCATGGATTGGTTGAGTAAGCACCGAGCTGTGGTTGATTGTCATAGGAAGACTGTGGTGTTAAGGGATAGAGATCGGTCTTCGATTTTGGTTAAGGGTATAGGTTTGGGTTCCATGGGGAACATGATTTCTGCTATGCAAGCTAAGAGTTTCATGAGGAAAGGTTGTGAAGCATTTTTAGCAGTTGTGTTGGATTCCAAGCATGACCAGGTCAAGTTTGAGGATATCCCAGTGGTTAGAGAGTTTGGAGATGTGTTTCCAAGTGAGTTACCTGGGTTGCCTCCAGAGAGAGAAGTGGAGCTGTCCATAGAGATAGTGTCGGGTACTACTCCCATTTCGAAAGCACCTTATTGAATGGCTCCTATAGAGTTGAGAGAACTCAAAACTCAGCTACAAGAGTTATTGGATAAGGGGTTTATCCGACCCAGCGTATCCCCATGGGGAGCTCCAGTGTTGTTTGTTAAGAAGAAGGATGGTTCGTTGAGGATGTGCATCGACTATAGGCAAATTAATAATGTCACGGTGAAGACAAGTATCATTTCCCAAGAGTCGAGGATTTGTTCGATCAGCTCAGAGGTGCTGGTGTTTTCTCCAAGATTGATCTCCGGTCGGGTTACTATTAGTTTTAGGTTAAGGATACGGATGTGGTTAAGACTGTATTTCAGACGCGATATGGCAACTATGAGTTTCTTGTGATGCCGTTCGGATTAACTAATGCCCCTGCGGCTTTTATGGATTTGTTAATCGAGTGTTCAGACCATATCTCGACCGATTTGTAGTAGTGTTCATTGATGATATTCTGGTTTACTTGAAGAATGAGAGTGAGCATGAAGCGCATCTTCGGATAGTACTGCAGGTTTTGAGGGAGCATCGTTTGTTTGCGAAGCTTAGCAAATGTGATTTCTGGCTCCGAGAGGTGTCTTTGTTGGGTCATGTTGTGTTAACTAAGGGTATTCAAGTGGATCCTACTAAGATTGAGGTGATTGTGAATGGGAGAGTGCCTAGGAATATTCCTAAAGTGAGAAGTTTCCTTGGTTTGGTAGGGTACTACCATCGATTTGTGAAAGAGTTTTCGGTCATTGCTGCTCCTATGATGAGATTATTGAGGAAAGGAGTTAGATTTGAGTGGTCGGATAAGTGTCAGGCATGTTTTGATAAGCTGAAGAGGTTGTTGATTGAAGCTCCTATACTTAATCAGTCCCGATCGGGCAAGGAATTTGTGATGTACAGTGATGCTTCAGGTGTTGGGCTCGGATGTGTATTGATGCAAGAGGGTAAGGTTGTGGCTTATGCATCCCGTCAGTTGAAGCCTCATGAGAAGAACTATATGACGTATGATTTGGAATTGGCAGCTGTGATCTTTGCTTTGAAAATTTAGCGGCATTAACTGTATGGGAAGAACTATAGGATTTTCACCGATTTTGAAGTATCTCCTCACGCAGAATGAGTTGAATATGAGATAGCGCAGATGGTTAGAGTTGTTCAAGGATTATGACTGCATTATGGACTATCATTTGGGCAAAGCCAATGTGGTTGCGGATGCTTTGAGTAGGAAGTCAGTGTCGGCTTTATTTTTGCAGTAATGCAAGTGGATGTTTGATTTGGATGGGGGTTTGGTTGCCCAATTGAGAGTGAAATTGACCTTAAGACAGTTGATTATGGATGCTCAGAAGGAGGATGTGAGATTGCAGCGAGTTTTGCAGGAGATCCGATCGGGTAAGTAGTCGGAGTTCTCGGTTTTGGATGGGGTGCTTATGTATAGGAATCATTTGTGTGTGCCCGAGAGTGATGAATTAAGGAAGAAGCTTTTGAGTGAGGCACACACTACGGTCTTTACTATGCATCCAGGTAGTGAGAAGATGTATCGGGATATGAAGCAGTTCTACTGGTGGTCTGGGATAAAGAGAGATATCGTGGAATTTGTGGCAAAGTGCTTGACTTGTCAGCAGGTAAAAGCTGAGCACCAAGTCCCTTCGGGATTGCTCACTCCTCTATCTATTCCTCAGTGGAAATGGGATGACATCGCCATGGATTTCGTATCGGGTTTGCCACTGACCCAGTGGAAGCATGATTCAGATTGGGTTGTTGTGGATCGGCTTACCAAGATGGCTCATTTTGTGTTGGTTAGAATGGACTATTCGATAGATAAGTTGGCCAGTATTTATGTGGATGAGGTGGTCCGATTGCATGGAGTGTCGTTGTCTATAGTGTCCGATCGGGATCCAAGGTTCACATCGAAGTTTTGGAAAGAGTTGCAACGGGCCTTAGGTACTAAATTGAACTTCAGTACGGCATTTCATCCTCAGACGAATGGACAATCCAAACGGGTTATTCAGATCTTGGAGGATATGCTCCGGGCTTGTGCTTTGGACTTTTCTAGCAGTTGGGATAATTATGCGCGGCTTATGGAGTTTGCCTACAACAATAGCTATCAATCGAGCATTGGGATGTCACCGTTTGACGCTTTGTACGGTCGGCCGTGTAGGACTCCCGTATGTTGGACAGAGTTGACCGAGCGTTCATTTCTTGGGCTAAAGATGATCAAGGATACCGAAGAGGGAATCAGAGTTGTGCAGCAAAATCTGAAGGTGGCTAAGGATCGGCAGAGGTCTTATGCCAATCTAAAAAAAAAAAGATATTCGGTTTGAGGTCGGGGACAAAGTATTCCTCAAGGTGTTACCTTGGAGGAAAGTGTTGCGTTTCGGCAAGAAAGGTAAACTTAGTCGTCGGTTCATTAAGCCTTTTGAGATTTTGGAGAAGATTGGTCCGGTAGCCTATAGGTTGGCTTTACTGATGGAATTGGCTAGGATGCATGATGTCTTCCATGTCTCCATGCTTCAATTGTACCGATCGGATCCGTCGCATGTGTTGTCAGTTCAGGACGTTCGGATTCAGTCGGATTATTCGTATAATGAGGAACTGAATGCCATTGTAGCTCAGGAGGTGAGATAGTTGAGAAGCAAGCAAGTTCCTCTGGTTAAAGTTTTTTGGCAGCATCATGGGGTGAAGGAAGCGACTCAAGAACCAAAGGAAATAATGAGGGTTCAGTATCTGCAGTTGTTCAGTGCAGGTGAGAATTTTGTGGACGAAATTCTTATTAGTAGGGGAGAGTTGTCACACCCTGTTTTCCCCCTGGTAGTTTGAGCCATGTTTGTCTGTGTGTTTGTGAGTGTTCAGGCATGTGATGTCTTAGTTTGGGCCATATTGCATGAGTTGTGGGCAGGTGGTAGTTTTATGTGTAGGTGTAGGGTGTGAGTGGTCAAGTTCCACCAAATCACAAGAGGACAAGTGGCAAAGGTTAGAAAGGGGTATATAAAGGCAAGGCAAGGGAAGGGAAAAGAAGATCAGCATTTTGCCCTAACTCTTCTATTCTATTTTCTTCGCCACCTCCTCCTTCTCTTTCATTTCTTCTTTCTCCTTTTTCCATCTTCTGATCTCTTCCTTTGGTTGAGCTTTTGGTGGAAATTAATCAGCTTAAGAGTTATTTCGGTAAGATCTATTGGGATTTCTCTTCTTCTTCTTCTTCTTTTTCTTTTCTCTCAATTTTGTTGGATGTATGTTCTTGATTTAAGGTTTGCATTTGTATGATTTCTAGGTTTCCTGGTTTAGAAGAGCCTCCTCGTGATCCCAAAGGGAAAGAGAAGGCTAGTGGGAGTGAAGATCACAACTAGGAGCATAGGATTTTTGTAGGTTTGGGAATTTATGTGTTTCGGATGTATTTCTCTTAGTTTCGTGTCTTTGGTTGATTTTCTAGGAATTTGCTATTAATGAGGTTTATGTGAGTAAATGCTATGAGATTGGTAGACTAAAGTGGTGTTGTGATGCTTGATGCGATGAGAATGCTCGCTCTGAGGTAAGTTCGTTTTGGTTGGATTCTAGGCATGATTATGGGTTTCAAAGTGTCCTGCAGAATTTCTGCAGACTTGGAATGTAACTCTCTTATGAGTGTGCCAATCGACACGAGCGTAATGGGGATTGGTGATCCTAGGTCTCGACCGAGCGCTCTGCTGCTGAATAGGAGATAAATAGTTCTATCCGAGTTGCTATCTGCCGATCGGTAGTAAAATAAGCACTCCGTTGCATGCCCAAATGGCAGCTAGGCATTTTCGAACAGAAGCCCCAAGTGAGTAGCCGATCGGGAGCGCGATAGAGAGTTGAGTATTTGTCTTTGTGCTTGATCTTTCGGCCACTGATTGATAACGCGACTCTTGTTATGATCGCGACAGTGATCTTCAGTCTGCCCTGTCCTTCTAAAATGAATTTCCTATCCGTTTTGCATAGGTTATTGCTACTGCGTGAAATGTAAGCCTATTTTTATATGTATGATATGATGACTTCTCCATGATAAATTATGCTATGAGATGGAACATAAAATGAATTATGCATGACCTGCGAGAGACAATTTAGTGGATAGTTAGGCATGCCCAATAGAGTTCTGAAGCTGCAACCCCAATGTGTTTCAGACCCTGATCAGGTCCCCATTTGGGTCCTCGCGATCCTTTATTCGTTTGGATCTTGTTTAAGATCCCCTATGCGAAAAATAAGAAATTGCTTTTCGAATCGTACCCACGGGTATCCCCTATGCGTTTACTCGTTATCCACTATTGTAAGTCAGCAGGTGTTGTATTATGTTTTTCTATGTTCTGCTATACTGATGCGAATGTGAATTCCGAACGGATGGGAATATGCACCTATGAACCTATGTGAGCTTCAATGAACGAATGAGCTCAAGTTATGTTTTGGATATATATATGTACATGTGTATGTATGAATATCAGCATCTGCTATATTATATGTGTTCTGCTTTGGCGGCCATTGTGAATGGCCGTCCACTTTATTGTTTGTTTCCTCACTAAGCGATATCGCTTAGTACGGTGTTCCATCCATGCAGGTGCGGAAGGTGATTAGCTATTGGGGAGAGTCACCACAAGTCAAGCCAATACGGAGAGTCTGATGTTAGGACTTAGCATTTTGTAATATGATTCATTTGTAGTTATGAACTCTCATTTGTAATATTCTTTTGTTTAGCTTTCGCTTTGTATTTTTGGGAAGATTTAATTATTTTTCTATATCCGAACGGTTTGTAATGATATTATTATGTTTATGAATGAATGATCGTTTTGCTTTCAAGTTTTATTTTCTCTATTTTTGTGCATGTTATGTGTTTATTCAGGCATGGCATTCCGATAGGGATGAGCCTGGCTCTCTGGTTGGCAAAGTTATGTGGCATCTCTATTGCGGTGTTACAGAGAGTATTAATGGGATTTGAAAGAAAGAGAGATGGAAAAGGGCAGAAATTATTTGCTTCCCTTGGAAGCTTGTTCGTCTTTCCTGCTCTTGTCATTCTTCCTCTTTCTCTTCCTCTTTTTCCTTTGCTGCTCTCTAGCTCTTGCATGTGTCATTCTACAAGTTTGAGTTAGGGTTTTGAGATCAATAGTTGTTTCAAGTGATAAGTAGCTGGAATTTTATATGAGGTTGCTTCATCTTCTTCTTCCTCTTCTTCCTTTGGGTTGATTATGGTTTTATGATTTTGATTGCATGGGTTAATTGGGTTCGTTTTGGTTGGATTGTGCAAGAATCTAAAGAGAGGAGGAAAGACAAAGGAAAAGGAAAAGTGGGACCTTGAAGATAGTGCATTTGTTGAGTCCATTTCAGGTTTGGGAGTGTTTTTGTCCTTTTCCGTTCAGATCATGTATTTGAGTTTGATTATACTGTTATTAGTGTGTCTTGATACATGTAAATGCATGTGTTAATAGATTTGTGAATATGATTTGAGATATAAGAGTTATAATGCTTTGCATGTCAACTTTGAAGAATATGTACATGAGTATGAGATGAATTTTTGGGTTTTCGATGAACTATTTAAACCTCTATATATGTTATTTTGATGTGTTTTAATATTGAGTAAATGAGTTGTTATTGTTATAAACATGTTTTGGAGGCATTGGAGGTAAGTTTTTACATGATTTTGCATGATATTTGGTTGTGGGTAAAGATTGGACATTGGTTTCTACAAGCTCTGTTTTTTAATTTTCCCCGAGAATAGGAAAACACGATTCTGTCGCGAGCTCGATAGAACCAGGTCTTCCAGTCTCTCGTAAAAGAATCCAATCGGCCTGCAATTCTTCACGACACGTGAAGTTCTTCACGAGTCGTAAAGAATAACCAGTTCGGTGAGAGCCGCTTGGCAGGGTACTCTTCACGACATGTGAAGTTCTTCAAGAGTTGTGAAGATTATACCGTTCGGATAAGAGTCTTCACGACAAGTGAAGTTCTTCATGAGTCGTGAAGATAGCCTGTTCGGAATGAGAGCCGCTCGGTGTGGGAGCCCGTTCTGTAGGAAGGCTCCACTTGGCGTGCACGACTCGGAGGGAGGCGTCCGACTCGTGATGTTGGATGCTTGGCCGAGCACGAGTCTTGATGTTATGCATAACTCATACTGGTCTATTTCTCCCTCAATGCTTTCTTGGTTACTGTCGCAAGCGCGACTTGTTGCCCCGAGCATGATAGTAACCCATCTACCTGCCTACCCTATTTTTCGAAAATGGTTTTCAAGGTTCTTTTACATGGGTTTTACTCCATGGTACATGATTTGGCTTATGCATGTGTATTATTATGGGTTATTTAATTATAAGTTATATGTTCATGATTAATAATTTTATATCTGATATAAATGCATATGATTTTACATATATACAGATTACTTGATTTTGATTACATGTTCATATTGAGATCTGTATATGATTTATATGTCTCTGAAATTAATCAAAATACATGAATATATGAACTAAGTGATTATACTTGAATTATTTCTCTATCATATGATAATAATATTAGAACTTAATTGAGTTGTTATTTTGAGCCTGATGGTCACAGTAGTGGATAGATAAGCGCTTATTAAGGGTTAGTGTAGACACCGGGTCCCGAGTAGCCTTGATCAGGATTACCCAATGATGATAATTGCCTTCACAGGCTTAAAAGGTTAAAAGTGATGGTTTTCTCATCAAATTTGCATTTTAGAGTGAAAAATTAAAAAATAATAAAAAAGATTTAAAAAATTAATTTTGAAAAATGGGGGCTTAAAATTATGGTGTTTTTAGTCAATTTCAAATTTAAAAAATAGAAAAAAAATAAAAAAAAATAAAAAAATAAAAAAAATTTTCGGACCGCGAGTGTCCGGCGCGGCAGAGCGCAGGCGCCCAGCACGCGGACGCCCAGGCACCCAGCGCGCTGGGCGCGATTTGGCGACGCGCAGCGTCGCCAATGCCGCGTGTCGCTAAAGAGCGACGCGCTGCACCGCGCGATTCCCGCCCGAGCTCCGCGCGGATTTCGCCCGCCTGGTCGCCGCGTGAGTCCCCGTCGCTCTATAGCGACGGGCGGCGTCCCTCTAGCGACGGGCTTCTGGGTTAAAAATAGGTTTTTTTCCTTAATTAAATTAGGGCAACCTATTTTATCTTATAAATAGTTTATGATGAAATCAAAGGAGCCTCCTCCACACATTTTTTAGACCTAAAATTTCCAGATTTCTTCTTCTTCTTCCACCAAAAATTTGAGATTTATTCCCCAACCAAAAATCAAAAACAAAAATCAAATGTTTTATTCTTTTTTTTTCAATATAATTTCTTCTAAACATATTTTTTAGAGGAAGTTTTGTTGTTTGATTCAATTTTTGAGACAAATAGAATAATTATTTGTTCTCAAAATTGTTTTTAATCTTTTATTTTGTGTTCAATAAAACTTTTTCATTGATTTTGTTTTGAATCTCTTTTTGATAAAAAATTGATTTTGAGACAAATAAAATAATTGTTTGTCATCAAAATCTAATTTTTATTTGATTTTCTAAAATAAAACTTCAATCCATTTTTTATGAACAAAGTGATTGATTGTTCTTGAAATCATTTTTCTTTATTTTAATCAATAAAAACTTTTTTGATCAAAATCATTTCTTTAGGCAAAGGTATCAATTCTTTGTTCTTAAAGAATTTTTGATCATTTTTTTTCTTGTTTCTTGGAATAAAATTTCAGCATTTTCATCATATTTCACTCTAATATTGTGAATCATCAAACAAAGAAATCGATCATCTTTTACCTTCATCGAATCCGAAACTCTGAGGGTAAACATTCTGGGCTTGTTTTTATTATTTCTTTTGGTTCATATCTAATTTATTTATGTATATTTTATTTTATTGTTTTCATTTATTTTATTTTATTATTTATTTCAGATTTGATTTATTTATTTTGTTTATATATGATTTTATTTTTCTTCACATAAATATTGATTGTTTATTATTTTTAACATGTAATTAATTTATTTCACTTTAATTCATCATTATTTTTAACATGTAATTAATAAATTCATTTTAAATTAATCTTTTTGCCATGTAAATGGTTTATATCATTTGTGAACATATTTAATTAATCATATTGTTCATTTAATTGTTTTCATCATTCTTTAATTGTTTTCATTTATTATTCTTTTCTTTATCATTTTATATATTCTTTGATTCATTTATCTTCATCATCATTGTTATCATGTGTATATTTTCATGCACTAATTAATTAACATGTTTTATTTTATTTACATCACATCATTTAATCATTTGTCATATAATCCATGTTTCTCATTTTATTTTGGTTTGTTAATATTTTTTATTCCATTATCATTCTTTTCATATCATCTTATTTTATTTTAATTTGTTATTCATTATTTTGTATGTTTAATTGATTTAATTACTAACATTATTTTATTTGTATTTTGTTTTATGACTAAACTCATTTTTCGCTTGGGCGTTTTTGCGAGCACATCGGGAGGTCCAAAAAGGCTCATTTGGTTCATAGGTTTATTTTCCTTTATTTGTAATATTTTATTTAATTTTGCCATATAATTTTCTTGTAAAATTCTTTATTTAGGCTCGCTAAAAAGAAAATCACAAAAACGTTTCTATTAATTAACTTGACATTTTTTCTAAATAAAAGGGGACCAATGTCCTAGTTTTTCATACCCAAATAAATCATAACATCAAAACTGTTTCATAATAAATATGCATGCGAGGACCAATGTTCTCACTATTAATGAATAACCCGTTTTATGCATGCCTTTCACCTTTATAAATGGGAGTTGTATTCCGCTCCTAGTGTTATTGTAATTTATTTTTAAATGCTTTATTTTGGATTTTGCTTACATTTACCGCTTTTGATATGAATGATTGCGCCTTTAATTTAAATTGCATTGTGTGGAAAGTTGATGAAACAATGAATTCAAAACTTAATTATAATATTAATCAAGGTATAAATAAATGAGAAGTCCCGAACCAGCTCTGGTCTTTGGGCTCAAGAGGTTAGAGGTTATCCTCCAAGATACTTCTTGTGTCACGAGGCTTTAGCGTTAATCCTAGGTTCCTTCGGCTGGCCCAAAATGGATACTAAGCGCAGTCTTAGGCTCTCTGAGGCGAGAGAAACTTTCCCAATGTTCTATTGGGTGGCGACTCCATGAAACCTCCTTGTTGCCCAACATAGACGCACTTGCGATTTATTGCAAGCTGTCAATGGACCCACATGCGGGCGGTCGAAGGGGCGGCCGCGGGGATCTGGCGCGCGTCACAGTGGCGACTCCACTGGGGACATACTCGAGACTTCGATTCGAAAGTACCTTGATTAAAAATCATAATTGAGTTTTAATTTAAAAATTTTATCTTCTTTCAAAACTGCATTGCATCTCATTAGAGCCTTAGATCTATGCTAGTTTGGTCCCTCTTTTAGCCCCGGTGCGTTCCCGAAGCACGACCTCATTTTCACTCAATTTGGGGAAGTGTTAAGGATAATCACCAGCCCAAGCCTCGTACTATCATGGTATATTAAATGGTGACTCGATCGGTCGTTACGCTCGTGATGAGCTAGACCCGTCGGCAGGGATCATGCTTGGGTAGCCCTAAAGTAACACCACCCTTTGACTAAAGCTCATGTAATGGCAATAGATACTTCCCTTAGGTGATATGAACCGTAATACCTTGCTTGCTATGTGGATCATTTTGTATTGGACAAACCCAAATAATTTGATTGGTCACCTAATCAAAGGCTTTCATGCCCCGATAGGCCCATGTCAACTTGTTCGGGCTGCCTAAATAGATAATGATCATAACCCATGTGCTTGCACATTAGATAAGAGATGTTATGATGACGGTTTTACACCGAGCACCATACGCATCCATTGGGCTCCCCGCTAACCCATGGATTAAGCCCACCTAGGAAAGAGACCGCATTACCTCGTGTGTGGGAGTAATAAGGTTGGAAGGATCTACTTACTTGCATGTGATTGTAAATGTTGCATAGCTCACTATCATGCATTGTATATGTAATTCATGCATCATTCTAACAATCTAATTTTTTCAGCCATCATAGATTCATCTAAGTGGACTAGAGGTTCCGACGGTCGGTTAATAAGGACAAATTTGCTCTTTGAGTTGCTAGAATTTGTGTCTGACGGGGATTCTGAGCTACTCTCATCCCGTGAGTCCTCTCTAAAAATTATCAATGGCAGAATTACCACGGGAGACTGGTGCTTTGACAATACAGGACCTAAATAAGAGGCTCGACGATTTTGAGAGGAAGATGTTAACCATGATGGAAAATATCGCCTCTCAAGTAGCATCAAATTTCAAGCAACTGCCTACAGCCTCTTCTGTTAAACCGTTTGAATCACCTGTCAAGGAAGAGACTCCTATAGCATTCACTACAGTACAACAGCCAGATTTTGAATTCAGAGCAATAACACTTATTGAGCACAAGAAGACCCTTGACGTGAAGGGTGATATCGTGGGAGAGGAAGAGGATGAACCCATAATTCCATGGACTATCATGAATGAAGTACCCAAGGGAGAGGATGGTGCAGTAAAGGAGATAGAACGAGGGGTTAAAAATCGTAAAACTCAGACCATGGCTATTATGGAGAATTTAGTTGTGGTGCCACCTACTGGACAACAGTCTGCTGCTCTTACCGAATTGCAAGAAGAGTATGATTCGCCTAAGGAAGTGCACCTACCACCAAATGGACCTGGAGGAGAGTCACTCGTTGCTATATCACCCGAGCGAAAAGGCAAAGGGCATGTTTCAGAGAATGACCTTCTAGCAGTGACACGGGGCCTGAAAAGAAGGATGGATGTCCTCGAAGAAGAAATTTCAAAGTCTAAACTTGCAATTACCCTGGCCGCCCGGGAGGAAGTCTCTATGGACCTAAAGAATGGGAGTCAACCGGATAGGTGTGACATCTGTGCCGGCACTCAAGGGATAAAGGAAGCATCAACGGTTAGAACAACTCAGAAAGGTCATCTCAGCATGGACGAATCTTTTCCTCAAGTAGGGGATGGGGACCTGCGCTCATGGTTAGCTAGCCCAGCCAGAAATCGAGGGCATAGGAAATGTCGTCGGCACGCTAGATATCTGAGGAGTGATAGCCAAACCCCAAAGTTTCATGTACAGGACCTTGTTATTGGCAAGCAACCGGTCGCCCTTGAAGGAGGGGGCAACGTCATTGAGGGTAATAATCAGGAAAGCTCAAGTCTCGACGATAACAGCGTGGGGGTTGTTGGGACTACTAAGGTTCCGAACATAGGAACTACTCAAGGCTCTTATACCATTTGTGAAAAGCCTTTATCTGAGCTCCTTTTCTATTTCATCGATAAAGGGAAACTACAACCGAAACCTGCAAGACCTGCCAAGAGCCAAGGATTCCCTAGTCACCGATCGAATTTGTATTGTGCCTACCATCAGCATACTGGGCATAAGACAGATAGATGCCGAATTCTAAAAAATCTTATTCAAGGTCTCATTGATGAGGAAAGGATGGGGCAAGAGAATGGTTCCCGGGGGTGATAGACTGTCGGCTACAGCATCCATGTTGGCGAGAAAGAAAAGATGTTAGCTATTTAGATGCTCTATTTATTTTTGAACTATCTAATGATAATGTTTTAACTCTACTTTTATGAAATAAAAGGAATGCTTTTGTGTTTTTGTTTATTTGTGTGATATTTCTTGTGATTTCACTGTGCATAATCATGATTGACATTTATTCAATTAATGCTATTTCGTTTAATCCCAAAACTTGGGAGAACCCAAAGAAAATCTTGATAGCATATGTTATGACTCTTGAAGAGAGATTGAAACTTGAGAGAAGAAAAAAAAATGAAATAAAAAAGTCTTTGCCTGGATCAGTGAAGACATGGTAGAAGATGATTATGAAGCCACTAAGCATGCTATGCCAAAATCATGGACAGGTGCCACAGAAGCTCAGAAGACTCAAGCCCAAGTGGGTAAAAATGGTTGAAAGGAGAGATCCGCAAGTAGAAACAAGACCTAATTTCTTTTTGAAACACAACGCCAAACTAGGTTGGCCAATGGCATCCCGATGGTTAAAAAGAAAAGTGCGTGTATGTGTAAACTTCAGGATTTGAGCAAAGCTTGCTAAAAGAAGGAAAAATTTGCGGCCAAGCTTTATCCAAATCTCGCGGGTATACACATACCTGCACCTTGTCACTCTATTTGGCTACTGAAAGGAACCAGAAGACTGATTCGCAAGTTATCCACCCAGTTAATTCATGTAAAGGATGTGCAGTACGAGAGGAAAGCTAATGACATGCAGTTGAGATGCTAGATAGGAAAAGGCCAAGAAGATTATGAAGGAGACCCATGCAGGGGCTTGCAATCAAAAATCTTTACACGTATCACATTTTATTCCTCGAGGCATGAGGTAAAAATAATACATGTCGAATCACTTAAATCTTAAAGGGCAATCATGGGAACGATGCTACAGCAGTTAAACACATCAGACGATATTGGGACAGTCATAGAAACAGTTTTGCAGCAGCTAAGCACATCAGACTAAAATAGGTTATGGGGTTATTATTGCAGTCATATCGATCAGGAAATAATTTACTTAATCATTCGGGAAGAAAGTCAGAAAGCACCTACTGAAAATAGTGAGATTTGGTATTCAGGAAAATAAGACCAAGTATTCCAGATGAACGAAGTAAGTTTAGGCTAGCAAACGAAGACTTGTTTGTTCTTGAAAAGTCATTATCCCAGGAAACAGCGTTTCGACAAACAGTAAAGGAAGCAAGTTCGATGAAGCAGTCAGCCTCAACAAACCCGAGAAGGTCCATGGTAAAGACTAAAAATAAAAAGAAGAGAATAAATGCCCCGCGGGTCGAAAACCGAAAAAAGGCGGCCTTGCTAAAATTGGGCGCCTCGTCAGGGTGAAAACCGAAAAAAGGCACCCTGGTCAAAAATTAGAGGCTCGAGAGAAAATATCCAATCAGGAAAACCCGAGAGGGCTGATTGGAAACAGGAGTCTAATGCTTTCAAGATCCATTCTGAGATTAAACGTAATTTTGCATTTTGAATCTATGTTAAATCGTGATCATGTACGGAGAAATCATACCAAAATGCACACAATTTTTTCAAATGCATAAAGCAGAAGTAGTTTTAACTCATCATTTCCTAGTTCTTTTATAAAAAGAAAGATGTCATTCATTATTAAGTGTATAAAATCTAACTGGCTATAATTTGCTTCTACTCTCGCCGACCAGATACCCAAGCCGTTGAGTTTTATTATCTACCGCGAGGTTATGTATCCTTTTTTTTTCGCAGGCACTTATGGAAGCAAGGATGTAGTCTCTGACCCACAATATGACAATTTTGGGAAAGCAATTGTGTCCAGGGGCTGTGGTACTCAGGAGTGAAAGCCGAAGACAAGATACTGAGGAAACCTTGACAATAGTTCTAATTTTTCAAGTCGTCTCAAAACAAAAAACAAAAAAAAAACAAAAAAAAAAAGAAAAAAAGCCGTTAGAGTGAAAACCGTAACTGGCGCTCTAAGCAAAAACTAGGCGAAAGGATAGGGCGAAAACCTGAAAACAGGCAGTCTGTCCTTCAAAAAAAGAAGAAAGAGAAAAGCCGCTGGATTGGGTTGGGTCCATTCCAGGCAAAAAAAAAATAAGGCACAGGGTTATGTGAAAATCCACAAAGGACGCATCTCCCACTAAGAAAAGCTAGTGTGAAAATCCACAAGGGACGCACTACCTTCAATTAATGACTACAGGTACCGGATGAGAATCTCGCAATCCCAAAGGGCATGAAATTCAAAAGCAGCTCAAAAGGCATCAATTATATCGCAAATCGCAGCTAGCCCGGCATCATCTTTAAGTTCACATAGTTGAATTTTTATCCTGCATTCCTGCATTACTCATGCATTTCACTTGCATGCTCACCATTTTTGCATAGTTTAGTTTCCTTATTTTGCAGAAAGAAAGGCTTGAGGCGGACACCGGCAAAAGCCGAGTGATGACATCGGTCAAATCATCAATCAAAACCTCAACTCATTCATCAATCCAGACATCGATCAAAACATATATCCAAGCCTCAACTCAATCATCAATCCACATACCAGCTTAATCATCAATCCAAGCACCATCCAAAGACTTCTCAGGGAGCAGCAAGTCAAAGACTTCTTAGGGAGCAGCAAATCAAAGACTTCTCAGGGAGCAGCAAATCAAAGACTTCTCAGGGAGCAGCAAACCGAAGACTTCTCAGGGAGCAGAAAATCAAAGACTTCTCAGGGAGCAGCAAACCGAAGACTTCTCAGGGAGTAGAAAATCAAAGACTTCTCAGGGAGCAGCATACCGAAGACTTCTCAGGGAGCAAAAAATCGAAGACTTCTCAGGGAGCAGAAAAATCGAAGACTTCTCAGGGAGCAGCAAACCGAAGACTTCTCAGGGAGCAGCAAACTGAAGACCTTTCAGGGGGCAATGAACTGAAGACCTCTTAGGGGGCAAACGATAAGTAAACCGAAGACTTCTCAGGGAGCAGCAAACTGAAGACCTTTCAGGGGGCAATGAACTGAAGACCTCTCAGGGGGCAATAAACCGAAGACTTCTCAGGAAGCAGCTAACTGAAGACCTCTCAGGGGGCAAACGATCGATGAAACGAAGACCTCTCAGGGGGCAATCAACCGAAGGGCTCACAAATAGCACCACTTCAACCCACAAGAGGTTGGCACGACCACGGCACTACCAATTCACAGCGGTTAGCACGATGGCGGCACAACCCACAAGAGGTTAGCACGACCACGGCACTACCAATTCACAGCGGTTAGCACGATGGCGGCACAACCCACAAGAGGTTAGCACGACCACGGCACTACCAATTCACAGCGGTTAGCACGATAGCGGCACAACCCACAAGAGGTTAGCACGACCACGGCACTACCAATTCACATAGGTTAGCACGATGGCGGCACTACCCACAAGAGGTTAGCACGACCACGGCATTACCTGTTACAACCAAAAGACAGCAACAGCTATCATCATAACTCCATCCAGCAGGAAGATTGCCGCGTCAGGTACGCGTTACTTTCCTTTTCCTGAATTTTGGCTCACCTAGGCACCCATGCACTAGCCTCTCCAAAATTGGGGGCAACTGTAGACACCGGGTCCCGAGTAGCCTTGATCAGGATTACCCAATGATGATAATTGCCTTCACAGGCTTAAAAGGTTAAAAGTGATGGTTTTCTCATCAAATTTTCATTTTAGAGTGAAAAATTAAAAAATAATAAAAAAGATTTAAAAAAATTAATTTTGAAAAATGGGGGCTTAAAATTATGGTGTTTTTAGTCAATTTAAAATTTAAAAAAATAGAAAAAATAAATTAAAAAAAATAAAAAAATAAAAAAAAATTTCGGACCGCGAGTGTCGGGCGCGGCAGCGCGCAGGCGCGCTGGCGCCCAGCACGCGGACGCCCAGGCACCCAGCGCACTGGGCGCGATTTGGCGACGCGCTGCGCGCCGCACCGCGAGCCTCTGCGCGCGATTCCCGCCCGAGCTCCGCGCTGATTTCGCCCGCCTGGTCGCCGCGTGAGTCCCCGTCGCTCTATAGCGACGGGCGGCGTCCCTCTAGCGACGGGCGGCGTCCCTCTAGCGACGGGCTTCTGGCCGTCGGTATAGGGTCTGTTACCCTATTTTCCATTTTTTCAGCCTTTTTTCCGATTTTTTCACCCAAAAATCCGTTTTTTATCCCATTTTTTTGGGGTTTTTGACTTCAAATTAAATTCTAAAATATTTTTTTAGGTAATTAAATAATAAAACTTGATTTTATCATTAAAAATAAAATAATTTTGGGTTAAAATAGGTTTTTTTCCTTAATTAAATTAGGGCAACCTATTTTATCTTATAAATAGTTTATGATGAAATCAAAGGAGCCTCCTCCACACATTTTTTAGACCTAAAATTTCCAGATTTCTTCTTCTTCTTCCACCAAAAATTCCAGATTTATTCCCCAACCAAAAATCAAAAACAAAAATCAAATGTTTCATTCTTTTTTTTCAACATAATTTCTTCTAAACATATTTTTTAGAGGAAGTTTTGTTGTTTGATTCAACTTTTGAGACAAATAGAATAATTATTTGTTCTCAAAATTGTTTTTAATCTTTTATTTTGTGTTCAATAAAACTTTTTCATTGATTTTGTTTTGAATCTCTTTTTGATAAAAAAATGATTTTGAGACAAATAAAATAATTGTTTGTCATCAAAATTTAATTTTTATTTGATTTTCTAAAATAAAACTTCAATCCATTTTTTATGAACAAAGTGATTGATTGTTCTTGAAATCATTTTTCTTTATTTTAATCAATAAAAACTTTTTTGATCAAAATCATTTCTTTAGGCAAAGGTATCAATTCTTTGTTCTTAAAGAATTTTTGATCATTTTTTTTTCATGTTTCTTGGAATAAAATTCCAGCATTTTCATCATATTTCACTCTAATATTGTGAATCATCAAAGAAAGAAATCGATCATCTTTTACCTTCATCGAATCCGAAACTCTGAGGGTAAACATTCTGGGCTTGTTTTTATTATTTCTTTTGGTTCATATCTAATTTATTTATGTATATTTTATTTTATTATTTTCATTTATTTTATTTTATTATTTATTTCAGATTTGATTTATTTATTTTGTTTATATATGATTTTATTTTTCTTCACATAAATATTGATTGTTTATTATTTTTAACATGTAATTAATTTATTTCACTTTAATTCATCATTATTTTTAACATGTAATTAATAAATTCATTTTAAATTAATCTTTTTGCCATGTAAATGGTTTATATCATTTGTGAACATATTTAATTAATCATATTGTTCATTTAATTGTTTTCATCATTCTTTAATTGTTTTCATTTATTATTCTTTTCTTTATCATTTTATATATTCTTTGATTCATTTATCTTCATCATCATTGTTATCATGTGTATATTTTCATGCACTAATTAATTAACATGTTTTATTTTATTTACATCACATCATTTAATCATTTGTCATATAATCCATGTTTTTCATTTTATTTTGGTTTGTTAATATTTTTTATTCCATTATCATTCTTTTCATATCATCTTATTTTATTTTAATTTGTTATTCATTATTTTGTATGTTTAATTGATTTAATTACTAACATTATTTTATTTGTATTTTGTTTTATGACTAAACTCATTTTTCGCTTGGGCCTTTTTGCGAGCACATCGGGAGGTCCAAAAAGGCTCATTTGGTTCATAGGTTTATTTTCCTTTATTTGTAATATTTTATTTAATTTTGCCATATAATTTTCTTGTAAAATTCTTTATTTAGGCTCGCTAAAAAGAAAATCACAAAAACGTTTCTATTAATTAACTTGACATTTTTTCTAAATAAAAGGGGACCAATGTCCTAGTTTTTCATACCCAAATAAATCATAACATCAAAACTGTTTCATAATAAATATGCATGCGAGGACCAATGTTCTCACTATTAATGAATAACCCGTTTTATGCATGCCTTTCACCTTTATAAATGGGAGTTGTATTCCGCTCCTAGTGTTATTGTAATTTATTTTTAAATGCTTTATTTTGGATTTTGCTTACATTTACCGCTTTTGATATGAATGATTGCGCCTTTAATTTAAATTGCATTGTGTGGAAAGTTGATGAAACAATGAATTCAAAACTTAATTATAATATTAATCAAGGTATAAATAAATGAGAAGTCCCGAACCAGCTCTGGTCTTTGGGCTCAAGAGGTTAGAGGTTATCCTCCAAGATACTTCTTGTCTCACGAGGCTTTAGCGTTAATCCTAGGCTCCTTCGGCTGGCCCAAAATGGATACTAAGCGCAGTCTTAGGCTCTCCGAGGCGAGAGAAACTTTCCCAATGTTCTATTAGGTGGCGACTCCATGAAACCTCCTTGTTGCCCAACATAGACGCACTTGCAATTTATTGCAAGCTGTCAACGGACCCACAAATGCCCCGATCGCCCACGTGCGGGCGGTCGAAGGGGCGGCCGCGGGGATCCGGCGCGCGTCACTGTTAGTGTGTGAGTGCAGTTACTATATGTTACATGTTGGCTCCGTTTGGGTTATATAAGTCGACCCCGTTTGGGTCCATATGATAAGAGACTCTGGTCTCCAGTATACATGATTATATATGATTTATGACCCATGTCTCTACATGCTTGGATACTGTGTCCTATCAGTATCATTGGTACCCATGTCCACTAGATAGTGAGTAATCAGGCTATTACATGAAACTTTTACAAGAGGCTTTTATTTGTGGCTATTATGTATGGCTATTATATGTGTTCCTAGTGATATGGATATGGATATATGTTACATGATTATGGATATGTATTTGAATATGATAAGATATGCTCTGATCCTTGTAGATGCATATGAATATTTATATGAGTATGAGTGAAATATTGTTTACATGTTTGATTACTTTGATAAGTCTATAAGTTGTTATTATAGTTATTTCCATATGTATATATATGTTGTTTTCTTCCTCCCCACTAAGCGTTATCGCTTAGCACGGGTTGTTTTCCAGTATAGGTGGCAGGTACAGTTTGGAGTCGAACATCTGCAGGTCGGCCACTAGAAGTCTATAGTTAGAGTTCTTTTTGTCTTCCGCTATAAGTTTTGTATATGGATTTTGATTTTGGAAATGTAATTTTGTAAAGGAACGATTTTTTTGTATATGTTAAATGTTTACAATCTTTTTATAAAACGATATGATCATGTATGGATTTGTTATCTTTCGATTAAATGTATTTACTTTTCTTACCTTAATTGAGTATATGTATATGTATCTCTGTATGTTTATGTATTTGTACGCGTAGCGCTCCAGTATCCTTCCAAGGTGGATATCGGAGTGTGACATCACCTCGCCGATGAACCTACACGGATTGAAAACCCATGCTAAGCGATAAGGTTTAGCGGAGAAACATTGACAAAGTGTATACAATATTCAAGCACACATATATATATAGGTAATGACCATTGATTAAACATAGTGTGTATGGCACCGTTCGCATTTCACGTATATACACATAACGTGCTTACATCATCATAGATAGTACACTATTAGTAGTTATAAGGCATAATAATAAGTTATAACACTTTGCCTATCAACTCATGATAGGATTATGCCTTGCAAAATAACTGTATTATATCACATCGCATCATGAATACATATTCATACATATATCCATATCACATATACAAACATATTCATTGAATAATTTCTTTTATTATTAAGCCTTGCCTGCATTTCAATGAAGCGGATAATCGGGTGTCGTATTTGTAATCGAGAGTACGATAAATTCTATTGAATCAGAATATACACATTGTAACACCCCAACTCATACGTGGGCGTACCCATCTGCAAGGGAGTAGGAAGCCGTACGAGTAGGTGTGTTACCGGACAAAAGCGAGACAAAGCATACTAAAATACGGAAGAATTTAAAACTTGAGGAGTAGATTTGGACATGCATACTTCGCAAAATGCGCATACACTAAGCAAAAGCGTACAGTTGTGAAAGCTTACAAGCACACAACAGAAGTTATTCTCAAAACATCGCTATACAAATATTTACATGGCCCAGAATATTACATAAGTATCTTTACATATTATTACATATACATATTTTACAGAATTACAAAATCCAAAATAAAGAAGCTGGACAAAAACCAAAACTCCTAGCTCCTATGTGGCCAACCCTTGCAGATGTGAGACTCGAACCGGACCAGACCTGCCACCTGCACGGGAAAAAGAACCCGTGCTAAGCGATAACGCTTAGTGGGGAAAACAAATATAATAATATGGATGGCCATTCACAATGGTCGTCGAGGCATAACACACACAAATCTCATACACACATAGTTCTTACCGAGAAATATATATGCTTACATATAATAGTTGTGCATTCAAATGTTTCTTATCATATTCATATACTTATATGTACGACACAAACCAAATCAACCTCACCATACAAGATGTAAGTATATTCATGCATAACTACATATAACTTCACATGCGTGCACCTACCTATACATGACATGTCAGTATCATTATACTTATATGCTAATACTTGTATCGTTATACCAGTACAGGTCCTCATATGCATACATTTACTGAACACATTGGGGAATCAAGCTTTTGAAAGTACATCATGCATAGATACAGAACAATTTAATCATGCAATTATCCTGCCAAAATAACCATATACCAGTCCCGAAACTAGTACTCTAACTGTTCACACCATATTGCCCAAAAATTCCTAAGCAAAACTCATTAGAGTCTACTCATACCACAATCATACTACAACACATATATACTAACTGAGAGCATAGGTACATAATCACAATACCATCACACTTCCGTTGCGCAACATTAATCTTTAACATAAGCAACTATACGATATTGCATTCCAATCACGGTATTCCAGAGAGCCAATAAATCTGCACTTATTAATTCACATATCTATAATCATAACTGATCAGAACCGCATGCTTATAAACACAACATAACAAATCATACACCTGCTGACTCACAATAGTGGATAAGGAGTACTGAATGGTACCTTACGGGTACGAATCGAACACATAATATAATGTACCATACAGGTACAAGTCGGAAGGCAACATTTCATTGAACAGGACCTTAAACAAGATCCATACACATACACATAATAGGGGTTCGCGAGGAACCATTCGGGGACCTGATCAGGGTCCAAATCGTTCAAAGGGGCGCTGCAGCTACACATATATAAACTCTATTAGGCATGCCTAACTATCCACTAGACTGACTCTCGCAGGTCATGCGTAATACAAATCATGTTTCACATCATGGTGCATAATTTAACATATCATATTCATATAATTCATAACACTGTCCATGCATAACACATCCAATTGTATTAATATACTTCATAAAATAGTCCAAGTATAAACCTAAAGGTATCACAAGTTCGGAATTCAAACATTGGAATCACAAAAGAAAACTCAATTTAGAAACCAGGGAGTGTCGCGATCGCGACGGATGTCGCGCTCGCGACAGAGGCGACTTGGCACCCTGTCGCGATCTCGCGAGGGAACTAGGGCATCTCGCTGTCGCGCTCGCGACAGTGAGCTGCTAACCCAAACCATTCGGTAATCGAACTCTCTGTCGCGCTCACGACATGTGTCACGCTCGCGACAGAGGCTCTGCGGCACGGCTCAGCGGAGAGCTCGGACATGTGCGAGGGCTGCTTTCACCGGGCTCTGTCGCGACCTCGTGATGGTGTTGCGCTCGCGACAGAGTCGGGAATTTCAACCCTTGCCCAGAAATTTGCAGGACGTTCCCTCTTCACAACACCCAAACTCAAACCAACATTGAAGCATCAACTTAGCTCATCTCCAACAAGCCACACATCATTGACAACATAAACACAACATCCACACCAAGAATTCCAAAATAAATCATGTCACAAATAATATCCATTTACATAATCTATAATGTCAATACTATTTGCCAATCATCACCCTTGCATCCATGTTTATATGCATTCAAAAATACAGTACATCATGCTTAGGTTACTCATGAGATCTACACATATCAACACTCATCCATAAACCAACCTTCACAGAGTTATATCTATTACTATTCACTAGCTAGATCATCACTCTTAATCATACTCATAAGTTCTTCCAAAGACAACTACTTATATACCTATTTAATTACCCTAAACATGCATAATAAGCTGAGGGCAAAGGTAGGGGATTGAACCGGGTCAACCAAGGGCTCAAACATTAAGAAGAAAAACCTTTTTCAAGATTTTCTATCGCGAGGTCTTGACCCTATCGCGATCGCGACAGAGGCTCGCCTCAGATGCTGAAAAAAAAAACTGCTTAATGGCCTTAACTTGTGTTGCCCAAACCAACCTCTAAATTTCCTTTTTAGCCAAAGCTTCCTTCTTGACAAATGTTCCCTAGGATGTTAACGTTCAAATACAACAAATTTCAGATCAATTGGACATCTATAGATTCATATAGGATCTAAACAACCTATAGATCTCCCCTAAACCCGGCCAGAGAAGATAACTCTACTTCATGACCACATTTGAGATCCTTAACGGTCAAATTAGCTCAAATCTATTTCTGAGACATTTGTAGGAATATATCTTTTCTTTCAAATGGCACTGGTTTCATATCCATTGGAGTTCTAAAACTCACAATACGACCTAATAACCAAAGAATGGTCAAGTGCATTCTAACCTAGTTTTCACCCACAAACCTACTCACATGCACCAATAAATAAATTAAACCAACACTCACTACCACCATCATATATCATCAATAATACATTCAAGAAACTTATAATACACATAAATATACTAAAATTCATACATAAAATGGAAAGTTTCCCAAACCTGGAAATCGAAGATCCAAAGTCACTTTCTAGCTTCTATCTACAATTTTTTCCTTTCCCTTGAGTTTCCCCTTGTTACCACCAACTTGCACAAACCAAAACCCAGAAAATCACTCAATCCAAACTCTAACATATGCCAATAAAAAGCAAATAAAGAAGGAGAATAACCACACACACACACAAGCCAAGTTAACTCTTACCTCTCCAATCTTGCTCTAATACTCACCCAAAACCACCTCTAAACAATCACCACATCCAGCCAAAAGAGAAACAAGAAGGAAGAGCAAAGAATGAGGAAAGGAAGAAGAAGAGGAGGGCGTGAGAGAGGGAGAACGGGAATTTCCAATTCATGTGCTTTCTCTCTCTCTTTTCCCCTTTCCTTTCCCATTAATTGCTTCCTATCCAAATCCAAATGGCCACTTCCCATTGGTCCAAATAGTTCACTTTGACTTTCTATTCAAGTCACCATACACACCCACACACTCAATCACTTCTCATAAAAATATCCTACATCTTTAGTTTCATACCCATAATCCACTTGATAATTACTTCTCTTATGTAAATATCTCTAAGGCACCATGCTCATAAACCACACAATAAAATCTCTTAGTTCACATACATCCTACTACCATACACTACAAACACACCATAATAATTCCTTCACTTAACTTATTTAATTAATTTCTTAGCAAATAAATCCTTATTATCCATATCACTCAAGTACAAATTACTGAATTACCCTTCACTTATCCGACTTAGCTTGCCGATTCTGACTAGGCCCGATTTGGGGTGTGACACACATTTATCGCCTTGGCACCTGAGGGTACAGAATTATTCAATATGATATTCAGTAATTCGCCTTAAGGAATCCAAATTGGATTCAAATCGCATTGGTGATTCTAAAGGAATCAGACGCATTTGGCTGCAGCACTCAGACCCTATAGGCATGCCTATCTATCCACTACTTGACTAGCAGGCTAAACATTATTAAGTCCAATTATTAATTCAATCCCTCTTATACCCATAACATGGTATTACACATGAGCAAGACAACATGCTTCATCAAGTACACACACTTATGAGTTATAAGAATAAACTCGCATTCATACAATGTCAACAACCCATCTTATTAAGGTCATAAGATAACTTATAAACTAATGTCAAATAACATTCAAGTCATGGAACCACTCCCTTAATTATGTAATTGCACCCACTATGTTAGTTCATAGTTTGTAGCACTTAATAGTCCTTATTAAATGATGCTAGACTTAGACGATAATTGCTTAAACAATTGTGTAATAATCATGAAGGATTTGGAAATCTGTTGTAAAAATAGGGTACCTCACGATCATAACCACTTTGGTTGCTACCGTGACATACTTCCTTCTCCTTGGCAGAATGTAACTCTTGGTACCTCACTATCACAACCACTTTGGGTGCCACTGTGACATACTCAAATAAGTTAGGCAGAGTGCAACTCTTGGTATCTCATGGTCACAACCACTTTGGTTGCCACCGTGACATACTCAAATAAGTCAGGCAGAATGCAATCCTTGGTATGTCACGGTCACAACCACTTTGGTTGTCACCGTGACATATCAAGTTCATCACGGGCAGAAAGGAACTCATGGTATCTCATGGTCACAACCACTTTGGTTGTCACCATGATATATCATGCTCTACAAGGCAGAATTCAACCCTTGCATATCTCATGGTCACAACCAATTTGGTTGTCACCGTGACATATGCAAAAATGCTAAATCATAGTTGTGCCTTACCAAAATATAGCTGTGCAACTGCTCAAATTCTCCATCAAGCTTAAGGCTTCGAAATCCAATTTATGTATCACAATAAGCATCACCCACACAACTAATTTATGTCCTCATATTCCTTAACTTGCCAACCATTAACAATTATAACACATGTGAGCTTCATCCAAGAACACATAATCACACATTCATCCCATGCTTCAAATGTCCTCTTTACACATTTAGTTATTTAGTTAGGCCATTTAGCATCATACCAATATTTGAACATGACAAGATTTATCCTCACATTCAAATTCATAACAAGCATAATAACACACAACAATAAAAACTCATGGTTTACCAAGTACACCTTAAAATAATATTTCTCAAACCTCAAATCCTTTGCTCCTCTTAAGAAATCACTTGGTGCTTGGCTCACCAACCTTGGCTTTCCCTTTATCCCTCTTAGGTTCTACCACTACAACCAAGACCCATATTTTCCAGAAATGGAAAGTAAGAATCAGAATCTCATTTCTACACAAGAAGAAGATGGAAGAAAAAGGATTTCGGGTAGGATAGTTACTTACCTTCTAACATGAATACATGCACTCACATATGCAACTTTTCTAGTATTCTAAAATGCAGCTGGAATTTCACTTGACAAACTAAAAAGAAATGGAAGAATGTAGAAAAAGAAAAGAAGAAATTACAGAAAAGGAGAGAAAAATGGAGGGGGAAATGTTTAGAGAGAGAGAAGGAAGACAGAAAAATGAAAGAAGAGAAGAAAGCTGCTACCCACATGTAGCCACTCCCAACTACTCTCTCTCCAATATGCACATTCCTAGGTGGCAATTATAGAAATTGACTATGGGCTCTACCATAAGGCTGTCCCTCTAATGCAATTTTGACCTTAGGCCCACTAAACCATCTTAATATAAACTAAGCCCACAACCTCATTAGTCCTAGTTAAGCCCAACAACAAATCTGGTTTCTTTATTCTATTAACCCATGCAAAGGCAAGTCCAGCCCTCTAACAATGTTATGCTCTTTTACACATTATCACTTAGACAAATTTATTTAGGCAATTAAATCCCAATTGAACACACATTAAAATTTTAGATTTTAGAGTTCTACAACACGCTATAAACCAACTCACACAATTAAACACATATTACTCCTAGGGTGACATACGGGCTGTTACAACTTCCCCCTCCTAAAAAGAATTTCGTCCATGAAATTCATATCCGAATCAAAGAGATGAGGATACTGATCTCGCATGATCGCTTCTGGTTCCCACGTTGCTTTTTATATCCCATGATGTTGCCAAAGCACTTTAACCAATGGAACTTCCTTGCTCCGCAGCCGTTTCACTTCACTAGCTAGATTATCTATAGGTTTCTCATCATAAGAGAAATCTGGTTATACTTTCACATCTTGCACTGGAATGATGTGGGATTCATCTAAACGACACCTCTGAAGCATTAACGCATGGAATACATCATTGAGCTTAGACAATGCTGGCGGTAAAGCTAATCGGCAAGCCATCGATCCCACTCTTTCCAATACCTCATATGGCCCAATAAACCTCAGACATAGCTTTCCCTTCTTGCCAAATCTTAACACTTTCCTCCAAGGAGATACTTTAAGAAACACTTTATCGCCCACATAGAACTCAATATCTTTCCTCTTCAAATTCGCATATGATTTCTGCCTATCATTTGTAGCTTGCAACCATTGCTGAATCAATTTCGCTTTTTCTTTCGTATCCCTTATCAATTCTGGCCCAATAACCCTATGTTCAGTCAATTCAGTCCAACAAATTGGAGTTCGACACTTCCCGCCATACAAAGCTTCAAATGGTGCCATACCAATACTCGTTTGATAACCGTTATTATAGACCAATACAAGAAAACTGATTTTGAACGACCAAATCCGGTCGTTAAAATATACAAGTAGTGAAGAAAAATTAATCCGGTCGTTAATTCTTAAATTTTATTGCTATATAACGAGGAGTTTAAATCCGGTTGTTGAAACACTAATATTTCGATCGTTATTACCCTGAAAAACATTGGTGGGACTTCTTGATGGTTTACCTCCAAAATAATGCTTCATTATTTGATAAAAATAAAACACAGAATTGCAATGCCCACATAAAATGGCGCCACTTCAAACCATTTACCTCAAAAAATAACCTAAAATCACAAATTACATTTTCCCATCTGCGAACTTCTTCAGCTCTCCCTCGCATCACCCCCTCCATTGCGCATCCCCCCTCGCAAAGCACCAGGCGCCAGATCTGGTGTCGCCCCCTACTCTTGTCGCCACTCACCGCTACCCCACCACTGGAGATCCGGCTTGCGACTGTCGTTGCCTCACATGCTGTCTCGCTCGCTGTCAGGTGACCGTCGTCGCCTGTCGCAGCCGCCACCGTCGCCAATCACCCCTTGTCTTTTACTCGCCGGTGACTCCTCCCTCTCTCACACTGGTCAGTGTTCTCCATCTTTCTATCTTAAGTTTTTATTTTTGTTTTATTTTATCATCATTTAAAATATGGCCTTCCTCTTCTTTCTTAACAATCTTTTGAAAAATCATGTTTTGTGCATGAGAGTCACTTTGACTATTCAAGTTTTAATGAAAAGGATTAGTATGTTAAAATCAGGGAGTTTAGATTCTTTACTATTTCTAAAAGCTCCTTTTGTGCAGAATTGCCATCTATACTAGCTTTAAGAATGTAATGGCATAAAATGTTATTATTGTCATAAATTTGCAGATCTTAAGGGTAGGACAGATCTTAAGATTCAAGCTCTGGAAGAGGTGGAGAACCTCAGAAGTGAAAGAGCATAGAAGCAGGTACTATTGCGCTGTTGAATTTGCAAAATTGCTATAAGAATCACCTGTATTGTTGTATTCCGCCCTCTTTCATTTGATAAAAGGGTTTGGACATTAAATAACTTTCACGGTAGATAAGTTCTATTTGATATGCAAATTTTCCTGGATTTAATTATTTTCTGTATTATATCTTAAAAAATTGGTGGGGTTCTTCATGTGTTACTGTTCACTTCTATGTCTTTGTTTAAATGCATTTCCTACAGTTCTCAATTCTTTTTGCGTTCTTCAGGTGAACAAGGAATGATAGATGATGCTCAAAAAGTACTGGAAGACTTATATTGAGTTATGGTATATATTTTTGCGCAGGCCAAGCAGACCAGTAGTGACTGCATAGCAAACCATCTGGTAACAGTAAATATCTATCATTTTTTTTCTCTCAGCTGGAAGTGAGCATGCTTGGTTTTCTACTTTCTCCTACTGATTGTAATAGAAATATAAGAAATGAGAATGAGATATAGTGTGTAGGTGTTTTGTTTTACATTTGTTTGTGTCAATTCTGGTTTGTTCCAGCTTTTGTTAAACTGACAGAACAGAGTTCCATCTGATAGTGTTTGAGATAGTTTGATTGCTAACATGTTGAAGTTGTAAGTAAAAAAAAATTGAAAGTTGCATTATGATGTTTCCACCAAGCAGCTTCTTAATTGTTTACATCTGAAGATGCAATATATTAGGGCAAGAAACAGAAAATATGGAAAGTCTGTGTGCTCTACATTTTGACATCAACAACTGAGGATTTGCCTTGCTTTTGTGAATTACTGTTACCAATATGATTTGAATTAATGGCAAAAAAAATTCCAAATTTGTGAATGGGATTTAGCATTACAAGTGATTGGATTTTAGTGTTAGAGAAGTCAAAAGTGGGTGTTTTTTATTTTTTTGATTGAAGACTATTTATGTCAGATTCATCTTTGAAGTAAAATTGCCTTCAACACATTTTGGTATATTGGCATAATGTATTTACCTTATTGTGTTAGAAATAAATGTATCTAATTTTCTTTGCTTTTGTTTTTCTTCCTTGTTTAGTTTTTGTTTATTGAAACACAAAGCAAAAACAAAATTGCAACTTTTGTCTTTTTGAATTATTTTTTTGGTCATTAGATCAATTTAATGAATAAAATAATTAATCAGTTCCATGAATCTCACTTTGCTATAGCATAAGTGGATTATTAACTTATCCATATATATTATACTATATATTCTGCTATTAATAGTAAAAAATAATAATTAATTTTATTTATAGAAGTAGTAAAAGTTACCTTACAATACTGAAACAGGTATTTAAACAAAGACATTGAGTTTGGCCATGGTTACTACACATAATCTTTCAACAGGGACCTGCAATTTTATTATTCAAATAGCTTGACATTCCTCTCTTGTCCACCCCTCATTGCTGTGTTTAGCATTTGTGACAGTATTGACATTTTTGTTGCTATAGGTTTATTTTTGTAGATAAGCTTGGTGTACTATTTATTTGCATGCAATATTTAAGCTTGGTTTATGAATTCAGGTTATTATATCAGTTCATTCAATAGAATTGGAGAGAATTTTATTGATTTACCAGAATGTTGGCTTATATGCTATTGCTAGAATGCTATTTCAGGTGCCATTCAATTTGTTAGTAGTAATTTCCTAAGCTTTAGGTTCTTATTTCAATATTGGCTATTTACCATATCATTTTGGATATCCAAGTAAACTTTCTTTTTTGTTATTTTTTCCCATATGAAACATTGTGGCCACAGATTGATGGATGCTACTTACCTGGTTGTACCACTATATTAGGTCTCCATACATTTTTGCTATTAGTGTTCTTGTTATTATTAAGTATTGCTGACTGTTTAATAACTCCCATCATATTTTTGTGTATGGAATCCCCATCAGTTGTTGAATGATATTGGCTTTAAAACTAAAGTTACTCTCAATGATGCTCTGGTGATTTTAAGGGCATGGAAGGAATCAGATAAACCTTTCAAAGCCAGGTATTATATTACTTTTGTTATTGAAGGTGCTTTGCTAATCATGTACCTTAGGAGTATTCTCAATATGTGTTTATTATCCTGTACGATCTTTTTCTTTTCATTTTACTTGATTGTGATGCTCATATTTTAAGTAAATAAAGATGCCTACATGAATTTGTGAACCATTTTGCTATATTCCAATGATGTCCCTCTGCTTGAATTTCATATACTCATGTTAAGTTCACATTATTTCTCATTGTTGAATCTAATATTTGTTAGTAATTTGCTTCATGTCCTTGAAATGACATTTTCTTGAGCAGCATAGCACAAATGTCCAAATTATACTCATGTATTTGGGATGAAATGGCTGCTTCAAGGAAGCAAGTTTCAGGGGCACTCCATTCTGTGCCATATATTTTTGTTCCATGTGAAATTGGTTAAAGGCATAAGGATCTAGTGTCGGGTGTATTCCCATCTATGGAAGAAGTTTATTGGCATGATCCAACTGGCTCTATTGACCTTATGAAGGAGATTCATTCTCAGCATGACTTAACCAATGTGCCACGGCATCCCTTAATACGGGCATTGTGCAATGTCTATGCAAGTCTTTATGACATTTTTGTTAAAGAGTGTGGAGTGCATTCTTGCTGTGGATATTTTGATATTTTGCATTAGTTTCTTCACATGTTATATTATTGGTATTAATTTTTTTTTTATGTATTTTTATTTCTCTTTTTCTTTGTTGCTCTTTTTAGGTCCTGCCTGGTAAATATCGGTGAAGCTGCTGCTAGTCTTGAGGTTCATTTTGCATTATTCTAAAGAATATAGGTGAATAGAAAATGGTATAGATAGGGGTTATTTTTCTGAACAAACTAGTATATAATAGATAGAATGTCAAATAATTTTGAAATATCGATATATTTTGTAACTAATATTTTGTAATTTATGAAAAGACTATTTATTATAATTTTGGACATATATGTATGTGTGAATGATGTGTATAGGTAATATTCAAATAAAATATTTTATTTATTTTGAAAATTTAATATTAGTGACCGAATTTCCTTTTAACGAAGAAAAATGCCGTTGATTAAAAAAAATCATTAACGATCGCAATTCCTTTTTTTTAAAATGAAATACATATAACGAAAAAAAAATTCGATCGGTAAAAGATATTTTTAACGACCGAAAATCCCTTCGTTGGAAGTGAATACAATTAGCGAAGAGAAAATCCGATCGCTAAAAGATATTTTTAACGACCAAAAATTTTTTCGTTGAAAGTGAATACTTTCAGCGAAGGGAAAATCCGGTTGCTAAAATGTATTTTTAACGACCGAAAATCCTTTCGTTGAAAGTGAATACAATTAGCGAAAGGAAAATCCGGTCACTAAAAATCACTATTTAACGACCGAAAATATTCCGGTCGTTAAAAATATTAATGACCAGATTCAAAATCCGGTCATCTATACTTTTAACGAAGGGGCTTTTACCGACTGGATTTTTCGGTCGTTAAAAGTTTTTAACGACCGGATTTTGACTTTTAACGACCGGATTTCCCTTTGTTAAAGGGCATTTTTCTTGTAGTGGAACTCTATTAATGGAGTGTGCATATCCCAACTCTTCGAGAAATCAAGCACACATGCCCGAAGCAAATATTCCAACACTTGAATCACCCTTTCCGACTGTCCATCGATTTGCAGGTGGAAAGCCGTACTGAAATTCAACCTTGTGTCCAAAGCAGCTTGCAAACCCTTCCAGAACTTTGAGGTAAACCTCGGATCTCTGTCAGAAATAATGGATAGAGGGATGTCATGCAGCCTAACAATCTCCTTCACATATAAATCAGTCAACTGATCCATTGAGTAGTCAAGCCAAATCGGTAAGAAATGAGCTGACTTCGAAAATTGATCCACTACTACCCATACAGAATTGTGTTATCTTGACGTCATGGGCAAACCCGAAACAAAGTCCATAGTTATGTTATCCCACTTCCACTAAGGAACTGGAATGGGACTCATACGGATCAACCAACCACTAAGGACCCTTTGAAGATGCCAAGTGGTCCAATCACAAGAGGGCGAGCTAAGAAACTGAAGATGGCTATGACAGCATATGTACAAGGCTTGGTTACTCCAGAACTACATGAAGATGCCTTTAAGAAGTGTCAAAGAGAACTTGAAGGAGGCATTCACAAAGTACTTAGCCTTTTAGAAGTTTGTGATGGAATTGGGCCAACTTAAGTTATTTTTGGGTTTATACAACTTTGGGCTTTAATTGTACAAGTCATGTGCTTCATTTAAAAGTCACATGACTCATTTAATTAGTGACTTAATGGGCTAGATGTTTTTGGGCTTTCTTTAATGGGTTTATTTTAGTTAGTTGGGCTTTTAGTTAATATTTGTTAGTGGGCTTGTAAATTCGGCCAAGACTTATTCAAAGTATTAGTTTTATTTTAAGCTTTGTTTGGACCCTTGTAAATGGGCTTATTTAATTGATTAGCCCATTAGGAATTCAGCCTACCTTAGTAAAAGGCCTCATTATGGTTTTTTTTTAGGTTATTTGCTAGCTAGGGTTAGCCACCCTATAAATAGAACAAGTTATATTAAGATTTTCAGATTTGAATAATATTCATTGGCATAGCCGAATTATCTTGCTTAGATTGAGAGTGAATTGTTTTCTTTTCTATTGCATGAAGAATTTGATTAACTTATCAATTGTTTGATTGTGGTGTTTTTCAGGTTCTTTAATTTTCGATTATTTGCGTTTCCATTCACATGTTTATTGGGGGTTCAATAGGGAGGGTGTTTATCTAATTTTGCTTTGCTATTCGAATCGTATGTGTGGGTTTGTAGCTCGTTAGCTATTGGGTTCCGCATCATTTGGTATCAGAGACAAAGTTAAGGTAAATTCCTATTTATCTTAGTGTTAGGTTTGCGTATTCTTTTTCTTGAATTCTAGTTGTTTATGCTGAATTAGGTTGCATTAAGTTTCTTAGTTAATTGTGTTTCTTTGTGTGCTTAAATTAGCCTTTTCTTTTCTTACCTTTACCTTGAATTCGTGAAATGGCCTAGAACCGAAATCTTGAACATCCTTAGTTTGAATCCGAATCCTTGTAGGAGAAGATTAGAGATTAGTTTGATGTTTTGAAAAAAAAAATAGAAATTTTCGAAAAGCCATAACTTTTGACTCAGGTGTCCGATTTGCTATTATAATATGTTTTCGAGAAGGGAATTTCGAGCCCTACAATTGTTACATGGGCTAAGCCCTATGTAACTGCCATTTTCGGTCCACAAAAATGATGTTTAAGCCTCCATTTTTCACTTTGAAGTTTTTGCATTTTAAAAAGGAGCTTCAGAAAAATGAATTTGTATTCTGATCACATTGGGCTTGAGGCATTTGGTAGTTTATATTGTGGTTGTTATTTATTTTATTAAAAAAATGAAAAAAAAAAGAAAAAAGAAAAGAAAAGAAGAGAAAAAAAAAACGTGAAAAAAAGAATAGAGGAGGAGAAAAGGGTAGGGAGTAGATTCGGCCAAAGGGAGTATATTTATAGCAAAAGGGAAAATTCAATTCCATTAATAGGTGGGAAAACTTAATCCTAAGTGCTTGAGGATTAGAGGCAGCAATTAATCCTTTTCTAAATAGAGATAGGAATCCTTTAAGTAATAGGAAAAAAATTAATCCTATCTGTTTTTGGAATAGGAAAACTTAATCCTAAACCACCTTTGATTATTATTATCCAATTCGAATAAGGATTCATTTGTGCTACCATTTGCTTATCATTTTTGGTAACATTTTCCTATCATTTGCTAACCATTTTAGGTAACATTTGCTATCCATTTTGGTAACATTTTCCTATCATTTGCTATCCATTTTTGGTAACATTTTGGTACCATTTTTGCTGTCATTTTTACACCATTTTGGTATCATTTGCCATCTTTTTTTTTCTACCATTTTGCCATCATTTGCTTACCATTTTGGTAACATTTTTACCATCATTTTTACACCATTTTATATCATTTTGACATCATTCTTCTACCATTTTGCCATCATTTTGCACACAACTTGACACATTTATTAGAGCTTGATACACCATTCGGCCTATTCATCATTTTGGCTCTAAATTGAATTGTCTTGAGTGCATTCTGTCTTACTTAGTATAATTAGGTTTCTTTGTTATTTTCTTGCTTTGTTGGGTAGAATAACTGGGTTCTACATTTGGTTTACTTTGTAGTGAATCAAATTCATACATTTTGTCCAAATTGTCATTTTTCTTAATTCTTGTTGCTTATTTCTTTATTTTGAGCTTGCTTTTGTTCCTTTACACTATTAGAGTATCTTTGCTTGTTCTAATACTCTAATTTGGATATAATTAAGTGGTATACCAGTCTTGTCCATGTACCACCTTCATTGTGTCTAGAGTCTTCTTTTTTAGCTTTGAAATTTCTTTTGTTGTTAGTTGCTTATTTCTTTGCTTTCTAAAACGTACTCAAATTCTTAGTTTGTGAATTGAATTCTGAAGTGCAATTTTAAAGTTGCAATTAGAGTGGTAAAAGGCAAGAGTGTGTGAGTACATTAAGAGGGTAAAAGCCTTATTTTGAGTGAAACACGAGAGGAGTGACATCCTTTGAGTGTAAACACGTGAGGGAGTGTGTGAGGTTATTATTTAACATCTTTTTTGCAGATTTTTCAATCATGACTGAAGAATCGGGTAAAAAGGGAGCAACTCTCGATGAGGTAGTGTTCTCCATTCAAGCTATGCATTGTACGTTTGAAAAATTCATGAGAGATATGGGGAATATGAATGATATAATAGAAAGGCTAGAATTGGGTTCAAATAGTACATCTAGGAGAACATCAAGGAGAGGCAGATGGTGTAATGAAAATGAAGGGGCTAACTTAGGAGATTTAGAAGAAGAAGAGACTAGTGGGAAATTGGATGGGAATTGAGGTAACATTAAGCTTAAGATTCCTCCATTTAAAGGTAGAAATAATGCTGAAGAGTACCTAGAATGGGAAAGGAAGGTTGAAATGATCTTTGATTGCGATAGGTATTCTGAGGAGAAGAAAGTGAAGATAGCAGCCGTGGAGTTTACGGATTATGCGCTATTTTTGTGGGATCAATTGAACATGAGCAGAAGGAAAGTGGGTAGACGTCTTATTAGTAATTGGGAAGATATAAAGGAGGCCATGAGGAAAAGATTCGTGCCTTCACACTACTTTAGGGAGCTACATCAGAGGTTACATAGGTTAGTACAAGGGGGTAGGTCAGTAGAGGACTACCATAAGGAAATGGAAATGTGCATTGTTAGAGCTAACATTAAGGAAGATGAAGAGGTAACCATGGCTCGATTTTTAGGTGGATTGAATAAAGAGATTACTGATGTCATTGAGCTTCATATATATGATTCCATGGAGGAAATGTTGAGTATGGCAATGAAGATTGAAAAATAGAAGAAGAGTAGGAGCTTTAACCGAACCAGTAACAACTCAAGGGATAGTTTGGGATCTAAATGGACCAAAGGGGAGGATAGAAAAGATTTTAGAGGATCCAAACCTTATGGGGCAGATTCGGGTTCCAAAGATGCAAGGGCTGTCCAATAACCATCCAAGGTTGTAAAAGGTAACCCTAATACTCCAACTCCTAGTAGAGAGATTAAATGCTTTAAATGCTTGGGGAAGGGTCATATGGCATGTGATTGTCCTAATAAATGGGTGATAATAGCTAGGGATGATGGGGAAATTGTTTATGAATTAGACCATAGTGAAGATGAGATTCCACCTTTGGAAGATTGTAGTGATTGTGATAGTGAGGGAGAGTTATTGGTTGCTAGAAGTCTTTAGTGGCTAGGCGAGCTTTGAACTTGAATATTATGGAAGAGATCCTAGAACAAAGAGAAAACATATTTCACACTAAGTGTTAATCAATGGAAGGGTGTGCACAGTTATTATTGATGGTGGTAGTTGCACCAATGTATCAAGTGTGAATATGGTTGATAAGCTGAACTTGGTATGTGAAAAGCATCCTACACCTTATAAATTACAATGGTTGAATGACAGTGGAGAGGTTAATGTAACAAGGCAAGTAAGAGTGCTATTTTCTAGTGGGAGGTATAAGGATGAGGTAGTTTGTGATGTGGTACCTATGCAGGCAGGCTATTTGCTTTTGGGGAGGCCTTGGCAATTTGAAAGACATGTGGTGCATAATGGGTACACTAACCGTTATTATTTTTCTTATGAAGGTACAAAAGTGACTTTGACACCGTTCTCTCCTAAAGAAGTGTTTGAAGATCAAAAGAAATTAGTTGAGAGGGAGAGAGAGGCTTTGGCCAAGAGAGAAGAGGGGAGTGAAATTAAGAGAGAAAAAGAAAGAAGAGGGGAAAAAGAGGCCAAAAAAGAAACAAAACAAATAAATGGCCCATTGGTGAGTGAAAATAAGAAAGGTGGGAGACAAAAACAGAATTTTTATGTAAGGGCAAGAGAGGTTAAGAGTGCTTTAGCAATAGGGCAGCCATTGATCCTTGTAACTTATAAAGAGATTTTGTTTTCTGACACTGACATTGACCATGAATCTTTGCCTTCTAATTTTGTGTCTTTGTTGCAGGAATATTCAGATGTATTTCCTGATGAGCTGCAAGATGGATTACCACCTTTGAGAGGGATAGAACATCAGATTGACTTTGTACCTGGATCAACCATTCCTAACCAACCAGCCTATAGAAGCAATCCTAAGGAAACTAAGGAAATGCAAAGGCAAGTGGAAGAACTCATGGAGAAGGGTTTGGTTAGGGAGAGTATGAGTCCTTGCCCAGTACCCGTTCTATTGGTGCCTAAGAAGAATGGAACTTGGAGGATGTGTGTTGATTGCTGTGCGGTCAACAAAATCACTGTAAAGTATAGACATCCTGTGACGCGCGCCGGATCCCTGCAGCCGCCCGTTCGACTGCCCGCAAGTGGGCGATCGGGGCAATTATGGGTCCGTCAACAGCTTGCGATAAATCGCAAGTGCGTCTATGTTGGGCAACAAAGAGGTTTCATGGAGTCGCCACCCAATAGAATATTGGGAAAGTTTCTCTCGCCTCGGAGAGCCTAAGACTGCGCTTTGTATCCATTTTGGGCTAGCCAGAGGGGTCTTGGAAGGTAAACCTCTCGCCCTAAGGAGCCTAGGATTAACGCTAAAGCCTCGAGACACAAGAAGTATCTTGGAGGATAACCTCTAACCTCTTGAGCCCAAAGACCAGAGCTGGTTCGGAACTTCTCATTTATTTATACCTTGATTAATATCATAATTAAGTTTTGAATTCATTGTTTCATCAACTTTCCACACAATGCAATTTAAATTAAAGGCGCAATCATTCATATCGAAAGCGGTAAATGTAAGCAAAATCCAAAATAAAGCATTTAAAAACAAATTACAATAACACTAGGAGCGGAATACAACTCCCATTTATAAAGGTCAAATACATGCATAAAACGGGTTATTCATTAATAGTGAGAACATTGGTCCTCGCATGCATATTTATTATGAAAAAGTTTTGATGTGATGATTTATTTGGGTATGAAAAACTAGGACATTGGTCCCATTTTTATTTAGAAAATGTCAAGTTAATTAATAAAAACGTTTTTGTGATTTTCTTTCTAGCGAGCCTAAATAAAGAATTTAAAAGAAAATTATATGGCAAAATTAAATAAAATATTACAAATAAAGAAAATAAATATATGAACCAAACGAGCCTTTTTGGACCTCCCGATGTGCTCGCAAAAACGCCCAAGCGAAAAAAATGAGTTTAGACATAAAAACAAAATACAAATAAAATAATGTTAGCGATTAAATCAATTAAATTAATTAAACATACAAAATAATGAATAACAAATTAAAATAAAATAAGGTGATATGAAAAGAATGATAATGGAATCAAAAATATTAACAAACCAAAATAAATGAGAAACATGCATTATGTATGACAAATGATTAAATGATGTGATGAAAATAAAATAAAACATGTTAATTAATTAGTACATGAAAATATGAACATGATAACAATGATGATGAAGATAAATGAATCAAAGAATATATAAAATGATAAAGAAAAGAATAATGAATGAAAACAATTAAAGAATGATGAAAACAATTAAATGAACAATGTGATTAATTAAATATGTTCACAAATGATATAAACCATTTACATGGCAAAAAGATTAATTTAAAATGAATTTATTAATTACATGTTAAAAATAATGATGAATTAAAGTGAAATAAATTAATTACATGTTAAAAATAATGATGAATTAAAGTGAAATAAATTAATTACATGTTAAAATTAATAAACAATCAATATTTATGTGAATAAAAATCATATATAAACAAATTAAATAAAACAAATCTGAAATAAATAAAGTAAATGAAAACAATAAAATAAAATATACATAAATAAATTAGATATGAACCAAAAGAAATAATAACAACAAGCCCAGAATGTTTACCCTCAGAGTTTCGGATTCGATGAAGGTAAAAGATGATCGATTTCTTTGTTTGATGATTCACAATATTAGAGTGAAATATGATAAAAATGTTGGAATTTTATTCCAAGAAACATGAAAAAAAATGATCAAAAATTCTTTAAGAACAAAGAATTGATACCTTTGCCTAAAGAAATGATTTTGATCAAAAAAAGGGTTTTTATTGATTAAAATAAAGAAAAATGATGTCAAGAACAATCAATCACTTTGTTCATATCAAAAAAATGATTGAAGTTTTATTTTAGAAAATCAAATAAAAACTAGATTTTGATGACAAACAATTATTTTATTTGTCTCAAAATCAATTTTTTATCAAAAAGAGATTCAAAACAAAATCAATGAAAAAGTTTTATTGAACACAAAATAAAAGATTAAAAACAATTTTGAGAACAAATAATTATTCTATTTGTCTCAAAAATTGAATCAAACAACAAAACTTCCTCTAAAAAATATGTTTAGAAGAAATTATGTTGAAAAAAAAATGAAACATTTGATTTTTCTTTTTGATTTTTGGTTGGGGAATAAATCTGGAATTTTTGGTGGAAGAAGAAGAAGAAATCTGGAATTTTTAGGTCTAAAAAATGTGGAGAGGAGACTCCTTTGATTTCATCATAAAATATTTATAGGATAAAATAGGTTGCCCTAATTTAATTAAGGAAAAAAACCTATTTTAACCCAAAATTATTTTATTTTTTAATGATAAAATCAAGTTTTATTATTTAATTACCTAAAAAAATATTTTAGAATTTAATTTGAAGTAAAAAACCCCAAAAAAATGGGATAAAAAACGGATTTTTGGGTGAAAAAATAGGAAAAAAGGCTGAAAAGAGGGATTTTTGGGTATCAGACCTTGTAGCGACGGCTGGTATGCCCGTCGCTATAGAGCGGCGGGCGTCGGAGCGGCAGCCAGGCGAGCCTCGCGCGCTGGCGCTCGCGCACGAGCGCTCCGTGCAGCGCTCAGCGTGCGCGATGCTGCGCGCGCCTTTAGCGACGCGCAGCATCGGCGACGCTGAGCGTCGCCTTTGCGCTCGCTGCGCGATGGGCGCCCAGGCGCCTGCGAGCCGGGCGCCAGCGCGCTGCCGCGCCCAACACTCGCGGTCCGAAAAAATTTTTTATTTTTTATTTTATTTTTTTTCTATTTTTTTAAAATTTTAAATTGACTAAAAACACCATAATTTTTAGCCCCCATTTTTTAAAAATTAATTTTTTAAATATTTTTTATTATTTTTTAGTTTTTCACTCTAAAATGCAAATTTGACGAGAAAACCATCACTTTTAACCTTTTAAGCCTGTGAAGGCAATTATCATCATTGGGTAACTTCGATCTAGGCTTACTCAGGACCCGGTGTCTACACATCCCATTCCTAGGCTAGATGATATGTTGGATGAATTGTGTGGTGCTGTGTATTTTACTAAGATAGATTTAATGAGTGGATATCATCAAATAAGAATGAAACCTGGTGATGAATGGAAAACAGCTTTCAAAACTAAATATGGTTTGTATGAGTGGTTAGTCATGCCATTTGGGCTATCTAATGCCCCTAGCACATTTATAAGACTTATGAACCATGTATTCCGTGCATATTTAGGAAAGTTTGTTGTTGATTACTTTGATGATATACTCATTTACAGCAAGTCTTTTGAGGAACATATTGAGCATGTTAAGTTAGTTTTGCAAACCTTGAGGAATGAAAAGTTGTATGCTAAACTTAAGAAGTGCACATTTTGTATAGATAGACTTGTTTTTCTTGGTTTTGTGGTGAGTGCACAGGGTATTGAAGTAGATGAAGAGAAAGTGAAGGCAATTAGAGATTGGCCCACGCCTAAGTCCATTTCAGATGTGAGGAGCTTTCATGGCTTAGTGAGCTTTTATAGGCGATTTGTGCAGGATTTCTCTTTTGTTGCTACACCACTTACAGAAATAATTAAAAAGGAAGTTAGGTATAAGTGGGGAGAAGCACAGCAAAAGGCTTTTGAAAGTTTCAAAGGGAAGTTGTGTTCTGCTCCTATTTTATCTTTGCCTAATTTTGATAAGACTTTTGAAATTGAATGTGATGCTTCTGGTGTAGGTATTGGGGCTGTTCTAATGCAAGAAAAGAAACCAGTAGCATACTTTAGTGAGAAGCTTCATGGAGCCCAGCTCAATTATTCAACCTATGACAAGGAGCTTTATGCCTTGGTGAGAGCATTGGATGTGTGGTAGCATTACCTCCTACCGAAGGAGTTTGTCATTCATACCATCAACTCATCACCCATCAATTGCACACTTCAATTACACTTTCCATCAAATAACATATAATTACACTCAATTTCTCAAACCACACATTCATACAACAATTATACACTTTTATTCCGAACTAACAACACATACACATCACTTAAGCAAGGTTAACACATAACACATATAATTCTAAACCTCTCAAAATGTAGCTTGCTGAACCTTCTCACTATCTAGACCTTCTCCTTTCCTTCAACCTTCCTCTTGTCCAATAATTCTTGCACAATCAATCAAGATACATACACTTAGTCCATTACACAAGCCACTTAATCCAAAACAGAAAAGGAGTAGAAGAAGATATACACAAACTATCAACCCTACTTACCTTCTCGGCTCAACCCTCAATACTTCTTCAAACTAATCCAAATCAACCTCTTGAATTCAATTAAAGAAGAAGAAGCTAAATTCCATAAGATGAAGTAGAAGAAGTACCGAAATAGGAAAAGAAGAATGGCCGGATTGAGGTGAACCACTAATTCTCAATTCTATCTCTCTCTCCATCTATATATTGCATGAAGGAGGGTTATTGGCAAGAGGTGCATTCCACACATGGATTGCACTCACTTCCCCACCAAATATCCACTTAAGTCATTTGGCAAATCTCCCTTATATCCCTCACTTAATTCTTTCTTACAAACTACTTTTAATTCCTTCAATTACATCCTCATGCACACTTAGTCTTATACTTATTCCAGTCACTTTTGTACCCTATTATGCCATTGACACTATATTCCATCTAAGGTATAATTTGGGCCGTTATAGATTCAATATACAAATTGGAGTATTTTCCCTTATAAACCTATTAACATGTCAAGTCATGTCACTTTTCGGTTTATTCGAAAATATTCGACTAATTATGCCTTTAAGTACCTTAGTAATTATTCATATTTATAACCTTAATGACTTGTATTCCTAAGTGGTAACCATTCCTTTACTCTTTACAAGACTCTAAACATGTGTCGGATAAGTTCCAAAAAGTTTCGGTGAAGTTTGGGTATGTTTCGGGAGGAAGACACACAAAATATACAAAATAGGGGAGGGTCACGGTGGCAACCATTTGGTTGTGACCGTGACATCCCAAAAATAAGCAAAATAGAAGCCTATGGACATGTGTAACGGTGGTAATGAATTGGTTGTGACTGTGCCCCAAAAAATAAGCAATTATGCCTTCTCTCGGCATTGGTCACGGTGGCAATAATTTGGTTGTCACCGTAACATACCAAAAATAAGCAAAACAGAAGCATAATCTCAAGATTGCTTCCCCAACTCTAACTTGTATCACCTAACCCAACCTCTAGACCTCATTTTTAGGCAAAACTTCCTCTTAAAAATTGTTACCTAGGATGTTATATTTCATACAACACAACTTTTAGATCATTTGGACATCTAAATCATCAGATATGATCAAAATAACTTGAACTATTCCAATGAACTAGCTAAAACAAAGATACCTCTATTTTGGCCAACTTTGGAGCATGTAGAGCTAAAATTGGCTCATGACTATTTATAAGACATTTGTAAGTATGTGTCTTAGCTTTCCAACGACACTAGTTTTACTCAATTTGAAGTTCTAAAACTCCAGTTACAACCTAATAACTGAAGAGGGGCAAGTGTGTCCCAACATAGTTTTTCACCAAACCCTATTCACATGCACATTTTTAACAATTAAAGCCAACACTCACTACCATCATCATAGATCAACACATATCATTTAAATATATCTCAAGACATATTATTCATTATCAAAACTAATAAAAAAAAACATAGTTTCCAAACCTCACTTCCTTTGCTCCTTTTAGTTCAATTAGCTGCATTCTTTTACTCCCATACTCCTCTATGGTCACAATCAACCAATTTCCGCATTAAAACCCAAAAATTACATGTTAGCATCCCTACTAACCATACTTTCCAAATAAATCTTAAATCTTACCAATAGAGAAGAAGAAGAGATGCAACTACACAACTTACCTTTTTAACTTGATTTATGCACTTGAAGTCCAAGACATCTATTTGGGAAAGCATAAACATGATAGGGAGAGCAAAAATTTTAAGGAACTTGAAGAGGAAAGTGGCTGCTCTCCTCCCTCTCTCTTGTGGTCGGAAGAATTCCCTCAAAAAGCCAAGCCAAATTTTGCTTAAATATAGTCTTCAATGTATGCTTATCCCCATATCCACATGTCAACCTCTCATTGGCTACTTCTTGATTTTTATGTTCAATTTCAATTTTGTCCCTTCCTCTTTTGTTTCTTCATACATTTGGCATACTACTAATCCATTCTTATACATTGGCCTACATAATTACTTAATTCCTTCCATTTGATCCATAAGTGTAAAATAACCAAATTACCCTTCACCTTTTTAAATAATATCAGTTACGTCATTTACTACATTTACCCATTTTTATTATCTAATAACTCATTTTCGGTCACAAAAATAATTCGTTTAATGCCATTTCAAACATAACGATACAATTATCAAATTTGACGGAACTTGCCGAAACTTTCGAATTAATGATGGTTTTATCCTTTTTCATACTTCCGTCACTAAATCAAGCACATTCGGTTCCTGTTTCACCCTAAACATGCCTTAATGTTGTTAGCATGTATTTTGGGACCTTACAAATGCCCAGTTAGTGCGGCAAGTCGTATTAGGTAGATGTCTTGCTCCATCCAATAGGACCCTAGCACCTCACTAAACTGATTAAAGGTCATTTTGTAGGCCTTCTTGTTCGAGAAAAAGTGGCCAATCCTAGATCAGCTATATTATCATTGTCGATTCTGCACCTAACAGTCGTCAAAAAGTCCCTTGTGATGTTTGCATGTACTCTGATCTCCACTTTGGTGAAAAAGTTTGTCTAGCCTATTCCTCGAATTAAATCGTCTACTTCTTCTCTTATCCCTAGCTTTTCAAGAAAATCAAAATCAAAATAGGCAGAGGAAAGGTACTCAACCTTGGAGAAATAGGCATAAGAGTAGCGCATTCCTTGAGGTACCCAAGATGGAATTGGAGGCTCTGCTTGCCTTACTGGGGATCCTCTCTTGTTTTGGTTGGAAGAGCTACCTTAGTTATTTCTTGATCTTTTGGGAGCTACCACAAAAAAAAAAATAGCTCACAATTTATGAAAAAAGAAAAAGAAATGTAAATTCTCAATATGCAGGGCAGAGGTCATAGTTTAAAATAGTTAAACATCATGCTAGAACACTAGAATGAAGTGACTGGAGTGAGGAATAAGCTCAATTAAGTTTTAACATCAATATCCTAAAAAAAATGTTGCTTCAAATGTAACAGCGTCTGCTCAAAGAAATTCACATGCCAAAATGTCCATAAAAGCAAAGATAAAGCCAAATTGTGCATTGAAATGTGCATGCTTGCCATCATACAACAGAAAAGTATATCCAGAATGCATTCATCTCAATCCAAGACTGAAATGTAAAAAACTTCAGACTCCTAACCATAACCAATGAAGTTTAAATTTTTATAAGACAATGCTCAAAGAATATACAGCAGCATACAGAGACACATCATGCCAAAACGTAACATGAATATGGCCTTAACTAGAACTAGAAAACACTGCTCTAAAGAGATTGCAAATGCCATAATCTTCAGAAGAGCATAATTGTGCTTTATTAAAAACACACCTGTGTTTTTTCAAAAATCAAAACCCAAAGTATAATTTAACTCAGTAAAAGCACATTTATAGAAAATTTGCAAATATTAATGAATTGAAGAGCACAACATGAAACATATTCAAGCAGTCTATAAAAAAGCATGACATAACTTGTTTTGCTCAAATCAAGTCCTAAATGCTAAACTAAAAATTTACCAAACCCTATTAGCATTAGCGACACAATAATATGAAAGCATGCTCAAATAATGTGATTCTCCACAATTTATCAAAATGATGTTCTCTAGTGCAATGTGCCAAAGTACAAGTTAAAATGCATCAAACTGGTTTGAAGATTATGCTAAAATAAATACAAAATGTTATTAAGGAATTTTGTCAAACAAATGTTGAGCACAGTAATTTGCAAAAACATTTTATATGCAGTTACCCCAAACAATTTCCACAATGACCATGCTGTATTCTTATAGCACCCTAAAACCGTAATACATTACGTGTAATAAACGTTATAAATTGGTTACCTGGTCATGGTAAACGTTTTTTCTTTATTCTTAATAACATGATACAAAATATGGTGAAAGTCTTTTTATTTTTTTTTATTTCATTTCCTTCTTATCAATTCCTTGCCAATGTATCTATAACTATTCGAATTTACAATTCATTTATTAAAATTTTTAGCAGCATAATGGTTGCACTATGAATCCTACCCTCCTGCAAATTTTAAAACAACACTCCCAATACATATATATCATAACATCTCAACAACCTACAATGATCACAACCATTCCATCAGATGATAAGTTATATACATATGCATCATTCATAATATAAAGTGCCCATCATATAAAGCTTATATTTATACTACATATATTAGTCTCCATACATAGATATATTATTTATATACAACATAACTAGTAACACTGCTTTGCATATACATGCCATTACAAAAGTCCAAAATATTACTAGTGCAACTTGTTCATAAGTCATGTTCCCGTATGCTTGCTCCTGCTCCTATGCTCCTTATTAGCTTATCCTAACCTTGCGTGTAGCAAAACTACGTGCTAAGCGATCTATGCCTATTGGTAAATAAAATTCTAATATTTTCCATCTAATTACACATACACATCCATGCAATACACATTTGTTTCATGCATAGAATTCCTTAGCATTTATTATATCACTTATTATTTATTTATAGCTATTCTGTATTTATTTATAATTAAATTTTTAATCATTTTCTCTAACATATAAATGATTTAAGAATTTTAATACCTATTTTCTTATTATTAATTTCTTTACATATATTTCCTTAATTTCATTATTAATCATAACCTTGTCAAAGTTACCATTTGGTCCTTTAATTTTTCCTTTTAATTCCGAATTTACCCTTCTAGCTACTCAAATTTACTATTTTGTCCATAAACTATATTTTTCATTCTTAAGCTACCATTTTTACATCTAAATTACCGTTTTAGTCCTTATAGGCCAAATCCATGCATATTTCACCTTTAGTCCTTATATTTAATACTTTTAATTTATTTTTCAATTTACCCTTTTTACTCTTTTTAACTCTATTCCTTGCATAATTACCATTTAATCCTTTTATTTCCTAATTCTTTACATAATTGCCATTTCATTTCCTTTATCCTACATTTATTCCATATTTTCTCATTTAATCTTAATTTCTTATTTTGCCTTTAATAATATCCAGTAGAAATTTTTGAACTGGATATACAGAACGTAGACCCCAATGGTCCAAATCCATGAGAGAAAGTGACCCTGAAGAATCACTTTCTCTAAAGCCATAAAGGAAAGCTATGAAAAAGCCATGAGTCCATGAAGCAATGATGGAATGTAGCCATATATGGTAGACCGCCATACTCATAAAGTTGGAATATCCCATACTCTAACTCACACAACACTGCCCAGATATTCACATAAACACTTCAGCATGAATTGTTCCACATTAAATATCCAATCATTCATAATTTCGTAGCAATATCACAATTAACCTAAAAATAAGGTTACATGCTTAATCAACAGGCTCATGGCAATTAATTTAACTCATCACATCTTATAATTACGCATCTTTAACTCTATTGAACACATAATACAACATGCATTTCATAGTTTCTATACAATCAATTTAACACACAAAATTCCTAGACCTCAATATCCTTTGCTTATATGAGCTCACTTGGCACTAGGTTCTCCCACTTTCTCCTTGTTTTTATGTCTTTTCTCGATTCAACCACTACAAGCATAGTCCAATTTCTAGAATTGGAACAAAAGATCATTACTCCATTAATACACAAAGAAGAAGGAGAAGAAGAGTAATTTCACAACCATTTACCTTGATAGAAGAAAATACAGCAAAACTCAGAATCACTTGACCAAATAGCAGAAATTCTAATGGAATAACTTAAGAAGAGAGGAAACGAAAGAATAACAACAAGGAAGAGAGGGTAGCCTACGAATTGTACCCTGGTAGGAACGATAATGGAAATTGTTATGTAAGTTTGAGTTATGGTATTTATGAAGTATATAATTGAAAGGAATTAAAAGTAATTAGTGACAGAATTGGTTTGAGGGACTAAAAGAGAGAATTTCCAAAGGATTTAATGAGATATTTGCTTTGAGTGGGACACTTATCAAGAGAAGCTTATGTGGCAAGCGTAAGGAGTGCCACATTGGATCACACATGCAACAAATAGGGGTGAGTGGAGTCAAATATGCCCCCACTCATTGAATGTGATCCAACCGGCCATCTCTCCTTCTCTCTTTGATTTCCTTATTCTTCAATTCAGCAATTTGAACTTCTTATTTTCTTCTTCTCCATTTAGGTTACTTAAAGATTGACTTGATTTGGTTTGAAGTGGTTTTCATGAGAAGCAAAGAAGGTAAGTGTGATTAAGAACTTGTTATGATCTTCTTCTACTCCTTTCTATCTTGAGTTGAGTTGGTTGGTTTGATGGACTAAGAATGCATATGTATTTGTTGTGGTTGTGCAATAAGCAATGGATAGGAGGAAAGAGAATGGCAAGGAGAAGGTTTAATCAATAAAAGGAAGTGATTCAAGCTGCTTTAGAGGCTGGGATCGTGTGTGATTTCTTGTTAATGTATTTACACTGAGTTAAGTTTATGCTTAATTTTAGTAGATGCATGTTAAGATTATGTATTAGTTTTGAGCGAATGTATGTTTTGGTCTATGAAATTAAGTGAGCTTTGAACTGATTCTATAGCTTCCTTAGCTGTTAACTAAATTACTTTAGCTGTATGTCGATTATGTGGAAATTACGAGCATGTTCTGGGTTATTTATGTAAATTACTTATTTTGACCACATTGCTTGATGATCATTTTGGTTGGGTTTAGTATTTGATCTTGTTTATATTTGATTTTAGAGCCCTGTGATGTATATGTCATGATTAGGATGAATGCATGTGCTTAAAGGGTGATATGTGTAAAGTTTGTGCATGAGTCTTTGTGTTGTTTTGAGTTTTGGAACACTTAGTTCGGTTTTGTCACGAGCACGATAAAACACTCCTTGGGTGAGCTTCACCTGGCTGAGGTTTGCTTCGCCGAGCTTTGCTTTTTCTGAGTTGGGTCACGAGCGCGAGCTCTATCACTAGCACGATAGAAGCTACTTTACCATTCTGTCGCGAGCGCGACAGTCATGAGTTGTGGGTTCTATCACGAGCGTGACATTGCTGGGGTTTTGCATATAAATCGTTCGACCTTGATTGTGTATAGTATTGCATTAATATATGTATAATCATACATAATAAAGCTTGTATGTGATAACATGAATGGAGTTATGAATTATATGTATGATGGCTTGATTAGCTTATGCATGAACTGAGTTGATGGGTAATGCTTTGATACTTGGGTGATTATAAAGTATATGTATATGAGTAGAGTATTTATTTTTGTACTTTTAAGATAAGCCTAAGTGATACATAGTGGTGGATAAATAAGCATGCTTATAAAGGGCTAGAGTTTGCAGTAGTTAGAGTTGGCCGATAAGGGTCTAGAGTTGGCCCGTATGGGTCGAGAGTTTGTTACCTTTGGATAACTAGAGATTTGGGACTTCAATCTTTAAAGATTTGATACTGCCATTCAATATCTAGAGTATTCGTATCCAGTATTAATGGAATTCAGGCTATGTTTGTTATATGTTGCTCATGTAAATGAATATGTGTGAGAGGTAGTGGCTAGTTATCACTTTCTTGATATGAGATATGTCATAGTAGAGAATATGAGTAAGTTGCATGTGATTAATTGATAAAGGCATAATAGTAAATTAATTGTACATGTATATGTATATAAATGAACAGAAATGAGATGTTATCTAGCATGATTATTTATTATGCATATTATTGTTGTTGTGACTTCGATGGAAGTCTTGTTTCTGTATATCCCCACTAACCGATATCACTTAGCACGGGTGTTTGCCCGTGTAGGTATGCAAGATCGGTTTAGGTTTTCCGGAGTTGCTCATCTGCAAGCCACTAGGAGTTTGATTGAGTTTGTTCTTTTTGTTTATGATTCTTTTTGTATTGTTAAGTATAATGTATATGTAAGGAGATTGCTTTGTAATAGATAATGTAAGGCTTTTGGACCTTCTAATATAAGAATGTGATCATTTTGTTATTTGAATATTTTAAGAGTTTTCATTCATGTATGCTTTGTATTATGATGTTGCTTCCGCTTACATGTATGATTTAGTTTTGTATGTGCATTATTTGTGCACATAGCACCTCCATTATCCTCCCAAGGGGTAATTGGGGTGTTACACGCTGTGGTATCAAATCATAGGTAGATGGTTCAGGACAATAAGATCTTAGAGTATAGATTAGATGTGTCTGAGTCTGTTTAGAGTCGTGGCTTAATGCATATGTTGTCTTGTGTAGAGTATAGATGGAGTCTGATCCAAGCGAAGAGGTTGGTGAGATGACAATGCCTCGACAAAGCCTTCTGTCGTGCTCGCAGCACTAGTCGCTCATGTGACAGAATATGCAAATGCTTTTGTCGCACTCGCGCTAAGCCTCACACTTGCGATAGAACACGAACTTGCAATTTTTGCCCGATGGAGCACTCTGCCGTGCTCGCAACAGAGCCTGAAATACACAATCTAACTCCTTCCATACTAACCTCGCTTAGGCACTTTCCTACCTCAATAAGTATGAGTTCCAAACCATCAAAGACACCACTTAACCAACAAAGGTTTTCCAACTAAATAAACACCTACATGCAATTTTCTAGTGGCATAATTTATAACTAACATAAAGAACATACAAACAATCATAACATGGTATCATTTCAATTCATTACAAAACTTCATCAACACAACCCTACTATCTCAAACACAATTACCAATAGAAGAGTTATTAAACCCTTCAAACCCATAAATCACCCAACTAAGCAATCATATATCTAACAAAGAGTTAAAGTAAAATCCCAAACCTTAGAAGCTGTCTCCTTCAATCTTCACCAAATCAAGTGGCCTTCTCTTTACCCTTTGCTTTCATACTTGATTCTCCAGCTTTAAAACCAACAAAACCCTTGAATGAGATAAAGAACAAAGAAAGAATACAAGCAACTAACCCTTAAATGAACTCAACTAAAGGGAAAAGAAAGGAAAAACAAAATAATTACCTTGCAATGGAAGAGAGGTGGCTGACCAACTTGAAGAACAAGATGCTAAAACCAACTTCTTCACAATCCATTTATATGCATGGCACTCCTTAGGTGTCACAACACATGGCATTGCACTAACCTCTTAATTAAGCTAATTAACCTAACTTAATTCACTTCCACTTAACACTAATCATGAAAAAATACTCTTTAGTCACAAAAATATTTTCTTTCATGCAATTAAATCCTTAATTCTCAATTTCAATTTCGTCTGAAAGTTATAAATCCTAAATTAAACTCACTTAAACATCCTAATCATGCTCAATATTACTAGGGTGAATTTCTTGTCCTTACAGTTATCATTTAAGAACCAATCATAATAAACCATTCAATTTCCATCATATCCAATAAATTCATAATATAATCCCACGAATATTTTTAGTTTTTTTGCAAATAATTTCACATTAAATTTATAACTAAAATCTCGTGGCAAACCCAGACACTAATTTTGCATAACATAAGAATTATACAATTTAATTAAATCACAACAATTATATATATATATATATATATATATATATATATATATATATATATATATATATATATATTCCATATTAAATTACCATAATTATTCCATATATATATATATATATAAATGTCATATATAAATTTCCTTTATCTTATTTGTGCATTGGAAATGCACAATTGAATAATTGAATAAAAGTGGCATACAAACCAAAGGAAATAAAAGAAAGGGCCTGAAGGGCTGTCATAAGTTGTCATCTATGTCATGACTCATGATAGAGGTGAGTCGGCATAGCAGCCTTTAATGCCGAGTCGGCACAACTGCGCCGACTCATCACCAAGTCTGCACCTGGGCAGACTTTCACCCCAACTTTGTGCGTCCAAACTGAGCTAGCAAATGGCATTTTCTGCCAAAGTGTTCTTCTTAACAATTGTTCTACCAGATGATATATTTCTAATGGAACAAATTTAAGGTAATTTGGAAATTCAAAACTCCAGATATGTCTCAAACAACTAAAACTGCTCCTATGACCCGGATAAAATAAAAACCCTTCTTTTTTGGCTATTTTTGGTACTATTAAAGCCAGCATTAGCTCTAGTTTTCTTCTAAAAATATATATATATATGTCTTAGCTTTCCAACCCAACTATAATTACACGATTTAAAGCTATAAAACTTCACTTATACCCAAAACAAGCAACAAAGGTCAGGCTGGAATTTGAGTTGAGTTTCCCTTTGAAACTACACATGCCCAAATTAGCCAAGTCGATACTATAATCACAACAATCTTAACTCAATTCAATCCAAATCAATCATAAAATCAATCATACATACTTCAATTATAGCAATTTATCAATATACACACAAAACACATCAATTTCCCAAACCTTTCTCCTTTGTTCTTCTTTAGCTTCAATTGGATCCTCCTTCACCAATCTTCTCCTTTCCTTTTACTCCACTAGTCTTTTCCATTACAAAATACACCATGGATGAACAATAACACAAAGTTCATAAATTACAACCCCTAGACCCACGGTAGAAGAAGAGGAGAAGAAAATAGTCACTAGATTACCTCTTTAAGCTTGCACACTCACTTGAATTTAACTTAGCTAACTTGAGTGATAATATAGTAACAAATGAATGGAGGTTTGAATGGGTTTTGAGAGAAAAGGAATGGCTGAAATGGGAAGGAAAGAGGGGCATATTTTTGCTCCCAATTTCCACTAACTTCATGGTTTATAAAGCCATGAAATCTCCTTCCTTATCCTCTTTTAACCTAAACCACCCAATTGTCAACGTGTGACTGGTCCTCCTATCAAGTTCTCCTTTTAGTCCTTTGACTCCTCATAAATCATGCATTGGCCACTTAAATAAATTAATTTCATGCATTAGCATATCAAACTTCTTATTTTGAGCATTAAGTCCATAGGGATTAAATGACAATTTTAATCCTGACTTTTTAATTAATACCAATTATATCCCTAACACACACACTTGACCAAAAACACAACCTAAGCCACTTTTGTACCCCAATGGTATTCAAACGACTAGGGTAGAAGTCGAGGCTTTATAGTTACATAATATTCTCTATTTATTCCTTAACTAATTATAGAATTATTTCATTTAAAACATATATACTTAATTTTTATCAATTAGTCTATGATGTTTACTTAAACTTTACTATAGCCAAATAATTCTTAAAAATTCCCATTAAATTCCTACTAGCAATATTTTAATTCTATTTTCATTTTCTTACTTAAAATTCATTAATACTTCATTAATCCACATGATTTTCCCTAAGGGTACTATTCGGCCATGCATACTTCTTCTCCTCTAATGTTGTTTTCATCAAGTTTTCCATTTCATATGTCTTATTTCAACTTAAATTTCATGTTTCTATGCTTAATTTACATTATTCGTGCATTTTTTTATTCACAAATACATACATACACATGAAAAATTATCAAAATAAATGTAAAACGCAAGAATTTGTATCCACTAGCCTTATTTCTCATCTTCTTCACCTTATTCTTCCACCTCATTTCCTTTTCCTTTAGCTTTACTTGTTCATTCTTGCACCTCCTCACCTAACCAAATTCATGCATGAGTTTTCCCTCCATTTTTTTTTCAATACTTCAAAATTTGAATATAACATAAATAACTACCTCAAAATCTACTAAATTCACTTACTTGAATTCTTGCTCAATTACAATTTTATCAACCCTTTCACTTAAAATGAGTTCTTGAGATTGCCAACAATTGATTTAGGGCCTTGGAATTGGTTGAAGGATGAGAGTTGATGGAATTTGAGTGAGAAATTTGAAAGAAATTGGAGAGAAAATTAAAGAATGGGTCATGGTTTGGAGGAGTAGAGAAAACATGAGGTTCTTTAAGAAAATTTTGATTTTTTAGCCTTATATACCCATCCTAAATAGGCCAAATTAGGTCTAAACAGTTGGTTCCAACCATAAATAGGCCTAATAGTCCATTTCTTAGCATATTTAGGTCTATTTATTTTTCTTCTATTTTTCTTGCATCTTTTCTCAAAAAAATATATCCATAGCTATCAAAAAAATATTTCTTAGGATATACAAATATTTTTGGGTTAATCTAACATCATATTTTGGTCTGATAACTTTTTATCTATCCAATAACTTATTTTTCTATGTCATTTAAAAATTAATTTTTCATTACCAAAACATCCCCCATAATATTTAGAATAATTCCATGTACTTGGATATTTTTTTGGAGGTCTCTAGCATTATTTTCAGGCTCAGTCAAAGTCTGGTCAAACTGAGTTACTATTTAAATCAAACCATGTCTTATTTTTATTGTTGACTTTTAAAGGCTTATTTAACCTCAATTTCACTTAAAATTATATTCTCGGACTCCTAATAAATTGTATTTTTCTATAGTCACATAAAATATTTTTCACCACCGGATGGTACTATTCACCTTGGGTGACACTATTTATCCTAGAAAATACTATTCACGATTACCAGAGTTTTGGAGCGTTATAATTCTAACTCAGTTTTCACAATCCTAGATAAGCATGGTATGAAAAAAAATTCTGAATAGGGTATCAATGCAACAAGTAGACATGGTAGAATTGGCATAAAATTCAAATTATTAAGCAATATCATTGAAATTTCGAGCAAAATGCCCAAAAAAATAAGAAAGTTGGTTTGGGCATTTGCATAAATAAATGGCATGAACAATTAAACTTAAACAATTTTGGCACAATTTGAACAAAGTCCATGAACAAGTTAATGAATAGATGTGAATTGGAGGGAAAGAATCATAAAAACTCAAAAATATTGCAAATATCTCATCAAACCCTAACTTCTTCAATTACCCTAACAAATAAAATCATTGACAAATATATAGGTAAGCGAAATGTAGAAGTTAAGATTACTTACTTGGTTTTCTTCAAAGGGGATTAGAGGCCTGAAATTAACATTAGCGCACAGAATGGAAGGAAAAGAAAAAAAATTCAAAATGTGTTTGAGAGAAATAGGCATAGAGAATTTGAAAGGGTGAGTAAAATATGGGTAAAAACTGCTTTTAAAAATAGACTATGTGCATTCACACTGTGGTCAAAGAAACTTGATTGTCGTGTAACTTTTCTGACCTCGTGTAAATCTATTCTGTATTGAAAATTGCATTGTTAGACAACGGTTAAGGGTTTATGTCCACTATGTAAAATTTCTAACCACCGTGTAATTTGCTTATGGATTGAAAAGTGGCATTTCACATGGCAGTCAAGGATTTTTGCATGTCTTGTGAAAATCCTAACCACCGTTTAATTTGCTTTTGGACTGAAAAATTGACACTCATAGGGTTATCAACAATTCTTGACTACTATGTAAAGCAAAATTTCCAAAAAATAAATGCAAAAGTAGATTACACTATATATGCAAGTCTAATCCAATTTCATACACCAATTTCACAATTAAAAACTTAACTCTCAAAATGTCATTTGGCCACTTATTAAAAATAAAAACAACCCAAAAACATCAAATGTAACTAAATTAAACTAAAAATTAACTAAAACAAAGAAATTAAGGAAGATGTAGTTCTGCTTTTTGGAAGTCTCAGTTAGACTTTCAGAGGCACACTACCTGTCATTCAAGGTCAAGACCAGTACTGCGGTCTCAAATCACCCCTTGAAATATGTTTCAGTCGATGAAAATTGACCTTGAATTCTTGACCCTCTGTCGAATGTGAAATTGTCACTACTCCAAAATGTGTTGTGCTCACCACCTCATATGGTCCTTTCCACCTAGACTTTAGTTTTCCCTAAAATAACCACAATCCACTATCATAGAGCAACACCTTCATCCCCGGCATAACTCCTTCCTCACCAACTTTATGTTATGCCAAATTTTGGTCTTCTCTTTGTATTTTTCAACCTGTTGATAGCACCAAAACCTAATTTCTTCTAGCTCATTGACCTGCAACAATCTCTTATTTCTTGCACTCTTAATGTCAAAATTCAAAAACTTAGTAGCCCAATATGCTCTATGCTTAAGTTCAACAGGTAAATGACAAGTTTTACCATAGACTAGCCTATATGGAAATATTCATATTGGTGTTTTAAAGGCTATTCTATATGCCCACAAAGCTTCATCCAATTTTTGAGACCAATCTTTCCTAGAAAAATTGATAGTTTTCTCTAAAATTGCTTTGAGTTCTCTATTGGATACCTTTACTTGGCCATTTGCTTTAGCATGATATGGAGTAGTTATTTTATGTTTAACACCAAATTTCCTAAGTAAGGATTTGAATTGATAGTTGACAAAATGTTTGCCACCATCACTTATTATTGCTTTTGGTGCTCTAAATCTTTTGAAAATATTCCTTCTAAGGAATTCAAGCACAATATGGGAATCACATGTTCTAGTAGCTATAGCCTCTACCCATTTATTAACATAGTCCACAACTACTATAATATACTCAAACCCAAATGACATTAGGAATGGTCCCATAAAATCTATTCCCACACATTAAATAACTCTACCTTAAGCATATTTTTCAAAGGCATTTCATCTTTCTTAAAAATATTTCCCACTCTTTGACACCCGTCACATGACAAAATAAAGAATTTCACATCATTAAATAGTGTAGGCTAGAAAAAACTTGATTACAAAATTTTTGCTATCGTTTTGTTTAGACCATGATGTCCTCTTGCCTTACTAGCATGATAGCTCTTCATTATCTCCTCTTGCTCCTCCTTGCGCACAAAACACCTTAAAATCTTATCTAGGCATATCTTGAGCAAATAAGGATCTTTCCAAATATAATATTTGGCATTGAAAATGATTTTCTTCCTTTGCTAATAGGTGAAGTCCTTTGGGATATACCCTTCTACAAGATAATTAGCTAAGTTAGCAAACCAATGAGTTGACATTTCACACATAAAAATTGCAAAGATATGTTCATTAGGTAAAAAGTCTTAAATATCTCCCTTTTCAACTTGTTCATGTTCCATATGAGACAAGTGATTAGCTATAAATTTCTCAGCTCCCTTCTTATCTTTAATTTTGAAATCAAACTCTTGCAATAATAGCACCCATCTAATCAAATAGGGCTTTGAATCCTTCTTCACAAAGAGATGGCGAAAGGCTGAGTGCTTTGTCCATACGATCACTTTGGCTTTAAGGAGATACGACTTGAATTTCTCAAATGAATACACAATTGCCAACAGCTCTTTCTCATTTATGATATAGTTCAATTGGGCTCCCGTGAGTGTGTGGCTTGCATAATAAATCGCATGAAAAACCTTATCTTTCTGCTACCCCAATACAGCCCGTACTGTGTAATCACTTACATCATACATCAATTCAAATGGTGAACTCCAATCCGGTGATAAAATGATCGAAGTTGAAATAAGCTTTTGTTTTAACAACTCAAATGCTACAAACACTCGGTAGAAAAATTAAATGCAACATCCTTCATTAATAAATTTAACAAAGGTTTTGCAATTTTTGAAAAATCTTATATGAAGCAGTGATAAAATCCCGCATGTCCTATGAAACTTTAGACTCCTTTCACATGACTTCAGGGTGGAAGTTTTTCTATAACAACTATTTTAGCCTTGTCCGCCTCTTTTCAAAGATTTTATATCCCAACACAATGCCTTCTTTCACCTTGAAATGGCATTTCTTCCAATTTTGCACATGATTAGTTTCCTCACATTTCTTTAAAACTAAAGCTAAATTGGCTAATCATCCATGAACACTTCCATAAATTTTTCAATAAAATCATGAAAAATGGCCATCATACATCGCTGAAATGTGGCCGACGCATTACACAACTCAAATGGCATTCCCCTATTGGAAAAAGTACTGTACGGACAAGTGAAAATGATTTTCTCTTAGTCCTCATGTGCTATTGGGATTTGAAGATACCCTGAATACCCATCTAAGAAATAATAAAATATATTCCTTACTAGCCTCTCCAATATTTGATCAATAAAGGGTACTGGAAAATGATCTTTTCTAGTTATATAGTTAAGTCTTCTATAATTATGCACACTCTCTAGCCCGTGACTATTCAGGTGGGAATTAATTCATTATTCTAATTCTTCACTACTATCATTTCCCCTTTCTTAGGTACACATTGTACAAGACTAACCCATTTACTATTAGAGATAGGATAGATTATACCTATGTCTAGCAATCGAAGTACCTCATTTTTCACTACTTTCTGCATAGCTGGATTTATATGCCTCTGAGGTTGCACTACTAATTCAAAATTTTCCTCCATAGGAATCTGATGCATTGTAACAGCCTGAATTATACCCTTGTAGCAATATTGGTCTAATTGAGGTAATTGGGTAAATTTAAATTAAAGTTTGCTGAATTTCGAATTTGAGTGTAATTGGAATGAGGACTCAATTGATCTATAAAAAAGTTTTAGTGGCCATTGTAAACACCGGGTCTCGAGGCGGTCCAAGATCAGGATTATCCGATGATGAAAATGATTGCTTGTTCGCAGGCGAAGATGTTAGAACTAATGTTTCCCTTATTGAGGTAGTTCCTTTTAAAAAAATAAAAAAATAAAAATAAAAAATAAAAAAATTATTTTGGAAAAAAAATTATTTTGGTTTTGGGGCTTCCGGTGGCTTGCAATCGTGCGCCAGCATGATGAACGTGAAGCGCAGGGTCCATTGGCAGTGCGTGAGGTACCACACGGGACATGAGGCCCCGCGAGGCCTCCGGCGAGGAGGTCGAGCCTCGCGGCCTTCTGCGTATGTGTGACGCACGCCGGATCCCGAGCGCCGCCCTTTCGGACCGCCCGCACGTGGGCGACCGGGGCATTTGCGGGTCCGTTGGCATCTTGCAAATGAATCGCAAGTGCGTCTATGTTGGGCAACAAGGAGGTATCATGGAGTCGCCACCCAATAGAACATTGGGAAAGTTTCTCTCGCCTCGGAGAGCCTAAGACTTGCGCATTTTATCCATATTGGGCCATGAGGCCTAGGATTAGCGCTAAAGCCTCGTGACCCAAGAAGTATTTTGGAGGATAACCTCTAACCTCTCGAGCCCAAAGACCAGAGCTGGGTCCGGGATTTCTCATCTATTTCTACCTCGATTATTTTATGATCAAATTTTAATACCATTGATTCGCTCTCTCTCCACACGATGCAATTAATTGAAGGCGCATTCATTCATTTCAGAAGCGGTAAATGTAAGCAAAATCCAAAATAAAGCATTTAAAACATAAATTACAATAACACTAGGAGCGGAATACAACTCCCATTTATAAAAGTGAAATACATGCATAAAACGGGTTATTCTTTAATAGTGAGAACATTGGTCCTCGCATGCATATTTATTATGAAACAGTTTTGATGTAATGATTTATTTGGGTATGAAAAACTAGGACATTGGTCCCCTTTTATTTAGAAAAAAAATTGCCAAGTTAATTAATAAAAATGTTTTTGTGATTTTCTTTCTAGCGAGCCTAAATAAAGAATTTTACAAGAAAATTATATGGCAAAATTAAATAAAATATTACAAACCAAATGAGCCTTTTTGGACCTCCCGATGTGCTCGCAAAAACGCCCAAGCGAAAAAATGAGTTTAGACATAAAAACAAAATACAATTAAAACAATGTTAGTGATTCAATCAATTAAATCAATTAAACATACAAAATAATGAATAACAAATTAAACTAAAGTAAGATGATATGAAAAGAATAATAATGGAATAAAAAATATTAACAAACCAAAATAAAATGAGAAACATGGATTATATATGATAAATGATTAAATGATGTGATGAAAACAAAATAAAACATGTTAATTAATTAGTACATGAAAATATACACATGATGAAAATAAATGATGATAAGTGAAAAATAATGAATGAATAAATAAACAAATGATAATAAAATCATGTAACAATGATAAAAATTAGTAAACAAAGGAATGATGAAAATAATAATGATATGTAACAAGGTTAATTGATGTGTTCATAATTAATACAAACTATTTACATGGCAAAAAGATTAATTTAAATTAATTAATTATTTGCATGTTAAAAATAATGAGGAATCAAAATAAATTATTTACATGTTAGGAATTAAAAAAAACAATATTCACATGAATAAAAATCAAATCATATATAAACAATTAAATGGAACAAATATAAAATCAGTACAACAAATGAATAGATGAAAACAATAAATAAATCAATAAAAATAATAAAATGGATATGAATAAATAAAATAAAATAGAAATAAAATAAAAATGGAGCCAATAATATTTACCCTCAGAATATTGGATTTGATGAAGGAAAAGTGATGATTTTCCGGAAGATTGCTTGAAAGAATAAAATTAGCAATAAAATTAATTCTCTTTGTTTATGGAGAAAAACAAAGAAATTGATTTGTATGCTTAAGATTAAAAAGAAATTGATGTCAAAATGATGATTAATTTCTTGTGTTTATGAAGAGAAAACCAAGAAATTAATTGGAATAATTAACAATTGAAAATTGATCTTTCAATTTCAATTAAACCTTATTAATTAAAAAAAGAAAGATGAAATTTTGAAGAGAAAATAGAAGATGATGAATTCTGGAAATTCTGATCTCAAAAAGTAGTGGAGGCCCCCATTTTAATTTTTCATCCTAAACTATTTAAAGAATAGAAAATGTTGCCCTAATTTAATTAAGGAAAACAAACCTAATTTTAGTCAAATTCCTCTATTTTTGGGGATAAAATCAAGTTTTATTAATTAATAATCTATAAAAAATATTTTGGAATTTTATTTGAAGTCAAAAACCCTTAATTTTGGGATAAAAACGGATTTTTGGGTGAAAAAATCGGAAAAAAGGCTGAAAAAGGGGAAATAGGGCATCAGACCCTGTACCGACGGCCGGAAGCCCGTCGCCAGAGGGACGCCGCCCGTCGCTATAGAGCGACGGGCACTCACGCGGCGACCAGGCGAGAGCTGTGCGCAGCGCTCGGGCGGGAATCGCGCGCAGAGGCGCGCAACGCTGCGCGTCGCTCTTTAGCGACGCGCGCCATTGGCGACGCTGCGCGTCGCCAAATCTCGCCCAGCGCGCTGGGCGTCGGCGTGCTGGGCGCCTGGCGCCCGCGAGCTGGGCGCCAGCGCCTGCGAGCTGGGCGCCAGCGCGCCTGCGCGCTGCCGCGCCCGACACTCGCGGTCCGAAAATTTTTTCTATTTTTTTTTTATTTTTTTTTTATTTTTTTTCTATTTTAAATTAACTAAAAACACCATAATTTTAAGCCTCCATTTTTTAAAATTAATTTTTTAAATATTTTTTTTTTATTATTTTTTAGTTTTTCACTCTAAAATGCAAATTTGACGAGAAAACCATCACTTTTAACCTTTTAAGCCTGTGAAGGCAATTATCATCATTGGGTAACTTCGATCTAGGCTTACTCAGGACCCGGTGTCTACAGTTGCCCCCAGTTTAGGGGAATCTAGTACACTAGTGTCTAGGTGAGCCTAAACTCAAAGAAGAAAAGGAAAGAGACGCGTACCTGAGGCGTCGATCTTCCTGCTTGATGGAATTGTAATGATAGCTGTTGCTGTCTTTTGGTTGTAGCTGGTAATGCTGTGGTCGTGCTAACCTCTTGTGGGTAGTGCCGCCATCATGCTAACCTATGTGAATTGGTAGTGCCGTGGTCGTGCTAACCTCTTGTGGGTTGTGCCGCCATCGTGCTAACCGCTGTGAATTGGTAGTGCCGTGGTCGTGCCAACTTCTTGTGGGTTGTGCCGCCATCGTGCTAACCGCTGTGAATTGGTAGTGCCGTGGTCGTGCCAACTTCTTGTGGGTTGTGCCGCCATCGTGCTAACCGCTGTGAATTGGTAGTGCCATAGTCGTGCCAACTTCTTGTGGGTTGTGCCGCCATCGTGCTAACCGCTGTGAATTTGTGGTAGTGCCGTGGTCGTGCCAACCTCTTGTGGGTTGTGCCGCCATCGTGCTAACCGCTGTGAATTTGTGGTAGTGCCGTGGTCGTGCCAACCTCTTGTGGGTTGTGCCGCCATCGTGCTAACCGCTGTGAATTGGTAGTGCCGTGGTCGTGCCAACCTCTTGTGGGTTGTGCCGCCATCGTGCTAACCGCTGTGAATTTTGGAACTGTGCTTCTTTAGATGTTTGGACTGGTGTCGTCACTCGGCTTTTGTTGGTGTTCCCCGCCGATTTCTCCTGCAAGATTGTATGCATAGGAATATACAAGAAATCACGTGTGCATGATATGGAATGCAAATGCTTGCAACAATGTATAGACTGTGCCCTAGGTGGTCCATGGTTCGCTGAGGTTGTAGCCTTCCTGCTCTACAATGCCCCCTGAAACCTGAAGATCGTCGACAAGTTTTCTGAAAGAGACGTCCGGTATATATCCTTGCCCCCCCTGGTCAATGATCATTTACCCGGGATTCTGTTTCATGTTCTGTGTTGTATGTTATATGATTGAAAGAAGATCATCCGAAATACCATCGCCCTATTGCTCCAGGCATTGAACGTCATTGTTTTAAAGGTAGTGCGTCCCTTGTGGATTTTCACACTAGCTTTTCTTTGCGGGAAATGCGTCCCTTAGGGGATTTTCACACAACCCTTTGCCTAATTTTTGCCTGGAATGGATCCAACCCAATCCAGCGGCTTTTGTTCATTTTGTTTTTTTTTTAGAGCAGACTGCCTATTTCCAGGTTTTCACCCTGCCCTTTGGCCTAACTTTTGTTTAGAGAGCCAGTTACGATTTTCATCTCTAACGGCCTTTTTTTTTTTTTCTTTTTTTTTTTTTTTTTTTTTTTTTTTTTACAGCTGCAGGAAAAGTTGGAGCTACCATTAAAGCCCCTTCTTAGGGTAATCAGCAGTTATTCTCTGAGACATTTTCTCTTTAGCATCGGTTGCATTGTATGGCATATCTTGATAAATGTGTTGCTAGATTTGGTGAAGTAGCAAATAGGGATCTGGTTCTTGGAAACCATCTATTGTGCTTGATAACTTAGAGGGATTAACGATGTAGTGAGACGTTCCCTATCCTTTCGAGGTGAAGCCTTGTCTTTAGCCTTTGCTTCTCCATATTATTGGACTGGACTTCTAGAAAAACTACTATACCTCTTTTTTTTTTTTCTGGGTGTCATTCTGTAACTTTAACCAGCGTATATATAGAAAATGGACACCTAGCCCTGCAATTGATAATAGGACTTGGCCACTAAGGCACCTGGCCGGCGAGAGCCGTAGTAAGGACTAGTTCAGATTTGTATAGACTTTAAGCAATATCTTCCTTTTTAGAACAGAACTAGGAAATAATATCAATGAATGAATTTAGTTTTATTTCATTTCACAACATTGTGCTTGTTTCAATACAATTTCAATATACGTAATCACCATTTAACACTGATTCGAAAATGTCAAACTGCATTCATTCATAGAGCCAAATCTTGATAGCATCAACTCCTGTTACCAATCAGCCCTCTCGGGTTTTCTTGATTGGATATTTTCTCTCAAGCCTCTAATTTTTGACCAGGATGCCTTTTTTCGGTTTTCACCCTGACGAGGCACCCAATTTTAGCAAGGCCGCCTTTTCCGGTTTTCGACCCGCGGGCTTTTATTCCCTTCTTTTGATTTTTAAGTCTTTAGCCATGGACCCATTTTTGAGTCTATTAATACTGATCATCTTCACCACTTCTGTCATTGCTATCCTGGATAACCGTCTCTGAAAAACAACGGAGCCTTCTCATATCGGCTTGAACTTGCCGCATTATACTCATTTGCTGAAAGATAGAATCTCCCTCTTTTCACGGTGGCTTTTTGGCTTCCTTCCTGGATGATCTCTTGATCTATCCTTGTCTGATGTGTTTAACTGCTGATGCCATTGTTGCACTAGCTGACTTCTAAAAATTTAGGCTTCCATGGTTGTGCTTAAAGATTTGATCTCTACCACGCTCGGATATACTGCCTCTGCCCCCCTTATAAAAGGTGAATTTTTTAGAGGTTATAATGGTGATTCTCTTGCCTGAGAATGGGAAAGACAGCTTCTCTGTCCAACCTTTGTAGTTTTGGATCTACTTGGTTGAGATCTCCTTGTTAGCAGCCTCTCTTGCCCCATTAGCTTGAGGGAAACACAGAGAGGACTTGTGGTCCTTAATGTCACCTCTGGAGCAGTTTCCTAACTTTAACCATGAATTGCTCTTTCGCACTTGACCCATGTGTAGAGTAGGAGGCTGCCTTGGCATGACCCTATTCGTTGGGATTGTAAGGAACACCTTTCCTGTGATGTCTTCTTCCAAGCTCGAGCAACCTGTACCTATTGCAAGTCGATACAATCTTCGTGGTCCTTTTTGGTCATCAAGAAAAAAGGCAAAATACAAGCATGTGTAAATCAACGGGATTTGAGGAGACCTTGCCTCCAAATAGCATTCGCTTACCCCCTGATCAATTCTCTCTTTTCTTCTCCCTCTCTTTTTTTTTTGTTTTTTTTTATTTTTTTTTTGTTTTTTTTTTTTGTTTTTTTTGTTTTTTTTGTTTATATATTATTTTTTCTTTTGTTTGTTCTTCTTTTTTTTTTCTTTTCCTTTTTCTTTTGACGATTTTTTTTATATATATATTCTTCGCTCCCCAATAAGCTCTGCTCAAATCTTGAAGTTTTACACATGCGTGCACCTTTCATCTTAACCATTGGGGTTATTGTTGTTCCATCAAGTCGGGCATTGCATTTCAGTATGAATTTTGGTCCTGTTCCTACTGACGGATCTCCACTTTCAGCCATTTCTACCTATTTCAGCTTGAATCTTCTGAGCTTCTTGTGTCATCTGTCCATGATTAGGATATGTTTAGCATAGCATTTTCGACAGCTTCATAAGCACATCTTCATGGGTCCAGGCAAAGACTTTTTCGTATCTTGTTTTAATTCTCTCAAATTTTCTCACTCTTCAAAAGTTATGTCAGATGCCATCAAGATTTTTGAGGTTCCAAGAATAAATAGAGTAGCATCAATCGAGCCAATGTCAAATATAAATGAATTATGATCATGTGTAATGAAATCGTTAAAAACATCACACAAATGAAGGAAATTGTTTGATTCACTAATAAAACTAGAAAACGTCATTAATATTAAAAACAAGTTCAGAACTAAGAAAGAGAGTCTAAACTATCATCTTCCTCTTTCTGCCAACGCAGGTGTTGTTGCCAACGGTCTCTAATTAACTTCGGGGCCCATCCTTCCTTCCTTTGACTCCTTGTCGATGAGGCCTTGAACCCGCTCCCTCAAAGCTCGGCATTCATCAGTGTCATGTCCAGCCTGCTGATGATAGATGCAATATTGACCTACCCGATGACCTGGACGCCCTTGGCTTTTATAGGGTCTAGCTCGTTTTGATTGCAACTTCCCTTGCTTAACAAAATAGGCAAAATGCTTTGACAAAGGCTTTTCTAAGATGATGCAGTCATTTCGGGTCACCTCCCTAGCTGGCATCTTCATGTCTCCACCACTTATTTGGCTGCTATTGCACTGACTTAGGCACCCTTCAATAATTCTAGATGGCTCAAGATCTTGGACTTGCTTCCTCGGGATTTTCCAGTCATTAAATAGACCTGTGGGGTACTGATGAGAATCCATTATCCCATAACCCATAGTTGGCTTAGTTGACGCCCTCTGAGGGAAAGATCCGTCAAAACTAAAGCAATATTTCTGGGCCACTCCAGCCACCGGCATTTTTTTGATCTTTTGAATGCCGACGGTATTGTCACTTCTGCATAGACCACTTTTCCTCTCTGAATTTATCGTAATCAAGGCGAGTTTCTTGTTGGCAGCTTGGGCAGTAGCACGTTTGGATCGCTGAATTGCCTCCTCGAGAATGTCCATTCTTTTCTTGGGGTCACCCTGTGTCGTCATCTTAAACCCCTCATTACAAACATGTCCTATGTCTTTTTTCCTTGACTGCAGAACACAAGGCATCTTTCCTCTGAACCCGATTCTTGGCATGTATGCTATTGCAGCTAGACCCTGTTTGCTCTGTGGCATGGAAAAATCAGTATGCTGTGCCTTGGTAGACGGTGTCATTGTGGCAGCCAAGTCTTCCTTTATAGTCTTCAACCTGGCTTCAAATTCTTTCAGCCTGCTCTCTAAGTCTTGTGCCCTCCTATCCATTTCATCAATAATGAGGGCATGGGTTGCACCCGGTCTTCCTGATGGGTTGGTCATGTTACTTTCTATCAAATGTTGTAAAAGATGACGACTTGTCGTTCTCTGAGCCCACGTATTCTGATCCTCAGAAAGAAAATAAATTGCTAATTAATCACCTGTCAAGACCTTTAGACCACCTGGACAAATCTATAATGGCTGCAAAAAATACCTGTTAAGATGATGCATGAATGACATGTAAGATGCATGATCGTGCTATGCAACATAGACAAACTCATGCAAGTAGATAGATCCTTCCAACCTCATATCTCTCACACACGTGGTAATGCGGTCTCTTTCCTAGGTGGGCTTGATCCATGGGTTAACGGGGAACCCAATGGACACGTATGGTGCGCGGTGAAAAACCGACAGCATAACACTCCTATACTAATGTACAAGCGGATGGATAGTGATCGTCATGTATTTAGACGTTCCACAAATTTCGACATGGCCCTACCGGGGCATGGAAGCCTTTGGCTAGGTTACCAAGCGAGACATCTGGACTCACCCAATACATGAGGGTCCATACAGCAAGCATGGAATTATGGTTCATATCACCTGTGGAAAGTAGCTATGGCCATTATATGAGCTTTGGACAAGGGAGATGTTACTTTAAGGCTACCCAAGCATGATCCCTGCCGACGGGTCTAGCTCATCACGAGCGTAACGACCAATCGGGTCACCATTTTGATATACCATTAAGGTACGTGGCTTGGACTGGTGATTATCCTTAACACTTCCCCAAATTGAGTGAAAATGAGGAGGTGCTTCAGGAACGCACCGGGGCTAGAAGAGGGACCAAACTAGCGTATTCTAAGGCTCTAATGATATGCAAATGCAAATTTGAGAGAAGGTGAATTTATGAATTAAATTTTAATCATAAATGTTAAAAGAGGTATTTTCGAATCGAAATCTCGAACCATAAACGTCCCCAGCGGAGTCGCCACTGTGACGCACGCCGGATCCCGAGCGCCGCCCTTTCGGACCGCCCGCACGTGGGCGACCGGGGCATTTGCGGGTCCGTTGGCATCTTGCAAATGAATCGCAAGTGCGTCTATGTTGGGCAACAAGGAGGTATCATGGAGTCGCCACCCAATAGAACATTGGGAAAGTTTCTCTCGCCTCGGAGAGCCTAAGACTTGCGCATTTTATCCATATTGGGCCATGAGGCCTAGGATTAGCGCTAAAGCCTCGTGACCCAAGAAGTATTTTGGAGGATAACCTCTAACCTCTCGAGCCCAAAGACCAGAGCTGGGTCCGGGATTTCTCATCTATTTCTACCTCGATTATTTTATGATCAAATTTTAATACCATTGATTCGCTCTCTCTCCACACGATGCAATTAATTGAAGGCGCATTCATTCATTTCAGAAGCGGTAAATGTAAGCAAAATCCAAAATAAAGCATTTAAAACATAAATTACAATAACACTAGGAGCGGAATACAACTCCCATTTATAAAAGTGAAATACATGCATAAAACGGGTTATTCTTTAATAGTGAGAACATTGGTCCTCGCATGCATATTTATTATGAAACAGTTTTGATGTAATGATTTATTTGGGTATGAAAAACTAGGACATTGGTCCCCTTTTATTTAGAAAACAAATGTCAAGTTAATTAATAAAAATGTTTTTGTGATTTTCTTTCTAGCGAGCCTAAATAAAGAATTTTACAAGAAAATTATATGGCAAAATTAAATAAAATATTACAAACCAAATGAGCCTTTTTGGACCTCCCGATGTGCTCGCAAAAACGCCCAAGCGAAAAAATGAGTTTAGACATAAAAACAAAATACAATTAAAACAATGTTAGTGATTCAATCAATTAAATCAATTAAACATACAAAATAATGAATAACAAATTAAACTAAAGTAAGATGATATGAAAAGAATAATAATGGAATAAAAAATATTAACAAACCAAAATAAAATGAGAAACATGGATTATATATGATAAATGATTAAATGATGTGATGAAAACAAAATAAAACATGTTAATTAATTAGTACATGAAAATATACACATGATGAAAATAAATGATGATAAGTGAAAAATAATGAATGAATAAATAAACAAATGATAATAAAATCATGTAACAATGATAAAAATTAGTAAACAAAGGAATGATGAAAATAATAATGATATGTAACAAGGTTAATTGATGTGTTCATAATTAATACAAACTATTTACATGGCAAAAAGATTAATTTAAATTAATTAATTATTTGCATGTTAAAAATAATGAGGAATCAAAATAAATTATTTACATGTTAGGAATTAAAAAAAACAATATTCACATGAATAAAAATCAAATCATATATAAACAATTAAATGGAACAAATATAAAATCAGTACAACAAATGAATAGATGAAAACAATAAATAAATCAATAAAAATAATAAAATGGATATGAATAAATAAAATAAAATAGAAATAAAATAAAAATGGAGCCAATAATATTTACCCTCAGAATATTGGATTTGATGAAGGAAAAGTGATGATTTTCCGGAAGATTGCTTGAAAGAATAAAATTAGCAATAAAATTAATTCTCTTTGTTTATGGAGAAAAACAAAGAAATTGATTTGTATGCTTAAGATTAAAAAGAAATTGATGTCAAAATGATGATTAATTTCTAGTGTTTATGAAGAGAAAACCAAGAAATTAATTGGAATAATTAACAATTGAAAATTGATCTTTCAATTTCAATTAAACCTTATTAATTAAAAAAAGAAAGATGAAATTTTGAAGAGAAAATAGAAGATGATGAATTCTGGAAATTCTGATCTCAAAAAGTAGTGGAGGCCCCCATTTTAATTTTTCATCCTAAACTATTTAAAGAATAGAAAATGTTGCCCTAATTTAATTAAGGAAAACAAACCTAATTTTAGTCAAATTCCTCTATTTTTGGGGATAAAATCAAGTTTTATTAATTAATAATATATAAAAAATATTTTGGAATTTTATTTGAAGTCAAAAACCCTTAATTTTGGGATAAAAACGGATTTTTGGGTGAAAAAATCGGAAAAAAGGCTGAAAAAGGGGAAATAGGGCATCAGACCCTGTACCGACGGCCGGAAGCCCGTCGCCAGAGGGACGCCGCCCGTCGCTATAGAGCGACGGGCACTCACGCGGCGACCAGGCGAGAGCCGTGCGCAGCGCTCGGGCGGGAATCGCGCGCAGAGGCGCGCAACGCTGCGCGTCGCTCTTTAGCGACGCGCGCCATTGGCGACGCTGCGCGTCGCCAAATCTCGCCCAGCGCGCTGGGCGTCGGCGTGCTGGGCGCCAGCGCCTGCGAGCTGGGCGCCAGCGCGCCTGCGCGCTGCCGCGCCCGACACTCGCGGTCCGAAAATTTTTTCTATTTTTTTTTTATTTTTTTTTATTTTTTTTCTATTTTAAATTAACTAAAAACACCATAATTTTAAGCCTCCATTTTTTAAAATTAATTTTTTAAATATTTTTTTTTTATTATTTTTTAGTTTTTCACTCTAAAATGCAAATTTGACGAGAAAACCATCACTTTTAACCTTTTAAGCCTGTGAAGGCAATTATCATCATTGGGTAACTTCGATCTAGGCTTACTCAGGACCCGGTGTCTACAGTATGGCCTCCAGTGAGGAGGCAGCACCTCGCGGCCTTCTGAGTGCGGCCTCCCGTGAGGAGGCTGCACCTCACGTTGTGAGGTGCGGCCCCTGCATGTGAGGTATGGCGACCCGCTTGCCGGCAGCCTTCCCCTGTCCCTTTCCCACCTACGAAAAAGCTATTTCTATGACTGTAAAATCTATTTTATTCATGTTTTGGTGATTTTTGGAAAGATTGATTTAGGAAAGAGGTTTTTGTCCTTTCCCTTCTCAGAGAGAAGGAAAAATAAAGTGGAGGTTGGACTTCTCAAAGAGACGAGAGAGCAAAAAAGGGAGAAGAGCATTTCTAAAAGAAATTGGGATTTGAGTCTTCAAAAAATTTTCGAAAAAGGGGGTTTTGTTCTGTGATTGATTTGAGTAAGGAAAACTAATTTCCTCAGCTTGGGCATCCCATTAAAACCCTTTTATTTTCTTTGGTTTTATTTTCTTAAGTTTTTTTTTTTGTGTTGAAAACTTGAGTTTTTTCTTGAATATTTTTTATGTTTATCACTGCAAAAATTAACGAGGGCGATGGATTGAGACATCATTTCTCCACTCTATTAATTCTGAGGGTAAAGATTCTTGGATCCACTTTTATCATCTCATTTTATTTTATTTGTTATTATAATTTTTAGTATTTTTATCATCACTGTTGATGCCACATTTATTTTTGCTTATTATTATTGCCATTATAATTATTATTTATTCTTATTAGTATTCTTAATATTATTATCATTGCATGCTAATGTTATCTTTATTATTATCATTATTATTGTCATTATTATTATTTGTTACCCGTCTTATCATTGTTTAACATCATTGTTTTTACATGTTAATATTGTTATTACTGTTGTCATTTACTCTTATTATTATTATTATTATTATTATTATTATTATCATCATCATCATCATCATCATCATCATCATCATTATTATAACTATTGTTATTATTATTATTACCCCTATTTTGCTACTGTTGTCATTATTATGATTATTATTTGTTCTTATTATTATCCTTAATATTATTATTGATAGAGGTTGGGTACGCCCATGACTCTAATTTTGATAAAGGTCCAATTCAAATAGAATTAAGTAATTCAATCTGATTAAAATTACCAAATCCTATCTCAAAAAGAGTTTGAGTTAAACTAGAGTTAGGTCTCTAGCTTTTAGAATCTCTATAAATAGATGGGAGATCTCAAAATTTGGTAACGAGAAAATCTATATGCCGCAAGGCTACTCGTTCCCACTCACGCTTATTTTTGTCTTAATCTTTCAGGGGCTTTTAGATTGTGGAATAGCTACTGTTATCCCGCAAATGGGTAAAAGCCAGTGACCAAAAACAAACGAGATCCTTGTAGACACTTCCGCAACGAGTTTCTGTGCTATAAGAGGTAGGTACCATTATTTAATGTTACCTCCAATTAAATTATATTTGTTACAATTTCCAAATCCATCATTAGTATTAAAGCCAGTGTTTTTTTTTCCTAGCATGTGGCTACATAAATCTAAAATTTCATGTGTAAAATTATTAGATCTGGGATGTAATGAACACAACAAAAATTTAATTTTTGTGTGAAAAATATATATGCGTGTATATTTCAGCTCAATTTCATGTATGTATACACCAAAACCCGAAGGGATGAATATGAGTGTTCAAAACGGCTAACTAGAAGTCGGGATTTTTAATTTTTGACCTCACCATTGGATTCACAGACCCTGAAAACCCCCCACCGGCCGGAACCGAAGCATCAGAATCCATCGGGAAGGCAGTACGTGGACTACATGGGCCACCATACGCATGGCACGTGCGTATGGGCGGTGGCTCACACATGCTGCGCCATATGTCAGCAGTGATGCGTCATGCTGACACGTGGCCCAATGGCTGATCGCCACATGGACGACAGAGGCCATGCCATTTGGCATACGGTGGGGTGGACATGTGGACAAACCAGAGGGTGACACGTGTCCCAATCAGAGGGTCACACATGGCCCAATAGACGTGAGCCACGTGGCAGACTGTGGGCATGCCACGTGGCTTCGACGTGTCACATGTGGCACGCGGGAGCCACGTGGCCCAATCAGCGGTCGATATATGGAGGACCGAGGTCTGCCACTTGTTGGTACTGACGTGTCACGTGTGACAGATGGACCAATGAGACACTGCCACATGGCAGTGACTGTGCCACGTATAACACCCCCAACGTCCCCATTGGAAGGACGCCGGAGAGCGCTACCCGACGCTCACTCGCATACATGCACACATACGCTACGCGAAAGCATACGTTCATGCAAAAACACGGAAAATTAAAAACTTATCTTGAGAAGCAAAACTGGACATACATTACTCACACACATGCAGGCACTAAGCCAAAATATATACACATGCATACATATGATCATTCAGCGGAAGCATAAAGCGGAGAAATAAATGAAACTTAATTACAATAAGATCCTTACATAATCAAAAGGCTACAAATTACAGAAATCAAATTACAGAAGCTGAACAGAATTACATAACACTACTAACTCCTATATGGCCGACCCTGCAGATGCGCGACTCGAACCGAACCAAACCTGCCACCTGCACGGGAAAAGAGCCCGTGCTAAGCGATAAACGCTTAGTGGGGAGAACACACAAGCAAGATGGACGGCCATTCACAATGGTCGCCAGAACAAATTACATACACAAATGGCATATACAAATAATCACAACAGATGGATAAATAAGCCTGCATAGGAAAACCATGCATTCGGAAGTTCATATACACATACTTGTACATATTACCTGAGTGCTCGTCTCAATATCATATTCGTCCGAATACTGCACTCTTATATCATATTAAGCATAGCCCCAAACAGACAAGGGATCACAGTAGATACAAATATTCATGTAAGAATACATACAGCTCTTATGCATATAGGTACCGGGACATCAAGTGTCAGTACCCTACCGTGCACAGTCACGAGAGATAATACACATATGACTATCATGCCAAGTACTCATGCATTAACAGAAAACCCATTCACATGCAATAAAATTATCAGGCAATACGCACCCAACTATCATGCCGAGAACGCTAGTTAACTAAACATACTTTTATCATGCCTTGAAATGTACATACATGACCACACGCTGAAATCATTACAATAGGAAAACTAGAGAGAGGAGGCACGTAACATAACACAATATATATATACATTCCAAGGTCAAGAGCACATTCATTATGTATCTTGATTCATATAATTCACTATAACCGTCAAAAGTACGAAATCATGTTTGCACATACTTACTAATCGAATTCATGGCATTCAAAAGATCATGGTCACAGTCATGCACATCGTAATTCCCGTACCTATATTAACAACCGTTAGCATGCCATACATTCACACTATGTTATGCATATACCCATATATGCAGATAATTATGTCCAATTCACATGTTTAGGTCACACTTAACCCATTCAGAGATTCATAATCACATTCGGATACATAACCGATTCACATGTCCAGAATCATGCTTAATCAAATATCACATTCTCTTATTCACATTAGGCAAAACAGACAGAATACCTGCTGACTCAAAATAGTGGATAACGAGTACATAGACAGTACTTTACGGGTACGAGCCGATACAAACAGTACTTTACGGGTACGAGCCGATACAGACAGTACTTTACGGGTACGAGCCGATAAATCAAGATACTTTTAACTTTTCCAAACACTTTCAAAAGGGATCTTAAACAAGATCCGAACATATAAGGGTTCGCGAGGAACCAAATGGGGACCTGATCAGGGTCCAAACATTCAAAGGGCTGCAGCTAAGAGACTCTATTAGGCATGCCTAACTATCCACTTGACTGACTCTTGCAGGCGGAGAATTACACAGTTTACGACCATAGTTCAATTATAATACGCAAAGAGTTCACTTACTTTGATGAATTGGTACATACATAATATAGCTCATATCAGGTGGCATCGCGTGCTAAAATCCACAATTAAACATTCCTAACACATACAAAAATTAAAGGATTTTATTGCAAAAACAGGGTAGGTCACGGTGGTAATCAAACTGGTTGCCACCGTGACATACAAAGGACCTTCGGCAGAAAGCAAGTCTGGGGTACCTCACGGTGGTAACTAAACAGGTTGCCACCGTGACATACCCACAACCCAGAACAGAATCTAAGGTCTGAACACCTCACGGTGGTAACCAGATTGGTTGCCACCGTGACCTATTCAAACTCACGGTAGAAATGCATCTGGTTCGTGCCTCACGGTGGTAACCGAATTGGTTGCCACCGTGACCCATGCCCAGATGCGATTCCTGAGGGCGATTTCCAGGTTATTCAATCCAACTATCCCAAAATTCTCATTTCAAACAACATATCCTCATTCCAATAGCAATAAAAACCCAAATCAAACATCATTGAATCATGCCATTAATAAGTCTTACACATGAATTCGAAGAACAACATCACATTACATCAATTCATGCTAACACTTAACAATGCAAAGTCTTAGTCATGCAATGATACAATTTACACTTAAGCATAGCATAATATTCTTAGAGAAGGATCATAAGTACAGATATGCATAATACATTTCACATTCAATATCACATGCTCATACAGATTAAGGTATTACAACCCTTAAGTGTCATTTAACTTGATTAGATTCTAATCATACAATTACACCTAATTATTTTATTAGTTTGTATTAATCTTAATCCTATTCACATTTATTTTCCAAGTGATAACTATTCCTATACTCATTTAACAGTCCTAAACATGCATCGGATGGATCATAGAAAGTTCCGGTGCAAAACGGGTTCAATTCGGGAAGAAAAACACCTAAAAATGGTCAAGACAGAAGTGATCACGGTGGTAATGAATTCATTGTGACCGTGAGGTCCAAAAATAAGCATTCTGCCCAGAATTTTGGTATGTCACGGTGGCAATGAAATTCATTGTGACCGTGACATACCTAAAATTTGCAAAACAGAAGGCAAAACTCAAGGCTGCTGCACTACACGTTTTTGTTTAGCCTAAACGGGAATCTAAACAACATATTTAGACAAAACGTCCTTCATAACAAATCTTCTCTAGGATGTTAACTTTCTAATGAAACAAATTACAGGTCAATTGGACATCTATGGATCAAGATATGTTCTAAACAAACCACAGTGCTTCCCTGAACCCGTCCAAAGAAGATAACTCTCCTTCTTGACCACTTTTGGGACACTTAGAGTTGCAATGATCTCAAACCTATTTCTAACACATTTGTAGAAATAGATCTTAGCTTTCTGAAGGTACTAATTTCATACTATTTGGAGTTCTACAACTCCCAAAACAGCTTAATATCCGAAGGAAGGTCCAGTGTATTCTAATCCAGTTTTTCACCCAAAATCCTATTCACATGCACAAATGAACAATTTAAACCAACACTCACTACCATCATCACAAATCATCAACAACACACTCAAGAATCTTATATCATACATGAATATACAAAAGTTCATTTAAATATAAAAGAAAGTTTCCCAAACCTCAAAGAAGCACAACCCACTATTCTCTTCAAGTTTTTAATCCTCAATCTTTTCCTTAGTCCTTGCCATTCCTCTTGCTTACCAAAGCTCTTCAATCATGTTCCCCAAGCTCTACCAAATTAACTCTAACTCACTCAAAACCAAAAGATTGAGCAAGAAATGGGGAGGAGAGGAAAAGAAAAATGGAAAATGAGGAGGAAGAGAGGGCAACGGGAACAAGAACAAGAAGAGAATCTGCTTTTCCTCTTTCCTAAACCCAATTCACACTAAATGCTCCCACCTAACTCTCCGAATGGCAAGCTCCCATTGGGCATACAAACCACCTTTGACTTAGTCACTCCTTGCACCATACTCACTCCACATACAAACATTTCTTGAATAAAAATCTTCAAGGTACCACACTTGAGTCACACCAAATCATTTCCTAAAACCCACTTATACCCTACTTCCATACACAACAAGCACACTCTAACCTTTCCTCACTTAACTTAACTTATTTAATTAATCACTTTACAATTAAGTCCTTATCATCAAATTCACTCACATATAAATTACTGAAATACCCTTCACTTATCCGACTTAGCATGCGAATTCCGACTAAGGCCATTTTGGGGTGTGACAAATCTTCCCTCCTAAAAGAATTTCGTCCTCGAAATTCACTCATACTTGTAAGAAATCCCAAAGCTACACTTCGTATCACCATTAGGTTCATACACTTCGTTTCCAAACTATTCCCTTACTTACACTCATTGCCATTACGATATTCTTAAATCACTTTCTACTCGACTTAAGCCAAACGCAGAATACTTTCCTTAACCGATGATATGCTCGCTCTTTCACCCTTAATCCTTAATAGCAAATAGTACGCGTATAACCTGTCAGATTCCTCTCCAATAAAACACGTATGCAAATGCTTATCATGTATAGTCAAAGAAATGATGATGCAATGAGTATGTGATGATTCATGTATGCAGGATAATGCGGAAGAAATGCAATTGATGCGATAAGGATGCACTTTGTCCCATCCCCATGATTCAATATGGTTTCATTCAAAAACTTTTTCTGGAGATAGCTGACAGGTATACCGAGTACTACCAAATTCTTACAAAATCCAAAGACCCTTGCACTTACGTCCTATCATCGGAAACAGGACCGAAATCCTCAACCAAAGGATACTCAGAAACACTCTGATCAGCACTAACTGGGTTCACACATTCCGTTGTCTCGCCCACATTCTCACTAGGATCAGACTCCATCTAAACATGATACAAGACACAACACATCTGCTTTAGGCCACGACAAAAACCGACTCACATGCAAAGACACGACACATAACAAACAACACACCCAGAACCGCCAAACCGGCGCTCTGATACCACTAAATGTAACACCCCCAACGTCCCCATTGGAAGGACGCCGGAGAGCGCTACCCGACGCTCACTCGCATACATGCACACATACGCTACGCGAAAGCATACGTTCATGCAAAAACACGGAAAATTAAAAACTTATCTTGAGAAGCAAAACTGGACATACATTACTCACACACATGCAGGCACTAAGCCAAAATATATACACATGCATACATATGATCATTCAGCGGAAGCATAAAGCGGAGAAATAACTGAAACTTAATTACAATAAGATCCTTACATAATCAAAAGGCTACAAATTACAGAAATCAAATTACAGAAGCTGAACAGAATTACATAACACTACTAACTCCTATGTGGCCGACCCTGCAGATGCGCGACTCGAACCGAACCAAACCTGCCACCTGCATGGGAAAAGAGCCCGTGCTAAGCGATAAACGCTTAGTGGGGAGAACACAAAAGCAAGATGGACGGCCATTCACAATGGTCGCCAGAACAAATTACATACACAAATGGCATATACAAATAATCACAACAGATGGATAAATAAGCCTGCATAGGAAAACCATGCATTCGGAAGTTCATATACACATACTTGTACATATTACCTGAGTGCTCGTCTCAATATCATATTCGTCCGAATACTGCACTCTTATATCATATTAAGCATAGCCCCAAACAAACAAGGGATCACAGTAGATACAAATATTCATGTAAGAATACATACAGCTCTTATGCATATAGGTATCGGGGCATCAAGTGTCAGTACCCTACCGTGCACAGTCACGAGAGATGATACACATATGACTATCATGCCAAGTACTCATGCATTAACAGAAAACCCATTCACATGCAATATAATTATCAGACAATACGCACCCAACTATCATGCCGAGAACGCTAGTTAACTAAACATACTTTTATCATGCCTTGAAATGTACATACATGACCACACGCTGAAATCATTACAATAGGAAAACTAGAGAGAGGAGGCACGTAACATAACACAATATATATATACATTCCAAGGTCAAGAGCACATTCATTATGTATCTTGATTCATATAATTCACTATAACCGTCAAAAGTACGAAATCATGTTTGCACATACTTACTAATCGAATTCATGGCATTCAAAAGATCATGGTCACAGTCATGCACATCGTAATTCCCGTACCTATATTCACAACCGTTAGCATGCCATACATTCACACTATGTTATGTATATACCCATATATGCAGATAATTATGTCCAATTCACATGTTTAGGTCACACTTAACCCATTCAGAGATTCATAATCACATTCGGATATATAACCGATTCACATGTCCAGAATCATGCTTAATCAAATATCACATTCTCTTATTCACATTAGGCAAAACAGACAGAATACCTGCTGACTCAAAATAGTGGATAACGAGTACACAGACAGTACTTTACGGGTACGAGCCGATACAGACAGTACTTTACGGGTACGAGCCGATACAGACAGTACTTTACGGGTACGAGCCGATAAATCAAGATACTTTTAACTTTTCCAAACACTTTCAAAAGGGATCTTAAACAAGATCCGAACATATAAGGGTTCGCGAGGAACCAAACGGGGACCTGATCAGGGTCCAAACATTCAAAGGGCTGCAGCTAAGAGACTCTATTAGGCATGCCTAACTATCCACTAGACTGACTCTTGCAGGCGGAGAATTACACAGTTTACGACCATAGTTCAATTATAATACGCAAAGAGTTCACTTACTTTGATGAATTGGTACATACATAATATAGCTCATATCAGGTGGCATCGCGTGCTAAAATCCACAATTAAACATTCCTAACACATACAAAAATTAAAGGATTTTATTGCAAAAACAGGGTAGGTTACGGTGGTAATCAAACTGGTTGCCACCGTGACATACAAAGGACCTTCGGCAGAAAGCAAGTCTGGGGTACCTCACGGTGGTAACTAAATAGGTTGCCACCGTGACATACCCACAACCCAGAACAGAATCTAAGGTCTGAACACCTCACGGTGGTAACCAGATTGGTTGCCACCGTGACCTATTCAAACTCACGGCAGAAATGCATCTGGTTCGTGCCTCACGGTGGTAACCGAATTGGTTGCCACCGTGACCCATGCCCAGATGCGATTCCTGAGGGCGATTTCCAGGTTATTCAATCCAACTATCCCAAAATTCTCATTTCAAACAACATATCCTCATTCCAATAGCAATAAAAACCCAAATCAAACATCATTGAATCATGCCATTAATAAGTCTTACACATGAATTCGAAGAACAACATCACATTACATCAATTCATGCTAACACTTAACAATGCAAAGTCTTAGTCATGCAATGATACAATTTACACTTAAGCATAGCATAATATTCTTAGAGAAGGATCATAAGTACAGATATGCATAATACATTTCACATTCAATATCACATGCTCATACAGATTAAGGTATTACAACCCTTAAGTGTCATTTAACTTGATTAGATTCTAATCATACAATTACACCTAATTATTTTATTAGTTTATATTAATCTTAATCCTATACACATTTATTTTCCAAGTGATAACTATTCTTATACTCATTTAACAGTCCTAAACATGCATCGGATGGATCATAGAAAGTTCCGGTGCAAAACGGGTTCAATTCGGGAAGAAAAACACCTAAAAATGGTCAAGACAGAAGTGATCATGGTGGTAATGAATTCATTGTGACCGTGAGGTCCAAAAATAAGCATTCTTCCCAGCATTTTGGTATGTCACGGTGGCAATGAAATTCATTGTGACCGTGACATACCTAAAATTTGCAAAACAGAAGGCAAAACTCAGGGTTGCTGCACTACATGTTTTTGTTTAGCCTAAACGGGAATCTAAACAACATATTTAGACAAAACTTCCTTCATAACAAATCTTCCCTAGGATGTTAACTTTCAAATGAATCAAATTAAAGGTCAATTGGACATCTATAGATCAAGATATGTTCTAAACAAACCACAGTGCTTCCCTGAACCCGTCCAAAGAAGATAACTCTCCTTCTCGACCACTTTTGGGACACTTAGAGTTGTAATGAGCTCAAACCTATTTCTAACACATTTGTATAAATAGATCTTAGCTTTCTGAAGGTACTAATGTCATACCATTTGGAGTTCTACAACTCCAAAAACAGCTTAATATCCGAAGGAAGGTCCAATGTATTCTAATCCAGTTTTTCACCCAAAATCCTATTCACATGCACAAATGAACAATTTAAACCAACACTCACTACCATCATCACAAATCATCAACAACACACTCAAGAATCTTATATCATACATGAATATACAAAAGTTCATTTACATATAAAAGAAAGTTTCCCAAACCTCAAAGAAGCACAACCCACTATTCTCTTCAAGTTTTTAATCCTCAATCTTTTCCTTAGTCCTTGCCATTCCTCTTGCTTACCAAAGCTCTTCAATCATGTTCCCCAAGCTCTACCAAATTAACTCTAACTCACTCAAAACCAAAAGATTGAGCAAGAAATGGGGAGGAGAGGAAAAGAAAAATGGAAAATGAGGAGGAAGAGAGGGCAACGGGAACAAGAACAAGAAGAGAATCTGCTTTTCCTCTTTCCTAAACCCAATTCACACTAAATGCTCCCACCTAACTCTCCACATGGCAAGCTCCCATTGGGCATACAAACCACCTTTGACTTAGTCACTCCTTACACCATACTCACTCCACATACAAACATTTCTTGAATAAAAATCTTCAAGGTACCACACTTGAGTCACACCAAATCATTTCCTAAAACCCACTTATACCCTACTTCCATACACAACAAGCACACTCTAACCTTTCCTCACTTAACTTAACTTATTTAATTAATCACTTTACAATTAAGTCCTTATCATCAAATTCACTCACATATAAATTACTGAAATACCCTTCACTTATCCGACTTAGCATGCGAATTCCGACTAAGGCCATTTTGGGGTGTGACACCACGTGGGCACCACGTGGACCAATAGCATTCAGACACGTGGCGTGACTGGATTTGGACACACGGCTCTATATAGTGTTGCCATGTGGCAGATCCGAGGGAGGGCGCGCGTGTGGCACGTGAAGGCGCGTGAGCGCATCTTCCTCCCTCTTATCGGCACGTGCGGCATTCTCCAACCGCCAAATCAGCTTCAATTTTTTGCTAATTGATTTTTCAAATTATTTCTGATTTTTTGGTCAAATTTTCAAAATTTTGTTTATTTTTTGATATTTAAATGTGTTTAATTTCAAAATAAAATATAAGAAATTGTAGAAAAAGTGTTTTCTTCATTCGATAAGTTTTTAAAATATTATGAAAAATTTTTGAGGTTCTGTCCTTATTTATTGATTGAAATGTATTTCAATTATGTATATTTATACATGAGTGTATAATTTTTTTTTTCTGTAAATATGTTACAGAAATGTTAAATAAGGACATCAGTTCTTCCTTACATTACGCATAGGTTGCTTTGAGAAATGCAAAAATGCAATCAATAAGCAACATGAGAATCCGAAGGAAGATTTGAGCTGATGACATTGATGCAATAGTGCATCATAAAATACATGTGTGAGAACAAATGCAACAGTGCATTTGGATTAGTGGTCTGAGTATGAAAATAAAATTTTGGTCAGAGTTGCCAAAAAGGCAAGTGTTGAGAAGCAACACTAAAAAATCTGTGATGGTGTTAAGAAATGGACGGAGCGTGCATTGTCCATGACTTCATCAATTGACGTATGAGTCGCTTGATGAATTGATAAAATCTGTCAAAGATATAATCCTAATAACTAAAAAGATTTTATGAAATCTGGACTTCAATAATAGTTGACATAATTGTCAATTTGAGTTGGCGTTTGTTATTATTAAAATAGGATTTAAGTTTCCTATTGTTATTTGACATGAGTGTCTTATTTTTGGGATTATTGGATTTTATTTATTGGTTAAATAAATGTGTTTATTTATTATGATGGCATTTAACTTTATAATAAATGTGTTTATCTTAATTGTTAATTGCCTTGCAATATTTTATAAGTAAAATGATTGCATGTTTATTAAGTAGAAGCTTAATAAAATCCCCTCATAAGTTTGAGAACTTAATAATCCAATAATTTAGATTTATTATGTATGAAATTTTAACCTGTAAGGTCAGACATTAGGACTTAGAAGGTAAGTGGATACTATAAGTAACCTTTTCGAATTTGAGCCTAATAGAAAATTTTACTAGGTTATTATTTTAGGTGCATAATAAATTGCATAAGTTTCCTTATCTCCCTTAAATATGTGCAATATTGTTCCATTGGAGATCAGAGGATCTTAATGGATGCTGCTTCCAAGTCAGTTGTCACCCTTAGCAAAGATATGAAGCTAAATGGTGATAACTATGAAATCTGGAATACAAAGATCCAGTATGTGCTTGAAGAGCAAGAGGCTCTTAAATCCTCAAGTTCGGTTACGACTGAACTTGAGGATGGCACTATAGCCCAGCATAGGCAGGACCGAGATGCCAATATCGCATCACATCACTAAGCAATTTCGTAAGTATCAAAATGCAATAGATCTGTGGATCGCTTTGCAGGAAAAGTTCAGAGATATGACTCTGAATAAGCTCTGATCATTGACGATCAAATTTGATACATATCAGAAAAAGCCTGATTTTTCGATGCAAAAACATCTAAGAGAGATAGAAAAGAATAAGTAAGCTTAGTGAACTTAGTCATAAGTTGATTGACGAGTAGTAGGTCCAAACTGTTATCAAATCCTTACCCAAGAGAGTTGGTAGCATGTGAAGATGCAACTAACTCACATGGATAAGCACAAAGACATTTAAGGATGTCGCTTGTCATCTGAAGCTTAAAAGGGACCGTCTGGCAATGATTAAGATCAACGTCATAGTGCATATGGCACAGTCCCGTTCTGGTAGGATGAGTTCTAACTAGAACAATAAAAGAAGCTTCAAAAGTAGGGATATGGAAAAGACTCGAGAGCCTGAAAACTAAAAGGAATAGAATCACAAAAGGTCCTAAGGCAAAAATGAGGTAAACAATTCAAGAGTGAAATGTTTCAATTGCCTAAAAGGACACTATGCAAAGAGACTGCATTGTGCCTATAAAGATACACTATTTTGACTTAAGAGTGAGTAAAAGTTATGTATCTAGTTCTGAATTTCATCATTTGCGGGTGATAGAATTAGAACAATAGACTATGTAACAAGGGATAGAGATATCTTTGTTATAAAATTTAAGTTCTATTTTTGCTTTATTGAAATTTGTTTTCAATTTATATTTTAAGGATGACAGTATATGCTTATGCTTGAATGATTTCTATTATGGTTCTGGTTATAGATGTGGAACATGACTATTTTCCTTTAATTTATTATTTTTCACATTGTTATGAGAATAATGCGAAATTATGGCATGTTACAATAAACCATATTGGACAAAACAAATGAGTTGGTTAGTCAAAGAAGGTTAGTAGGAAATTTGAATAAGGTTGAATTACCTACATGACAGTATTGCCTAAAAGGAAAAACTAGTTAGAAAATCATTTGAAAAAGGAATTAAAGCCAAATTTCCATTGCAATTAGTCCATTCTGACAAATGTGGTCAAATGAATGTGAGGGTATGGCATGGGGCCTACAATTTTAGCACATTTATATATGATTGTACTAGGTATGGTCATGTCTATTTGATTTCTCACAAGTCAGAAGCATTGTGTTGCTTCAAGACTTTTATGAGTCTAGTTGACAATCAATTAGACAAAAGGATCAAAGCTTTAAGAACTGACAGAGGTCGATAATATCTTACAGATAAATTTAAAGCTTCATGTGATAAAAAAAGGATTAAACATCAGTTGTTCATTCCTAGAAATCCGCAACAAAATGGTGTTGAGGAAAGGAGAAATAAGACTCTCCTATATATAGGTAGATCTATGATGGCAGAGGCAAATTTGCCTATCCCCTATTGGGGAGATGCTTTATTGACTGCCACATATGTTCTGAATTGTATGCCCTCCAAATCTGTCATTACCACAACTTATGAGTTGTGAACTGGTCGACAAGCTGACCTAAGCCATTTACAACTTTTGGGATTTAATGCTTGCATCCATGATACCTCGATTTGATAAATTTAAGACCAAGAGGTAAAAAGAGTATCTATGTGAGTTATTCTGAAGTATCAAGATGATACATTTTCGTGGGTAAGTAAGAAAATGGTACAATGACAGAATTCAGATCACGAGTCGTCATATTCTTAGAGAATAAATTTCCTAAGTTGGGTGAAGTGAATTGATATTTCACTTTCAAATAATCTCAGGAAGAGAATATTAGGATCACTCCATCCGAGTGGGAGGGATTTAGAAGAAGAATGTTAAGACCCTCATCCTCCAAATGATCCAGATGTTCGAGACCCTGATTCAAGTGGGAGCATTCTTGATTCCAGTGGGAATAAAGAATATGGTATTCCTAACTCCAGTGGGAGTATGGAACATGGTCCCAGTGGGAGTATTATGAATCACGATAAATAAATGAGACATGTTTATCAAGATTTAGAACTGCAAAAATCTAAAAGGATAAGTGTTCCATGCCGACGATTTAAAATCAAAGGCTTGAACGAAACCCTTTTGGTTATCCCACAAGACAAAGAAAGAGCATAAAATATTCAAAAAGATTTTTCATGCCCATTTAAAAAAAAATGGATTAAAGCAATGGAAGAAGAAATGGCATCCATGAGATCAAATTATTTTTGAAAACTAATTGATCTACTGGATGGACATAAATTGAGAATAAATGTATTCTCAAAGGAAAGCGAAAGGCTGAAAGAGGTATCGAAAGACATAAGACTCGGCTAGTCGCTAAGGGGTTCATACAATAGGAAGAGATTGACTATGAATAAACTTTCTCATTTATTATAAGATTTACGTATATAAGGTTAATTCTAGCCATAGTGGCGAGTTCGGATCTAGAGCTTGATCAAATGGATGGGAAGACTTCTTTTCTCAATGGAGAATTGGATGGAACAATCTATATGTTTCATTGAAAAAGGCAGCAAACATAAGGTTTGCTGCTTGATGAGTTCAATCTGTGGCTTTAAACAGTCTTCAACACAATGGTCCTTGAAACATCATCATACAATCATGTCAAATGTGTTCAACATGATTGATGAAGATCATTGTGTTTATAGTAAAAGTTTTGAAAATGAATTTATCATTTTTGCATTGTATGTGGACGACATACTTAAAGCTTAAAATGATAAATGGTACATAAATGAAATCAAAGATTGGTTATCGTCCAACTTTGAGACAAAGGATATGAGTCATGCATATTACATTCTTGAAGTTAAGATTTCAAGAGATCATTTGAGAAGATTATTGTCTGTTTCTTGAGAGAAATATATCAACAAAGACCTTGAGCGATTTAATATGCAAAACTACAAACTCATAGATTACCCCATTGCCAAGAATCAGTTTCTTAGCAAAGATATGTGTCTTAATAAGCCAGAATAAATGAACGTATGAGGAACTTTCGATATGCCAATGTCGTGGGTAGTCTTATGTATGCAGTGTTGTATACAAGATATGATATATGCTATGCAGTGGGCATGATAAATAAATATCAATATAACTCGGGCAAAGCACAGTGGAAGCAATTGAAATGATACTTATATACCTTAAAGGTACTGCAAAATATTCTCTCTATTTTTAAGAAAATGATATACATTGAGAGAATATAGAAACGTTGATTGGGCAGGAGATGTGGATGTGAGAAAATCCACTTCAGGTTTCATATTCTTGTTTGGCAAGAATGCCATCTCGTGGAGTAACAAGAATTAAACCTGTGTGTAGACACCGGGTCCCGAGTAGCCTTGATCAGGATTACCCAATGATGAAATTAAGCGTGCTGATTTATAGGCAAAAAGAATGAAAGTTGGAAGTGATAATTTTCTTGTCGTTTTGATTTGTTAGGAATAAATAAAAATGTATTTTAAAAATGTTCTAAAAAATTATTTTAGAATAAAAAAAGTGAGTTTTTAATTTTTTGTGTTTTATAGAAAATTAAAAAAAAATCAAGAGAATGTCGAGCTGCGGCAGCGCTAGGCGTATGCTGTAGCGCCCCGACGTGCAGGCGGAGCGCGTGCTGTGTGCGAGCGACAAGCTGAATGTCACCCGCGCACAGGTGACCCCCGTCGGGCACACCGATGGGAGTCGCTCGCCCCGTGGCGCCCCCTCTTCCCCCATTTTTGTTTTTTTTTTTCGTTTTTTTGGCCATTTTGGCCACAAAAATTTACTTTTCTTCACTTTTTTTTTGTAGAATTCAATGCTAAAACCTTTTATTTTCCAAATCCTTCAAATTCATGAGTTTTTTTTGTTATTATTGGAATTAAATTGATTTAATTCAATTTAATAGAAGTCTGATTTTCTTTGGGTTTTTTTATGTATAAAATGATTTTTAGAGTGGGAATTTGGGGGGATTTTCTTTAGAAAATTATTTTCTTCTTCTTTCTTCTCTCAAAACAAATTCTCTCAATTTTTATAGGATTTTTCCAAAATAATTCTTAAGGCAAAAAGAATAATTTTTGTTCTTGAGAATTTTCTACTTTTCATTTAACAATTTTTTACTTTGAGACAAATAAATCAATTATTTGTTCTTGAGTAAAAATTCATTTTAATCAAGACAAGGAATTGGATCATCTACTTTCATTTCATCAATATAAATTTTGAGTGTAAACATTCTTGATTCAATTTCTTAATTTAATTTTTAATTTCATTTTTTTTGTTTCCAGTTAATTAGTTAACATGTAAATTCTTTTAGTTCTATCATTTTCTTCTTATTTTCTTATTCTTTTGTTTTTATTTAATTAATTATCATGTAAATTCTTTTAGATCTATTATTTAATTGTTCATATTTTTACTTCTTATTTTTTATTTGTTATTTAATTGTTCATACTATTATTTCTTATTCTTATTTCCTATTTAATTGTTCATGTTCATATTATTGTCATCATTTTTGTTCATATATATTATTAGTATTATCATTTAACATGTTTTAGCATAATTGGCTTATTTTATTTTCATTTTATTCTTTCATATTTAATTGGATTGTTCATCTTCTTTGATATTATTATTATTATTATTATTATTATTATTATTATTATTATTACCATGTGCTTATGCGATTGTCCATATTATTATTGCTATTATTGTTATCATGCCTTAAACATGCCATGTTAATTTTATTTCCTATTGTTCTTGCATGTTTATATGATTATTCATATCTTTGGTTGTTATTGGGATTTGTTATTATTATTATCACAATTGTTATTTTTATTACTTTTGCTATAATTTGTTACTAGTATCATTATTGTTAGCATTATTATTTATGTTTTATGCATGCTGAATTTTATGTATATTATACTTTTTATGCATGATTGGATGTTATTGTTGTTATTTTATGTTTTTATGCATGTTAAATTCTATCATCATTATTTTATTCTTGTTTATGCATGTTGAATTTTATTATTATTATGTTATTTTTTTTATGCATGCTAAATTGTTAATTAATTAGATTGCATATTTTTATTATGTCATTTTAATTGGCTTGTCATACATGATGCAATTTTGATTGCCTTAATTTAATTGTTTTCATGTTATATGTTTAATTAATTTTTTACTAACTTCACTTTTATTTGTTTTTCTTTTATTTTCAATACTTATTTTTATGTGTGAGTATTTTCCATACCAAGTGGGAGCCCATGAAGATTTGAAGATCCATTTGGGAGTTGACTTGTTAATTTTTTATTATTTTCATTACTTTGCTTTCATTATTTTATTTCTAATATGTAATTTGTAATAATTTATTTTTATGCACGTTAATTAAAAAAATTACAAAAATATTTCTATTTAATTAAACTTGGATCTTTTCTAAATAAAAAGGGGACCAATGTCCTAACTTTTTCATCCAAAATAAATTGTCACTTTAAAAATTATTTTTTATAATTATGCATGAGAGGACCAATGTCCTCACCTTTAATAAATAGCCCGATTTATATATGAATTGAATTTTATTTACCAATGGGGGTTATATTCTGCCCCTAGTTTTGTTGTAATTTATTTTTATGCGCTTTTATTTACTTTATCTACCGCTTTCTTTATGTGATTGACATGCGCGTTTAATTAAATTGCATTAAAAATTGAATGAGAAATGGGATGAAACGCTAAATTCAAAACTCAATTATAAACTTAAAGGTATGAATAAATGGGAAGTCCCGAACCATCTCTGGTCTTTGGGCTCAACGAGGCGAGAGGACCATTTCAATGTTCCATTGGAATGGGACTTCCAAGACACCTCTTGTGTCCCGTAAAAAGGATTTAACTTGCATAGTCCTAGGCTTCACGAGGCGAGAGGGCCATCCTAATTTTCTATTAGTATGGGGCCTCCAAGACCCCTCTGACTTGCCCAAAATGGACATAACAGTGCCGTCTTAGGCTCACTCTGGCTAGACGACCTTTCCCAATGTTCTATTGGGTGGCGACTCCAAGAAACCTCCTTGTTGCCTAAAATGGACGCACTTGTAATTTCTTACGAGTTTTATGAACCTCTCTCGATCGCCCTAAAAGCGGGCATTCGGGGTGCAATGGGGTTCGGCGCGCTTCACAGTGGCGACTCCACTGGGGACCTAGAGACTTCCCTTCGAAAGTATATTGGTTAAAATTTACAATTGAGTTTTAATTTAAAAATTTCATCCCTTTTCGAAATTGCATTGCATATCATTAGAGCCTTAGATCTATGCTAGTTTTGTCCCTCTATCAACCACGGTGCATTCCCAAAGCACGACCCTACGTTCACTCAATGTAGGAAAGTGTTAAGGATAATCACCAGCCCAAGCCTCGTACCTTATGGTATATCAAATAGAGACCTAATCGGCCATTATGTTCGTGATGAGTTAGACCTGTTGGCAGGGACCATGCTCGGGTAGCCCTAAAGTTTCACTACCTTTGACCAAAGCTCATATATTGGCAATAGATACTTCCATTAGGTGAAATGTACCATAATACCATGCTTGCTACGTGGGCCATTACATATTGAACAAGATCAGTTAAATTAAATGGTCTTTAATCAAAGGCTTTCATGCCCCGGTGGGCCCATCTTGATTTAATTGAGGTGTTTAAATACATAATGGCTAAACACCCATACGTATGTACATTAGTTAGGAGAGGTTATGCTGCCGGTTTCCCATCGTGTGCCACAGGCGCCCATTGGGTCCCCTGTTGACCCATGGGCTAAGCCCACCTAGGAAAGAGACTACACTACCTCGTGTGTGGGAGTGATAAGGTTGTAGGGATCTATCTGCTTGCATGTGGTTGTGGATGCTGCACAGCATGCTCATGCATCGATTGTCATTCATGCATGTTAATAAAAAATAAAAAATATATGCATTTCATTTTTGTGTGTATATCCTTTTGTTTGCATATTATTTTTCACATGTACATATCATCCTACGTACAATTTTTTCCATGCATCGCATCGTATCATTGTAAATTATTAATCTTTCACTCATCAACACGACCATGCATTGCATTTCAATCATGCATCATCCTAACAAGGTGTATTCTACAGCCATCATAGATTCATCCAGGTGGTTTAAAGGTCCCGACGGTCAGCTAAGAAGGATTCCACTCTTTGAATTACCAGAGCTAATGTCAGATCAGAGCTCAGATTCACTCTAAGAAGGTAGTGAAATATTTTCCTCAGAATCATCAGCCGAAATAAGTATGGCTAACCCGTCAGGTGAATCGAGTGCAACCCATGCAATGATCGCCGAGGAGGTGGGAAAGAGAATGGAAGAGTTTGAGGCCAGAATGATGGCGATGATAGGCAACCTTGGTATTACTTTAGCGCCACTTGCTGGACAACAACCTATTGCCCCAGCTGGGGGCCAAGATGAACAAGGGCCTATTAGAGAGGATCTCCCTATGGCAGTTGACCCACCTATAGTTAAGCCCAGAGTGCTAGCACATATAGAACATAGAGAAGTTCTTAGACCTGAGAGTGATTTGGGTGAGGAAGAGTAGGAGGAGCCAATCATGATAAGAGGCGAAGCCCCCAAGTCAGAGGAAGCCATGTGGAGAAAGATGGAGGAGAGATTCGAAGCGATAACTCGCTTACTGACAACGGGAAGAGGCATGAACCCTGAGGACAAGGAGCTGGAGGGCAAAGATCTAGTTCCCCAGAATTTTAAGATGCCTGACATGCCAAAGTTTGATGGCACATCAGACCCAGCAGCACATGTGAAGCAGTACTCATTAGTGATGAAGGGTACAACGCTAACAAAAAGGCAGAAGATAGAGTATTTCTCTTTGAGCTTGAAGGGTCCAGTGGTGGACTGGTATCATGGACTCAATAGAAGGACTAAAGAAGACTGGGATCTATTGACAGAAGAATTTCTAATGCAGTACGATTGTAGCTCGAGGATGGAGATAGCCCTAAAAGATCTAGAACTGCTATAGCAGAAGTCAAGGGAGTCATTTCATAATTACCTAACCCAATGTAAAAACCGGGTAATAGAGAGGAAGAGGAAACCTGACACTCCAGACCAGATAAGGCTGTTTATCAGGAATGCTAGCCCATATCTGAAAGATGGGTTAAAAATGAAGGGTATAAAGGACTGGGAGTCCTTGAAAGACATAGCCATAGAAGCCGAAGGAGAGTACCTGGCAAGGAAGGCCAACAATGATAATTATGCCTAGAGAAATTACGGTAATCAGGGGGTAGGAAAGTCAGCAGAGTCTGGTAATGGGAATCGGTCTGGAAACACCATAGATGTAGCGGCTACTAAAGCAGACCAAAGGCATTTCTCCAACCTAGGCAAGTCACTGTCTTGGGTACTTAAAAGGTTGATGAAGGAAGGTAAGCTACAACCAATGCCTGCTAAGCCCGCTAGAGGTCAAGGACATCTTGATCATCGAGCAGATCTGTACTGTGCTTACCATCATCATACAGGGCATGACACTGATGAATGTCAAACTCTGAGGAACCATATTCAGGATCTCATTGATAACAAACATATTACCGATCCAGAGCGCCGCAAGAAATAAGGGACATATTTGAACTTTTTTTCAGTCTTGATGTATGCAGTACTGTTTACATTAATTATATTAATGGCTTTTTGTTTATGTTCTCGTGATTTCATTATGCATGATCACAATTACAAGTCATTTACATTTGATATTAACTTAATGAATACTACTTCATTTAATCTCGAGATCCTGTAGCATCTGATATAACTCCTGAAGTGAGAAAAATTCTGAGAGCTGAAAATAAAAAATATAAAGTAGTGAAAAGAAAAAAAATTAGATGCAATTAGGGGATTGGATGAAAACTCACTAAGAGCACTAGAACCTTTCTGATTACTCATCAAAGCGATCCCTGGATAAGACAGAACCTAGAAAATGATTTAGGCAGCCCTTCTTGGTATAGCTCTCTAAATGACTGCTTTCTACCTTTATTTCACAATCGCTTTCTAGCCCGTTGAGCCTTTATGGAGGTGTGCTAAATGCATTCCAATTTTGTTGTTACACATGTTAAAACTATCCCCTCGCCTAAAATGATTTTTGCCTCCCCTTAGAAGAATAGCTGTTCTAGTAAGGATGGATGTACATCATTGACAATTCTTTTGGTTATCAAAAATTGCCCTGATAAGGATGAGTTTACACTTTGGGAAGAGGGTTTAGTCATGTGCCAAAGACATGAGCTTGTGAGAAAAGTGGAAAAAAATGATGGAAAAGAAAGACGAAAAAAAAGAAAAAGAAAAGAAAAAGAAAAAGACAAAAGAAAGATGAAAAAAAAGTGAAAAAAAAAAGAAAGAAAAAGTAGAGCTCAAGATAGTAATCTCTTGATGAGTTTCTGTGGTTATCTTTTTTGTCATTCTGAGCTTGATGAGCTAAAGTATTATCAAATCCAAATTCAAGAATACATTTATAGTACGCCATCGAGTTGAGCGGCCATTTCTTCTCTAGCAACCTTATCCTCCTTTTATAGCCATCTACCTAAGCCTAACATTACAATAAAAGTAAGACCTTTTGGTTCTTGGTTCAGTCTTATCCAATTAGTGGAGATGACCTTCTAATAAGGTTCGGTACGTAGGAAGAGGTATGTAGTGTTTCTTGAGCTTCAAGCGGGAAGCCACAAGTGCATTTATGCATTTGAGTTAAATCTTGTCCCCAACGTTGCATCTAGAATTTGCTTCAGAAAAAGAGTATTCAGTTAAAAATTAAGAGCAGAGAGAAAATTTTCAACCATGAAAACCCGAGAGAGTTGATTGATAACAGGAGTTTGATGGATCTATCTTGAGATTAGATAGGGTCTTGTATTTTTGAGATTAATGCCAAATGATGATCATGTGTGATGAAATCAGACTGGAACATATGCATTTATGCAATAATATTTTAATGTGAGCAAAGCACGTTATCTTGCATACTCAAAATAGTTTAAGTTCCAGCAAAAAAAGCAGTACATTATTTTTTCTTCGCATATGTGCAATTTACTATAAGTGGCCCTCATTGCCATCTTCATCTTGATGCTTCAGCAGACTTGCCCCGACATCTGCTTCGAGCTATTCGTCAGCAGAAAATCCATACGACCATTATTCAAAAAGTGAAAACGATTTTAGCCTTTAAAAAAAAAGAAAAAAAACAAAAAAAAAAAGCCGTTAGAGATGAAAACTGTAACTGGCTCTCTAAGCAAAAGTTAGGCCAAAAGGCAGGGTGAAAACCTGAAAACAGGCAGTCTGCTCTACAAAAAATGAAAAAAATAAAAGCCGCTGGATTGGGTTGGGTCCATTCCAGGCAAAAGTTAGGCACAGGGTAATGTGAAAATCCCCAAAGGGACGCATTTCCCACAAAAAAAAGGTAGTGTGAAAATCCATAAGGGACACACTACCTTTAAAGCAATGACGTTCGATGCCTGGAGCGATAAGGTGGCTTACTTCGAATGATTTTCCTTCAGTCAGATAAGGTAATATGCAGGGCATGAGTCAGAATCCCGGGCATATGATCATTGACCGGGGGGCAAAGATGTGCACCTGACGGTTCTCTCAGAAAAAGTTTTGGGTCAGAGTCCCTAAGCCAAGATGACGCTTCTAGATCCTTAGAGGCATGGTGTAGCAGCCAAGTCATATCCTCAACAGACCCTTAACCACTCAGGACGTGGTCTATCCATTTTTGCATGCATTTCATACAATTCTTTAGCAAACACCTGCATATGGCCATTTACACTTGCATGCATAATCTATTGTATATATTCTTGTTTACACAACTTTGCAAGAAAAGTCCAAGTAATGACCACACGTACAAAAGCTGGTCAAGGACAGCTTCAACTCAACATTAACATTCATTCGAGCAAGACGATCAAGTCAAGATGACGGCTATGCCGGCAAATCTCCAAGACCTCTTAAGAGGCAGTTCTCTGAGACCTCTTAAGAGGCAATTCTCCAGGGTCTCTTAAGAGACAAATCTATTTTTCTTGCACTTTTAGTAGTCTATAGCAGACTCGGTGCGGTCCTCTTAGGAGGACATCGTTTGCACTTTTAGTAGTCTGTAGCATACTAGGTGCAGCTCAAGAGAGCAACCTCTGCACTTTTAGTATTCTGTAGCAGACTCGTTGCAATCCTCCTCTTGTGCTTTTTGTAGTCTTGTTAGCGACTCGGCGCATCGTCATCTGCGGATGACACCTCTGCACTATTGGTAGTCTGTAGCAAACTCGATGTAGCTCAAGAGAGCAACCTCTGCACTTTTAGTAGTCTGTAGCAGACTCGGTGCAATCCTCCTCTTGCGCTTTTTACAGTCTTATCAGCGACTTGGCGCATCGTCCTCTACGGATGACACCTACACTTTTAGTAGTCTGTAGCAGACTCGGTGCAGTCCTCTGAGGGGGACATCCTCTTGCACTTTTTGTAGTCTTGTCAGTGACTCGGCGCATTGTCATTAGCGGATAACACCTGCACTTTTAGCAGTCTTATCGGCGACTCAGTGCAGTCCATCTCCTACGTTTTGTAGTCTTGTCAGCGACTCGACGCATCGCCATCTGCGGATAATACATTTGCACTTTTAGTAGTCTAGAGCATATTTGGTGAGGTCCTCGGATGAGGACATTTCCTATGTTTTGTAGTCTTCTCAGTGACTCGACGCATCGCCATCTGCGGATGGCACCTGCACTTTTAGTAGTCTATAGCAGACTCGGTGCAGTCCTCTGAAGAGGACATTTCTCGCGTTTTATAAGTCTGTAGCAGACCTGGCGCATCACTGTCTTAGGATGGTTCCCGACACTTGGCAGTCTTGTCAGCGACTCAGTGCAATCCAAGAGGATACTTACAGTTCAAATCACAGCATTGTTCCCGAGGGAGCAGCTGGAAGGAGGTAGCCTTAAGTACGCGCTTCTTTCCCTTTCCTAAATTTTGCCTCACCTAGGCACCCACACACTAGCCTCCCCAAAATTGGGGGCAACTGTAGACACCAGGTCCCCAGTAGACTTGATCAGGATTACCCAATGATGAAATTAAATGTGCCGATTTATAGGCAAAAAGAATGAAAGTTGGAAGTGATAATTTCCTTATCGTTTTGATTTGTTAGGAATAAATAAAAATGTAATTTAAAAATGTTTTAAAAAATTATTTTGGGATAAAAAAAGTGAGTTTTTAATTTTTTGTGTTTTATAGAAAATTTGAAAAAAAAAATCGTGCGAATGTCGGGCCGCGGCAGCGCTGGGCGCGGGCCACAGCGCCTCGACGTGCCGGCGAAGCCCGCACGGGGCGCGCTCGCCTGTGCACTGGGCTACGCGCAGCGCCTAGAGCACTCGCTGTGCGCGAGCGACACCTGTCGGGAGCGCCGACAGGCATTGCTCGCCCCCTGGCGCCCCTCTTCGCCCGTTTTTTTTTTTTTTTTTTTCCGTTTTTTGACAATTTTGGCCCCAAAAATTTATTTTTCTTCACTTTTTTTTTTTGTAGAATTCAATGCTAAAACCTTTTATTTTCCAAACCCTTCAAATTCATCAGTTTTTTTTGTGATTATTGGAATTAAATTGATTTAATTCAATTTAATAAAAATCTGATTTTCTTTGGGTTTTTTTTATGTATAAAATGATTTTTAGAGTGGGAATTTGGGGGGGATTTTCTTTAGAAAATTATTTTCTTCTTCTTTCTTCTCTCAAAACAAATTCTCTCAATTTCTAAAGGATTTTTCCAAAATAATTCTTAAGCCAAAAAGAATAATTTTTGTTCTTGAGAATTTTCTTCTTTTCATTTAACAATTTTTTACTTTAAGACAAATAAATCAATTATTTGTTCTTGAGTAAAAATTCATTTTCAATATTTTATTTTTCTAATATATTCTTACAATCAAGACAAGAAATTGGATCATCTACCTTCATTTTTTCAAGATAAATTTTGAGGGTAAACATTCTTGGCTCAATTTCTTAATTTTATTTTTAATTTTATTTTTTTTTTCCAATTAATTAGTTAACATGTAAATTCTTTTAGATCTATCATTTTCTTCTTATTTTCTTATTCTTTTCTTTTTATTTAATTAATTATCATGTAAATTCCTTTAGATCTATTATTTAATTGTTCATATTTTTACTTTTAATTTTTTATTTGTTATTTAATTGTTCATATTATTATTTCTTATTCTTATTTGCTATTTAATTGTTCATGTTCATATTATTGTCATCATTTTTGTTCATATATATTATTAGTATTATCATTTAACATGTTTTAGCATAATTGGCTTATTTTATTTTCATTTTATTCTTTCATATTTAATTGGATTGTTTATCTTTATTATTATTATTATTATTATTATTATTATTATTATTATTATTATTATTATTATTATTATTATTATTATTATTATTATTATTATTATTATTATTATTATTATTATTATTATTATTATTATTATTATTATTACCATGTGCTTATGTGATTGTCCATATTATTATTGCTATTATTATTATCATGCCTTAAACATGCCATGTTAATTTTATTTCCTATTGTTCTTGCATGTTTATATGATTATTCATATCCTTGGTTGTTATTGTGCTTTGTTATTATTATTATCACCATTGTTTTTTATTACTTTTGCTATAATTTGTTACTAGTATCATTATTGTTAGCATTGTTATTTATGTTTTATGCATGCTAAATTTTATGTATATTATACTTGATGGAAAATTATAACGAATATAATTTAATGCTGAGGTAACATTGAGAATGGTACCTACCTCTTGTAGCGCAGAAACTCGTTGCGAAAGCGTCTACAAGGATCTCGTTTGTTTTGGTCACTGGCCTGTCTTTTATCCACGTGTGAGATAACGGCGTGTACGTTTTCTCGTTCCCAAATAATGAGGACCTCACCTCTATTTATAGAGATCCTAAAAGCTAGAGACTTATCTTTAGTCTAACTTAGACTCTTTTCTGAGATAGGATTTAGTAATTTAATTCAGATTAAATTACTTAATTTAATCTTGATTGGAACTCAATCAATTATAGAGTCATGGGCGCATCACAACTCTATCATCTCTCACTCGCACATGACGGAACGCGTTCCAGTCTTAATCTTCAGTTATACTAGCAAATAGATTGTGTGACCAGCATAACTCGAGAGCACTAGTGCTATACACCTGTTAGGGATATATAGCGTTTCGAAAAATAAGATCCTCTTTTCATGTATGCCTAACCCTAGATTACCTTCTCACATTCACTGTTTTAACTCATGATCTCATAAAACAATTTTTGTGTTCACTATTATGTTTCCACTCATAGAAACTATAATAGGCTAGCCAGTGAACCATGAAACCTTATGAAAGTGATCGAAAGGCTATCTTCCCCTCTTACTGTATGCCATCCATCATGATTCAACTCGCTTTTCTAGTTAGATCCTCCAAGCCTAAACTTTTCCCAGATCTCTTGGAAACTAACTAATTTAGCCACATTGAACCATACTTCAGGGATAAGTTAAGGGTTCTAAGGGTCGAAATATAAATAGGGTCTCACAATAGGGAAAGTTGAGATCATTAATATTATTAAATTCCCATCCCTATGGTCACATAAGCACACACAGTATAAAACATGTGTTATGGTGTTCTTTCCTTCCCTTAAAGGAGTGCATGTCTCACATTTCAATAATGTGTATATAAAAGACCATACAGAAGTGTAAGGTTGCGATGCACCGAAGCACCCAACTTTAGTCCGCTTACTTAAGGACTACTTCTGGCTTTTAGATAGAATATGGTAGTTGCATTTAACTTACCATCGGATTTCATACAATCCTTATTTTGGAACTCAATCCAAAGCATACAACTTTATGTATGACTTTATCTCGCACCTTAATAAGACTCATCTTATAATTTCTGCAAGACGGCACTTTTATTTTGAACAGGCTTTCGAGTATTCTCATATGTTCAAAAATTGCCTCATCTTAGTTTTTGCCAACTCATTGACAAAACTAAGGTAAACACCCTTGTGAGTGGGCTACTTCTCTGTCCGACATGCTCAATCTCATATCAATAACAGTAAATGTTTACACATAAACATTCACACTCATGTATTGCCAACAATGAACTTTAGTTATTATTCACAAATAACAACGTTAAGGGATTATATAAATTATAACAGTACCAATTAAATTCTACAACCTCGAGATCTAATGTGTTCCTCAAAACACATCTCTCGTTATAGGTTTACTCAACGGATCTGCATGTGTAGAAACATACTGCAAAGTTCACATCTCTCCTTGTGCAACAATATCTCCCGCATATAGATATTTAATGTTGATATGCTTAGCTCTACTATAAGCTATCAACAACTGATTGTCACTAAAGACTGTCATTTATACCTCTAAGATAGTTAATCTTAAATGGCTCACAAACCATTTCAGCCAAACTGTCTCTTGTACGGCAGCTGAGGAAGTGACATATTCAACTTCCACTATTGATAGGGCTACATGGGTTTAATTCTTGTTACTCCACAAGATGGCACTCGTGCCAAACAACAATTTAAACCTGATGTGGATTATCTCTCATCCACTTCTCCTGCCCAATCAACGTTTCTGTATTCTCTCAATGCAGATCCTTTTCTTGATAATGCAGAGAATATTCTACAGTACCTTTAAGGTATATAAGTATCCTTTCAATTGCTTCCAATGTGCTTTGCCTGGGTTAGATTGATATTTATTGACCATGCCCATGCATAGCATATATCATGTCTTGTATACAACACTGCATACATAAGACTACCCACGACACTGGCATATCGAATGTTCCTCATAAGTTCATTTATTCTGGTTTTTTAAGACACAGATCTTTGCTAAGAAATTGATTCTTGGCAACAGGGTAATGTATGAGTTTGGAGTTTTGCATATTAAATCGCTCAAGGTCTTTGTTAATATATTTCTCTCAAGAAACAGACAACAATCTTCTTGAATGATCTCTTAAAATCTTAACTTCAAGAATGTAATATGCATAACTCATATCTTTTATCTTAAAGTTGGACCATAACCAATCTTTGATTTCATTTACGTACCATTTATCATTTTCAGCTTTGAGTATGTCGTCTACATACAATGCCAAAATAATCAATTCATTTTTAGAGCTTTTACTATAAACACAATGATCTTCATCAATCATGTTGAACACATTCGTCATGATTGTATGATGAAGTATCAAGTACCATTGTGTTGAAGACTGTTTAAAGCCATAGATTGAACTCATCAATCAGAAAACCTTATGTTTGCTGCCTTTTCGATGAAACTTATAGGTTATTCCATCCATTTCTCCATTGAGAAGAGCAGTCTTTTCATCCATTTGATGAAGCTTTAGGTTCAAACTTGCCACTATGGGCAGAATCAACCTTATGTACGTAAAACTTACAATAGATGAGAAAGTCTACTCATAGTCAATCTCTTCCTGTTGTGTAAACCCCTTAGCGACTAGCCGAGTCTTATATCTTTCGATACTTCTATCAACCTTTCGCTTTACTTTGAGAATACATTTATTCTCAATTTGTGTCCTTCTAGTAGATCAACTAGTTCTCAAAAATGGTTTGATCTCATGGATGCCATTTTTTCTTCCATTGCTTTAATCCATTTTTTCTTAGATGGGCATGAAAAAGCCTTTTAAATATTTTATGCTCTTTCTTGTCTTATGGGATAACTAAAAGGGCTTCATTCTATCCTTCGATTTTAAATCATCAACATGGAACACTTATCCTTTTAGATTTTTGCAGTTCTGAATCTTGATAAATATGTCTCATATATTCATCGTGATTCATAATGCTCCCACTGGGACTATGTTCTATACTCCCACTGGAGTAGGATTACTATATTCTTTACTCCCACTGGAATCAAGAATACTCCCACTTGAATCAGGGTTTCGAACATACGGATCGTTTGGAGGATGAGGGTCTTAACCTTCTTCCTCTAAATCCCTCCCACTCAGATGGAGTGATCCTGATATTCCTCTTCCTGAGATTAATAGAAAGTGAAATCTTAATTCACTTCACCCAACTTTGAAAGTTTATTCTCTTAAGAATATGACGTCTAGTGATTCAAATTCTGTCATTATGCCATTTTTTTTTTGCTTATCCATAAACATGTATCCTTTTGATACTTCAGAATATCTCACATAGATACTCTTTTTACCTCTTGGTCTCAAATTTACCAAATTAAGATATCATGGATGCAAGCATTACAACCCAAAAGTTGTAAATGGCTTAGGTCAACTTGTCGACCAGTTCACAACTCATAAGTTATGATAATGACAGATTTGGAAGGCATATAGTTCAGAAAATATGTGACAGTCAATAAATATCTCCCCAATATGAGATAGGCAATTTTCCTTTGCCATCATAGATCTAATCATATTTAGGAGAGTCTTATTTCTCCTTTTCTCAACACCGTTTTATTGTGAATTTCAATGAATGAACAACTGATATTCAATCCTTTTTCATCACATGAAACTTTAAGTTTATCTAAAAGATATTACCGACCTCTGTCAGTTCTTAAAGCTTTGATCTCATTGTCTAATTGATTCTCAATTAAACTCATATAAGTCTTGAAGCAACTCGATGCTTCTGACTTGTGAGAAATCAAATAGACATGACCATATCTAGTACGATCATATATAATTGTGATGAAATTGTAGGCCCCATGCCTTGCCCTCACATTCATTTGACCACATTCGTCAGAATGGACTAACTGCAATAGAAATTTGGCTTTAGTTCCTTATTCGAATGATTTTCTAACTAATTTTTCCTTTTTAGGCAACACTTTCATGTAAGCAATTCAACGTTATTTAAATCGCGTACTAAACCTTCTTTGACTAACCGACTCATTCGGTTTTGTCCAATATGGTTTAATTTAGCATGCCATAATTTCACATTATTCTCATAATAATGTGAAAAATAATAAATTAAAGAAAAATAGTCATGGTCCACATCCATAACAATAAAATCATTCAAACATAAGCATTCATTGTCATCCTCAAAATGTAAATTGAAAATAGATTTCAATAAGGAAAGAACAGAACTTAAATTTCATAACAAAGGTATCTCGATCCCTTGTTACACGGTCCATTGTTCTAAATCTATCACCCACAAAGGATGAAATTCAAAACTAGATACATAAATTCCACTCACTCTTGAGTCAGAATAGTGTATCTTTTTAGGCACAATGCATCTCTAGTATAATGTCATTTCTATAGGTAATTGAAACATTTCACTCTTGAAAAGTTTACCTCATTTTTGCCTTAAGATCTTTTATGATTCTATTTCTTTTGCTTTTCAGGCTCTCGAGCCTTTTCCTTATCCTTATTGTTGAAGCTTATTATATTGTTCTAATGAGAACTCATTCTATTAGAACAAGACTATGCCATATGCACTATGACATTGACCTTAATCACTGTCAGATGGTCCCTTTTTAAGCTTCAAATGACAAGCGGCATCCTCAAATGTCTATATGCTTATCCATGTGAGTTAGTTGCATCTTCACATGCTACCAACTCTTGGGTAAAGAACGGATAACAATTTGGACCTTCTGCTCTTCAGTCACTTATAACTAAGTTCACTAAGCTCACTTTTCCTTTTTTATTTCTCTTAGATGTTTTTGCATCGAATAATCAGACTTTTTCTGATATTATCAAATTTGATCTTCAATGATTGGAGCTTATTCGGAGTCACATCTCTTACCTTCTCCTGTAAAGCGATCCACAGATCCATTGCATTTTGATACTTGTGAAATTGCTTAGTGATGTGATGCAACGTAGGCATCCCAGTCCTGATTATGCTTGGTTATAGTGCAATCCTCAGGTTCAGCCATAACTGAACTTGAGGATTTATGAGCCTCTTGCTCTTCAAGCACATACTAGATCTTTATATTACAGATTTTATAATTATAACTTGGAAGCAGCATCCATTAAGATCCACTGATCTCAAATGGAATAATATTGCACATATTTAAGGGAGATAAGGCAACACATGCAATTTATTATGCACCTGAAATAATAACCTAGTAAAATTTTCTATTACGCTCAAATTCGAAAAGGCTACTTATAGTATCCAATTACCCTCTAAGTCCTAATGTCCAACCTTACAGGTTAAAATTTCATGCATAATAAATCTGAATTATTGAATTATCAAGTTCTCAAACTTATGAGGGGATCTTTATTAAGCCTTTACTTAATAAGTATGCAATCATTTTACTCATAAAATATCGCAAGGCAATTAATAATTAAAATAAACTCATTTATTATAAAGTTAAATGCCATCATGATAAGTAAATAAACACATTTATTTAACCAAAAATCCAATAATCCCAAAAATAAGACACTCATGTCTAATATCAATAGGAAACATAAATCCTATTTTAATAATAACAAACGCCAACTCAAATTGACACATATGTCAACTATTATAGAAGTCCAGATTTCATAAAATCTTTTTAATTATTAGGATTATTTCTTTGACCAATTTTATCACTTCATCAAGCAACTCATAAGCCAATTGATGAAGTCATGGACAATGCACGCTCCGTCCATTTCTCAATACCATCACAGATTTTTAGTGTTGCTTTTCAACACTTCCCTTTTGGCAACTATGTCCAAAATTTTATTTTTATACTCAGACCACCAATCCAAATGCACTCTTGCATTTGTTCTCACACATGTATTATATGATGCACTATTGCATCAATGTCATCAGCTCAAATCTTCCTTCGCATTCTCATGTTGCTTATAGATTGCACTCTTGCATTTCTCAAAGCAACCTATGCGCAATTTAAGGAAGACTTATTGTCCTTATTCAATATTTCTGTAAAATAATACAGAAAATATTTATAGACTCATGTATAAATACACATGATTGAAACACATTTCAATCAATAAATAAGGACAGAACCTCAAAAATTTTTCAAAATATTTTTAAAAAATTTCGAAAGCAGAAAACACATTTTCTACAAATTGTTAATATTTTATTTTGAAATTAAATAAATTTAAATATCAAAAATTACAAAATATATTTTCTGGTCATTAAAAAATTTTGAAAACATGACCAAAAAATTAGAAATAATTTGAAAAATTAATTTGACAAAAATCGGAGCTGAAATGGTGTTCGGAAGACGCCACACGCGCGGCCTCCCACTCGACCAGACACGTGTCACAACCACAGTGTGCCACGTGTCCGTATCCAGTCATGCCACGTGTCTGAATGCTATTGGTCCACCTGGTGCCAACGTGGCAATCAATGCCACATGTTGGTGTCTCATTGGTCCACGTGTCACACCTGACACGTCAGCACTGACGTGTGGTAGAACTCAGTCTGACACGTGTCAATGCCTGATTGGACCACGTGTCACCGTGTTGGCACCTGTGACACGTCGGAGCCACGTGGCATGACCACGGTCTGCCACGTGTCTCACGTCTATCGGGACACGTGTCAACATCTTATTGGGACACGTGGCTTGACCATAGTCATCCACGTGTCACTTTGTTATTGGTCCACGTGTCAACCCTCTCATTTGCCACGTGGCATGGCCATAGCCATCCACGTGGCATTGCGTGTGTGGGCCACCGCCCACGCTCACGTACCGAACAGATTGGAGCGCGTGTAAGCCACGCATAGCTTTGCCGATCGATTTTGGCGCTCTGATTCCGGCCGGTGGGGGGTTTTCAGGGTCTGTGAATTCAATGGTGAGGTCAAAAATTAAAAATCCCGACTTCTAGTTAGCCATTTAGAACACTCATGTTCGTCCCCTCGAGTTTCGGTATATACATACACGAAATCGAGCCGAAATATACACGCATATATATTTTCCACACAAAAAAAAACAAATTTTTGTTGTGTTCATTGCATCCCAGATCTAATAAGTTTACACATAAAATTTTAAATCTATTTAGCCACATGCCAGGATGCAAAAATAACGGCTCTGATACTAATGATGGAAAATTATAACGAATATTATTTAATGCGGAGGTAACATTGAGAATGGTACCTACCTCTTGTAGGGCAGAAACTCAATGCGGAAGCGTCTACAAGGATCTCATTTGTTTTGGTCACTGGCCTGGCTTTTATTCACATGTGGGATAATAGTAACTATTCCACTATCTAAAAGCCCCTGAAAAATTAAGACAGAAAACAAGCGTGAGTGGGAACGAGCAGCCCAAACTCCTTTCTGAGATAGGATTTGGTAATTTAATTCAGATTAAATTACTTAATTTAATCTTGATTGGAACTCAATCTATTATAGAGTCATGGGCGCATCCCAACTCTATCAATACTTTTTATGCATGATTGGATGTTATTGTTGTTATTTTATGTTTTTCTGCATGTTAAATTCTATCATCATTATTTTATGCTTGTTTATGCATGTTGAATTTTATTATTATTATGTTATTTTTTTATGCATGCTAAATTGTTAATTAATTAGATTGCATATTTTTATTATGTCATTTTAATTGGCTTGTCATACATGATGCAATTTTGATTGCCTTAATTTAATTGTTTTCATGTTATATGTTGAATTAATTTTTTACTAACTTCACTTTTATTTGTTTTTCTTTTATTTTCAATACTTATTTTTATGTGTGAGTATTTTCCATACCAAGTGGGAGCCCATGAAGATTTAAAGATCCATTTGGGAGTTGACTTGTTAATTTTTTATTATTTTTATTACTTTGCTTTCATTATTTTATTTCTAATATGTAATTTGTAATAATTTATTTTTATGCACGTTAATTAAAACAATCACAAAAATATTTCTATTTAGTTAAACTTGGATCTTTTCTAAATAAAAAGGGGACCAATGTCCTAGCTTTTTCATCCAAAATAAATTGTCACTTTAAAAATTATTTTCTTTAATTATGCATGAGAGGACCAATGTCCTCACCTTTAATAAATAGCTCGATTTATGTATGAATTGAATTTTATTTACCAATGGGGGTTGCATTTCGTCCCTAGTTTTGTTGTAATTTATTTTCATGCGCTTTTATTTACTTTATCTATTGCTTTCTTTATGTGATTGACATGCACGTTTAATTAAATTGCATTAAAAATTGAATGAGAAATGGGATGAAACGCTAAATTTAAAACTCAATTATAAACTTAATGAAGGTATGAATAAATGGGAAGTCCCGAACCATCTCTGGTCTTTGGGCCCAATGAGGTGAGAGGACCATTTCAATGTTCCATTGGAATTGGACTTCCAAGACACCTCTTGTGTCCCGTAAAAAGGCTTTAACTCGCATAGTCTTAGGCTCCACGAGGCGAAAGGGCCATCCTAATGTTCTATTAGGATGGGGCCTCAAAGACCCCTCTAGCTTGCTCAAAATGAATATAGCAGCGCCATCTTAGGCTCACTGAGGCTAGACGACCTTTCCCAATGTTCTATTGGGTGGCGACGCCAAGAAACCTCCTTGTTGCCCAAAATGGACGCACTTGTAATTGCTTATGAGTTTTATGAACCTCTCTCGATCGCCCTAAAAGCGGGAGTTCGGGGTGCAATGGGGTTCGGCGCGCGTCACACTGTGTAGCCCTATCAATAGTGAAAGTTGAATTTGTCACTTCCTCAATTGCAGTAAAGGAGACAATTTGGCTTAAATGGTTTGTGAGCCATTTAAGAGTAACTGTCTCAAAGGTATCAGTGACAGTCTATAGTAATAGTCAGTCGTTGATAGCTTATAGTAGAGCTAAGCATATCGACATTAAGTATTAATACATGAGAAATATTATTGCATGAGGAGAAGTGAACTTACAGTACATTTCTACACAAGCAGATCCGTTGAGTAAACCTATAATGAGAGATGTGTTTTGAGAAACACATTAGATCTCGAGGTTTGCGTAGAATTTAATTGGTACTGTTATATTTTATGTAATCCCTTAACGTTATTATTTGCGAATAATAACTAAAGTTCATTGTCGGTAATTCATGAGTGTGAATGTTTATGTGTAAACATTTTCTATTATTAATATGAGATTAAGCATGTCGGATAGAGAAGTAGCCCACTCACAAGGGTGTTTACCTTAGTTTTGTCAATGAGTTAGCAAAGACTAAGATGAGGCAATTTTTTGAACATATGAGAATGCTCGAGAGCTTATTCAAAATAAAAGTGCAGTCTTGTAAAATTTATAAGATGAGTCTTGTTAAGGTGAGAGACAAAGACATACATAAAGTTGTATGCTTTGGATTGAGATCAAAAATAAGGATTGTATGAAATTCGATGGTCAGTTATATGTAACTATCATGTTCTATCTAAAAAGCTAGAAGCAGTCCTTAAGTAAGCGGACTAAAGTTGGGTGCTTCGGTGCATCGCAACCTTACACTTTTGTATGGTGTTTGATATACACATTATTGAAATGTGAGATATGTGCTCCGTTAAGGGAAGGAAAGAATGCCATAACACATGTTTTATATCGTGTGTGCTTATGTGACCACAGGGATGGGAATTTAATAATATTAAATTTCCCTATTATGAGATCCTATTTATATTTCGACCCTTAGAACCCTGAACTTATCCCTGAAGTATGGTTCAATGTGGCTAGCTTAGTTAGTTTCCAAGAGGTCCGAGAAAAATTTAGGCTTGGAGGATCTAACTAGAAAACTGAGTTGAATCATGATAGATGGCATACTATAAGAGGGGAAGATAGCCTTTTGATCACTTTCATAATGTTTCGTGGTTCACCGGTATGCCTATTATAGTTTCTATGAGTAGAGACATAATAGTGAACACGAAAATTATTTTTTGAGATCATGAATTAAAACAATGAATGTGAGAAGGCAATCTAGGGTTAGGCATACGTGAAAAGAGGATCTTGGTTTTCAAGATGCTATATATCCCTAACAGGTGTATAGCACTAATGCTCTCGAGGTATGCTGGTCACACAATCTATCTGCCAGTATAACTGAAGATTAAGACTGGAATGTGTTCCATCATGTGCGAGTGGGAGATGATAGAGTTTGGGTACGCCCATGACTCTAATTTGGATAAAGGTCCAATTCAGATAGAATTAAGGAATTCAATCTGGTTAAAATTACCAAATCCTATCTCAGAAAGAGTCTGAGTTAAACTAGAGTTAGATCTCTAGCTTTTAGGATCTCTATAAATAGATGGGAGATCTCATAATTTGGTAACGAGAAAACGTATAATCTGCAAGGCTGCTCGTTCCCACTCACTCTTATTTTTGTCTTAATCTTTCAGGGGCTTTTAGATTGTGGAATAGCTGTTGTTATCCCGCATGTGGGTAAAAGCCAGGCCAGTGACCGAAAATAAACGAGATCCTTATAGACGCTTCCACAATAAGTTTCTGCGCTACAAGAGGTAGTTACCATTATTTAATATTACCTCCAATTAAATTATATTTGTTATAATTTCCAAATCCATCAATTATCATTACTGTCAGTGTTATCTTTATTGTTTTGACATGATCATTATTATTGTTATTTATTATTCTTCTTATTATGGTTAACATCATTATTATTATTGTCATCAATATTATTATTATTGTTGTCGTTATTACTATTAATGTCTTATTGTTAGCATTATTATTATTGTTATTATTATTGTTATTACCATTTTTTATTGTCATCGTCATTATCATTATATTTTTGCATGTTAACTATGTTTTATATTTCTCTTGCCTTTATGTTTATGTAATCGATTTTAGAATTATTACTAACCTTTTTATTGTTTTTTTTCTTGTTTAGAGTTTAAAATGTGACCTTGTTCGCATGAGCACCTTCGTGACCAAGTTGAAAGGTCACGATGCGTAGGAGGATACATTACTTGGGTGAGACCTTACCCACCCCTTGTTTGTGCGATTGTCTTTGTTTTCAAATAAAGTATTCTGTTTTGTACGCGTGTAGGATAAAAATTTACAAAAATATTTTTCAACTAAATTGGGATTTTTATTAAGAAATTGGGACCAATGACCTCGATTTTAGCCAAGGAATGCAAAATGTCATGAATTAAAATGAAGATTTAAATTTTCTAAAAATGGGTTCACTCATTTCGGTTTTCAAGCTAAGAGCCGAAATAAGCTTTCGATCCCTCTTTAAATGAGCGTGAAGGAACCAATGTTCCCAAATCGAATAAATATCCCGATTTATGCATGTCTCCTCTTTTAATTAATTTTGCTTGATTATTTAACTTTATGTTTATATATATCTTGTGGACCCTTGTAATTAATTATTTTTGGGGCAATTTTACTTAGCTTTCTATCATTCGAGGATTGTATTCTGTCCCAATTTCTCCTTTGTAAATGGCATGGCTTTGTGTGTTTACCGCTTTCTTTATAGCTTTCATTTACCGCTTTTCTCGATGATTGAACTGCGCTTTTAAATAAATTGCATTAATCATGTGAGAAGAGAGATAGAATTTTCTAATCTAAAAACTCATTTATAACTTAACTTAAAGCATTAACAAGAGTGAAGTTCCAAATACCTTCTCTGGTTTAAGACCCTCAAGGTTAGATGATCTTTCCTAATTTTTTATAAATCGGGTGGTGACTCCAAAATACCTCAAAGGTGCCTAAAGGTTTCATGAGGCTAGATGACCTTCCCCAATGTCCTATTGGGTGGGGATTCCAAAATGTCTCATGTTACCCAAGATCAAATGACGCGAACCAATCCCTTAAGCCCTAAAAGTGGGCTCCATGAGGGCTTTCCCAGTTTGGCGCGTGTCACGGCCATATTGTAAAAGTGCATGATTAAGATTAGTAAAAGATTAATTAATGGATAATGATAATTAAGTCAACAAATTCAAATTTTTAGTAGAAGTAATGGATTCCAAGTGTCCATTTCTGCCTTTACCACCTTGACTTGTTGCATGCAATATAAGTGTTTTAAAGAGAGAGAAAACCCATCTTTGCATGTGGATCGGCTGCTCCTTCTTCTTCTTTCTCTTTTTCTTTGTTTCCTTCTCTTTTTAGTCAATTTACCATAATTTCTGTTGGTTTGAGTCTTGAAGTGTTGCTTGTGTAGTGTTCATCTCATTTAGGCAAGTAAAGGGGTTTATTGGTTCTCTTTTTCCTACTCCTTCTTGGTTTCATATTTGGATGGATGTGGTAACTGATCATTTGTGGTTCCAATTCTGGAAATTGGATTATACTTATAGTTGTGGAACCAAGGAAAGACAAAGGGAAAGCTAAGATTGGTGAACCAAGTGCAAAGTGAACTTAAGAGGAGCTTAGGTGAAGAGGTTAGGAAAACATTATTTTGTGTATTGTTTTGATGTAGCTTGTATACTATGATTGATGAATATAGAAAATGAGTAATTATGTGCTTTTTTGAATTGAATAGAAGTGATTAATTGATGTGGTGATTGTTGGCCATAAACTAAAACTAAGCATGTTGTTCTGTTTTTAAATGATTTGTGATGTTAACATGTAAAATCTATGATTTTTGCTTAATGTGAGTTTGAACATGTCGAATTGTGGATTTACATATTGGGTAGTGCTATATGGATTAAATTTGGGAACTTATCAATTGAGTTTAAGTCAAGCTTGATTAGCTTGAGAAGGTAAAAATTGGATGTGTAGGGTAAATGTCCTAATAGGTTTGTATAAACTATAAATTCAATTGTAAGACTCTAAATTGAATAAGACTAAGGGATTTGGTTCCTAAGAAACGTGCCTATAATATGCTAGAAATAGCCATTTCTGAATTAGGGACTTTATGTAACACCCCCTACGTCCCCATTGGAAGGACGCGGGTGTGCTACCGACGCTCACTCACATACATGCACGCATACACTAAGCGGAAGCATACATTCATGCAAAAAAATGGGAAAATTAAAAGCTTACCTTGAGAAGCAAAACTGGACGGCATTAACTCACACACATGCCGGCGCTAAGCAGAGCATATACACATTCAATCATTCAATCAGCGGAAGTATAAGGCGAACGATAGAACTGAAGAATAACTTAATACAAAAATATAATAACCTTTACATAGCCCAAATATTCCATTCAGAATCTTACATATATAATTCATAAACCAAAGGCTACAAAAATTACAGAATCTGAAATACAAGAGCTGAAACAAAATAACGAACACTTCTAACTCCTATGTGGCCGACCCTGCAGATGCTCGACTCGAACTGAACTAAAACCTGCCACCTACACGGGAAAAGAACCCGTGCTAAGCGATAATGCTTAGTGGGGAGAACACACAAGCAAACAAGGACGGCCATTCACAATGGTCGTTAAGGCATAACACATTCACAAAGGCAAAAGCGGACATTCATAACACATAAATCATATCTATATTCATATGCACATAAATAGATTGTTCATCTCTTTGCCATATTCATCAGGTTACCACATTCTTATATTCATGTTGAAGCAGACTAAAGCGCACAGAATACCACACAAGATACAAGTATCATCATGCAGAAGTACATACCATCTCACATGCATATACTTACCAAGGTATCGGACATCAGCACCTTACCGTTCATAGTCGCATGAGATTTATGCGTTCAATTATCATAACCAATTACTCATACATTAACTGAAAACCCATTCACATGTTATAAGATTACTATGCAATAATGCACTCAACTATTATGTCAAGGGCACTAACTATCTAAATCTACTTTTGTCATGCCATAACACCCACACTAGCCGAACCCAAGGGAAGACGTCAAACACCACACTTCCACTGCACAACTCTATCATATAAACTATCATGCCATGAATGTAGACACATGACAACATGCCGAAGATACTACAATAGTTGAGACCAAAGGAACATATAGCAAAATATTACATTCAGAGCATACACTAGTTCAAGATCAGATTCTTATACACTTTAACTTGCCTCATCATCATCCATTACTGCACATACACTTACCGAAGCCGATCCACATGCATTGCACCCTAAATAATGCATATTATTTCGTATGCTTATAACCTAACTAGTCGGATTCACGTTCTCATAAGCATAATAAAATATATTCATGGCATTTGAAAGATCATGGTCACAGTCATGCACATCTTAATTCCAGTACTTATATCCATAACTGATGGCACACAAATACATTCACAATATGATATACATATATATATATATATATATATATATATATATATATATACAGATAAATATGTCCAATTCACATGTTTAAGTCACACCCAACCCATTCAGAGATTCATAATCACATTCGGATACATAATTGATTCACATGCCCAAAATCATGCTCATTCGCATATCAAATTCTCTTGTTCATATTAGACAAAACAAATAGAATACCTGCTGACTCAAAATAGTGGATAACGAGTAAACGCATAGCGTACCTTACGGGCACGAATCAAACGCATAGTGTACCTTACGGGTATGAATCGAACGCATAGCGTACCTTACGGGCATGAATCAGAAACCATTTTATTTTCATCGCATTCAAAACATTTTTCTGAGGGGGATCTTAAACAAGATCCAAACACGTTAAAAAGGATCGTGAGGATCCAAACATATTAAAAGGGTTCGCGAGGAACAAAACGGGGACCTGATCAGGATCCAAATGTCCATAGGTGCTGCAGCTAAAGAGACTCTATTAGGCATGCCTAACTATCCACTAGACTGACTCTCGCAGGTCATGCATAAACGAAAGCATGTTTCAAGTCACATGACATAGTTCATCATGCACAATACTGAGTATAATAGACATATAATTAAGTTCACACTATCCACGTGTATTATCCAAATCATGTGTCGATTCACAATATATATATATATATATATACACACAGGTCATCATGCATAATCCAGAGTCTAATAAATAAATACATATGTTCATAATATCAATCATACCTCATACAATTCATATTATGAAGCATGCAATATAATTCAATCAACACAATTTAACACTATTCAATATTCTAAAACATATCGTAATTAAATGTGGGTCCATATTATGCCAATGATTAACGACGCATAATCTTAATCATGGAATGATACAATATACATTTAAGCATTGCATGTTATTCTTAAAGAAGGATCTGATTAAAGATATGCATAACATAATTTACATTTTAATATAATATGCTCGGGACTAAACAATCAGGAACTTGGCATTCATAATTCCTTCGCGTTCGAAATACGACATGCAATACAAATGACAACAATTAACATATCTAAATCCAAACCATACAGTTTAAATCCCACAATCATTTAACAGGATCACTATAATCCAAAACTTATTCCAAAAATACCACATAACTTATCATAGATAACATATTATTAATCGCAAATAAATTCGGATAACCATTAATATAAGCAAGGTAATATAGCACACCGTAGAGGAAAAAGCCATAAAAAGCATTTGCAACTGTTCACGTGGGGAAAAAGGGCAAAACAGAAAAGCCGAAAAGAGTGAGTCTGAGCAACCTTCATGAGTCGTGAAGGTTGCTCACGACTCGTGAGCATTGCTCACGTGTCATGAGCTTTGCTCATGTAACATGAGCATTGCTCACGTTTTGTGAGCTGGCTCACTGTCCTCTTCCTCCCCTATCGATTTTCAAAAACCCTAACAGGACCCAGAATTCCCAGAAAATCACCCCAACTCAAATCCAAATCATTCTTACCTGAAATTAGCTTCCTCAAGCATGCAAAAACCAACATAAATAATACAAAATCACTTCCTTAATAATTACCCACCCAAAACAGGGAATAACCAAATTAAAACTCAAAATATCAAAACCCAGTAAATGCAAAATTCCCAAACTCACATACCTTCAATTCAATCTTTATCATGCATTACTAACACATCTACCCACACTAAAAGAAAAATGCTCTTTAACGAAGGGAAATCCGGTCGTTAAAAGTTAAAATTCGGTCGTTAAAAGCCCCTTCGTTAAAGGTATAGACGACCGGATATTGCATCCGGTCGTTAATGTGTTTAACGACCGGAACATTTCCGGTCGTTGAAAAGTGATTTTTAGCGACCGGATTTTCCCTTCGCTGATTATATTTACTTTTAACGAAGGGATTTCCGGTCGTTAAAGATACCTTTTAGCGACCGGATTTTCCCTTCGCTAGTTGTATTCAATTTCAACGAAAGGATTTCCGGTCGTTAAAGATACTTTTTAGCGACCGAATTTTCCTTTCGCTAATTATATTCACTTTTAACGAAGGGATTTTTGGTCGTGAAACATACCTTTTAGTGACCAAATTTTTCCTTCGTTAATTATATTCACTTTCAACTAAAAAAATTTCGGTCGTTAAAAATACTTTGTAGCGACAGAATTTTTCTTTCGTTAATTATATTCACTTTTCAAACTTTCCTTTCGTTAAAAATATTGTTTTACCGATCGAATTTACCCTTTACTAATGTTATTCGCTTTCAACGAATAAATTTTTGTTAGTTGAAGATACTTTTTATCGACAAGTTTTTTCTTTCGCTGTATTCACTATAAATAAAATATTTTATTTGATTATTACCTGTACACATCATTCACGCACATATACATATCCAAAATTATAATAAATAGTTTTTTCATAAATTGCAAAATATCATATACAAAATATATAAATATATAGATATTTCGAAATTAGTTGACATTGTATCATATACAAGTATAAAATATAAAAATAGCCCCTATCTATATCATTCTCTATTCACCTAGAAAATTCTAGAAGAATGCATAATGAACCTTATATCTTCATTGTCCATTGTTTTGTAAAACCTGTAGAATTTAAAACATAAATTTATAATTAAAATTCATGCACAAAAGCAATAAATCAAAAGGCCAAATAATTTAATATTTTTAATTTAAAATATAATTTACCTTAAATATTCAAAATCTCCCAACAAGCTAGTGTAATTATATATACACTTCAAAATATCCAAAGTCCATCAAGTGTAATTGTATATACACTTCAAAATATCCAAAAAATGAAAAGGGCTGCAAAGAAAAAGTAAAAAATAATCATAAGTTTAATGCATTATAATGTCATTATAACAATAAAAAAATAGAATAGAACTTACATTAAAATGGGAAAATAACTGTGTGAGTAAATAGCAGCTTCAGCAACCAGCAATTCAGAAAGCATTGAGAAAGAAATTAACAAAAAAGTCATAGAGAAAGCAATCAGCAATTCAGAAGCATTGAAAAAGAAATTCACAAAAAATTCATAGAGAAAGCAATCAGCAATTCAGAAGCATTAAAAAAGAAATTCACAAAAAAATCGTAGAGAAACCAATCAGAAAAGTTGAACTCCTCTCCCCACATAGGATTTCTTGAACCAGGGACCATTGAGCTGTAGCAGTAAGTAAAATAAATTAAGCTGGATTGCAGTTATCAGACTCTCTTAACCTGTACTAAAGCATTTAAAAAACTTAAGAGAACTGACAATTCAAAAGTGTTTCCAGTTAAAAATAATGTCGTTCCACTATTATAAATTTGACATAAATTTATAATAAACAAACAGGACTTTGCCTTCTAACAAGTCTAATTTGAAATAAATTTCATCATCTAACAGCATGCCTCCACCTAATTGTGTTCTCCCTGCTTATCATAGGTAGAATCACATAGTTTGAAATTCATACACTCATTGACTACAAATTTTTTGCCTTCTACTGTCCATGCCTTTCAAGTTAAAAAAGTCACCTAAAGCACAGGTGCATCCTTAAAGTCTAAGGAGCACGTGCAAACTGGAGTAGGACAAGCTGAGCAATCTGCTGCCAGTACTTTGGCAAAATATAAGTTCTTTATGAATTTATACAAGAATCAATTTGGGCACTCTACTAACTAAATTTGCAAAGTTTTGACAGAAAACACAGACTGGGTTAAAGGAATACAGTAGCAGGTACTTCTGAAAGCATTGGAGTTAAAGAAAAACAATAATGATGATAGACAAATTTACAAAAAGAGAAGTAGGAGGAGAAAAGGACAGGAACAAATAATTCATAAAGATATACAAAAAAAAAAGTGGAATCAATTGCATATATAATCTAAAGACTTTAGGAACGTGGAATTAAGACTGCTAGGAGAATTTATAATAATTGTAAAATAGGATGTGTATATTTTTCAAATAATAAAATTCCCTAATAAAGTATAAGAGACATTTATTCTAAAGAGAAATCAACAATAGTAAGTTGAGTTACCTTCAAAACAGAAATTTTCATAAAGAATCTAACTTGTCAAAAGAAATCCTGCCTGCCTTTTACTTTTTCTTGATTGCTCACTATAACCAAAAATTAAAAAAATAAAAAGATAATAAATTAAATAACCTGAATCTTTTTTCTGAACCACAAGTAATGATAGCATAAGGATCTGAAGTCCCATTTAGATTCGCACCAATCAGATTCTTAGCTGCCAACAATTCCAACTGAAAAACAATACAAATGGAAAGGAAGATATATATAATGTCAAATTTAACATACAATGTTTAACATCAAACTCTTAACATGCCAATATCCTTGCATGATAAATGTAACAGTAACAGACATGTCCACAATTAACACTGGCTGAATTAACTAAATCCTTTTTCCATGTAATGATATTAGTCATGAAAAATCAATAGAACTAGAATGCTGAGAAAGAATTAATAAAAATCCACTATATAATGTAGAAAAAATCAGGAAAACATTAAATCAATCAGTGATCACATTAATCGAACAATTCACATCCAGAACAAATTAGTTACCGAACTAGAAGAAACAGAGAAAGACATAAAATTCAAAAGACCAGACCAAATTGACTTTCTACTAATATCCAAGTATTCAATTATATTGGTGGAAGCTAATTCATTTATTATGTTATTGATAAGACAATCGAATTCAAACTTCAAATCAGAAAAGAAGAAAAATAAGCAGCAAACAATTTTATGAAAACGTAAGCTTTTTTTTTTAAAAAAAAAAAGAAAAGAAAAGAAACCTGATTAGATTTTGCAAAAGATGAGTCACCAGAAAAGAAGTGCATGTCTGGATGAGTTCGTTTCACATCTCAGCCAATCTGTTCCAAGACCTCCGAGTCCTACAAAATGATGAAATTGAAATAACCTGTTTGGCAAAAATGCTGCAAACACCTCTATTGAAATCATTGTTTTAAGAAATAAGCAGCAATATATAGTCATAGCCAAGTAGTTTTCCCTAAACAAATTAGGGATTATAGGACGAGAGAAACATATTCACCAAGAAAACAGAGATGCAACTACGATTGCTAAAACATAAAAGTACATGAACTGAATCAATGTATGAAAATATTCATGCACTGAATTTTTTTTTAAGATACATATACATGAACTGAATTAATGTATGAAAATAATAAATTATGTATATATTTGGTAATAATATGATAAATTGAAACTAGTAGTCTAATGACAGTCTCTCTCTGCATGTTGTCAACTTGCATGGGACTCTCTCTGTCTCTCTCTAATCTCAAACTCCCAATGAATAAAACGGAAAGCAGAAATAAAACGATATTTAAATGTGATTTTTATAATTGAAGAATAAAGCCATAAAGTATATATATTAGGGTAACAAAATTACAAACTTAAAAAAGATTTTCAGGTAAGGGCTTGGGACCTGCAAAAAATTATGAGTTTATTAAATGGCTTGAGCCACTACATTGGGAAGCATAATAGGAACTAACTCAATAACTATTTAGCAGATTGTCATGATCAAACACTGGAAATACACAAATTATAAAGTATTCAAACACATGCACCCTTAAATATAGCACAATTTTAATAATCTATTAGCTTATGGCAGTTCACAAGGAAAGATAAAACTCGGTCACTTTTGCAGGCATATACCTATTATGGCAATTTTGCTTATGCTTCTGAGTAGCCAAGTTTTTTATGGTTTGATTATGCATAAAACAGGGCAAATAACACTTTCGCATAGCCTTGCAATGACTTTAGTTCCGTAAAGTCGTATCCAAAAGAAACAGTCTAAATTTAGACTAATAGAAACTTACAGGATTCATCAGAAGCTGTTCTTTAAAATGCTTGTACTGAGACCTCTTCTTAGCCAATTCGGAAGACCAAAGTGAACGATCAGGCGGTAGGTAGCCCAGCAATAGCTGCCAAAATCAGCTGAAGATTAATTCATTACAATAAATAAATCTTGATGCTTATGCAACAGACCCCATTTCTTTCCATCTAATTCAAAGCACATCGTCAAATCAGAACCAAATTTCACTTAAAATCAAACAAATCAAGAAAGAAACAGTACCTTTCAGACCGTCGCACAAATGCTAGCACCGTCAGGTATCCCCTGCAATGCAATTCTCCTCAACTCCCTTAAATTTACCACCTTCCTTGATAACTAAATCCAGATTTTCTCATTGGAATCAATTCACGAACACATATTCATATAAATGCATTAATCACAAAGAAATGCCCTATTTTCCTATTCGACGGGAAGAAGATTAGAAATAAAGAGATATTCAACTGGTAACAAAAGAGAAAGAAGGATTTTTTCAATTTCTCACCTATAATCACCAGTTGCACAGCGCCCTAAACCGATTGAACCAGCAAAAATTAAATCTGGATCTTGCAAAACCAAGAAAATTGAAGCAGCTATGACATAAATCAAGCGAGGTCGAGAGCAATCCAGGCTTCTACTACTGCCATTTCTATAAGGTTTAAGATTAGTTTAGTTTTAGAAGATAGAAAAGGGTTTGCGTTTTTTGCAAATAGAAAAGGGTTTTCGTGTTTTTGCTATTTCTCATCTTCTGGGTTTGCCATTTTTTGCTATTTTTTTTGTGTGGGCATCGCAATTCTATGTTTTATTTTTATCAAATAATGGAGACATTTGGAGGTAAATCGATCAAGAAGTCCCGCCAATGATTTTTAGGGTAATAACGACCGAAATATTAGTGTTTCAACGACCGGATTTAAACCCCTCGTTATATAGTAATAAAATTTAAGAACTAACGACCGGATTAATTTTTCTTCGCTAATTGTATATTTTAACGACCGGATTTTCATCCCTTCGCTAAATTTTGGTCGTTGAAAATCAATTTTCTTGTAGTGCCATATAAATCATGCATATACACATGCCAAAACACTCAAAATTCTAGAGATTAAACAATACAAACCCATTTACAACCTAAGTGAGAATTAGGGCAAAAACAACTCAAAAGCTCAAATGCAAAAATCAAAGCTCCCAAACCTAGTAATGATGACCCAAAATCACTCTTCTAGCTTCAATCTTCAATCCTTTCCTTGTCTTTAAGTTTCTTCTTGTCACCCAAAGCTTGCACAAACCAATACCCAGAATTACTCTTCCACAAACCCTAACTCAAAAAAGCAAAACCAGGAGAAGAGGAAGAAGAAGAACATGCAGGAAACCCTAACCCCAACTTACCTCTTCAAGAAATCCTCAAGCTCCGCCAAGACACCAACTCACACACAGTCAAGGAGAGGAGCGCACTCAACGGGAAAAGAAAGAAAGAGAAACAAGGAGGAGGAGCTGGGAGGGCAGAAACGTGATCTGCCTTCTCTCTCTCTTTCTTTTTCCTTTTTCTTCTTTTCCCATTAATTGCCCACCGATCAAGCCACATGGCAGCCTCCTACTGGCCCCAACTAAAATATCTTTGACTTCCCTCTACCAAGTCACCATACACATACATACACCACATAATTGCCTTACATCCATGATACCAAACAACACACTAGATAACTCCTGCACTTAACATCTTTAATTAATTTTGCAATTAAGTCCTTATCATCCAAATTCCTCATGCACAAATTACAAAAATATCCATCGCTTATCCGACTTAGCTTGCCAAATCCGACTAGGCCCGATTTGGGGTGTGACACTTTAGGGTCTTCAAAATGTGTGCCTAAGTTGGTTTAAACTTGTAGGAGGGCTTTTGGAGCATGTAATGTTTCTATAACCATAACTCCTCAGATATATAACTAAAAATAATGAGAATTATGCCATTATACTCTTAACATGTAGATAAGTAAGTGTCTAGAAGGCCATGAAGGCAGATATCTATGTTAGGATGGGTTATAAGAATCCTATGTGAGGGTGTGACAAAGTGTGGAAGCAGGAAGTTGGTGTAAGGGAGCTTTGAACAGAAAATTCAGTTCTATCACGAGCACAATAGAATGCTCCTTTAGGCAAATATTGGCTTCTTTCATGAGCATGCACAATTGTGCGAGTGCGATAGAGGCGAGAGCTAGGTTCTGTCGCAGACGCGACTTGGGTCACAATCATGATAGAAGCTAATCCTTGAGTCTGTCATGAGTGCGACACTTTTAGATGTTTGAAATGACTTCTTAGTTGAATTAATTTGTTAAATCAATATGTTTGAATGATGAGTGAACATGAACATGAAAGCTACTATTATGATATGCATGTGAATATATAAATACATATATATAAATATGTATCTATGCTAGGGAAAATGATTTGTGAAGTAAACCATAATGTGAATGAGTAATGTGATGATGCCTATTGAATGCTATGACAATGTGAATAACCAGATTAATAATTTAGCCTACGAGTCAAGTAGTGGATAGATAGGCATGCCTATAGGGTCTAAGTGCTGCAGCCAAAGTGTTTGATTCCTCTGGAATCCTAATGTGTATTGAATCCTTCTTGGATTCTTAAAGTGAATATAATATCTCTTATTGATAATTTCTGTACCTATGGGTACTGATGCAAAAGTGTGTATCTTTGGATACAAATGTGATTGCTATACTCTCGAGTACTGATACGATACCCGTTATCCACATTTTTGAATTGCAGGCAAGGCTTTACTAATAAAATAAGCTAGAATGTACAAATGAATTACATGTGACATGATATTGTGAATGCAATACGTTATAAATAAATATGTAATATTAATATGGAAATTGAACATGATTTTCTAATATGGCTTATAAGTGTTGATAGTATACGTGATAATATGTATACAAAGCATGTTAGAAATGATATATGAATATAGGGCATGTAATTGATATTATTATTATTATATGCTTGTTATGGTATATATATATATATTGTTGTAGTTTTCCCACTAAGCGTTATCGCTTAGTACGGGTTTTCAATCCGTGTAGGTTCCGAAGCGAAGTGACCGGAAGGACGGTTCCACATCCTGGTTGGTCAACACATTAGGATTTGTTCCTTAGTGTAGGTTTTGATATTTTGTATTATATATATGTAATTAATAAATTTTGGGCATGTAAGAATTATAGCATAACTTTGGTATATATGATGTAATCTAATATGAAAGTATGAGATTATGTATGCGTAGTGAATGTCTTTTGCTGCATGCGAATGAAATTAATTGGTATAAGATTATGTAGCTTAATGAAACTATATGAGTTGTGCATGTGATGTGTGTCATGACAACCATTCTCAACTGCCGCAACAAAGCTATCCGAGTGGATGGGAATGGGGTGTTACATGCATGCATAGGCTGGGGCTAATGCCCTTCAAGTAAGATATCTCCCAGCCAATTGCCTTTTTGAGCTTCCTCAAGATTGAAAGCAGTATCTCCTCTTCCATATCTATCAAAACAAAAGAAATTATAATAGGTTTAGCATTTTTTTCCAGAAATATATACTTCAAATTTTCAAGCAATGGCTTAAGTTCAGAGAATTTGTCCTCTTTAGGAGGAGAAATAGCATCCTCATTTTCTTCTTCCTCATCATCACACAATCCAGCTCATTTACTAGTACTTTGCTTTCCAAACTTGCATCATCTTCTTTCATTTGAATACATTAAACAATTCTTCAAAGGATCATTCAAAATAATTTCCTCTTGATTCTCCTCTATGCATTCTTCAATGCAATCCACAAAACACACTGACTCCTTATAGTCAACCACCTTGTGCACATCAAAACTCATTTCTTCATCATTGAAATAAAGTGTCACTTTTTGCCCATGCACATCAATTAATGCTCTTCCTGTGTTGAGAAAAGGCCTCCCTATAATTAAAAGAACCTTGCAATCCTCTTCCACATCCATAACAACGAAGTAAACCGAAAAAATAAAGCTCTGACCTTTTACTAACAAGTCCTCAATAATCCCTATTAGTTGCTTTGTGGATCAAGTCGTAAGCTGCAAGGTCATCCTCATCTCTTTAATATCTCCAAGCTTCAACTTCCTACATAAAAAGTAGGGCATTAGCTTGATACTTAGACCTAAGTCACATAAAGCTTGACCTACAAAATTCCCTCTTGATTCACATGGTAGTGTAAAATTATCTGGATCCTTTAACTTTGGTGGAATTTTGTTTAATAAAATTACACTATAGTTTTTAAAAAGCTGTACAGTCCCAACTCCTTCTAATTTCTTTTTGTTGCAGAATAGGAAATTATAAAAGTAAATTAGCAGTATTATAGAATAAGAAAATATAGAAGTAGATTAGCTATATTAGGAAATTTCAAAAGTTGATTAGCTATGTTATAGAATAAGTGTTAGAAAAATACTTTTATATTTTCATGTAATTCTTTAGAAGAAAATACATAAAATCCTTTTTCATTGTGTTTTGTTACATGGTATCAGAGCCTTTTAGGATGGTTGATTTTTTTGGTATTCAAGTTACTATATTTCATTAACAGTTTATTGGGTCACTCTTTTTCGGTGACTTTTTTGCTTCACCACCAGTCAAGGGAGGAGCGAAACTCTCAGATCGATCATCTCATAAAATTTGATCTTTTTACAAATAGATCTGTCTATATCTAACACTGTTATTCCAAAATCTAACCTTTGGAAAGATATCAGTCTTCCTAAAGAATGGATCTTGGAAGGGATTTTAAAACCAAAATCTCCTGAACAGGCAAAACCAAATAAACATTTGAGAGAAATTACTCAGTCCAATGATGGAAAGGTAAAAAAAAGCTTCAGTAGAGCTTCTAGTCATCGATACTCTGATGCTGGTTCTTCCACCAGTACTATGGATTTGGGAAAAATCTCAAAGTTACCTTCTGTAATCCATTTGCCTGATAAGATGGAACATTTTCAAAAGCCAAGATTTTCTTGTTCAAGCATTCGAAGTGCTTCTTTTCAAAATGTGGATTATTCTTTAAATGTACCTCACCAGGTTTATACTAGACCACAAGTAGGTGATGAAGAACAACAAAATAATTCATCGCCAACTTCACCATCTTTTTTGGCGGTAACTGAAAATGTTATTAATGAACTAAATGTTTTAGAAAAAGAATTTGAAGTTGACAAAAATTTCTTGCATCAGGATTTCTCTTCTTCAAAAAATTTAGAAAAAATAAATTAGTTTTTCAAAAATATTTTGGATAAAAGTAAAGAAATTCAAAATGAGTTTTATGAATTTGTCATCCAAAACAAAGCTCATATTTTATTCTTTGATTGGTTTGAAATTTCTGCATCTCAAAATGAAATTTCATATCCATTCAAATCAAACACCAAATCTGTTAACCCTGTTACTATTAGAAAGAAAAAGGTTGTAGAATGGGAGATGGTATATAGAACAAAAATCCAATCCGAACATCCACCTTTAAGACAAATCAAAATTGCACATCTAGAAACCACAATAGATGCTGCACCTTACAAAACACCAAGTAATGATCCAAGTAAGGATATTAAAAATATCCTTCAACAAAATAACTTCATAAACACTCATCTTAGTACGATAGCTAAACAGCTAACTAGGATAGAGGAAACTCAAAAAACCACTGTTGTTTCCCAAGTTGAATCAACAAATTCAAAACTAAAAAGTCATGTGTTTAAACCTTTTTAGGTTTCAAAAATAGGTCAAAAACTGTTCAGGGAAGGTAAAATAGAATTTTTTGAAGCTCTTAAAACCCAACTCAGTAGAATAGAGCATACCTCTACTTCTACACCAGTATTTGTACAAGACACCCCTGACCGTAACAAGACTGTTCGCACTTTAGATCAGGTATCTGATTCTGAAGAACAAAGATAGAAAGAGGAGTTGTGCAGACTCCATTGGCAAAAAGGCCAACCATTGGTAATTACCATAGCACCAGACTTAGGCATAGAAAATAGACCAAACATTTTGTCTCAGTCGAAGTTCAATGCCAGTACTATTTATGAATAGAACATAGACGGTATGTCTGAATATAACATCCTTAGTCTTCTTCAACAAATGACTATGGCTTCCAATGCTTACAAAACACAAATTAATACACCTGATTGAGCTATTGCTGAACTCTTTATAGCAGGATTTTCAGGCCAACTGAAAGGATGGCAGGATTACCATCTCACTACCCAACAGCAATTAGAGATATTAAGTGCCATTCAGACCATAGAGGATGGAGCACCCATTCTCGATGAGTTGATCAACCCCATACCTGATGTTGTAGCAACCCTAATCCATGCGATTAGTCTACACTTCATAGGTGACCCTGCTCATTTAAAAGACAAAAATGCAGAATTGCTTTCAAACCTTAGGTGTAAAAAGCTTTCTGAATTCCAAAATTCCAAAAACACTTTCTTAACTAGGGTAATGCTTAGGGAACACTACAAGAAAATTATCAAATAGCAACGAAAATTAGCAACCAAATTTTTTGAATTTTCGTTGCTAATCAAAATTAGCAACCGAAAATAGCAACGAAAAATTTAGTTGCAATTTTGACGGTGGGTAATTTTTAGCAACCGAATAGCTTTCCGTTGCTAAATTTAGCACACGAATACGCTTTCCGTTGCTAAATTAGCAATGGAATGTAAATTCCATTGCTAAGTCTAAAAAGAATAAGTTTTGGTGAATTGGTTAAAAATAGCAACGAAATTCTATTTCTGTTGCTAAAAATAGCAACAGAATTCTATTTCTATTGCTAAAAATAACAACTGAAAATCCTTTCCGTTGCTATTTTTTACATCAGAATTTGTAAACTTTCTATCAAATTTTTATTTATAAATAAATATAATCCAAATTCATAATGAAATTCAAGACAATTTTCTTATTGATAATATAACCGAGATAATATATAACTTAGTATTTCATAAATAGATAAATGTCAATTACAAATGTGCCAAAAATATACATATATAAATATTCTTTTACAAAATGTACAAAACTATACAAAATTCTATAACAAAAATTACAAAAAGACTCTGATTTCACTGTGTGGCAACCTCTTAACAGCAGGTCAATTTTATGTGTTCAACCAATACGCAAAGCCACACCTGCATTATTATCAATGTTTGGCACACTGATTTGAACAGGCTGCAAAACAGGGGAAAAAGCATCTAGTCAATGCCAGAGACACTCTAAGATTTAGCATGGCTTACTAAAAATGAAAAGCTCTCGTCCTGTGAAAACTCGATCAGAAGAACTGGTAATAGAATTTAGGGAACTAGAAGGTTGTGACTCCATAGAATTACTGAATCCCATGCCATTTGCATTCTGTACCAGGTGATTTCATAAAAAGCACAAAAATCAACTACTAATAGTCTCATATTGATATAGAAAACGTTAATATGTGTTTTCTCTTGTCCACTTTTAGTATCACAACTTGATTTTTTCAAAAACAAATTAAGAATAAGAACTTTATATAATTATAATTACATTTTTAATAATTATGTTTAATGATATATAATTATATTTTACAGAGCATTGAAGTATGAAATAAATTTTTCACTATTTGTTTCTTACTCATGAGTATACAATATTTACAAATCACATAGCAAAATAACTAGGACAATTAAAATGGCAAAAGCTCAATAAAGCATGGTAAATCATAAGAATCCAAGATGTTTTATATGCATAGCAATAAAAAAAATACCAATATATTAAAAAAAATAATCTCTAGAAGTTTACTCCACTGAGGATGAGAGAGAATTCATGAAATGGTTTAGGCTTCTTTTTCTGAGGTGTTTGTAAGCCACGCAATTCTACTTTGCTTAACAAGTATTTCTCTCATTCTTCTTGCAAGACCTGCATAAGCATATACACCATCAATAAATTAGATATAATTGTTCAGCCATATAGGTGTAAAAATGTGGTGTATTGATTTCTCAATATTACTTTCACCAAGTTGAGGCAAAAAAAATGTGAGTTACTTTCGCTGATATCCTCTTAGCATCCTTATCAAGTACCCAAGTATGCAAGTCACAAGGGTGAGGTTATTCATTTTTAATTTTAGTCTTTGGAACCCAGAAAAACTAAGAAGCATGTGATACTAAAAGTGGACTCTGCAAATATCCAAACATACCGAAAACTCTCTGACACTCGAAGTGTATCAAAATATTTCAAATAACTCACCGCATCATACCTAACCAAATTAAACCAATTCATAATTAGTGCAAAGTTTCTTAAAAAGCTACATCATTACCTTCAAATTTTTACACAAAAACTGTAATGAATTTTAAAGAATAGGTGAAACATGTGCTCCTTATATAATCATTTTCCTAGAAGAAAATAATAGTAAAAACATATTTTTGTGGCTAAAGATAAATTAAAGCATCTAAAGAAAATAACTCCTGCACATTAATTAGCCATTATAAGTTAAGAAACTTTCAAATTTTCAATATGTATCATCTATGTTCACATTTTTAAACTTTTAAAAACAAGAGATGCAGCCTACTAGAGAATATAATTGAGATATGTAAATATCAAAAACCAATCAGCAAAATTTAAAGCTCAATCAAATTTTGCAAATAGTCCTACATATTATCATACATTAACCATAAACAGTAAGGTATCCTCCTCTAAAATAGAAAACAGAATTCATAAATAAATTCCAAATGCTTAATAAATCAAACACAATAAAGTGCTAATTCAATAAGTGTATGAACATATTGCACAATCTTGGGTTAGAAACTTGAAAACAAAAACTTTAGAGAAAGAGAAAAAAAAAAAAACCTTTAGAGAAAGAGCAAAAGTGTAACAACCCAAATAGAGCCTAGTCGAAATTCACGAGCTTAGTCGAAAAATTGAGGGTATTTCGGTAATTAGTGCATGTGAAATTGGATTTATTAAGGATTTAAGTGTTAAGTGAGGAATTATCTAGTGGAACGTGTGTATTGTACCAAGGATTATATGTTTATTATGGAAGTTATCTAGTGTGTGTGGGGTATATGGTGCTTAGGAAGTGAATGGACAAGATTGTGACACTTGGGTTCGTAGGATGGTGACAAGTGGCTTGTTAGGTGGTGGCAATTAATGAAAAAGGAAGAGAGAGGGAAGGGAGGTAAGAAATTGGGGAAGCTTCCCGTGGAAGTTGTTCTTCCCCTCCTCCTTCACTCTTTCCCGTTCTCTCTTCTCTCCCTTTCTTCATTTTCTGCTCTCCATTCTTCCCTTATGTGATTTCTTCAAGGTTTAAGTGGGTTTTAGAGAGATCTAGAGCTGAGATTGAAGAGGTAAGTGTTTGATTTTAATTATTTTGAAGTTGATATTCTTCTCCTTCTGGTTTTGCTCTTAATTTGAGTAAGTTAAGGTTTTGGTTTAGTGATTCTTGGGTTTAATTGTGTGAGATTTTGATGATTTGAAGATGAGCTAAGGCTTGATAGAGTGGTTGAAGATTGAGGTTTTGAGCTGCAATTCCAGGTTTGGGAGTTGATTTTGTCACTCTGTTAGTTTAATGATTTTGCCCTAGTTCTCATTTGGATTGTGTTTATGTTTGTGTCATTTAATTCTAAAATTAATTGAGTGATTTGCTTGGGTAAATGCATGTGTTGATAGAGTGAGGTATATTGGTTCAAATGCTAGTGCTAGGTGGAAGTTTATATTGGTTATTGAAAATTATGTACATGATATGTGAATAATTCTGGGTTTGTTAGTAGTTTTGATTTCAGAAGTTCAAAATGTTTAATTATTGTGTAAAATGTGTTAATTATGTTTTGAGCATGATTTGGAAGCTTGGGAGGTAAGAATTTACATGTGTTTGCAAGTCAAATGATTTTCGGACAAATGAGTTTTGTTTTGGTCTGCTGTGAAATGTTAGTTTTGGCCTTGGAAGTGGAAAACACGATGCTGTCATGAGCGCAATGCTTGTCGCGATCGCAACAGAATCACATTGTCCACTCCGTGTCTTGCGTGCTGAGATTTCTGTCCGAGTCGTGATGATTGGTTTTCTGTGAGTGAGAAGTCACGAGTTATGAAGGGTGATCACGACTCGTGACTCCTTTCTCTCGTGAGGCTGGGGAGAGTCTCGTCACAAGTCGTGAGCAGGCGTCACGACTCGTGACCCTCTCTCTCTTGAGGGAGATCCGTCATGAGTCGTGAGGAAGGATCACGACTCGTGACCCTTCTCTCTGGTGGGCATGAAGCGGCTTCGTCACGAGTCGTAACTGCGTGTGCGACTCGCGACTGGGCTTTTTCCCCTCGGCTACTATCGCGAGCGCGACACAAGTTGCGATCGCGACAGTGAGCCTTCTTCCTGCCGTTTTGTCCTGTTTTGCTTAATTGTCTTCTTTCTGTTTCGCATGACTTTTTGCACTGTGTAAGTTATGTTTTTTATTTTTATACTAGTGTATTAATGTTTTTTACTCGTGTTAATAATTAATGGCATTGTCTAGCATTAAGTGTTTAGAATAAGTGTCTTGAAGCATGCTTAAGAAGGGTTAGTGAGTGCAGTTGCAGTGTTGGCCCCGTTTGGGTCTTTCGGCAGACCTTCGAGATGGTCATTCTCCGTGTAGTGATAAAATGTTTTGAGACTCCGGTCTCCCGCGCTACCTTCGGGTATAAAAACTGTTTTGAGGCTTCGGTCTCCCGTGTAGTGTTCTTGTATCCTCCACTAGTGAAATTCAGGCTATTGTTTGAAGTGTTTGGCATTTGTTTAGTGCAGGGTTATGAGTATAGTGTGACTCTAGCTAGTGTTATTGCTTCGTGCTTAATGTACCAATTCTGATTTTACATAGTGATTCTTGACTTATATATCTCTGTCCTCTGATATTTAGTGAATTCTGTATGTTGATGCATGTTTACTTTTAAGTATTAATGCATGATATTGCATAGTGTTCTGTTGTGTTGTTTCCTCCCCACTAAGCGTTATCGCTTAGCACGGGTTCTTTTCCTGTGTAGGTGGCAGGTTCAGTTCTGGTTCGTGTCGCGCATCTGCAGGGTTGGCCACTTAGGAGTTAAAGTTTTATTTTATTTTCTGCTTCTGAAATTTTTATGTACATAAGTTATGTATTTTGTTCTGTAATTTGTAAATTATTATTGTAAATGATAAGAAGGATTCTTATGTAATTTTGTAAATAATGTATATTTTATTTTGTTATCACCTGCTTCCGCTGATATGTATGAATGTTTCTGAGTGAGAGTCGGGTAGCGCTCCGGTATCCTTCCAACGGGGGGGTAACAGGATGTTACAAAAATCACACAGATTATCAAGTAGAAAAAATACAAATTCAAATCATAAAATGAGATCAAAAGTCGGAACTCTAACTTATGACCAATAACGAAGCGAACAATGACACCCTTCTCTTCTTCCAGCTTCTTCCTTTTATCACCTAGTTTCAATTAGTCCAAACAAAAAAGAGTCATCAGTAGAAAACTCTAATCAGCTGCAAAAATAATATCAAAGAGATATAAATGAAATGCAAAAAGAAAAGGGGTTTAGTCCCTGGACCTTGTGGCATCCACATTACCCAAACAGAATCTCTTCTTTTTTTGCTACTGAAAGCAGTATTAATTCCAATAACCATTAAATACCTTCTTTTCATAGATGTGAAGAACTCTTTGACAAATTTAAGATTCCAAAAACTAAACAAAAACCCATTCAATTAAAACCATATTTGTCTATAAAACCAGTTAATACAATAAAGAATTAGCTATATATAGATCTCAATTAAGCTGAGAATTAGAGAAAAATAGTTTGGACCCAATAATAAAAAGCAGAAACTCGACAAAATTGAACAAAAAAAAACTGTGATGTAAATAGCTTCCAAATGATTTCACAATCTAAAAATCAACATAAAGAAAAGGATGGATAGAAAAATTAGAAAATACCTATTAGTGAATAGCATTCCACCACAGAAACAACACAAGCAAAGGAAAAGCGTCCATTTCTGTGATATTACAGTTTTAGAAGAACTCTGCTCTCCTCTACTCTTCAAAGAGAAGGCCACCTTCTAGACCCCTAAGAAAGCAACCCATCCAATGAAAAGGTTGGGGAAAAAAAGGACGACCCAGCATCAGCGCCGTGGGAGCAGTGGCGGCTGATGCATCTGATCTGTGGGGTAGGGGGCACGCTAAAGCGGCTAATCTGTGGGGTTGTGGGCATGCCGAAAATAGGAGAAGAGGAAGAGGCAAATAGTGGTTTAGGGAGAAGTAAAGAAAATGAGAAGAGTCTGTGCAAGGGTTCAGGTGAAGAAATGAAGAAAAACAAATGAATTAAAACCCAAATTAACCCTAGCTTTTAGCAACGAAATATGTATTCGGTTGCTACATTTGCAACCGAATTTAATTCGGTTGCTATTTGTGAAACAATTTAGCAACGGACAAGGTTTTCCGTTGCTATATTAGCAACCGATACAAATTCGGTTGGTATTTTTTAACCCAAATATTTAACATTTAGCAACGAAAAATAAATTCCGTTGCTATATTTGCAACCGAAATATTTTTCGATTGCTATTCTTCAACTTAAGAATTTAACTCTTCCTATTTAGCAATGGAATCAATTTTCCGTTACTAAATTTGCAACCGAATTTTATTCGATTGCTATTCTTGAATCATTTAGCAACGGAATTTAATTCCGTTGCTAAATAACAATCGAATATTTTTTCCGTTGCTAAATGTTTCAAGATTAGCAACCGAATTTTTATTCGGTTGCTATTATAGAATGTAAAAATTTAATTCTTCCTATTTAGCAAAGGAATTAATTTTTCGTTGCTATATTTGCAACCGAATTTTATTCGGTTGCTATTCTTGAGTCATTTAGCAACGAAATTTAATTTCATTGCTATATTAGCAACCAAATAACATTTGGTTGCTATTTGTCTCTATGTAACAATGGAATTCAATTTTTCGTTGCTATTTACTTTTCGTTGCTATTTTTCGGTTGCTATTTGCAATTTTTCTTATAGTGGAAGATTCCAATCAGCCATTTTGGAAAGAAAAATTCCTTGCAGGCCTTCCTACCCTTTTAGGAGAAAGAGTCTGAAATAAAATCAAAGAAGCTTTTGGGATTAGTCAGATCCCTTATAACCATTTAACTTATGGAGAATTGGTTAGCTTCACTCAAAAGGAAGGTTTAAAAATCTGCCAAGATTTGAAACATCAAAAACATTTAAAATGGGAAATGAAGAAAACTAGGCAAGAACTAGGATCTTTTTACAAATTGTTTGAAATCTCTACAAAAAACCAAACAAAGTCTTGTGGAGGTTCCTGTACAAAGTCCTATAAAAAGCCTTACAAACGTTTTCCTCCTAAGCCTGCCAAAGAAGAGTTTTACAGAAAACCAAAAGTTCACAAAAAACGAAAGTTTACTAAAAACCCTTCTAAAACCCATTTTTCAAAATAGGTAACTTATTATAAATGTAACAAACCTGGCCACATTTCAAAATATTATAAGTTTAACAAAAAGCTCCATGAATTATACAAGTAGAGGAAGAAATAATTCAAAAAATTGAAGCACTCCTCTTTGAAACCTCAGACAGTGAGTTTCAAACAGAATCATCAGAAAATGAAGATTCTTTTCAAAATGATGAAATAGCTGCCCTTGATTCCTCTAACAGTGAGTCAGGTACTAGTTCAAAATCAATAAATGTTTTGACAAAACATCAAGAATTAATTTTTGATATCATTAAACAAGTGGAAGATTCAAAACTTCAAAATAAAATCATTGAAAAACTTTTAAAGTCTTTTGAACCTAAATCTACAATGCCTTCCATTTTGACTTCCAAACTTATTCCAAACAGTACTCATGATCTTACCAAGATTCTGAGTACTAGAGCAAAAGAAAATTCTCCTGTGACAATTCAAATGCTCCAAGAAGAAATTAAAATTGTCAAACAAGAGCTTAAAACTCTTAAACAAAAATAGGAAGATGATTTAAAACTTCTTCATACTTTACTGTCATAAGACTCTAGTTCTAGTGATAATAATAATGAAGAAATAGAAGAAAACGAAACTGCTGATCTAGACTTAGAAAATGAAATTCAAATTTTAGAACATGCTCCGAATGATTTCTTGTTTGTTTTACGAGAAATAACTTCAAGAAAATATTTGGTAAAGGTTTCTCTTGTTTTTTCAAATGATTTCAGAATTGATATAGTAGCTCTCTTTGATACAAGAGCAGATTTAAATTGTTTAAAAAGTTGTATTGTTCCAAAAAGGTTTTCTGAAAAACTTATCGCAGCTAATAACTCTAACATGAAAATCAGATTTAAAACATAAGCTTCCATCAAAAATGGAAATATTCTCATCAAAACTCCTTTTGTTTTGTTGGAAAATATTAGCCATAATGTCATTGTAACACCCCTTACCCATACTTAGGCTATCCCATCCGATAAGGAGTGAGATGTCGTATGAGTAGAGGTGCCACCACACAGATACAGAATATACATGCATCCATACATAAACATACATACTGAAATACAGGGTAATTTAAAACTTTATAAAACCATTCATGAAATAAGCTGATCATGCATTAATATAACGGAAAACATTACATTACTGTTTGATCAACCGAGAGATACAATAGATAATTACAAATCCCAAAATACATGTACATAAGCAAAAGCTATTACAAAACTGACATCAGAGAGTTCTATATAAAAAGAATTATCAAGATACAAAAATTAGGCCCTACACTAAAGACCCAGCTATGTTGGCTTCGATGGCTGCGACTCTCCCAAACGAACTCCTTCTGCACCTGCACGGGTAAACACACTGTGCTAAGCGATAAACGCTTAGTGGGAAAACACACATATAGCATAAGGACAACCATTCACAACGGTCGTCAAGGCAAACACATACGGGTGGCATAATCAAAAATATGCATTAAACAAGAGCATGAACATATAAACATGTAAACATATAGAGTCATACCTTCGATAAAGCACCACTGCCTTCAGAACATCTCATTAATAAACATATTCGGATAATAGATTCTCATAAAAATCAAAGCAAATCAAACAATAAGCACCTGCCGACTCAAGGTAGTGGATAACGAGTGAACAGACAGTACTTTATGGGTACAAGCCGATTACAGACAGTACCTTACAGGTACCAATCGAAAAACCAATTTTACTTTTAACTTTCATAACACACTTTCAATAGGGACCTTAAACAAGATCCGAACACAAAGGGGTTCGCGAGGAACCAAACGAGGACCTGATCGGGGTCCAAACTGAACGAAGGGCTCCAGCTAAGAGACTCTATTAGGCATGCCTAACTATCCACTAGACTGACTCTTGCAGGCTAAAAATTATACAATTAACGTCCACAGTTCAATTATAATAATACAGGATTCACATACCTTAATTAACCCGCACTGTAACACCCCTATACCCCCGGTAAGGAATATCGGGGTGCCACGCGGCTCACTTACGTATACATGTACATGCACTAGCGGAAGCGATAGCATAAACACGTCCATTTAAAATAAAATAATACTTGGGCCCAACATGCATTTCATATTAACTATACATATATTCATATTTCTCTTTATACAGGTCCATTTTACACTCTGTTTTCATTTCACTTTACGTATACATTTACATGTGATTCTTTTACTTTTATTACATAATGATGTTACTCAAAATGTAGAACTCTATCTCTAACTTGTAAAATAAATTGTAACAAAACTCCTAGTGGCCTTGACATGCAGATGTCCACTCACTGATCCGAACCTGTATACCTACACGGAAATAAACATCCGTGCTAAGCGATAACGCTTAGTGGGGATGAAATAATACAAAGGACTTCTTTACGAAGTCACAAATAAATCACAAATTTCATGTAACAAATCAACTAGCTCATGCATATAACTCTTATACATATATAGGTTGCATATTCAATTATCAAAGCAATAAACTCACAAGTATAAAACATCTACTCTTCTACTTATTCATATACTCTACAACTTGTACATATCATTTATTCAAATATACGTTATCATGTGTTCACATTCATGAAATCATGTACTTGTATACAGAACTGTAATGTACTTAAACATTACTTTCATGTGCTATAGCTTTTATTCAAAGCAATGCTTTTAATCATCTCAAGTTCACTACACAACTTTTTAACAAAACAAGCCTGACTTCCTTTAGTTGCGGATACGGGACGCTCTATAATAAAAACATTTTCGGTAGACCGAAGTCACAAAACATTTTCATCTATCTCTATAAATGACCGTTCTCAGAGGTCGACCCGCTTTGCCCAAACGGGGCGGAACATAGGCAGCTGCGCTCGGTAATCCCTTTATAAGCATGCTTATCTATCCACTGCTATGGCCAGTCAGGCTAACCATAAAGACTCTATACCCTATATCATATACATTACATATACTTTACTATTCATTCAAGAACACTATACACTATATACATATCAATGGAGCAAACCATGTATACACATATACCCTCTGCATATACTCGCATGTAGTCATTTAATATCAATGCATCTTTGTACTCTACTTTACTAACTAATCAAATTACACAATGCATTTTACATGTTCATAGACGTCATACATTATGATTCAATCATAAATGATCAACATCACATGCATATCATGTTCAATAATAAAAAAACATATATACATTTGATTTCATTATTGAACTCTTATGCCATAGCTTTAATCACCTATGTTTTCAATTGACAACCACTCACATACTCATTCCATAAGGTTAGAAATGAGTTGGACATGCTATAGGAACTTACCCTGAAGTTCGGGTGCGATACGGGTTCAATTCGGGAAGAAAAACACATAAAATGGTCAAAATAGAGAAGTGGAGGTCGTTACTACTCGTGACATATGTCGCTACTCGTGACAGTGGCCTACTGTCACGACTCGTCACGGTCGTCACTACTCGTGACAGAGCCACGAACACCCAAACAGAAACCCAACAACATCAATTTTGTTCAGGCCAAACGGACATTGAAACGACATTTTTAGGCAAAACGTTCTTCTTAACAAATCTTTCCTAGGATGTTAACTTTCAAATGGGACAATTTTCAAGTCAATTGGACATCGATAACATCATATATGATCTAAATAATTTGAACTGGTCAAATGAACCGGCCAAAGTAGAGACACCTCTGTTTTGGCCATTTTTGAAGGTCTTAAAGCACAAATTTGCTCAAGCTTATTTCTGTAACAATTATAGATATAGAAGTCATGGTTCCATTGGCTCAATATTCAGTCAATTCAGAGGTCTATAACTATACCTATGACAAAAACTTCACACAGAGGTCATATGACAATTAAACAGAATTTACCATATCAAATTTTATCATCAACAAATACACTCAATCAATCAATTCACATACTTCTAAGCATATATACACATATAACAAGTACCACAAGCAATCAAAATGATATTTTCACACGATCCCTACCTTATGTAGCTTGAAATCTATGTTCTCTACTTGTTTCCAATCTTCTCTTTGCCTTTGTTCCACTTCTTGTCCACAACTTTCATGCACAAATCAACCCATATAACACTTAATCCATAGACTTCTCTTTAAATCAAAAACATAAATTAAAAAGAAAAAGAAGACCAATGCTAACTATATATAGCATCTCTTACCTTCTTAGGAGACCATCTCAATCCTATATCCACTCCCCCTTCAAACCAAATCCAAGTAATTCTCTTAAGGGAACAATTTAAAATGAAGAAGAGAAGGAACAAAAGCAAGAGAAAAAGCAAAACGATAGTAAATGGCAGACCAAAGAAAAAGAAAAGGAAATCAAAATGGCCCATAGCACTCCAACGTGGGAAGGGAAATGAAAGAAGCAAATGGTCAATGTAAATCCAAATATTTACTATGCTAATAAATGCCACCTATCCAATTAATTCCATACTTATCTTCCTTTCAATTCTAATCTCTTATAATTTCATGAAATAATATCCAACTCTTGCCACATGTCATATCCCTACAAATCCATGTGTCACTTCCCTACAATGCCACTTGGCACATTAACATAAACCACACTTAAGTCTCTTGCCAAGTGTCACCCTCTCAAGTTGCCATGTGTCAACACCCTACGATGCCACGTGTCAAAAATCTCAATTTAATTGACATAGCACGGGAGGGTTCTGTCGCGCCCGCAACGCTTGTCGCGCTCGCGACAGGACTCTCACACTCAACATCTAATCTCTTTTCTGAACAAAAATTCTGTAATTCTTCTAGGGCTACTTCGGTGTGTTACAAATCTCTCCCCCTTAAGAAATTTCATCCTCGAAATTTCCCCGCTAATCACTTGCACGCTCAAATCCTTAAACAAATCTCTGAATCGCTATCACTTATACCATACAGCTATCAAATCGTATATACTTCACACTTTCCTTAACGCACTGCACTCTAGTCTATACACTTCTTCTAAGCATCAAGCACTCGATGTATATCCTGTCAGCTTTTCTCAATGAAGCACAAACAATGATTCTTTTTCACATACATATGCAGGATGCTGATGGAATGGTTATGTAATGATTTATGTATGCAAGATGATGCAAAATGCAATGTAAGCTACTGTAATGCACATTTCCCATCCCCATGTTTCACTATGCTCATGTCAAATGATTTCAAGGAGATAGCTGACAGGAATACAGAGTGTCACTTCAAACTCTTACCAATTCACATCTGTTGCTGTCTATTCTACACTCTCATGCGAGTCGGACTCCATCTATACTTTACACAAACGACATATGCATTAGGCCACCACTCTAGACAACCTCTGACATTTAATCTATACTCTACATCTTATAGACCAGAACCTCTAACCTATGCTCTGATACCACTAAATGTAAAACCCCTATACCCCCGGTAAGGAATATCGGGGTGCCACGCGGCTCACTTACGTATACATGTACATGCACTAGCGGAAGCGATAGCATAAACACGTCCATTTAAAATAAAATAACACTTGGGCCCAACATGCATTTCATATTAACTATACATATATTCATATTTCTCTTTATACAGGTCCATTTTACACTCTGTTTTCATTTCACTTTACGTATACATTTACATGTGATTCTTTTACTTTTATTACATAATGATGTTACTCAAAATGTAGAACTCTATCTCTAACTTGTAAAATAAATTGTAACAAAACTCCTAGTGGCCTTGACCTGCAGATGTCCACTCACTGATCCGAACCTGTATACCTACACGGAAATAAACATCCGTGCTAAGCGATAACGCTTAGTGGGGATGAAATAATACAAAGGACTTCTTTACGAAGTCACAAATAAATCACAAATTTCATGTAACAAATCAACTAGCTCATGCATATAGCTGTTATACATATATAGGTTGCATATTCAATTATCAAAGCAGTAAACTCACAAGTATAAAACATCTACTCTTTTACTTATTCATATACTCTACAACTTGTACATATCATTTATTCAAATATACGTTATCATGTGTTCACATTCATGAAATCATGTACTTGTATACAGAACTATAATGTACTTAAACATTACTTTCATGTGCTATAGCTTTTATTCAAAGCAATGCTTTTAATCATCTCAAGTTCACTACACAACTTTTTAACAAAACAAGCCTGACTTCCTTTAGTTGCGGATACGGGACGCTCTATAATAAAAACATTTTCGGTAGACCGAAGTCACAAAACATTTTCATCTATCTCTATAAATGACCGTTCTCAGAGGTCGACCCGCTTCGCCCAAATGGGGCGGAACATAGGCAGCTGCGCTCGGTAATCCCTTTATAAGCATGCTTATCTATCCACTGCTATGGCCAGTCAGGCTAACCATAAAGACTCTATACCCTATATCATATACATTACATATACTTTACTATTCATTCAAGAACACTATACACTATATACATATCAATGGAGCAAACCATGTATACACATATACCCTCTGCATATACTCGCATGTAGTCATTTAATATCAATGCATCTTTGTACTCTACTTTACTAACTAATCAAATTACACAATGCATTTTACATGTTCATAGACTTCATACATTATGATTCAATCATAAATGATCAACATCACATGCATATCATGTTCAATAATAAAAAAACATATATACATTTGATTTCATTATTAAACTCTTATGCCATAGCTTTAATCACCTATGTTTTCAATTGACAACCACTCACATACTCATTCCATAAGGTTAGAAATGAGTTGGACATGCTATAGGAACTTACCCTGAAGTTCGGGTGCGATACGGGTTCAATTCAGGAAGAAAAACACATAAAATGGTCAAAATAGAGAAGTGGAGGTCGTCACTACTCGTGACAGTGGCCTACTGTCACGACTCGTCACGGTCGTCACTACTCGTGACAGAGCCACGAACACCCAAACAAAAACCCAACAACATCAATTTTGTTCAGGCTAAACGGACATTGAAACGACATTTGTAGGCAAAACTTTCTTCTTAACAAATCTTCCCTAGGATGTTAAATTTCAAATGGAACAATTTCAAGTCAATTTGACGTCTATAACATCATATATGATCTAAATAATCTGAACTGGTCAAATGAACCGGCCAAAGTAGAGACACCTCTATTTTGGCCATTTTTGAAGGTCTTAGAGCACAAATTTGCTCAAGCTTATTTCTGTAACAATTATAGATATAGAAGTCATGGTTCCATTGGCTCAATAATCACTCAATTCAGAGGTCTATAACTATACCTATGACAAAAACTTCACACAGAGGTCATATGACAATTAAACAGAATTTACCATATCAAATTTTATCATCAACAAATACACTCAATCAATAAATTCACATACTTCTAAGCATATATACACATATAACAAGTACCACAAGCAATCAAAATGATATTTACACACGATCCCTACCTTATGTAGCTTGAAATCTATGCTCTCTACTTGTTTCCAATCTTCTCTTTGCCTTTGTTCCACTTCTTGTCCACAACTTTCATGCACAAATCAACCCATATAACACTTAATCCATAGACTTCTCTTTAAATCAAAAACTGAAATTAAAAAGAAAAAGAAGACCAATGCTAACTATATATAGCATCTCTTACCTTCTTAGGAGACCATCTCAATCCTATATCCACTCCCCCTTCAAACCAAATCCAAGTAATTCTCTTAAGGGAACAATTTAAAATGAAGAAGAGAAGGAACAAAAGCAAGAGAAAAAGCAAAACGATAGTAAATGGCAGACCAAAGAAAAAGAAAAGGAAATCAAAATGGCCCATAGCACTCCAACGTGGGAAGGGAAAAGAAAGAAGCAAATGGTCAATGTAAATCCAAATATTTACTATGCTAATAAATGCCACCTATCCAATTAATTCCATACTTATCTTCCTTTCAATTCTAATCTCTTATAATTTCATGAAATAATATCCAACTCTTGCCACATGTCATATCCCTACAAATCCATGTGTCACTTCCCTACAATGCCACTTGGCACACTAACATAAACCACACTAAGTCTCTTGCCAAGTGTCACCCTCTCAAGTTGCCATGTGTCAACACCCTACGATGCCACGTGTCAAAAATCTCAATTTAATTGACATAGCACGAGAGGGTTCTGTCGCGCCCGCAACGCTTGTCGAGCTCGCGACAAGACTCTCACACTCAACATCTAATCTCTTTTCTGAACAAAAATTCTGTAATTCTTCTAGGGCTACTTCAGGGTGTTACACGCACATGCGAACATCAACCATCTTACCATTACACAACTCATATTAAGTGACAAAGAATGTAAAAATCCAAAATTAAACTTCTCTAAGTCATGTGAAATAAATAGGATTTTATTGCAAAAACAGGGTAGGTCACGGTGGTAATCAAATCGGTTGCCACCGTGACATACCAAAGATCTTTGGCAGAAAGCAACTCTGGGGTACCTCACGGTGGTAACTAAACTAGGTTGCCACCGTGACATACCTAGACCCCAAAACAGAAGGCACCTTTGGGGTACCTCACGGTGGTAACTAAACTAGGTTGCCACCGTGACATACCCATTGCCCAGAATAGAAGCTAAAGTCTGGACACCTCACGGTGGTGACCAGATTGGTTGCCACCGTGACATGTTCAAACTCTGGGCAGAATGCATCTGGTTCATGCCTCATGGTGGTAACTAAGTAGATTGCCACCGTGACCCACGCCCAGATGCGATTCCTGAAGGCAAATTTCCAAATTTTCAAGCCAAAAATCCCACAATTCTCACATCAAACAACATATCCTCACTCCAATAACAAAATTAAACCATTCAAGTATCATTCAATCATGCCACAAATGAATCCGACTCATGAATTCAAAGAATTACATCAATTTACACAATCAATAGCATCACTATTCACATCACATATCCATCAATCTCATAAATGAATCCAAAATTCACAATCAAGGTTTAATAGACAAAGATAACCAAAACCCATAACATAAAAACTAATAAAAGCATCAAGAACATCAAAATTTCCATAATTTTATTCAATTAACGCAAGATATCAAAACATAACACTAATTCCCAAACCTCAAAATTAGAAGCTCTAGCACTTGGTTCTACTAGATCCAGCAACTTCCTTGCCTTTAGGATCTCTTGGAGGCTCAGCTAAGCAACAAACCACAAAAATATACAAACTCAAAACCCTAACTTCAAACCCAAAACCAGAAAAATAGGAAGAGAAGAAGGAGAACTTGAACAAAAGCAAAACCAAAAACATAAAGCTTACCAATCAAACACAAGGAGCAATTAATTCCCACCACACCAACTTGAATCCAAGCAAATCACTTAGAGAAGAGCAAAGAGGAAGAAGTAGAGAGAAGGAGAAGAGAGAACGGGAAGATGGTGTTTGAAAATCTGAATTTCCCCTTTTCCTCTTTCTCTTTCCTTTCTTTTCTCCCCCTTTACACTTGTCAACATCTTAGTGGAGGGCATTAATCACTCACACACTACATGCACATGTTACACACACACAATGAAACACTCCAATAATGCACCCTACACATGTATGAGCAACACACACAATGTAATCTCATCAAATACATACACATAATAACATGCTCGTATGCATGTGATCCTTACTCCACTTATGGACACCTTATTTCTATATGCACCACCACACAGAAACAAACCCACAAAATATGCATATATACCAAAATACCCCTATGGTATGCCAAAACCATGTAAATGCACACACATACATATTGCTCATTCGACTAGAGGGTAAACGGGGTGTGACAGTCATTTTAGGGACACCATTTATCAACATGATTACTCCCTATTATGTCACGTATGATGGTATTTCTTTCAAAGCAAACAAAGAAAAAATTGTTTTCCCTTTCAATGGAAAAGAACAAGAAATTAAAATCTTTTAAAAGCTTGTTCTGTTTACCTAAATGAATTGAATTGTATAATTCAAGGAAAAGAAAAACATTTGCACTTCCTTAAATAGGATGTCTCCTTTTTCAAAATACAAAAGGGATTGGAAAACGATTTGGTAAAACAAAGAATTTCTTATTTTTAAAAAATAATTGAAAATGAAATTTGCTCAGATTTACTAAATGCTTTCTGGGATAGGAAACAACATATGGTAGATTTACCATATGAAAATGACTTCTCAGAAAAACAAATCCCAACAAAAGCTAAGCCTATTCAAATGAATTATGAACTCGAGGAACACTATAAAAAAGAGATTCAAGATTTAAAACAAAAAGGTCTAATCACAGAATTTAGGTCTCCCTGGAACTGTGCAGCTGTTTATGTTAACAAAAACTCTGAAATAGAAAGAGGCAAGCCTAGGCTTGTGATTAATTACAAACCATTAAACAAGGCTTTAAAATGGATTCGTTATCCGATTCCGAATAAAAAAGATCTTTTGCAAAAACTACATTTTACATTTGTTTTCTCAAAATTTGATATGAAATCAGGTTTTTGCAAATTCAGATTTAACCAAAAGATCATTAAAAAACTGCTTTTACTGTTCCATTTGGACAGTATGAGTGGATGGTTATGCCGTTTGGTTTAAAAAATGCTCCTTCAAAATTCCAAAGAATTATGAATGAGATTTTTAATCCTTTTTCAAATTTTTGTATTGTTTATACAGATGATGTTTTTGTCTTTTCAGAGTCAATCGAACAACATTTCAAAAACCTCAAGACCTTTTTCAATGTGGTAAAGGGAAATGGACTTGTCACACCCCAAAATGGCCCTGGTCGGAATGTGCATGCTAAGTCGGGATCGGAAGGGTATTTCAGTAATTTTGTGCATGTGAAATTTGGAGTGTTAAGGACCTAATTGATAAGATAATTAATTTGGTAAAGAAAGAAATGTGTAAGTGGGTAAAGTGTAATTTGTCTAAGGACTAAAGAGCATTAAGACAAGATATTTATTAAGGAAAGGTTTGGGTGCATATGAGGGTATGGTACCTTGATTTGGAATGTTGAGTGGAGTTTGGGGTCCAATTGGATGTTGACAAGTGGATTGTTAGGTAGGCATTGAAAGAAGAAAAGAAGAAAAGTAAGTGAGTGAGAGAGGAAAACACAGATTTGCAACCCGATCTCCCCTCTCACGCCTACTCCTCTTCTTCTCTTCTCCTTTCTTTGCTTCTCCTTTCTCTCACTTTTGGCTTGGATTTGTGTGGCTTGGGTTGTGCTTTGCTTTGAAGAGGTAAGTTGGATTTACGTTCTGTTCTTCTCTTCATCTTCTTCTCCTGGTTTTGGTTTTGATTGAGTTAGGGTTTGAAGAATAATTGTGGGTTTTGTTTGTGCAAGCTTGGGACTGTAAGAAGAAGCAAAGTAAAGGCAAGGATTGAGGAGTGAAGCTGGAAGCTGTGTTTTTGGAACGTGATTTTGAGGTTTGGGAGCTTTGCTTACTGCATGTGAAGTTTTGTGTGTTTCCGCCCTATTTTTCTCACTAGGTCTATAAATGGGTTTGCATGGTCTAATTTCTGAAATTGATGTGTTTTGGTATATGTATATGCATGATATATGTGAGTGGATGTGCTGGCAATTGCATGTTATGAATTGAATTTGAAGTTACTGAGTTTAGGTTTTGAAATTACTGTATTTTTAGGGTTTATGCTCTAGAATGGATTAAATGTGTTTAAGCATGGTTTTAATGATTTAATTGTTGAATTAAGTTGCCATTGTCTTGTTTATGCTGTTTGGGACATCAATTGAAAGGTAAGATGAGTTCTAGAGGTGTTTGAATTAGATTGAAAATAGTTTTTATCGAGTTCTTTGATTTTCTGGAAAAGGATGGAAATCTACAGGTTCGCGATTTCGGGAAAGAAGAAGAGGGCAAGAGATGTAGCTCACGTTACGTGAGCAAGGCTCACGATGTGAGCAGATTGCTCACGTTACGTGAGCAATGCTCACGACGTGAGCAATGCTCACGTTACGTGAGCAATGCTCACGTTACGTGAGCAATGCTCACGACGTGAGCAATGCTCACTACGTGAGCATAGCTCACGTTACGTGAGCAATGCTCACGACGTGAGCAGATTGCTCACGAGGCGTGAGCTATGCTCACGCGACGTGAGCAACCCTCATGTTCTGTTTTGCTTCTGTTTTTCCTTCCCAAGTGTCCAGTTTTTATTAAATGGTTTTCAAAAGCTTTTCAGGGTATTTTCCTCTACTGTGTTTTATATGATCTTGATGACATGACTAATTATTCCAATTTATTTTGTATTAATAATATGTTATCTAAGATAAGTTATATGTAGTATTTTGGAATCAGTTTTGGATTACAGTGATCCTGTTAAATGACTGTGGGATTTTAACAGTATGGTTTGGACTGTAATATGTTTATTATTGTGATATGTATTGCATGTCATATTTTGAATGCGAAGGATTTATAAAGGTTAACTTTCTGACTGTTAGTTCTCAAACATGTTCTGTCTTAATGTGAATTATGTCATGCATATCTTTAGTCTGCTTCTTCTTTAAGAATAATTGCCATGCTTAAGATTATGTAGTAACTTTCCCCGATTTAGATGATGCGTCTTTGGTCATTAGCACAATATGTTTCCCCATGTGTTCCTGATATGCTTTAGTAAATTAAGTAGGGATAAAATACGATTGATTGACCTATTGCATGGTTCAGAATATGACTTGAATGAGGTATGAATGATATTATGCTATGCTATATTTATATGAATAATATGGTAAATGTCTGAATGCATGATTATACTTTAGCCTGGGAACTCAATGTGTTAGGTTAAATGTAATTTAGACTATGCATGATTTATGCTTAGTATCTTCGCCTAACGCATGATTAAGACTTTGTGTTGATAATCATTGGCATGGTAGTGCTTTTATACCTGATTCTTGGCATGTTTTAGAATATTGTTTAATGTTAAAATGTTTGGACTGTAATAGGTTTTGCAATGCAAATTGCATGATGTACAACCGACCTTATGAGCATATTTATATGTCTATTGTATTCTGGTTTATGCATGATATATATATATATATATATTTATGCGTTGTATGATTCGAAATGTGTATTGTTTGATGCATGACCTGCGAGAGTCACTCTAGTGGATAGTTAGGCATGCCTAATAGAGTCTTTCAGTAGCTGCAGCGCCCTTTGAACGTATTGGACCCTGATCAGGTCCCCCGTATGGTTCCTCGCGAACCCCCCCCCCCCCCTCAGTACGGATCCTCATGATCCTTTTTAATGAATTTGGATCGGGTTAAGATCCCCCATCAGTAAAATGCTTTTGTGATAAATAAAATGGTTTTCGACTTGTACCCGTAAGGTACTAATCAGTTCAGTACACTCGTTATCCACTATTGTGAGTCAGCAGGTGCTTTACTGGTTTGTATTGCTTTGAAATAGCTATCAGAATGTGATATCCGATTGATTGTGATAAGGATTTCTGGAATCAGTTTATATGTATATGAATGTGACTATGGGCTTCAGAATGTATGTCTGTTTTAAATGAGCATGACTTTATATCTAACATGATTATCCGTACTCGTCATGTAATTTGTTATAAGTTTCTGAATGCTTTGATTATGATGCGACTAGAGAATTTATGTATGTGACTTAAACATGTTTTGTTAATATATTAGCTTGTGAACCGAAGCAGCTGTGATGGTAAGTATGTGATGATTACTGTACTCTCTGCATGATGATGATATGAATGTAATACTAAGTGGTTATGCCTTCAGTCTCCGTTATCAGAATGTTTCTGCATGATGTTTAATATATATTAGAGTTGCGCAGCGGTATTGTGATGCTCTAAATGTTATCCTTTGAATATTTGACTAGTGTGTATGCTTAACATGATGATTGGGTTGTCAGTTCCTGCACAGGTACTTAGTTATGTCTTTTTGCGTGTGTTAAGCTCATGTGACTCCGCACGGTAAGATGTTGATAATTGCTACCCATGTAGGTTTATGCATGAGTTATAGTATGTAGTTCGGCATGATGATATTTGTATCGTATATTGTATTATGTCTGTTTTGGTATATTCTGGACATGAGTTTATGGTCTGTTTGTGAGTTATCGATTGAATGCCTTTATTGTGCAGCCTGATTATTGATATGCCATGAATATCTGCATTTGTCGTGTTTTGCCTCGACGACCATTGTGAATGGCCGTCCATATTCTTGTGTGTTCTCCCCACTAAGCGTTATCGCTTAGCACGGATTTCCTTTCCGTGCAGGTGGCAGGTTTGGTTCTGATCGAGTCGCGCTTCTGCAGGGTCGGCCACGTAGGAGTTAGAAGTTCTGTATTTTGTTCAGCTTCTGTATTTCAGCTTTTGGTATTCGGTAGTATTGTATATGTAATTATTATGTTTCGTTCTTGAGTTTTCGTTTGGGAATGTAATAGTTAGTATGTCCTTATGTTTAGTTATTCCTTTGTTTTATTATTTCGATTATGCTTCCGTTGAATGGTCATATGTATGCCTTTGTGTATGCTTTTGCTTAGTGCCTGCGTGTGCGTGAGTTATTGCATGTTCAGTCTGTGCCGCAAGGTAAGTCAAGGTAAGTTTTTAATTAATCCGTATTTCTGTATGCATGTTAAGTATGAAAGTATGCTTCCGCATTGTGCATGTGTATATCTGTATATGTGAGCGTCGTGTAGCGCGTCCGTCGGCGTCCTTCCAATGGGGACGGCGATGGGGGTGTTACAGGACTTGTTATTTCTAAGACAAAAATCTCTCTTTTCCAGACTAAAATTCGTTTCTTAGGACATTATATTTCCTAGGGAACAATTACTCCAATAGAGAGATCTTTAGCTTTTGCTGATAAATTTTCGGATAAAATTTTAGATAAAACCATTCTTTAGAGATTCCTAGGAAGTTTGAATTATGTTCTAGATTTTTATCCAAACATCAACCGGTTAGCGAAACCCTTGCACGATAGGTGGAAGAAAAACCCTGTAGCTTGGTCTAATGAATATACATATATAGTTCAACAAATTAAGACAGAGGTAAAAGAAATACCATGCCTGCATTTAGCTGACCCATTAGCACTAAAAATTATTGAGACTGACACGTCCAACTTAGGTTATGGGGGCATCTTAAAACAAATTATGGGCGGGAAAGAATGCATAGTCTAGTTCACATCTGCACATTGGAATGATTGTCAAAGGAATTATTCTACAATTAAAAAAGAAATTAATTCAATTGTCATGTGCATTTCAAAATTCTAATGCGATTTACTAAATCAAAAGTTTTTACTTCGCATTGATTATAAATCTGCTAAGGAAGTTTTACAAAAAGATATTCAAAATATTGCATCAAAACAAATTTTTGCTCGATGGCATGCTATCCTTAGTATATTTGATTTTGAAATTGAATTTAGTAAGGGAGATAAAAACTCGATTCTTAATTTTCTAACCAGAGAGTTCCTTCAAAACAGGACTTAAAAATGCCAAGAAAATCCAAAGGAAAAGGAAAAGAGGTCTAGAAAGAGGACCGGAAGGTTTTAAAACCTGTAGCAGCCTCGTCTACCACAGAAATAAAATCATAGGCCCAAATTGTCGAATAAGATAAGGAGGCCCTTGCCAAACAATCTCAGGTCCAACAATGGATCGAGACTCTTTCCAAACAGCCAAAACTTGGCTCACTTTTCAAAATGCTGGCAAAACAGCAGTCAGGTAAAATTACTCAATCTATTTCAAAACAAAAGGAAGGATCTTCATCCTTAAAACCCTCCTCTAAACAAGTATCAAAACCTATACAAGAAACATCTTGTGATAGAATTCTTGTCAAACCCTCCGACCTTGGAGTTGTTTCTTCAAAATCCTCTCAAGAGGACTTTTCAAAAATTGTTTTAACCAAGAATAGTTCTGAAATTGTTTTGTCCCAATCAAAAAACATTTCAAATTATTTTGTTAAAAAGGATTTTCAATAAATATGGACCATGGAGGAAGGATTTTATCTTCAAAACCCTCAGATGGCCATTTCAAAGGTTTTCCCTAAACGTTGGTTTTTTAAACCTTGGGATTTAACAAAACCTCAGCCTTATTATAGGGCAATATTAGAATTGACGGGTTCTGTGTCCATTGTAGACAATCCAAAAATAGGACAAGTCAACTATTCAATGAAAAAAATCCATAAAGTTCTCTCTCCTCTCGAGTGGGGACAAAACCTTCACCAACCCAAAACTTTTCCTGTTGATTTTAAAATCACCTATAACCATTACCGGACCTATTCCTATTGGGATTATCAATAGGCCTAGTAAAATGCCTTTCTTTTTCAAAACACAAATTTCACCCACACTTGGTTGTTTTATTTCACCCTCAAACAGGAGCCTTCCAAAATTCCTTTTTGATTCACCTATTGGTGAAAATTGTATGGTGCTTCTCCTGAAATCCTAAAACCCCAAATTCAGGAAAGCTACAACCTCTTCAAAACCTCTTACAAACCTTCTGACAAAGAAAAAAGGTTCCATCCTTTAATACTTTTTTTAACAAGGTTCTTCTTACCATGGGTAACAGCCTGGTATTTGGATTACCATCAGCAGGAAGCACAAATAAACTTGGTCAGAAGATTTAAAATCAGATGGTGGATGAACAGTAAATCTTTATTCTGTCAATTACTTTTGGTTACTTTTTTAATTTTCAAACAGCCATGATTGACGAATAAGAACTCAACATGTGAAGAAATCTCTTTACAGCTTATCCAGTCACTTCAGGCTCCGTTGATTAACAAAAGCTCCCTATTTAAAGATCCCTTCTTCCTAGTTGAAAGCAGAGAATTATTTTTTGAGAGGATTCCCAGTCTTCAAACTCTCTCACACTTAGGAAAGATTTTAGGTAGCTCATGCATTGAGCATCAACCCCTATAATCTTGAGCTAAGTGTTTATCTCCAAAAAACTTTGTAATTATTATATTTTAAAACCTGTAAGTCTAGCTCATGTGTTGAGCCTTTGTACCTTATAGTTTCTGTAATTTGTATTACTATTTCAATATATATATATATATTCAAACAAATTGTTTTTGCATTCATAAGTATGCTCTGCACTTGCAACTTATGTTGATCTGTTACATCAGAAATATTGTCTGCATCTTTTAAATAATTTTGAAGGTATATCGGCTGAAACAGATTTAGCCCTTAAATGGGATATAGCTTTTAGCTATCCTAGCTTATCTACTGGCAATATCTTCTTGGTTGCATTCCTTTTGAATTATTTTTGCATTGCATTTTAGATTTAGGCTGTGAAATCCATTCTTGGATATTTGTTGCTGTATGATAATTTTATACTGTGCTGTGTGATAGTTTTATACCCTTTGAACTTGCGGCATCTGATGACCGAATTCTTGGCAACTAGGAATCACGCGCTGCTCTTATTTTCTATTTTTTCTTCATGCGCTAAGCATGTGCCTTGTCTGATGGTCCTCTAATTTTAGCTACAGTGTCGACTAGCTATTTTTTATTAGATTTTAGGGTCAGCTTCTTCATCTGGTCTCTTTCAAAGCTGCTAGACGGTTGGGTAATAGTGTTGCTTTGTTGGAAACTTTCTGGATTGACTAAGGTTATTGCTTGTTCCAAGCTTTTTTTATTCTTTTTACTGTGGCTTCTGTCTTAGCTGCTGGACTACTGAAATTTTTTGGATTCTTTGGAGGTGTTGCTACTGTTGGGTTCAGGTTAATATTTCTTTCATCTTGTTTTGATTTTTTGGCAGGTTTTATTTCGTGGTTGAAGTTTTATTAGCAGTGTTATAATTTTCTTTAATAGGCAAATAAGAGTAAATCTGTTACTAAAATTATTTCAGTACCTACCAAAATAATTAAGCATAAATTAAATGCATCTAATTTCCTAGAGAAGTAAAAATGCAAGGATTTATTTGTGAAGTGTTAAAAAATGATCATTTAATTGAAGAACCTTTTACTGATAAAACTTGGCTTAGAAATAATGCTCGATTTTGTTATAAACTATGAATTCTTTTGAAAGTAATATGGTGAGTTTAGTTGTAATGGCCTACAAGTTAGCCTAGAAGAATTCTCTTTGAGATTATGTTTATGGTATCTGTAATTCAGTAGAGTTTAAAAGTTCAACGTGCTTGAGCCATAACAATTCTGAAATAAGTGACCTACTGGGAAGTTATATAGCTGAAAGTAGCAGCAGTATATCAAAAACATATTATTTTGCAAAAATAATTTGTAGACTACAAGGAGTCTAGTGGTATATTTTTGTGCAAAAATGAGGTCATATAGGTCCCCAAATGTCAGTCTGAAGTTCGGTTCAATTGAACCGACGTTTGACCGAGGTTTGACAGATTTTTAGAAATTGTTAGAGTGGATAAATGGGTCTACTATGGGAAGTGTACAAGCTCAGAATAAATTTTAGAATTTTTTGACAGCCTTAGATTTAAGTTTTATGGCAGAAACTAACTGAATCAAATCGGACCGATTTAGGTTAACCATGCCACATATGGACTCCAGTTGAGCTAAAATTTTGTGTTCAGGCTATATTTGATATTTTAAGCATGATGGAATTGATTGGGAGTGAAAATGAATTCAGGAAAACTAATTTTACCTTAGACAGTGAAAAATGACCCGAAAACCAAAAATCAGACCAAATCGGTTCGACCTAGTTCGGTTCAATTTCCCTCATATAAATACCCTCAATTTGCTGGAAATCTCAAGATTTATCCCTTGGTTGTCGCCTCACTCCCCTCCCTCCTTGGCCAAATTATTCTTCATCACTTCTCCACCATTTTTCTTCCATATTTTCTCCATTTCACCCCATTATCAAGCCTCCCTAACATATATCAGCTCCTATAGATTCCATTGGTACCCTTAGAAGTCCATTTGATGGTTGGAAAGTGGGTAAAACCTAGACTTGAAAGTTTAGGTGTGATTTTGAGGTAAATGATTTGGGTATTTTTAATTTGATTTCAAGGTTCCTAAGGGTACTTTAGGATGTGAATAAGATGTTTATAAAGTTTATTTGTTGAAAGGAAGCTTAGTTATGATGAGATCTTCATCTTTGTGTTTGAACATGATTATATCAACTAGGTGAAGGAACTTCTAGCCAAGCTAAAGGCAAGAAAAAGGATCTTTGATAGGTGTATTGCAAGGATTTGAGGTTTGTGATTGCAAATTCCACTTATTTCCATGACTTATTATGTGTTTTAGGTTATATTTGTTAACCATGTATGTGTTTAAGGCATGTTTAATTGAAAATAACTTGATATTCATGCTTACAGATGTTAAAAATGATGGTATAAATGATTAAAGTGAAGAAATAAATTTTGTATGAAAAGTTACTTCTTTGGCCGAATATAAACCATGGGATTTCTATGTGATTTAATGATGTTTAAAGCATTTTTATGATGGATTTATGGTATTTGGCATGTGAACTAATGAATGGTATGTGTTAGAGCATGTGAAAACATGATGAGTTATGTTATGTATGTATGGCCGAATGTATATCATGCATAAAGGTATGATTTTGATGTGTTTTTATGGGAATTAATGGTATGGTGATGTTATACAACATGTAATTGGCCTAAATAAATGATAAAGTTGATAAAAAGAATTAATGGAGAAAATTGGTATGTGGGCCGAATGCATGAAATGTATGTATGCATATGTATCATGATGAAATAATGAGTTTACATGATATGTGAAGGTTTAATGATGATAATCACATGTGTAATGATGAAGTGGTATAAAAAAGGATGAGATATTATGATGATATGCCATGAAATGTATGTATAACATATTAATAATGTGAAAAATAAAATAATATTGCCCTATGTAGTGATCTGGCAGTCAAGTCTAGTTCAGGATATATTGGCTAGCCATAGGGACATATGACCGCGGGTGTGAGCATGATGTCTCACTTATTATAGGCCATTGACAGTCCTACTGTATTGTATTTGAAGTTTTAAAATATTTTGGAAAGTATCTTAAAGATAGGGGTGGTTCCACAGGATCTCTCTAGTATATCTGTGAACCTCAGGGGTTCACGTCTCGTTTGTCCTGCACTCAAAGTCTGCCAGTGTGTTACAGGGCCATAAATGGTTAAAATGTGATTAAAATAACATTTATTTGGAAAAAGGACATAAATGGAATTATATAAAAAGTTTACGGGTAATATGGTAATTTTGTGCATATGTATGTTACAGATGACTAATAATGGTAAAAATGTAATTAAATGGTTAAATATGGAAATTGACCACTCTTTAGGGGTAAAAATGTAATTTGGCATGAAAATGGTAATTGGAGGGTAAAACCTTAATTTGGCATGTAAATCAATAGCATAATTGTAACATTAGTTAAAATAAATGAACCAATGGCATGAATGTAATTTTAGTGAAATGTAAATGAACTAAGGGCATTTTCATAATTTTTTAAAAGTTCAAGGGTATAATTGTAATTTTTCCATAAATTAGGGATAAAATTATAATTAAGGTAATTGATGTGTACTAGTTATGTAAAAGGCCTTAATTAATTGATTTATTGATGAATAAATATTATATGGCATGCATAATTGGAAATTAAATTAAATATGTTTAATTATGAATATTAAATATTATCATTTGTTGAATATTATTTATGCATATGAAATTAGTTTAGTGGAAATTTTTTGAATTGCAATCACCACTGGGCATATTTAATGCTCAGCACGTAATTTTATTTGACTGCGTGTAGGTATTCCGTAGGATTTTGGAGCAGTGCATATCTCACATTTTGGAAGTTGGCATCGAAGAATAGTATTTTAGAAATATTATAAGTATGTAAGATTTTGTGGCAAGTATATGACTTATATTTAGTTTTGGGTACTGGTTTGTATTGGAATGTATAACTGGTAATAGTTAGTAAGGTGTGTGAAGAATTTGATTTATGTCTAGATATATGTGTTTGTGGATTTGACATGTCTAATAATGTGGTAGAAATTAAGTTAATAAATGTGGTAGTGTGCAATGTGTGAATGTGTGTTAAAAAGGAAAACTGACTAAATGAATAGTAACTTAGGTTAGTTATAGGTCAATTGGCTAAATTGATAATAAAGCAAAATATGGTTAGTAAGTTTATAAGTTGATTAGATTTGGTCATCAGTTTAGTTAATCGTAATATTGTTGATCGTCGGAAAAAAAATATAAATAATAGTAATAATACTATAATGTACCGGTTTTAATTAATTAGCTATTTAATAACCTTATTAGTTTAATTACGTCAACTGACATAGGTTGCATAGTTAATAATCGGATTGTAAGGTATAAGGGTGTTACAATTTATTTTTGTATAATGTACCGGTTTTAATTAATTAGCTAATTAATAACCTGATTAGTTTAATTACGTTAACTGACATAGGTTGCATAGTTAATAATCGGATTGTAAGGTATAAGGGTGTTACAATTTATTTTGGTATAATGTACCGGTTTTAATTAATTAGCTTTTAATAACCTGATTAGTTTAATTAGGTTAACTGACATAGGTTGCATAGTTAATAATCGGATTATAAGGTATAAGGGTGTTACATTAGTAGATCATTGTGAGTATGTTAAGGAGCTAATGGATCATTTAGCATTCTTATATTTTGGTAAAGGCAATATTACTTGTATCCATGATGTTTGTAAGGCTTTTTCATGCTGAAAAGGATGAGTCTAAGTCTCTCACAACTAATTTTATGGAGTTCAACAAAACATATGCAAAATTGAATGTTCTTTTGCCTCTTAGCATAGACATTAAAAGGCTACAAACCTAGAGAGTACAAATGGCTATCATGAGTTTTCTAGCTAGTCTCCCTTCAGAATTTAAGATTGCCAAATCTCAAATTCTCTCTAGTCCTAAACTCACTACTCTTCAGGAAGTATTCAGCAGATTGTTACGGACCGAGAAAAATATTCAAATTGCTCACCAGACTAGTTTTGTTAAAGAAGGAGAGCAAATGATGTTGGGAAGAAGAACAATAAGGGAGGAAATGTTACTAGAAACAATAACTTCAACAATATTGTCTACTATTGCTACAAGGAACCTAGACACATAAAGAAGTATTGCAGAAAACTGCAGAATCGCAATTAAAAAACCCAAATTACCAACATTGCTACATCTAGTTCATCTACTGAGATCACTATCTCAGCTGATGAATATGCTCGGTTTCAGGATCTTCTAAAAGAATCTATTCCATTTACAAATATTGCTGATCTAGGTAAAACTTGTCTTGTTTCCTCCTATGATAAATGGGTCATTATTTATGGTGCTGCAGCACCAAGAAAATTAAGTTTTAATGACCAAAATTTAGTGAAAGGGTATAAATCTAATCGTAAAAAGATACAAGTAACGAAAGGAATTTAATCCTTTCATTAAAGATATTAACGATCGGATTCAAAATTTGATAATCTATACCTTTACCCATGGGGCTTCTACCGAAGGGATTTTTCAGTCGTTATAGGTCTTTAACGATTAGATTTGGACTTTTAACAACCGAATTTCCCGTCGTTAATCCCCATGCATTCTCTATGTTTCAGTCACATAAAGTATCTTTTCCTATAACAATAGCTGATGGATCAACTTATATTGTTGAGCGTTCTTGGGTTGTTAAACCCACTTTTTCTCTCACTTTATCTTTAGTGCTAAGTTTGCCTAATCTTGCCTTCAATTTGATTTCTGTAAGCAAACTCACCAAAAATCTAAATTGTTATATCTCATTTTTTTCTCAATCAATGTCTTTTTCAAGATCTTATGATGAAGTAGATTATTGGTAAAGGACATGTTTCTGATGGTCTGTACATTTTGGATAAGCGAATACCTCGTTATGTTGCTTGTTCAAGTGTCACTTCTTCTTTTGAAGCTCATTTCCGATTGGGACATCCTTCTTTTCCTACTTTGAAGAAACTATGTCCGCAATTTCATAATTTATTGTCATTGGATTGTGAGTCTTGGCATTTTGCAAAACATCATTATAGCTCTTTAGGCCCTAGAGTTAATAAAAGAGCTGAGATTGCTTTTGAATTAGTCCATTTGGATGTTTTGTGTCCATGTCCTGTTGTGTACAAAGTAAGGTTAAGATATTTTGTTACTTTTGTTGATTATTTTTCTAAAATGATTTGGATTTATTTTATGAAGAATCTTTCTGAAGTGTTTTCTCATATTTCTGGTTTTTATGCTAAAATTAAGACTCAATTCAATGCTTTTATGCATATATTAAGGAGTGATAATACTAAAAAATACTTCTTAGAATCTTTTCAGACTTATATGACCCAACATGGCATCCTCCATCAATCATCATGTGTTGATACATCTCCGCAAAATGGGGTGCCTGAAAGAAAGAATAGACATCTACTTGAAACTGCACAGGCTTTGTTATTTCAAATGAAAGTTCCTAAGCAATTCTGGGCTGATGCTATTTCCACAACATGTTTTCTAATTAATCGGATGCCATGTTTGGTACTTAATTGTGATAGCCCATATCATGTGCTTTTTCCTACAAAGCCATTATTTCCATTAGAGCCACGAGTATTTGGCAATAACTGTTACGTTTGTGATGTTCAGCCTTAAGTTACAAAATTGGATCACAAAGCCTTGAAATGTGTATTTTTGGGATATTCTCGCCTTCAAAAAGGGCATCGATGTTACTCTCAAGAACTCAATAGAAATTGCCATTATTTTCTACGATGTTCACTATTATGGGTCAGGGAAAGGAAGATGAATGGCTTATCTACAAATCTGTATCAAGTTCTGAACAAAATAAGATAGTTCTAATGAGAAATACGATAATGGTGATTCTCCTTGTCTTTAGACTTCTATTTCAAACAAGCCACCAATTATTCAAGTTTATTCAAGAAGAAGAATCCCTTATGATACATGTCCAGCACCAGAGTCTCTTTCGCCATGGATCCACCATCAAGTGATCTTAATCTTCCCATCAGATTTCAAAAAGGTAAATGTCACTGTCAATCCACATATTCTGTAAAGCCCATTCCCACCTACTCACATAGCTTTGCTATGGCAGTCGAGAATGATCGCTACGACTCACATCACATGCAAATCTATCATTATACAAAATTCAGAACTAATAAATTTCATTCACATGCAGTGGAAGACATTCCCTACGCATACATATACACATGCTTCATCTCAAAATACATGTGCTTTCATATATATATATATATATATATATTATATCTCATGATCCAAAGTTACATTATAATTTTTACATACCCAAAAGCTATTAATTATTTATACATAATTCAAAATAACAAAACCTACACTAAGTAAAAGTCCTAGTGTGTTAACTAACCGAGATGCGGGACTGTCCTTCCAATCACTTCGCCTCCAAACCTATATGGATTAAAAACCCATGCTAAGCAATAATGCTTAGTGGGGAAATAACAAACTTATACGCATATATAATGACATAGCATTCATTGAGCATTATCAAGTACATGCTCTATTTTCATACATCACTTAGAACATGCCTCATAATTATAATGTTAAACTCATCTTGATATTCAGGTAGCATGCTTAGAAAGTCTTATTTCACATTTATACATTGACAGGCAATGGTATAACATATCTCATTCACATTCACATTTTATATCACATAGCAATCACAATATTCATCATTATATAATCATTCATTAATTTGTCTTGCCTGCAATTCAAAGATGCGGATAACGGGTATCGCATTAGTACTTGAGAGTACAACAATCACTTTTGTATCCGAAGATACTTGAGACTCTTATGATTAGTAAAGATCTTACACTTTTCACTATACAAATAGTGGCGCCAAATTTTCAGAGCAAACACTATTGCCGCCAACTCCAAGTCATGAGTCAGTTAGTTCTGATCATGTGGCTTCAACTGGCTTGATGCCTAGGCTATCACTTTCCCATCCTGCATTAGTACACAACCCAATCCAACACCAGAAGCATCGCTATACATAGCCTACTCCTTACCTGAAATAGTTTGAGTTAGGATGGGTCCTTCAACTAACATTTTCTTCAACTGTTCAAAACTTGCTTGGCACTTGTCTGACCACACAAACTTAACTCCCTTATGAAGTAATTTAGTAAGCAGAGCAGCAATCACTGAAAATCCCTTCACAAAATGCCTGTACTACCCTTCTAAGCCCAAGAAACTTCGAACCTCAGTCACATTTTTAGGCGGTTTCCAATTCACTACTGCTTTTATCTTAGATGGATCAACCTTAATTCAGAAGAGACAACATGACCCTGAAAAGATAGTTCTTTCAGCCATAATTCACACTTACCAAGTTTAGCATACAACTAATGCTCTCTCAAGGTCTGAAGCACAGTTCTAAAATGCTGCTCATGCTCCTTCTCATTCTTTGAATATACCAATATATCATTCGATGAAAACTACTACAAACTGATCCAAATATGGCCTGAACACTCTATTCATCAAATCCATGAATGCTGCAGGCACATTAGTCAACCCGAATGGCATCACTAGGAATTCATAATGGCCATATTGAGTCCTAAATGTAGTCTTAGGTATATCCTCCTTTTTCACTTGCAACTGATAATAACTAGACCACAAATTGATCTTAGAAAACACACTAGCTCTGTTCAATTGGTCAAACAGATCCTACATCTTTGGCAAAGGATATCTATTCTTCACTGTCACTTTTTTGTGCTGCCTATAGTCAATACACATTCTCATAGTCCCATCTTTCTTCTTTACAAACAGCATTGGTGCTCCCTAAGGAGACACACTTGGTCTTACAAAACCCCTATCTAACAACTCTTATAACTGAGTCTTCAATTCTTTCAACTCAGTAGGAGCCACTAGATAGGGTGTCTTAGACATAGGTGCTGTACCAGGTAAAATTTCGATTGATAACTCCACTTCCCTTATAGGTTGTACACCCGCTAACTCTTCTAGGAATACATCAGGAAAATCCCTCACTGCTTGTATATTCTGAATTCTAACTTGCTCTCTTTTTGAATCCAACAACAAGGCTAAGAAAGCCTCACATCCTTTTCTCAAACTTCGATAGGCTTGTATAGCAGAAATCACATCTACTAGCGGATTAGAGCATACACCCCTCACAGCCACTTTAGAATTTTCTGCACTACTAAGTGTGACGCGCGCGCCGGATCCCCCGCGGCCGCCCGTATGACCGCCCGCTCTAGGGCGATCGGGGCATTTGAGGGTCCGCTGACAGCTTGCAACGAATTGCAAGTGCGTCTATTTTTGGGAACAAGGAGGTTTCATGGAGTCGCCACCCAATAGAATATTGAGAAAGTTTCTCTCGACTCGGAGAGTCTAAGACTGCGCTTATTATCCATTTTGGGCCAACCAAAGGGGTCTTGGAGGGTAAACCTCTCGCCTTAAGGAGCCTAGGATTAACGTCTAAGTCTCGTGACACAAGAGGTGTCTTGGAGGTCCAGTTCCAATGAGTGATCGGACGAACCTCTCGCCTCATTGAGCCCAAAGACCAGAGATGGGTTCGAAACTTCTCATTTATTTGTACCCTGATTGATTTTACAATTTGGTTTTGAGTCTATTAGTTCGCTCTCTCTCTACACGATGCAATTTAAATTAAAGGCGCAATCATCCATTTAAAAGCATAAAATAAAATAGCATTAAAGCATGAAATAAATTTACAATAATAATAAGGGCAGAATACAACCCTCGTTCGTAAATGTGCGATACATGCATAAAATGGGTTATTCATTAACAAGGAGGACATTGGTCCTCGCATGCATTCATTATGGAAAACGATTTTTATGTGATGGTTTTATTGGGCAAAAATAGGACATTGGTCCAGTTTTATTTAGCAAACATTTTATTTAATAGAAAACATTTGTGTGGTGGTTCTTTTTAGAGCGGTCAAAAATCGTTTTATTATTACAGACCACAAATAAATAAAATAATATAAGATAATAATTTCATGCTTTTAAATAAATAAATAAATTCTAAAACTACTTGTCACGACTGTGCTCCTCGAACGAGTCACATTGCCACTCTCGTGGTTACGGTCATGACAAGACAATAATAGCAATTAGCAATGAATTAATAAATAATTGAATAAATAAATGAATGCGTAAGCAAATAATTGAATAAAATAAATTGAAGAAGATATTTAAAATGATAGATGAATAATTAGTTAAATAGATGAAATAATGGAATAAATTAATAGTTAATTAATGGATGCGCAATATAAATGATAATTATAATAATGAAATAATAAAACAAATCACATTAGCCAAATAATAATATATATTAACAATAATAATAATCATAAAATGTATTAAGCATAAAAAGATAATATTAAGGATAATAATACTAATAATAAATAAGCAATAAATAAATACAATAATAATAATAACAATTAATTAATAATAAACATAAAATACATAAATATATAATGACAATAATAATAATAATAATAATAATAATAATAATAATAATAATAATAAAAGGATATAATGATATAATAATAAATATATAGCAATAAATATACAATAATAAATAAATATATAATAATAATAAAATCATATAAAACATAATATTAATAAATAAACAAATAACAAAAAAATAATAATAACAAAATAATATCAATAACCAATAAAACAATAATAGACAAATCAAATAATAGTAATAATAATAATAATAACAGAAAAATAAATAATAATAATAATAATAATAATAAAAATAATAATAATAATATTAAAATAGGGAGGAGAGAGGGAGACTCACCGGAGTGTCGTCGGGGCTTCGCCGGAGCGATGGATGACGATACTTCCCTCGCCGCCTCGTAGATCGCGTCGTCGGGAGTCCAGCGCCAGTGGCCACGCGCCGAAAGGAGTTGCTAGCTCGTCGGGAAATGCCTCCGAAGCTCGTTCCAACCTCCTCGCCGATCTCCTCCACGCCGGCGTTGATGGCCGATCGGAGACCGCCTTTCGGTGCGTCGGGGTCTGCTCTCCATCGTGGCGGGGCGCGTGCGGCGATCGGTGGCCGGAGCTGGCCGGCGAAGGCGACGCCTCCTTCCCTTCTCTTTCTTCTCGCTTCTTCTTTCCGCCGTCTCTGTTCCCGTTGGCCTGGGTGTCACACCCCAAATCGGGCCTAGTCAGAATCGGCAAGCTAAGTCGGATAAGTGAAGGGTAATTCAGTAATTTATACTTGAGTGATATGGATAATAAGGATTTATTTGCTAAGAAATTAATTAAATAAGTTAAGTGAAGGAATTATTATGGTGTGTTTGTAGTGTATGGTAGTAGGATGTATGTGAACTAAGAGATTTTATTGTGTGGTTTATGAGCATGGTGCCTTAGAGATATTTACATAAGAGAAGTAATTATCAAGTGGATTATGGGTATGAAACTAAAGATGTAGGATATTTTTATGAGAAGTGATTGAGTGTGTGGGTGTGTATGGTGACTTGAATAGAAAGTCAAAGTGAACTATTTGGACCAATGGGAAGTGGGCATTTGGATTTGGATAGGAAGCAATTAATGGGAAAGGAAAGGGGAAAAGAGAGAGAGAAAGCACATGAATTGGAAATTCCCGTTCTCCCTCTCTCACGCCCTCCTCTTCTTCTTCCTTTCCTCATTCTTTGCTCTTCCTTCTTGTTTCTCTTTTGGCTGGATGTGGTGATTGTTTAGAGGTGGTTTTGGGTGAGTATTAGAGCAAGATTGGGGAGGTAAGAGTTAACTTGGCTTGTGCGTGTGTATGGTTATTCTCCTTCTTTATTTGATTTTTATTGGCATATGTTAGAGTTTGGATTGAGTGATTTTATGGGTTTTGGTTTGTGTAAGTTGGTGGTAACAAGAGGAAACTCAAGGGAAAGGAAAAGATTGTAGATAGAAGCTAGAAAGTGACTTTGGATCTTCGATTTCCAGGTTTGGGAAACTTTCCATTTTATGTATGAATTTTAGTATATTTATGTGTATTATAAGTTTCTTGAATGTATTATTGATGATATATGATGGTGGTAGTGAGTGTTGGTTTAATTTATTTATTGGTGCATGTGAGTAGGTTTGTGGGTGAAAACTGGGTTAGAATGCACTTGACCTTTCTTTGGTTATTAGGCCTTATTGTAAGTTTTAGAACTCCAATGGATATGAAACCATTGCCGTTTGAAATCTAAGACATATTCCTACAAATGTCTCAGAAATAGGTTTGAGCTAATTTTACCGTTAAAGATCTCAAATGTGGTCATGAAGTAGAGCTATCTTCTCTGGCCGGGTTTAGGGGAGCTCTATAGGTTGTTTAGATCCTATATGAATCTATAGATGTCCAATTGATCTGAAGTTTGTTGCATTTCAACGTTAACTTCCTAGGGAACATTTGTCAAGAGGAAGCTTTGGCTAAAAATGAAGTTTAGAGGTTGGTTTGGGCAACACAATTTAAGGACGTTAAGCAGTTTTTTTTAGCATCTGAGGCGAGCCTCTGTCGCGATCGCGACAGGGTCGCGACCTCGCTACAGAAAATCTTGAAAAAGGTATTTCTTCTTAATTTTTGAGCCCTTGGTTGACCCGGTTCAATCCCCTACCTTCCCCCTCAGCTTATTATGCATGTTTAGGGTAATTAAATAGGTATATAAGTAGTTGTCTTTGGAATAACTTATGAGTATGATTAAGAGTGATGATCTAGCTAGTGAATAGCAATAGATATAACTCCGTGAAGGTTGGTTTATGGATGAGTGTTGATATGTGTAGATCTCATGAGTAACCTAAGCAAGATGTACTGTATTTTTGAATGCATATAAACATGGATGCAATGGTGATGATTGGCAAATAGTATTGACATTATAGATTATGTAAATGGATATTGTTTGTGACATGATTTATTTTGGTATTCTTGGTGTGGATGTTGTGTTTATGTTGTCAATGATGTGTGGCTTGTTGGAGATGAGGTAAGTTGATGCTTCAATGTTGGTTTGAGTTTGGGTGTTGTGAAGAGGGAACGTCCTGCAAATTTTTGGGCAAGGGTTGAAATTCCCGACTCTGTCGTGAGCGCGACACCATCGCGAGGTCGCGACAGAGCCCGGTGAAAGCAGCCCTCGCACGCGTCCGAGCTCTCCGCTGAGCCGTGCAGTAGAGCCTCTGCCGCAAGAGTGACAGAGAGCTCGATTACTGAATGGTTTGCATTAGCAGCTCACTGTCGTGAGCGCGATGTATGTTGCGAGCGCGACAGCGAGATGCCCTAGTTCCCTCGCGAGATCGCGAAGGTTGCTGTGATCGCGACAGGGGGCCAAGTCGCCTCTGTAGCGAGTGTGACATCCGTCGCGATCGCGACACTCCCTTGTTTCTAAATTGAGTTTTCTTTTGTGATTCCAATGTATGAATTCCGAACTTGTGATACCTTTAGGTTTATACTTGGACTATTTTATGAAGTATATTAATACAATTGGATGTGTTATGCATGGACAATGTTATGAATTATATGAATATGATATGTTAAATTATGCACCATGATGTGAAACATGATTTGTATTACGCATGACCTGCGAGAGTCAGTCTAGTGGATAGTTAGGCATGCCTAATAGAGTCTATGTATGTGTAGCTGAAGCGCCCCTTTGAAGGATTTGGACCCTGATCAAGTCCCCGAATGGTTCCTCGCGAACCCCTATTATGTGTATGTGTATGGATCTTGTTTAAGGTCCTGTTCAATGAAATGTTGCCTTCCGACTTGTACCTGTATGGTACATTATATTATGTGTTCGATTCGTACCCGTAAGGTACCATTCAGTACTCGTTATCCACTATTGTGAGTCAGCAGGTGTATGATTTGTTATGCTGTGTTTATAAGCATGCGGTTCTGATCAGTTATGATTATAGATATGTGAATTAATAAGTGCAGATTTATTGGCTCTCTGGAACACCGTGATTGGAATGCAATATCGTATAGTTGCTTATGTTAAAGATTAATGTTGCGCAATGGAAGTGTGATGGTATTGTGATTATGTACCTATGCTCTCAGTTAGTATATATGTGTTGTAGTAAGATTGTGGTATGAGTAGACTCTAATGAGTTTTGCTTAGGAATTTGTGGGCAATATGGTGTGAACAGTTAGAGTACTAGTTTCGGGACTGGTATATGGTTATTTTGGCGGGATAATTGCATGATTAAATTGTTCTGTATCTATGCATGATGTACTTTCAAAAGCTTGATTCCCCAACGTGTTCGGTAAATGTATGCATATGAGGACCTGTACTGGTATAACGATACAAGTATTAGCATATAAGTATAATGATACTGACATGTAATGTATAGGTAGGTGCACTGTGGCACCCCCGCCGCCGCCCCCGTTGGAAGGGCACCGGCGGGCGCGCAACACGACGCTCACTCACGATGCGACAATTCAAACAGCGGAAGCATACATGCGCTAAGCGGAAGCATTCAACAGCCAATAAGAGAAATCATAGAAAAATATACCACATTGCCATTAAAAAAAATAGAATTCAAAACTATACACAATAGCTCAAAAGATTTCATTAAAGATTCTTTTCAAAATTTACATAAGCCACTAAAAGAGAATACATATACAAAACGAATTACAGGAGAAGACAAAATAAATAACTCGACTCCTATGTGGCCAGCCTGCAGATGCGCGACACGAGCAACTCCCAAAAATCCTTCACGCTACCTGCACGGGATAAAAGCCCGTGCTAAGTGATAACGCTTAGTGGGGAGAAACAAACACAATAGAGCACTATACACGAAAACATGCACTAATATTCATAAAACAATATGAATCAGAGTACAGATATATAAATATATAATCAAGATAATTAGTATATAACACTGAATCAATACACTACTCAGAGTCACACAATAATCAGAACACTTCGCTAAACCAATACCAAACAGTTTACACAATAGCCTGAAATCAAAGGTGGAGGATACGGGAACACGGCACGGGAGACCGAAGCCTCAAAAACACTTTAATACCCGAAGGTAGCGCGGCAGACCGGAGTCTCAAAATATTTTATCACTACACGGAAGATGACCATCTCGGAGGTCGACCGCTTCGCCCAAACGGGGCGGACAGAACAGCTGTAAACTAACCCTTCTTAAGCATGCTTAACTATCCTATACCTTGACTCTTCAGGCTCGACAACACACTCTCACATGACATTAGACAAACAAGACAGTGTTCAAATTGTAACTCCATTCATAAAAACTGATCAACTGAAAGATGCAAAAGATGAATACAAAACCCAGAATACATGGAATCACATGCTAAAAATCATGAATAAACATTCATAAAACATGCATAACAGAAAGGACTTATTGCAAAACAGGGTAGGTCACGGTGTTAATCAGATTGGTTGCCACCGTGAAATACCAGAGATCCTTGGCAGAAAGCAAGTCTGGAGTACCTCACGGTCACAACCAAAATGGTTGTCACCGTGACATACCAAGCAGTCAGACAGAATCAAAAGTTTGGATACCTCACGGTGGTAACCAGATTGGTTGCCACCGTGACATACCAAAGCAGTCAGACAGAAACAAAAGTTTGGATACCTCACGGTGGTAACCAGATTGGTTGCCACCGTGACATACCAAAATTCACGGCAGAATGCATCTGGTTCGTGGCTCACGGTGGTAACCAGATTGGTTGCCACCGTGACCCATGCCCAGATGGGATTCCTCAGGGCAAATTTCTAGGTCTTTCAAGCCAAAATCTCACAACCTTCACTTCAATCAACTAATTTCACACTCCAATAACAATAGAAACTCAATCCAAACATCAAAGAGTCATATCATCAACAAATCTTACTCATGAATTCTAAGAGCAACATCACTACATAAAAACATAAAATGAGTTCTAAACTCCACAAGCTAAACTCAACCACTCAACCAATACAAACCCATAGCATATAAACCATATAAACATAACTCAATCAACAACCTCCAGAATATCTCATAAACACATAATTATACACACATTCACAATTAGGAAAAAAAATCCCAAACAAACACTCAAGAACACAACTCCCAAACCTGGAAAACGAAGCTTCGAACCGAGTTTCCTCACGAATCCACTATATCCTTGGCCTTGCTTTTCCTTCTCTCTTCCGATTCTTGCACAACCCAACCAAGAACACTTAAATTCAAACCCAAATCACATTCAAAACCAGAAATCAATGAACAAGAAACAAGCAAAGGAACCCCCAAACCGAACTCAACCACTTACCTTCAACAATTCCAGCACAAACCTTCAAGATCTCACTCAAAGCTCCAAGAAAGCACAACAGAAAAGAGATGAGAGCAGCAAAAATGGAAGAAGGAAAGAGAGAGGGGACGGGAAACTAGGGAAACAAGGGAAAAAAAGACTAGCTTCCCTAAGAAGCTTCACCAAAAACTGCCCCTCCCTTCCTCTCTCCTACTTTCCATTCAATGCTCACCTACCTCTTGCCACTTGTCTCAATCTTAGAGAAACAATCCATCCATCTACACTCATCACCCTTGGCACCATACTCTAAACACAAACCATAAAAACCCTTAGTCCACTTACACCCTACCACTTTACACTACAAACACACACTAAACTTCCTTCTATTCAAAAACTCAATTACGCAAATACCCTTTCTTAACCGACTTACCGCGCGAATTCCGACCAGGCCCTATTTGGGTTGTTACATGCACGCATGTGAAGTTATATGTAGTTATGCATGAATATACTTACATCTTGTATGGTGAGGTTGATTTGGTTTGTGTCGCACATATAAGTATATGAATATGATAAGAAACATTTGAATGCACAGCTATTATATGTAAGCATATATATTTCTCGGTAAGAACTATGTGTGTATGAGATTTGTGTGTGTTATGCCTCGACGACCATTGTGAATGGCCATCCATATTATTATGTTTGTTTTCCCCACTAAGCGTTATCGCTTAGCACGGGTTCTTTTTCCCGTGCAGGTGGCAGGTCTGGTCCGGTTCGAGTCTCACATCTGCAAGGGTTGGCCACATAAGAGCTAGGAGTTTTGGTTTTTGTCCAGCTTCTTTATTTTGGATTTTGTAATTCTATAAAATATGTATATGTAATAATATGTAAAGATACTTATGTAATATTCTGGGCCATGTAAATATTTGTATAGCGATGTTTTGAGAATAATTTCTGTTGTATGCTTGTAAGCTTTCACAACTGTACGCTTTTGCTTAGTGTATGCGCATTTTGCGAAGTATGCATGTCCAAATCTACTCTCAAGTTTTAAATTCTTTCGTATTTTAGTATGCTTTGTCTCGCTTTTGTCCGGTAACACACCTACTCGTACGGCTTCCTATTCCCTTGCGGATGGGTTCGCCCACGTATGAGTTGGGGTGTTACATTTAGTGGTATCAGAGCGCGGTTTGACGGTTCTGGTTGCCTTTATTTGTTTGAGTGTCAGGTCTTTGTATGCTAGTTGGTATGTGTCGTGTTTTGTGGATAAGTATATTTGGTGTCATGGCCTAATGCAGATGCGTCTTGTCCTGTGTGTGTTGTGTTAGATGGAATCTGACCCAAGTGAGAAGATGGACGAGGCAACATAAAGTGTGAATCCAGTTAGTGTTGATCAGAGTGTTTCCGAGCGTCCTTTGGATAGGGATTTTGGTTCTGTTTCCGATGATCGGGCTCTAGTGCAAGGGTTGGTTCGGATTTTGGATAGGTTAACTACCCCTCGCGTCCCTCAGGATTTTGTTCAGAAGATACCTCAGAAAAGGAAAATTTCAGGCAGTGAAGTGTTGGCTAGAAAAAGGATTTGAGAAACTCCGGTATGCCAGTTCTGTCAGAAGCAACATTGGGGTCTTTGTCGGAAGCTCACTGGAGCTTGTTTCTGATGTGGCAGCAAAGCCCATCAGCTTGCCGATTGTCCGAAGTCAAGGGAGAATTTAGTTCGGCAAGCTAGGAAAGATATGGAGGATTTGCTTAGAGCTACTCGGGGACCAGCTGAATTTGTTGAGCACCGTAGAGTAGTGACGGAGCCTGCAGAGCCTTCCAGTAAGTTTATATTAATATGCTTGAGCAAGTTTTTTCTTTTAATAATTAGAAGTGGATGAGTATTGGGATTCTATAAGGTTTGGGTAGTACTCTATATACCTGTCAGCTATCTCCAGAAAAGTGTTTGAATAAAAGCATCTTGAATCATAGGGATGGGACAAAGTGCATCATCATAGCTTAAATTGCATTTCTTCATCATCACTCTGCATACATGAGCCATCACATTCCCATTGCATCATTATCCCTTTGACCATACACGAAAGCATTTGCATACGTGTTTTGATTTAGAGAAAGCTGACAGGGTGTATATGTACTATTTGATATTAAGATTAAGGGTAAAAATGACGTGCTCAGCAATCGTTTAGGAAAATGTTCTGTGTTTGGTTAAAGATTGAGCAGAAAGAGTATTTCGGGATCTTATACTAGTGAAGGTAAAAAGGATTTTAGAGTTTGATAGGAGTGTTAATGGTAAAGAGAAACGTAAGTATGATGGACATCTTTTAAGTAGTGAAGGATATTTGTAGCAATCGGTGAAAGTTAGTTGGGTTATGTGTAAAGTGTTTGGGTTTTGATTTCCGTCGGGCATTTGAGTAATGATTGTTCTGATGAATGTGTTTGATTCGAGTATAAGAAAGTGATTTAAGAGTGTAACGATGGCAATAAGTGTAAGCAAGTGAGTAGTTTGAGAGTGAAATGTATGCGTTTGTTACTGATATGGAATATAATGCTGGGAATTCTTTTCGGTGTAAGTGAATTTCGAGGACGAAATTCTTTTAGGAGGGAAGATTTGTCACACCCCAAATCGGGCCTAGTCAGAATTGGCAAGCTAAGTCGGATAAGTGAAGGGTAATTCAGTAATTTGTACTTGAGTGATATGGATAATAAGGATTTATTTGCTAAGAAATTAATTAAATAAGTTAAGTGAAGGAATTATTATGGTGTGTTTGTAGTGTATGGTAGTCGGATAAAGAGATGCCTCCTCAGAGGGCTTCGAGATTTGCCTCCTCAAAGGACTTTGGGATTTTGCCTACTCAGAGGGCTTTGGGGTTTGCCTCCTTAAAGGACTTCAAGATTTGCCTCCTCAGAGGTCTTCGGGATTTGCCTCCTCAGAGGTCTTCAAGATTTGCCTCCTCAAAGGACTTCAAAGGACTTCAAGATTTGCCTCCTCAGAGGTCTTCGGGATTTGCCTCCTCAGAGGACTTCAAGATTTGCCTCCTCAAAGGACTTCAAGATTTGCCTCCTCAGAGGTCTTCGGGATTGATTGTGCCCCCTGGGAGGTCTTGGGATGGGAACTGCCCCCTGAGAGGTCTTGGATTTTGATAACTGCCCCCTGAGAGGTCTTGGGATGAGAACTGCCCCCTGAGAGGTCTTGGGTTGATTGTCTGCCCCCTGAGAGGTCTTTGGTTGAGATCTGCCCCCTGAGAGGTCTTGGGTTTGATTGTCTTGATTGATGGATGGAATGGTGTCGTCACTCGGTTTCCGCATCGAGTCTTTTTTTCCATAAGACTTAGAAAGGCAAATATGCAGAAAAAATTGTGAGCATGCACGTGAGATGCGTATGTATGCAGCAATGCAGTATAAAAATTCCTCTAATTGGATTTGGAGGCGACAGCCGATTTGATTGCAATTTGCAGTAAGATCAGTGCCTTCTGGAATTGCCTTTGAATTTCATGCTCTTTGGGGATCATGAGGTTCTCGTCCTAAACCTGTAGTCTTTATTTTAAGGTAGTGCGTCCCTTGTGGATTTTCACACTAGCATTTCTTGGCGGGAAATGCGTCCTTTCGGATTTTCACATGACCCTGTGCCCTATTTTTGCCTGGAAGGGACCCAACCCAATCCAGCGGCTTTTTGTTTTTTTTTAGGACAGACTGCCTGTCTCCAAGTTTTTACCCTATCCTTTAGCCTAACTTTTGCTTAGAGCGCCAATTACGGTTTTCATCTCTAACGACCTTTTCTCTTTTTTTTTTTTGCAGAGAAGCTGAAATTGTTACCAAAGATCTTTCGGGTGTGACTGTCATGTGCTTGTGCCTCAAATCATAGTTGCACAGGCTTGATTCCTGTCATGAAGCACAACTGTAGACACTGGCTTCACAGTTGACAACATGATGAGTTGATTGGCGTGCTTGAATGATGAGAGCCGCAGCGGATAGACAGTAGCTTTGAGAATACAAGATGAACTGCTCTGGTTACATCAATATCATTGTATAAATGCACGTATTTCAATTTGATTTCATAACACATGATCATTATTTGGCATTAATCTCAAGATACAAACTCGGGATGGATCTTGAAAGCATCAAATACCTGTTGTCAATCAGCACTCTTTTGATTTTCACAATTGAATATTTTCTCTCTGCTCTTATTTTATTATTTGAACGTGGATTCTAGATGCAACGTTGGAGACAAGACTTAACTCGAATGCATGAATGCACTCGTGGCTCCTCGCTTGAAGCTCAAGAAACACCATAGGCCTCTTCTTACGTACCAAATCTTTTTAGAATGTCATCTCCGCTAATTGGATAAGACTGAACCCAGAATCAAGAGGTCTTACTTTGGTTGTAATGTCAGGCTTAGGTAGATGGCTATAAAAAAAAGATCAGGTCACTAGAGAAAAATGGCCGCGATATTTTCTCTACTGATGGATGAACCGTTCTCAGCTCAGTTGCATATACAAAGGATTTTTTGAATTTGGGCTCGGTAACAATTTAGCTCCTTGAGATCAGAATAAAAAAGGGTAATCATTGAAACTAGTCAATTGGTTACTATTTTGAGCTCTTTTTGTTTTTTTTTTCGGCCTTTATTTTCTTCTTTTTCGATTTTTCTTTTCTCTTTTTTTTTCGCTCTTTTTTTTTCTTTTTTTTTATTGTTTTTCTCTTCGCAAGCTTATGTCTCTAACTACACAAAAAGTTTATCGATGATTGTTGTTGAATTTCTAATGATGCAACATACCGCAAGTATACGGTGTACCGCAATAGTACTTTAGATATCGATCCCACAGGGAACGTCTTTACACACTATTACTAATTGATTTTAATCTTGTTTACAATGATTAATTAATGGTAGAGTTGGTTTTAATCTAATTTAACATGTAAACTAATTAAACCTAGTTAATGATAGTCAAAAGAAGATAAAATAAATCATGAAGAATTAAAAACAATGAACTTGATTCCATCATTTAGATTAACATCTTTCATCTTTTCTTGCAAGCCAAGTTAGAATAAACTTTTAACTCACTCTCTCGACATAAATTAAAATGCCTAAAACATATAATTAAAATTCTAATTCACAATTTTCATTAATGAATTAGAGGTTTCTAATTACATATTTTAAGAATAAACACTAACCTATAGCAATTATCTCAATATACCAATCTCTCAAATATACCTTGATAATGAATCTCTATTAAATGTCGGATAAAGCAAACTCTCGAATTACTTTAACTTGTAAAGATCATGCAAAAGATATTAATAGAGAATCTACAATGAAAGATTATGAAAGTAGATAGAAATAGAAAGAATTATAATATGCAAGTTCATTAAAATAATATTCATAAAAATAGTGGAGAAGAATTAAAAATAAGAGAATACGATAGAAGCCTTTCAACCCTTTTTCCCAATCTCTTGAAATAGATTTTCTCCTCCTTGATCTTCTTCTTCAAAACATGAAACTAATTAAGAAAAATTAACTAAAGAAAAGAAAACTATTTTACTAAAATACAGAAAATTACTTAACTAAAAATTTATCATCTAAAATTATAATTAAACTGCATATTTATAGATATTAATCTAAGAATTGTGTCCCTTGAAGATGTCCCTTGAGAATGGTTGCAAATTTTGGTGAAAGAAGACAACTTTTGATATGCCTTTTGGCCCAAAACTGCCCCAACGGTCGTTTCTGTCGCGCTCGCAACGGTGTCGCGATCGCGACAGAACGCGCTGGTCGTTTTCTTCTTTCCTTCTCTCGCTCAGTTTTCCTCTCCCTCTCTGGCCAGTCACGTCTCGTTACTCCCTCTCACGGCGTGACTTCTCGCGTGTGTGGCGTGACTGGCGCTCACATCTCGCCTCTTCTCCTCTCCTTTCTCTTCTCTTCTCTTTTCCCTTCCTTTCCTAGCCTCTCTGTGGCGTCACGTCGCGTGACCTTTGCTCACGCCGTGACCTCTCCTCTCTCAGATCCTCCTCTTCTTTTCTTTCTCTTTTTCTTCTTTCTCTTCTTCAATCACGTCACGTGACCTTAGCTCACGGCGTGATCTGCTCCTCTTCATGATCTCTCTGCTTCTTTATCTGCTCTTCTCTTTAATTTTCACCTAAAAACACAGAAAATCAACATAAAAACTCAACTGATACAAATAAACATAATCTAACACATCACATTAAATTTTACAAATAATTACATGATTAATTACATAAACTCACACAAAATAAATACATAATTATACTTCAATTTAGCTCCTATCAAATTCCCCCACACTTAACCCTTGCTTGTCCTCAAGCAAGAGAAAAGACATGAACAAATTCAACAGCCAGTAAACATAATTACAAAATAATGTCCATTCAGCATATACACTAGAGCGCAAAGATCAACTATCTCAAATACTCACGCATATCAGTAAATCAAAATTCAAATTTTGCATTGAAAATTCAACAAGTTTCCTAACTTTACTACTTCCAACATAAAGAATATAAAGTCTCAAAAACTAAACATGAATCAAAGACAGAAAATTGATCATAAAAGTTAAAAATCTAAGATTGCTAATTACCTTTGAGGACAATTGAAGCTCACTTACCCTCTATCAAATCTCATGGCATTTTTAGACTCTTTTTTCTTTTTTTTCTTTTTCATATTCTTTTCTTTAACATGGATATATATATTTTTTTATTTAATTCCATGCATAGCAAGAGAAGTTAATATGGGTGCGTTTTACGCTCCATCCCATATTTTTGAAATTTTGAATGTACATCTTGCTATTTTTTTCTTTTTATAACTTAAGTGGGTGCATTTTATGCTCCATCCCACTTTTAACTTTTCTTTTTATTTTTTCAAGTCCTCATCCATTATTGAAAAGAAATAAGGGCAAGTATTATGGCTATAGTTTCCATAGGCAACTAGAAACTTAAAATTTTAAACAAAATGAGCAAATTCTAACTTTAAAAACATGGTAGGTAAAGAGACTAAATAATCTATAATGTTGAAATAAGTAACACCAAATAACTTGAAAAACTTAAAACACATCCCAAAAATTTTGAAAAACTGATAAAATTGAGCATAAAAAATAATAGACTTAACAACCTATACAATATACCAAATAAACAATGCTTCATAATAAAGCTTACTTAAAAGCTTAATTGAAATATAAAAACACACAAACAAAAACAATCATGCAATTGACATAAATAATACATACACAAACTCACAAACACAATCACAAACATCACAACACATAACACAATCACTCCCCCACACTTAGAACCAACATTGTCCTCAATGTGTAGGAATGACACATAAAAACAATAAGTACAAGAAACAAATAAAATAAAGAGAAAGAAAACTCCCCTATCATGGTGAAGGTGGAGGTGAAGGAACCCGAAACCCAACTTGGGTGATGAATTGATCAAACTTGTACTCTAACCTCCTTTGCCTTCTAGCCAAAACAGTTTGCTGATCTTGTATATGGTGTAAGTTGCTAAGAATTTGATCAAACATTGCTGGCATATTTTGGCTAGATGAGCCAACTTCAGGTGCAGTAGGAACCTCAGGCATTGAAGCATCACCACTAGATTGCTCCTCACCCTCTTCTTCTTCTTGTTCCTCAACTTGTAGCGCAACATTTCCAGCAATATCCCTCCAACATGATCGAGCACGTGCCGAAATTTCCTGAAAATTATTGCCAACAATTTCTCCACGAACTAACATAGTCTTATTAAAATAATGGCAAGGAAAAACTCTATAATAAGCATCAAGATCAACATTTAAATTGTTTGCAATACTAGAAATAACATGTCCATGTGTTAAAGGCGAATCATGCTTATGTACACATTGCAACAATTGACTTACTATCCAAAAAGGCCAACATACGTCCTTGCGTTTATGTACACACCACATCAAAAACAATTCATTATATGAAACTCTATTGAATTCAGACCTATTAAAAACTAAAGAAGCTAAAATCCTATGCAAAATCCAATATCTTAAATATTTAATAAACATGGATTTAGCATCCCTAGCTCTATAACGTGTTTGTAAATCAGTTAAAAATGTCCAAAATTCATGTGGCTTAAAAGATTTAGGTGGCTCGATCAAACCAGCTTGAGAAAATCTAAATATCCTATTCATCATAAAATAGGTTAAAGTATAAGGTGTACCAGCCATCCTAAAATCTAACCAATTCTCATTATCATGATTCTTTTTTAATGTGGTATAAAATTCTAAAACTAAATCAGGACGCACATTTTCATGCATAGAAGCAAATTTAAACAACCCACATACCCTTAACATGTCATTAACTACTTCTAGCATACCAATTTGATTAAGTAAAGAGTCAGAAAAAAACTTACAATGCATCAAATGCCTATTACGAAGAGTTAAATACCTGCTACCTTCATCTACAGAGAAGATAGGAAATAAGGCACCATAATGAGCAGCAATATTCACTTCCTCAATTTCCTGCTCTTCTTGTTCAATACGAGAAACAGAAGGATTCTTTGTCCTCACCATTTTTTGCTTATGTTGTGAAACAAGAATGAAAACTATAGGGAAGTAAATCTGAACACAAGGGAAGAAATTAATAAAACCAAATACAAATACACTAAAGAAAGACAGAAAAGCTAAAAGCAAAAGTAATGTAAACAGAGAATAACTACAAATGAAATGTGCATTAGTTATGAAAATGCTGAAATTAAATGTGCTAGGGTTAAGAAGAAAAGAAAAATGAAAAATGAAAATAAACAAAGAAGAATGAAAAGAAATTAACAAACCTGTAAAGAGAATGCAAATCCTGTAATCCCTAAGTTTAATGAAGAAAAGAGAAGAAATGGAATGGTAACATGAAGAACTAGAAAAACGAAAGGAAAATAGAGGATGGAAGTTCTCTGTGGAAGAAAAAGAAGAAGAAAGGAAAGTTTTTAAATCGTGACCTGTGTTAGGGAAAATGAAAGAACAGTTGAAATGAGAAAGAAGAGGAAAGGTCACGACGTTAGGGTTTAAAAATTAGAGTTCCCGCTTTTAATTTTTTTAGTTTCCTGTGTTTTAATGCTTAATTGGTAAAATTAAGTTAATGTAATTGAATTTAATAATCTAAATCAGAAAAGAAAATAAAATAAAACCAAATAATAGAAAAAATAATAAGTAAGATCAGAAAATAAAAGAAAAGAAAAGAAAAATTTTAAAGCATACCTGATATACCCCTGAATTGCAAATCCCCCATCACGAGGCGTGAGGCAACATCACGCCGTGACACTTTGCACTTACCTGGGCGAAGCCCCTCTTCCTCAGACCGTCACGTCGCGTGAAGGTACATCACGACGTGCTCCCTGCAAAAATTGCTTGCTTTTTTGCTTAATCGCCTTCTGTCGCGATCGCGATACTTGCCGCGATCGCGACAGAAGCCAACGTCTGCATAATTTTTTTATTTTTCTTTATTATTATTATATATATATTTTTATTTTTTATATATTTATTAAACAAAGCTACTCTTACTAAATTAGCTGTAAAATAAAACAAATATGTTAGTAGCATGAAAATCTAGAATACTAAAATAAACTATATAAACAAATTTAAAACAAAGTACAAAAACATAAATAAAAACAATATAATTAAGTAACCTAAATAAAATAAAAGAAATAGATGAATCATGGCTTAATGTGCTCCCTAGGATTCTCCTCAGTATTACTTGGAAGACATCCTAAATTTCTAGAAGGTAAGGAATTTGCAAGTTGGCCTATTTGAACCTCAAGATTATGAATAGAGGCTGCATGATTTTTAGTAACTTGATCAATTTTTGCCTCAAGTTTCTTTTGGCTTTCATCTTGAGAATTTATCTTATAATTAATTTCCTCAATAAACTTATCAATCTTACCCTCAAATGCCCCAAACCTATCTTGTGGTTGTTGGTATCCTATACCTCTATTTTGGTTGTTAACATTATTATTTCCCCATGAAAGGTTAGGATGGTTTCTCCAACCAGGGTTATAGGTGTTAGAATAAGGATTACCACGACCTTGGCTTTGAAGAAAATTAACTTGCTCTTTATTAGCTATGCCTAAAGTGCAGTTGCCACTAACATGCCCATTTTCACCACACACATTGCAAGCATTTGATACATTACCTCCCATGCCTAGGCTATTAACTCTATGAGTTAAAGCCTCAACTTGAGCTTGTAATGCAACCATAGAATCTACTTAATGTATCCCCCTAACATTAGAATTATTATACTCTCTTACTCTTTCAGGAGGCCACATACAGTTATTCATGGCCATCTCTTCCAATAGCTCATATGCTGCGTCAATTGTTTTTCTCATTAAAGATCCTCCAGCAGCAGCATCTATAGTCCCCCTTGTAGTAGGATTTACACCATTATAGAATGTTTGCATCAACAACTCTTTTGGCAAGTTATGGTGTGGACACATCCTTTGCAATTCCTTGAATCTTTCCCAAGCCTCATATAATGATTCATTTTCATTTTGAACAAATGTAGTAATATCCTTTATGATTTTTGCGGTTTTGGCCAAGGGAAAATATTTTGATAAGAATGCTTGGGCCAATTGGTCCCAAGTAGTTATAGATCCTCTTGTTAGGGAATTCAACCAAGCTTTTGCTTTATCCTTCAAAGTGAATGGAAAAAGCCTAAGTTTGATTGCATCAGCCGAAACCCCATTTATCTTAAAGGTATCACATATTTCAAGAAAATTTGCCAAATGAGCATTTGGATCCTCATTTGCCAAACCATAAAATTGTATACTATTTTGAATCATTTGTAATAAGGAAGGCTTAATCTCAAATTGATTGGCATTTACCGTTGGTCTTACCACTCCTTGTTGAGCACCACTCAAAGCAGGTGTGGCAAAGTCCATCAATCTTGGTGGATTTTCATCAGCCATGATAATTGATCTTCTATTTTTGTTCTTCTTTTTATTTGACTTCCGGTTACTCAATAAAAACCTCTCAATTTTAGGATTTAAAGGCTCAAGCTCTTCTAAAGAACTCCTTGTACTAGGCATGAACTTCTAAAATCCTGTAAAAACAAAACACAAAATTAATTTAACATACACACAAATTAAAACAAAACAAAATATTGTAATCCAAAATCATAAATCAATTTTTATAATGGCAAACAACCGTTCCCCGGCAACGGCGCCAAAAACTTGTTGTTGAATTTCTAATGATGCAACATACCGCAAGTATACGGTGTACCGCAATAGTACTTTAGATATCGATCCCACAGGGAACGTCTTTACACACTATTACTAATTGATTTTAATCTTGTTTACAATGATTAATTAATGGTAGAGTTGGTTTTAATCTAATTTAACATGTAAACTAATTAAACCTAGTTAATGATAGTCAAAAGAAGATAAAATAAATCATGAAGAATTAAAAACAATGAACTTGATTCCATCATTTAGATTAACATCTTTCATCTTTTCTTGCAAGCCAAGTTAGAATAAACTTTTAACTCACTCTCTCGACATAAATTAAAATGCCTAAAACATATAATTAAAATTCTAATTCACAATTTTCATTAATGAATTAGAGGTTTCTAATTACATATTTTAAGAATAAACACTAACCTATAGCAATTATCTCAATATACCAATCTCTCAAATATACCTTGATAATGAATCTCTATTAAATGTCGGATAAAGCAAACTCTCGAATTACTTTAACTTGTAAAGATCATGCAAAAGATATTAATAGAGAATCTACAATGAAAGATTATGAAAGTAGATAGAAATAGAAAGAATTATAATATGCAAGTTCATTAAAATAATATTCATAAAAATAGTGGAGAAGAATTAAAAATAAGAGAATAAGATAGAAGCCTTTCAACCCTTTTTCCCAATCTCTTGAAATAGATTTTCTCCTCCTTGATCTTCTTCTTCAAAACATGAAACTAATTAAGAAAAATTAACTAAAGAAAAGAAAACTATTTTACTAAAATACAGAAAATTACTTAACTAAAAATTTATCATCTAAAATTATAATTAAACTACATATTTATAGATATTAATCTAAGAATTGTGTCCCTTGAAGATGTCCCTTGAGAATGGTTGCAAATTTTGGTGAAAGAAGACAACTTTTGATATGCCTTTTGGCCCAAAACTGCCCCAACGGTCGTTTCTGTCGCGCTCGCAACGGTGTCGCGATCGCGACAGAACGCGCTGGTCGTTTTCTTCTTTCCTTCTCTCGCTCAGTTTTACTCTCCCTCTCTGGCCAGTCACGTCTCGTTACTCCCTCTCACGGCGTGACTTCTCGCGTGTGTGGCATGACTGGCGCTCACATCTCGCCTCTTCTCCTCTCCTTTCTCTTCTCTTCTCTTTTCCCTTCCTTTCCTAGCCTCTCTGTGGCGTCACGTCGCGTGACCTTTGCTCACGCCGTGACCTCTCCTCTCTCAGCTCCTCCTCTTCTTTTCTTTCTCTTTTTCTTCTTTCTCTTCTTCAATCACGTCACGTGACCTTAGATCACGGCGTGATCTGCTCCTCTTCGTGATATCTCTCCTTCTTTATCTGTTCTTCTCTTTAATTTTCACCTAAAAACACAGAAAATCAACATAAAAACTCAACTGATACAAATAAACATAATCTAACACATCACATTAAATTTTACAAATAATTACATGATTAATTACATAAACTCACACAAAATAAATACATAATTATACTTCAATTTAGCTCCTATCAATGATTCAAACCCCTTTCCAGAAGTGTAGCCCAAAAATTATCGATAATTGAAAATTTTTCTCAAGGGGTAAACCCATCCTTATCAGGGTGATTTTTAATAACCCAAAAAAAATTTGTTAAAATGTACATTCATCCTTTCTAGATCGGCCACTCTTCTAAGGGGAGGCAAAAATCATTTTAGGTGAGGGGATAGTTTTAATGTGTGTAACAACAAAATTGGCACGCATTCAGCATACCAGTATAAAGGCTCAACGGGCTAGCAAGCGATTGCAAAATAAGGGTAGGAAATAGTCATTTAGAGAGCTATGCAAAGAAATAGTGCCTAAATAATTTTCTAGATTCAGCCTTATCCAGAGTCGCTTTGACGGGTAATCAGAAAGGTTCTAGTGCTCTTAGTGAGTTTTCATCCAATCTCCTAATAGCAACTAGTTTTTCTTCCTTATTTTTATTTATTTTCTCTCTGAAATTTCCTCTACAGGAGTTATATCAGATGCTATCAAGATTTTTTTTGGATTTCAAAAGTTCCAAGATTAAATGTAGTAGTATTAATTGAGTTAATATAAAAATGAATGAATATATCATGATCATAAGAAATGAAATCATTAGAAATAAAATACAAATACACAAAAACATTGTTCATCATATTAACATAACCAAAATGTTATAAGGAGTTCTCAAAACACCAAGACATAATACATAATATCTCCTTGTAGTTCTTGCAAAATATGCCACCACGGTGGACTGGATCCGATCACATATTCGGTGGAGGGACTGCGTTGTAGCCCGGCTTCTTCTTTTCCTCCCTCTTCTCAGGGTCGATGATCTGCTTCGTGTCAAAAAGATCTAGAATTTCATGTCATACACTCGCACAACGGTCCGTTATATGCCCCGTGTGCTGGTGGAAAGCACAATACTCATCATCTTTATGACCCGATTGTCCTTGGGTTTTGGCTGGCTTAGGAGGTAGGTGTAACACCCCTTACCCATACTTAGGCGATCCCATCCGATAAGGAGTGAGATGCCGTATGAGTAAAGGTGCCACCACACAGATACAGAATACACATACGTTCATACATAAACATACATAACGAAATACAGGATAATTTAAAACTTTACAACACCATTCATAAAATTAAGCTGATCATGCATTAATATAACGAAAGCATTACATTACTGTTCTGATCAACTGAGAGATAAAAAAGATAATTACAAAACCCAAGATACATGCACATAAGCGGAAGCTATTACAAAACCAAAATAAGAGAGTTCTATACAAAAGAATCCTCAAAATACAAAAATGAAGCCCTACACTAAGACCCTGCTGTGTTGGCTTCGATGGCGGCGACTCTCCCAAGACAAACTCCTTCCGCACCTGCACGGGTAAACACACCGTGCTAAGCGATAAACGCTTAGTGGGGAAACACACATATAGCAAAAGGACAACCATTCACAACGGTCATCAAGGCAAATCACATGCGTACTTCATGTACATACGATAATCATAGCATAACAATAGCATAAACTCATGCCCACATACGTAGAGCCATTCATCAGAAAGTTCATAATATAATCATATCTTCATAACAGATTATACTTTTCACGACTGAATCCATAAAGATATAACATATATTTTTTTTTCCATATAACAATTCATACAAAGCACCTGCTGACCCGAGGGAGTGGATAACGAGTATACGGACAGTACTTTACAGGTACTAGCCGATACAGACAGTACTTTATGGGTACGAGCCGAGAAAACTAATTTTGTATTTTAACTTTCACAAAACATTTCAAAGGGGATCTTAAACAAGATTCTTTCACATAAGGGTTCGCGAGGAACCAATCGGGGACCTGATCGGGGTCCAAACGGAAACAGAAGCTACAGCAAAGACTCTATTAGGCATGCCTAACTATCCACTTACTAGACTCTAGCAGGTCATACATAAACCATTCAATCCATTTCAAAATTTCCATCATATATGTGCATAATCATATCATGGTTCTATATTCGTATTATTCATAAAATACCAAGCATAAATCTCATAAGCACACCCTACAAACATATGCATGTCCACATATTACAATAACCCACTAGTGCATATCCTACTATGGTGCACTCATGCACACACAAATCTGTCCCAACCAATTCACACCATAGCACCATGCATGCACCCACATGCTAGCAAAACTCTTAAAACATGCAAAATTACCAAAATGCCCTTATTACACAAAACTCATGCAAATGCACACATATACATATATGGCTCATTCAACTAGGGGGCAAACGGGGTGTGACAACTCTCCCTTACTAACAAGAATTTCGTCCTCGAAATTCTCACCTGAACTGAATAATTGCGGGTACTGCAATCTCATTGACTCCTCTGGTTCCCAAGTTGCTTCCTCAACCCCGTGGTGATTCCACAAAACCTTGACCAAAGGAATCTACTTATTCCTCTACTGTCTTACTTCCCAAGCTAGGATAGCTCTAGGTTCCTCATCGTAAGAAAGATCTGACTGCACTTGAACTTCTTGAACCGACAACACATGGGAAGGATCCGATCTATATCGACGGAGCATCAAAACGTGAAACACATCATGAAGCTTCGATGATTCCATCGGCAAAGCTAACCTGTAACCCACTGGACCAACCCTTGCCAAAACCTCATACGGACCAATAAAGCGAGGACTAAGCTTTCCTTTCTTTCCAAACCTAAGCACTTTTCTCCAAGGAGACACTTTAAGAAAAACTTTGTCCCCAACTTCAAACTGCACATCTTTTCTCTTCAGATTGGCATAAGACTTCTGTCGATCCTTGGCTACTTTCAAATTTCGCGGCACAACTCTGATCTTCTCTTCTGTATCTCTAACCAAATTTGGCCCAATCACTGACCTCTCGGATAACTTTGTCCAACAAACCGGAGTCCTACATTGACGTCCATACAGAGCCTCATACGGTGGCATACCAATGCTCGACTGAAAACTGTTGTTGTAGGCAAACTCCATCAATGATACATACTTGTCCCAACTACCCGGAAAGTTCAAAACACAAGCCCTCATCATATCCTCTAAGATCTGAATAACACGCTCGGACTGACCATCTGTCTGAGGATGGAATGCCGTACTGAACTTCAGCTTGGTACCCAAAGCTCGCTGTAACTCTTTCCAGAACTTAGATGTGAACCTTGGGTCCCTATCTGAAACTATGGACAAGGGCACTCCATGTAACCGAACTATCTCATCCACATAAATACTGGCCAATCTATTCATCGAATAATCCATCCTAACCGGCAAAAAGTGAGCGGACTTTGTGAGTCGATCCACAACAACTCACACAGAATCATGCTTCCTCTGAGTCAATGGCAATCCGGAGACAAAATCCATAGCGATGTCATCCCATTTCCACTCAGGAACGGACAAAGGTGTAAGCAATCCCGAAGGTACTTGGTGCTCAGCCTTTACCTGCTGACAAGTCAGGCACTTGGATACAAAGTCCACTATGTCCCTCTTCATACCAGACCACCAAAAGAACTGCTTCAAATCCTGATACATCTTCACACTGCCAGGATGCATGGTGAAAACTGAATTATGTACCTCATCCAAAATCTGTCTTCTTAACTCTTCACTATCCGGTACACACAAACGGTTTCTAAACAGAAGAACCCCATCCTGAACCGAAAACTCTGACTGCTTGCCCAAACTGACTTCTTGCACAAACCGCTGAAGCTTCTTATCAACCTTCTGAGCATCAACTATCCGCTGTTTCAAAGTAGGCTTGACCTTCAACTGAGCTACCAAAGCTCCATCGGAACCAAACCTCCATCGGAACCGTCTCAAAAATAAGGCAGAAATTGACTTCCTACTCAAAGCATCTGCAACTACATTGGCCTTACCCGGATGGTAATCCACAATGCAATTATAATCCTTAAACAGCTCAAGCCAATGACGTTGCCTCATATTCAGTTCCTTTTGAGTCAAGAAGTACTTCAAGCTCTTGTGGTCCGTAAAGATCCTGCATTTCTCCCCGTAGAGGTAATGACGCCAAATCTTCAAAGCAAAGACAACCGCTGCTAACTCAAGATCATGTGTCGGATAATTCCTCTCGTGTGGCTTCAACTGCCGAGAAGCGTAAGCCACCACCTTACCTTCCTGCATCAGAACACATCCAAAACCAACACCTGAAGCGTCACTATACATAACAAACTCCTTACCCGAGGTGGGTTGAGTTAGTATAGGAGTTTCAACTAACAACTGCTTCAACCTCTCAAAACAGGCTTGACACTTATCCGACCATTCGAACTTAACTCCTTTCCTCAATAACCGGGTCATCGGAGCAGCAATCACAGAGAAACCTTTCACAAACCGACAGTAGTAACCCGCCAGTCCGAGAAAACTCCTCACTTCCTGAACACTTCTAGGCGCTTTCCAATCTACTATTGCCTTAATCTTGGCTGGATCCACTTGGATACCCTTAGCTGAAACTATATGGCCCAAAAACGACACTTCCCGAAGCCAAAAATCACACTTACTCAACTTAGCAAACAACCGATGCTCTCTCAAAACTTGCAAAACTAACCGAAGATGCTCTTCATGCTCGGTCTCATCCTTGGAAAACACCAAAATGTCGTCTATAAACACCACTACAAACCGGTCTAAGTATGGCCTAAACACTCTATTCATCAAATCCATGAATGCCGCTGGAGCATTAGTCAAACCAAACGGCATCACAAGGAACTCATAGTGGCCATACCGAGTCCGAAATGCAGTCTTAACCACATCCTCATTCTTAACACGAAGCTGATAATACCCAGACCGAAGATCAATCTTGGAAAACACACCTGCACCTCGAAGCTGATCAAACAAATCTTCAACTCTGGGCAACGGATACTTATTCTTCACTGTAACCTTAATAATCTGCCTGTAGTCGATACACATCCTCAAGGACCCATCCTTTTTCTTAACAAATAGAACTGGAGCTCCCCAAGGAGATATGTTGGGTCGAATGAACCCCTTATCCAATAGCTCTTATAATTGAGTTTTAAGTTCTCTCAACTCTACAAGAGCCATCCGATAAGGTGCTTTCGACACCGGTGTGGTACCCAGCATAATCTCTATGGCTAGCTCAACTTCCCTTTCCGGAGGCAAACCCGACAAATCACTTGGAAAAACATCACTAAATTCTCGGACAACAGGGATGTCCTCAATCCTAACTTGATCCCTCTTGGAATCCAAAACCACCGCGAGAAAAGCCTCACAACCTTTTCCCAAAAACCTCTTAGCTTGAATTGCAGAAATCACATTATTCACAGAACTCGCACCCAAACCCCTAACAAACACTTGAGCTCGGTTCCTATCCCGAAGCACGAAAGTCTTCCTATAACAATCAACCACAGCTCAATGCTTGCTCAACCAATCCATACCTAAAATCAAATCATACTCTCTGAAGGGCAACTCTATCAAATCCACAGGGAATTCCACACCTTCAACCATCAACGGACAATTCCTAAACTCTACTCATACTGACACTATGCCCTAATGGATTGGTCACACATATCTCATAGTCCAACTGTTCTACCACATGCAACTTATCAACAATCTTATGAGTGCACAAATATGAGTGTGTGGAACCAGGATCTATTAGAGCATATAATTCAGTGTCATGGAGTAGGAACTTACCGGCAATCACATCAGGGGCATCCTGCTCCTCTCTGGCTCTAACTGAATAAGCTCTAGCGGCCATTGGGGGAGGACGCTCAACTGTCTTAGAAACAGCTCCATCTCTAGGTCGACCGCCTCGACCTCTACCTCTACCTCTTCCTCTTGCAGCCTGAGAAGCATTCGATCCAACTCTGCTAGCTCCTCCCTGAGGACCCGAGTCTTCACCCAACTGAGGACAATTAGCCACACGGTGCTCGGTGCTCCCACACCTAAAGCACCCACCAGTGAGCCACCTACACTCACCCCGGTGAGCTTCACCACAATTCTTGCAAACTGGAATAGCATCAGACCGACCACCTCTACCAGATCCAGATACTGCAGCTGAACCTTGCCTTCTTCCTCTGGTAGCCGAACCAGCTGATGGTTCATCTTGCGGGTTCCTTGATCTCTTACCCGAAGATGAGGAAAAAGCACCCCTAGCAGAACTCCTTCACTGAAGAAGTCCCAAGCAATAGGATTAGACATCTGAAGTTGCCTACACACCAATTCCCACCATTCATATGCTGGACCTTGAAGCAAAGCTACAGCACACTCAGCTTGCTGATCAAGAGGACACCTGACTTCCCTCAAAGCTCTCTTAACTTTATCAAGCCACTTCTCAGCTAACTCAGATTCATCAAGTCCGATCCCATAAAAATCCTCGACACTAGCTCTTCTCAGACTTACTATCGGATCTTTCGGGGCAGTCACCCTTTCTAAAACCCGAGCCATGTCTTGATGCAATCTAAACATCGCCTCGAAAGGCATGGAAGCGGCCTCAGGCTGGACCCTAGCACGTTGAGCCGACACCGAAATAGAGACAGACGGATCTACCGCTGGAGGGTTCACACTTTCAGCGGACTCCTCGAGCGCACCGTGAGCAGAATCAGAATTCATCTAACAAATAAGAGGACAACCACATCAGCCAACACAGCCCTAGACATAGACATAAGCATACATAACATCATATAAATAATCACCCAGAAATGCCTAAACCGGAGCTCTGATACCACAACTTGTAACACCCCTTACCCATACTTAGGCGATCCCATCCGATAAGGAGTGAGATGCTGTATGAGTAAAGGTGCCACCACACAGATACAGAATACACATACGTTCATACATAAACATACATAACGAAATACAGGGTAATTTAAAACTTTACAACACCATTCATAAAATTAAGTTGATCATGCATTAATATAACGAAAGCATTACATTACTGTTCTGATCAACTGAGAGATAAAAAAGATAATTACAAAACCCAAGATACATGTACATAAGCGGAAGCTATTACAAAACCAAAATAAGAGAGTTCTATACAAAAGAATCCTCAAAATACAAAAATTAAGCCCTACACTAAGACCCTGCTGTGTTGGCTTCGATGGCGGTGACTCTCCCAAGACAAACTCCTTCCGCACCTGCATGGGTAAACACACCGTGTGTGATGCGCGCCGGACCCCGATGAGCGCCGCCCGTTCGACCGCCCGCACGTGGGCGACCGGGGCATTTGTGGGTCCGTGACATCTTGCAAATAATCGCAAGTGCATCTATGTTGGGCAACAAGGAGGTATCATGGAGTCGCCACCCAATAGAACATTGGGAAAGTTACTCTCGCCTCGGAGAGCCTAAGACTTGCGCTTAGTATCCATGTTGGGCCATGAGGCCTAGGATTAGCGCTAAAGTCTCGTGACCCAAGAAGTATTTTGGAGGATAACCTCTAACCTCTTGAGCCCAAAGACCAGAGCTGGGTTCGGGATTTCTCATCTATTTCTACCTCAATTAGTTTATGATCAAATTTTAATGTCATTAGTTCGCTCTCTCTCTACACTATGCAGTTGATTAAAATGCGCATTTATTCACATTCGAAAAGCAGTAAATGAGCAGAATAAATATCAAAAGCGATAAATTACAATAATATAAGGAGCGAAATACAACTCCCTTTGGTAAATGTGCGATTCATACACAAATCGGGGCATTGTTTATTTTGAGGACTTTGGTCCTCTCATGCATCATTATTAAAAATGGGATATTTAATATGTTATGATCTTTATTGGATGAAAATAGGGCGTTGGACCCTTTTGAATTTTATACAAAACTCAATTTTATTTAAGTACAAATCGTTGATCTATTCTTACATTTAACGGGATAAAAAGAGCTTATTCATATACATAAAATAATCAATGAATGAAAAAAAAGAGAGGAATAAATCAAGAGGTTTAAGAAAACTAAACCGGACGAAATCCACCACGCATGGTAGGCAGCCGCTCAAGCTCGGAATTATCCAAGAAGACCAATATACACTCACAGAAAGTTAAGAGATGTTAATATTCATAAAATTAACACGTAAGAAATCGAAGGGACTGAATAGAGATGAAAAATGATCAAAAAAATGGAGGCAGAACCCACCGATGGCCTTTCCTGGTTGACCGACGGGCGTCGGTTTGGTAATTCGATATGCCCGTTTGTCACTCAAAAAGGGCGTCTGTAGGTAGGTGACCGACGGGCATCGGTCATGAAGATGACCCGTCGGTCACCTCTGTCTCCGGAAAACAGAAAGGAAACAAGGGCCTTTCAAGATCAAAAAGCAAGTTTTATCCTAAAAAGGAGATGGGGGAGTCAAAATGAAGAAAAGTAATGACAAGTATTCAAAAATTTCACAGAATGAATAAATAAATGATAAATGATTAAATATGAGATGAAAATAGAGAGAGAATCCGGAATATTTACCCTCAGATAATCGCTTTGGGTAAGATTTTGGTGTCGTTTAAATCCCCGCGCGCTCCACGAGAAAAAGAAAATGAAAGATTAGGGAGAGAAAATGGGCTATTTCACCTCCAATCCTTCAGAAAATCGATTTAGGAGTCAAAATCTAAAGAAAACTAATTATTTTTTAGTTCCTTTGATTGATTTGATCCTTGATTAAGTAAAGTTCTTTGGAAAAAGGTGTTTTTGGAAGAGAGAGAAAATGTGCTTGAATTTTGGCAGAGTTTCCTCTTCTGAAAAATTTTCCAACCCTTTTCAAATGAAAATCCGGACCTTATATAGCCAGACACGACCGACGGGCGTCGGTGCATGGGGACGGGCGTCGGAAGAATCCTACTGACACAAGGACACTTTTGACGGCCCTGCCACATCCACTTACGGGCGTCGGAACGGTTGCGTGCTCCGGGAAACCAGGCGGCTCCTGACAAGGGCGGTGACTTTCAGACGGGCGTCGAAAAATACCCTGAGCCGTCGGTGACTCGAAGCGACGGGCTAGCTCCACAGACGGGTTGGCCGTCTGTGGAGGACAAAAAAGCCCTTTTGACTTGAAAAACTTCCGTTTTCTCCCCCTCTGCCCAGGAAGTGTAGAAAAACCTCATTTCTCATGGAACGCGGGACTAAAACCTCCAACTTCAGCCTCCCGTACAGGCTTGAACATTGATTTCATCATAGGGTAACCTCTGATCCGGACCGCTCCAGGACACGGTGCTTACAGTTGCCCCCAGTTTTGGGGAAACTAGCGCACAAGCGCCTAGATAAGCCAAAACTCAGAGAAAGGTTGGAAAGGAAGCATACCTGCAACGGCTTTTCACCTTCCGTGCCTTTTGCCGGGTAGACCTCATCTCGATCTGTAGGGCTTGGTGAGATGCAGCATGCTTTGGCTACAACCTCGATCTGGTGAAGTGCGGCACCTTCTGACCACAGCTTCGCTTGGTGAGATGTAGCACTCTCTGGCTACAATCTCGATCTGGTGAAGTGCAGTGTTTCTCTAACCGCAACTTCGATCGGTGAGACGCAGCACTCTCTGGCTACAATCTCGATCTGGTGAAGTGCAGTGTTTCTCTAACCGCAACTTCGATCGGTGAGACGCAGCACTCTCTGGCTACAATCTCGATCTGGTGAAGAGCAGTGTTTCTCTAACCGCAACTTCGATTGGTGAGACGTAGCACTCTCTGGCTACAATCTCGATCTGGTGAAGAGCAGTGTTTCTTCAACTGCAGCTTCGATTTTGGAGTGTGGAAACTCCGCTGGTTTCCTTGTTTCGAAAAAGATCTTTTTAATCGATGTCTATGCTCAGGTTGGTATTCCTTTGTACCTGTGAGATAAAAGATTTTGTTAATTCACGTTTGAATGGTCATCTTTTGACCTGTTATTGATGGCATGATTTTGCTTTATTCGTTATGCCATGTTTCCTTTTTTATTCATTTTTTCTTATTGAGATGTTATTGATTATTATTCTTTTGTTGTTTGTCTTTGTTTCATCTTATTTTTTATTGTCATTTTTATCGACTCATGAGTAAATATGAGAATATACACGTTCTGTGATGTTATTCAAGCGATTAATCGAAAAAAAAACATGCAAATAATGAAGCAAAAGTTTTCCATAAGACATGTCATTTTTGTACAATGCAGATACAAAATATACAAGAGATACAAAAATAACTCCCTGAAGCTCAGAGAGGTGTGTAGTCTGAAGGCTCATCGGGATCCTCATCATCCGATATATGCACGGTCCCTGGCGGAGGTGGACGGGCCTGAGGTGGTGGCGGAGCTGTAGAGGGTCCTGCCTCGTGATCGTGGGCTCGCCTGAACTGAACCTGAGCATAGCCGTCCAAGAAGGGCTGGGTACAGGTGCCCAAAAACCCTAAGGTCTCTAAGATCTTGTCCCCCAACCTCTTGAAGGCTTGGCTCAGCTGAGTGGTCTGCTCAGCGGCGGCCGTCCTCCTATGCTCTAAGCTCTGCTCCGTCTGCTGCCTAAACTCCCTCATGGTCTGAGAAAGAGGAGGGAGAATCCCCTCCATCGCCTGGACGCGGGATCTCAGGAGTCAAGTGACTCATCAATCTTCTGAAGGGTCATATCGACCCTCTGAGACGCCTGGTCCTGTGACGTCCTCACATCATGAGCGAGCTGCTGCCTCAGCTCCCTCTTCCCCTGAGCAATCTGCTCAACCAGCCTCATCTGCTCCCCTCTGAAGGCCTCCAGAACTCGAGTCTGCTCATCTCTAAAGGCGTCCATGGCCCGAGTTTGCTCCCTCGCTGCATGCTCCATGTAGCCTGCCTGCTCTCGGGATAGGCGCTCCACCGTCTGAGACTGCTCCTGAATAGCAGCCTGCTGGCGATCCAACCTCTCATGAATGGCCCTGTCCCTCTCATCCTGTCGCCGCTCAAAGGCCATAAACATGGAGGAGAGGAGCTGGGAATAGTCCGGCTGAGCTGGCTGATGTGGTGCTGGCTCCGGTGGTGGTGCCGAAGAAGTTGATGCCCTAGGATCGCCTCGGGAGTACGGATGGTATCTCTCGGAAGGCTCGCGGGCATGCCTCTGTACCCTGGAGCTCGGCGATGGGGCTGGAGTCGGGGCCCTAGATGCCGGTGGAGAGGCAAAGAGCTCGTCCATCGTGATCTCAATATCGAAATCCGAGGGGGTCCTAGGAGGCTCCTGCTGCTGTGGCGGAGGCACTGCCTGCGACTGAGGAGGCTGAGGCTGGTGCTCCGACTGAGGCTCTGGCTGTGGAGGCTGAGGCTGTACCTGCGGAGGCTGAGGCTGTGGCTCGGGCTCTGGCTGTGGAGGCTGCTCCTCCTGGTGCTCTGGATGATCAGGATCTGCCCCCAAGGGTGGAAGGTGGAACATCTGCCGGGTCTCGTCGATAGTCAACACCCTTTAGGCCTCTGCCTGGCCAGAAATCGGGGAGATCATCCCCATCTGAACTGCCGCTGCAGCGTCTACATGAATCCCCTCCGGCAAGGGTCCTCTCAGCCTCTCGTGGTTAAACCCCAATCCCAACAGTAATCAAGTGATGACTCCTCCTACCATCACCACTGGCGTCGACCCTCTGCCAACTCTGACCAGGTTGGCCAAGATCTCATGGCTAATGTTGAGACGCTGGCCTGCCACCATAGCCCAGAGGCTCCAGATCTCGGCCGCGTTAAGCGACCCTGGATTACCAGCTCGACCGAGGTACGAGCTGGAAAGCACTCTGTGCAGATACCGGAGTGCCTGAGACACCAGTACCGTGCTCTTCGCTATATCGTGATCGTACAGCACTCCTGGTATAGCAATAGCCGCCCAATGGGCGCGTCTCACCGCGGGATCTCAACCTCCTCTCCCGTAGGGAGCCCCATAGCCTGAGCGAACCTCTGCCTGGTGATGCTGACATGGTCGCCATCAAACCAAAACTGTACCATCCCCGGGTCGGTATCTGCACTCTGAAAGCCCATGTAGCGGAGAGTGGCCAAGACCTGACGGGTGGCCTCAGGAAATGTCTGGAAGGCAGGCTCGAGAAACTCCGTCCAACCAGCTCCCTCGGCAAGTAGATCAAACTCCGGGGCCAACCCAAGGGCCTCTAGAAAAGGGCGAGATACAAAGCGGCTGGCCCGAAACTCTACCTGAGCCAACGCTCTGTATCTCTGAGCGGACTCGTCATCCATCCAAGCCGGAGCCTCAAGCTCGGGCTGGGCCTGTGGTGCTCTGCGTCTGGGAGGCATCCTGTAAAAGGGAAGGAGTCAGATAGCGAAAACTTGGCAAAACAAGCACTATCAAGTTTATTTTCCAAAATCTAAGGTCCATCTAGGCCTTAACAGGGCAATGGCGGCCCAATCATGAGATAAAAAAAGAGAAAGGTAATGACAGATAAAAATAGCAAACATCCTGTCTAAGGAAGTAGCCTAACATGCCTTGCACGCATCATGGCAAAAGGAACATGCAATCCTCATGGAGATAATTAAAGTGAATAAAAAATGGGCTTTCTAAGTCCTAAGGCATGCATTATACATGGAAAGTAAATAAATATTCAATTCTAGAATAAAGAAAAAAATAAAAATTTGGGCAGCACCCCGGCAGGGATGTGCCCAACCTCCTGCATGAAAAAGCAAGATAATAGGCCTCAGGCCCTAGCAATATTAAATGCATGTAAATGGGGCGCACCCCGGCAAGAGTGTGCCCCCAACAACTCAAAAACAGTGGCCTCAGGCCGCAAAAGCAAATCATGCACAAAAATGGTGCGCTAAAAAAATGCATTTCTAAAGCACCAAGATTATAGAAAAACTCTATTTCTATGTGATCATGTAAAAAGTTCGGATTTAATTACAAAAAAAAATAAAAAATTGGGCAGCATTTCCCCCTAAATTCTAAAGTCATCTAAAACTTCTTAAAGTTAAAAGAAGAAGGGATGTAGAAATAAATTGAATAAAAATAAAAAAAAAGTAATTATTTACTTACTTGTAATCCGGAGAAGTGTAGAAACTGGAGAAATATAAATATCCGAGCACCGGGTGAGTATATAATGCGAAAAACTGAAGAAATCGCGAAAAAATAAGAAGAAAAGACTCAAAAAACGCTAAAAACAGCTTAGAAACCGCTTGAGAGAGGAAGAAGAAAGGGACAGCAACGTTTGCGCCGTCTGTCACTCGCCCTTATATAGAATTTCGTGACCGACGGGCAGGGCGTCTGTACAAGCGATCGACGGGCTGGCCATCTGTCGCGCAATAAATGCAATTTAATGCGCGTGATGAATGCAATGATGACGCGTGTTTCTGCCCGGTGGACTTCCGACGGGCAGGCCGTCCCTATGGAGGGGCGGTCAGGCCGTCTGCGTAGAGAGGCGGGCAGACCGTCCCTGTAGAGGGGCGGGTAGGCCGTCGGTGACCCTCCCCTATAAAATCTGCAAAATTTTTTTGTCTCTTCATTTCCAACACCTTGGGCCTTTATTCTTCTCAAAATGTCTTCCCCTCCTGCCCAAAGGATGCACCGTATTTTAGATGACAAACACACTTGGGGAGAAGGCGCCCTTTCCTCTCTGGCTGGGCTGAAATATCTGTGCCGGGTGAAGATCGACCAAAACCTCCTCTTGGCGGCGACCCACTTCTGGAACCCTCGATTTCACGTCTTCCAGTTCACCTATCAGGAACTGTGCCCTCTTTCTGAAGAATTGGCTTCCATTCTGGGAGCCCGGTTCCCTCCTGGCGCTTTGCCTTGCATCCCCCGCTGCGGCCTACTTCAGACCCGGGACGTAGCCCTAGCTCTGGGCATATCCCCCTCGGAGGCCAACCAGCTGATTCCTCTGAGTTCCTCCTTCTGGAACCACTGATCGAGGCCCTAGATCAGTTCACCGACATCCCCACCTATCGGGTAAGCATCACGTTCCTATTCTGCATGGTGAACTTCCTTACTGTTGTTCCAGGAGGCTTGACAGGTGACTTTCGTCTGTTTGGAGTTCTGAGCGACTTTCATCTGGGAATGTCCCCTCTACCACTTGTCTTGGCCGAAACCATCTTGGGTCTGGACGCTGTGAGCTCTGGGTCCACTACAACCTTTACCGGTAGCCCCTTAATTCTCCAGGTACGTCATTATTTTAAAGGTAGTGCGTCCCTTATGGATTTTCACACTAGCTTTTCTTTGCGGGAGGTGCGTCCTTTCGGATTTTCACACAACCCTGTGCCTTATTTTTGCCTGAAGCAAACCCTACTTACTCCAGCGGCTTTTCTTTTTTTTTTTTTTTTTTTTTCACAGATCTGGCTACAGGAAAAACTGAAGATGCTGTCTGAACCACCCCCTCGAGTCACTCTGCAGTACTCGCCGAGCCATTTCTTGCCTCGTCGGCGATTGTATGGGTGTGCCACGGCTGGTGAAGGTATTACCAGATTTAGTGAGCCGTCAGATGATGATATCAGTTTTACATCCGCCTGGCTCCGGCTGTCTCATGCGGTCACCGATGGGTCATCGGGTTGCGTTCCCCTCTGCGGCCTCCGCCAGGCCACCTTCTGCATCACCTCGCGATGTACACGGCAGCTTGGGATGACCCAGGATATAGTGAGGGTTCCCCTATCTTTCCGAGGAGGAGATCTCTCGATCGCATTTGCTTCCCGGTATCATGAGCTATGGGGTAGATTACCTGTGAAGACTGTCATCCCAAGGTTCGGCAACCATTCTGCGTCCTCAACCAGCGGGTACAAGAAGTGGATCCTCAGCCCAGCCTCTGATAATAGGACTCGAGGGCTCAAGCATCTGATCGGCGAGAGCAGCAGCAGGACCTAGCTTAGCCTATATGTGTATTTCTTTTTGTGCTACATTTCTTTTTAATGCAGAACTAGAAAATGACAAAAGTGAAAAGAATAATATTCATCCCTTTCACGAGTTTTGTGTACATTTCTAGATAATTTCAGCATACATGATCAGTTTTGGCATTTACTCAGCTGCTTATGCGCTATCGATACATGAAACCAAATTTTAACAGCATCAACTCCTGTTACCGATCGGCCCTCTGGGGTTTTCACGATCGGACATTTTCTCTCATGCCTCTAATTTTTGCACAGGATGCCTTTTTTCGGTTTTCACCCTGTCGAGGCGCCCAATTTTAGCATAGCCGCCTTTTTCGGTTTTCGACTTACAGGGCATTTTATTCTCTTCTTTTTATTTTGGTCTTTAGCCGTGGAACCTTTTGAGTCTGTCGACATTAATCGGCTCTTTGAATTCGTTCCCATCGCTATCTGATAAGATTGCAGCCCCTCTGGACAACAGCTTCTTAAGGATGTACGGCCCTTCCCAAGTAGGTCTGAATTTCCCCCTGATGTCTGGCATCCCTGGCCTCATCTGCTTGAACACCAAGTCCCCTTCTTTCAGCGGATGCTTCCTCACTTTCTTTCCGAAAGTTCTCGCTATTCTCTTCTGGTATATCTGATTGTGATAATAAGCTTTCAGCCTGCTTTCATCCAGTAAGTTCAAGTGCTGCAATCTCTGCTGCGCCCATTCGGCTTCCGAGATTTGGGCCTCCATGACCACCCTTAGTGATTTAAGCTCTATCTCTACTGGCAATACTGCTTCTGTTCCGTATACCAGGGAAAATGGTGTAGCGCCTGTAGATGATCTTACTGTCGTTCTGTATCCCCACAGGGCGAAGGGTAACTTTTCAGCCCAGTCTTTGTAGGTTTGGACCATCTTGGACAAGATCTTCTTCACATTCTTATTGGCGGCTTCTACTGCTCCATTCGCTTGCGGTCGGTAAGGAGAGGACTTATGATGCTCAACACCATATTTCTCGAGAAGTTTTCTGGTCTCTCCCATAAACTGCACTCCATTATCAGACACTATGTGGTGAGGGAGACCATATCTGCAGATCAAGTTCCTCTCTATGAACCTGGCCATATCCCTTGCGTCAATTTTCTTGAAGGATTCTGCCTCGACCCATTTGGTGAAGTAGTCGATTGCGACTATGATATATCTGTGCCCATTGGACGCCGTAGGGCGAATCTCTCCAATGATATCTATCCCCCAAGTAGCAAACGGCCAAGGTGACGTTAAGTTATGTAGCTCTGATACCGGCAGGTGTCTCAGGTCCGCGTACTGTTGGCACAACTGACATTGCTTGACATACTTTGAACAATCAGTGTCCATCGTGAGCCAATAAAAGCCTTGCCTCATTATCTTTTTGGCCAAGGTCAAACCATTCATGTGGGCCCCACAGACCCCCGCATGGGTTTCTTCCATTATCTTGCGCGCTTCTCTCTCATTCAAGCATCTGAGCTGAATCCCATCTGACCGTCTTTTGTACAGCACCGCTTCCAAGGATATGAACTGAGTAGATAACTTACGTATCATCCTCTGGTCTTTTTCAGTGGCTTCTTCTGGAAATCTATCGCTTTCCAAGTAATTCATGATATCAAAGTACCATGGCTTCCCATCTGACGCCTCTAGTTCCATTACAGGCTCGGTTTCAAAACTAGCCTTATCAGAGCTCGAAATTAGCACTGGTTTTATGGCCACTCCTTCAGGGTTATCCCATATTGACACTAAGGTTGCCAACGCATCAGCCAAACGGTTCTCATCTCTGGGCACAAAGTGGAAAGTGCAAGTCTCAAACTGCCCACACATCCCTTTCAGATATTGAACATAGGGGACCAGTCGTTCTTCTTTAACAGGCCACTCACCTCGGATCTGGTTTATTACCAAGGACGAGTCACCAAATACCTCTACGTTTCTTGCCCCCAACACAGCCAAAGCTTCTAAGCCGAAGGTGCACGCTTCATACTCAGCTTCATTGTTGGTTGCTTTGTATCTCAGTTTCTTAGCAAGAGGAAGCTTCTCATTATCTGGGGTCGTCAGGATGATTCCGACTCCGACTCCTTTGTTGTTTACTGCCCCGTCAAAATGCAACTGCCATCCTTGAACAGAAATCGTGCCTATGCTCTCATCAGGAAAGGTAAATTCGGGGGTGTCCCCTTGGATAGGATGTTCAGCAAGAAATTCGGCTACAGCTCGCCCCTTAATAGTCTTGTGGGTGATGTATTGCACATCAAACTCCTGTAGCAAGAGCAGCCACCTCCCCATCTTTCCAAGCAAAGATGGCGCCTCCTGCAAATATCTTAAAGGATTCTGCTTGGCTACGGCCTGAACCTTGTATGAGTGGAAGTAATGTCTTAGCTTCTTTGATGCCCAAATCACTGCAAGGCAGATCTTCCCCACTTCAGCATATTTTATTTCGTAAGCCAGGAACTTCTTGCTGAGGTAATAAATTGCAAACTCCACCCCAAATTCATCCTCTTGAGCCATCATGGCGCCCACTGAACCGTCTTCTACTGCCAGATACAGAATAAGCGGTTTAACAGGTTGCGGAGGTCTTAGTACTGGCGGATTTAACAAGTACTCCCTGATATTATCAAAGGCTCTCTGGCAGTCTTCATTCCAGACTACGGGCTGATTCTTTCTAAGCAGCTTGAAAACAGGTTCGCATATCGAAGTGAGCTTGGCAATAAACCGGCTAACATACTGCAGTTTGCCCAGGAAACTCCTTACATCTTTCTCCTTCTGTGGCACAGGCATCTCTCTGATAGCTTTCACCTTATCGGGGTCAATTTCTATCCCCCTCTGACTGACGACATGTCCCAACAGCTTTCCTGAAGTCACCCCGAAAATGCACTTCTTGGGATTAAGTCGCAGATTATACTTGTCGATCCTGGTGAAGAACTTCTCTAGAGCTTCAAAGTGTCCCTCTCGGGTGGCTGATTTGACCATCATATCATCGACATACACCTCCACTTCTTTGTGAATCAGGTCGCTTAGGATCTTGGTTGCCATCCTCTGGTATGTGGCCCCCGCATTCTTCAGGCCGAAAGGCATGACCCGATAGGCATAGGTACCCCACTCCGTGATGAAGGCAGTCTTAACCCGGTCAGCTATCTTGTTCAGGATCTGGTTGTAGCCCACATATCCATCCCCAAAACTGTACATCGCGCAATTGGCGGCACTGTCTATCAATACATCAATATGGGGTAGTGGAAAATCATCTTTAGGGCAAGCTTTGTTAAGATCTCAATAATCCACACACACCCTGACCTTTCCATTCTTCTTAGCCACAGGAAACACATTTGCCAGCCAAGTAGGATACTGGACTTCCACAAGAAACTTAGCTTCGATCTGCTGTCGGATTTCCTCCTTAACCTTGTCAGCCCATTCTGGTCTTAGCCTTCTCAACTTCTGCTTCACAGGCCTACAATCTGGGTAAGTCGGGATGGCATGCTCCGCCACAGCTCGGTCAATCGCCGGCATGTCCTCGTAGGTCCAGGCAAAGACTTTTTCATGTTTTGTTATTATTCTCTCAAAATTTTTTCTCTTCTCAGGAGTTATATTTGATGCTATTAGAATTTCTTTCGGATTTTTTGAGGTTTCAAGATTGAAAGGCGTTGTGCCAGTAGAGTCAATGTCAAAAATTGATGGAATATGATCATGTTCATGCATGTTGAAATCATTAGAAACATCGCACAAATAAGTGAAATTGTTCATCTTATTGATAATATTATAGTTATCATTTACATCATAAAAGAGTTCTGGAATAAAAAGACAATCTAGGCTAGAGTCTTCTTCTGCCGCTCCCGAGGTTGACGCTGTTGCAGCTTGCTCACTGATTTTCTGATCTAGCAGAGGCCCTTCAGGCGCGTCGGAAGAAATTTTCAAATCCTCCATTCTCAGCTCTAAATCTGCTATCTTCCCTTTTCCTTTCAGCCTGGCAGCTACCATTTTCTCAGTAACGACCTACTCGAGCTCGCACTTGTCCCAAGTGATCCCCTGAGTCATGACTTCCTCATCCCAAAAGTCTTCAGCGGTCTTGATAAACCCGACGTGCCAGTCATACACATCATTAAAAATCTCAAAGCCAGGGACAATCCTCCCATCTACCCACTGTAGTTCATCTTCACCAGTATAAGCACATATTGAGGATGCGGGGACAAAGCTTTCTGAAATGTGGGGGATCCTGTCTGTCACCCTCTTCTTGCCGAAGCCACCTCTGTACCCCAGACCTTTCCGGTTCTTCTGCCCTCGAGTGGTGATCGCGGTCCGCAGCCCTTGGGAGCTTCTACCCAATCCAGCCCCGGGAAGATAGTGCATCTTCTTCATCATACTAACCACAGCCGAGCTATCCTCTGATCCGTGCTCTTCCTTTATCATAGACACATGGAAACCACTGAATGGCTGATTGGCAATTTCTAGCGCTGAGACCTGGTTTTCCCTGGCCGCCTTGATAGTCACCACCTCCCCTTCGTGCGGGAACTTTATCATCTGATGCAGTGTGGATGGCACTCCTCCTAGTTTATGAAACCAGGGTCTCCCTAGCAAAGCTGAGAAGTTAGCAGGAATGGGCAGAACTACAAATTCAACTTCCACTTCGATAGGTCCTGTCTTGACCAAAGTCTTGAAGGTTCCTGAGGCTTGTCTCCTCGAGTTATCGTAGGCCGTGATAGTCAGATCGGATCCGCTGAGCATATCCTCGCTTAAGCCAAAAGCTTGCAAAGCTATCAAAGGGCATACGTTGATAGAAGACCCATCGTCCACCATAACGCAAGCAGTGTACTTGCCACTAATCTGCGCTTTAATGTACAAAGGTCGGTTATGGTTGCGTCCTTCTGCCGGTAAGTCAGCGTCGAAAAAGATCAACCTCTCCTCGGATCCTCCCTTGATTAAACCCAAAAGCTCTGACGGGGAAATAGTGGTGGCGACTGTGGCCTCAACCAAAGCCTCTACTACCTTCTGCCTATGAGAGGGGGATTGCCTCAACAGATCCCAAATGGATATCTGAGCTGCGGTCTTCTTCAATTGCCTTATAATCTGTTCCTCCTCTGGCTCTTCTTCTGCTAATGGCTGTACCGGCTCAGGTAGCTTTGCAATCTCGGGGATCACCCTTCCACTTCTAGTGACAGCGCTTATCTCTCCCTCGTCTCCATCGGAGCCCCACAGATCAAGGTTCAAACCTCCATCATCCTCGGTTTCTCCACCGCTTTCACTGCTAGACCAGCAATCAAGGGTCGCCACAACTGCTTTCTCCTTCTCATTCTCGGAATTACCAACAGCAGACTCCTCATTCCCATACAGATCTTGTAGCACGTACCACTCTGGCAGGCTAGATTGGATCATAAACAGAGGTGGGGGTACGGCATTGTAACCAGGCTTCTTCTCAGCTTCTCTCTTCTCAGGGTCAGAGATCTGCTTGCTATCGATCAAGTCTTGAATAGAGTGCCGGAGCGCTTTGCATTTATCAGTGATATGGCCTGAGTGCTAGTGGAATGCACAGAATTCGTTGTCCTTATGTCCCGGTTTACCTTGTGTCAAAGCTGGCCTAGGAGTTAGAGGACGCAATTTTCCCTCCTTTATCAGCCTCTTCAAGACCCAGGATAATGGTCTCCCCAAGTTCGAAAACTTCCTCTGGGTGGCTACCTCAGTAGCAGACACTTCACCCATTCTTCTAGTGCTGTTACTGGGACCTGCCGGCCTACTGGCTCCTTAACCGGGGTTAGCCCTTTTGGCAAAATTATCATTGTTAGCTTTTTGGGTCAAAAACTCCCCTTCTGCTTCGATGGCTATATCTTTGAGAGACTCCCAGTCCTTTAACCCCTTCATCCTCAATCCCTCCTTCAAGTACGGGCTCGCGTTCTTAATGAAAAGACGGATCTGGTCCTGGGTATCAGGCTTTCGACGCATCTCCATTACTCGGTTCCGCCATCGGGTAAGGTACTCATGGAAGGATTCCCCGGCCTTCTGCTGGAGTAGCTCAAGATCTTTCAGAGTCACCTCCATTCTGGTATTACAGTCGTACTATTTCAAAAACTCCTCAGTGAGCAGATCCCAATCTTATTTAGTGCGGCGGTCAAGGCCGTGATACCAATCTATGGCATGAGAGGTCAGACTCAGACAAAAGTATTCTACTTTCTGCTTCTTGGACAATGTGGTCCCCTTCATGACCAGAGAATATTGCTTCACATGTGCGGTGGGATCATAAGTACCATCGAACTTCGGCACATCCGGCATTTTGAAGTTATAAGGGATCGGGTCCTCTCCGTCCAGCTCCCTATCCTCAGGATTCATCCCGTGAACTCTGCCTAGCATACGAGCCATAGCCTCGAACCTCTCTTCCATCTTTTTCAAAATAAAATCATCAGCCTGAGGCGCCTTCCCCTTCTCAGATGCCATGCTCAACCTATCATCCTCGATATCTCTATCATCATCAATTCTTAGCACTAGCCTTCTTCTCAGCTCTCCCGAAGCCACTGATCTTAACTCTATCGACGGCGGCCTAACGGGCTCCTCTCGCCTTTCAACCCTTTCTTCTTCAGGCTCATTCTGTCTCACTGGAGGAGGAGGAGGAGGATTCTGTGGAGCATTTGGCTGAGCGTTCTGCTGTGCCAAGGCGGCCAACATATTCATCATCCTGCCCTCGAATTCCTCGAAACGGCGGCCCACTTCTTCCGCAATCATGGCCCTGGTGGCATCTTCCCCCCTAGGTGAGTTTGCCATCTGAGATACTGTACCACTGATTTCTGATAAAATCTCCGGTAGACCCTCTCTATCTGACAGCTCAGGAGTAAGAACTCGGATCAGTCGCCCGGTTGGTGATCTAGTCCACCTGGGCAGATCTATGATGGCTGTAGGGACAAAAGTTAGAATGATGCATGAAATGTAGGTATAATGCATGATCGTGATATGCAACATTTACAGAGCACAAGCAAGCAAGTAGGTCCTTCCACCCTTATTTCTCCCACACATCTGGTCGTGCAGTCTCTTTCCTAGGTGGGATTAGCCCAAGGGTCAACGAGGGACCCAATGGACACGTATGGGGCACGGCGAAAAATCGGCAGCATAACACTCCTATGCTAATGTACAAGCGGATGGATAATGATCGTCACGTATTCGGACGGTCCATAAATTTCGACATGGCCCTACCGGGGCATGATAGCCTTTGGCTAGGTTGCCGAGCGAGATATTTTGATTCATCCAATACGTGAGGATCCATACAGCAAGCATGAGATTATGGTTCATTTCACCTGTGGAAAGTGACTACAGCCATTACATGAGCTTTGGACAAGGGAGATGTTTCTTTGAGGCTACCCAAGCATGATCCCTGCCGACGGGTCTAGCTCATCACGAGCGTAGCGACCGATCGGGTCACCATTTTAATATACCATTGTGGTACGTGGCTTGGGCTGGTGATTATCCTTAACACTTCCCCAAATTGAGTGAAAATGAGGAGGTGCTTCAGGAACGCACCGGGGCTAAAAGAGGGACCAAACTAGCGTATTCTAAGGCTCTAATGATATGTAAATGCAAATTTGGGAGAAAGCGAATTTATGAATTAAATTTTAATCATAAATGTTAAAAGAGGTATTTTCAAATCGAAATCTCGAACCATAAACGTCCCCAGTGGAGTCGACACTGTGACGCGCGCCGGACCCCGATGAGCGCCGCCCGTTCGACCGCCCGCACGTGGGCGACCGGGGCATTTGTGGGTCCGTGACATCTTGCAAATAATCGCAAGTGCGTCTATGTTGGGCAACAAGGAGGTATCATGGAGTCGCCACCCAATAGAACATTGGGAAAGTTACTCTCGCCTCGGAGAGCCTAAGACTTGCGCTTAGTATCCATGTTTGGCCATGAGGCCTAGGATTAGCGCTAAAGTCTCGTGACCCAAGAAGTATTTTGGAGGATAACCTCTAACCTCTTGAGCCCAAAGACCAGAGCTGGGTCCGGGATTTCTCATCTATTTCTACCTCAATTAGTTTATGATCAAATTTTAATGTCATTAGTTCGCTCTCTCTCCACACTATGCAGTTGATTAAAAGGCACATTTATTCACATTCGGAAAGCAGTAAATGAGCAGAATAAATATCAAAAGCGATAAATTACAATAATACAAGGAGCGGAATACAACTCCCTTTGTTAAATGTGCGATTCATACACAAATCGGGGCATTGTTTATTTTGAGGACTTTGGTCCTCTCATGCATCATTATTAAAAATGGGATATTTAATATGTGATGATCTTTATTGGATGAAAATAGGGCGTTGGACCCTTTTGCATTTTATACAAAACTCAATTTTATTTAAGTACAAATCGTTGATCTATTCTTACATTTAACGGGATAAAAAGAGCTTATTCATATACATAAAATAATCAATGAATGAAAAAAACGAGAGGAATAAATCAAGAGGTTTAAGAAAACTAAACCGGACGAAATCCACCACGCATGGTAGGCAGCCGCTCAAGCTCGGAATTATCCAAGAAGACCAATATACACTCACAGAAAGTTAAGAGATGTTAATATTCATAAAATTAACACATAAGAAATCGAAGGGACTGAATAGAGATGAAAAATGATCAAAAAAATGGAGGTAGAACCCACCGACGGCCTTTCCTGGTTGACCGACGGGCGTCGGTTTGGTAATTCGATATGCCCGTTTGTCACTCAAAAAGGGCGTCTGTAGGTAGGTGACCGATGGGCGTCGGTCATGAAGATGACCCGTCGGTCACCTCTGTCTCCGGAAAATAGAAAGGAAACAAGGGCCTTTCAAGATCAAAAAGCAAGTTTTATCCAAAAAAGGAGATGGGGGAGTCAAAATGAAGAAAAGTAATGACAAGTATTCAAAAATTTCACAGAATGAATAAATAAATGATAAATGATTAAATATGAGATGAAAATAGAGAGAGAATCCGGAATATTTACCCTCAGATAATCGCTTTGGGTAAGATTTTGGTGTCGTTTAGATCCCCGCGCGCTCCACGAGAAAAAGAAAATGAAAGATTAGGGAGAGAAAATGGGCTATTTCACCTCCAATCCTTCAGAAAATCGATTTAGGAGTCAAAATCTAAAGAAAACTAATTATTTTTTAGTTCCTTTGATTGATTTGATCCTTGATTAAGTAAAGTTCTTTGGAAAAAGGTGTTTTTGGAAGAGAGAGAAAACGTGCTTGAATTTTGGCAGAGTTTCCTCTTCTGAAAAATTTTCCAACCCTTTTCAAATGAAAATCCGGACCTTAAATAGCCAGACACGACCGACGGGCGTCGGTGCATGGGGGCGGGCGTCGGAAGAATCCTACTGACACAAGGACACTTCCGACGGCCCTGCCACATCCACCGACGGGCGTCGGAACGGTTGCGTGCTCCGGGAAACCAGGCGGCTCCTGACAGGGGCGGTGACTTTCAGACGGGCGTCGGAAAATACCCTGAGCCGTCGGTGACTCGAAGCGACGGGCTACCTCCACAGACGGGCTGGCCGTCTGTGGAGGACAAAAAAGCCCTTTTGACTTGAAAAACTTCCGTTTTCTCCCCCTCTGCCCAGGAAGTGTAGAAAAACCTCATTTCTCATGGAACGCGGGACTAAAACCTAAAACTTCAGCCTCCCGTACAGGCTTGAACATTGATTTCATCATAGGGTAACCTCTGATCCGGACCGCTCCAGGACACGGTGCTTACACCGTGCTAAGCGATAAACGCTTAGTGGGGAAACACACATATAGCAAAAGGACAACCATTCACAACGGTCGTCAAGGCAAATCACATGCGTACTTCATGTACATACGATAATCATAGCATAACAATAGCATAAACTCATGCCCACATACATAGAGCCATTCATCAGAAAGTTCATAATAATAATCATATCTTCATAACAGATTATACTTTTCACGACTGAATCTATAAAGATATAACATATATTTTTTTTTCCATATAACAATTCATACAAAGCACCTGCTGACCCGAGGGAGTGGATAATGAGTATACGGACAGTACTTTACGGGTACGAGCCAATACAGACAATACTTTACGGGTACGAGCCGAGAAAACTAATTTTGCATTTTAACTTTCACAAAACATTTCAAAGGGGATCTTAAACAAGATCCTTTCACATAAGGGTTCACGAGGAACCAATCGGGGACCTGATCGGGGTCCAAACAGAAACAGAAGCTGCAGCAAAGACTCTATTAGGCATACCTAACTATCCACTTACTAGACTCTAGCAGGTCATACATAAACCATTCAATCCATTTCAAAATTTTCATCATATATGTGCATAATCATATCATGGTTCCATATTCGTATTATTCATAAAATACCAAGCATAAATCTCATAACTGTTAAAAGAAATAGAAGTTCGAACCACACGCAATGAAAGAAAACTCATCTAACATACAAGGGACTGTCGCGCTCGCGACGCCTGTCGCGCTCGCGACAGAGACCAAAGTCTCTTCGCTGCATGTGCGCGACGAACTTTGCGACCGCGAGGAGGATGGAAGGGCCAGGCTCTGTCGCTCTCGTGACATATGTCGCGATCGCGACAGAGGACAAATGGTGCTGTCGCGGGCTCGGGACGAATCGCGTGCTCGCAATAGCACTTGCCCAGCAACGCGCTCTATCGCGATCGCGACAGTTGTCGCGCTCGCGACAGAGGGTGCACAACACTTCGGCTGTCACGGGCTCGCGACGGCGTCGCGTGCTCGCGACAACGAAGCTCCCAACACCGCTCTCTGTCGCGATCGCGACAGCATCGGGATTTCAAAAATCTGCAGAATTCTGCAGATTTTTCCTCCTCCAAAAACACCCCAATCTCACATACAATTCAATCAAGAGCCTCTTACCTCAAACCCAACCATCCATTAACATCAACAACCATAATACAACATTTATTAACAACAAACTTCATACAATCCGATGATTTAAACATTCAATTTCAAGAATCAATCAAAAACCCAATTATGCATCAAATCACCTCAATTCCAAAATCATCATAATCAACTCATAATCTTGTAAATTCCACATTCCAAAACAAAGACCCATAGCATATACGTCAAAATAAAGGACATCTAATAACCTAATTCCAAGAACCCATCAAAACACATACATGAACATATTCACATGCAAAAGCAAGAAATTTCCAAACCAAAAAATCCTTTGCTCCTATTGCTTAGTTCCACTTGGCCCAACCTTCTCCTTACCCTTCGATTCATGAGGAGGCTCAACTAAGCAACAAAACAACACAACACACAAACACAACATCCAACTTCAAACCCAAATCCATAAATAGGAAAAAGAGAATGAGATGGAGAACCAAAAGACGAAAAGGAGAATAATGCAGTAGATTTACCTCTAAAATGCTATGCAATGATCAATTTCCACCACTAGAGGGTTGAATCTAAGTTAGGGCACTTAAGAGAGTGCAAAGGAGGGAGACAAAGGAAAACGGGAATGGGTTTCCAAAAATCTAATTTTTCCCTTTTCATCTTTTTCTCTTTCCCACTTTACACATGTCAATCATCTAGTGGAGGAGATTACTCACTCACACCCTAAATAAGTGCATCACATACACACAATGAGACACCCTAATAATACATCCTACAAATGTGTGAGCAACACACACACAAGCACATCTCCCTAAGCGCACCCTACAAACATATGCATGTCCACATATTACAATAACCCACTAGTGCATATCCTACTATGGTGCACTCATCCACACACAAATCTGTCCCAACCAATTCACACCATAGCACCATGCATGCACCCACATGCTAGCAAAACTCTTAAAACATGCAAAATTACCAAAATGCCCTTATTACACAAAACTCATGCAAATGCACACATATACATATATGGCTCATTCAACTAGGGGGCAAACGGGGTGTGACAGTAGGGGCTGCAGCTTCCCTTCTTTTATCAGTCTTTTTAATACCCAGGATAAAGGACGGCCCAAATTTGAAAAGTGTCTTTGACCTTGTCCCACTCCGGTAGCTGAAACTTCGGCAGTCTTACCATTTCTGCTGTTACTACCCCCCAGCACCACTCGGTCTATTCCTTGATTGTTTTCCAAAGTTCCTCCAAGGAGAGCTATTCTGACTCGCCTTCTTTTCTAGGTAGGCCCCCTCAGCTTCTACAGCAATATCTTTCAATGATTCCCAATCTCTAAGCCCTTTGAAGCTAAGCAGATCCCTCAGGTAAGGACAGAAATTTCTGATAAATAGCCTAATCTGATCAGCTGTGTCAGGCTTCCGTTTCATTTCCATTACCCTATTCCTCCACCTTATGAGGTACTCATGGAACGATTCATTGGGCTTTTGCTGTAGAAGTTCGAGGTCCTTCAGGGTGACCTCCATTTTGGTGCTGCAGTCATACTGCTTCATAAATTCATCGGTCAGCAGGTCCCAGTCTTCTTTACACCTCCTATCCAGCCCATGGTACGAATCCACTGCAGGACCCGACAGGCTGAGGCAAAAACACTCCACCTTTTGCTTCTTGCTCAGTCCTGTGCCCTTCATCACTAAGGTGTACTACTTGACATGCGCAGAAGGATCTGAAGTATCGTTAAACTTTGGGAGCTCAGGCATTTTAAATCTTTGGGGTAACAATTCCTCATCTCCCAAATCTCTATCCTCGGGATTGACCCCTTTTCCAGTTAATAACATCCGAGTGATGGCTTCAATCTGCTATCTCATTGCTCTCAGAGTCTCATCCTCCACCTTGGGTGCTCTACCCCTCACAGTTTGGTGGGCTGCCACTTCCTCAATCTCATCTTCTTCCAAAAAATCCTCCTTGGGATTATGAACCCTTGCCCTTCTTGGCTCAACAGGTGCAGCTTCATTCTCATTAATGGGTTAACGAGCAGCCACTCCAGCAAAGGGAGCCTCCCCACCAGCAGGCAGTTCAACTTGCCCCCGAGGAGGGACTGCCGGCGCTCGTGGAGCAATGGGTGGTTGCAAAACAGGGGGTGCTTGTGCAACAGGGGGATGGGCAATTCTTTCAGCCATGACACCCATCATGACTAGCATTCGCCGTTCGAATTCATCCAGCCTCTGGGCAAGGTCTTGAATGGTTAAGTTTCCAGTTTCGTCCGCCATGGAGGATGAGGTACTAGATATCGAGAGTGGCTCAGGATCCCAATCAAGCACTAATTCGAGCAATCCAAAGGGCGAGTCTGTCCTTACTAATCGACCGTCGGGACCTCTAAACCACTTGGAAGAATCTATGATGGCTGAAAATTTAAATTATTAGAATGATGCGTGTATGACAATGTACGATGCATGATCGTGAATTGTGCAGATGGTCCTTGGTGAGTGAAAGATTAATAAATTACAATGATATGATGCAATGCATGAAAACATTATATACATGATGGTATATGCACTTGAAAAATAATATGTAGGCAAAAGGATATACACACAAAATGAAATGCATTTTTTTTATTTACTTATTCATTATATTTTTTAACATGAATGACATGTGATGTATGTGTATATTGTGCAGCATTCACAGCCACATGCAAGCAGATAGATCCTTCCAACCTTATTTCTCCCATGCACGAGATCGTGCTGTCTCTTTCCTAGGTGGGCTTTATCCAAGGGTTAACAGGTAACCCAATGGACGCGTATAGTGCACGGTGAAAAACTGACAGCATAACAACTCTTACTTTAAAGCACATGCGTATGGATGTTTGGCCATTATATATTTAAACAATTCAATTAAATCAAAATGGGCCCATCGGGGTATGAAAGCCTTTGATGAAAACCATCTGATTCAATTGATTTTGTTCAATATATGACAGCCCAAATAGCAAGCACGATATTATGGTACATGTCACCTAGTGGAAGTTTCTATTGCCATTACATGGGCTTTGGTCAAAAGGTGGTGTTACTTTAGGGCTACCCAAGCATGATCCCTGCCGATGGGTCTAGCTCATCACGAGCATAACGATCGATCGGTTCACCATTTTATATACCACGATGGTACGAGACTTGGGCTGGTGATTATCCCTAACACTTCCCCACATTGAGTGAACGTAGGGTTGTGCTTCAGGAATGCACCGAGGTTGATAAGGGACCAAGCTAGCATAGATCTAAGGCTCTAATGAAATGTAATGCAATTTTGAGAGAAGAGCGAAATTTATAATCTTTGAACAATTCCAGCCACCTTCTCTATCTCAAGCTCAACTCTTTCTAAGTGAGCATATACTTGAGACTCTTATGATTAGTAAAGATCTTACACTTTTCACTATACAAATAGTGGCGCCAAATTTTCAGAGCAAACACTACTGCCGCCAACTCCAAGTCATGAGTCAGTTAGTTCTGATCATGTGGCTTCAACTGGCTTGATGCATAGGCTATCACTTTCCCATCCTGCATTAGTACACAACCCAATCCAACACCAGAAGCATCGCTATGCATAGCCTACTCCTTACCTGAAATAGTTTGAGTTAGGATGGGTCCTTCAACTAACATTTTCTTCAACTGTTCAAAACTTGCTTGGCACTTGTCTGACCACACAAACTTAACTCCCTTATGAAGTACTTTAGTAAGCAGAGCAGCAATCACTGAAAATCCCTTCACAAAATGCCTGTAATACCATTCTCAGCCCAAGAAACTTCGAACCTCAGTCACATTTTTAGGCGGTTTCCAATTCACTACTGCTTTTATCTTAGATGGATCAACCTTAATTCAGAAGAGACAACATAACCCAGAAGAGATAGTTCTTTCAGCCATAATTCACACTTACCAAGTTTAGCATACAACTAATGCTCTCTCAACGTCTAAAGCACAGCTCTAAAATGCTGCTCGTGCTCCTTCTCATTCTTTGAATATACCAATATATCATTCGATGAAAACTACTACAAACTGATCCAAATATGGCTTGAACACTCTATTCATCAAATCCATGAATGCTGCAGGCACATTAGTCAACCCGAATGGCATCACTAGGAATTCATAATGGCCATATTGAGTCCTAAATGTAGTCTTAGGTATATCCTCCTTTTTCACTTGCAACTGATAATAACTAGACCGCAAATTGATCTTAGAAAACAGACCAGCTCTGTTCAATTGGTCAAACAGATCCTACATCTTTGGCAAAGGATATCTATTCTTCACTGTCACTTTTTTGAGCTGCCTATAGTCAATACACATTCTCATAGTCCCATCTTTCTTCTTTACAAACAGCATTGGTGCTCCCTAAGGAGACACACTTGGTCTTACAAAACCCCTATCTAACAACTCTTATAACTGAGTCTTCAATTCTTTCAACTCAGTAGGAGCCACTAGATAGGGTGTCTTAGACATAGGTGCTGTACCAGGCAAAATGTCGATTGATAACTCCACTTCCCTTATAGGTGGTACACCCGCTAACTCTTCTAGGAACACATCAAGAAAATCCCTCAGTGCTTGTATATTCTGAATTCTATCTTGCTCTCTTTTTCAATCCAACAACAAGGCTAAGAAAGCCTCACATCCTTTTCTCAAACTTCGATAGGCTTGTATAGCAGAAATCACATCTACTAGCGGATTAGAGCATACACCCCTCACAATCACTTTAGAATTTTCTGCACTAGTAAGTGTGACATGCGCGCCGGATGCCCCGCCGCCGCCCGTACGACCGCCCGCTCTAGGGCGATCGGGGCATTTGAGGGTCCGCTGACAGCTTGCAACGAATTGCAAGTGCGTCTATTTTGGGCAACAAGGAGGTTTCATGGAGTCGCCACCCAATAGAACATTGGGAAAGTTTCTCTCGCCTCGGAAAGCCTAAGACTGCCCTTATTATCCATTTTGGGCCAACCAAAGGGGTCTTGGAGGGTAAACCTCTCGCCTTAAGGAGCCTTGGATTAATGTCTAAGTCTCGTGACACAAGAGGTGTTTTGGAGGTCTAGTTCCAATGAGTGATCGGACGGACCTCTCACCTCATTGAGCCCAAAGACCAGAGATGGGTTCGGAACTTCTCATTTATTCGTACCTTGATTGATTTTACAATTCGATTTTGAGTCTATTAGTTCGCTCTCTCTCCACACGATGTAATTTAAATTAAAGGTGCAATCATCCATTTAAGAGTATAAAATAAAATAGCATTAAAGCATGAAATAAATTTACAATAATAATAAGGGCAGAATACAACCCTCGTTCGTAAATGTGCGATACATGCATAAAATGGGTTATTCATTAACAAGGAGGACATTGGTCCTCGCATGCATTCATTATGGAAAATAATTTTTATGTGATGGTTTTATTGGGCAAAAATAGGACATTAGTCCAGTTTTATTTAGCAAACATTTTATTTAATAGAAAACATTTGTGTGGTGGTTCTTTTTAGAGCGGTCAAAAATCGTTTTATTATTACAGACCACAAATAAATAAAATAATATAAGATAATAATTACATGCTTCTAAATAAATAAATAAATTCTAAAACTACTTGTCTCGACTGTGCTCCTCGAACGAGTCACATTGCCACTCTCGTGGTTACGGTCATGACAGAACAATAATAGCAATTAGCAATGAATTAATAAATAATTGAATGCGTAAGCAAATAATTGAATAAAATAAATTGAAGAAGATATTTAAAACGATAGATGAATAATTAGTTAAATAGATGAAATAATGGAATAAATTAATAGTTAATTAATGGATGCGCAATATAAATGATAATTATAATAATGAAATAATAAAACAAATCACATTAGCCAAATAATAATATATATTAACAATAATAATAATCATAAAATGTATTAAGCATAAAAAAGATAATATTAAGGATAATAATACTAATAATAAATAAGCAATAAATAAATACAATAATAATAATAACAATTAATTAATAATAAACATAAAATACATAAATATATAATGATAATAATAATAATAATAATAATAATAATAATAATAATAATAATAATAATAAAATGATATAATGATATAATAATAAATATATAGTAATAAATATACAATAATAAATATATATATAATAAATATATAATAAATATAATAAAATAATATAAAATAGAATATTAATAAATAAACAAATAACAAAAAAATAATATCAATAACCAATAAAACAATAATAGACAAATCCAATAATAGTAATAATAATAATAAAAAAAAGAAAAATAAATAATAATAATAATAATAATAATAATAATAATAATTCAGAAATTAAATAAATATATAATAATAATAATAATAATAATAATAATAAAAATAATAATAATAATATTAAAATAGGGAGGAGAGAGGGAGACTCACCGGAGTGTCGCCGGGGCTTCGCCAGAGCGGCGGTTGACGACACTTCCCTCGCCGCCTCGTAGATCGCGTCGTCGGGAGTCTAGCGCCGGTGGCCACGCGCTGAACGGAGCTGCTAGCTCGCAGGAAAACGGCTCCGAAGCTCATGCCAACCTCCTCGCCGATCTCCTCCACGCCGGCGCTGATGGCCGATCGAAGACCGCCTTTCGGTGCGCCGGGGTCTGCTCTCCACCGTGGCGGGGCGCGTGCGGCGATCGGTGGCCGGAGCTGGCCGGCGAAGGCGACGCCTCCTTCCCTTCTCTTTCTTCTCTCTTCTTCTTTCCAGCGTCTCTGTTCCCGTTGGCCTAGGTCTCCCTCTCTCTTCTTTCTTTCTTCTTCTTTCTTTCTTTCCCTTTCTTTTTCCTTTTCTTTTTGGTTTTCTTGGGTTCCCTGTGCTTAGCTCTCTCTCTTTTTTCTTTTCTTTTTCTTCTTCTTTTTTTGGTCTTTTTTTTCTTGATCTGTCGAGCCCCTCCAATTTTCCTCATCTTATTCTTTTTATACCCCACAAATTAGGGCTAAGGGTCACAATGGTAATTTCCTCCATAATTCCCTCCTTTTCTTCTTTTTAATTAATCTAACTTAATCAAATAACACACATTAATTAATTAATTTAAACACTACATATTAATTAAACATTACACTAATTACTCATTACATATATTACATCTTAATATAATTATCATAAATATTATCTATTTAATTAAACACTATACATACTAATTAATATTAATTAAATAAACTTTAATTTTTCATGCATTATAATTACACAATAATATTAGCCATTTAACTAACCAATAAATTAACTAATTAATTAACAAACAACATTAACTAATTAATTTTTAATTTCACACACAGATATTTATATTTTTTATTTTTTTTTCGGAGGGAATAATCAAGGATCAAAAAATCACTATTTTCATTTTATGCCGGACTCGGGACTCGGTGTCTACACTAAGCACAACTGTTTTCTTCCTATAGTTTACTACAGCTCGGTGCTTACTCAACCAATCCATACCCAGAATTAAATCAAATTCATCAAATTTAACACTCTTATACCTTATGTTCAATTAATTAACTAGACAATTCTATGATGGTTAGCCTAATTAAATAATCAGATTATTGAACAATCTATTAAGTAAAAATCGGTACATTTTATTTAAAAAAATAACCCAATTATAACAATACTTAAGTTATCTCAGTCTATTGATAATATCAAATTAATCTATAAATTTACTAACCACAATTTTAACTTATTGTCAAATTTTGCCGATTGATCCAAAACTATTCTAAGTTACTATTTATTTGGTCAATATTTTGGGGTAATTTCTTCGGTGGTCACTCAACTTTGTGATTGTAACAATTTGGTCACTAAACTTCAATTTTCAACGAAAAAATAACTCACCTATTATTTTAGGGTTAATTATTTCGGTGGTCACTGAACTTTAAGGGTTGTAACGATTTGGTCACTAAACTTCAATTTGTAACAATAAAATAATACATTTATTATTTTGTAACGAAAAAATCAAAATGATCGGAAATTCGATTTCGGCGGCAAACGGGAGCTGCTTGAAGACAGTGAAAATTAATTTTTTTTAACCATAAAGCCACGCCGGATCCATGTGTTCGCTAGTAACTAGCGTGTGATCTGCAATTGTATTCGCCATCGGATTTCTATACAATAGTAAGTAGATCATCGTTCTCTTCATTCCTGATCTAATCAATGTGTTTACATTGTTGAAAATAATAATAAATTGTGGTATTTGGCCTCGCTGAGCAGATAGGGATTGCTGGGTCCTTGCTGATGCAGGTATAAAGAAGACGAAGACACTGGACGACCATAAAACTTATTTGGCCTTACTAAGCAGATAGTATGTGAGAGAGAGAGGCAAGAGAGGTTGAGAGAAATCAGGAGCAATAAAAAACTTGTTTTTCTTTTTTTTTACCATAATGCCACGTCAGATCCGACATGGCAAAATTTCTAACGTGACATTGGGTTTTGCCGTGCAAATCACGTGCCCGTTGCTGGCGAAAACAATTTTCGCTCATTGTGATTTTTTCGTTACAAAACAATAGTTTTTTCATTACAAATTGAAGTTTAGTGAATATATCGTTACAAGGCACAAAGTTGAGTGACCACCATAGAAACTAACCCCAATTTTTACATTAACACGCAACTTCACATTTCACATTACCATTTAGCCAGTTATGTTAACCTAATTTTTACAGGTTATAAAGCACGCCATTATCACACTCATAGACATACTAGATAGATAAACATGAGTACAGAACATTACTAAACCAATACCAGTCCAACAAACCATCACATACAAGTACCCAAAACTATCCTAATATAAGTTCATATACATGCCCAAAATACTTAATCATACATTAATTCTCCCAACTTAAATTCTTCGATGTAGCTCCCAAAATTGTGAGGTATGCTTATGCTCCACGCCCTAAGGAGTACCTACATGTAGTCAAATAAAACTACGTGCTGATCATTAAATATACCTAGTGGTGGTTGCAATTCCAAGTATTTCCACTAATTAAGTTCACATGCATAAACAATATTCATGAATATAATAAAATAATCACAATAAAATATTATTTAATTCATTTATCAATTATGCATGCAATAACATAATAAATTACCATTAAATAACATACTTAAGGGCATTTACACATTTAATACACATAAAAGGCCATAATTACCATTTTATCCCTAAATATGGCAAAGTTACAATTAGGTCCTCAAACTTTACCAAAATTACGAAAATGCCTCTGGTTCACTTTATTTCACCATTTTACCATTATTTAACATTCAAATTACGATTTTGCCCTCCAATTACTGATTTTATGCCAAATTATATTTTAGTCCCTATAAAGTGACAAATGTTCATATTTAATCATTTAATTGCATTTTAACCCTTATTAATCCATTTATGGTCAAAATTACCATTTTGACCTCAAGCATTTTACTTAATTCCAGTTATATCCCTTTTTCACACAAATATTATTTTAGTCACAATTTAACCATTTTAAGCTCATTTTTACTATTTTACCCCCTGTATAAAACTGGCAGAAATCTATGAATAGGATAAATGAGACGTGAACCCCAAAGGCTCACAAACATTCTAGAGGGATCCCGAAGGACCACCCCTATCTTTAAATACATTCCAAAACATTTCATTTAAACTTTAAAACATTTCAATATGATGAGGTGGGACCGTTATTGGCCTAGAAGTAATAAGTGAGACATTATGCTCACACCTACGATCTTATATCCCTTTGGCTAGCCAACATATCCTGAACTAGATTTGACTACCAGATTACTACATAGGGCATTATTATTCCATTTTCCACATTTTTAAGTCACCATACATATATTACATGGAATTTTATCATTTTATTCCATTCTTTTCCAAATAATTCAATCATTATACATTCAATTCTCATTCATATGCCATTTCAAACCATAAAACTCATTAATTCATCATGATACACATGGTTATACACATGCATACCATTCGGCCATGATGTCAACTTTTCTCTTTTAATTCTTTTCATCACTTTTAACCTATAATTAGGTAATTTACATGTTAAATAACATAGTCATGCCATTATTTCACATCAAAATACATCAAAATCATGCCTTTTCATGCATAATCTATTCGGCCAACAAGTTCATCATGCATCACATGATTTTTTTCTCCCTCTAACACATACCACTAGTTAAATCACATGCCAAATATCATGTATGCATAATAAACATGCCACACACATCATCATAAAATATAGAAATCACATGGAATAGCATTCGGCCAACATGGTGAGTCATCATACAATTTTTTTTTCTCATTTAAACCATTCATTTCATCATTATTAACATCCCTAAGTATGAATAACAAGCTATATTCAATTAAACATACCTTTTTCACATACTTAGTTCACAAATATAACCTAAAACACAATTTAAACCATGGAAATAGGTGGAGTTTGGAATCACAAACCTTATATCCTTGCAAAAAACCTCTCAATGCCCCATTTCTTTTCCTTTAGCTTGATTGGAAACTTCTTCACCTTGATGGCCTAACCATGACCGAATATAAAGATGAAGATTCCATCAATATCAAGCTTATTTTTAACAAATAAACTTCATAAACATGTTATACACATCCTAAAGTACCTTTAAGAACACTTGAACCAAATTAAAAGCACTTAAATCACTTACTTCAAAATCACACCTTAACTTAAAAGTCTTGGTTTTTCCTACTTTCAAACCTTCAAATAGACTTTTAAGACAACCAATGGATTTTAGAGGAGTTGAAATATGTTACGGAGGCTTGATTTTAGGGATATTGAGAAAGATTGGAAGAAAAATAGAGAAGAATGAAGAATGTTCAATTCGGCCAAGAGGTAGAGAGGTGAGGAGGCAACCCAAATGGAGAACCCTAGAAATTTCTAGCCAAAGTTATGTATTTATATGAGGTAAACTGAATCGGACCGAGTCCAACCGAAGTGGTCGAACCGATTTGGGTCAATTTTCGATTTTCAGGTCATTTTTCACTATTTCAGGGTAACTAAAGGTTCCTCAACTCATTTTCACTCCCAATCAATTCCATTATTCTTAAAATACCAAATATAGCCTTCATACAAAATTTCAGCTCAATCGAAGTCCATTTGGGGCCCGGTTCACCTAAACTGGTCCGATTCAATTTTGTTTGGTTCTTCCTTAAAATACAATTCTCATGTTGTCAAAAAATTCTAAAAATTATTCTAAGCCTTTACACTTCCCACAATAAAACTTTTTATCCATATTCATCATTTCTAAAAATTCTGTCAAACTTCGGTTCAACCGAATGGAACTAGAGGCCAACTTCAGACTAATTTTTGGGGACCTATTTAACCTCAAATTTGCACAAAATTTCATCACTAGACTCCTGACAGTTCACAGATCAATTCTATCAAATAAAATTTTTTTTTAGAATACAGCTGTAATTATCAGCTATACTGCTTCTTAATAAGTCACCCATCCTAAAACTGCTATGTCTCAAGCACGTTTAACCTTTAAATTCTACTGAACTTAAGATACCATAAACATCATATCATGCCACAAACTAGATAACAAACTCTATAGAAAATACTGAATACTTCTAGGCTAACATACAGGTCATTACAACTCTCCCCTACCAATTAAAATTTCATTCTCGAAATTTACCATTATTGAATAGCTGTGGATACTGTTGTCTCATAGTCTCCTCGAGTTCCCATGTTACTTCTTCAACATTGTGGTGGTTCCAAAGAATCTTCATCTGTGGGATCCGATTACTTCTGAGCTGCTTCACTTCTTTAGCCAGAATCTTCATTGGGAACTCTTCATAAGTCATGTCTGGCTGAACTTGAATCTTTTCAGGCTTAATGACATGGTTGAGGTCTGATCAATATCTTTAAAGCATGGAAATATGGAAGTGTGACGCGCGCCGAACCCCGGGTCGCCCCGAATGCCTGCTTTTAGGGCGATCGGGATGAGGTTCATAAAACTTGTAAGAAATTACAAGTGCGTCCATTTTGGGCAACAAGGAGGTTTCTTAGAATCGCCACCCAATAGAACGTTGGGAAAGGTCGTCTAGCCTCAGTGAGCCTAAGACAGTGCTGCTATGTCCATGTTGGGCAAGCTAGAGGGGTCTTGGAGGCCCCATCCTAATAGAACACTAGGATAGCCCTCTCGCCTCATGGAGCCTAGGACTATGCAAGTTAAAGCCTTTTTACGGGACACAAGAGGTGTCTTGGAAGTCTCATTCCAATGGAATATTGAAATGGTCCTCTCGCCTCGTTGAGCCCAAAGACCAGAGATGGTTCGGGACTTCCCATTTATTCATACCTTGGTTAATTTATAATTGAGTTTTAAATTTAGCATTTCATCCCATTTTTTCATTCGATTTTAATGCAATTTAATTAAAATGCATGTCAATCACATAAAGAAAGCGATAGATGAAGTAAATAAAAGCACATGAAAATAAATTACAACAAAACTAGGGGCGGAATACAACCCCCATTTGTAAATAAAATACAAATCATACATAAATCGGGCTATTTATTAAAGATGAGGACATTGGTCCTCTCATGCATGATTAAAGAAAATAATTTTAAAGTGACAATTTATTTTGGATGAAAAAGCTAAGACATGGTCCCATTTTTATTAGAAAAATTCAAGTTAATTAATATAAATATTTTTGTGATTTTTTAATTAACGTGCATAAAAAATAATTTATTACAAATTACATATTAGAAATAAAATAATGAAAGCAAAGTAATAAAAATAATAAAAAATTAACAAATCAACTCCCAAATGGATCTTCAAGTCGTCATGGGCTCCCACTTGGTATGGAAAATACTCACACATAAAAATAAGTATTGAAAATAAAAAAAAAAACAAATAAAACCTTGTTAGTAAGAAAAATGAATTAAAAATATATTATAAAAGTAGAGCAAATAAAAATGGATCATGCGTGACAAATCAATTAAAATTACATAATAAAATATGCAACTTAACTAATTAACAACTTAGCATGCATAAAAAAATAACATAATAATAATAAAATTCAATATGCATAAAAAATATAAGAAAATAAACATAAAATTCAGCATTAATAAAAACACAAAATAATAGCATTAATATCCAACATGCATAAAAACCAAAAGCAATAATAAAAATCAGCATGCATAAGAAATATAAATAATAATATTAATAATAATAATGATACTAGTATCAAATGATAGCAATAATCAAGGATAATAAAAATTATAATAATAAAACTGGCAATTGCAACTATAATAATAACAATAATAAACATAATGAAACCAAAGAATATTAAACAACCCAAATTAAGCATGCAAGAATAAAATAATATATGGCAAACTAATAAAACAAGTTAAAACATGGCAAATAATACCAACAACAACAACAACAACAACAACAATAATAATAATAATAATAATAATAATAATAATAATAATAATAATAATAATAATAACAAAAAAAACTAATAATCAAGTGAAGACAACAGACATAGAAAAATAATAACATGCATAATGACAAGAACAATTAAATAAGAACATAAAAATAAGAAGAAACTAATAGAACTAAAAGAATTTACATGATAAAAAGTCAAGAAGAATTTACAAAACCAAAAAAAATCAAAGAGAATTTACATGTTAACCAATTAATTGGAAATAAAAATAAAATTAAAAATTAAATTAAGAAATTGAGCCAAGAATAATTATCCTCAAAATTTATCTTGAAGAAATGAAGGTACATGATCCAATTCCTTGTCTTGACTGTAAGAATATATTAGAAAAATAAAATATTGAAAATGAATTTTTACTCAAAAACAAATAATTGATTTATTTGTCTCAAAATAAAAATTGTTTGATGAGAAAAAGAAAAATTCTCAAGAACAAAAATTGTAATTTTTTGTCTCAAGAATTCACTTGGAAAACTTCTTTAGAAAAGTTAAGAGAATTTGTTTGAGAGAAGAAAGAAGAAGAAAAAAAAATTTCTAAAGAAAATTCCCCCTCAAATTTTTTCCAAAATTCCCCTTTTATTTTTCCCCCAAAAAACCAGATTTTAATTGAAGAATTAAATTAATTTCATTCCATTAAATACAAAAAACAACAAAATTTGAAGAGTTTGAAATTTAGAGAGTTTTTGCATTTAATTCTACTAAAAAATTGAAAAAAAAATGAATTTTTGGGCAAAAACGTCAAATCGGCAACAATGGGCGACCAGGGGGCAAGCTGGGCGAGTGACGGGCGTCGCTGTGCCCAGCTCGTGCGCAGAACACGCGCTTGACGCCCTGGGCATTGCTCGCGCAGCAGCGCGTGCTGGCTCATGCCCTGGGGCACTGCGGCGTGCGCCCAGCGCTGCCGCAGCCTGACATTGGCGTGAATTTTTTTTTTAACACAAAAATTTAAAAACTAACTTTTTTATCCCAAATTAATTTTTTAAAACATTTTTAAATTACATTTTTATTTATTCCTAACAAATCAAAATGGCAAGGAAATTATCACTTCCAACTTTCATCCTTTTTGCCTATAAATCGGCACACTTAATTTCATCATTGGGTAATCCTGATCAAGGCTACTCGGGACCCGGTGTCTACAGTTGCCCCCAATTTTGGGGAGGCTAGTGTGTGGGTGTCTTGGTGAGCCAAAATTCAGGAAAGGGAAAGAAGCGCGTACCTGAGGCTGCCTCCTTCCAGCTGCTCTCTCGGGAACAGTGCTGTGATTTGAACTGTGAGTTGCACTGAATCGTTGACAAGACTACAAAGTGCCAGGAACCATCCTAAGATGGTGATGCGCCGAGTCTGCTATAGACTTACAAAACGCAAGAAATATCCTCTTCAGAGGACTGCACCGAGTCTGCTACAGACTACTAAAAGTGCAGGTGCCATCCGCAGACTACAAAATGCAGGAGATGTCCTCCTCAGAGGACTGCACCGAGTCTGCTACAGACTACTAAAAGTGTAGGTGTGTCATCCGCAGATGACGATGCGCCGAGTCGCTGACAAGACTACTAAAAGTGCAGAGGTGTCATCTGGAGATGACAATGCGCTGAGTCGCTGGCAAGACTACAAAAAGCGAAAGAAGAGGACTGCACTGAGTCGCTGACAAGACTACTAAAAGTTCAGAGATGTCATCCGCAGATGATAATGCACCGAGTCGCTGACAAGACTACAAAACACAATAAGATGACTGCACCGAGTCTGCTACAGACTACTAAAAGTGCAGAGGTTGCTCTCTTGAACTGCACTGAGTCTGCTACAGACTACTAAAAGTGCAAAGGATGTCCGCCTCAGAGGACCGCACCAAGTCTGTTACAGACTACTAAAAGTGCAGGGGTGTCATCCGCAGATGACGAAGCGCCGAGTCGCTGACAAGACTACAAAAAGTACAAGAAGAGGACTGCACCGAGTCTCTGACAAGACTACTAAAAGTGCAGGGGTGTCATCCGCAGATGACGATGCGCCGAGTCGCTGACAAGACTATAAAAAGCGCAAGAGGATATCCCCTTCAGAGGACTGCACCAAGTCTACTACAGACTACTAAAAGTGCAGGCGATGTCCTCCTCAGAGGAATGCACCGAGTCTGCTACAAATTACTAAAAGTGCGAAAACCGATGATCTTCATTTAGATATTTCCCGCAAAGTCATGCACATAAATATATACAAAAATTTAAGTGTATATGATATGAGATTTAAATGTTTGTAAAAAGAGATTGACCCAATCCTAGGTAGTTAAGGGTCTGCTGAGGATATAGCTTGGTTGCTGCATCGCGCCTCCAAGGATCTGAAAGGGTGATATCTTGGCTTTAGCGACTCTGACCCGTAAACTCTTCAGAGAGAACCGTCAGGTGTGCATCTTTATCCCCCGGTCAATGAGCAAATGCCCGGAATTCTGACTCATGTCCTGAATTATGCCCTATCTGGCTAAAGGGAAGATCATCCGATGTAATGTCGCCTTATTGCTCCAGGCATTGGAAGTCATTGTTTTAAAGGTAGTGCGTCCCTTGTGGATTTTTACACTAGCTTTTCTTTTGTGGAAAATGCGTCCTTTTTGGGATTTTCACATAACCCTTTTCCTAATTTTTGTCTGGAATGGACCCAACCCAATCCAGCGGCTTTTATTTATTTCTTTTTTTTTGTAGGGCAAACTGCCTGTCTCCAGGTTTTCACCCTGCCCTTTGACCTAACTTTTGCTTAGAGAGCCAGTTACGGTTTTCATCTCTAATGGTCTTTCTTTTTTTTTCTTTTTTTTTTTGAAAGAACTACAAGAGAAGGCTATTATCATAACCACCGCTAAGAGTGAATAGCACATACCTGCTTAGGCATCTTCCGACAGAATGATTAGACAATAGTCATTAGATGAATAAGTGATATATTTCTTTTTAAGGTAGAACTAAAAGAACAATGAAAATGTAAACTGTATTCTTTTATTCATTGCAAAATTGAGTGCATTTCTATATAACTTCATCATACATGATCCTTATTTAATAAGAATTCAAAAGCACAAGACTACACCTAATCTCGGAATAGATCTTGTAAGTAACAAACTCCTATTATCAATCGGCCCTCTCGGATTTTCTCGATTGAACATTTTCTCTTGGCCCTTAATTTTTGCCCAGGATGCCTTTTTTCGGTTTTCACCCTGACAGGGCGCCCAATTTTGGCAAGGCCGCCTTTTTTTGGTTTTCAACCCGCGGGGCATTTATTCTCTTCTTTTTATTTTCTGGTCTTTAGCCATGGAACCTTTTTAGCTTATCAACATTGACCGGGTCTTTAAACTCATTCCCATCGCTATCTGCCAAGATTGTTGCTCTTTTTGTTAGCAACTTTTTCAAAATGAACGAGCCTTCCCAAGCCGGCCTGAATTTTCCTCGTATGTCTGGTGCTCTCGGCCTCATCATCTTAAAGACAAAATCCCCTTCTTTCAATGGATGCTTTTGTACCTTCTTGTCAAAGGACCGAGCTAGTCTCTTCTTATAAACCTGATTGTGATAATTAGCTCTCAACCTATCTTCATCCAACAGATTCAACTACAACAATCGCTGTTGTGCCCATTCTGTCTCTGGAATCTTGGCTTCCATGACTACCCTTAAAGATTTCAGCTCGATTTTAACTGGCAGAACTACTTCGGTTCCATATACCAGGGAGAACGATGTTGTTCCCGTCGAGGTTCTGACTGTGGTTCTATAACCCCAGAGTGTAAAAGGCACATTTTTTGGCCAATCTTTATAGCTCAGAACCATCTTGGCCAGTATTCTTTTCACATTCTTGTTCGCTGCTTCAACCGCACCATTAGCTTGGGGACGGTAAGGAGAAGACTTGTGATGCTAGATTCCATACTTATGAAGCATCTGTTTAGTTTCTGCTAAGAATTGCACCCTATTATCAGACACAATGTGATGTGGGAGGCCATATCTGCATATCAAATTCCACTTGATGAACTTAGCCATATACCTAGCATCAATCTTCTTGAAATATTAAGCTTCGACACACTTGGTGAAATAATCAATGGCAACTACGATGAACATGTGCCCATTAGAAGCTGTAGGACATATCTCGCCTATGATATCTATCCCCCAAGCTGCAAATGGCCATGGAGATGTCAAATTATGTAACTCTGAAACTGGCAAATGCCTCAAATTCACGTATTGCTGGCATAACTGGCATTGCTTCACATATTTTGAACAATCCATATACATTATGAGCCAATAGAATCCTTAGCGCATGATCTTCTTCGCTAAGGCTAAGCCATTCACGTGAGCTCTGCAGACTCCGGCATGAACCTCTTTCATAACCTTTTCATCTTCTTTCTCCGCCAAACATCTTAACTGGATACCCTCGGCTTGCCTTTTATACAAAGTGCCATTTACACTGATGGACTAAGTGGATAACTTTCTAATCATTCTTTGGTCTTTCTCAGTGGCTTCTTCTGGAAAAACTGACCGTTCCAAGTAATTCTGAATGTCGTAGTACCAAGGGTTTCCATCGGCAACCTCAATATCCATCACCTGCTCATCTTCAAAACAAGGCTTTTCCGAGCTAGAGATTAGCATGGGTCTCATAGCAACCCCCGTTGGATTATCCCATATGGACACTAACGTCGCGAGAGCATCAGCCAATTGATTTTCATCCCTGCAGACGAAGTGAAAAGTGCAAGTCTCAAACTGGCTATTCAATATTCTCAAGTACTTCACATAAGGCAACAGCCTCTCTTCCTTAACTGACCACTCCCCTTTGATCTGATGGATTACTAAGGACGAATCTCCAAAGACTTCTGCGGTCATTGCCCCGAGAGCAAGCAATGCTTCCAATCCAAAGATGCAAGCTTCATATTCTACTTCATTATTGGTTGCCTTGTACCTCAACTTCTTGGCTAATGGCAGCTTTTCACCATTCGGGGTTGTAAGAAAGATCCTTGCTCCTGCCCCTTTACTGTTAACTGCCCCATCAAAGAACAATTGCCACCCCTGTACTGCTATGGCCATGACATCTTCATCTGGGAAATTGTATTCGAATTGGTCTCCCTCAATAGGGTGTTCAGCCAAGAACTCAGCTATAACTCTTCCCTTAATGGTTTTCCTGGTGATATATTCGATATCAAACTCCTACAATAGTAGTAACCACCTTCCCATCTTTCCTAGCAGAGATGGTGCTTCTTGAAGGTACCTAAGTGGGTTATTCTTGGCAACCGCTTGTACACTAAAGGAGTGAAAGTAGTGTCGTAACTTTTTGGAGGCACAAATCACTGCCAAGCAAATCTTTTCTACTTCAACATATTTGGCTTCATATGTCAGGAATTTCTTGCTAAGGTAGTAAACAGCAAACTCCACTCCAAATTCATTCTCCTGGGCTATCATAGCACCCACTGAATTATCTTCTACTGCCAGATACAAGATTAATGGTTTGGCACGATGTGGTGGTCTTAAAATTGGTGGATTCAAGAGATAATCCTTAATGGTATCAAAGGCTAATTGACAATCATTATTCCACACCACAGGCTGATTCTTCCTAAGAAGCTTGAAGATGGGCTCACATACTGAAGCCAACTTGGCAATAAACCGACTGATGTACTGAAGCTTCCCAAGGAAACTTCTAACCTCCTTCTCTTTCTAAGGCACTGGCATCTCTCTGATGGCCCTGACCTTATCAGGATCCACTTCGATTCCTCTCTGGCTTACCACATGGCCTAATAGCTTACCCGAGGTAACTCCAAAAATGCACTTCTTGGGATTGAGGCGCAGATCATACTTATTGATCCTTTGAAAGAACTTTTCCAAAGCCTCGAAGTGACCTTCTCTGTTAGCTGACTTGATCATCATGTCGTCAACATACACCTCCACCTCCTTGTGGATCAAATCATTGAGAACTCTGGTGGCCATCCTTTGATTGGTCGCTCCTGCATTCTTTAGTCCAAAAGGCATGACCCGATAAGCAAATGTACCCCATTCGGTGATGAAGGCTGTCTTAATCCGATCCACTATCTTGTTAAGGATTTGATTGTATCCTGCGTACCCATCCACGAAGCTGTACATCATGCAAGCAGCGGCACTATCTACCAGCACATCAATATGAGGCAGAGAAAAATCATCTTTCGGACAGGCTTTGTTCAGGTCCCGATAGTCCACACATACTCGAACCTTTCCATCCTTTTTAGCCACAGGAACTACATTAGCTAGCCACGTCGGGTATTTAACCTCCAGTAGAAACTTAGCCTCAATCTGCTTATAGATCTCCTCTTTCACCTTCTGAGCCCATTTTGGCCTAAGTCTTCTAGAGCTTTTGCTTGACCGGTTTACTCTCTGGGTAAGTTGGAATGGCATGTTCGGCTACATCTCGATCAATTCCCGGCATGTCCTCGTAGGTTCAGGAAAAGACTTTTCATATTTTTTTAATATTCTCTAAAATTTTATCCTCTCCTCAGGAGTTATATCTGATGCTATCAAAATTTCTTTTGGATACTCCAAAGTTCCGAGATTAAATGCAGTCGTGCTAGTTGAGTTAATGTGAATGCATCATGTTTATGATCATGAGAAATGAAATCATCAGAAACATCACACAAGTAAGCAAAGTTATTCATCTCATTAATGTAATCAGCAACATTAACATTGTCATTAAAAAGTTCTGGCTTAAAAATACTATCTAAACAACTATTGTCTTCATCTCCTATCAATGACGATGTTGCAGCCGACTGTGTTTTGACTTCTTGGCTTGGTGGAGGCTTTTCAACTACCTCCGGTGAAATCTTCAAATCTTCAAACTTTAGCTCTGGCTCTACCATCTTTTCCTTTCCCTTCAACCTGGTCGCTAATAGTTTATCAGTGATAATCTCCTCATGCCCATCCCTATCCCAGACGCTGCACTGCGTCATAATTTCCTCATCCTAGAAATTCTCTGCAGACTTGATAACTCCAACATCCCAGTTGAAGACATCATTGAAAATTTCAAACCCTAGAATGATCTTTCCATTTATCCACTGAGGCTCTTTATCACCAGTGTAAGCACAGACCGAAGATAAGGGAACAAAACTCTCAGAAATGTGGGGGATCTTCTTTGGCACTTTCTTCCTGCTACAATCACCTTTATAGCCAAAACCTCTCCGATCTTTTTGGCCATGTCTGGTGATAGCATCTTGCAGCCCTTACGAATCTTTGCCCAGACTAGCCCCTGGGAGGAAGTATATCCTCTTCATCATGTTCATCACCTGAGGGCTACCTGCCAAGCCCTGCTCCTTTCTTATCACCAATATATGAAAACCACTAAATGGCTTATTAGAGATCCCCAAGGCAGACACTTGGTTTTCTCTCACTGCTTTAATAGTCACCACCTCTCCTTCATGAGGTATCTTGATCATCTGGTGTAGGGTAGATGGCACTCCTCCCAATTTATGGAACCACGGCCTTCTAAGCAGAGCTGAGAAATTCGCTGGGATAGGCAAGACCACAAATTCTGCTTCTGTCTCAATAGGCCCAGTCTTGACTAGAGCTATGAAAGCTCCCGATGCTTATCTCCGAGAATTGTCGTAGGCTGTGATGGTTAAATCAGACTTGCTAGCATGCTTTCATTTAGCCCAAAAGCCTGAAGTGCCACTAGAGGGTAAACATTTATTGATGAGCCATCACCAACCATAACACAAGCGGTGTGCTTGTCATTAATTTATGCTTTGATGTACAGCGACCGATTGTGATTGCGGCCTTCAGCTGGCAGGTCAGCATCAAAAAACATCAATCTCTCCCCTGATCCCCCCTTGATGAGATCTAACAGCTCGAATGGAGAAATCGTGGTGGCTACGGTGGACTCACTCAATGCCTCAACTAACTTCTGTCTATGAGAAGGGGACTGCCTTAGAAGGTCCCAAATAGATATCTGAGCCGTGGTCTTTTTCAGCTGCTTTACTATGGGATTTTCTTTCGGCTCCTTCTCCACAGGTGCTTGCACTGAGTCCTGCTACTTCTCAACTTCGGGGACCACTCTCCTACTTCTTGTTACAGCCCCAACTCTCTCCTCCTCCTCCGAATCCCATGGATCCGTGAACTCTCCATCTTTCTCCTCTACATCTTCATCTCTACTCTCACTAGTTGACCAATAGTCTATCGCCGCCACGGGAATCCCTTTTTCACTTGCCTTAGGGCGAGTGATAGCGACGTAATCATTTCCATATAAATCTTAAAAGACATACCATTCGGGTAGGCTCGACCCAATCATGAAGACAGGCGATGGCATAACATTGAAATTGGACTTCCTCTTGCTCTCCCTTTTTTCAGGATCGGTGATCTGCTTCCTATCGATCAGATCCTGAATCTGGTGACTCAGCCTGAAGCAATTGTCTGTTAGATGCCCGGTATGTTGGTTAAAGGCACAGTATTCATTCTCTTTATGCCCCTGCTCCCCTTGGGTCCTAGCTGGCCTATGTGGCAGGGGTTGTAGCTTCCCCTCCTTTATTAACCTCTTTAGTACCCATGACAAAGGTCTACCCAAATTCGAGAAGTACCTCTGATTCATTCCTGTTGTCGACACCTCAGCTGTCTTCGCACTTCTGTTACCACTGCTGGAACTAGCTGACTTTGTTGCACCTTGATTGCTGTAGCCCTTCTTGGCATAAGCCTCACTGCTTGCCCTTTTAGCCAGATATTCTCCCTCTGCCTCTATAGCAATGTCCTTCAAGGACTCCTAATCTTTCAGCCCCTTCATTTTCAGTCCATCTCTCAAGTATGGGCTAGCATTCTGAATGAATAATCGGATTTGATCAGGTGTATTGGGTTTGCGCTTCATCTCCATAACTCGGTTCCTCCATTGAGTGAGGTATTCATGGAAAGACTCCCCAGCCTTCTGCTGCAGTAGCTTTAGATCCTTCAGTGTGACCTCCATCCGGGTACTGCAATCGTATTGCTTTAGTAACTCTTCAGTTAATAAGTCCCAATCTTCTTTGGACCTCCTGTCCAGCCCATGGTACCAGTCAATGGCAGCCTCTGTAAGACTCAAGCAAAAGTACTCTATCTTCTGCTTCCTTGTTAAAGTTGTCCCCTTCATGACTAGTGAGTACTATTTGATGTGTGCAGCAGGGTCAGAGGTGCCATCAAATTTTGTAATATCAGGCATCTTGAAGTTCTGGGGGATCAGATCATCCCCATCCAGCTCACGATCCTCCGGGTTCATTCCCCTTCCTACCCTCATTATCCTTGTCATAGCCTCAAACTTCTCCTCCATCTTTCTCCACATTGCCTCTTCCAGCTTAGGCAACTTTCCCTTTGCCACCATCTATTCCTCTTGCTCATCTTCCCAGAGATCAACCTCAGACTTAGGGCCTTCTCTGCGCTTAACAGGCATTGGCGCTCTTGGCTCAACTGCAGGTGGGTCAACTACAGCAGGGGGATCCTCCCTAATAGCCCCTTGCTCATCTGGCCCCTAATAGGAGCAGCAGCAACTTGTTGCCCAGCTATGGTAGTGGCAAGGTTGCCCATTATTGCCATTATTCTGGCCTCAAACTCCTCTATTCTTCTTCCTACTTCCTCTGTAATCTTTCCTCGGGTTGCATCAGACCCACTTGATTGGTTAGTCATACTTGTCTCTAGTGATGATTCTGAAGAGAAAGTCTCACTACCCTCTGAAAGAGAATCTGAGCTCTGATATAACACTAGCTCTGGTAATCCAAAGAGTGGAATCCTTCTCAACCGACCGTCGGGACCCCTTGACCACCTGGACGAATCTATGATGGCTGCAGAATACACCTTGTTAGGATGATGCTTGATTAAAATGCAATGCATGGTCGTGCTGATGAGTGAAAGATCAATAATTTACAATGATACGATGCGATGGATGGAAAAATTGTACGTAAGATGATATGTACATGTGAAAAATAATATGCAAAAAAAAGGGTATACACACATAAAAATAAAATGCATATATTTTTTTATTTTTTATTAACACGCATGAATGACACGCGATGCATGAGCACGCTGTGCAGCATCTATAACCATATGCAAACAGATAGATCCCTACAACCTTATCACTCCCACACACGAGGTAATGTAGTCTCTTTCCTAAGTGGGCTTGGCCTATGGGTCAACAGGGGACCCAATGGGCACGTATGGCGCACGGTGGAAAATCGGCAGCATAACCTCTCCTAACTAATGTACATACGTATGGGTGTTTGGCCATTATGTATTTAAACACCTCAATTAAATCAAGATGGGCCCACCGAGGCATCAAAGCCTTTGATGAAGGACCATTTAATTTAACTGGTCTTGTTCAATATGTAACGACCCACATAGCAAGCACGGTATTATGGTACATTTCACCTAGTGGAAGTATCTATTGCCAATACATGAGCTTTGGTCAAAGGTAGTGATACTTTAGGGCTACCCAAGCATGGTCCCTGCCAATGGGTCTAGCTCATCATGAGCATAACGATCGATTGGGTCTCCATTTGATATACCATAAGGTACGAGGCTTGGGCTGGTAATTATCCTTAGCACTTTCCCACATTGAGTGAACGTAGGGTCGTGTTTCGGGAACGCACCGGGGTTAAAAGCGGGACCAAACTAGCATAATCTAAGGCTCTAGCATGGATGAAATGTAGTTTCGAAAAGAGATGAAATTTTTAAATTACCACTTTTAGGGCGATCGGGATGAGGTTCATAAAACTTGTAAGAAATTACAAGTGCGTCCATTTTAGGCAACAAGGAGGTTTCTTGGAGTCGCCACCCAATAGAACATTGGAAAAGGTCGTCTAGCCTTAGTGAGCCTAAGACAGCGCTGCTATGTCCATGTTGGGCAAGCAGAGGGGTCTTGGAGGCCCCATTCTAATAGAACATTAGGATGGCCCTCTCGCCTCGTGGAGCCTAGGACTATGCAAGCTAAAGCCTTTTTACGGGACACAAGAGGTGTCTTGGAAGTTTCATTCTAATGGAACATTGAAATGGTCCTCTCGGCTCGTTGAGCCCAAAGACCAGAGATGGTTCGGGACTTCCCATTTATTCATACATTAGTTAAGTTTATAATTGAGTTTTGATTTTTGGGTTTCATCCCATTTTCTCATTCGATTTTAATGCAATTTAATTAAAGCGTATGTGAATCACATAAAGAAAGCGATAGATGAAGAAAATAAAAGCGCATGAAAATAAATTACAACAAAACTAGGGGCGAAATACAACCCACATTTGTAAATAAAATACAAATCATACATAAATCGGGCTATTTATTAAAGATGAGGACATTGGTCCTCTCATGCATGATTAAAGATAACAATTTTAAAGTGACAATTTATTTTGGATGAAAAAGCTAGGACATTGGTCCTATTTTTATTAGAAAAATTCAAGTTCATTAATATAAATATTTTTGTGATTTTTTAATTAACGTGTATAGAAAAAAAATTTATTACAAATTACATATTAGAAATAAAATAATGAAAGCAAAGTAATGAAAATAAATCAACTCCCAAATGGATCTTCAAATCTTCATGGGCTCCCACTTGGTATGGAAAATACTCACACATAAAAATAAGTATTGAAAATAAAAAAAAAAAAACAAATAAAAGCCATGTTAGTAAGAAAAATGAATTAAAAATATACTATAAAAATAGAGCAAATAAAAATGCATCATGTGTGACAAATCAATTAAAATTACATAATAAAATATGCAACTTAACTAATTAACAACTTAGCATGCACAAAAAAAATAACATAATAATAATAAAATTCAACATGCATAAAAAACATAAGAAAATAAACATAAAATTCAGCATGTATAAAAACACAAAATAATAGCATTAATATCCAACATGCATAAAAACCAAAAGCAATAATAAAAATCAGCATGCATAAGAAATATAAATAATAATAATGATACTAGTATCAAATGATAGCAATAATCAAGGATAATAAAAATTATAATAATAAAACTGGCAAATGCAACTATAATAATAACAATAATAAACACAATGAAACTAAAGAATATTAAACAACCCAAATTAAGCATGCAAGAATAAAATAATATATGGCAAACTAATAAAACATGTTAAAACATGGCAAATAATAATAATAATAATAATAATAATAATAATAATAATAATAATAATAACAACAACAAAAACTAATAATCAAGTGAAGACAATAGACATAGAAAAATAATAACATGCATAATGACATGAACAATTAAATAAGAACATAAAAATAAGAAGAAACTAATAGAACTAATAGAATTTACATGATAAAAAGTCTAGAAGAATTTACAAAACAAAAAAAAATCAAAGAGAATTTACATGTTAACCAATTAATTGGAAATAAAAATGAAATTAAAAATTAAATTAAGAAATTGAGCCAAGAATAATTACCCACAAAATTTATCTTGAAGAAATGAAGGTAGAAGAGCCAATTCCTTGTCTTGACTGTAAGAATATATTAGAAAAATAAAATATTGAAAATTATTTTTTACTCAAGAACAAATAATTGATTTATTTGTCTCAAAGTAAAAATTGTTTGATGAGAAGAAGAAAAATTCCCAAGAATAAGAATTGTTAATTTTTGTCTCAAGAATTCACTTGGAAAATTTCTTTAGTAAAGTTGAGAGAATTTGTTTGAGAGAAGAAAGAAGAAGAAAAAAAAAATTTCTAAAGAAAATTCCCCCTCAAATTTTTTCTAAAATTCCCCTTTTATTTTTCCCCCAAAAAACCAGATTTTAATTGAATAATTAAATTAATTTCATTCCATTAAACACAAAAAACAACTGAATTTTAAGAGTTTGGAATTTAGAGAGTTTTTGCATTTAATTCTACTAAAAATATTGAAGGAAAAATGAATTTTTGGGCGAAAACGTCAAAATCGGCAGTAATGGGCGACCAGGGGGCGAGCGACGGGCGTCGCTGCGCCCAGCTCTCGCGCACGCTGGCCAGCCCCCTGGGGCGCGCAGCTCTGCCGCAGCCCGACATTCGCGCAAATTTTTTTTTTTTTAAAACACAAAAAATTTAAAAACTAATTTTTTTATCCCAAAATAATTTTTTAAAACATTTTTAAAATATTTTTAAAGTACATTTTTATTTATTCCTAACAAATCAAGACGACAAGAAAATTATCACTTTCAACTTTCATTCTTTTTGCCTATAAATCGGCACACTTAATTTCATCATTGGGTAATCCTGATCAAGGCTACTCGGGACCCAGTGTCTATAGGAAGACATCATGTATCTATAGGTTACTGGTTCAACCAGCTGCACAATCTCATAACGACCAATGATTCTCGGACTCAGCTTGCCTTTCTTTCCAAACCTCCGAATCCTTTTCCACGGTGAAAGTTTCAAAAATGCCCTGTCTCCCACTTGAAATTCTATATCTTTTCTCTTTAAGTCTGCATAAGACTTCTGTCGATCCATGGCTTCTTTCAACTTATCTTTAATCACTTGGACCTTTTATTCAGTTTCTTGAACCAAATCTGACCCCACAATCTTCTTCTCACTGAGTTCTGTCTAACAAAGAGGAGTTCTGCACTTTCTACCATACAGAGCTTCATAAGGAGCCATCTTAATACTGGACTGGTAACTGTTGTTGTAAGTAAACTCTACTAATGGCCAATACTTTTCCCAACTATTACCGAACTTGAGCATACAGCATCTTAACATGTCCTCCAAAATCTAGATCACACGTTCAGATTATCCATCAGTCTGGGGACGGAAAGCTATGTTAAAATGCAACCTTGACCCCAAAGCTTCCTATAATCTCTTCAAAAATTAGGAAGTAAACCTTGAATCTCGATCTGAGCTGATGGATGATGGGACACCATGCAACCTCACGATCTCACTAATATACAATTCTGCTAGCTTGGATAGTGGGTAATCCATTCTAATATGTAAGAAGTGAACTGATTTAGTGAGTCGATCAACAATCACCAAATCAACATCATGTTTCTTCCTAGTAAACAAAAATCCTGACACGAAATCCATGGTTACCCGGTCCCATTTCCATTCAGGTATCATGATAGGTTGAAGCAATCCTAAAGGAACTTGATGTTCTGCCTTAACCTGCTAACAGATCATACACTTACTCATAAATTCTGTCACATCACATTTCATATCAGGCCACCAATAATGCATCTTCAGATCCTGATACATCTTATTACTACCCAAATACATGGCAAAGCTATTATGATGGGCTTCCGATAAGATGTTCCTTCTCAAGTCAGCTTGATCAAGAACACACAATCTCTGGTTGTAAAAAAGACTGCTATCTGAACCCAAAGAATAATCACTTATATTGCCATCTCTCACCTGAGTCATGATAGAAGATAACCGATCATCCTGTTTCTGAGCATCTTTCACTTGCTAGAGAAAATCTGCTTTACTTGCATCTCTGCTATCAAAGTTCCATCATCTAAATACCCAATCAAATATTCATAGCTCGCAAAGATGCCATGAATTTGCTACTAAGTGCATCAGCTACAATGTTGGCTTTCCCTGGATGATAATCAATGAAACAATCATAATCTTTAATCAATTCAAGCCAACGCCTCTATTTCAAATTAAGCTCCTTCTGTGTAAGCAAATATTTAAGACTTTTATGATCAGTATAGATATAACATTTCTCACCATAAAGATAATGTCTCCAGATCTTCAATACAAATACAATGGCTGCTAACTCAATATCATGAGTAGGGTAATTCTTCTCATAAGTCTTAAGCTGTCGGGAGGCATAAGCAATCACCTTGCCTTCCTACATCAATACACAGCCTAAACCATTTTTTAAAGTATCACTATAGACCACAAAGTCTTTACCAGGCTCAGGTTGCACTAACACTGGAGCTTCTATCAACATACACTTAAGCTTCCCAAAGCTTTCTTGACATTTATCTGACCATGCAAATTTAACATTCTTCTATAGCAATCTAGTCAGAGGAGCTACAATGGAGGAAAAACCTTTCACAAATCTTCTATAGTAGCCTGCTAACCCAGGGAAGATTCTAACCTCTATGACATTCCTGGGTGTTCTCCATTGTAAGATTGCTTCAATCTTTTTAGGATCAACCTTGATACCATCTGCTGACACTACGTGTCCAAGAAATGACACTTTGTTCAGCCAAAACTCACATTTACTAAACTTGGCATACAGCTGTCTATCCCTCAAAGTCTGCAGAATAATTCTTAGATGCTCATCATGCTCCTCTGGAGTCTTCGAATATGCCAAAATATCATCAATGAAAACTACCACAAACCGATCCAAATAAGGATGGAAAATCCTATTCATCATGTCCATGAAAGCTGTAGGAGCATTCATCAACCCAAATGGCATGACCAGGAACTCATAATGGCCATACCTGGTGCAAAAAGTTGTCTTAGGCACATCTGCTTCTTTAATCTTCAATTGATGATCGCCAGATCTCAAATCAATCTTTGAAAATACACCAGCACCATTTAACTGATCAAACAAGTCATCAATCTGAGGAAGTGGATACTTATTCTTTATAGTTACCTTATCCAACTGTCTGTAGTCAATACATAACCGAACTAATCCATCCTTCTTTTTCACAAAGAGGACAATCCATGCCCAGAATAACATCAAATTCTCGGAAGGGGAGATCGATCAAATTGGCCATAAACACAAAACCCTGGTGTGACGTGCCCGAACCCCACTTAGTATCCGGGTGGCCCTCGAGTGTCCGCTTTTAGGACCCGAGATCGAATGGGGATTCGTTAAAACTCGTAAAAGTTGGTCGCTTCACAATGGACAGAGATTCACCCCCATTCCATTGTTGGCAATCAACTTACGAGAGCGTCTATTGGGTATCATAAGGTAGGTATCACGGAGTCGTCACCCAATAAAACATTAGGCAATAAATTCTAACCTTATGAGGCCAAAACCAGAGAGAGTTCGGGACCTCACTCTTATTCATACCTTTGGTTAATGTTATGTAAATGAGTTTTTAGGGTCAATTATTTTATCTCTCTTCTCACACGATTCATGCAAATAAATTAAAGCGCATTACAAGCACATAAAAAGCAATAAATAAAGCGACAAATAAAATATAATTACAAATGTCCAAGAAATAAAAAGCAAAATCTATAATAGTGATAAAATGAAATACATACATAAATCGGGAGGTTCATTTATGTGAGAACATTGGTTCCCAACTACTTGTTTTACAAAAAAGATACAGAGTTCTCAAACTGACTTTATGTAAAAGAGGACGAAGTGATCTTGTTTTAATGAAAACGTAAACCTTTTATTTTTGGGATGAAAACGAGGACATTGGTCCAGTTTTGTTAACAAATATTCAACTTAGTAGAAAACATTTGTGTGGTGGTTCTTTTTAAGCGCGGTCGAAAATCTTTTATTATTACAGTCCTTAAGCAAATGAAGGAAAATAAAACAATAATTACATATTTCAGAACAATAAATAAATCCTAAACTACTTGTCCCGACTATGCTTTGCCTAACTCCACGGGCGAGCCACATGCTCCTCGCATTGCGGTCAAGATAGAAAATAACATTGGTTAATAATGAATTAAATTAAATTAAGTAATAAATGAATAAATAAATAATTGAATTAAATAAATTGAGAATTAATTTGGTATAGTGAAAATAAAATAAATGAATGTAAAACATAAATGACAATCAAAATGATCAATGACAAATAAAAATAATAATGCTAATAATAATGATATCATAAAATAATAATAATAATAATAATAATAATAATAATAATAATAATAATAATAATAATAATATACTAATAACAATAATAATTATAATATAAAATAAACATAAAATAATAATATTAATAATAACAATAATAATATAATAATATAATAATAATGATAAACAAATAATAATAATAATAATAATAATAATATAAAATAAATAAACATAGCATAATAATAATAATAATAATAATAATAATAATAATAATAATAATAATAATAATAATATAAAACAGAATAATACTAATAAATAAAATGATAATGATAATAATAATAATATAAAACAAAATAATACTAATAAATAAAATAATAATAATAATAATAATAATGGCAAATAATGTAAAATAAACATAAATTAAATAATGATAATAACAAAAATATTAATATAACACAAAAAAACTAATAATAAATAAATAAAATAATAATAATAATAATAATAATAATAATAATAATAATAATAATAATAATAATATAAAATAAGTAAAAAGGAAGGGCCTCACCGGATTTACTCGCCGGAGCCGTCGGAGGTCACCGGTGGTCGACACCACCATCACAAGACAATAGATCGTGATGCCGGGAGCCCGTTTCCGTCGGTCACGCGCCGGGAGTAGGCTCCACTTCGCCGAAAAATGCCTTGGAGTGTCGCGGTTCTTCCTCTCCGATCTCCCTGCTGCCGGCGAGTGGTGGAGTCCGATGGCCACCGCCCGGTTCGTCCGAGCCTGCTCGTCCTTCCGGTAGGGCGCGTGCGGCGGTCCGGAGCCGTGGGTGGCCAATGGCGCCCCGCGTTTCTTCCTCCCTTTTCTTCTTTTTTGGCGTCGTTTCCTCGGTCCTGGTCTCCTCCTCTGTTTTTCTTTTCTTTCACTTCTTTTCTCTTTCTTTGTTTGGCTTTCACTTTCTCTCTTTTGGTTTGTTCACTGTTCTTTGTTTCTTCTTCATTTATTTTGGCTTTTCTTGGCTTTCTTTGCCCTCTCTTTATTTTCTTTTTCTTTCTTTGGCTTTGGGCTCCTCCTCTGTGCTTACTCCTCTTTTTTCTTTTTGTTCTTCATCAGCCCCCTCTCTCTCTTTGTCTTCATATCTTTCTTTTTATACCCCCTAATTAGGGTTTTCTCCATAATCTATATATATATATATATTTTATTTAATTCCCACTTGAATTATCACATATTTTAATTAATTAAATACTAAATATTTTCCCTTTTTTAACTTTAATTAATTTACTTAAATTATCACACATTTTACTTAATTAGACACTATATTTATTTTCTTTTTTTCAATTTTAATTATCCTACAATACTAACTAATAAATTAACTAATTAATTTTTAATATTGCATGCATATATATATATTTTTTGTATTTTTAAGTTTTTATTTATATATATTTTTTTTGGAGAAATTATATAGGAGCCTTGAGAGAGCTTGGAGAGCCAAAATTGCCATTTCTTAGACAGATATTACCCTTGACTTAGGACCCGGTGTCTACAGTTGCCCCTAATTTTTGGGAAGCTAGTGCTTAGACGCCTAGGTGGGCCAAAATTTAGAGAAGAAGGGAAGAGACACGTACCTGGGGCGATTGCTTTCCCATAATGGATGATGTTGTTGGAGCAGTTATTGCCATATTGTCGGCATATTGTCTTTTATTGAAGCGGTAGTGCCGTGATCGTGCTAACCCTCCGTGGAGCGGTAGTGCCGTCATCGTGCTAACCGTTCTGAAGTGGTAGTGTTGTGGTCGTCCTAACCTCCTGTAGGATGGTAGTGCCGCCATCGTGCTAACCTTTGTAACATGGTAGTGTCGTGGTCGTGCTAACCTTCTGTAGGATGGTAGTTTCGCCATCATGCTAATCGTTGTGAATTGGTAGTGTCGTGATCGTGCTAACCTCCTGTAGGATGGTAGTGCCGTCATCGTGCTAACCGTTGTGAATTGGTAGTGTCGTGGTCGTGCTAACCTACTGTAGGATGGTAATGTCGCCATCATGCTAACTGTTGTGAATTGGTAGTGTCGTGGTCGTGCTAACCTCCTGTAGGATGGTAGTGCCGCCATCGTGCTAACCGTTGTGAATTGGTAGTGACGTGGTCGTGCTAACCTCCTGTAGGATGGTAGTGCCGCCATCGTGCTAGCCGTTGTGAATTGGTAGTGCCGTGGTCGTGCTAACTTCCTGTGGGATGGTAGTGCCGACATCGTGCTAACCGTTGTGAATTGGTAGTGTCGTGGTCGTGCTAACCTCCTGTAGGATGGTAGTGCCGCCATCGTGCTAACCTTTGTAACATGGTACTGTCTATGAGCCCTTTTGATTGCTCCCTGAGAGGTCTTTTATTGATGCTTGCTCCCTGAGAGGTCTTGGGTTGATTCTTACCCCCTGAGAGGTCTTGGGTTGATTTGCCCCCTAAGAGGATTTGAAGGTTTGCCTCTTCAGATGACTTCAGGAGCGTCGACGTGTGAAGTCACGGTGAAGACTGATGTACACCATCTAATAGGTGCTAGGCACCGCACATGCAGGGAATGCGTATGAAAAGCTATACATGTATGCATGTGTGAAATTTAGGCACATAATCATTCATACGAAATATCAAATATATACAAAAGATTATACCTGCGAGATGCTTAGAATGCTACATGAGACAACTGTAAGGAGTTGTGTATGTGAAGTGTGTAATGTGAGTACCATGCATGGACTATGAAGATGACATGTTTGAAGATGAGATGCATGCGGAGAATTGTGCATACGCCACAATCACGTGCATGGCTGGTATACATGTAAAAGATTATGGAATGTGTGCAAAGAATCAAATTCTGTGAAATGTTTGCAAATGATTTTGAATGAGAAATATATGCAAAATGATTTATATATGCAAAATATATGCAAATGCTCATGCTAGAGTAAAGAGTCATTCATCGGCATAGGTGTAAAGAATCATATGCCAAGATGGATGGAAAGTCATTATACACCTGAAGGCTATGTGAGGGATTGAGTGTGTGTGATGTGTGTATTGATAACTATGCATATGAAATGAATGCAGAAAGACTCATATGTATGTGTGTGCAAAATGCATACGGAAGATGTGCATGTGATATACATGCAAAGGATATGCCCACAAAATGCGTGAAAATAATTGGTTATAAAAATGAAGTTTAAAGAGCTATGTACGCAAAAGTATCTATGAAATATGCTTGCTAAAGATCTTATACCAGAAGACATGCACAAAGAATTATACATGTAAAACTACTTATAAGGATGTTTGCTACAGTTATGTGTAAAAACATTTGCAAAAAGTATATGCACAAAAATATTGATGGAGGTATATGCAAGGTATCACTTTCATGAGTGGTGATAAAAAGTACCCCAAGATTGTAAAATGAGTGCAACCTATTAGGTACCTCAAACTCGAGTTTCTAACTGCCTTTGAATGCACTGAATGAACTACATTCTAAACTGATTCAATCTCAGCCAAAGAATTCAATAGTCATTCCCAATGAAGTGCAAGAAGATAATATGTAGACATCAAGGTTTACTAAACCAACATATAAATACAGGGCATACCATGCAATCTCTGTACATATGTGTAAAAAGCCAACACATAATTTTTCATTATTTGACAGCAAAATCTAGATGCAACGTTTGGGACGAGACTCAACTCGAATGCATTAATGCATTTGTGGCTTCCTGCTTGAAGCTCAAGAAACACCATATGCCTCTTCCTACGTACCAAACCTTATTAGAAGGTTATCTCCACTAATTAGATAAGACTGATCCAAGAATTAAGAGGTCTTAGTTCGGTTGTAATGTTAGGCTTCAGTAATTGGCTATCAAAGGAGGATCAGGTCGCTAGAAAAAAATGGCCGCAACGTTAATTCGACGGATGAAATGACCATTTTCAACCCCAATTATATACTGTCTAGATATTCTTGGATTTGGACTTGGTAAGTCCTTAGGTATTTTTGAATTTTAATTTGGTAATACTTTAGCTCATCAAACTCAGCATAACAATTAAGTCAAGGAGATTACCACTGAAACTCATCAAGAGGTATTATCCTGAGCTCTACTTCTCTTTTTGTTCTTTTTTCGCTTCTTCTTCTTTTTCGTTTTTTTTTTCTTCTTTTTTTTGTTTCTTTTTTTTCTCTTTTTTTTTTCTTTTTTTTTTTGCTTTTTTTTCTTTTTCTTTTTTTTTTTTGTTTTTTTGCAAGGTCGTCTCTAATTAAATAAAGAGTTTATCAATGATTAGACCCCCTTTCTAAAGTGTAGCCCATCCTTATCAGGGCAATTTTTTTTTTCAACCTAAAGGAATGATTGAGACTCTTTTCCCCAAAGCATAGACCCATCCTTATCGGGGTGATTTTTGATAGCCTAAGGGATCATCAGTGATTGAAAATATCTTCTCAAAGTGTAAACCCATTTTTATCGGGGCAATTTTTGATAGCTCAAGAGAATATCGTAATGTACATCCATCCTTATTAGAGCAGCCATTCTTTTAAGGGGAAGCCAAAATCATTTTAGGCGAAAGGGGTAGTTTTAATGTGTGTAACAATAAAATTGGTACGCATTTAGCATACCAAAATAAAAGCTCAACGGGCTAGCAAGCGATTGCAAAATAAGGGTAGGAAATGGTCATTTAGAGAGTTATAAAAAAAATGGTTGCCTAAATCATTTTCTAGATTCAGCCTTATCCAGAGATCGCTTTGACGGGTAATCGAAAAGGTTTTAGTGCTCTTAGTGAGTTTTCATCCAGTCCCCTAATTGCAACTAACTTTTTCAGTTTATTTCCAAAATGGGCTAAGAGTGCTCTGAACTTAGAAATTACATGGTATGGTCAAATATTTTCATGTGATCTAGCTCTCAAAGATCAAACATATCTACCCCTTACTTAATTCAAAATGGAATGAAACGCAGATTTCTAGAGTTGAGATCAAAGCCATACATAGTTGAGAACCACTTGGGCAGAGTCAAACTCTGAATCAAAGGTACCTTAATAAGGTGCAAACATGTCAGCATTTTGGGGCACAACTTAACACAAAAATTTTTACTCTATCAAAATTTATATACACAAAAATCGTGTAGGCACACAAAGAATTTTTTTTTTTTTTGTAAAATATGTGCAAACTATGTGCTAAGAATCACGTACCGGGAAAGATGCATGCAACAATGTTGTGCCTTTTAGTAATGCGTGTTGGGAACTATATCTGCAAAATATGTGTGAAAACATCTAGTATAGAAATGCGTATGTGAAGTACGTGCAAAGGCGTGTGTGCATGAAACACTTACAAAAAGAATTATGAGTGTGTAAACACTGCATAATAAATGATGTGCAATGTACATGCAAGTAGCATACAATGAAGGCATAAGTATTCAATATGACCCAACATGAAGGTGAATGTTTATGATACAGGGTGCATGATTTAGACATAATTGGAATACATGTGTGATGTAAGATGAAGATGATCTAGCACGATAATGTGTACTAATGAGTCGTGAGGAATGGCAAAACTCACATACATAAAGTGCAAAATATATACAAATAATGCACATGACATGGGATGAAAGTGGTTGTAAGAAACGAATGACATTTACAAGGTATGTGTATTTGTATGGTATGCAAATGCAAGACATGCACTGGTATATACAATGGCTAATATACAAAATGCAGGATTCATATGTGCATGGCATAACTCATGCATGATAATGCCCGTGCATGACATGGCACACAATGTGAAAGATGTAAGGTGTTTGCCGTGCATGGTGTGTATAATGCCCGACCTAATGATGCATGCTAGTATGTGCACACTATGATATGCAGCAGTATGTGTATGCTCCAACACATAATATTTATGTACATATGCAATGTGAACATACTATAACACATGATGAATGTATTTTTATTCTATTTATTTATTTATTATATTATTATTATTTTTTATTTTTTTTTAAATGTCATGGTAGTATTATGTCCGCGCGTGCTATAATGCATGCCAATATGTACGTTCGGTGATGTATGTTGTATGTACTAGTTATGGTGCACGATGGATATTATGGACGTCATAATGTTAGTATGTATGCATTGTGACAAGCACCGTTATGTACATGCATGACAAATACATGTTATATTTATACTCACAAATTATGATATAAGCAATTTTACATACAAAGTGTACGGATTCTATAATTGTACATGAAACAAAATGCATATGCTTTATTTACTATTGTTGCTCATAAAAGAAATGCATAAGCACAAACACACACATATAAGAGAAAAACTCCTCCCAACTGTTTTTTCTCACACAGGAGGTCGTGCGGTCTGCTTAGGTGGGCTTGACCCATGGGTTAACGGGGAACCCAATGGCCACGTACATTATGCTCCGTAAAAACCAACAGCACAAACTCTCATTAATAAAATGCGCATATAGATGAATTTTTGGCCGTCGTGCATTTAAAAAGTCCGAATAAATCGAAACACACCCCTCGGGGCATGGAAACCTTTAATCAGCGAGCATCTAAATTTATTTGGATTTGTTCAATACACGGAAACCCACTTCACAAGCAATGTATAATGGCGCATGCCCCCTAGGGGAAATATCTATGTCCACTACATGAATTTAGGTCGAAGGTAATAAAATTTTAGGGATACCTAAGCATGATTCCTGCCGACGGGTCTAACTTGTCATGAGCATAGTGACCGGTCAGGTCATCATTTGATATACCATTTGATGGTATGAGGCTTGGGCTAGAGATTATCCCTAACACTTCCCTACAATGAGTGAAAGTAGGGTTGTGCTTTAGGAACGCACCGGGGTATATAGGGGGCCAACCTAGCATAATTCTAAGGCCCTAGCATGATGCAATGCAATTTTTCGAAGAGAGATAAGATTTCTTGATTCTAAACCCATTTACATTAGATTAACCAAAAGTACTTTCGGAGCAAAATCTCATGATATCACTAGTAGAGTCGCCACTGTCACGCGCTGTGATGCGCGCCGAACCTAATAAAGGCCCTCGTAGGCGAGACCCGCTTTTAGGGCTCGAGGGATTGGTTCGCGTCTTTTGATCTTGGGCAACATGAGACATTTTGGAATTCCTTACCCAATAGAACATTGGAAAGTTCATCTAGTCCCATGAAACCTTTAGGCACCTTTGAGGTATTTTGGAGTAGCTACCCAATTTATAAGAAATTAGGAAAGGTCATCTAACCTCTACAGTCTAAACCAGAGAAGGTGTTCAGAACTTCACTCTTATTTATGCCTTGGTTAAATATAAGGGAGTTTTTAGATTTGAAAATTCTATCTCTCTCCTCAAGCGATTAGTGCAATTTATTGAAAGTGCATTTTCAAGCATCAAGAAAGCGATAAAATGAAAGATGTAAAGAAAGCGGTAAATAAAGCGGTAAACACGCAAACACGCCATTTACAACAGAGAAATTGGGACAAATACAATCCCCCAAATGAATAGAAATGCTAAATAAAATTTAAAATGGAAATCAGGATAGAATACAATCCCCCAAGTGAAAGAAAATAAAATTGCCCCAAAAATAATTAATTACAAGGGCCTACAAGATATATGAACATAAATTTAAAACAGACAAAACAAAGTCACACATAGAAAATAGCATACATAAATCGGGATATTTATTCGATTTAGGAACATTGGTTCCCTCATGCTTACTTGAAGAGGGATCGAAGAGTTATTTTGACCATTGGGTCGAAAACCGGGATAAGTGATCCCATTTTTAGAAAATTTAACTCTTCATTTTAATTCGTGATGTTTTTCATTTCTTTGCTAAAATCTAGGACATTGGTCCCAATTTATTAATAAAAATCTCAATTTTGTCGTACAAAATATTTTTGTGATTTTTATTTGACACGCGTATAAAATAAACTATTTTATTTACAAACAAAACACAGTCACATAAATAGTCATAGGAAATGTCTCACCAAGTGATATAAACTCCTACGTGGCGAGCGGAATTTGTTCACGATAAATGCTCAAACAAATAAGCACGATATTTTAGCCCCAATAAAAAAACAACAAAAAAAATATTAGCAATAATTCCAAAATCAAGTGAATAAAGGAAATCTAATATAAATTAATACACCAATAAAATATAGAATAAATTAAATCTAACACATTATTTTAATATATTAACATCACACAAAAAATAAAAAATTATGCAAGATACGCTAATAATAATAACCATAGCTAAATCGTGAAATGACACCATGCAAAATATAATGACAATAATGAAAATAATAATACCAATAACAACAACAAAATAATAATAATAATAATAATGATGATGATGATGATGATAAATGATGATAACAACAATAAATAATAATAATAATAATATACTAACAATATATATAATGATAATAGTAACAATAAATAATAATTATAATAATGATAATCTAGTAAAATCATATGAATAGACAAGAGGAAGGTAATTAGACATGTAATATGAGACAATAATATTTAAGCATAAAAAAAAATAACAAGAAATAATTCTAAAGGAGAAAATCATGCAAATCTTATTTTTCATTTCCAAACATCACATATATTTATCCATTTTCATGCCAAAAACAAAATAAAGATTTAAAACTCGTGCAAAAAAAATAGATCTCAACTTAAAAACACATATTTATCAATGCAAGAAAAAAGTAAATAAACTAACATACTTAAAATGAAATGAGATAGAAAAAAATGGATCCAATAATCTTTACCTTCAGAATTAAGTAATATGGAAGCAATATGTCCCAATCTAATCTCTTGTCATGATCCGAGAATAAACTCGAAAAAAATGTTCAAGAAAATCTTAAGTTTATGTCTCAAATAACTCAAGAACACTAAAATTCACATATGATTTGATTTTTTTTGTATTTGATGTTTGATGAGAAAACTCAAGTTAAGGAAATTAATTTTGCTTTCTCAAAGTTTTCAAGTTAAAAAAAAAATTTAGATATAAGAAAAACTAGAATGGAATTAAAAAAGAAAATTTTTAGATTTAAGAAAAGAAAATTAAGAAGATTAAAGAAAATGATTTTAAATTTTGAGAAAAAGAAAAGATGAACTCCAAGAACAAGAAATTCCTTGTGTTTTCAGAAAAATACACTCTCTTCCTTCAAGAACACCTCTCCCCAAATGCCTTAGAAAAGATCCATTCACTTAGAGAATTTTTCTTACCAAAAAATCAATATTTTCCTTTTTTTTCCTCCTCCAAAAATGAATCCATCCTCCGCCAAAACCCCATTCTCTGCACCAATCTAGTCCACTTCCAGCTTTTTTCCATTTCCCTCTTCCCCAATTTCAACAAAAAACACTGAAAAATTCAAAATAAAATCCTAAAAGTCAAATATTTACAATTAATGTTTTTATTTATTTTTAATTATTTTTTGACTTTTAACACCCACCCAATTTGACTAATTTTTGTCAAATTTTAACAAAATCTGAAAAAATCCAAAGAAAAAATCATTTTTTACCCTAAAAGTGTGAAAAAATTGATTTTCGGTGGAAAATGGCGAAAATCGGCGAGACTGGGCAGGATCGGCAAGAAATCTCGCCGATCGGGGGGGAACCCCGCACGGATGGGCGAGAAATCTTACCGATCGGGCGAGATACCGAGCACGGAAGTGCGCACGCTGCGCGTCCGCGAGGCAGCACGCGCTGCGTGCTCTGCATCCGCGAAGCAGCGCTGCGCGCGCACGCAGCAGCCCCCTGCGCAGCCTTCGAAATTATTTTTTTAATTTTTTTTTAGAAAATGTAATAAAATAAAATGCAAAATATGGATAAAAAATAAAGATACAAATAAAAATAAAATAAGAATAAAAATAAATATTTTAAAAGAATTTTGAGACAAATAGAAGAATTTGACAAAGAGATGATCAATTCCTATTTTCTCGCTTATGAATTAGTCTTTATTTTCATCATTGGGTAATCCTAATCTTGGACCGTCTCGGGACCCAGTGTCTACAGTTGCTCCCAATTTTGGGGAAACTAGCACGCAGGTGCCTAGATGAGCTAAAATTCAGAAAAGAAAGGAAAAAAGCACGTACCTGAGGCGGCCGTCTTTCCAGACTGGACGATGTTGTTGTGATGGTTGTCGCCTGCTTGTCGGCATATTATTCTTCGTTAAAATGAGTTACTGTGATCGTGTAAATCCTCGTTGAAGTGGTATTTACCATCAGCGTGTAAGTCTTTGTTCAAGTGGTAATGTCGTGGTCGTGCTAACCTTCCGTGAAATGGTAGTGCTGCCATAGTGCTAACCCTTGTGAGATTTGAAGTGGTAGTGTCGTGATCGTGCTAACCCTCCGTGGAGTGGTAGTGCCGTCATCGTGCTAACCCTTCTGAAGTGGTAGTGCCGTGGTCGTGCTAACCTTCCGTAGAATGGTAGTGCCGCCATCGTGCTAACCCTTCTGAGATGTGAAGTGATAGTGCCGTGATCGTGCTAACCCTCCGTGGAGTGGTAGTGCCGTCATCGTGCTAACCTTTTTGAAGTGGTAGCGCCGTGGTCGTGCTAACCTTCCGTAGATTGGTAGTGCCGCCATCGTGCTAACCCTTCTGAGATGTGAAGTGGTAGTGTTGTGATCGTGCTAACCCTCCGTGGAGTGGTAGTGTCGTCATCGTGCAAACCCTTCTGAAGTGGTAGTGTCGTGGTCATGCTAACTTTCCATAGAATGGTAGTGCCACCATCAAGCTAACCCTCCTGAGATGTGAAGTGGAAGTGCCGTGATTGTGCTAACCGTCCGTGGAGTGGTAGTGCCGTCATTGTGCTAACCTTTCTGAAGTGGTAGTGCCATGGTCGTGCTAACCTTCCATAGAATGGTAGCGCCGCCATCGTGCTAACCCTTTTGAGATGTGAAGTGGTAGTACCGTGATCGTGCTAACCCTCTATGGAGTGGTAGTGCCGTCATCGTGCTAACCCTTCTGAAGTGGTAGTGTCGTGGTCGTGCTAACCTTCCGTAGAATGGTAGTGTCGCCATCGTGCTAACCCTTCTGAGATGTGAAGTGGTGCCCCCTGAGAGCCCTTTGGTTGGTTGGTTGCCCCCGGAGAGGTCTTTGGTTGCTTGGTTGCCCCCTGAGAGGTCTTTGGTTGCTTGCTCCCTAAGAGGTCTTTGGCTGGCTGCCCCCTGAGAGGTCTTTGATTGGTTGCCCCCTGAGAGTTCTTTGATTGGTTGGTTGCCCCTTGAGAGTTCTTTGGTTGCTTGGTTACCCCCTGACAGGTCTTTGGTCACTTGCCCCCTGAGAGGTCTTTGGTTGGCTGCCCCCTAAGAGGTCTTTGATTGGTTGGCTTGGTGTTTTGATCGATGTCGTCACTCGCCTTTTGTCAGCGTTCGCATTGATTCTCTCTTTCTGCAAGACCTCAGAAAGCCAAATATGCAGGAAAACTAGTGAGCTTGTACGTGAGATGCATATATATTGAGTAATGCAGGACAAGAATTCGTCTAAGTGGATCTATAGGCGACAGCCGGTTTGGTCGTAATTTGCAGTAGGATCGGTGCCCCCTAGAATTGCTTTTGAATTTTATGCCTCTGGGGGATTATGAGGTTCTCATCTGAAACCTGTAGTCATTTTTTGAAGGTAGTGCGTCCCTTGTGGATTTTCACACTAGCTTTTCTTAGCGGGAAATGTGTCATTTTCGGATTTTCACATAACCGTGTGCCTTATTTTTTTTTTGCCTGGAATGGACCCAACCCAATTCAGCGGCTTTTATTCACTTTATTTTTTGTAGGATAGACTGCCTGTTCCCAGGTTTTCACCCTGCCCTTTGGCCTAATTTTTGCTTAAAGCGCCAATTACGGTTTTCATCTCTAACGACCTTTTTTTTTTGAGGTATTGAAGTTGTTACCAAAGATCTTTCGGATATGATTGGCATGTACTTACGTCTCAGATTATGGTTGTATGAGTTTGATTCCTATCATGAGGATGCTGTAAAATTGGCCTTACAGTTGATAGCTGGATGAGTCGACTGAAGTGCTTAAGTAGCGAGAATGGTAGAGGGTAGACAGTAACAATGTGTTGATTCTATGCCGGATCCAGGCAACTTTGAGCATATAAGATGAACTGCTCTGGTCATACCAATACATCTTTGCATAAATGCATATATTTCAATCTAATTTCATAACGCATGATCACTATTTGGCATTAACTCGAAAAATATGAGACCTTATCTAATCTCGTGATAGATCTTGAGAGCATAAAACTCCTGTTATCAATCAGCCCTCTCGGGTTTTCATGATTGAATATTTTCTCTCCTTTTTATTTTTAGCCTTTGCCATGAACTCTCCTTCGGTCCATTAGTGTTGATTGAGTTTGCTTTCATCTTCATTAGCTGGTGAGACTGCTCCTTCTGATTGTGGTTCTTTTTTGTATCAAATTTTTATTCTTGACCCTTGTACAGACTGGTTAAGGTGATGGGTTCCTTATTTGGGGCTTGGACGTGAAATCTCACACTTCACTTTTATTAGGTTTGGTGGTTCAAATTCTGAAATGGTTTTCAATGACTGAGATTGGGGATAGGTTAGGCTTGACGATTAGGGGCAGGTTAGGCTTGGATGTACACTTTGCTTTTATTGGCTTTGGTGGTTCAAATTCTGAAATGATTTTTCAACGGTTGAGATTGGGGGCAAGTTAGGCTCGAATGATCTGGGGCAAAGATTATGGTTTTTTTTATGTTTTTTCTTTCTCTTTTTTTTTTTGTTGAAAGGTAAAGAGTTGTCCTGCTAAATTTGGCTGTAAGGTTCCCGAATGGTTAAAGGTCAATCTTGATTGATTTTAAGGTATGCATTTCAAATGGTCGGGAGGAAATGGGTCACACAATTTAGTTCTAACGAATTATATATTTCTCGTGAAAGTCCTGAGTTTCATTCGTCCAACTTCTGGTGTAGCTCTCGGGGTTTGATTTTATTTGGTAGCACCATATGCAACCCAGATATTGGGGGTGCAAAGGAATGGCTTTCAAAATCCGGTTCGTCGTCATGTTGGCACGTGGAAGTAGCATTGGTCTCAAGAATGTCCTTGTCAATCTTCAGCATGTCATACTAGGTCCAGGCAAAGGCTTTTTTTATTTTATATCTCTCAAAATTATCCTCTCTTCAAGAGTTATATCAGATGCTATCAAGATTTTGTTTGGACTCCCCAAAGTTTCAAGATTAGATGGAGTCGTATTAATTGGGTTAATGTAAAAAATGAATGAATGCATCGTGATCATAGGAAATGAAATCATTAAAAAATACCATACAAATAAACATAAATGTTCATCATATTAAAATAACTAAACTGTCATAAGGAGTTCTTGAATTAAAAGGAAATAAAGCATCTAAAAAAACATAGTCTTCATGTAGCTCTTCTAACGAGTGCCACTCAGGTGGACCAGACCTGATCATGTATATAGTGGGGGGACTGCATTATAACCTTCCTTCTTCTTCTCTCTCTTCTCAGGATCCGTGATCTGTTTAGAGTCGATGAGATCCTAGATTTTGCCCCTTAAGATTCAGCAATGGTCTGTTAGATGCCCAATGTGTTGATGGTAGGCGCAATATTGATCACTTTTATGCCCCGGCTGTCCCTGACTCAAGACTGGCGTGGGCGGCAACGGTTGTAACTTGTCCTCCTTCATTAGTTTCTCAAAAAACTATGACAAAGGTCTGCCTAGATTAGAATAGTGCCTTTGAACTATCTCAGCTATTGGTACTTTCCCTATCCTCTTAACATTGCCCTTACTGTTGTTGCGAATACTCGAGCTTTCACTTTTCAGAGCATTTAATGTCACTAGATCTCCACCATCTTCAGGCGTGATGTCATATTCTAGAGTAGGACTCTTACTTCCTCTTCTTCGCTCGACTGGTGAAATAAGTGGGATCTTGCCTCCAGGCTTGGAGGTAAAAGGAGGCATTGAGGTTGTCGCTGTGTAGGCTTTTTCGACAGTGGCCGGCTCAACTTGGTTAAGAGCAGTCACCATAAACTGAGCTTGAAGAACGAGCGTCATGCATCCATCCTTTCCTTAATTGTGGCCAATAACCTCTTTTCAATCTCCTTGAACCTTCTATCCATCTCTTGGGTCATTAAGGCATAAACCTCTTTCATAATAGGCAATTCAACTTGTTCAACAGCAGGGGCCACAGGCAGTTGCCTGGCACTTAGTGCCATTCGAGCAGCGATATTTTCCATCATGGCCAATATCCTCCTTTCAAAATCCCTAAGCCTTTTATATAGATCTTGTACCGTCAAAGCACCAGTCTCCCGTGATAGTTCCTCCATCGAAGATGATTTACTAGTTACTGAGAGTGACTCAGAATCCAAAATAGGCACTAATTCTAGCAATTCAAAGGGTGAGTCTGTCCTCACTAGCTGACCGTTAGGACCTCTAATCCACTTGGATGAATCTATGATGGCTGAAAGGTTCAAATTGTTAGAATGATGCATGGATGATATGTACAATGCATGATCGTGAGTTATGCAGCATTTACAACCACATGCAAGCAAGTAGATAGATCCTTCCAACCTTATTGCCCCCATACACGAGGTCGTATAGTTTCTGTCCTAGGTGGGCTTGGCCCATGGGTCAATAGGGAACCCGATAGGTGCGTATGGTGCACGGCAAAAAATCGGCAACATAACAACTCTTGCTTAATGTATATACGCATGGGTGTTTGGCCATCATGTATTTAAATAATTCAACTAAATTAAGACGGATCCACCGGGGCATAAAAGCCTTTGATGAAGACCATTTAATTTGATTGATTTCGTCCAATATATGATGGCCCATATAGCAAGCACAGTATTATGGTACATTTCCCCTAGGGGAAGTATCTATTGCCATTACATGAGTTTTGGTCAAAGGTGATGATACTTTAGGGCTACCCAAGCATGGTCCCTGCCAATGGGTCTAGCTCATCACGAGCATAACGACCGATCGGGTCTCCATTTAATATACCATGATGGCATGAGACTTGGGCTAGTGATTATCCTTAACACTTTTCTAGATTGAGTGAAAATAGGGTCGTGCTTCGGGAACGCACCGGGGTATGAATAGGGACCAAACTAGCATAATTCTAAGGCTCTAAAATAATGCAATGCAATTTTTGAAGAGAGATAGAATTTTAGGTTTTAAAAACTCAATTATATGTTTTAACCAAGTCACTTTCAGAGCAAAGTCACAAACAGTCCCCAGTGGAATCGCCACTGTGACGCGCGCCAAACCTAGCAAAGGCCCTCGTAGGCGAGACCCGCGTTTAGGGCTCGAGGGATTGGTTTGCGTCTTTTGATCTTCGGCAACATGAGACATTTTGGAATTCCTTACCCAATAGAACATTGGAAAGTTCATCTAGTCCCATGAAGCCTTTAGGCACCTTTGAGGTATTTTGGAGTCGCCACCCAATTTATAAGAAATTAGGAAAGGTCATCTAACCTCTACGGTCTAAACCAGAGAAGGTGTTCGGAACTTCACTCTTATTTATGCCTTGGTTAAATATAAGGGAGTTTTTAGATTTGAAAATTCTATCTCTCTCCTTACGCGATTAGTGGAATTTATTGAAAGCGCATTTTCAAGCATCAAGAAAGCGATAAAATGAAAGCTGTAAAGAAAGCGGTAAATAAAGCGGTAAACATGCAAACACGCCATTTACAACAGAGAAATTGGGACAAATACAATCCCCCAAATGAAAAGAAAAGCTAAATAAAATTTAAAATGGAAATCGGGACATAATACAATCCCCCAAGTGAAAGAAAATAAAATTTCCCCAAAAATAATTAATTTTAAGGGCCCATAAGATATATTAACATAAATTTAAAACAGACAAAACAAAGTCACACATAGAAAATAACATACATAAATCGGGATATTTATTCGGTTTAGGAACATTGGTTCCCTCATGCTTATTTGAAAAGGGATCGAAGAGTTATTTTGACCATTGGGTCGAAAACCAGAATGAATGATCCCATTTTTAGAAAATTTAACACTTCATTTTAATTCGTGATATTTTTCATTCCTTGGCTAAAATCTAGGAAATTGGTCCTAATTTATTAATAAAAATCCCAATTTTATCATACAAAATATTTTTGTGATTTTTATTTGACACACGTATAAAATAAACTATTTTATTTACAAACAAAACACAGTCACATAAATAGGGATAGAAAATGTCTCACCCAAGTGATATAAACTCCTACGTGGCACGAGGAATTTGGTCACAATAAATGCTCAAACAAATAAGTATGACATTTTTGCCCCAATAAAAAAAATAACAAAACAATTATTAGCAATAATTCCAAAATCAAGTGAATAAAGGAAATCTAATATAAATTAATATACCACTAAAATATAGAATAAGTTAAATCTAACACATTATTTTAATATATTAACATCACACATAAAATAAAAAATCATGCAAGGTACGCTAATAATAATAACCATAGCTAAATCATGAAATGACACCATGCAAAATATAATGACAATAATAATACCAATAATAACAACAACAAAATAATAATAATAATAATAATAATAATAATAATAATAATAATAATAATAATAATAATAATAATAATAATAATAATAATATACTAACAATATATATAATGATGATAGTAACAATAAATAAGAATTATAATAATAATCTAGTAAAATCATATGAATAGACAAGAGGAAGGTAATTTAACATGTAATATGAGACAATAATATTTAAGCATAAAAAAAATAACAAGAAATAATTCTAAAGGAGAAAATCATGCAAATTTTATTTTTCATTTCCAAACATCACATATATTTATCCATTTTCATGCCAAAAACAAAATAAAGATTGAAAACTCATGGAAAAAAAAAATAGATCTGAAGTTAAAAACACATATTTATCAATGCAAGAAAAAAGTAAATAAACTAACATACATAAAATGAAATGAGATAGAAAAAAATGGATCCAAGAATCTTTACCATCAGAATTAAGTAATATGGAAGAAATATGTCCCGATCTAATCTCTTGTCAAGATCCGAGAATAAACTCGAAAAAAATGTTTAAGAAAATCTTGAGTTTATGTCTCAAATAACTCAATAACACTAAAATTCACAAATGATTTGATTTTTTTGTATTTGATGTTTGATGAGAAAACTCAAGTTAAGGAAATTAATTTTCCTTTCTCAAAGTTTTCAAGTTCAATAAAAATTTTAGATATAAGAAAAACTAAAATGGAATTAAAGAAGAAAATTTTTAGATTTAAAAAAAGAAAATTAAGAAGATTAAAGAAAATGATTTTAAATTTTGAGAAAAAGAAAAGATGAACTCCAAGAACAAGAAATTCCTTGTTTTTCCAGCAAAATACACTCTCTTCCTTCGAGAACACCTCCCCCCAAATGCCTTAGAAAAGATCCATTCACTTAGAGAATTTTTCTTACCAAAAAATTAATATTATCCTTTTTTTTTTTCCTCTAAAAATGAATCCATCCTCCGCCAAAACCCCATTCTTTGCCCCAATTTAGTCCACTTTCAGCTTTTTTCAATTTCCCTCTTCCCTAATTTCAACAAAAAAATACTCAAAAATTCAAAATAAAATCCTAAAAGTCAAATATTTACAATTAATGTTTTTATTTATTTTTAATTATTATTTGTTATTTTTTGACTTTTAACACCCACCCAATTTGACTAATTTTTGTCAAATTTTAACAAAATCTGAAAAAATCCCAAGAAAAAATTATTTTTTACCCTAAAAATGTGAAAAAATTAATTTTCGATGGAAAATGGCGAAAATCGGCGAGACTGAGCAGGATCGGCGAGAAATCTCGCCGATCGGGGGGGAACCCCGCGCGGATGGGCAAGAAATCTCGCCGATGGGCAAGAAATCTCACCGATCAGGCGAGATGCCGCGCGTGGAAGTGCGCACGCTGCGCGTCCGCGGGGCAGCGAGCGGCAGACCCAGCGCGGCCGCCGAAATGTTTTTTTTTTACTTTTTTTTAGAAAATATAATACAATAAAATGCAAAATATGGATGAAAAATAAAGATACAAATAAAAATAAAATAAAAATAAGAATAAACATTTTAAAAGAATTTTGAGACAAATAGAAGAATTTGACAAAGAGATGATCAATTCCTATTTTATCGCTTATGAATTAGTCTTTATTTTCATTATTGGGTAATCCTGATCTTGGACTGCCTCGGCATCCGGCTGGCCCTCGGGTGTCCGCTTTTAGGACCTGAGATCGAATGGGGATTCGTTAAAACTCGTAAAAGCTGGTCGCTTCACAATGGACAGAGATTCACCCCCATTCCATGGTTGGCAATCAACTTACGAGAGCATCTATTGGGTATCATAAAGTAGGTATCACGGAGTCGCCACCCAATAAAATATTGGAAAATAAATTCTAACCTTATGAGGCCAAAATCAGAGAGAGTTCGGGACCTCACTCTTATTCATACCTTTGGTTAATGTTATGTAAATGAGTTTTTAGGGTCAATTATTTTATCTCTCTTCTCACACGATTCATGCAAATAAATTAAAGCGCATTACAAGCACATAAAAAGCAATAAATAAAGGGATAAATAAACTATAATTACAAAGGTCCAAGAAATAAAAAGCAAAATCTATAATACTGATAAAATGAAATACATACATAAATCGGGACGTTCATTTAGGTGAGAACATTGGTTCCCAACTACTTGTTTTATAAAAAATATACAGAGTTCTCAAACTAACTTTATGTAAAAAAGGACGAAGTGATCTTGTTTTAATGAAAACGTAAACCTTTTATTTTTGGGATGAAAACGAGGACATTGGTCCAAATTTGTTAACAAATATTCAATTTAGTAGAAAACATTTGTGTCGTGGTTCTTTTTAAGCGCGGTCGAAAATCTTTTATTATTACAGTCCTTAAGCAAATGAAGGAAAATAAAATAATAATTACATATTTAAGAACAATAAATAAATCCTAAACTACTTGTCCCGATTATGCTTTGCCTAACTCCACGGGCGAGCCACATGCTCCTCGCATTGCGGTCAAGACAGAAAATAACATTGGTTAATAATGAATTAAATTAAATTAAGTAATAAATGAATAAATAAATAATTGAATTAAATAAATTGAGAATTAATTTGGTATAGTGAAAATAAAATAAATGAATGTAAAACATAAATGACAATTAAAATGATCAATGACAAATAATAATAATAATAATAATAATAATAATAATAATAATAATAATAATAATAATAATAATAATAATATACTATTAACAATAATAATTATAAAAAAAAAATAAAATAATAATATTAATAATAACAATAATAATATAATAATATAATAATAATGATAAACAAATAATAATAATAATAATATAAAATAAATAAACATAACATAATAATAATAATAATAATAATAATAATAATAATAATAATAATAATATAAAACAGAATAATACTAATAAATAAAATAATAATGATAATAATAATAATATAAAACAAAATAATACTACTACTACTACTACTACTAATAATAATAATAATAATAATAATGTAAAATAATGTAAAATAAACTTAAATTAAATAATGATAATAACAATAATATTAATATAACACAAAAATACTAATAATAAATAAATAAAATAATAACGATAATAATAATAATAATATTAATTAATTAATAATAATAATATAAAATAATAATAATATAAAATAAGTAAAAAGGAAGGGCCTCACTGGATTTACTCGTCGGAGCTGCCGGAGGTCACCGGTGGTCGACACCACCATCACCGGACGACAGATCGCGACGCCGGGAGCCCGTTGCCGCCGGTCACGAGCCGGGAGGAGGCGCCACTTCATCGGAAAACGCCTTGGAGCATCGCGGTTCTTCCTCTCTGATATCCCTGCTGCCAGCGAGTGGAGGAGTCCGGTGGCCACCGCCCGGTTTGTCCGGGCCTGCTCGTCCTTCCGGTGGGGCATGTGCGGCAATCCGGCGCCGTGGGTGGCCGGTGGTGCCCCGCATTTCTTCCTCCCTTTTCTTCTTTTCCGGTGTCGTTTCCTCGGTCCTGTTCTCCTCCTCTGTTTTTCTTTTCTTTCACTTCTTTTCTCTTTCTTTGTTTGGCTTTCACTTTCTCTCTTTTGGTTTGTTCACTGTTCTTTGTTTCTTATTCACTTATTTTGGCTTTTCTTGGCTTTCTTTGCCCTCTCTTTATTTTCTTTTTCTTTCTTTGGCTTCGGGCTCCTCCTCTGTGCTTACTCCTCTTTTTTCTTTTTGTTCTTCATTAGCCCCCTCTCTCTCTTTTTCTTCATATCTTTCTTTTTATACCCCATAATTAGGGTTTTCTCCATAATCTATATATATATATATTTTAATTTAATTCCTACTTAAATTGTCACATATTTTAATTAATTAAATACTACATATTTTCCCTTTTTTAACTTTAATTAATTTACTTAAATTATCACACATTTTACTTAATTAGACACTATATTTATTTTCTTTTTTTCAATTTTAATTATCCTACAATACTAACTAATAAATTAACTAATTAATTTTTAATATTGCATGCATATATATATATATTTTTGTATTTTTAAGTTTTTATTTATATATATTTTTTTGGAGAAATTATATAGGAGCCTTGAGAGAGCTTGGAGAGCCAAAATTGCCATTTCTTGGACAGATATTACCCTTGACTCAGGACCCGGTGTCTACACCTGGGTACTAATAGGACAATCTCTATAAACCTTATTTACCACCACCTTATGGCCCAAAGGATTACTCACTAAAATATCATTGTCTAACTGACAATCATGCAATCCCTTATCCCGTGCAATATTAGTGCTAATGTAGGAGTGTGTAGAACCAGGATCAATCAAAGCATAAATTGAATGAGAAAATAAGCAGAATTTACCAACACTGACGTCAAGTGCATCCTCCTGCTCACGGGCTCTAACTCCATAGGTGCGTCCAGTGGCACGATCCTGAGGTGGCTAGGCTGATGGGCCTAAAGCTATCTATGGAGGCGTTGCTACCCTACCACATCCCCTCTAAGGAGCTGATCTTGCACATGGAGCTGGTGACAATAATGTAGATGGTTAGACCTCAGGACAATCCTTAATCTGATGATCTCCGGACCCATACCTGAAGCAAGCTCTGGTTAGAAATCTGCACTCACTAGGATAGAACTTCTTACAATGTGTGCACTGTAGTGCTGAATCACGGCCTCTGCCCCTGGGTGCACTGCCTATAGAAGTGACTGGGGCACTACTGCCTGCTAGATTCTTTTGAGTGGTAGCAAGTGCTACTGGTGCATGACTTTGTGATTGAGGTGGCCCTCTGGACTTCCTACCCTAACTGGCTGCACTTAAAGACTAACCCGATTTCCTCTTATGTCTGAAATGGGACTATCTGTCGGCCTCATCTAATAGAATAGTCTCCACCCTAATAGTTGCCTCAACCAGAGATCTCATATTTATGTATATCTGAGAGCTCACAATCAGTCTGATATTGTTATGCAATCACCTCTCAAATCTATGGCATAACTTTTCCTCTGTCATGGACTCATCCTCCAAATAGGTACTGAGGCACTCAAATTCTCGCTCTTACTCAGCAACTGATTTATTTCCCTGTCTGAGCCTCCAAAAGGCATCTTGCGTAGCAGATCTATATTCAGAACCAATATATTTCTTTTTAAACTGTGACAGGAAAAACTCCCAAGTGATCTAAGCAACCGAAGTGTGCTTACGTACTGCACTCCACCATGTATAAACAGGTCCTTACAGCAAAGCTACTGCTCCCTGCAACATCTCATCAGGCTGACTCTGAGTAGTCTCAAAAATCCTCTTTAACTTAAACAACCATTCCTCTGCCTGCACCAGAGTCAAAGAGTCTCGACCGTAGAAATCTTGAGCTCCCAGTTTCTTTATCTGTTCTAAAATCGACCTCCTTTTAGATGAAGCTAGCTGATCCTAAGGCTGCACTGGCTGAGTTTACATCCAATGAAAGAATTTCACCATCATAGTCATAGGCTGATGCGGAGGGGCAGGTGCAACTGGCAGAGTACTCTATTACTGTGGCGACTCCGACGGTCCAACACAAACAGGCGCTGCACTTTGGACATCGCCCTCATGATGACCCTCTTCAGAAGCCATTACTAACTGTTAAATACAAGGAGCATGCATACATTAGCCTCACAATACTGCACTATCCAAAAATTTGTTGGCATGTACATATACTTATCCTAAACCCAGTGACCCACTCCAATCTTAGAATCGCTTAAATCAAAGCTCTAATACTAATAAAATTGTAACACTCTTATACCTTACGTTCAATTAATTAACTAGCCATTCTATAATGATTAGCCTAATTAAGTAATCAGATTATTGAACAATCTATTATGTAAAAATCGGTATTTTTTTTAAAACCCGATTATAACAATACTTAAGTTATCTCAGTCTATTGGTAATATCAAATTAACCTATAAATTTACTAACCACAATTTTAACTTATTATCTAATTTTGCCGATTGACCGAAAACTATCCTAAGTTACTATTCATTTGGCCAATTTTTACATGAACATTCAACTTCACATTTCACATTACCATTCAGCCATTTATGTTAACCTAATTTCTACAGGTTATAAAGCACACCATTATCACACTCACAGACATATTAGTCAGATAAACATGAGTACAAAACATTCCTAAACCAATACTAGTCCAACAAACGATCACATACAAGTACCCAAAACCATACTAATACAAGTTCATATACATGCCCAAAATACTTAATCATACATTAATTCTCCCAACTTAATTTCTTCGATGTAGCTCCCAAAATTGTGAGGTATGCTTATGCTCCATGCTCTAAGGAGTACCTACATGCAGTCAAATAAAATTACGTGCTGAGCATTAAATATGCCCAGTGGTGGTTACAATTCCAAGTATTTCCACTAATTAAGTTCACATGCATAAACAATATTCAGGAATAAAATAAAATATTATTTAATTCATTTATCAATTATGCATGAAATAACATAATAAATTACCATTAAATAACATACTTAAGGGCATTTACACATTTAATACACATAAAAGGCCATATTTACCATTTTATCACTAAATATGGCAAAGTTACAATTAGGTCCTCAAACTTTACGAAAATTATGAAAATGCCACTAGTTCACTTTATTTCACCATTTTACCATTATTTAAAATTCAAATTACGATTTTGCCCTCCAATTACCAATTTCATGCTAAATTACATTTTAGTTCTTATAAAGTGACAAATTTTCATATTTAATCATTTAATTGCATTTTAACCCTTATTAATCCATTTATGGTCAAAATTACCATTTTCACCTCAAACTTTTTACATAATTCCAATTATGCCCCTTTTTTCACACAAATATTATTTTAATCACAATTTAACCATTTTAAGCTCATTTTTACCATTTTACCCCCTGTATAAAACTTGCAGAAATCTATGAACAGGATAAACCCCAAAGGCTCACAAACATTCCAGAGGGACCCCAAAGGACCACCCCTGTCTTTAAATACATTCCAAAATATTTCATTTAAACTTTAAAACATTTCAAAACGATGAGGTAGGATCGTTATTGGCCTACAAGTAATAAGTGAGACGTCATACTCACACCCGCGGCCTTATGTCCCTATGGCTAGCCAACATATCCTAAACTAGACTTGACTACCAGATTACTATATAGGGCATCATTGTTCCATTTTTCACATTTTTAAGTCACCATACATACATTTCATGGAATTTTATCATTTTATTCCATTCTTTTCCAAATAATTTAATCATTATACATTCAATTCTCATTAATATGCCATTTCATACCATAAAACTCATTAATTCATCACACTATAAGAAAATTATCAAATAGCAACGAAAATTAGCAACCGAATTTGTTGAGATTCCGTTGCTAATCAAAATTATCAATCGAAAATAGCAACGAAAAATTCGATTGCAATTTTGACGGTGGGTATTTTTTAGTAACCGAATCCTTCTTCCATTGCTAAATTTAGCAACGGAATTTAAATTCGTTGCTAAATCTAACCAATATACGTTTCGGTAAATTGGTCAACATTACCAACATAATTTATTTTTTCATTGCTAAATTAGCAACGCAATAGAATTTTCGTTGCTATATTTACCAATGGTATAAATATTCAAATAACAACCGAATTTTACATCCGTTATTATACATAGCAACCGAATTTTACATCCGTTGCTATACATAGCAACCGAATAAAGATTCTATTACTAAAAATAGCAATGAAATTTCTCTTTCTGTTGCTATTTATAGCAACCAATTTTAATTTTTGTTGGAAAAGTTTAGCAACCGAAACAAAATTCTTTTGCTAAAAATAGAACAAAATTTCTCTTTCGTTGCTATTTTTAACATCAAAAATTGTAAAATTATGCTAGCTTGGCATAATGTTTTTCAATCAAAATTTTTATTTATAAATAAATATAATCCAAATTCATAATGGAATTTAAGAAAATATTCTTATTGATAATATAATATAAAAATTATAATGTACAATAATTAAAATCCTAAAAATATATTATATTACTATAAACTAAAAATCCATGAAAACCATAACAAAAACAACATAAAGTTAGTATCAATAACGAAAAATTACAAATCTATGCTATGTAATTAAAATCCATGAAAATCATGACAAAAACAACATAAAGTTAGTGTCAATAATGAAAATTTATAAATCTATGCTATATAGTTGGTGGAGGTGAAGGAGAACGATCTGGCTGCTAAGCACCCTTGGTTTCCAAATCTTCTACTCGATTCTTTAACTGGGTTACAGTATCCATCAACATGGTGAGTCTGTCTCTAGCTGAATGACTTTCTGAGAAGATTCACACCGCTTACTACAAGCAGCTATATTCAATGAATGATTGAACTCCCTCAGCAAACTCAAGATTAATGAAACATTTGGCGTTAATCACCTATACATCCAAGATCTATCAATATTACTTATGCTTGCGTAACTGTTATTCAAATAGGGTAATTTTATAATCAGAATTATGAATTAAATAAATAGGAAAGGTTTATCAATATATACATGTATGGGCATAACTCAGCATACATGAAATATTTGGCTATTTTAATCATCTAACAGACACTGCCAATTAATTATCAACAAATTAATATAAATCAATCAGCCATGTTGTATTGTTTTTAAAATAATAGCAATGAAAGTAATATTAAATTTAGCATCTTATATAACTATATTTATGAGGTTATAATTATAGAGTGCTTTCATTCTCACGTTATATGGTATTTTATGGAAGACAGGAAGGAAGTTATTGGAAAGTTTGACAAAAGAAGTAATTGGATTTGCATACACATATAAGAATCGAAGATAAAAGAGTCATATGCATATGTATAAGATAAAGTTCATTTTAACGTTCTTATGAATAAAGCTAGCCTCTCCAAATAAAAATTGATTAAACCTAATCTATAAATAATCTTGCAATTGATCCTTTAGTTACATATTCTAGTTTTACCCTGTCCAGCAAGCAATCGGGAGTGCAAATTGGGACCATTACTCTGCAATAGAAAAACTTGTAAATACTTACTCACCTGTAATTGCTTCAATCATTCAGGGACCACAATTAGAGGATTAAAAGACCGTAGTTTCACCACCTTTGTTATTAGACATATTGCCTATGAATCATTCAACTACAACACTAAAAAAAATGGAGTTTATATATGTCAAAGATGGATGATCATAATAATAATTTTAAACATAATTCCTCCATAAGACAGGATAATAAACTATAAGCTTAATCAAATGAGATTTAGAAACGCAATCAACAAATAGGTTTAGATGGATATTTTTGTATCAGAAGTGACATCAAACAACAAAAGTGAACTTGCCATGAACAAAAATAATATTAAATTAAAAAATATCTCAAACTTAGTACCTGTAGAATGTTAAAGCACGGTATAAAATAATATTCAAATAGCAGCTTCCTCTTCTTTGTTGCTATAGTTGTAATCTGTAATTTTATTTCATTGATTTTGCAATAAATTTTAGAACTTAACAAAACAAGTCAGAATTTTCAGCATGGCATGCAATTTACTGATCTAAAGCCTTAAAATGTTAAAGCATGGCATAAAATTAAATTGCATCAAGGTACGCGGCACTCAACCATGATAACCGAGTTATTCTTTGGAAACCAGTAGCCCGCAAGTTGAATCGTTTCAGCCTATATAGCTTGATACAACAATGACACAAACAAAATGCAATCCAGAGTGATTAATGTTAAAAACATAATATTCAAACAGCAGCTTCCTTTTCTTTGTTGCTACTGCTATAATCTGTAATTTTGTTTCATTGATTTTGCAATAAATTTTAGAACTTAACAAATCAAGTCAAAATTTCAGCATGGCATGCAATGTACTGAGCTAGAGCCTTAAAATGTTAAAGCATGGCATAAAATTAAGTTGCATCAAGGTACGTGGCACTCAACCATGGTAACCGAGTTATCCTTTGGAAACCAGCAGCCTGCAGGTAGAATGATGGATGATCATACTAATAATTTTAAACATAATTCCTCCACAAGACAGGATAATAAACTAGAAGCTTAATCAAATGAGATTTAGAAACGCAATCAATAAATAGGTTCATATGGATATTTTTGTATTAGAAGCAACATCAAACAACAAAATATGTTCTTCCTAAGGGCACATTTCTCAACCTTCTCCCTAGATTGATCACAATCTATAACACTGATTAATTCATTATCTTCAACAAATTCAAGCGCAGAATTTTCAATATGCAAATCCATAAATACTGGATTGGTATTTTTAGATCAAAATCAAGAACAATAAAATATCATTCTAGCAATGTCTTGTACCAGTCATTCCATAATCTAGCACAAAAGAAAATTTTAAAAAAAATTATAGAGATCAAGTAAACTGTAATTGAATCATTTCCTTGCATTAGAGACAATTCAAATATATTGCAAATACAAGTTCAATACGAAACAATCCCATCACATCATTAACATGAAGAAACTGGATAACTTATGAGCAAAATTGTAGTGAATGAAATCTATGATGTGAAGAGTGGAGCCAGGGAAGGAAAATGATGCTGGCTTAGTGAACATCCGCAAACAAATTCAAACCAGATTAGAGTATAAAGCAATATAATCATAGCACAAGGGACCTAAATCAATTTTTTTAACCTCCTAACCCAAAAAGAAATTTTGAAGATAATAAATACGAGTAATCCTAAAAAATAAAAAAATGCAAGTGAACATTCTCTAAAACAAATTAATGAGAAAATAAAGTAACAAACCAACCAACCAAATATATAAATAAAAAGACTTGAACTTAAACATCTCTAACAAACTATTATTCAGAAAGAGATTTAATAAACAAGCAATTATATGAAGAAAAAGGCTTCAAATAATAGATTCCTACAATAACTCATTATCAAAACAAATTTAACGAACACGAAACTATTGAATAAAATAGGGTTACACTGAAAGATTTCTAAAAGGCTATCCATACCTGCGTCAAAATGATATCAAAAGGTTTTATAATCGAGCGAAACAACAAAAAGATATAAATAATTGCAAAATCTGAAAATCTGATTACCTTTTTCGCAAGTTCCTAAAGGCTAAAAACATCAAAAGAAAATTATAAACCAAACAGAGAACAAAAATAAAAGTAGAATACAGGTTTAACTGTCATTTTACCAAGAAGAAGATAAAGCCTCGAAGGAGACAAAAAAATCAAGTTGGCTCTGGATCTATTGGCGGTCTCTAGAGAAAGTTGTACAAGTATTATCAAATATCAAACAAGTTGATATTTTTAGCAATATAAAACTTAAAAATATTTAACGTATTTTTAAAAAATCTATAATTAAATCCAAAATTATAATAATTGACAAATTCAAAATAAGAACTCTGTGCATGAACATAGCTGTTCATAACAAAACCAAGTACACTCAGCTATAACACACCATCTCATCAACTATTACAAATACAATTTATATCATATAGCTAACTTTTACAAAATAAAACTTGTAAGGCTTAAGCTGAATGAATAAATGTTATAAAGTATGTGGAGGTTATAAAGTAAGAACAGCAGCATAAGAAGACTGCCTTACACTAGTTAACAAAATTCAATAAAAAAGCATAGGAAAATCATTCCAACCTTAAAAAATAAAAAACATAATCACAGACATTTATTATTCATATAGCTAACTTAAAATCCTAAGGAAATTTACTCCTTCTAAGAGCAATTGAGTTCTTTAGATCAGATTTATATCCCTCAATACCCATCCATAACTATGTGGTTGCCAGCACAAAATAGATGAAAAGTGACTCAACTTTCATAATTTGTCACTTTCTTTAATATCCTAACTTCCTATAATTGCCAAAGTGAAACGTGTAAAAGAAGTTCGGTTCAACAACTCAATCACAATATCCTATATATAAATATAATGCAAAAAAATAATAAGGAAGTTGTTAGTACAAATGCAAATTAATAAACACAATACGTAATTAATAAGACTAATCATGTAGAGAAGATATACATTTCAGCAATGAGGTGGAAAAGGACTTAATCTAGTTAATTAATTAATAAAAGAACAAACTAAGTACGAAGAGTAGTCAAATTGGTGAAGTTTAATAAAGCTGGAAGAATAAGAAGCTAAGAAGAGACTCCAAGTAGAAAAAACCATCACACAAATGCAAATTGAACCCAGAAACTGTTTGAATTGATTAAGGGATGACAATTAACATATAACCAACCCAACTTAAAAAAACTCCCAAATAAATCAAGGAGAAATTAATTTTCACCCATAAAAAATCAAAATCAAGCTTCAAATTTAGATCTCGACTAAAGAAACGTGAATAAAAATGGCAAAAAACAAGTAGAAAATGGCAAAACACACAAATCTGGAATGATTGAAAGGTGTATAAATTTAATAAATTTGGTTACGAGGAATGAACATATGAACACTAAACACTAATATAAACAAATTACGAAAGTGAAGAAATAACAAAGCTAAATAAGAAAACTCATTAACACAATGAAACTGTATTTCTTCTTCAGAAGCACACAAAGGGAAATAATATGAAATCTCGAGAAGCTTCAACCAAAATCAACCGAAAATGGCAAAAAAACAACAAAATGAAAATGGTTGTGGAAATTAGGAATAAGAACACATAGATCTGAAATTACCTCAAAGACATACCTTGTTGATGGCACAAAACCGAGTGAGGGAGAGCGAGATCGATATAGAGAAAGCGAGAGCAAGATTGAGACAGACAGAAACTGAGATCGAGAGCAAGACTGAGAGAGCAAGATTGGGGCAAAGAAGAGCGAGATCGAGATGAGAGAGCGAGAACAAGATTGAGGCAGAGAGAAAGTGAGAACGAGAGCAAGACAAGGAGAGTGAGATTGGGGCAAAGAAGACCGAGATCGAGATGAGAGTGTGAGATCAAGACGGAGAGTCGGAGCAAAAGCAAGAGAGAGAGAGCGAGATTGAGAACGAAGAAGACAATGGTCGGTTTAGCTAATAACCGACCAATTACCCCCATAACCGGATACAACTCGAGACTTGGAGTAAAAGTATAACCCTACCTGACTGAAAAACCACCAAAATGGCTTTTTTCTTGTCAACTTTGGAGCTGTCCTTAGGACCAAAAATGCCAACGGAAATCAATTTTCGTTGCTAAAATAGCAACCGAATGTTGTCTCCGTTGCTATTTTAGCAACAGAATTTAATTCCATTGGTATTTTTGTTCCCAAAATTTCCCCACCTCCTTGGGACAAAAAATACCGACGAAATTATTATTTTTCCGTTGCTAAAATTGCAATCGAATATATATTCGGTTGCTATTTTAGCAATGGAAAAATAAATCTGTTGGTATTTTTGGTCCCAAAATTTTTGCACCTACTTAGCAACAAAAATACCAGTGAAATTTGGTTTCCGTTGCTACAATTGCAACTAAATATTGGTTTCGTTGCTATTTTAGAACCGAGTTTTTTTAAAACTGGTTATTTAGCAACAGAAATCAATTTTTATTGCTAAATTAACAATGGAATATTTTTTTCTGTTGCTAAATTAGCAACAAAATCTGTATTCCGTTGCTAAATTAGCAACAGAATTTATATTCCATTGCTAATTTTCATTCCAAAATTTTTTCGCCATCTATTAGCGCCTTATTTAGCAATTGTACATTGATTCCATTGCTAATTTTCGTTGCCAAATTTTGGCGCTGAAAATTTCCTCCACTTTTAGCAAGAGAAGATAACCAAATATATTTTCGTTGCTAGATCTATATTGTTTAACCAATTTTAGTAATGGAAACTCATTTTCGTTGCTAATTTAGCAACAGAATAAATTCCGTTGCTATTTCCACATTTTCTTGTAGTGTCATGATACACATGGCTATACACATACATACCATTCGGCCATGATGTCAACTTTTCTCTTTTAATTCTTTTCATCACTTTTAATATATAATTAGGTAATTTACATGTTAAACAACATAGCCATGCCATTATTTCATATCAAAACACATCAAAATCATGCCATTTCATGCATAATCTATTCGGCCAACATGTTCATCATGCATCACATGAATTTTTCTCTCTCTAACACATACCACTAGTTAAATCACATGCCAAATATCATGTATGAACCATAAACATGCCACACACATCATCATAACACATAGAAATCATATGGAATACCATTCGGCCAACATGGTGAGTCATCATACAAATTATGTTTTCTCATTTAAACCATTCATTTCATCATTATTAACATCCCTAAGCATGAATATCAAGCTATATTCGATTAAATATACCTTTTTCACATACTTAGTGTAACACCCCCTAATCACCTGTAGAGATATACTACATTAACTATAGAGTATTACAAAATAAACACATGCGCAACAAATAGTTTTACAAACAAAGTTCAAGATTAATAAATTTCTTTCAACATCAAATTTAGATTACAAACCGAGAATCCATGCATTGCATTGCAAAACACTTAGAGTCTTTCTTTATTATTCGCTTTATAAAATACAACTTTCTTAATACAAAAACTTAGTCTCCTGACACATTACCAACTATAATTACACATCTTATAATATAACAAAATATCCTACATATACAGCGGATCCTATGTGTTGGCCATTGGCGACATAAGACTGTCTTCCAAATGTTGTCTTCTGATGCCTGCATGGACAAAACATCCATGCTAAGCAATAACGCTTAGTGGGGAATAATAGAAAGTGGTTGAATACTCACAGTGTTAATCAATACAATTCACATACTCAAACTTTTAACACATATAAGCAATTATAATTAACAATTGAATTAATGCAAAAATCAATAAATTACCCACTAGCAACCATCAGTATCATTATCGTCCACCCATTATATAGTACTTTACTTCAAATTCTAAAACCACAAAATAACTTACTCATTTTGTTCATTTCTCTAATCATTTCTTTCAAACCGATAGATATCACTATCCACCAAGTCATATATATCTATCTTCACATATAGCGAAACATCATTTGGTAATTGCATATGTTTTAACACCAGCATCAAATTATAAATTCAGATATGTGCAATGCATACTTTACTCATTCTATGGCATTATCACATATTTACCAACTCATTATCAGTTACAATCACTTATTTGTTATCATCACATAGTTTACTTGATACCACATTATGTATTCATTATACAATAATCTCACCCTTAACAATTATCCATGCCAATACATTTATAACTTATACCCCATCAAGTCATGATCACAAACTACATCGCTTCACCTTAACTTATTACCTACAATACACACAAATACACCAACCATGTATAGTTGACAATCAATCATTTACTTATTAGTTATTTTCCTAGCTTGCCTGTAATTTTATAGTAGTGCATAACGGGTATCGCATCAGTACCCTGAGGTACAATAATCACATTAGTATCCATTGATACCACACATTCGCATCAGCAGCCGTAGGTACCAAAAAGATCAATAAGATATCAATAAATTCGCATTAAGGAATCCAATATGGATTCAAATCGCATTGATGATTCCAGAGGAATCGGACGCATTTGGCTACATCACTTAGACCCTATAGGATGTTTATCTATCCACGACTCAAATTGCAAGCTAGATAATTGACTCAATTATATAAATCAAGTTTGCTTAACAAACATTCGCAAAAAATGCATCACATAAATATCGGATAGTTCTCAACATTATCCACTTTCATACGTATATAACTTATTTCCCACCTCACACTTCATCATTTAATTCATACACGTTGTTATACATTTATATAGACACACATACTTACCCGATTTGCCACATTAATGCTCTCCATATAATTAAGAAATTCATAAGGTCAAAACCATAAATCACATTTGTCATTATCTTATTTATAATCACTCATATATCCACATCAACAAGTATAACATCAACAAAATCAATTTAACATCTACATCTTTGGATATTCCGAAATAATAATTGAGTATATCTGGAGCAGACTCGGTACATCTACATCTTTGGATATTCCGAAATAATAATTGAGTATATCTGGAGCGGACTCGGCACATCGCCATTTGAGGATGTCACCCAAGCACTTTGTAAGTCTAGAGCAGACTCAGTGCAGTTCAAAAGAACAACCCCGCATTTTGTAAGTTCGGAGCGGACTCGGCGCATCGCCATTGGAGGATGGCACCCAAGCACTTTGTAAGTTTGGAGCAGACTCAGTGCAGTTTAGAAGAACAACCTCGCATTTTGTAAGTCTGGAGCAGACTCGGTGTAGCTCAAGAGAGCACTTCCTACGTTTTGTAAGTCTGGAGCAGACTCGATGCATCACCATCTAAGGATGGCATCCGCACTTTGTAGTCTTGTCAACGACTCGGTGCAATCATCTGTAGCCTATTTAATGGCTCGATGATATTCAAGAATGTCCCTTCGTAGTGTTGTCAGCGACACGGTGCGATCCGAAAGGATAACATTTGCAATTCAAATCACAGCAGTCTTCTCCAGGGAGCAGCTGGAAGGAGGCTGCCTCAGGTACGCGCTTCTTTCCCTTTTTTGATTTTTGTCTCACCTAGGCACCCATGCACTAGCCTCCCCAAAATTGGGGGCAACTATAGACACCGGTTCCGAGGCAGCCCAGATCAGGATTACCTAATAATGAAATTAAGAGTGCCTGTTTATAAGCAAAAATGAAAGTTGGAAGTGATAGTTTTCTTGTCAAAATTGATTTATTAAAAGTAAATAAAATGTGTTTTAAAAATATTTTAAAAAATTATTTTAAGATAAAAAAAAGTGGGTTTTGAAATTATAGTGTTTTAGCAAAATTTTTTTTAAAAAATAATCGGCTGAAATTCGGTGTCAACGCGCGTTGGCAGCACCCAGCTCACAGCGCGGGCGCACGCTAAAGCAGCGCACGAACGATGCTGGGCGTCGCCCGCAGCGCGCGTGAGCAACTCGCTGGGTGTCGCCCGCATCTGTGCGCGCTCCGACGGGCGTCGCTTGCCCCTGCCGTGCACCTGACGCCCCCAGCAACCCCCTATGGGCTTTTTTAACCCAAATTTATGTTTTTTCTTTGATTTTTTTTGTAGAAATTAATTTTTAAAACCTTTTGTCTTGTAACCTTCCAAATTCTTCATTTTTTTGGTGTTAATTGGAATTAAATTATTTTAATTTTTTTTAACAAAAATCTGATTTTTGGGATGTATAAATGATTTTTTAGAGAGAAAATTAGAGGAAATTTTCTTAAGGAAAAAATATATTTTCTTCTTCTTCTTCTTCTTCAAGAACAAATTTTTCAAGCATTCTAATTTATTTTTTTTTAAGTTAATTCTTGAGATAAAAAGAACAATTTTTGTTCTTAGGAACTTTCTTCTTCTTTTTTTTAACAATTTTCTTCTTGAGACAAAGAAAATAATTTTTTGTTCTTGAGATAAAATTTATCCTCCATATTTTATTTTTCTAATATTATTTTTTGCAAATCAAGACAAGAAATTTGATCATTTACCTTCATTCATCAAATCAAATTTTGAGGATAACCATTTTGAGTTTAATTTTGCATTTTCTATCACTGTTATATTTTTTGTTTATAGTGAATTAGCAACCATGTAAATTCTCTTAGATCTATTATTTTTGTATTTTATGTGATGTAGTCATAGATTCAATATTTTTTATTTCTTATTCTTGTGTTCTTGTTTGATTGTTCATATTATTATTATTATTATTTAACATGTTTTAAAATGCTTTGTTTATTTCTTTTTTTTTTTTTGCTTGCTTGATCGTTCATCTTCTTTGTTGTTATTGTGTTTTATTATTATTATCATTGTGATTATTGTTATTATTATTATCATCATTATTATTATTGTTATTGTTATTATTATTATTATTATTATTATTATTATTATTATTATTATTATTATTATTACCCTTGTTGTTACTCTTATTATTATTATTATTATCTATTATTACTACTATCATTATTATTATTATTACTTTTATTATTCATATTTAATGTTATTATTATTTATTATTTTTCATTATTATTATTATTATTTATGTTTTCATGTATGTTGAATCGTTAATATGTTAAGTTACTTATTTTTATTATGTCATTTAATTGATTTGTTATACATGATGCATGTTATCATATGTATTTTTCCATTTTCATATGTTATATGTTTAAATTCATTTTTCTTACTAACATCAATTTCATTTGTGTTTTTTTATTTTCAATACCTTTTTTTTATGTGTGAGCTTTTCCAATACCAAGTGGGAGCCCATAGAGATTTGAAGACACCATTTTGGTGGAATTTGTCTTTTTAGCATTTTATTTATTTTTCATTATTTTCCTTTTATTTGTTTTATTATGTAATATGTAATAAATTTATTAATAAATTGGGATCTTTTCTAATAAAACGGAACCAATGTCCTAATCTTAACCCATAAAAACTCATATTTAAAAAGAAGAGTTAACTTTCTAAAAATGGGATCACTCATCCCGATTTTATCGATAAAAAACTAAAAAATAACTATTCGGCTTTCTAAGTGAAAATGAAGGAATCAATGTTCCTATTCCAAATAATGTCCCGATTTATGAATGTTTATTCATTTGATTTATTTATTTATGTTTTGCTTGATTTTATTTTGGGGGATTGTACTTTTGTCCCAGGTTTTAATACCTTTTTCATTTGAGGGATTATATTTTGTCCTAATTTTATCTTTCCTTTATTTTTTGTGGCTTACTTTATTTTACTGCTTTCTCTCGTGCTTGATTTGTGACCATGTGAGAAGAGAGATAGAAATTTATAATTAACTAAGGTATTAATAAGAGTAAAGTTCTGAATCTTTCTCTGGTTTAGACCCCCGAGGTTAGACTAACTTTTTCGATTTCTTGTAAATTGGGTGGCGACTCCAAAATACCTCAAAGGTGCCTAAAGGTTTCATGGGATTAGATGATCTTTCCAGTGTTCTATTGGAAGGAGGTGTCCAAAATATCTCATGATTGCCCAAGATCAAAAGACGCAAACCCTCTCGGGCCTGAAAAGCGAATCTCTGAGAATTGATCGTGTCCAGCGCGTGTCACACCTCGGTGGTAAACTATAGTAAACTAGTGATAGTAAATAGCTTATTGATGATTAATGTATATTATAATGTGATTAGTGATCGTGAGAGGATTAAATATTGTTTAGCGTCGCGTAGCGCTCCCTTGTCCTCCTAAGGGGAATTGGGCGTTACAAGTTGTGATATCAGACCATAGGTTTAGGTGTTCCTGGACTATAGAATTTATAGTGAATAGAATTGATGTGAGTCTATTTAGAGCGTGGCCATAATGCAGATTGTAACACCCCGTTTGCCCCCTAGAAGTTGGAGCCATTTGTGCATGTGTGCATTATACGTGTGAAGGCATGTGATAAGGATATTTTGGGTAAAATGCATGTTTTATGGGTTGTAATATTGTGTGGGTAGGGTGTATGTGCATTGGGTGGTGTTAGTGTGTGAATGAGCACTTGGTTGTAGGGTGTGAATTATGAGGGTTAGTCTTATGTGTGATGTCTTGCATGTTGGTAGGGTGTGAATTATTAAGACCCACCAATCACAAGGTAACATGTGGCAAGGAAAAATTAAGAAGGGGTATATAAGAGAGGAGAGAGAAAGAGTGTAACACCCATATAACGTAAATGATACGGATACCGGATGTCATAACACTGCACTGATACAAGGCTGTCGCGCTCGCGACAGAGACCAAAGTCCCTTCGCTGTGTGAGGGCGACGGACCTCGCAATCGCGGGGAGGGGAGAAAGCCCGGCTCTATCGTGCTCGCGACATTGTCGCGGTCGCGACAGAGAGCACACAACAACTATCGCTATCGCGGGCTCGCGACAGTACAGGCCAACATTGCGCTCTATCGCGATCGCGACACTGTCGCGCTCTCGACAGAGAGCACACAACAGCTTTCGCTATCGCGAGCTCGCGACAGCACAGCCCAAAATGACCGGTCTCTGTCACACTCGCGACAGTGTCATGATTTCCAGAATTCTGCAGATTTCTTCTCCTCCCAAACTCACACACAAACACACAAATTACCTCAAAGGGGTCTCTTACCTCAAATCCAGCCACCCATCACCACTATCAACATAAATCACAACATTTATACCAAGAATTTCAACTAAAACATGCCAATAACAACCTCAATTTACTCAATTTGAAATATCAGCACTATTCATCATCATCACACTCAAGAACACAATTAAGTTCATCAAACCACATTTGGACTTCATTAACACATCTAAAGCAAAACCCATAACATATGAACCACAAAACACATCAAAATCACCATAATTTCAAGAAATCAAATATGAGCACACATATACACACAAACTTGATCCTAGAAAAGAGAAGGGCAGAGACATTCCCAAACCTCTTTCGAAGCACAATCCACAATCTCTTCAAGCTTTAAATCTTCAATCTTCCTTGCCCTTGAGTTTTCTCTTACCACCCAAAACTTGCACAAACCAAAACCCACAAAATCTCTTAATCCAAACCCTAACTCACATAAAACCAAAAGAAGAAAAAGAGGAAGAACCTAAATGCTGAAAATCCAAAAACCCAAACACATACCTCTTTAATCTTGTCCAAAAAACTCAATCAAAGCACCCCTAAGCAAGCACAAATCCCAGCCAAAGGAGAAACAAAGAGGAAAACAAAGAATGGAGAAGAGAAAAAGAAGAGGAGGCGTGAGAGGGAGGGGAGAACGGGAATCTGTGTTCTCTCTCTCTCTCTCTCTCTTTTCTTCTTTTCTTCATTCAATGCCCACCAACCATGCCACATGGCAAGCTCTCATTGGACCATAATTCCCCCTTTGACTTTCAACCACCAAGGCACCAAACACTTACCTCACTTGATAACTCTTAACTAGATATTTTCCATCCATAGCACCATACCCACAATCCACTAAATAAGTGCCACAACAAAACATCCTACAACTATACACCACATGCGCACCAAATAATTCCCACACTTAACTTATTTAATAAATTAATTAGTAATTAAATACTTATCATCCAAATTTCTCATGCACAAATTATCGAAATACCCTTCACTTATCCGACTTAGCTTGCCAAATCCGACTTGACCCGATTTGGGGTGTGACAATTACACTCTAGGTTTTGCTTAAATTCCAATTTTACCATTTCAATTTACTATAATTACAATCTTGCCACTACTTGCTCTTTATACCACTTTTTGTTTATCATTATTTCTTATTAAATCATTGATCTTACTTATTTAAATCCACCCATTTAAACCACATAATTACTTGTCTTAATTCACATTATTCACTAATTACATTTTAATCCTTTAATTAAACTTGTTATCTCTTTACTTACACTTATATTCTTATTCTTTTTCCCATGGTTTCCAATTATACCCTTATCTTTTCCATTAATGACACTTATGCCCCTACTTTTACATTAATTCTATCCATGTCCTTACTTTTACATTAATTACCACTATACCCTCCATTATTCATCATTTACCCTTTTAACCTTACATCTTTTCCATTTTACACTTTTGCCCTTATTTATTTAATTTAATTACAATTATGCCCTTTTTACTTCACTTTTTCACTCTTTAACTTACAATTTAGCCAAATTACAATTTAGTCCCTATTTTATCACTTTTGCACCGTTTTACTATTTTAACCCCCATAAATTATCAAAATTACCATTTTACCCTTCCACTTGCACTTTTAACTTATCATTACCACTTTTCACCAACTTTTTATAAAATTACTGTTTTGCCCCTAAACTTTCTATTTACTTCATTTTAATCCTGTTTTCACTCATTTTCACTTTTATTACTATTTTAACCATTTTTATCACATATTTATCATGATGCCCCTAGTATGGACCCGATAGAAAATCCACTGACCGGATATGCGGGACATGGGCCCCACAGACCCATTACACTATGAAATGATCCTAACAGGACCATTTCTCACTGCACTGCACTACATTGAACACTGATTTTCACCGAACACTGAGATAAGCCGTCACTGGCTTATCAATATCGAGTCGCCATGACTTGTACCGCGGTGTGGAATCCCTATGGCTAGCCAATTATATCCTGCACTAGATTTCACTACCAGACAACTACTAAGGGCAATATTTTATTTGAAATTACTTAAAATTCATTTAGTATCAACACACACATTTCGGCCAACATCTCATATTCACTTGCAATTTTGCATACACACTCATTTATCACTATTCACTTATTGCATACCATAATATACCATTATATATCAAAATGTACATTCATTCTTTAACATTTCTCATTCGGCCAACACTTTTAAAAATTCACTATTTTTATTTTTCCTTCCATTAATCGCTTATTTAACTCAATTACATAATATACATTTCAATTATACCATTTATATGCTTAAATCACTAAAGGAATTCATGAATTTCTTTATTATTCCATTCGGCCAAGACTTCATTTCTTCATCAACAATTAATTTTCTTCCTTTATTCATCAACAATTAATTTTCTTCCTTTATTCATTCATTTCACTAAATTACACATTAACTATCATGATTACATAGTTATTATGCCTTAAATATCTACTTAATCCTTATGAACATATACTTAACAATTCGGCCATCCACTTAATTTATTACCCACACTCATTTTTCTTTAATTAATCATTAATTTATACAGATTACATGTTATTAATCCCAAATATACAATTTAATTTGCATTAATCACTAAAGTATACCCTTGTATACTAAGGTATACCATTCGGCCACAACATTAGATTTTCTCTATGTGTTCTTTAATTTCTTTTAACCACTCTATCATGCCTTAAACATGTTATACATATAATAACCACCAATTATAAGCCATAAACTTCATTTAATCTTAATAAAATTCATAGTATTCCATTCGGCCTACATTAGGTTTTTCATACTACTTAGTTTTAATTTCATCTAATCATACTTTTACACTATTTTAGGTCCACTAATCACATATATTAAGTTAGATTCAATTATTCATGCATTTTTCACATACACACAATACAAACATAACCTAAAATCATGCCTTTACCATGGTAAAGAAAGCATATTGTATCCACTAACCTTATTTCCATGCTCTCCACCATTTAAGCTTGCTTTCCATGCCTTATCTCCTTGAAAAGCCATCACTTGCTTCGATTTCCTCATGTGGCCGAACACATAACCCAAAGAAACACCTATTATTTCTCTTTATTTATTCAATATAACTTCATAAATATCCTCTACATACCTAAAAATACCTATTGGAACCATTAGATTAAATTATAGAACTCAAAATCTCTTACCTCACTTTTAGGGCATAACCTTGAACTCTTGGTTTTTCCCACTTATTCCACTCCAAATGAGCTTTTGAGACCATCATCAATGAAAAGAGAGGCTGTATTTTACTTAGGATGGTTGGATCTGGAGAGAACTTTGAAGAGAGAAGAAGAAAATTCAAGAAAAATAGAGAAAATGGAATTCGGCCAAGTGGAGGTGGAAGAAGGGTAGAGAGAATTCTGGAAAATGGGAGAGATTTCTGTCTTTTACATGTGTCTTGAGAGGGCTTGGGCTTGGTTCAACCTATTGGGCCAACCCTAAAGCCCATTTAGGTTATTAAGCCCATTTTCCATCCAAAAATCATTTCCCTAACTTCCCAAGCTCAATTTCTCCCAACACAAATTCCAAAATTCTCAAAATATATAATTTAGCCTCTACATAAAATTTCAACTCAATCGGAGACCGTTTCCCGGTCCGCTAATTTCTTACCAGTTCGATAACTCAATTTTATGTCTTACCGTAAAATTTATTTTCTTTGCCAATTCATTCGCCATAATATTTCAAGCACAACCATGCTTTCAAATAATTTTTTTGAGGTCCAGAGCTAGATTTAGAGCTCAGTCAAACTTTGGTCAAACCTAGTAACTAGACTGGTTCGGTTCACTTTTCGTCCTTAACATCATTTTCACTCTTATATGCCCTTAAGACCTTAATTCCATCTCAATTAAAGTCATTATTTGGCCCGGTTCAATAATTTCTCAGTGTCCCCACAAAAATTTCCTTTTCACCACCAAACTATTTTACACACTATTATGAGTCCAACTATACCTTCTGATAATTTTTCAGAGGTCATTTATTATATTTAGAGCCCCGGTCAAATTTTGGTCAAACTTGTTACTATTTGAATTGAACCGGAGGCTTTCTTCTAACTGACTTTCGGAGGTCGTTTTAGCTCCGTTTTCAGTTCCGATTTCACAATTAGACTCCTTACGATGCACAGATCATTTTCGCGAAATCAGAATTTTTCGAGCGCCGGACGACCGGGTTCGCTGTATAGCTACCCTAGTGTCACCTGTCCCGAAATCACTATATTTTAACACACTTATTAATAAGTTTTAACACTGGCAAACTCACTCCCTGCACTGTTCGACCCTGTGATTGTCATGGTATCGCTGAAATTATTCACCGACACTTTCAAGTCGGTATTTGGGCTGCTACAATTCTCCCCCACTAATAAAAATTTCATCCTCGAAATTTCCTTCATGCATCACAAGCACACATCATTACCACTAAACTGAGAGAGCATCCAGTATAGGAAATCCATTTATTTCCCATCAGTCATCCTACTTTACACCTTATAGGACTACACTGTTCTTATGTCTCCCTCAATACTTACACTCGCTTCCATCATCAATATCGATTCATGGCATGTATATGTATCACTTCGTCCTTATTGCACTAACTCCGATCTTAGGACCGCCAAAACCAGATCTCTGATACCAAAATAAATGTAACACCCTTATACCGTAAATGGTACGGATACCAGATGTCATAACACTGCACTGATACGCACTACGATGCACTCGATAGTTTGTGTATGAATTTTTTTTATACAAACACAAACATTAATATATTAAAACAGACAATACCATCTACCTTATATCTATTTCCCACGATCGTATACATGCCATGCCACACCTCGACTCTTGCTGCCAATATCTTCATCCAGACGATCCTACATCTTCGGCCACATAAAAGTCTACTATCTTAACCTGCGCGCATTAACACTTACGCGCAGAGCATAAAATGCCCAGTGGTACATACATATCCTAAATTTTCCGCACTATGATACATGCATGCACACACTGATTCTTTTAACTTTATTTAAATTATAAAAGTATTAATCTCTGTGACTTTTGAAATGATTACTATTCACTTTCACGAGGTTTGTTATCTTTATTTTTCACTATCACTAAACTTTCACTATTCATTTTATACACTGTTGTCAATATTATTAATACATTCGCTTACGCTGTTACTTTCAATATCACTTTCACTATATTTAACTATTACGTTATTAACTTTAACCACTTACCATTTCATCTCTTGTTAAAACTTTTATAACTTTACTTCAAAACTATTCAATTCAATTATTAATTATTCATTATAATTAATTATTTAACACCATAATACTAAAATTCGGTTATCACTTATGGTTTGATTTTCATTACTATCCGTTGACATAATCTTATGCTTACCTCTGTAACTACTATCAAATAGTCATTATTTCAACATTCGAAACCTTGATTTACTATTTTGACTTACTTTATGTATTTAACATTTTCTTTACTTTCTTACACTACACTAATTCTTTTCATTACCTTACTTAATCGTTAATCATCTATACTGAACGAATAAATTACAAATCAAATACTTGGTTACTTGAATGCTGATTATTTAATCACTATTTCTTTATTTATTTCTTAATTGATGTTATTTCTATATTTACTGACAATGTCTTCATATTTACAAACTCATTATTATCATATGCCTCCCTTTTTAATTTCTTATTCACCTATACAATTTCCACTATAGCGAATCTATAAATCCCTTTCCATTTACCACTTTCTTATTTATCACACTACACTCTTAATATTTTTAAGCTTCATTTATTATTTCCCATTACTCTAAAATAAATTCTTTTTATACTATTACTTAAGGAAGCACACCATTAATTTTATTTATTCTTTATAATCTTTATTTCTCTTACTTTGCACTATACTTTAATTCACTATGGCCCCTTGTTTACTTAGGCTTATTTAGATTAACATTCTCTTCACTTTGCTCTTAATAAATTCCTCATTATCTAACTTTAAATCCCAACTTTATCTTTCATTGCTACTTTCCACTTATCATTATTCAAACATTATAAAAATATACATACATCCACATTCATTATATAAGCACAAGTCAATTATAATTATTATTATTTACTTATTACTTATTCATGCAATAATTTTTTTCTATACTTCGCAAATCATTCATTCATCAATTATTAATTACATATATATATATATATATATATATATATATATATATATATATATTATTCAAATCATCTACTACTTTATGCTTTAATCCACTAATTAACCTCAACTTAATAATTCTACAATTTAGTTTCTACACTTTGTTAGTACACATTCTCATTCTTATTTATTTTATTCTACAAAAATGGCACTACTTAATTATATTACTGTATTTATCTCATTATTTTGTCACACATTTCATCAATTAATTCTTACCATTATACGTCGATTCAAATTACTGTAACACCCCCTACGTCCCCGTTGGAAGGATGCGGGTGTGCTACCGACTCTCAGTCACACACATGCGCACATGCACTTAGCGAAAGCATACATTCATACATAAAAACATATGGAGGTACAGCGGAAATTAAAACTTTAAGGAAGCAATAGCTGATCATACATTGACTCACATACATACATATAATCATTCAGCGAAAGCATAAGACGAAAGACGAACGAAGAAATAACTGAAAACTTAATTATAATAAGATCCTTATATAATCAGTTACATAAAGAAAGGGCTACAAAATTACAGAATCCGAAATACAGGAGCTGAAATAAAATAAAAAACACTTCTAACTCCTACGTGGCTGACCCTGCAGATGCGCGACTCGAACCGAACCGAACCGAACCTACCACCTACACGAGAAAAGAACCCTTGCTAAGGGATAACGCTTAGTGGGGAGAACACACAAGCAAATATGGACGACCATTCACAATGGTCGTCAAGGCATAACACATGTGTGACGCGCGCCGGATCCCGGGCGCCGCCCCTTTCGGACCGCCGGCACGTGGGCGATCGGGGCATTTGCGGGTCCGTTGACAGCTTGCGATGAATCGCAAGTGCGTCTATGTTGGGCAACAAGGAGGTATCATGGAGTCGCCACCCAATAGAACATTGGGAAAGTTACTCTCGCCTCGGAGAGCCTAAGACTGCGCTTGGTATCCATTTTGGGCCAGCCAGAGGGGTCATGGAAGGTGAACTTCTCACCCTAAAGAGCCTAAGATTAGCGCTAAAGCCTCGTGACCCAAGAAGTATTTTGGAGGATAACCTCTAACCTCTCGAGCCCAAAGACCAGAGCTAGGTCCGGGATTTCTCATCTATTTCTACCTCAATTATTTTATGATCAAGTTTTAACATCATTAATTCACTCTCTCTCCACACTATGCAGTCTGATTAAAAGGCGCATTTATTCACATCTTGAAAGCGATAAATGATCAAATAGATAATAAAAGCAATAGATTACAGTAATACAAGGAGCGGAATACAACTCCCTTTCGTAAATGTGCGAAGCATGCATAAATCGGGGTATTACTTGTTTTGAGGACTTTGGTCCTTACATGCATCATTATTAAAATTGGGGATCTTTATTTTGTGACGATCTTTATTTTGATAAAAATAGGGCATTGGACCCTTGCTTTTGTGTAAACTTCATTTTATTAAATATAAAAACATTGAGTCATTTTTGTTCATCAACGGGATATGAAAGGAGTACATCCATATACACAAGATAATCAATGAAAGAAATAAACGAGAGGATTAGGAAACTAAACCGGACGAAATCCTCCCAATATGGTAGATAGCCGCTCAAGCTCGGGATAGTCCAGGAGGATCAATATACACTCATAGAAAGTTAAGAGATGTTAATATACATAAAATTAACATATAAGAAGTCAAGGAGACTTGAAAAAGATGAAAATGACTTAAAAGGATGGAGACAGAACCCACCGATGGCCCTCCTTAGCTGACCGACGGGCATCGGTTAAGGTAACCGACATGTCCGTCTGTCACTCAAAGAGGGGCGTTTGTAGGTGGGTGACCGACGGGCGTCGGTGATAAAGATGACCCGTCGGTCACCACTGTCTCCGAAAAAAACAGAACGGGAAAAAAGGACCTTTTCAAAGTCTAAAAAATGGATTTTATCCAAAACGGAGATAAGAGAGTCAAGATAAAAAGGAAAAATAATGACAGATATCAAAAAAGAAACCACTAAATGAAATAAATATGAGATGAAATGGAGGAAGAATCCGGAATATTTACCCTCAGATAATTGCTTCGGGTGAGATTCTTGTGTCGGTTAGAGCCCCGCGCGTTCCACGAGAAGTAAAGATGAAAGATTAAAGAGAGAAAATGAGATATTTCTTCTTCAATCCCTCAGAAAATCGATTTTGGAGCCAAAATCAAAAGAAAACTAATTAGCTTTTAGTTCCTTTTGATTGATTTGATCCTTGATTTAATAGATTTCCTTAGAAAATGTGTTTTGTTGGAAGAGAGAGAAAATTTGCTTGAAATTGGGCAGAGTTTCCTCTTTTGAAAATTTTTCCAACCCTTTTCAAATGAAAATCCGGAGCTTTTATAGCCAGAGGCGACCGACGGGCGTCGGTGTATGGGGGCGGGCGTCGGAAGAATCATTATGACACAAGGATTCATCCGATGGCCCTGCCACATCCACCGACGGGCGTCGGAAGAGTTGCGTGCTCCGGGAAACCAGGCGGCATTCTGACAGGGGCGGTGATTTTTCGACGGGCGTCGGAAAATGCCACAAGCCGTTGGTGACTCGAAGCGACGGCCCGGCTTCACAGACGGGCTTGCCGTCTGTGGAGGACCAAAAGCCTTTTGACTCAAAAAAACCTCTGTTTTCTCCCCCTCTGCCCAGGAATTGTAAAAAAAGCCTCACTTCTCATGGAACGCAGGACTAAAACCTCCAAATCCAGCCCCTCATACAGGCTCGGACATTGATTTCATCATAGGGTAACCTCTGATCCGGACCGCTCCGGGACGCGGTGCTTACAGTTGCCCCCAGTTTTGGGGAAACTAGTGCACAAGCGCCTAGATAAGCCAAAACTGAAAGAAAGGTTGGAAAGAAAGCGTACCTACGACGGCTTTTCACCCTCCGTGCCTTCTGCCGGGTGGACCTTGTCTCGATCCGCTCAGCGATGCGAAGATATTTCCATCGGCCTTATCTCGACCGGTAGGTACTCAGTGAGATGCAGTATGCTCTGGCTACGGCTTCGATCTGGTGAGATGCATCATGCTTTGGCTACGACCTCAATCTGGTGAAGCGCGGTATGCTTTGACCACGGCTTCGATCTGGTGAGATGCAGCATGCTCTGGCTGTTTGCTGCTTAGTTGAGCCTCTAAGAGATCCCAAAGGCAAGGAAGTTGCTGGATATAGTGGAACCAAGTGATAGAGCTTCTAATTTTGAGGTTTGGGAATTAGTGTTATGTTTTGATATCTTGTGTTAATTGAATAAAATTCTGGAAATTTTGATGTTCTTGATGCTTTTATTAGTGTTTATGTTATGGGTTTTGGTTATCTTTGTCTATTAAACCTTGATTGTGAATTTTGGATTCATTTATGAGATTGATGGATATGTGATGTGAATAGTGATGCTATTGATTGTGTAAATTGATGTAGTTCTTTGAATTCATGAGTCAGATTCGTTTGTGGCATGATTGAATGATATTTGAATAGTTTAATTTTGTTATTAGAGTAAGGATATGTTGTTTGATGTGAGAATTGTGGGATTTTTGGCTTGAAAATCTAGAAACTTGCCTTCAGGAATCGCATTTGGGCGTGGGTCACTGTGGCAACCTATTTAGTTACCATCATGAGGCATGAACAAGATGGATTCTGCCCAGAGCTTGAACATGTCACGATGGCAACCAATCTAGTCACCCCCGTGAGGTGTCCTAACTTGAACTTCAAATCCCCTTTCCATGTCAAGCATTGGGTGCATTTTATGCTCCATCCCACTTGTTTTTTTTTCTTTTGCTCTTTTCTTTTTTTTATAGTTGTTTTATTCTTTTCTTTCTTTTTCAAGCAATTCTAGTGGATTTTAAAGTTCAAGGGACTTCAGCTAAAATTAGACTTTCAACTTACGAAAAATTACAAGTTGCAAAAAATTTTGTCTTATATGTCAAGGCACTGCTTCATTTCCCACATCAAGGCTCTAAAAGAAAAGTTTAAGGTTAAAAATATAGGTTACAAATGTAGGTGCATTACACAAAAAATGTTGGAAAGCTCAAAATGGCTAGCTAAAGTCAAAAAGGCGAGTAATTTAAGCAAGCTAAAATAGGTTATTCTAAATGCCCTTATCACTTTTCATGCATATTTCATACTAAAGGTAATCTCGAAATTTACCAAAAATAAGTTCTAGAGGATATGGCATATCAAGGCTCTCATACAAAGAAAAATTTCAATATAAAAGGCTTCAAAAGCTCACTTTAGCTATAGGTCAGACTACCCTAAACAATGACTTGCCAAAATAATCCTATTTACATATGAAAAGATAAACAACTTAAAAAGAACCGACACTAAAGTGCTTTGCTAAGTCATGATCCTCACTATGCACATTAAATTATCATGGTTCAAATAAACCATGATATTCCTTAAGAATTTGGCTAACTGGACCAATTAGTAAAAACTCAACCTATAACATGCATACGTTTCCAAATATGCATCAATTACAAAAGTTCCAAAATTATGAAAACTCACAAAACAACCTAAACATTTAAACCTATAACACAAATTCACTAACAATATATACTTGCAAAAATAATACCTAATACTAACATCTCATGCATATCCACAAGCTATACACTAAACACACAAACAAGTCACATAACATAACGTGTCTTCCCCCACACTTAAAGGACACAATGTCCTCGTTGTGTAAGAAAAACAAGCACAAACTAAAGCGAAACAGAAAAACAAAATAATCAAAACACAAAATACAAAATAAACAAAATAAACATAAAAAGTAAAAAGTAAAAAGATAAGGAGAAAACTAATCTCAAACAGTTCCACTAGGGGAACTTGGTGGAGAAGGTGAAAATTCCACATTCTACTTTCGGAATAAGGACAGCAACTTGTGACTGAGGCTCTTTTGGTTCTTGTGAATCTCATGAATGGAAGCCTTCAGAGAATCCATTCTTGCAGCCATGCTTTGGTTGGCTGCCTCTATACCATCCAAACGAGTGAGCACCTGCTGCCACCCAGCTGAACTGCCTCCCTCATCACCTCTAACATGTGTGCCTTTAAGCTACACATCACGGTCAATAAACTTAGGAGGCCAACCGCCTCTTGTCAAGAGATTATAGTTTCGCAAATGCACTATATCCAACATGGCAACGTGCTCATGCTCATCCAACACAAAACTACTTAAGTCCCCTAAACAACCCAACACAATTCTTGTCACCATATGATCCATTCCTATAGTTTTACACCTAACAATTGAGGCATGATATAAACCATCAAAAATAAAATCAATTGAACAAGGAGTTTTTTTTGGATTTCAAAAGATTTAAAACAAATAAATCTTTGGCTTGCACTTTATTGTTCTCCACACGTCCAAACAAAGCATGGCATAAAAATTTGTGAAAGAGCAATAAAACATCATCTTTAAATTGCCTATTAGATAAATTTTTGTTATTAAACACATCCAAGCCAGTCAAGTTCTCCCAAACTTCAGTTGGGTTCAAGGTCTGAGGCACAAATCTTTTTCCATTAAAAGAGAAACCAAACCAATTATGCATTTCATCAAAACAAAATATGTATTCCTGTAACAGCCCGATACCCCCTTTGGAAGGATACCAGAGCGCTATGCAATAAATACATATACAAACTCAAATGCATATGCAAATACTTAAATGCTATTATGAAAGCAAATACATTTAATAGAAAAATGCCAAATACGTATATAAATAATCATATCGTTTTACAAAAGGGATTTGTGAACATTTAACATATACATAAACAAAATCGTTCCTTTACAAATTACATTTGCCTAAAACCAAAATCCATATACAAAACTTATATCATTACAAAAATATAGCGGAAGACAAAAAGAACTCCAACTATAGACTTCTAGTGGCCAACCTGTAGATGTCCGACTCCAAACTGAACCTGCCACCTACACGGAAAAATAACCCGTGCTAGCGATAACGCTTAGTGAGGAGGAAAAAAACATGCATATACATATAATTGCAATAATAATATATAAGCTTATCAAAGCAACAAAGTATGTAAACATATTCTACTCATACTTATATCAAGTATTCATCCACACATTCATATGGGTATGTAGCCATCACTTATTCATCATATGAGAATTCACAAGATAAAGTAATTAACCATTTATATCCAAGTAATCATTCTTCATATGCATCATCGCAATGTAAACAATTAGCCATTCATATCCAACCACAAGTATCGCCTCATATCTTGTCATATCGCATGTACATAAACATATAACATATATCCATTTCCATATCCTGGGGAGCACATATCATAGTCATATATAATTGCCGCATATACAAGTCTCATGTAATAGCCTGATTACTCACTAACTAGTGGATACGGGTACTAATGTTACTGATAGGACACAATATCCAAGCATATAGAGACATGAGTCTCGAATCATGTGCAAACATGTATACCCGAAGGTATACCGGAGACCGAAATCGCAAATCATGTATACTGGAGACCGAAGTCTCTTATCATATAGACCCAAACGGGCTCAACATGTAACGTGTAACATATAGCAGCTGCACTCACACTCTAACCCTTAATAAGCGCTTATCTATCCACTATTATGACTATCAGGCTCAAATATTAACTCAACTATGCTCTAGTATTACAATCATATAATAGAGGATAATTCAAGTATAATCACATCATTTCATGTATACATGTATATTGACCAATTTTTGAGATACATAAATAGTATACTGGCTTTATTATGGACATATAACTCATAATTAAATTATCCATATACATATAAATCATGAACATTTAAATTGCATACAGTATTATTAATCATGAACATATAATTTATAATTAAATAACCCATAATAATACACATGCATAAGCCAAATCATGTACCATATAGTAAAACCCATATAAAAGAAACATGAAATTCATTTATGGAAAACAGGGGGCTCACTATCGAACTTACGATAGTAGCCAAAGAGGTACTGTGGAAGAAAAGGCTAGCACGAGTAGTACATGGCATCACGACTCGTGCTAAGGGCAAGCACTCGATGTCACGAGTCGTGTCCTTGTGCACGACTCCTGATAAGGAATCCCAAACACACCGAGTCGTGCTAGCCAATCTTCACGACTCGTGAAGAGCTTCTCGTCTCGTGCAAATGTCAAACACCGCTATTGCTAGAAAATGGAAGGCCCGATTCTATCACGCTCGAGACAGGATCGTGTTTTCCAATTCCCAGCAAAAATGCAGAACAACAGAGCTTGGAAAAATCAATACCCAACTTACCCATAACCATGTATCATGCAAAATCATGTAAAAACTTACCTCAGAGGCAATCAAAACAGGCTTATAACAATAACAACTCAAATTATACATTATTAATACACATCAAAATAACATATACAGAGGTTTCAATAGTTCATCGAAAACCTAGAAATTCATCCCAATTTCATGTACATACACTTCAAAGTTGACATGCAAACCATTATAATTCTAACATCTCAGATCATATACACAAATCTACTAAACATATACATTTACATGTATCAAAACACACCAATATTAGTAAAATTAAAACTCAACACTGATCCGAAATGAGAAAGGCAAAACACTCCCAAACTAAACACAACCAAAAACAAACTCCCAAATAAACATATTCACAAACAAAGCTTGCAAACCTAAAATGGAGCTCAACAAATCCACGATCTTCAAGATCCCACTTTTCCTTTTCCTTTATCTTTCCTCCTCTCTTCAGATTCTTGCATAATCCAATCAAAACAAAACCCAATTAACCCATGCAAACAATCGTGTAACTCAAATCCAACTCATGAAGAAGAAGAAGAGGAATAACATAATAAACCTAGCAACTTACCTCTGAGATCAGCTCTTGCTCACTAAAACTAAACTCAATCTTATAGAAAAACACATGCAAAAGCTTGAGAGCAAAAAAAGGAAAGAAGAAGAGAAAGAGAGGAGAACGACAAAAGCAGGAATGGAACAAAGCTTCCATAGGAAGCAAACAAGTTCTGCCTTCCCTCTCTCTTTCTTTCAAATCCTATTTAATGCTCTCACCTACTACACAAAATGTCCATCTCTCATTGGACCCCTCATTCCACTACCTTGACTTTCTCTTTTTTTGTCCTCAATTTACTTACACAATTACCAAATTACCATTTAAATGTCCAAATAAACATGAAATTTCAACTAAGCCATTTTTGGGATTTTACAATTCTCTCCCCCTTAAGAAATTTCATCCTCGAAATTTCCTCGCTAATGATTCACATCCCAAACTACCAAAACCGAACTCAACACTCATATTAACAATTCAAAAGTTATCGGATGGACCTGCGGGTTCAGGAGTATCCTCTCTGATGATCACGTACACCCGAGGCCTGACATACTCTTCCGTAGCTGGGGGCTAATGCACGGTTTTTGATTACACTTGAGGAGCTCTACAACTTCTTACTGCATTTGATTTACCTCCACCATCTTTACTCTCTTGTTGGCTCTTATTCTCCCTCCGGTCGGGGCAATTAGCAAAATGGTGCTTCATACTTCTGGACTTGAAGCACGCTCCTGTGATCTTACGACACGTACCCCAATGCTGCCTTTGACATTGTTCACACTCCAGTGCTCGACTTCCCTTACTAGTAAGCGGTGCCACACTTCCCATTTCCGAAGGCACTTGAGCAGTCCCTTTTGACACTTGTCCGATCGGAACACCTTTAGGCTTTTTATTACTGACAACTCCACCATCTAGAGCTCTCCTCTTCTACTCTATTCTCTGCTTCACCATCTCAGATTCTTATAAATTAATTGCCACTGCCATTAACTGATAATACCCAACTAGTTGCATAACCGCCATAGCTGACAACGGACCTCTAATCACTTCTCTTAACCCGTCTTGAAAATGATGACACTTGAAATTCTTAGTCAACAATGTAGTAGGCACATACTTACTCAACTGACTGAACTCTTTCTCATAGTTGCTGACTGACATGTTCCTTTGCTTTAGACTTATAAATTCCTTCCACTTTGCGTCTCGATAAGCCTTGGTAACATGCTTTTTCTCAAATTCTTGCACGAAAAACTCCCATGTCAACTCAGTCGGTCTCTATGGATTGAGGAGCACAAGCTTCCACCAATCATATGCCGATCCTTGTAAAAGAGATATGACACAAAAAACTCATTGATGCTGAGGGCAAGCTATCTCTTGTAGTATCCGATCAATTCTCTCTAAACAGAATTTTGCCACATCCGATTGGTCCAAAGAGGTTCCATGGATCTCTTCCGCTACCCTTTTCCTCATAAGCTCCGAGGGAGCCTTGGGAGCAGTCAATCTATATACCACTTGAAGCAAACCTTGTATCAATGTCGGATTCTCAAATCCAAAACCAAGACCTTCTGCTGGTGCATGCTCACGTGCAGGCCTATCCTATCCGACCGGATTACTTCTGACCGGATTAACACTTTCCATTGTATCGCCCATATACTCACTCGGATCCGACTCCATCTAGATACTACACAGGAAAACATCTGCATTAGGCCACAACACAGGATAGACTCGCATGCAAGGACTCCACACTCAAACAATCCACAAGAAAACCGAAATGACTAAACCAGCACTCTGATACCACAAACTGTCACACCCCGATACCCCCTTGGGTAGGATACCAGAGTGCTACGCAACAAATACATATACAAACTCAAATGCATATGCAAATACTTAAATGCTGTTATGAAAGCAAATACATTTAATCAAAAAATGCCAAATACGTATATAAATAATCATATCATTTTACAAAAGGGATTTGTGAACATTTAACATATATATAAACAAAATTGTTCCTTTACAAATTACATTTCCCTAAAACCAAAATCCATATACAAAACTTATATCAATACAAAAATATAGCGGAAGACAAAAAGAACTCCAATTATAGACTTCTAGTGGCCGACCAGCAGATGTCCAACTCCAAACTGAACCTGCCACCTACACGAAAAAATAACCCTGCTGGCCTCGCTTTGGGAATCCAAAGGTTCATACGATCTCGAACAGTTGGCCAAAAAGTGCTCAGTGCACCAACAACGGAAACACCCACCAGTGAGCCACCTACACTCAACCCTGTGCGGCTTGCCACAATGTGCGCACTCAGGTAACACTTCTGTCCTAGAACCCGAATCGCCTCTACCAGAACTAGATACCCTACCTGAACTCTGCCTTCTACCTCTCGTAGCTAGGCCTGCAGATGATTCATCCTGCGGGTTCCTTGATCTCTTACCCGAGGATGAAGAAGACGAACCTCCATGAGAGGGATTCCTCCTCTGAGCCCTCTCTCTCAACATAGACTCTGATCTTTCAGCTCTAACAACAGCTTCCACAATTTGATAATAATTCACCCCTGGAGTGCTCATCAGGGAAGTCAACATAGCCCTCAAGGATTCATTCAATCCTGCCTCAAAATGACGGCACCTGAACTCATCATTCATAATCCCCTCTGGAGCATACCTAGACAACAGGTTGAATTCTTTCTTAAACTCTGAAACTGACATAGATCTCTGTTTCAAACTCAAAAATTGTGCCCACCTAGCATCCTTATATGTCTGAGTCACATACTTTGTCGTGAACTCCCTTGCAAAGAAATCCCATGTAACTGGATCGGGCAACTGAGGAGCCTACAAACTAACTCCCACCATTCAAAAGTTGACCCTTGTAGCAAAGCCACTGCACACTCGGCCTGCTAGTCAGGAGGACACCGAATCTCTCTCAAGGTATGCTTCACCTTGTCTAACCATTTCTCAGCTAACTCTGACTCATCTAAATCTGTACCGTAGAAATCTTCAGCACCAGCGCTTCTCAAGCTCTTTATAGGGGCTATAGGAGCAGTCACTCTCTCCAAGACCCTAGCCATATCCTGCGACAGCCTGAACATAGCTTCAAAAGGCATGGCAGTGGCCTTGGGTGGGACCCTAGCAGTTTGAGCCGACACAGAGATAGAAGGATCAATAGCTTGGGGATTCACGCTTTCAGCTAATCCCTCAAGAGATCCACGAACCGAATCAGAAGACATCCTTAACAAATAAAAAAGATAGTCGCATCAGCCAACACAGATCTATACATATACACATCTATGCACCTCAACACATTAACAACACCCAGAAATGCCTAAACCTAGTCTCTGATACCAAAAACTGTAACACCCCCTACCCATACGTAGGCATACCCATCCTTAAGGAGTGAGAAGCTGTATGAGCCGGGTGTGTCACCAAGCAGATAAAGATATAAAGCATAAATTCGTACATAATAAACATACATCATTACGTGGAAATTAGAACTTTCATAAGCATCAGTATGATCAATCATTACAATAGCAAAATTCGTTACAAAAAATGTTCTGATCAAAAGTCAGAATAAGATAGTTATATATCCCAAAAGTATATAAATGCGGAAGCTTTACAAAATGATGGTATAAAGAGAGTTCCGATACAGAAGAATCAACATGCTATAAAAAATAAAGCCCTAACACTAATCCCTCTGTGTTGGCTTGACTGGCGGTGACTCCCTTAAAAGAACACCATCCTCCGCACCTGCACGGATAAAACACCGTGCTAAGCGATAAACGCTTGGGGAACACACACAACAAAAGAGTGGACGGCCATTCACAATGGTCGTCAATGCAATACACATACAATATGACAAGTGCGGATAATGATATCAACTATATAATCATACTTGCATAATAAAGACATGCATTCAGAAGTTCACATCCACATTCACTTACACTTTAATTAATTTCTCATACTCATCATTATACGCATCCAAATACCATATTCTTGTAATCATATCAAAGTGGAACAAAACGAAAAAGAACACCTGCTGACTCACAATAGTGGATAACAAGTAAACGCATAGCGTACCTTACGGGCACGAATCGAATGCATAGTGTACCTTATGGGTACGAATCAAAAACCATTTCATTTTTGTTGCATTCAAAACATTTTACAAGGGGGACCTTAAACAAGATCCAAATGCATAAGGGGTTCGCAAGGAACTAAACAGGGACCTGATCGGGGTCCAGACAGAACTGAGGGCTGCAGCTAAGAGACTCTATTAGGCATGTCTAACTATCCACTTAACTCTAGCAGGTTATGCATCATTCAAATCATGTTTCCAGGAGTAATACATAATTATACTCACATTTATATCAATGAATCATAAATAAGACATGCATAACCCAATATCATTCAAAAGCTTATAACATTTAATATCGTATACATTACTTATTATTTGGCTAAATTAAAATACCCATTATATCATTTGCACATTAAAAACACATAAATAAGGACTAAAGAACTCAAAATAAAAGAAAAAGAATTTAAAATACATATTTAAGTTTGAAGAAATAAGAGGGACAAGTTTGAAGAAATAGGAGGGACAGAAGCCTTGAGGGACACGAGTCGTGCTGAGGAGCACGACTCGTGCTGAGTCCCTTAGGCATGAGCACGGGTCGTGCTCTTGAGCACTACTCGTGCTCATGCTCTCTGCCAGAGCACGTCTTGTCTTCTAGAACACGACTCGTGCTCTGGCTCTCACACTGCTCCCTCAGCTGGCGTAAAAGAGAAGAAGAAGAGGAAGATGGACACGACTCGCACGCCCAAGCACGACTAGGACAACACACACACAGCAAATAAAGGAAATGAAATCACGGAAGAGCCACCTAATGTAATTTTCCAATTTTTCAAAGCCCTAACGTCTTGAAATTCACCCAGAATTCCCAGAAAATCATCCCATCTTAAACCCAATTCAATTTTTAGCTAAAAATCAAGTTTCCCCAAGCATTCAAAACTAACACAAACAACATATAAACACTTCTTTCAATAATTACCTATTCCAAAACACAGAATAGCTTAATCAAAATCTCACAATACCAGAACCCAGAAAATGACAGTAAACTCAAATCAACTTCAATTCCATTCTCAACGTTTCAGCCTTCATGCATTAAACTAAAATCAACTCCCACTCATGCATTATCCCAGCATGCATTATTAATACAACAGATTACCAACAAAATGATAAAACACAGCAAGAAAACAGGAAATGCAGAAATTCCCAAACTTGTAATCCTAGCTTCAGTCACTTGGTTCCACTACTCCCAGCCTTCTCTTTCCCCTTGGGATCGCGAGGAGGCTCAGCTAAGCACAACACATCAAAGAACACCCAAAATACAAACCCTAAGTTAAATCTAAACTGTAACGCCCATTCCCGACTACACAGCTAATGGAGCCGAGAATAGTTGTTACACGATAATCACCTCCTCATTCACATGCTAAGTCTAAATGCATACAAAGATTTCATGCAAATAAATTTTTGCTTCTATTACATTCACATGCAGTTGGTCATCTATACTCATCATACACTTGCTCATGCATTCATGCTTACGCATACACTTATACACACAATAATACATGCTTAAATATTATAGACTTGGCTACTTAATACATTACATACTTTATGCTATCCAAGCTAATAATTACATAGCAAAAAGAAACATAACACGATCTACCCAAAAAAACCAATGCTATCAGCAGCCCTAGTGTGTTGACCTTTGACAATGCGAAACCGTCCTTCGAATCACCTCGCTACGAAACCTACACGGATTAGAAAACCCGTGCTAAGCGATAATGCTTAGTGGGGAACAATATGCAATATACAATTACAAGAAGCATACATATAGTACATGACATATATAACAGGTTAAGGCACATAACAACTCACATGCTTCTTATGCATATTATTCGTATACTCATGTGTCAATAAGCGTATTGCATTGCTATAATCAGTGGATATGCACTTAATCATACTTTTAAAATTATATATATACATTATTTCACACCTTAACACGCATATGTTATTACTACAACAATTATTCATCTTGTTTTAACCATTACCATAATGAAGAATTATACTCACATAATTGCATCACATGTCAAGTTTTAACACATTGCATTCACCTTCTCATTGTTATAGCATTCTTTGCATTATAGTAATATTATGGTTATTATTAACCTTGCCTAATTATCATACTTTTGCATCCTCTTAATGTTATTCCAGCATATTCATAACTTGATTTATACAAATATTCATGTACATACACATGCATTCTTCCTAATGAGTCATAACCACATAACTGTATCGCATGACAATCAGAACATATCACATTCACATTCTCATTAGCATAATACTCAGCTCATGGTCACAATATCATTATTATTGTTATTATTATAAGCTTTGCCTGCAAGTCAAGACATGGATAATGGGTTTCGCATTGGTACCACCAAGGTACTATATTCGCATTGTAATCTCATTTACACATTGGTACCCTAAGGTACAAAATTCGCAATAATCATTAATCCACATTTAATAATCCAGCAAGGATTATTCGCATTGTGATTCCAGAGGAATCGGACGCATTGGGCTGCAGCACTTTGACCCTATAGGCATGCCTACCTATCCACTATTTGACTCACAGGCTAATTATTATTCCAATTATTACTTGCAATTCTCATAAAGAATATCATCATCATAACATTACAGTAGAATCAACATTACTTTATGGCTCACTTCACAATTCGTCATCATGATTAGCATATTCACATTGTATAGTTCATTCATATAGTATTATATATTCGCATAGTAAGATACTCATGTACTTTCTTAAAATAATATCATAATACAAGTCATCACGTAAGGCAAACTCGCATCACCTCATGCCTAGCATATACCAATGGCCTAGAAAGCATACTCACTTAAATATATATATATCTTCATTAAACTCATGTTATAACATAGGTCTTAATCATGTTAATAAACAAGTACAAGTTCTGTTATTTGCCATCGCATAATATTACACATTAATTTGAAAAGAAACACATATGCACGACTTAATAAGAAATCCACATAATTGCCTCACACACTTCATCTTATTTAGTCATAATACTTAGCATTTGATAGTCCTCAATAAATGGTGTATAATTGATTAGATTATAATTCAAATGATTATTACATGCTCCAATTGATTCTTATGCACTTTTTAATTAACCTAAGGGAAACCATTTGAAATCTTACACTTGTTCAAGCTATTTGTGTCTCCATGTCAAGTTCAACAATTAAAAAGCATATATATACTTACTTCAATAATTAAACTATTATGCAATAGCCTCATTTACATATTATGGCAATTAATATCATTGACATGCTCATTTCATAAAGTTTGACACGTCTTGGACAAGCTATAGGAACTTGTAGTGAAGTTCGGGTGCATTTCGGGAAGAAAAACACCCTAAAATCACAAATCTTGGAAGGGTCACGGTGGCAATGAGTTGGTTATGACCGTGAGGTCCAATTACATACAATTCTACCCTGTCTTGGCATTGGTCACGGTGGCAATGAATTGGTTTCCACCATGACATACCAAAATTAAGCAAAACAGAATGCGAAACTCAGGACTGCCTCACTACTCCTTTTTGTTCAGCCTAAACCGACATTTAAACGACCTTTTTGGGCAAAACTTCCTTCTTAACATTTGTTCCTTAGAATGTTATCTTTCAAATCAAAGACATTTCAGGTCATTTTGACTTGTAAAACTTCATTTATGAATTAAACAATACAAACTGGTCCCGTGAGCCTACCAAGGTAGAGACACGTCAGTTTTTGCCATTATTAGGTGTCTTAAAGATAGAGTTAGCTCGTAGTGATTTATGTGACTTTTAAATATATGGAATCCATGGTTCAAATGGAGCAACAAATAATCGATTTGGAGTTTCTAAACTCAAATTATGACCAAAACACTAAACGGAGGTCTAGTGAAGTATAAACAGAATTTTCCCTAAACTAGGGTTCTTACTTTGGTTAATCTCATAACAATCCAATCATCAATTTCAACACAAATAAATCATATATTTCAACTATATCATAAATCAATTAACACATAGTAAACTAATTTACACACACATGACAGTAGTTAGTTGCCAAACCTTCTCTCCTTAGCTCCTTAGAAGTCACTTAGTCCCTTGATCAATCACCCTCTCCTTTCCTAGCTTTCACCAAATCCAGGGTTGGAACATGGATTATTTACCAACTCATCACAATCCAATAATAAGAAAAGGAGTAGAAGAAAATGAGAATCCAATTACTAGATCACTTACCTTAAGGATTTAATAGCTTAGTATCATCACCACTCACTTGACCACCCAATTGAAGATCCAAGTTTAAGGTTTGAGAAAAGAAAACACATAAAATTAAGATAGGGAAACTGGAATTAGCAAATACAGAAAAATGGAGTTTATCTCACCTCAATCCCACTTATTGCATGAGGTGCACAAGGTGGCACTCTCACTTGGAGACACCCGGATTCCACTTGGAAATCCCTCAATCTCCATTAACCTAATCAGATCACATTAGCTCTTAATTATTCCACTACTAATAAATCTCACACTTTCATAATTAAACCACTTAACTTTCTTCATTTATTCAATAAGGCCCCTCTCCAAAATACAATTCAGTCCTTCATGTCAAATTAGATCATACATACTTTCTTGATTAGGCCAATTACTACCAAGGTGTAATTCCGGCCATTACAACTCTCCCCTCCTAAAAAGAATTTCGTCCGCGAAATTCATACTTAGGCAAAATAGCTGAGAGTTCATCTCTCACATATCCACTTTCATTTCCTCTTACTTGCAATTCCAACTCTTTACAACATGATTCCTTTCCAGATTATCCATAGAGTTGTTTCAAATTATCATACATCTTATTGTCGCCTGTACGCATAGTGTATTATACACTTCATGTATTGGTCTTTCTCTAGTTTCCATAGCATTAGCAGAATATAACCGTTGTTAGGAGCACAATGTCCGATCTTTATTCACTAGGTAGTAAGTCTTGTTTCTACTTCTAATTGACTGTAAAATGCATTGCAGCTTAAAATCACTTCTTTACACATCTACCTACTCGTTTCTTAGAATAGGCATTACTTTATTTGTACCGTTAAAGTACCAACAAAATAGTTCCTTAATTACTTCTCTTAATATTCTTAAATACTTTGTTCATTTTACACTGTCCTCTTATAGTCCAAATACACATGCCACAAATTCTAGATATTCGACAGCATATACTTCATCACGTAACTTCTTATAATAATCATATGAGTGAATACATAAATCCAAATTTAGTTAATGCAAACATTTCTATATCAATGAGTAGGAATGTACCCGCTATGATTTCAGTTGCATCATGCTCCCCATGGGCCTTCTTTACTTGAGCTTTCGCTAGTACTGCAGTCGGTCGATTAATAGACTCTGATACTACACCACCTCTGGACTGGCCACCCTGACCATGTCCTCTATTTCTTCCTCGATTAATAGGAGGTAAGTTATATCCATCTCTACTCATATCTTGTGATTTCTCATCGCTTCATATGATGTAGGACAGTTAGCAAGAAAGTGTTCTTTGCTGTCACATCTAAGGCATACTTCGATCCACCTCCAATATTCACTTCTATGGAGCTTACCACAATGAGGACACTCCGGCACTTCACTCTTGTTACCTGATATACCCTTTCCAATTCCAGATACATAAGAGGATTCTTATCTCTTACTCTTGATAACTTGGCTATTAGCTGATTCTGCTGGGAAAGTCATGTGATAATCTCTGGATCTCTTACCTGAGCGTGAACCTCCTCGGTTAGGATTCTTCCTTTGGATGCTCTCTTCTTGAATATCTAATGATCTCTCCGCCTTCATAGCTGCTTGAACTATCTAATAACAACTTATAGTTTGAGATGTAATAATAGAAATTAATAGGGCTTTGATTTGTTCCCTGAGTCCATCTTCAAATTGCTGACATTTAAACTCCTCAGTTAGCACGTCAGGTGGTGCATACTTACTAAGTCTACAGAATTCTTTTTCATACTCAGCCACAGATATACCTCTTTGCCTCAAATTCAGGAATTGCTTCCATTTTACCTCTCGATACGCCTTAGTTACGTACTTATTCTGGAATTCCTTTTCAAAAAATTCCCAAGTAACCGGATATGGTAGCATTGCATGCTGAATGACTAATTTCCACCAACCATACGCTGCAACCTGCAGTAGCGACACTACACATTCAACTCGTTGATCTGGAGGACATCTTATTTCCCCAAGGATCCTCTGAACTTTCTCAATCCAGTACTCATTTTTTTTTTCGCCTCATCAAGTCTACTTCCGTGGAACTCCTGTGCTCTATGCTTTCTCATGGACTCTAGTGGAGCCTTTGGCATTGTCATTCGATCTAACACCCTTGTCATGTCTGGTGACATTTTGAGTAAAGCTTCCACCGGCACTTTTGGCACATCATAATTCTCATTAGCTGAACTAGGCTGATCAAACCCTCACACCTCAAATTCACGAGTATTAACACTTTCTACAGTCGCCTTTCTAGAATTATGAGAAGGATCCATCGATCTTAAACAAAGCAAGGATATCCGCATTAGGTCAACAAAACTATACACATCTTATTCTACCCACTTCCAAGAAAAGAGTAAACCTTAGCTCTGATACCACTACTTGTAACGCCCATTCCCGACTACACAGCTGATGGAGCCGAGAACAGTTGTTACACGACAATCACCTCCTCATTCACATGCTAAGTCTAAACGCATACAAACATTTCATGCAAATAAATTTTTGCTTCTATCACATTCACATGCAGTTGGTCATCTATACTCATCATACGCTTGCTAATGCATTCATGCTTACACATACACTTATACACACAATAATACAGGCTTAAATATTATAGACTTGGCTACTTAATACATTACATACTTTATGCTATCCAAGCTAATAATTACATAGCAAAAAGAAACATAACACGATCTACCCAAAAAAACCAATGCTATCAGCAGCCCTAGTGTGTTGACCTTTGACAATGCGGAACTGTCCTTCGAATCACCTCGCTACGAAACCTACACGGATTAGAAAACCCGTGCTAAGCGATAATGCTTAGTGGGGAACAATATACAATATACAATTACAAGAAGCATACATATAGTACATGACATATATAACAGGTTAAGGCACATAACAACTCACATGCTTCTTATGCATATTATTCGTATACTCATGTGTCAATAAGCGTATTGCATTGCTATAATTAGTGGATATGCAGTTAATCATACTTTTAAAATTATATATATACATTATTTCACACCTTAACACGCATATGTTATTACTACAACAATTATTCATCTTGTTTTAACCATTACCATAATGAAGAATTATACTCACATAATTGCATCACATGTCAAGTTTTAACACATTGCATTCACCTTCTCATTGTTATAGCATTCTTTGCATTACAGTAATATTATGGTTATTATTAACCTTGCCTAATTATCATACTTTCCTCTTAATGTTATTCCACCATATATTCACAACTTGATTTATACAAATATTCATGTACATGCAAATACATTCTTCCTAATGAGTCATAACCACATAACTGTATCGCATGACAATCAGAACATATCACATTCACATTCTCATTAGCATAATACTCAGCGCATGGTCACAATATCATTATTAATGTTATTATTATAAGCTTTGCCTGTAACTCAAGACGCGGATAACGGGTTTCGCATTGGTACCACAAAGGTACTATATTCGCATTGTAATCTCATTTACACATTGGTACCCTAAGGTACAGAATTCACATTAATCATTAATCCACATTTAATAATCCAGCAAGGATTGTTCACATTTTGATTCTAGAGGAATCGGACGCATTGGGCTGCAGCACTTTGACCCTATAGGCATGCCTACCTATCCACTACTTGACTCACAGGCTAATTATTATTCCAATTATTACTTGCAATTCTCATAAAGAATATCATCATCTTAACATTACAGTAGAATCAACATTACTTTATGGCTCACTTCACAATTCGTCATCATGATTAGCATATTCGCATTGTATAGTTCATTCATATAGTATTATATATTCGCATAGTAAGATACTCATGTACTTTCTTAACACAATATCATGATACAGGTCATCACGTAAGGCAAACTCGCATCACCTCATGCCCCGCATATACCAATGGCCTAGAAAGCATACTCACTTAAATATATATATATCTTCATTAAACTCATGTTATAACATAGGTCTTAATCATGTTGATAAACAAGTACAAGTTCTGTTATTTGCCATCGCATAATATTACACATTAATTTGTAAAGAAACACATATACACATGACTTAATAAGAAATCCACATAATTACCTCACACACTTTATCTTATTTAGTCATAATACTTAGCATATGATAGTCCTCAATAAATGGTGTATAATTGATTAGATTATTATTCAAATGATTATTACATGCTCTAATTGATTTTTATGCACTTTTTAATTTACCTAAGGGAAACCATTTGAAATCTTACACTTGTTCAAGCTATTTGTGTCTCCATGTCAAGTTCAACAATTAAAAAGCACATATACACTTACTTCCATAATTAAACTATTATGTGATAGCCTCATTTACTTATTATTGAAATTAATATCATTGACATGGTCATTTTATAAAGTTTGACACGTCTTGGACAAGCTATAGGAACTTGTAGTGAAGTTCGGGTGCATTTCGAGAAGAAAAACACCCTAAAATCACAAATCTTGGAAGGGTCACGGTGGCAATAAGTTGGTTATGACCGTGAGGTCCAATTACATGCAATTCTGGCCTTTCTCGGCATTGGTCATGGTGGCAATGAATTGGTTGCCACCGTGACATACCAAACTTTAGCAAAACAAAATGCAAAACTCAAGACTGCCTCACTACTCCTTTTTGTTCAGCCTAAACCGACATCTAAACGACATTTTTAGGCAAAACTTCCTTCTTAACATTTGTTCCTTATAATGTTATCTTTCAAATAGAACACGTTTCAGATCATTTGGACTTGTAAAACTTCATTTATGAATTAAACAATACAGACTATTCTAGTCGGCCTACCATGGTAGAGACATGTCTGTGTTTGCCATTTTTAGGTGTCTTAAAGATAGAGTTAGCTCATATTCATTTCTGTGACTTTCAAATATATGGAAGTCATGGTTTAAATGGAGCAATAAATACTTGATTTGGAGTTTCTAAACTCAATTTATGACCAAAACACTTCACGAAGGTCTAGTGAAGTATAAACTGAATTTTCCCTAAACTAGGGTTCTTACTTTGGTTAATCTCATAAAAATCCAATCATAAATTTCAACACAAATAAATCATACATTTCAACTATATCATCAATCAATTAACACATATTAAACTAATTTACACACACATGATAGTAGTTAGTTCCCAAACCTTCTCTCATTAGCTCCTTAGAAGTCATTTAGTCCCTTGATCAATCACCCTCTCCTTTCCTTTGGTTCCCTTCACTTTATCAACTATAGCTTTCACCAAATCTAGGGTTGGAACATGGATTATTTACCAACTCATCACAATCCAATAATAAGAAAAGGAGTAGAAGAAAATGAGAATCCAATTTTTAGATCACTTACCTTAAGGATTTAATAGCTTAATATCATCAGCACTCACTTGACCACCCAATTGAAGATCCAAGTTAAGGTTTGAGAAAAGAAAACACATAAAATAAAGATGGGGAAACCAGAATTATCAAATACAGAAAAATGGAGTTTTTCGCACCTCAATCCCACTTATTGCATGAGATGCACAAGGTGGCACTCTCACTTGGAGACACCCGGATTCCACTTGGAAATCCCTTAATCTCCATTAACTTAATCAGATCACATTAGCTCTTAATTATTCCACTATTAATAAATCTCACACTTTCATAATTAAACCACTTAACTTTCTTCATTTATTCAATTAGGCCCCTCTCTAAAGTACAATTCAGTCCTTCATGTCAAATTAGATCATACATACTTTCTCGATTAGGCGAATTACTACCAAGGTGTAATTCTGGCCATTATATAATCCCAGAAAAGAAGAAGAAGAAGATTTACAAATGGAAAAATAAGATGAAGAATGCAATAACTTGACAAAAAAATGCAAGGAGATGATTAATCTTCCACCAACAAGACATGAATCTAAGCTAGGGTTTCTAAAGAAGAGAAAAGGAAGAAGGAGAGTGGGAAAGAGGGATAACGGGAATGAAGAGGAGTTCTGCCTCTTTCCCTTTGCTCTTTCTTTTTCTTTTTCTTTTCCTGACCCTAGACAAGTGTCATCTCCCTATTGGTGGAGATTAATCACTCACACCTAAAAGACATGCATACATTGCACACTATACAATCCCCACTTAAAACACCCTAATAGTGTGTGAGTAAAGCACACAACCACCACACCACTACTCACACCCTACAATGGTATGCTCACGCACACACAAACATATTCCAACTAATTCACACCCTAATACCATACATGAATCCACATGCTAACAAAACCTTAAAACATACATTTCTACCCAAAATACCCTTATGAAATGCCAAACACATACCATGCATGCACACACAAATGGGCTCATACTAGTTGGGGCAAACGGGGTGTGACAACATAAGCCAAAGCCTTACCTACCAACGTGCTCATGAGAGCATTGGCGCTTGCGACACCAACAAACTTCCTTCCTCTGTCATGCTCGCGATGCCCGTCGCGCTCATAACAGAGGGAAAAACTCAACAAAAATTTTCGTTTCAAAAAGACACTTAGTATTTGAACTATACTACTAAACTTACTCACTAATTTTACCTGTAAAACACACTATGTTAATAGCATTAAAATCCAAAATACTAAAATGAAATCTAAGTAATAACACACAAAAATAACTTAAAAAGACAATAAATAAAAAAAATCAAGATAAAAAATTGTATATAAAACCTTTAACCCAAATGTAGAGAGATACATGAGACCTCTCTACCTTGAAAATTACTTTCCAAATACACTTTACATCATTGTGTTGGGTTTCATCGGAATAATTAACATTAAACGCAGCGGAAAAATTCGAAACCCGAAACAGGATCCAAGTAGATTCGATTGATTCAAAAAAGGAAGAGATTGAATTACTAACCTTTAGAACGAAATAACTCTTTAATCCGGACTGAAGACGCTGCCTTTACGCGAACGTCCTCTATCGGTATCCACACGCACGAACAAATGAGCAGGAGTCGCAGGGGTGCTAGCTCCCTTGAATGCGAATGGATTTCTTTTCTTTCTTTCTCAAAGAATAATGGTGGCTCTGATTTTCTTTTTCTTTCTTTCACAAAGAAGAACGACGGCTGTTTTTTCTTTTCTTTCTTACTTACTAATAATGAAGAATGCAGCCACTCTAATCTTTTCTACGTTAGAATGTGATTAGTGTTTTATTTAGGGTTAAACTCCTTTTTAACATATATCCCATATATAATTATATATATATTTCAAATCCTTTTCCTCTTAGGAAAAGATAAATGAGGATATTATCTCTTAATTTAAAATTAAGATATAATATATATATATACATATATTTATATATATATATATTTATTTATTTATTTATTATTCAAAATAATAAGAAATAATATATTAATACATATTATTATCTCATATTCAAAATAAGAGATATTTATATGCATAAATATATATATATAAATATGTAATTTCGAAATTAAATATAAATACCGATATTTATATTTTATTCCAAAATAACCCAATAAAATCCATTCTGTTCATTTTGCTCTTGGTGTGTGACCCAATAGGTTTATATTATGTTGGCAGGGGGCCTAATCCCATAAAAGCCCACAAGTCATAATTGGTCTCTAGCAAGACATTATGACTACCCAAATAATATAAATATCGTTAGTCCGATTTTAACCTTGCAATAGAACATGTTATTATCCTTTTGTCACACGATATCTTGTTCGAACATAAGTCATGGTCCATATCAAACTTAAATTGTTCAAACATATAATTTCTCGATCACCAAGTAGACTGATAAATTCAAATGACATTGATCACACTATCAATTCATTTGAGCACGGCCATGCATTTTACAGTCCTACTTATCGAGGGGCCCAATAGATATCTCTCTCATTAGAGAGGGACAAATTCCATCTTGATTATTCACTTTCCTCCGCATAATTCTCACTATGTCCGATCATAAACTTTATAATTATCCGATTAAAGATAACGTTTGATTATGTCAAAACATAATGATCCTTATGTAGGAAACTATGATAATCTCAGGTCAAAGGATTCAATAATATATCTATTATAAGATCACTTATGACATTAACCCATGAAGTGATCTTATAGTGGGTCTATCCAGTACTTTGTTCTCTAGCAAGTACATATAGATTTGATTTATATCAACATATATAATCATCCCATGATTATCAATGCAAATCTATACTAGTCTTAATTTATCTTTATGCCCTTTATTGATAAATGACTAGGGACAACATGAATAACGTTGTTATTCATAAACATTACAATAATGTAACATGCCAATAATATCAATACGAAGAAAACCATTATATAAATGAAAAAGTAATGATTACATCAAGGTCCAAATGCTTGGCCTAGGGCATAACCACTAACACATTGACCATTAGGTTTAAACGCTTCCCTTTTTTCATTTTTAACCTCTAAATAGCCATGGTGAAATACTTGTGTTACCTCAAAAGGTCCACTCCACCTAGACCTTAATTTTTCGGGAAATAATTTCAATCTAGAATTAAATAAAAGAACTTTGTCTCCTACCTTGAAGCTTTTGTACTTAATGTGAGCATCATGCCATTTCTTTGATCTTTCCTTGTAAATTCTTGCATTTTCATAAGACATGAGACGTAATTCATCTAGCTCATTTAATTGTAAACATCTTTTCACACTAGCATCTTTAATGTCATAATTCAATGCTCTAATGGCCCAATAAGCTATATGCTATGTTAACCTATATGGTGACATCCCAATAGGTGTTTTGAATGCAGTGCGATATGCCCAAAGTACATCATCTAATTTGTTTACCCAATCCTTCCTAGAGCTTGAACTATTTTTTCAAATATCCACTTAAGCTCTCTATTGGAAACCTCTACTTGACCACTTGTTTGTGGGTGATCAGGAGTAGCTACTCTATGATGCACACCATATTTATGAAATAGTGAAGCAAAAGATGGATTAAGGAAATGTGTACCTCCATCACTTATTATGGCTCTTAGCACACCAAACCTTGAAAAGAGCTTCTTTAAAAACTTTATCACCATCTTTAAATCATTGGTTGGCATGGCTTTGGCTTCAACCCATTTTGAGACATAGTCCACCCCAACCAATATATAGCTTTACCGAAAAGATGTAGGAAAAGGTCCCATGAAGTCTATTCCCCACACATCAAATATTTCAACCTCTAAAATACTAGTCAAAGGCATCTCATCTCTTTTTCCTATATTGCCAACACTTTGACACAATCACAATGAGTTATAAAATTCCTAGCATCATGAAATAATGTAGGCCAATAAAAACCACACTCAAGCACACGAGATGCAGTTTTTGTACTAATATTATGACCTAAATACAAAGATGAATGGCAATTTTGCAAGATGTTCACATACTCATCCTCACTAACACATCTACGAATCACACTATCACCCCCTATCTTAAACAAATACGGCTGCCCCCAAAAGTAATTCTTTACATCACTAAAGAAATTTTTCCTTTGTTGCCATGTCAAACCATGAGGTACAATTCCAGCAGCAAGATAATTAGCAAAATCTGCATACCATGGCACATGAACTTGTTCAATAGACATTAAAGACTCATCAAGAAAGGCTTCATTTATTTCATTGCTATCCCCTAAAGGTCCTTCATCATTTTTTAATCTTGACAAGTGATCAACCTAAAAATTTTTAGAACCTTTCTTATCTTTAATCTTAATGTCAAATTCTTGTAACAAAAGAACCCAACGTATGACATGAGGCTTAGCATCTTTCTTAGCAAACAAGTACCTAAGGGTAGCATGATCTATATAAATTATAACTTTAGATCCCAACAAGTAAGACCTAAACTTATCACATGCATAGACTATGGTTAACATCTCTTTTTCAGTTGTGGTATAATTTAATTGAGTTGCCGATAATATATGGCTAGCATAATAAATGACATGCGAATTCTTACCTTGACATTGACCTAGCACACAACTTACAACAAGGTCGCTTGCATCACACATGATTTCAAAAGGAAAATTCCAATTAGGTGATGTGTTTATAGGTGCACTAACAAGAGCTTTCTTTAATTGCTCAAAAGCATTCATGCATGCATTAGAAAAGTCAAAAGGCACATCTTTAACTAATAAGATAGTTAAAGGCTTAGTAATCAAAGAAAAATCCTTTATAAACCTTCTATAAAATCCAACATGACCTAAAAAGGATCTTACACCCTTAAGTATAGTAGGTGGAGGTAACTTCTCAATTAATTCAGTTTTAGCTCTATCCACCTCTATACCTTTACTTCAAATCATATGACCTAAAACTATCCCTTCTTCAACAATGAAATGGTACTTTTCCCAATTAAGTACTAAGTTAGTCTCCTCACATCTAGCCAAGACTCTATCTATGTTATTCAAGCACAACTCAAAAGAGTCACCATAGACTGAAAAATTATCCATGAAAACTTCCATTATCTCTTCTATTAAATCCCCAAAAATTGAATTCATGCACCTTTGAAAAGTGGTTGGTGCATTACATAACCCAAAGGCATTCTCCTATAGGCAAAGGTACCATAAGGACAAGTAAATGTGGTCTTCTCTTGGTCACTAGGGTATATGAATATTTAGAAATACCCTGAAAATCCATAAAACAATAATGAGAATGGCCAGCTATCCTTTCTAACATTTGATCAATGAATGGCAAAGGAAAGTGATCTTTCCTTGTAGCTGAATTTAAATTTCTATAGTCAATACAAACCCTCCAACCTGTGGTGGTTCTAGTAGGAATCAAATCCCCATTCTCATTTCTAACCACAATTATTCCCCCTTTCTTTGGTACACAATGTATAGGACTTACCCATGCACTATCCGAAATCGGATAGATAATCCCAGCATCTAATAACTTTATGACTTCCTTTTTCACTACCTCCTTCATATTAGGGTTAAGCCTTCTTTGTCTATTAGCCTTAGGTTGACACTCATCTACCATGTTAATCTGATGTATCACTGCATTTTGACTAATTCCCTTCAAATTAGAAATTTGCCAACCTATACTCTTAATCCTCTTTCTAACAACTTATAACAACAAGAACTCTTGCTTATTAGTGAGCTTATTAGATATAATGATAGGTAAAGTACTATTTGAATCAAGAAATGTATACCTTAAATGGCCTGGTAGTTCTTTCAATTCCACATTAGGAAGACTTACAATGGATGGTGGCAAAGGTGCCTCATTTCTATGCAAAAGTTCTGGCTTTGAGCTCTCTTACTCCTCTTCCTCTTGAACTTCTTGTTCAAAAATTTCCTCCACTTTTCCTGCATCATCCATAACTTCCAAAACACAAGCATCAATGACATCAATTTTCATGCACACATTCTCATCCATGGGATATTTAAGTGGGTTGTCCATATGATACTCTACACTATCCTCTCCTACTCTTGAAACCAAAGTCCCTTCATAAACATCAACTAATGCCCTACCAGTTCTCATAAAAGATCTTCCTAATATCAATAGGCATTTAACATTATAAGCAAAATCCAAAATCACAAAATCAGCAGGCAAGATGAATTTATCAACTTTAACTAGCACATCTTCTACTTTAATTGATTAGTCACCCAATTGCAAGACCATTAAAGTAGCTTTAACATAATCCAAACCTAACTCCTTAAAGATAGACAATGGCATAAGGTTAATACTTGCTCCTAAATCACACACACATAGTATAAGGAATAGTTAAACTCCCATTATCTTTAAGCTTAGTAGGCATATTATTAGTTGTTACTGAACTACATGCTTCAGTCAACTCAACTGTAGATGCATCTTCCCAACTATTTTTCTTAGAAATCAAATCCTTTAAGAACTTAGCATAGTTAGGAATTTGAGTAATAGCCTCAACAAAATTCAAATTGATATGTAAATGCTTCAATTTATAAAGAAAAGTTTGAAATTGCTTATCATGGTTTTTTTGCTTTAGGCGTTGCAAAAATGGTGGACGAGGTTGGAAGAATTTTTGAAGGTTAGCCTTGGTTGCCCCCTCTGTCACGTCCACGACAAGCATCACGCTCGCGACAGAAGACTCTTCCTCCACTGGTGTACTCGCAATGTTGTCAGGCTTTCCCTCTGTCATGCCCGCGATAGGCATTGCCCTCGTGACAGAAAGCTCATCTTCCTTCTTCATTATCTTTTCCTTCAAAACCTCATCTTTGTTAGTAGAACCAAAATCATGTGTGTAAGATTTACCTGATCTCAATGTGATTGCCTTCAAATGCTCCCTAGGATTATCTTCTGTATTACTTGGGAGGCATCGTTGTAATCTTGAAGGTAATGCATTGGCAATTTGCCCCAATTGAACCTCAAGATTGTGAATGAGGAAGCTTGATTCTTAGCTATTTTGTCCAACTTTGACTCCAACTTTTTGTGATTCTCCTCTTGTGAGTTGAATTTTAAATTAATTCCCTCCAAGAATCTATCCATTTTAACCTCCAAAGCTCTAAATCTATCTTGTGGTGGTTGAAATCCTACACCTCCTCTATTCTGATTATTATTGTTATTACCCCATGAGAAATTTGGATGATTCCTCTATCCAAGGTTATAAGTATTAGAATAGGGATTCCCACGCCCTTGTCCTTAAATAAAACTCACTTACTCTTCTGTGCTTGTCATCCCCAAATTACAACCTTCACTGGCATGGCCTTGTTGCCCACAAATTGTACATGCACTTGATGAAGTTCCTCCCATGTTCAAGTTATCAATCTTGTGTGTCAAAGCTGCTACTTGTGCTTGCAAAGCAGAAACAGAGTCAATTGAATGTAAACCTTTAACAGGGGAAGAATTTGATACCTTAGCCCTTTCTATTGGCCACATGCAATTATTTATGGACATCTCCTCAAGCAACTTAAATGTTGCTTCTGTGCTCCATATTTTCTCCCTTTTCTCCTACATTCACAAAACTTAACACAAAACATAAAACACACATAATTCTAACACAATTAACCATAACTAAACATAATTTTAACCACAAAATATAAGCTAAATATGAGCTAATTAGGCTCATATCATAGGGAGTGCCTGTTGCTCGCTCCATCGATGGTATGCCCATCGGTCATCAAAAACTATAAAAATCGAGTGGTTGTGCGCCTGCTCAGTTCTTTCTTTTTCTTCTTCCTTCTTCCCCGTGAGAACTGACACTCATCCTCAATTTTTCTGCCTTTTCTTTATTATTTTTAATCCATTTTGCATGCCGTGTGCACCAAAGTAGTCCTCTCACTGTCGCGAACGTTTAGGACTAGTTTTTCTGCATTTATTTTGAATACTTTTTCAATGTAGTTCATAGACTACCAGGTCATACATAAACCAATCCATGTATCTGAGCACAACATATAATTCATCAAGTATAATTCGCAATATAATAGACATATAAGCACATTCATAGAGCATACGGTAAGGATGAATCATGGTCAAGACATTTGAAATTCACTATTGTAGAAAAGGAAAAATCAGAAAGCAAGGCAGGAAAAAGGCACTGTCGCGATCGCGACATTGTCGCGCTCGTGACAGAGGCAGTCTTGCCCTGTTCGCGATCTTGACATTCATCGCAATCTCGTGAGGGAACAAGGGCATCTCACTGTCATGCTCGCGACAGTGAGCTACCGGCCCAGAACAGATCGGCAGCCAAGCTCTCTATCGCGCTCGCGACAGAGGCTCTGCTACACTGCTCGGCGGAGAGCTCGGATGCGTGTGAGGGCTGCTTTCACCGGGCTCTGTCGTGACCTCGCGATGATGTCACGCTCACGACAGAGTCGTGAATTTCAGCCCTTGCCCAGAAAATCTGTAAAAAATCCTCTCTTCACAACACTCAAACACACACAATCAACTCAAACCTCTTCTTACCTCAATTCAAGTAACCCAAATACAGTTAGCAACATAAAATACAACATCTATATCAAGAATTCCAATTAAATCATGCCAATAACCACCTCAATTTACATAAATTGGAATATCAGCACTATTCATCATTATCTACTCCAGAACACAATTAAGTTCATTAACCCGTAATTAAACCTTTTTAACACATCTCAATCATAACCCATAACATTTAAACCCACAATGAACATCAAGAACCCACAAATTTCCAGAAATTCATGCATATCCAAAAACCCATATATGAATATCACATAAAAGAAAATTCCCAAACAAATACATGCATAAACTCATAACCAAACACTAAAATTTCTGGAAAACAAGCACAACTACACATTCATGATCCAAAAAGAACAAGGCTGAAACAACTCAAAACTCAATTTCAAAAGTCAAAGCTCCCAAACCTGGAAATCAAAGATCCAAAATCACTTTTCTAGCTTCAATCTTCAATCCTTTCCTTGCCCTTAAGCTTCTTCTTGCTAACCCAAGCTCGCACAAACAAAACACCAAAAAATTACTCATCCAAACCCAATTTAACTCAAATAAAACAAAGAAGAAGAGGAGGAAGAAACCCAAAACGCAGGAACCCTAAAACCCAAACACATACCTCTAAAATCTTACTCCAAAACTCAGTCAAAATCACCTACAAGCAAGCACAAACATCCGGCCAAAAAAGAAGAAAAGGAAAAGCAGAAAATGGAAAAGAGAAGAAGAAGAGGAGGCGTGAGAGGGAGGAGAACGGGAATGCAAATTTTTGTGTTCTCTCTCTCTCTCTCTCTTTTCTTCTTTTCACATTTAATGTCCAACAACCAAGTCCACTTGGCAAGCTCTCATTGGACCAACAATTCCTCCTTTGACTTTCAAACACCAAGGCACCATACACATATACACCACATAATTATTTAAGTAGATATTTAATACCTTGGTACCATACTCACACTTCACTAGATACTTCCTCCAATAACATATTAGATTAATTGATGCATTAAATTCCTTAATGTCCAATATTTTCATGCATCAATTACAGATTTACCCTTGAAATTCTGACTTGGCATGCATATTCTGACTGGGCCTGATTTGGGGTGTGATATGGGCTGAGCAAGAAGCCCGAGCTTAGTTAATGGTACAGAGATCTGGAGTTTATGGGCGATGGTGATAGGCCAGTGCCTTAACATTAGCCATTAGATATTAGCTAATCTAGTGTGTTGGCACGGGGGACAGCCCCTTTCATATGCGTCGGAGGCGTCATCACCAGGTTGCTAATATATCTGAGGCTTCTTTTAGCAAGCTTTGGGCCTCCGTTATACGAGGAAATCTATGTCAACTTAGTTGCATCCCAGATGATGGGGATGGTAGCTCAGATACGTGACCATCCGGATGAGTACAAATTACTCATAGTGGCGAAGACCAGATGCCTTTTCCACCTCCCTCCACTCTAGCCAGCCGAGGATGTTTTGGGAGAGCCCCAGTGTAAGGCTCCAACTCCAGTCATATTAGTTATGCCTAGGGTGCGAGAGAGGTCGAGGTTGTGCATTTTGGTTGAGTTTTTGCTTGTTTGGATGCATCCGGTATTAATTGATTTATTTCGGGTAGTTTTATCTTTTGACCTTTTTGAACTAGATTGCATTACTTAAGTTTTGTAGTTGGACCATAATTGAATTAGGTTGATTTGAGGGACTTAAGTATGAGTTTTGATGGGTCGAAGGACCCATTAGAAATTTAACTTGTGAACCATTATAATTATGCCATTTGGTAGAGTGGGATTGGATGGTCTTAGGAAGATATATGCATGACTTTATTAACTCTTGAGTTAGTGCATTTTGGATTGAAGTATTCAACCACTCTCCTCTCCCATTTCAACCATCTCTTGTCCCTTAAATCGTAGCTTTATTCCATTAAAAATTTTGCTTAAGTTTCCTTTTGGTCAACAAGTGATTTCAACTATGTTTTAAGCTTATAAGTGAGTTTTCTTCATCTTTTTCTTCTCCTTCTTCCTCTGTGAGGTAAGGGTGAGAATTTAATGAGTTTTGTGGGTTGATGACTGTGTTTTGATGCTTTGAAGAAGGAACTGGAGCTAAAGCTAAAGGAAAAAGAGAAAATTGGTGCAAATGGAGCCAATTGAAAGATTTTGAACAAGGTTGGGAATATTTCTTTTTGAATTTTATTTATGATACTTAAATTCTTATTTGAAGATTATATGAGTCATGGATGTTGAATTGAGTTGCCTTGTTGTAACACCCCCTACCCATACGTAGGAGAACCCGCACAACTCGAGGTGTCACCAAGCAAGGCAAAAATGAAACACATATACAATATACATAAATATATCAGAATTAAAATCTTGAAAATAAAATGATCATTCATTGATATAAAAGATTCATTACAAAAATTTTCTTAACAAAAACTGATATTACAAAAAGAATCATATTCCAGTATTACATGGCAAAAGCGGTACAAAATAATAAATACAAAGAGAGCCCAAATTATAAAAGAATCTTAATACAGAAATCTAAGACCTAATACTTCAATCCCACTGTGTTGGCTGAACATAGGGAGACTCTCCCAAAAGCTTACCACCATCCCTACCTGAACGGATGAAACACCCGTGCTATACGATAATGCTTAGTGGGAAAAACAAATAATAATATGAACGGCCATTCACAATGGTCATCAAAGCAAAACACATACAATATGGCACAAGCTTATAATCACATATAACCAAATCATAACTGAAACACATACACAAACATCGCCAGCGCGACACCCCTGGTTTCAAAATTGTGTTTCCTTTTGTGATTTTCGATGTTTATTTAACGAACTTGTGATGCTATTAGGATTATTCTTGGACTATTTTATGCAGTATATGAGTATAATTGGGTATATTATGCATGTATGGTTATATGAATTCTATAAACGTGAATTAATGGATTATGCATGACCTACAAGAGTCAGTCCAGTGGAGAGTTAGGCATGCCTAAAAGAGTCCTTTTATTGCTGCCTCTGTACTGTTCTGGGCCCTGATCAGGTCCCCGTTTAGTTCCTCATGAACTTCTATATGTTTGAATCTTGTTTAAGATTCCTCTGTAAAATGTTTTGAAAAGAGAGAAATGATACTATTTTCCCGATTCGTACCCGTAAGGTACTGCTATATGATAATTCATACCCGTAAGGTACCACTATGTGACAATTCATACCCGTAAGGTATCTCTATGCGTTTACTCATTATCCATTACTTTGAGTCAGCAGGTGTTATGGTTTGTTTTGATATGATTAAAAGTATGTGAATCCGAATGAGTATGATTATGAGCTTCTGAATCTGTTGGCATATAAATGTGCTTATTGAACTTTTGAATGGTTTTGGATAGAATTCTATTGTGATTATATTGTGATCATCAGTATGCCATTTCGTATGTGCTTTGCCTTGACGACCATTGTGAATGGCCGTCCCTATTACTGTTGTTTGTTTCCCCACTAAGCATTATTGCTTAGCACGGTGTTTTCACTCGTGCTGGTGCGGAAGATGTATAGTTTTTGGGAGAGTCGCCGCCAGTCAAGCCAACACAGAGGGATTAGTGTTAGGGCTTTATTTTTATAGCATGATTCTTTTGTAATAAAACTCTCTATTATAAATCGTTTTTGTAAGCTTCCGCAATGTATCTCTGACAGTTGTAATTATTTTGTATTGGCTATTATGATCAGAACATTATTGTAACGAATTTTGGTTATATTAATGAATGATCATTCTGATGTTTCCAAAGGTTTTATTTTCGCTGTATTTTAGCATGTACAATGTGATTGAATGTTTGATTCAGTATCCTTTGTGTGGTGACACCCCTGCTCGTATGGCATCTCACTCCTTTGCGGATGGGTCACCTACGTATGGGTAGGGGTTGTTACAGAAACAAGAAGAAGAGGAAGAAGAGGAGAAGAAACGGCTTTAGGAGGAAGAGAATGGGAGAGCAAGACAGCCAATTGCTACTCTCTCTTTCTCTCTCCTTGCATTTATACCCCCTTCTAAATCCCTTAACACTTCGATATCCAAATGTTTTTATACCACATTCGATCCGAATATGAAATTCAAAAAATCTAACTAATAATATCTAAAATCCAACAATCCATTTTTTTAATAATATATTATTTAATTATATTTAATTATTAATTATAATTTAATTGTATACATATATTAAAAAGTTCTTGCTATACCTTGGCAACAAAATTGTTTCCTTGCTAACTAGTAACAAGATATTCCTTCAATAGCAAACAGAAGCATATTTGGCCTCAACATCCCTTCATTTGTGCTCCCCCATCTGAAGTTGAATTAAGATCATCATTTTGTTCCTCGGCTACTTCCATATCTTCAAGTGCTAGTTCAGCTGGAGGTGGAAATACTTGTGTAACCAGTTCTAGGAGTTCATTCATCCTACCATTGGTGGAATTTAACGACTCACGCCCTACAACTATACATGCAACCACACTTTACCATAACCCACAAAACATGCATATACCCCATAATAAATAACACATGTCGAAACAAACACACATGCAATGTGGCTCAAACTACTAGGGCAGGAAACTAGGTGCAACAACTTTCCCCTACTAATAAGAATTTCATCCTCAAATTTCTCATCTGAATTGAACAACTGCGGATACTGAGTCCTCATCGCTGGCTCTGGTTCCCAAGTTGCTTCTTCAACCCCGTGATGCTTCCATAACACCTTAACCAGAGGAACTTGCTTGCTTCTCAACTGTCTCACCTCTTTGGCTAAAATGGCTTTTGGCTCTTCATTATATAAGAGTAATCGGGCTGAATTTTGATATCCTGAACTGACAGCACATGCGATGGATCCTATCTATAATGGCAAAGCATCGATACATGGAAAATATCATGCAACCTTGCCAAATCCATCGATAAAGCCAACCTATGGGCTACAGGACTAGCCTTTTCCAAAACCTCGAAAGGCCCAATGAATCGTGGACTAAGTTTACCATTTTTGCCAAAATGCAACACTTTTCTCCACGGCAACACCTTAAGGAATACCTTGCCCCACACCGCAAACTGAATATCTTTTCTCTTCATATTAGCATAAGACCTCTACCTATCCTTAGCCACTTTCAGATTTTGTTGCACCACTCAAATCTTCTCTTCTGTATCCCTAAACATCTCTGGCCCAACAAAGGAACGCTCGATCAACTTTATCCAACAAATCGGAGTCCTAAACTATCGACCGTATAGGGCTTCAAACAGTGACATCCCAATGCTCAACGGATAGTTATTATTGTAAGCAAACTCTATAAGTTGTACATACTTGTTCCAACTACTAGAAAATTCCAGAGTACAAGCCCGAAGCATATCTTCAAAAATCTAGATAACCCGTTCTTACTGACCATCTGTCTGAGGACGAAACACTGTACTGAAATTCAACCGAGTACCCAAAGCCACTTGCAACTCTTTTCAGAACTTCGATGTGAAGCTTGGATCCCAATCTGACATTATCGACAATAGAACACCATGCAGTCTGACCACCTCATCCATATAAATACTAGCCAACTTATCCATCGAGTAGTCAACTCTAACTGGTAGAAAATGCACTGATTTGGTGAGCCGATCAACAATCACCCAAACTGAGTCATACTTCCTCTAAGTTAATAGCAAACCTGACATGAAATCTATGGCGATTTTTTCCCACTTCCATTGAGGAACAGATAAAGGATTGACCAATCCCGAAGGAACTTAATGCTCAGCCTTTACTTGCTGATAAGTTAAACACTTAGCCACAAACTTCACGATGTCTCTCTTCATCCCAGACCACCAATAAAACTGCTTCAGATATCGATACATCTTCTCACTACCAGGATGCATAGTAAAGACCATAGTGTGTGCCTCCAGCAAATGCTTATTCCTTAACTCATTACTCTTGGGCACACACAAACGATTCCTATATATAAGTACCCCATCTAAAGCAGAAAACTGAGATTGCTTACCATTTTGAACCTCTTGCAAAACTCGTTGCAACTTCACATCATCTTTCTGAGCATCCACAATCAACTATCTCAAAGTTGGCTTCACCCTCAATTAGGCAACTAAAGCCCCTTTCGAATCCAATTTCCACTTGAAGCATTGCAAAAATAAAGGTGAAACTGACTTCCTACTCATAGGATCCGTAACCACATTAGATGGTACTCCAAAATACAATTATAATCCTTAAACAACTCTAAGTAATAGCACTGCCTCATATTCAACTCTTTCTGTGTGAGGAGATACTTCAAACTCTTATAATCTATGAAAATCCTACACGTTTCCCCATACAGATAATGCTGAAATCTTTAAAGTAAAGATCACCGCTGCTAACTCAAAATCATGCATCGAATAAATCTTCTGATGAGGCTTCAACTGACGAGATGCATAAGCCACAAGTTTCCCTTCTTGTATCAACACACATCCGAGCCCAACTCCTGAAGCATCACTGTACATTATAAACTCCTTACCCGAGATGGGCTGGGAAAGTACAGGAGCTTCGACTAACAACCTCTTCAACTGCTCAAAATATGCCTGACACTTATTCGACCACTCAAATCTGACCCCTTTTCTCAACAATCTAGTCATAAGAGCCACAATGACTGAGAAACCCTTCACAAACCGATGGTAATACCCAGGTAAACTGAGGAAGCTTCTCACCTCTAACACATTCTTAGGCGCATTCCAATTTACAATCACCTCAATGTTGGCCTGATCCACTTGAATACCCTTAGTTGACACAATGGGACCCAAGAAAGATACCTCTTGAAGCAAAAAATCACACTTACTGAGCTTCGCAAAAAGATGATGTTCTCTAAAAACTTACAGCACTATTCAAAGATGCTCTTCATGCTCACTCTTATCTCTCAAGTACACCAAAATATCATCGATAAACATCACAACAAATCGGTCGAGATATGGCCTAACACTCTGTTCATCAAATCCATAAAAGCCGTAGGTGCATTGGTCAAACTAAATGGCATCACAAGAAACTCATAGTGGCCATATCGCGTCCGAAATGCGGTCTTAACTACATCTGCATCCTTAACCCAAAGCTGATAATAACCCGGCCGAAGATCAATCTTGGAAAAGATGCCTGCACCTCTGAGCTGGTTAAATAAATCCTCAATTCTAGGCAAAGGATACTTATTCTTCACGGTAAGCTTATTTATTTGCCTATAGTCAATGCACATCCTCAACGTACCATCCTTCTTCTTAACAAACAACACTAGAGCTCCCCAAGGAGATACGCTAGGTCTAATAAAGCCTTTATCCAATAGCTCTTGTAATTGAGTTTTAAGTTCTCTCAATTCTACAGGAGCCATTCGATAAGGTGCTTTTGATATAGGCGCAGAACCCGACACTATAACTATGGACAGCTCCACCTCCCTCTCCAGAGGCAACCCAGGCAACCCGCTTGGAAAAACATCCTCAAACTCTCTAACCACTGGGATATTCTCAATCTTAACCTGACTATGCTTAGAGTCCAATACTACAACCAAGAATGCCTCATAACCCTTCCTCATAAACCTCTTTACTTGCATGGCAGAAATCACATTTCCTAAGGAACCTGAGCCTAAACATTTAACCACAACTGGAGACTGATCTTTAGCCCACAACACAACTGTCTTTGTAACAATCCAAAATGGCCCTAGTCGGAATGCGCATGCTAAGTCGGAATAGTTGAGGGCATTTCGGTAATTGTGGTTAGTGGAATTGGAGTTAATTGGTAATTTGTGCATGTGGAATTTGAGTTTTTGAGGACCCAATTGAAAAGATAATTTAAGTTTAAGTGAGGAATTATTATGTTAGTGAGTAAAGTGTAAGTTTGCCAAGGATTTAAGTGGGATTTGTAGGGACCAAAAGAGAAGTCAAAGAAGTGGAATTATTGGTCCAATAGGAGGCTGCCATGTGGATGTTGGTTGGTGAGCATTAAATGCAAAAAAAAAGAGGAAAAGGGAAAATAGGAGAGAGCGAAAAGGGGTAGATTTTTGCCTTGCCTTTCCCATCCTCTCCTCTCTCCTTCTCTCGGTTTTCCCTTGCTCTTCTTCCTTGCTCATTTTTTGCTTCATCTCTTTCTTTTTGCTGGAGTTTATGCATGCTAAGGGGTGGTTATAAGTGAGTGTTGGAGCAAGATTAAAGAGCTTTTGGTGACAAGGAGAAGGATAAAGGAAAAGGGAGGATTGAAGGTTGAAGAAAAGTGGTTTTGGATCTTCAATTCCAGGTTTGGGAGCTCTGTGTTCTACATTTTCAGTTTGGGTGCTTTGTCTCTGCTCTACTTGCTCACTTGGATCATAAGTGTGTTCATGTTTGATTTTCAGTAATTTGAGTGGTTTGGATATGAGTTTATGCATGAATTAATTTGGGTAAATGTGTTAGTAATCCATGTTATTGATTGAGATAAATGTATATGAGCGTTGGTATTGAAAATGCATGAGTTTGGGAATTTCTTTGAATTTGATGTTTTATGGTGATCTTGAGTTTTGGCATGATTTCTAGAAATTTACTTGACTTATGAAGTTATAATGAGTTGTATGTTGAGTTAAGATTCATGTTTATGTTTTGAGATTGTGATGTTAGATGGGTTGTCATATATTTGTGATGATAAGGTATGATTTTTGCAAATTTTGTTCAGTTTTCATCTGACCTCTGTGCAATTTGTTTGTAATATTTATAGTTTTAGACCTCTAAATTGAATTATTCTTGAGCCATTAGAACAATAACTTCCATTCCTTTTAAAGTCTCATAAATGATCTTGAGGAAATTCTTGCTATAAGACCCTGAAAATTGGCCAAAACCGTAGTGTCTCTAAGTGGGTCGGGTTACCTGAACAGTATAGGTTGTTTAGCTCATATCTGAAGTTATAGATGTCCAAATGACCTAAAACTTGTCCCATTTGAAAGCTAACATCCTATGGAACAATTATTAAGAGGATGATTTGCCTAAAAATGTCGCTAACTATGTGTAAAATGCGTTACAAGTATAGACCTGTAGTCTATCCTGAGTCTGTCTCACTTTTGTTAGGCTGAATGGGTTTACACGGGGGTAAGGAATTCCTTACCGCTGTGTAAAACCATTATGTATACTTGTTACCCAATTTTCATGTCCCACACGGCGATATGGAATGCCTTACTACCGTGTAACCTCATTTTTCAGCCAAAAAGGTACTTTTTCCTTCCCGAATTGAACCCGAACTTCACCGAAAGTTCTTACTACTTGTCCAAATTATGTCTAACATTAAAAAATGAGTATATGAATGTTTTTCCAATTGAATTATATGTAAATGATGCTATGATATAAGATTTAAGAATAGAACCAAATGTTGACATGCATTTTAATTGTTGAACATGGCATGCAATGTGATATTGATGATATATACAGATATATGATTGAATGCTTTTAATATGCCGACATAATTTAGTTGTGCTTTAAGTCATGAACTCGATATGTGATTGGTATTATGCTATGCCAAATTATTTCAATACTATGGTTGATGTCAGAATGCATTATTTATGCCTTAGCCTATGAACTTAATGTGTTATGCTTAAATGTAATTTGGATTTCATTGCTCTTTCGCTATTCATTGGTTTGAATATCATGTAGTGTCATTTCATATGACTAATATCATTAAGGTGTATTTGTATGTTAAATTTATATTGAAGGTGTTGGTTGAGTTCGGAATGTATTATGCAAGCCTAGAGTCTATGACTCAATGTTATGATTGATATGCTAAGTTTAAATGTGAATTGTATCATTGCATGATTAAGGCTTTGTATTGATAATCATAGGCATAATGGTGTTTTCATATTTGACTCTGATATGATTAGAATTTTTGAATGCTGTTAAAGTGTGTTGACTGCATCACATTATATGCTTTGCATGTGAGTGTTTAATGCATGGCCGTCATTATGAACTTATTTGTACGTCCATCATACTATGGATTATGCATGATGATATATATGCTATGCGATTCGAAACATGATTTATTTTATGCATGACCTGCGAGAGTTAGTCTAGTGGATAGTTAGGCATGCCTAATACAGTCCCTTTAGCTGCAGCACCTTTGGACGTTTGGACCCCGATCAGGTCCCCCGTTTGGTTCCTCGCTAACCCTTTTAATGTGTTAGGATCCTCGTGATTCTTTTAAATGTGTTTGGATCTTGTTAAGATCCCCCCTCAGTGAAATGTTTTTAAATGTGATAAAAATTAAATGGTTTTCGATTCGTACCCGTAAGGTACCTCTTTGTTTGATTCATACCTGTAATGTACCATTTGTACACTCGTTATCCACTATTGTGAGTCAGCAGGTATTTGATTAATTTGCTTTGTTTGATATGAATGAAAGAATGTGATTGTTATGCTTATAGAAATGTGAATTCGTTTCGTTATTACTAGAGGCATGTGAATATGATTGTGATCATGAACTCTCGAATGTTATTAATGTAGTGTCATATTATATGTTTCTCGGGCTTCTGTTATTGTAGTGATTTCGGCATGTTAGCTTGTGTTTGCATTTTATTGTATGCTAATATATGTATTAGTATCGTGATGTGGGAGTGCTATGCATTTGATCTTGTGCATCAGTCCCAGCTAATGTATGTGGACTTTGTACCATAGATGCATGTTATATAAGTAGTGATTATGTTATGATATGGCTATGATGATTTTAGTATGCTATGCATGATATCTCGCGGATTTCCCCGGTAAGTATTTTTGCATGTGTATGCACTTATATTAGCATGACTTGTTGAATTTCTGTAATGTGTTATGGTTTCTTTTTAACCTTGTGTATCGGTTTGCAGTTAGTGTTTTGATATTACCATATTATCACTGCTTGTTTAAATATCTTAGTGTTTGTGCATTTTGCATCCTCTGATTCTGATAATTTAGTGAACCTGTTATATGTATGTAATTTATATGTATTGTGCAAGATTATAGTCGTATATTACATAGTGTCCTTTGGTTTTCATTCCTCCCCACTAAGCGTTATCGCTTAGCATGGGCTCTTTTCCCGTGAAGGTGGTAGGTTTTTGGTTTCCGCTCGAGTCGCACATCTACAGGGTCGGCCACATAGGAGTTAGAGGTGTTATGTTATTTTGTTTTCAGCTCCTGTATTTTGGATTCTGTATTTCTGTATCTGTTTGTATATGTATTTATATTTAAGATCGGAGGGTAGTTTTGGAGATGTAATTATTTTGTTTACCTGCTGTGATCAGGCAATTATTGTAATGATTTTGTTATATTAATGTATGATTAGTTGTTATTTCTCTAAAGTTTTAATTTTCGCTGTGTTTCCGTATGTTTATAATGTATGAATGTTTGCTTCGTATCGATCTGTCTGGTGTGATACCCCTGCTCCTATGGCATCTCACTCCTATCCGGATGGGTTCGCCTACGTATGGGTAGGGGGTGTTACATTTAATGGTATCAGAGCCCCGGTTTGGCGGTTCTGGTTGTCTTGTTTGCTATGTGTCGTGTCTTTACATGCGAGTCGGTTTCATGTCGTGGCCTAATGTGGATGTGTCTTGTCTTGTATCGTGTCTAGATGGAGTATGATCCGAGTGAGATTGTGGGCAAGACAACAGAAAGTGTGAACCCAGTTGGAACTGGTCAGAATGTGTCTGAGCATCATTCAGTTGGAGATTTTGGTCCTGTTTCTGATGATAGGACATTAGTGCAAGGATTGATTCGGATAATGGATAGATTGACCGCTCCTCGGGCTTCTCAGGATTTTTTTCGTAAGGTACCTCAGAAAAGAAAGGTGTCGGGTAGAGAAGTGCTAGCAGGAAAAAGGATTCGGGAAGCTCCGATATGTCAACATTGTCAGAAGCAACACTGGGGCAATTGTAAGAAAATTAAGGGACTACCGACATGTCAGTACTGTCAGAAGCGACATCGGGGTTTGTGTCGACTGATGACTGGAGCTTATTTCAGATGTGGTAGCATGGGCCACCAAATTGTCGATTGTCCTAAGAAGATAAGTGAGAATATAACTCGGCAATTTAGAAAGGATGTGGAGGAATTGCTTAGAGCCGCTCATATGCCATCGAAATTTGTCGCACATCGCAATGAAGTGACAAAGCCTGTAGAGCCTTCCTGTAAGTTTATGTTGTCAAGTTTTGTTTGTTTTCGGTTTGGGTTTGGATAAGTTGTTAGCGAGGAAATTTCGAGGTCGAAATTTCTTAAGGGGGAGATATTGTAACAACCCAAAATGGCCCTAATCGGAATGCGCATGCTAAGTCGGAATAGTTGAGGGCATTTTGGTAATTGTGGTTAGTGGGATTGGAGTTAATTGGTAATTTGTGCATGTGGAATTTGAGTTTTTGAGGACCCAATTAAAAAGATAATTTAAGTTTAAGTGAGGAATTATTATGTTAGTGAGTAAAGTGTAAGTTTGGCAAGGATTTAAGTGGGATTTGTAGGGACCAAAAGAGAAGTCAAAGAAGTGGAAATATTGGTCCAACAGGAGGCTTCCATGTGGATGTTGGTTGGTAAGGATTAAATACAAAAGAAAGAGGAAAAGGGAAAATAGGAGAGAGAGAAAAGGGGCAGATTTCTACCTTGCCTTTCCCGTGCTCTCCTCTCTCCTTCTCTCGGTTTTCCCTTGCTCTTCTTCCTTGCTCATTTTCTGCTTCATCTCTTTCTTTTGGCTGGAGTTTATGCATGCTAAGGGGTGGTCTTAACTGAGTTTTGGAGCAAGATTAAAGAGCTTTTGGTGACAAGGAGAAGGATAAAGGAAAAGGGAGGATTGAAGGTTGAATAAGAGTGGTTTTGGATCTTCAATTCCACGTTTGGGAGCTCTGTGTTCTACATTTTATGTTTGGGTGCTTTGTCTCTGCTCTAATTGCTCACTTGGATCATAAGGTATTTATGTTTGATTTTCAGTAATTTGAGTGGTTTGGATATGAGTTTATGCATGAATTAATTTGGGTAAATGTGTTAGTAATCCATGTTATTGATTGAGATAAATGTATATGAGGGTTGGAATTGAAAATGCATGAGTTTGGGAATTTCTTTGAATTTGATGTTTTATGGTGATCTTGAGTTTTGGCATGATTTCTAGAAATTTACTTGAATTATGAAGTTATAATGAGTTGTATGTTGAGTTAAGATTCATGTTTTTGTTTTGAGATTGTGATGTTAGACGGGTTGTCATATAGTTGTGATGATAAGGTATGATTTTTGCAAATTCTGTTCAGTTTTTATCTGACCTCTGTGCAAAGTGTTTGTCATAAGTATATTTTTAGACCTCTAAATTGAGTTATTCTTAAACCATTATAATCGGGACTTCCATGCCTTTTAAAGTCTACGAAATGATCTTGAGTAAATTCTTGCTCTAAACCCTGAAAATTGGCCAAAATCGGAGTGGCTCTAATTTGGTCGGGTTACCTAAATAGTATAGGTTGTTTAGATCCTATCTGAATTTATAAATGTCCAAATGACCTGAAACTTGTCCCATTTGAAAGCTAACATCCTAAGGACCAATTATTACGAAGGATGTTTTGCCTAAAAATGTCGTGGACTATGTGTAAAATGCATTGCAAATATAGACCTGTAGTCTGTCCTGAGTCTGTCTCACATTTATGAGGCAGAATGGGTTTACATGGGGCTAAGGAATTCCTTACCGCTGTGTAAAACCATTATGTCCCCTTTTTACCCAATTTTCACGTTCCACACAGCGGTATGGAATGCCTTACCGCCGTGTAACCTCATTTTTCAGCTAAAAAGGTACTTTTTCCTTCCCGAATTGAACCCGAACTTCACCGAAAGTTCTTACTACTTGTCCAAATTATGTCTAACATTAAAAAATGAGTATATGAATGTTTTTCCAATTGAATTATATGTAAATGATGCTATGATATAAGATTTAAGAATGGAACAAAATGTTGACATGCATTTTAATTGTTGAACATGTCATGCAATGTGATATTGATGATATATACTGATATATGATTGAATGCTTTTAATATGCCGGCATAATTTAGTTGTGCTTTAAGTCATGAACTCAATATGTGATTGGTATTATGCTATGCCAAATTATTTCAATACTATGGTTGATGTCAGAATGCATTATTTATGCCTTAGCCTATGAACTTAATGTGTTATGCTTAAATTTCATTTGGATTTCTGTCACACCCCATTTGCCCCCCTAGTAGAATGAGCCTGTCTGTCTGTTCGTCTGTCTGTCTGTATGTGTAAGCATTCGCATGTGTACAGTATTTCATAAGGGCATTTCAGTAAAATGTATGATTTTGGGGTTTAACTATTATGTGGGTGCATACATGGCATTAGGGTGTGAATTAATTGAGTTGCATTTGTGTGCATTTACATATACCATTGTAGGGTGTATTTAATTAGGAGTGCATTAGGTGTGTGTAATGTGTGGAGTTAGGGTATGAGTGAGCAAGTTTCACCACCCAAGGAATTGACATGTGTATTAGGTTTGGGAAAAAGAATAAAGAAGGAAAAGAAAGGTGAAACAAAAATCAGATTCACGTTTTCCTTTCAAACTTCACATTCTTCTTCTTCTTCCTTTTCCCTTTCCTAATTACTACTCTCTGATAATCAAGTGTGGTTGTGGAAGTTGGTCACTCTTACTCCTAGCTTGGTAAGTGCATAATCTAGTCTTTGTCTTACTGTAAATTGCATCTTCATCTTCTTCCTTGAGTTTAGGTTTAACCTAGGGTTGAAATTACTGTGTTTGTGTTCTAGCTGAGGCTCCACGTGATCCAAAGGGGAAAGAGGTTGCTGGACCAAGTGGAGCTAAGTGATAGAAGTTAGAATCCAGGTTTGGGAATATTGTTTTGTGCGATTTTGATGTTTTACTGTAAATTCTAGGGTTTATATGATCTTGAAGAGTTTGAATCAATTAGTCTTGATTTGGTTGTTTAAATGCTAAATTGAGTTGCATGTGCATTGATTATGTGAATTGAGATGAGTTCTGGAAGGTAAGATCAGGTTTGAATGGTTTTTAATCAAATTGGGGTTGAATTCTTGATTCTGGAAATTTTGGAAAAATCTGGAAATTTAAGTACTGTTCTTCGTCACGTGACTCTTGGTCACGACGTGACATGCCTGCTGAGAAGCCAGTCGCGTGACCAGCTGAAGAACAAGCAAGTCACGCGACGTGATCTTCGGTCACGTCGTGCGACCTGCGAAGAAGAGGCAGATCACGCAACGTGATCTGCGAGGGAGAAGCAGCGTCACGTCGCGTGACCCTAGGTCACGCCGTGACCTGCATAGGCATTGCGTGATCCGCGAGGATCACGCGACGCGTTAGGCGGGAAACAAGCAGGTCACGAGACGTGACCCTAGGTCACGCCGTGACCTGCCTGTTGAGAAGGCCAGTCACGCCCAGTGACTAGCCGATCTCGCCCATTTCTCCGTTCAGCCCGTTTTTCCGAAATTTCCTAGTTTTTAACTCAGAAATGAATTTGGTATTACTTCTGAATGGACTTTACTGTTGTATGATGCATATCTTACTGTTTGATACCTCGATGTGCGTGATGGCATGATTTTCTGATGAATTATACTCTATATCCTGAAATGTGATCAGTGACGCATAACCTGCTAGAGTCAAGTAAGTGGATAGTTAGGCATGCCTAATAGAGTCTTTTAGCTGCAGCCCTCAGTTCAGTTTGGACCCCGATCAGGTCCCCGTTTGGTTCCTCGCGAACCCTTCAGTATAGAATCTTGCTTAAGATTCCCTCAGTATATAAATAACATGTTTTGATAAATGATATAATATTTGACTTGTACCTGTGAGGTACCCTCAGTATTCGATTCGTACCCGTAAGGTACCCTCAGTACACTCGTTATCCACTGTCTAGAGTCAGCAGGTACTCTTTAAATGTTAATGGAAATGTTCTGATCTGATATGGCTTTGAATGGAATATCTGAATGAGTTTAATGATGAAATACATGTTGGTTGATTCTGTAATACCTATGAGATTCTGAAAGTATGGTATTTAATTACGGGCATGCTTATATGATTTATGCAACAGTCATTGCATTCTGCCATTGTGAATGTGTTATGCCTTGACGACCACTGTGAGTGGCCGTCCATAATTTATGTGTGTTTCCCCACTAAGCGTTTTATCGCTTAGCACGGTGTTTTTACCCGTGCAGGTGCGGAAGGCGTTTTGCTTTGAGAGAGTCGCCGTTGTCAAGCCAACACAGAAGAGTTTTTAGTGTAGGGCTATTTTTGTATCAGTGATGATTTTGTTTGTATAGAACTCTCATGTATCAGGTTCCGCTTTTGTAACTATATTTTGTGTATGTAATATTATTTTGGTATCAGCTTGCTGATCAGAACATTATTGTAATAGTTTAATTATAGTAATGCATGATCAGCTTTTGCTTTTTGCATGTAAAGTTTTTAACTATTCTGTATTTCTGAATGTATGTTATGAATGGATGTATACTTTACTTTGTATCAGTTTGGTGACACCTTGTCTCATACGGCTTCTCACTCCTTATCGGATGGGAACGCCTACGTATGGGAAGGGGGTGTTACAGTTAGTGGTATCAGAGCATAGGTTTAGGCGTTTCTGGGTGTTGTTATGATTGTTCTGATTTTCTTAGATGCGTATGTGTCTAGATCTGTGTTGGCTGATACGGTTGTTTCTTGTTTGTTTAGATGGCTTATAATTCTGCTCATGGTGCGCGTGAGGAGTCCGCCGAGAGTGTGAATCCTCTCGCTGTTGATCAGTCTGTTTCTGTTAATGTGTCGGCTCAGCATGCTAGGGTTCAGCCCGAGGCCGCAGCCATGCCCTTAGAGGCTATGTTTAGACTGCATCAGGACATGGCTAGGGTTTTGGAGAGAGTGACTGCTCCTAGAGCACCTATGGAGAATCTGAGGAGAGCAGGAGTTGAGGATTTCTATGGTACTGGGTTGAGTGAGTCTGAGACTGCAGAGAGATGGTTAGATAAAGTGAAGCGTGCTCTGAGAGAGATTCGGTGTCCTCCTGACCAGCAGGCAGAGTGTGCTTTAGCTCTTCTTCAGGGGTCTGCTTTTGAGTGGTGGGAGTTGGTTTGCAGGCATCCTCAGTTACCGGATCCGATTACCTGGGAGTTCTTTGAGGGTGAGTTCATAAAGAAGTACATTACTCAGACCTATAGAGATTCGAGATGGGCGCAGTTTTTGGGTTTGAGACAGAGAACTTTGTCAGTAGCTGATTATGAGAAAGAGTTCAACAGGTTATCTCGCTATGCCCCACGAGGAGTTATGACTGATGACTTTAGATGCAAGCATTTCGAGGCAGGGTTAAATGAGTCTTTGAAGATTGCTTTGATTTCCTTGATGTGTATACCTGGGGTTCACTATTATCAGATTGTGGAGGCTGCAGTGAGAGCTGAGTTGTCTGAGACTGTGATGAGACAGAGAGCTCAGAGGAGGAGTTCTTCTCGTGAAGGATCTTCTTCGAGTAAGAGATCGAGGGACCCACAGGATGAGTCAGCATCTGGTCCGGCTTCTAGAGGTAGACGTCAGGGTTCTACAGCTATGTCAGGTTCTGGTAGGGGTGGTAGAGCTGAGACTACACCAGTTTGTCCTCATTGTAGTAAGTCGCATCGTGGTGAGTGTAGGTGGCTCACTGGTGCATGCTTCAGGTGTGGGAGTTCTGAGCATCGGTTGGCCGGTTGTCCGAGAGTACAGGAGGATTCAGGTTCCCAGAGAGAGGGCAGTAGGGTCGGTTCGAATGCTTCACAGGCTACCCGTGGCAGAGGCCGAGGTAGAGGTAGAGGTGGTCGGCATAGAGATGGTGCTGCTTCTGAGACTGTTGAGCATCCTCCTCAGGGTGCCATTAGAGCTTATGCTATGAGAGCCAGAGATGAGCAGGATGCGCCTAATGTTATTGCTGGTAAGTTCCTACTCCATGACACTGAGTTGTATGCTCTAATTGATCCTGGTTCCACACACTCATACTTGTGCACAGATAGAGTTATTGATAAATTGCATTCTGTTGATCAGTTAGATTATGAGATTTGTGTGACCAGTCCATTAGGGCATAGTGTCAGTGTGAGTAGAGTTTTTAGGAGTTGTCCTCTGATTGTTGAGGGAGTTGTGCTTCCAGCGGATCTGATTGAGTTACCCTTCAGAGAGTTTGACTTGATTCTGGGTATGGACTGGTTGGGTAAGTATCGGGCTGTAGTGGATTGCCATAGGAAGACAGTGGTACTTCGGGATAGAAGTCAGTCTCTTGTGTTTCTGAAAGGTTTGGGTGCTAGTTCAGTGAATAATGTTATTTCTGCGATGCAAGCTAAGAGATTCATCAGGAAAGGTTGTGAGGCTTTTCTAGCTGTTGTGTTAGATTCCAGGAGGGACCAGGTTCAGATTGAGGATATTCCTATAGTGCGAGAGTTTGGGGATGTGTTCCCGAGTGAGTTGCCTGGTTTGCCTCCTGAGAGAGAGGTTGAGTTGTCCATTGAGATCATGCCAGGTACTACACCTATTTCGAGAGCACCTTATCGGATGGCTCCTGTAGAGTTGAGGGAACTTAAATCTCAGCTACAAGAGTTATTGGATAAGGGGTTTATTAGACCGAGCATATCTCCTTGGGGAGCTCCAGTGCTGTTTGTCAAGAAGAAAGATGGATCCCTGCGGATGTGCATTGATTATCGCCAGATTAATAAAGTTACTGTGAAGAACAGGTATCCTTTGCCTAGGATTGAGGATTTATTTGATCAGCTTCGAGGTGCAGGTGTCTTTTCTAAGATAGATCTTCGATCAGGGTACTACCAGCTTCGTGTTCAGGATGCAGATGTGGTGAAGACTGCATTTCGGACTAGGTATGGCCACTATGAGTTTCTTGTGATGCCGTTTGGTTTGACAAATGCTCCAGCGGCTTTTATCGATCTGATGAACCGTGTGTTTAGACCATACTTAGATCGATTTGTAGTAGTGTTCATTGATGACATCTTGGTGTATTCCAAGAATGAGAGTGAGCATGAGGAGCATCTCAGATTGGTTTTGCAGATGTTGAGAGAGCATCATTTGTTTGCTAAGCTTAGCAAGTGTGACTTCTGGCTTCGAGAAGTATCATTCTTGGGTCACATTATTTCAGCTAGCAGTATTCAGGTTGATCCAGCTAAGATTGAGGCGATAGTTGATTGGAAAGCGCCTCGAAATGTCCAAGAAGTGAGGAGTTTCCTCGGTTTAGCAGGTTACTACCGTCGGTTCGTTAAGGGATTTTCTGTGATTGCTGCTCCTATGACTAGATTGTTGAGGAAAGGAGTTAGATTTGAGTGGTCAGACAGGTGTCGGTCTTGTTTTGATCGGTTAAAGCAGTTGCTTGTTGAGGCTCCTATCCTTACTCAACCCATCTCGGGTAAGGAGTTTGTTATTTACAGTGATGCTTCTGGAGTTGGTCTTGGTTGTGTGCTTGTGCAGAAAGAGTTGAACATGAGACAGCGCAGATGGCTTGAGTTGTTTAAGGACTACGACTGCATTGTGGATTACCATCCTGGTAAGGCCAATGTAGTTGCAGATGCTTTGAGTCGTAAGTCAGTTTCAGCCTTGTTCTTGAGGCGTTTCAGATGGCAATTTGGTTCGGATGGGGCTTTGCTTGCCCAGTTGCGTGTGAAGCCTACTTTGAGACAGTTGATTGTAGATGCTCAGAGAGATGATGTGAGACTTCAGCGGATTGTGCATGAGGTTAGAGCGGGTAAGCCATCAGAGTTCTCAGTTCAGGATGAGGTACTTATGTTCAGAGATCGCCTGTGTGTGCCAGAGTCTGAGGATTTGAGGAGACAGCTTTTGAGTGAGGCGCATAGTTCAGTCTTTACTATGCATCCGGGCAGTGAAAAGATGTACAGAGATATGAAGCAATTCTATTGGTGGTCTGGTATGAAGCGTGATATAGTGGATTTTGTTTCCAAGTGCTTGACTTGTCAGCAGGTGAAGGCAGAGCATCAGGTTCCTTCAGGTTTGCTTATGCCTTTATCCATTCCTGAGTGGAAATGGAGTGATATCACCATGGACTTTGTTTCTGGCTTGCCTTTGACTCAGAGGAAGCATGATTCGGTTTGGGTTATTGTGGATCGGCTTACGAAGTCAGCTCACTTCTTGCCAGTTAGAGTGGACTACTCCATGGATAGATTAGCCAGTATCTATGTAGATGAGATAGTTCGACTGCATGGTGTGCCTTTGTCCATAGTGTCAGATCGAGATCCGAGGTTTACTTCCAAGTTTTGGAAGGAGTTACAGAGAGCTTTGGGCACTAGGTTGAACTTCAGTACAGCGTTTCATCCTCAGACCGATGGTCAGTCAGAGCGAGTTATTCAGATTCTGGAGGATATGATGAGGGCTTGTGCTTTGGATTTTCCGGGCAGTTGGGACAGATATGTATCTTTGATGGAGTTCGCCTACAACAACAGTTTCCAGTCGAGTATTGGTATGGCACCATATGAGGCTTTGTATGGTCGTCAGTGTAGGACTCCGATTTGTTGGACAGAACTATCCGAGAGATCTATGATTGGACCTGACTTGGTTAGGGATACTGAAGAGAAAATCAGAGTAGTGCAGCGGAATTTGAAGGCAGCAAAGGATCGACAGAAGTCTTACGCCAATTTGAAAAGAAAAGATGTGCATTTTGAGATCGGGGACAAGGTTTTCCTTAAAGTTTCTCCTTGGAGGAGAGTGCTTCGATTTGGAAAGAAAGGCAAGCTTAGTCCTCGTTTCATTGGACCTTATGAGATTTTGGCTAAGGTGGGACCTGTAGCCTACAGATTAGCGCTACCGATGGAGTTAGCAAAGTTACATGATGTGTTTCACGTTTTGATGCTTCGTCGGTACAGATCAGATCCTTCACATGTTCTGTCAGTTCAGGATATCCAGGTTCAGCCAGACTTCTCTTTTGATGAGGAACCGCGAGCTATTCTAGCTCGAGAGGTGAGACAGTTGAGGAATAAGCAGATTCCTTTGGTTAAAGTGTTGTGGATCCATCATGGAGTCGAGGAAGCGACTTGGGAACCAGAGGAGTCGATGAGAGCTCAGTATCCCCAGTTATTCAGTTCAGGTGAGAATTTCGAGGACAAAATTCTTATTAGTAGGGGAGAGTTGTCACACCCCATTTGCCCCCCTAGTAGAATGAGCCTGTCTGTCTGTTCGTCTGTCTGTCTGTATGTGTAAGCATTCGCATGTGTACAGTATTTCATAAGGGCATTTCAGTAAAATGTATGATTTTGGGGTTTAACTATTATGTGGGTGCATACATGGCATTAGGGTGTGAATTAATTGAGTTGCATTTGTGTGCATTTACATATACCATTGTAGGGTGTATTTAATTAGGAGTGCATTAGGTGTGTGTAATGTGTAGAGTTAGGGTATGAGTGAGCAAGTTTCACCACCCAAGGAATTGACATGTGTATTAGGTTTGGGAAAAAGAATAAAGAAGGAAAAGAAAGGTGAAACAAAAATCAGATTCACGTTTTCCTTTCAAACTTCACATTCTTCTTCTTCTTCCTTTTCCCTTTCCTAATTACTACTCTCTGATAATCAAGTGTGGTTGTGGAAGTTGGTCACTCTTACTCCTAGCTTGGTAAGTGCATAATCTAGTCTTTGTCTTACTGTAAATTGCATCTTCATCTTCTTCCTTGAGTTTAGGTTTAACCTAGGGTTGAAATTACTGTGTTTGTGTTCTAGCTGAGGCTCCACGTGATCCAAAGGGGAAAGAGGTTGCTGGACCAAGTGGAGCTAAGTGATAGAAGTTAGAATCCAGGTTTGGGAATATTGATTTGTGCGATTTTGATGTTTTACTGTAAATTCTAGGGTTTATATGCTCTTGAAGAGTTTGAATCAATTAGTCTTGATTTGGTTGTTTAAATGCTAAATTGAGTTGCATGTGTATTGATTATGTGAATTGAGATGAGTTCTGGAAGGTAAGATCAGGTTTGAATGGTTTTTAATCAAATTGGGGTTGAATTCTTGATTCTGGAAATTCTGGAAAAATCTGGAAATTTAAGTACTGTTCTTCGTCACGTGACTCTTGGTCACGACGTGACATGCCTGCTGAGAAGCCAGTGGCGTGACCAGCTGAAGAACAAGCAAGTCACGCGACGTGATCTTCGGTCACGTCGTGCTACCTGCGAAGAAGAGGCAGATCACGCAACGTGATCTGCGAGGGAGAAGCAGCGTCACGTCGCGTGACCCTAGGTCACGCCGTGACCTGCATAGGCATTGCGTGATCCGCGAGGATCACGCGACGCGTTAGGCAGGAAACAAGCAGGTCACGAGACGTGACCCTAGGTCACGCCGTGACCTGCCTGTTGAGAAGGCCAGTCACGCCCAGTGACTAGCCGATCTCGCCCGTTTCTCCGTTCAGCCCGTTTTTCCGAAATTTCCTAGTTTTTAACTCAGAAATGAATTTGGTATTACTTCTGAATGGACTTTACTGTTGTATGATGCATATCTTACTGTTTGATACCTCGATGTGCGTGATGGCATGATTTTCTGATGAATTATACTCTATATCCTGAAATGTGATCAGTGACGCATAACCTGCTAGAGTCAAGTAAGTGGATAGTTAGGCATGCCTAATAGAGTCTTTTAGCTGCAGCCCTCAGTTCAGTTTGGACCCCGATCAGGTCCCCGTTTGGTTCCTCGCGAACCCTTCAGTATAGAATCTTGCTTAAGATTCCCTCAGTATATAAATAACATGTTTTGATAAATGATATAATATTTGACTTGTACCTGTGAGGTACCCTCAGTATTCGATTCGTACCCGTAAGGTACCCTCAGTACACTCGTTATCCACTGTCTAGAGTCAGCAGGTACTCTTTAAATGTTAATGGAAATGTTCTGATCTGATATGGCTTTGAATGGAATATCTGAATGAGTTTAATGATGAAATACATGTTGGTTGATTCTGTAATACCTATGAGATTCTGAAAGTATGGTATTTAATTACGGGCATGCTTATATGATTTATGCAACAGTCATTGCATTCTGCCATTGTGAATGTGTTATGCCTTGACGACCACTGTGAGTGGCCGTCCATAATTTATGTGTGTTTCCCCACTAAGCGTTTTATCGCTTAGCACGGTGTTTTTACCCGTGCAGGTGCGGAAGGCATTTTGCTTTGAGAGAGTCGCCGTTGTCAAGCCAACACAGAAGAGTTTTTAGTGTAGGGCTATTTTTGTATCAGTGATGATTTTGTTTGTATAGAACTCTCATGTATCAGGTTCCGCTTTTGTAACTATATTTTGTGTATGTAATATTATTTTGGTATCAGCTTGCTGATCAGAACATTATTGTAATAGTTTAATTATAGTAATGCATGATCAGCTTTTGCTTTTTGCATGTAAAGTTTTTAACTATTCTGTATTTCTGAATGTATGTTATGAATGGATGTATACTTTACTTTGTATCAGTTTGGTGACACCTTGTCTCATACGGCTTCTCACTCCTTATCGGATGGGAACGCCTACGTATGGGAAGGGGGTGTTACAATTTCATTCCTCTATCGCTATTCATTGGTTTGAATATCATGTAGTGTCATTTCATATGACTAATATCATTAAGGTGTATTTGTATGTTAAATTTATATTGAAGGTGTTGGTTGAGTTCGGAATGTATTATGCAAGCCTAGAGTCTATGACTCTATGTTACGATTGATATGCTAAGTTTAAATGTGAATTGTATCATTGCATGATTAAGGCTTTGTATTGATAAACATAGGCATAATGGTGTTTTCATAATTGACTCTAATATGATTAGAATTTTTGAATGCTGTTAAAGTGTGTTGACTGCATCACATTATATGCTTTGCATATGAGTGTATGATGCATGACTGTGATTATGAACTTATTTATACGTCTATCATACTCTGGATTATGCATGATGATATATATGCTATGTGATTCGAAACATAATTTGTTTTATGTATGACCTGCGAGAGTCAGTCTAGTGGATAGTTAGGCATGCCTAATAGAGTCCCTTTAGCTGCAGCACCTTTGGATGTTTGTACCCTGATCAGGTCCCCCGTTTTGTTCCTTGCGATCCTTTTTAATGTGTTTGGATCTTGTTAAGATCCCCCCTCAGTAAAATGTTTTTAAATGTGATAAAAATTAAATGGTTTTTGATTCGTACCCGTAAGGTACCTCTTTGGCCGATTCGTACTCGTAATGTACCGTCTGTACACTTGTTATCCACTATTTTGAGTCAGCATGTATTTGATTAATTTGCTTTGTCTGATATGAATGAAAGAATGTGAATGTTATGCTTATAAAAATGTGAATTCGTTCGATTATTAATAGAGGCATGTGAATATGATTGTGATCATGAACTCTCGAATGTTATGAATGTAGTGTCATATTATATGTTTCACGAGCTTCTGTTATTGTAGTGATTTCGGCATGTTAGCTTGTGTTTGCATTTTATTGTATGCTAATATATGTATTAGTATCCTGATGTGGTAGAGCTATGCATTTGATCTTGTGCATCAGTCCCAGCTAATGTATGTGCACTTTGTACCATAGCTGCATGTTGTATAAGTAGTGATTATGTTATGATATGTCTATGATGATTTTAGTATGCTATGCATGATATCTCGTGGAGTGCCCTGGTAAGTATTTCTGCATGTGTATGCACTTATATTAGTATGACTTGTTGAATTTCTGTAATGTGTTATGGTTTCTTTTTAACCTTGTGTATCGGTTTACAGTTAGTGTTTCGATATTACCATATTATCACTGCTTGTTTAAATATCTTAGTGTTTGCGCATTTTGCATCCTTTGATTCTAATACTTTAGTGAACCTATTATATGCATGCAATTTATATGTATTGTGCAAGATTATAGTCGTATATTGCATAGTGTCCTTTGGTTTTCATTCCTCCCCACTAAGCGTTATCGCTTAGCACGGGCTCTTTTCCCGTGTAGGTGGTAGGTTTTATGTTTTCGCTCAAGTCGCGTATCTGCAGGGTGGACCACATAGGAGTTAGAGGTGTTATGTTATTTTGTTTTCAGCTTCTGTATTTTGGATTATGTATTTCTGTATCTGTTTGTACATGTATTTATATTTACGATCGGAGGGTAGTTTTGGAGATGTAATTATTTTGTTTACCAGCTGTGATCAGGCAATTATTGTAATGATTTTATTATATTAATGTATGATCAGTTGTTGTTTCTCTAAAGTTTTAATTTCCGCTGTGTTTTCGTATGTTTATAATGTATGAATGTTTGCTTTGTATCGATCTGTCTGGTGTGACACCCCTACTCCTACGGCATCTCACTCATATCCGGATGGGTTCTCCTACGTATGGGTAGGGGGTGTTACATTCTTCCTATGACAGTCTACCACGGCCCGATCCTTACTTAACCAATCCATCCCCGAAATCAGATCAAATTCCCAAAAAGGCAAAGCTATCAAATCCGCTGTAAACTCTATGCCTTGAACCAACAGGGGACAATTCCTAAACACCCTACTCCTATTGACACTCTGCCCTAAGGGACTGGTCACACAAATCTCATAATCTAACTGATCAACATTAAGCAACTTATCAAATAACTTATCCATGCACAAATATGAGTGTGTGGAACTAGGATCAATTAGAGCATATATCTCAGTGTCAAAGAGTAGAAACTTACCTGCAATCACATCTGGCACATCTTGCTCATACCGAGCTCTCATAGCATACGCCCTCACTGGCACCATCAGAGGATGATCAATAGACTCTGATGGAGCTCCCTCTCTAGGCCGACCACCTAGACCTCTACCTCTGCTCCTACCTCGACTGGCTTGCGAGGCGTTAGACCTCGTTCGACTAGTCTCACACTGATCTCCAGTATTCTCACTTAACTTCGGACAGTTAGCTAGAAAATGCTCGGTGCTCCCACATTGGAAACAACCCCCTGTAAGCCACCTACACTCGCCCTTGTAGCGCTTACTGTAGTGAGAACATTCAGGTAACACTACAGTCCTACCACTGAAACTGCCTCTATTAGCACTCGAACCCATAACAGAACCTTGCCTCCTACCCCTCGAAGTAGGACCCGAAGAAGACTCATCCTGAGGATTCCTGGATCTCTTACCCGAGGATGAACCTCCACGAGGGGGATTCCTTCTCTAAGGTCTATCTCTTAAAACCAATTCAGACCTCTCTGCCCTCATAGCTGCTTGGACAATCTAGTAGTAATTGATAGCAGGGGTACTCATCAGAGAAATAAGCATAGCCCTCAATGACTCATTCAACCCGGCCTCAAAATGCTGGTACCAAAACTCTTCTGCCTGAATACCCTCAGGAGATACTTCCCAAGCCTATTGAACTCTTTTTCATACTCAGAAACTGACATAGCCCTCTGCTTCAGACTTAGGAACTACGCCCACTTAGCATACTTCTAGGCCCTGGTCACATACTTACTCGTGAACTCCCTCTCGAAGAGCTCCCATGTGACCGACTCAGGCAACTGGGGATGCCTAAGAATCAACTTCCACCAATCATAGGGTGACCCCGGAAGCAAAGCTACAACACATTTAACTTGCCTTTCAGGAGGGCAATGGATCTCTTTAAGCACACGCTCCACTTTCCCAATCCTTTTCTCAGTAAATTCAGATTTGTGCAAACTTGTTCCATACAAATCTTTTGCCCCAGCTTTCCTCATGCTCTCGATAGGGCCTCTCGGAGCAATCACCCTTTCCAAGACATGAGCCATATACTGAGAGATCTTCAACATAGCCTCAAAAGGCATGGCTGTGACCTCAAGCTGCACCCAAGCTAGTTGACCCGAACCAGACACTGAAGGATCTTGTTCTTGAGGAGTCACACTCTCAGCTAACCCCTCAAGAGATCCGCGTGCCGAATCGGAATCAATCTAAAACAAACATAGGGACATCCGCATTAGCCAACAAAGTCCTAAACATGTATCATTACAAAATAACACCTAGAAAATGCCTAAACCTAGACTCTTATACTAAAAACTATAACACCCCCTACCCATACGTAGGAGAACCCACACAAGTCGGGGTGTCACCAAGCAAGGCAAAAACTAAACACATATTCAATATACAAAAATACAACGAAATTAAAATCTTGAAAACAAAATGATCATTCATTAATATAAAAGATTCATTACAAAAATGTTCTGAACAAAAATTGATATTACAAAAAGAATCACATTCCAGTATTACATGGCAGAAGCGGTACAAAATAATAAATACAAAGAGAGCCCAAATTACAAAAGAATCTTAATACAGAAATCTAAGCCCTAATATTTCAATCCCTCTGTGTTGGCTGAACCTGCGAAGACTCTCCCAAAATCTTAATACCATCCGCACCTACGTGGATGAAACACTCGTGCTAAGTGATAATGCTTAGTGGGGAAAACAAACAATAATATGAACGACAATTCACAATGGTAATCAAGGCAAAACACATACAATATGGCACAAACTTATAATCACATATAGCCAAATCATAACTGAGTTATATACATTAGCATTCGAAGACTCATAATTAAATTCATATAATTGATTCACATGCTCATACTCATTAACATTTAGATCTCACATTCTCATAACACAACAAAACACCTACTCACTCGCAATAGTGGATAACGAGTGAACACAATGGGGGTACCCGAGGGCACCACAAAAAAGCAACATCATTATTTTTCTCTTTCAAAACATTTTCACATTGGGGATCTTAAACAAGATCCAAACACATTGAGGATCACGAGGATCCAAACGAGGACCTGATCAGGGTCCAAAACAGAAAAAATGGGGCTGCAGCTATTGAACTCTATTAGGCATGCCCAACTATCCACTAAATTGACTCTTGCAGGCTATCCATAATACAATCCATATTCAAAACATAATATATAATTTATAATACATAAGCCATAATATTATACATGCATAAGCAAAGTCATATACCATGCAGTAGTGAGATCCCATATAAATACGACATGAAAATCATTTTCAGAAAATGGGCAGGCAGGGAGGGTTACTGTCGCACTTGCGATGAGAGGTTGCTCTCACGACAGTAGCCAGGTATGCCAAGCGCAAAGGAAGGTTGACACGAGTCGTGCATGTTGACACGACTCGTGTCGAAGCCATCCGTGTAACGCCCATTCCTGACCACTAGGTTAGCTCAGCTAACGCAGTCAGGAATAGTCGTTACACAAAGAAACTCACACAAGCTTTACTATCACGATTTCATGCCAACAACACGAATAATAAAATTTCATCATCAGTATACATTCCCATGCATCATATATCATAAGTTCCCATGCCATTCAACATACTCACATACTTACATATATACACAGGCCTTCATTAATTTTACAAACTTAGTTATATCAGCTTTACATATTTATTATTGCCAAAAATAATATCATACATAACTTGTACAAACACATAGTTAAACCCTAAGACCTACACTAAATATGGTCCTAGTGTTGACCGTTGCTAACGCAGGTTTGTCCTTCCAAAATCACCTCACGTCCAAACCTACATGGATTAAAAGGAACCCATGCTAAGCGATAACGCTTAGTGGGGAAAAATACATAACATACAAGCTCAAACATAGCCTTAATGTTAAACATGCATCATATTAGGATCATGTTTAGGCATACAAGTCTAAACATATATATATCATTATATTCACAACATTGCTACTATTTCACATTTTTATAGAGCATGCATTTGCTTGATGTATACATAAAACTAAATCACATGACTGGATAGCTCACATAGGTTTGCATAGATTCATCATATACAAAGCATTAACATATTAACTTAACCATTAAGATTATCTTTATTCTTTACATTTAGGTTTGCCTGCAGTTCAATGACGCGGATAACGGGTATCACATTGGTACCCAGAGGTATTATAATTTCATTGTATCCGTGGATACACATATACAAATTTGTACCCTAAGGTACAGTAACTCAATAAGATCAATATTCCACATTAAAGAATCCAGCAAGGATTTATTTCGCATTGTGATTCTAGAGGAATCGGACACATTGGGCTACAGCACTTGACCCTATAGGCATGCCTATCTATCCACTACTTGACCTGCAGGCTAAAGTTGATTAATTTCATTGTTGGTTCCATAATTGTTAATTCCAATTGTACATACATAAACCAACACCAAATTCTTCACTTCTCATATTTAAAAACCATTAGCAAATCCACATTATTCTTTTTACATCTTAAAACTCTTGGATAACTTGTAATTAAACCATTAACCAACAAGTATTTGCATTCTTTAATCATCATATTTATATGTATATTTGCTTCATATAACCTTGATATCATGCTCATATAAAATAGCCACGATCTTGGTTAAGAGCCACACAATTAACAAACCAAAATAAATAAGGGTTACTTGCCAAAACAGGATACCTCACGGTCACAACCAATTTGGTTGTCATCGTGACATACCTCAGGCTGCAAAACAGAACGTAGTCCAGGGTACCTTACGGTCACAACTAGATTGGTTGTCACCATGACATACCCTCATGTACCTGGACAAAACACATTACTTGGGTATCTCACGGTCACAACCAGATGGATTGTCACCGTGACATACCTCTTTAAAGTAAGGCAGAATGTAGACTTTGGTACCTCACGGTCACAACCAGATTGGTTATCACCGTGACATACCAAATACACATCGGGCAGAATGGACTACATGATGGCTCACGGTCACAGCCAATTTGGTTGCCACCGTGACCTATTAATTACTCTCCAGGAAGAATACAAACTTTGCATATCTCACGGTCACAACCAATTTTGTTGTCACCGTGACCTATGCACAAATTGCAAAACACCTCTTTGCTATCAACCTCTTTGCTCATATTCATCACAAAACTTACCCTTTCACCATTCCATCCTTTAACCAATATGTCAATCAACTCATTAACAAACATATATCACAATTTCCATTCAAATTGATCTAATACAAGATGCATAAAATTAAGCACATACATATTCCATAATTCTAAGTATGAACCATTACATTTAGGGTCATCTCCTATTCTAATGCCATGTAAATTCCTTTAGCAATCACATATCATTTCATATTCTCATACAAAACACAGCAAGTTCTCAATACCAATAAACATCGTTCAATTAACAATGAAATTTTCATATATCAAATTAGGGTAGATTCCCAAACCTCCACTTCTATGCTCCAATTAAGCTCCCCTTATGTTGGGTTCACCAAGCTTAGCTTTCCCCTTATCCTTCTTGTTCTCTTCTACTACAAGTACTATCCCAATTTCAAGAATTGGACACAACTCATCAATCCTCAATCCAAATCAATCAACACCAGAAAGAGTAGAAGATGAAATACAAATAACTACTTACCTTTCAATCTCATCAACTTAATCCTTGGTCCACTTAGCGATATTCATACAATTAACTTAGTAAATTCTAAAGAGCTACCACACGAAAATGAAAGGGAGAAGAAGATAGAGAAATGGCTGAAAGTTCAACTCTTATGGCCCTTTCTCTCTCTTCAAAACAATGTACATGCATGTAGATGGTGGTGGTGGCAGCACAATGAAGTGCCGCCCAAAATCCACCTACAGCAAATCTGCCTCTCAATTAGTCTACTTAATCTCTGTTTAAGTATTCATTAATCCACAATTAGCTTAATGATGCAAACTTACAACTTGGCCACTTAACTTTCCTTTGGTTTCTTAATTAGGTCGTTTTTTTAATTACAATCAAATCCACATTAAACCCTTAGTTAATCCAATTATACCAATTACAACTAGGGTACATTTTCGACTATTACAATCTGTGTAAAGGAAGACTGACACGAGTCGTGCATGTTCATAGGACTCGTGTCGAAGCCAGCCATCGTCTCCAACAGGCGGAAGCTATCACGAGTCGTGTCCTAGTGCACGACTGTTGACAAGGATTCCCAATCGAGTCATGCTGGCTACTTTCACGACTTGTGAAAAGCTTCACTACTCGTGAAAGTACCATACTCCCTGCCGAGTCGTGCTATCCGTCACGACTCAGAGCAACTCATCGTATAGTGGAAATCAAGAAATCACAAGAACTGGAATACCCGATTCTATCACGCTCGCGAGAAAGTAGTGTCTTCCAAATCGCAACAAAAATGTAGAAAACTCAGAGTTCCTAAAATCAAATCCAAACTTCCACTTACCTCAATTGAAGCCTTCAAATCACCATAAAAACACGAGATAACAAGATCAAAATTCCACATATAACAAAACTAGCAAAAAGCTATAAAGGTTCATCCAATTCAAAATTAGATGTAATAACTCAACAATAAGGCATTCCAAACTCAAATTGGATGAAATCCATAGCAATTAGACCAACATAAACAACATTAACCACAAGATACCCAAAAAACCAATCAAAATTACAAAATCATAAAAACGCATCAAAAAGCTCATAAATCCCAAACCTAGAAATCCTAAGTTCCAAATCAATGAGCAACACTCCCGCTTGCCTTCTCTTTCCCCTTGGGATCTCGAGGAAGCACCTCTAAACAAAGATGCCCAAAAAAAATCACACAACCACAAAAACCCTAGATCAAAACACATTCTAAAAAAATCCAGAGAAAATACAAAATAGAAGAATAAAACCCAACAAAACTTACCAATAAACTCTTGAGTTGATCAATTTCCACCAAAATCTCAGCCAAAGGAAGATGGATCAAGATGAAATAAGAAGAAGAGGAAGAAGAGGAGAATAAACGGCATTAGGAGGAAGAGAATGGGAAAGCACTGCAGCCAATTGCTGCTCTCTTTTTCTTTTTCCTTACTATTTATACCCCCTTCTAAATCCCTTACCACTTGTCATCCTACCATTGGTGGAATTTAACCACTCACACCCTACAACCATACATGCAACCACACTTTACCATAACCCACAAAACATGCATATACCCCACAATAAATAACAGATGCCAAAACACACACACATGCAACGTGGCTAAAACTACTAGGGTGGGAAATGGGGTGTGACACTTGTGTTGTTTTGGTTGACTAGTTATTTTGGGTACGTAGAGTCTCTAGGGGAAACTCCACTAAAATTTTTCCAGACCTCTGTGTGATGTTTTGGTCATACATGGAGTTTAATAAATTCAAATTAAGTGATTCTAGTTTCTTTAAAATCATGACTTCCATAGCTATAAAATTACTAGAAATTACCTTGAGCAAATTCGTGCTCTAATACCCTTAAAAGTGGCCAAAATAGAGGTGTCTCTACTTTGCCAGGTTCATTGGAGCAGTATAGGTTGTTTAGATCATATCTGTAGTTGTAGAAGTCCAAATAACCTGAAATTTATGCCACATGAAACTTAACTTCCTAGGGAACAATTATTGATGACATAGTTTTTCCTAAAATTAAGGTTTATATGTTGTTTTAGGCTGTATAAAATAGAGTAGTAAAATAGTCTTGAGATTTTGCTTCTATTTTTCATATTTTCGGTATGTCACGGTGACAACCAAATCATTGCCACCATGACCAATGCCAAGCGAAGGTATAATTGCTTATTTCTAGGGGTTATAGTAATAACCAAATCCTTGCCACTATGACCCATGTCCATAGGCTTCTGTTTTGCTTATTTTTGGATGTCATGGTCACAACCAAAACCTTGCCACCATGACACATGCTTTTGGGCTTCTGTTTTGCTTATTTCTGGGTGTCACGGTTAGCACTAAAACCTTACCACAGCGACCTTCCCCTATTTTAGGTATTGAATTGCTTGATATGCTTTCTTCTACAAGTTGATGGATTAATGTTTTGAACAAGAAATTATGTGTTGGGAATTTACAGAATGTTATTATGATAACATAATTGCATGGATTATTATTGTGTATTTTTAAATGCAAATATATTAAATGTAATGGAAAATGAATGGCTTATAATGAATGGAACTTTAATTATTTACTGAGCTTGCAATCAACGAGTCGTGGATAGATAGGTATGCCTATAGGGATTCTGAGTGCTGCAACCTATGTTTGGACCATGGTACGGTCCATGTGTGTGTTAGGATCCTGAATTGGATTCTTCTAGATTGTGGATCAGGTTTAATCCCTAATGTGTTTTCGGATCGTGATAGATCCTAATGTGTTCAAAAATGGATGTACCTTTGGGTACCTATGTGTTTCTACTCGTTATCCACCCCCTTGTAATACAGGCAATTAATAAGCAATAAATGAATATTTTGAACATATAAGTATGTGATTATGAATGTATGTGTAACACCCGTTCTCGGCGACTCGCATAGCAATGCTATGGCAATCGAGAACAGTCGTCACACAACACAATAGACATACATCACATGGCATAATCACATACATTTGATTCATATGCAAAAATCCTGAGCTAACAAATTTCTTTCATTCATATATAGCATAATTCATCTCAACTGCAAACTTATACTCATTCATACGGATTGCCAACTTATATTACATATCATGTTCAGGAGTTACATGTTAAGTCTATACAGGCCAAAAGTTATCGTTTACATAACACATAATACATACTATGAAATAACAAAACCTACAATAAGTAGAGAACCCTAGTGTATTGACAAACTGAGAAGTGGGACCGTCCTTCAAGTTCGCTTCGCTTCAGAACCTACATAGATTAAAATGTTATGTTTCATCGCAGCACAGTGAAATATAAAACGAAACCAAACAGGATCCATGTATTTCAATTGATTCAAAAGGAGGGATAAAGATTTACCAACCTTTCTTAACGCAAAAAAATTGAAATTAACTCCTTAATTCGGATTACAGGCGCTGCTCCAATCATGAATGCCCTCTACCGGTATCCACATGAACGAACCAACAAACAGATTATCGTAGAGGTGCTAGCTCCCTCTCTTGCAACTGGATTTCAAAGGAATTTCTCTTCATTTTCTTTCAAAAATAAAATGGCAGCTAGTGTTTGTCAAATTGCAGCCACTCTTTCTTAGCAAAACAAAAATTAAGTGTAAGTTTATCTTACACATATATCTATATATGTGTGTGTGTAAACTTAAACCCTAATGAGATAAATTAGGGATATTATCTCTTATTCAAAATAAGATATATATATATATATATATATATACACACACATATATTTATTTATTTCTTATTCAAAAAATAAGAAATATCATATGTAAATATAATTATATATATCATTACAAAATTTAAATATAAATACCCATATTTATATAATTTCATAATACCCTAATTAAAATCTAATCTGTTCATTGTGGTCTCGGTGTGTGACCCAATAGGTTTATATTAAGTTGGTAGTCAACGTAATTCCATAATAGGCCCATAAGTCATAATTGGTCTCCAGTACAACATTATGACTACCCAAATAATATAAATATTGTTAGTACGATTTTAACCTGAGAACATAATATGTTATTATCATTTTGTCACACGATATCTTATTTGAACATAAGTCATGGTCCATGTCAAACTTATATTGTTCAAACATATAATTTTCCTATCAATAAGTAGACCGATAAATTCAAATGACATTGATCACACTATCAATTCATTCGAGCACGGCCATGCATTTTTACAGTTCTACTTATCGAGGGGCCCAATAGATATCTCTCTCATAAGAGAGGGACAAATTCCATCTTAATTATTCACTATCCTCTGCATAATTCCCATCATGTTCAAGCACAACCTTTATGATTATCCGATTAAAGACAACGTTTGATTATGTCAAAACACAATGTTCCTTATGTAGGAAATTGTGATAATCTAAGGTCTAAGGATTCAATAACATAACTATTATGAGATCACTTATGACACTATCCCATGCAGTGATCTCACAGTGGGTCTATCCAGTACCTTGTTCTCTAACAATTACCCATAGATTTTATAACACCCCTTACCCATACGTAGGCGAACCCATCCGCAAGGGAGTAGGAAGCCGTACGAGTAGGTGTGTTACCGGACAGAAGTGATACAAAGCATATAAAAATACGAAAGAATTTAAAACTTAAGGAGCAAAAGCTGAACATACATAATATACCAACGCCCATATACTAAACAAAAGCACACACACACATGCATACTTACAATCATACAACAGAAGCCTAAGAAGAAAGATAAAATAGAAGAAAAACTTAATACAAAAATATAAAAATATTTACATAGCCCAAAATATTACATCCGAATCTTTACATATGATTACATATACATATTACACAGAGATACAAAATCCAAAATACAGAAGCTAAACAAAATGCAAAACTTCTAGCTCCTATGTGGCCGACCCTTGCAGATGCGCAAATCGAACAGAAGTAAACTTGCCACCTACACAGGAAAAAGAACCCGTGCTAAGCAATAACGCTTAGTGGGGAGAACACATAAGAAAATGGACGGCCATTCACAATGGTCGCCAAAGCATAACACATTCGAATGGCATATGCATATAGATCTAACATATAGATATATATATACTTGAACATAAAAGTCATGTATTCAGAAAATCATAACCACTTTCAATAACTCACACTGAATAAACCAAAGCAGTCAAAGTACCCTACAAGATACAAGTATCGTCATGCAGAAACACTTACAATCTCATATGCATATACTTACCGAGGTATCAGATATCAAACCGCATTACGTTTAGCTACTCAACAATTAAACATGCAGCCTTCATACCAATAACCCAAACATTAACTAAAAACCCATTCACATGCAATACAATTACCATGCAATAGCGCACCCGACTATCATGCAAAGCTACGAGACATATAAACATACTTTTTGTCAGGCCATAACACACACACGCCAAAACCCAAGGAACAACGTCCAAACCACAACACTTCCGCTGCGCAACTTTATTACATAAAATATCATACCATGAAATATAAACATATGACAACATGCCGAAGATACTACAATAGCTGAGATCAGGGGAAACATGTAACATAATATTAAATTCGTTGCATTTGCTAGAGCAAGATCATATTCATACTCATACTAATTCATTTATTAATCATAACAGTTAACAGCACAAAATCACATTAATATACATACAAATTAATCATAGCATTCCGAAATTCTAGCTTACATTTATGTACATTCTAATTTATCTCATCACTATACAAAAGTGCAGTATACATATTATACGACACACATGAACAATATACACATACAATAAACAAGCTCATTTACATACAAGCAGAGAATACACAATATACATGCTTGAGTCACGATTAACCCATTTCGATATTCTTAATTGCATTCTCATAGTCATACCAGACAAAGCAAACAGAATACCTGCTGACTCACTTTAGTGGATAACGAGAAAATACGGTAACGTACCTTATGGGTACGAATCGAAAAGCAACATCATTTTTCCACATTCAAAACAATTCGATAAGAGGACCTTAAACAAGATCCATACAGTATAAAGGTTCACGAGGAACTAGCCAGGGACCTGATCAGGGTCCATTCGTTCAAAGGGGTGCTGCAGCTACAAAGCTCTATTAGGCATGCCTAACTATCCACTAGACTGACTCTCGCAGGTCATGCATAAAACAGTTCATGTTTTGCATTGCATAATACACACATATATATATCATCATGCATAAACTGATCATATTTCCCATCACATACTTTCAACAGTTCACATTGCGGAGCATATAATATAATCCAATCACACCCATTAATCTTAATTATCATTAGGAAGAGCGTGCATTATACACATCATATGGCAAGCATTTAACATAATTTACTCAATACGCTATAACCATACTCACTATTCTAATGTATACCAGAATCAAATATATATTGAAATACTATTAGGATGATAATTATCAAAACACGATTATAATTATGCGTTAATACAACTCATAACAAATAACCATAAAATTTTGGCATTCATAGCTTACTTGTATACATATTACAACATACGATACCATTCACAATAACTAACATAAATAACCCAAATCATACTATTTAAATCAAATACTGACATATTATCATTTCGGTAAACACACATCTCAGAATAATCATACAACTCATATCCTAAGTCACAACATATAATTTATCAAGCATAATCCATATTATAAGGGCATATAAACAAGTTCATATAGCATACAGTAAGGAAAAACCATGAAAAAGACATTCAAAACTCATTTTTAAAAAATTGGTAAGCGAAAAATAGGGCAGCTCAGGGCCCTTATCGCACTCATGACAGAAGAGTCACAGACACGAGTCGTGCTAAGGGACACGACTCGTGTCAATGACTTATCCCAGTCATGCTCCTCAAGCACGACATGCAGAGGAAGTGGCATGAGCATGAGTCGTGCTGAGGGACACGACTCGTGTTCATGCTATTTTCATTTCCCTTCAGTCGTGCTCCATAACACGTCACTAAGAAGAAGTCACAGCACGAGTCGTGCTGAACAAGCACGAGTCGTGCTACACGAGCATGAGTCATGCTGCATCAGCACGAGTCGTGCTGATCCTCTCTTCGTGCTGACGTCCAGCTGAGATGCACGACTTGTATGCCAAAGGAGCACGAGTCGTGCTTCTCCATCCGAGTCGGACATAGATAATGCTACAGTGAGCTTTGGCACGAGAACGGGAAGCTCCTCTCCATCGCGCTCGCGATAGAGACAAGGCTCCCAATTCCCAACAAAACGTAGAAAATTCTTCTTTTTCCAAAACCATTTAAAAGCTTTTCAAAAATCACTCAATCATGCACAAACTCTTACCTTATCACTCAAATGCATACATAACATGCTCATGATCAAAATACACTCATTTATCACAAAATTCAACAATCAATTCAAGGAAAAACTTAGAAAAAATGCAGATCAAGAGCAACAAGAACAAACTTACCCAATTCATGCGCTTTCCCTTCCAATCCCACATACATATGACTCAATCCTAAATCACGCATTTCTAACACAATTACCCAAACCATTATATGCATATACACATGCCAAGACACTCAAAATCCCATAAATCAAACACAAATACACATACACACAAACTTGATCCTAGAAAAAGATATAGAGCAGAGACAACTCCCAAACCTCTTTTGAAGCACAACCCACACTTCTTTAAGCTTTAATCCTCAATCTTTTCCTTGCCCTTGAGCTTCCTCTTGCCAACCAAAGCTTACACAAACCAAAACCCAAAGAATTACTCTTAATCCACACCCTAGATCCAAAATCAAAAGCAAACCTAGAAGGAAAAGAAGATCAAAGCATGAATAACCAAACCCTAACCACTTACCTCTTCAATCATGCTCCCGAAGCTCTACCAAGTCAACTCTAACTCACTCAAAACCAAGAGATTGAGCAAGAAACGGGAAAGAAATGAAAAGAAAATGGAGAATGGGGAGGAAGAGAGGGCAGAAACGTGAACTTATGTCCTACCTTCTCTCACTCTCTCTTCTCTTTCTTTCACACTAAATGCACACCTACGAAATCCACTTGTCCACTTCCTATAGGTCCACATATCATAATATTACAAGCCCACTTAGCACAATTTTATTGGCTCTCACTCATAGATATCTTGACTTCATACACTCAAAACCATACACATACATACACACTAGATAACCTCCTCACTTAGCATCTTATTAATTTAATCTCTTCAATTAAGTCCTTAATAAATCCAATTTCATATACACTAATTACCGAAATACCCTCATTCGTCCCAACTTAGCATGCACATTCCGACTAGGCCCGATTTGGGGTGTTACAGATTTGATTTATATCATAATATATAATCATCCCATGATTATCAATGCAAATTTATACTAGTCTTAATTTATCTTTATACCCTTTAGTGATAAATGACTAGGAACGACATGAATAACATGGTTATTCATAAAAATTATGATAACATAACATGCCAATAATATTAATGTGAAGAAAACCATTATATAAATGAAAATGCAATGATTACATCAAGGCCCAAATATTTTGCCTAGGGCATAACCACTAACATAAAAATCCATTCTAAGTAATAACGCTTAGTGGGGAACAACATACAATATATGTAACATCCCCTAACCACCTATAGAACTTTATTACGATGGCTATGGAGTGTCGCAACACATCACCTGCGCATAAATTAGTATTCCACACAAAGTTCAAGATTAATAAAGTTCTTTCAAAAGCAACATTCAAATAGCAACTGAAAAAAAAATCCATACATTACATTATTTAACATCTTTAGTCCTACTACACTTTTCACTTTACAAAATACAACTTAGTTCACTTACACATGCTAAATATAAATACAAATCTTTTACTATTACAAAATAACCTATTTATACAGAGGTTCCTAATGTCTTAGCCATTGGAGATGCAGGACTGTCTTCCAAACTATTATCTTCAAATACCTACATGGATAAAAACATCCATGCAACGCTTAGTGGGGAGCAACAACATAATATATTCTTTCATAACAATCATTATATCAAAACTTGAACATGCCTTGCATTATTACATACATATAGTATATCTATCATATCTAAGCAATCATATATCATCATACATATTTACAATTCAGATTAACCATCAACAACTATATAATAAGTAATTATCAATATTATCAAAGTCATTCATAGTTCATTACTTTATATCCTGAATTCTTACATGTTATATTACTCATTCTCGTATACTTCTATTAATTCATTGCATGTCAACAGACATCACTATTTGCAGGCATCATGCATATATATTGACATATGTCAAGGTAACTATCGACATCTGCATATGTATATACACCATCATCAAGTTATAAGCACAAATCCGCATAATGTATACCTTTCTCAATCCATAATAATACCACACACCATTCTCATTATGCATTAAATTCACATTGCTATATTCATAACACTTCATTCGTTCTATACCTTGCTTTCACACTCTTATAAGTAGATATCCGAATATCACTATGGTACGTATAAGTACCTCTTTTCACATTATTAGATAAAAATACCTCTTTCACATATATATCTTAAGATACACGCTCTTGTGAATCCAAGCTGGATCTATACACATTAGAGATGCGCGTGCTCATCAATTTAGTTCACATACTCATGGAACGTAAATGCAATTCATATTAATAATTAACATTATACAATGTTTCATAAGGAATTACACATCATTCATATGCCTCATAATCAACATAAGCATATATTCAATGAGCATAACATCTTAGAATAATCACATTTAAACTCACCATGTCACACAATTCTTCACATGCACATCACAATTATATCCATAAGTACATAACGTAAGATTCACATTATTAACTTATTAACAAATTATTATAGTCATGCCTACAACTCAAAGATGTGGACAACGGGTATTGCATCAGTACCCAAAGGTACAGTAATCACATCAATATCCGTAGATACAACACTTTCACATTAGTACCCGAAGGTACGAAAATAATCAATAATAATAAATATATTCGCATAAGGGAAACCAATATGGATTCATTTCGCATTAATGATTCTAGAGGAATCAGACACATTTGGTTGTAGCACTTAAACCCTATAGGCATACCTATCTATCCATTACTTGACTCGCAGGCTTTAATTTATTAAATCCAATTGTTTATTCTATTGATCTCACATCACAGTAATCATAATTGTACACATGATTAAAATAGCGTTATTCCTCACTTATGCATATTTATGAGTTATTGAACAAATTCATATTCAATAATCAAATTCAATCATCATATTTAATCATAGCATTCAACACATAACCCTATTCACTTCTATATGCATATTCTTATTGTCAAACTCACACTTCATCATTCGATTCGTACAAATCGTATATACATATATATATAGACTCATATTCACCTGAATTGCCACATTATTAATCTCCATATAATTAAGCAATTCATAAGGTTAAAGTCTTAAATCACATTTATCATAATATATAATCACTCATATATGCACATGAACCAATATAACATCATTAGATATCTTGCATAATAATACATTCTAGTAACAGCTATGTCATATCAATTCGTGCATCATGTAATAATGTTAGGCAAATGCTTCAACCACACATTCATTGAACATATCACATTTATAAATATTCACTATAAACATGTACCCATACTCTTACACATCTCATTCTCTTCAATCCCTAAAATATACACCATTATTTCATTAATTTGTTATTAATCTTAATCCTATTCATGTGTATTTTCCAAGTGATAACTGTTCTTATACTCATTTATTAGTCTTAAACATGTATGGGATAGATCCAGGAAAGTTTCGGGGCAATACAGGTTCAATTCGAGAAGAAAAACACATAAAATAGTAAAAATAGAGGGGGTCACGGTGGCAATGACTTTGTTGTGGCCGTGAGATCTTCCTTCTCTTGGCATTGGTCACGGTGGCAATGAATTGGTTGTCACCATGACATGCCAAAATTTAGCAAAATAGAAGCGGAAACTCAAGACTGCTTCACTAACAAATTTTACAAAGCCTATAACGATGTATAACCTCATTTTCAGACAAAACTCCCTTCTTAACAATTATTTCCCAGGATGTTAAGTTTCTAATGGAATAAGTTTCAGGTCATTTAAACATTTAAAACGTCAAATATGATCTAGGAAACCAAAACTGCTCAAATGAACCAGCCAAAGTAGAGACACCTCTATTTTGGCCACTTTTGGGACACTTAGAGCTAGAATTAGTTCAATTATATCCCGAGAAATGTTTTGATGTTGATCTTAGGTTTCTGCTCCAATTTGAATCAACCAATTAGGAGCAATAAAACTAGATTTATGGGTAAAATAGTCAGCAAAGATCAAGAGAGACATACACAAAAACTTACCCTACAAGTACATTTTTCCTACTTCATACACATGACTTCTAAAACCAACTTTAATGGTATTTTTAACCAATATGATTTACTAATCATTTACTCATATATATGCTAACTTCAAATTGGAGTAAATTAGATAGCATTTAAACTCAAATTCAAGGAGTTAAGGTCTAGGGAGCATGACTTGTCCCAAAACCCTCCTACAAAATTTTAACTTCACTTATAGGTAATTTTTGGAGACTTTAGAGTCCCCCAATCAAAAAAACTATTTCCACAACATATAAATACATAGCTTCACGGATTCAACCCACTAGGTCTCATCCAATTTAGAGTTGTAAAACTCATTTTACAGCATAAACAATTTACATGGGTTAGAATAGACCTCAAAGACCATTTGACACAATCAAGCTTGACAAGCTTGGAAACAACCAACCTGGCCAAACCAATACACCAAATTCAAACTATAGTCCCTATACACATATATGAACTTTACAACATAATCAAATTCTTAGCATATGAAAATAACCAGAAATTTCACAATCAATACTCACATCTCCGAAATTAAGGTTCATATTTTGGTCACTATACTATACTCATTCAACATCACTTTCACAACAATTCAAGCTACACATTCCTAACTCAATTATGCATACCATACCACTTACAATTTCTCAACTAATTCACTTGCTCACAAAATATAGCAATTCCATAATTCATCCGAAATTAGGGTTCAAACTAGGTCAATTTAATTCATAATTATCACTATAACTTAATATGCTCATTTCTTCAATTCAATCCATCTCATAACATAATTTACACATTTAAACACATAATCTATCAATTTACACACATAGAGCAATTAGTTCCCAAACCACTTCTCCTATGCTCCAAATGCTCACTTGCCATAAGGTTCTCTAACTTTTTCTTTACCCTTAGCTTTGCTGGATTCTACCACTACAACCATCATCCCAAATCAAGAAATGAAAACAAGGGTTCAATCTCAATTTTAGAAGTGAGAAGGAGGAGAAGAAGATGAAGAACTAGAGTTGCTCACCTTGCACAAGAACACAATTCAACTATAATCAACCCATGGAAATCTACTAATAGAAATTTGATGATCTTAAACTACACATGCAGAAATAAAATGGAAGAAGAAGAAAAAGAGAATGGGACTTCGATAGGGCAGCACAAGTGACAAATTCTACATTCTCCACTCACAATCTTCCTTTATATATGTTGTAGTTTAATTAGGTGGCAAACCCACCACTCAACACCTAGATTTCCACCACTTCATCCTTGATTCAATTAACTTTAATTAAACCCAATTGTCACTTAATCCATCTTACTTAAACATAATCATGCCCACTTACTTTTCAGCCACTAAACTTATTTATTATTTGCAATTATGTAGATACCAGGTCCCGAGAAAGCCCAGACCAGGGTTATCCAATGATGATTAGATGCCCGTTCGTAGGCAAAAATATTGGAAGTGATGATTTTCTTATGAAAATTTGGTTTTTAGGAATAATAATAAAAAAATAAAAAAATATATTTTAAAAATTAAAAAATAAAAAATAAGTTTGAAAGTATTAATTTTAAGTCAAAAATTTTAATTTAAAATTTTTGAAAAAAAAAATTCGGAGCTGCACGGCAACGGCGGCTCGCCCCCAGCGCCGTGCGCGCTGTGCTCCGTGGAGCGGTGCTCGAGCATCCGCGCGGAGCATACGGCGTAGCGGCACGCCGATTCTCGCCCGTCCGTGCGGATTTGCGCGCCAGCACGCCCAGACTCCACTGATTCCGCTGTTTTTCGCCGATTTTCACCCAAAAACGTGTTTTTTCACCCAAATCAAGGTTTTTGAGTCCAAATTAAATTCTAAGTCATTTTTTTAGATAATTAATAAATAAAAGTTGATTTTATCATTAAAAAAGGCCTGAAATTAAATTAAAATCAAATTTCTTCTCCTAATAAAATTAGGGTTTTATTTTTCCATCATATAAATACATTGAGATGAAAAAAACAAAGGGGGAGCCTCCATTATTTTTGACATCAGATTTTTGAGAGCTTTTCCTTTTTTCTTCTTTTATTTTCCAAAAAAAATTCAGACTTCTATTTTTTGCATTAACAAGGATTAATTTAGATTGAAAATTCAATTTTCAATTCTTAATCACTATAATTAGTTTCTTTGTTTTCTCCATAAACCAAAGGAATTAATTTTCACTTTCAAATCAATTTCAATCTTTTAAGCATTCAAATTAATTTCTTTGTTTTCTCCATAAACAAAAGGGATTAATTTCATTGCTAAATCATTTGTTTGACGAATTTTCCAAGGAGATCATCATTATTCCATCGAATCCAAATCTGAGGGTAAATTTTCTGGGCTCCGAACTAATTATTTATTTATCTTCTTGTATTATTTTTTTAATTATTTTGTTCATGTAAATATTGTTTTATTGTTTTATTTCTAACATGTAATCAATTAATTTATTTTGCCTTAGTTCCTTAACATGCTTTGTTTTTTTTATTATTCTTAACATGTCTTGATTTCTTATTTTTCTTATTATTCTTAACATGTATTATTTTGACATGTAATTAATTAATTTATTTTTGGTTGATCTTTTTGCCAAGTAAATATTTTTGTTTATTGTGTTTAACATGTAAATAATTAATTTAATCTTGCTAATTTTGCATCTTTAACCCAATAATCCTATTTTGCCAACTAAATGAAATTGTTTGAATTGTTTTCTTTTCTCATGCATGCATTCACGTGAACAGTGGCCATTTTGAATTACTTTCTCCTATAATTCCAACTTACTTGGTCCACGTATCATTATTTTATTCATTCTTTCATTTATCCTTTTATTTATTTGATTTATTTACTTGGTTGACTTAATTAAAATATTTGTTAATGGGATTCATTTAATTTAATTGGGTTCTTTATTTATTTTATGTATTTTATTTAACTACTAACTTTAATTCTCTTTTTTCTTTTTTGGTTGCAATACTTTGTTTTTTATTTGAGTGTCATCTATGGGCGAGTTGGAGGATCGAGGATTAAAAGTCTTCAAAGTTTGGTTTGCATTTTTTGTTGTTTTTTTCATATTTTATTATTTTGTATGTTGCATGCAAAATATATTTTTGGATCCGTTTTTATTATGAATATTAATTTTTTTCTACAATAATTAAAATCGGGGTTTTTTCTAATAAAATGGATCAATGTCCTATTTTTAACCAATAAAATCTCACTTTCAAATGGAGAATTAATTTTTATAAAATGGGATCACTCATCCCGGTTTTCTCAATCAATGCCCAAAATAATTATCTAAGTTTTTCTTTAAGATTAATCAAAGGAACCAATGTTCCTAAAATTCAATAAATATCCTGATTTATGTATGATGTATTTTATTATTCTTCTTTTTGTGATGCAGTTATTTATTTATTCATTTTGGGCCCTTGTAATTAATTTTTAGGGCAAGTTTATCATTTTATTTTATTTATGCTTTCTTTGCTTTGGGGGATTGTTCTATCCCAGATTTTATTGTAATTCATTTATTGCTTTATTTTATGCTTTCTTTATTACTTTCCGATGTGATTGAAATGCGCTTTAAATTTATTGCACGATCGCGTGAGATGAGAATGAAATTTCATTTTGTTAAAAACTCATTTATAAACATAACTTAAGGCATGAATAAAAGTGAAGTTCCAAAAACCTTCTCTCATTTAAGACCCCCGAGGTTAGATGACCTTTCCCAATTTCTTGTAAATTTGGTGGCGACTCCAAAATGCCTCAAAGGTGCCTGAAGGTTTCATGGGATTAGATGAACCTCCCAATGTTCTATTGGGTAGGGAATTCAAAAATATCGCGTGTAACCCAAGATCAAAAGACGCAAACCAATATCTCAAATCCTAAAAGCGGATTCAATAAGAGCCTTGCTGGTCCGGCGCGCGTCACAAATTAGGTCCACATTTTTCACTACCTTTTTGTCCAACTTTAATAATCTCAGTTCACACTTACCCCAAATACCTCAATTAGGTCACATTCGTACTAGAGTACAAATCGGGCCATTACAATATACACATATATGAATATAACACTTCTTTGAGCAATACAATATACATACTTATTAACCATTTTGCTTGTCACCGTGACATACCAAATTCACTTCGGGCATAATAGAATTCATGGAACCTCACGGTCACAACCATTTTGGTTGTCGCTGTAACATACCAATCACAACTAGGCAGAATGCAACTTTGCATACCTCACAGTGGCAATCTCTTAATTTTCACCGTGACCTATACAGGAGTTGCAAATCACCATTGTGCAAACCACCTTATTTCTCATGTCATTCATAATACTTACCATTCGACTATTTCATCCTCACACCATTAAGCAAACAACTTATTAACTAGCATATTGCACAATTTCCATTCAAATTAACACAATTCAATAAGCATAGAAATAGGCGCATTCATGTTCCTCAACCCTAGTCATAGTTCATCATGTCATAAGCATATCTTGTTCACATGCCATTAGAGCTCCTCAAACAAACACATACCAACCAACATTTTCATACCATTCACACAGTAAATATCCATATGCTAACATTTAACATTCAATATAACAAAATCAACCAACACATAGCAAAACAAGGCAAGTTTCCCAAACCTCCTCTCCTATGCTCCTTAAAACGTCACTTAGCACTAGATTCACCAACTTTAGCTTTTCCTCTATCCTTCTTCAACTCCTCAACTATAAATTCCAGTCCAATTTCTAGAATTGGACCTCAATGTTGAATTCCATATTAACTCAAAAATCAGAGAACCATATGAAAAGATGAAGAATAAACCAACCAAACAACTTACCTTTGTCAAGAACAATTTAAGTTCAATCCATCAGCTATCCAACTTATACCTCAGATTATAGAAAGTACAAACGTATAAAGATTATGAAGAGAATTTGAAAGGATTGAAGACGAACCAACCGAAAATCACGTGCAATAGGGATGCAAATTTCTATCTCTTCTAAGGGTTTATATTGAATGCAAACTCAAAGTTAGCTACACAAGGAGGACACACGTGGAATCCACAAGATTCCCTTAATCCTCAATTAACTCATATCTGATTTAATTGAGCTAACTAATCACCACTTATTGTTAATCATGTACAATTGCCAATAAGCCCCTTATCTCTCTCTTGGTTATGCAATTAAGTCCTTCTCTTATATTTCAATTTAGTCCAACATCACAAATTAGTACACATACACCTCCTCAATGCGTCGAATTGAACCAATTACTACCAAGGTATGATTCGGGTCATTACAACTCTCCCATCCTAAAAAGAATTTCGTCCGCAAAATTCATACCTGAATCAAATAGGTGGGGATGTTGCTCCTGCATAGCCGCTTCTGGTTCCTAAGTTGCTTCTTCCACTCTATGATGCTACCACAGAACTTTCACAAGTGGAATCTGTTTACTGCGTAGCTGCCTCACCTCTCTTGCTAGAATTGCTTTTGGTTTCTCATCATAAGAGAAATCCGGTTGAACCTCAATTTCTTGCACAGGTAACATATGAGACTCATCTGTTCAGTATTTCCTCAACATGGACACATGAAAGATGTCGTGGAGTTTGGCTAAAGCCGGAGGTAAAGCTAACCAATAAGTCACTGAACCCACTCTGTCCAACACTTCGTATGGTCCAATAAACCTTGGACTCAATTTCCCTTTCTTCTCGAATCTCAAAACCTTTCTCCAAGGAGACACTTTTCAAAACACCTTGTCACCCATATTAAATTCAATATAATTCCTTTTTAAGTCCGCATACGATTTATGTCTGTCACTAGCTACTTTCAATCACTGCTGTATGATCTTCGCCTTTTCCTCAATATCTCTTACCAAATCTGGCCCAACAAGCTTATGCTCACCTAACTCGATCCAGCAGATCGGCGTTCGACACTTCCTACCATATAGCACTTCATATGGCGCCATACCAATACTTGTCTAAAAACTGTTGTTATAAGCAAACTCGATTAGTGGAATGTACTTATCCCAACTCTTAGAAAAATCTAGAACACAAGCCCTCATCAAATCCTCTAGTACTTAAATAACCCTTTTCGACTGTCCGTCAGTTTGAGGATGGAACGTTGTATTAAAATTCAACTTTGTTCCTAAAGTAGCTTGCAAACTTTTCCAGAACGTAGAAGTAAACCTCGAATCCCTATCAGATACAATAGATAATGGCACTCCATGAAGTTTGACAATCTCTTTCACATACAAGTCAGCCAATCGGTCCATGGAGTAATCCATTCGAACCAGTATAAAGTGAGCTAATTTTGAAAATCTATCCACAATTACCCACACAACATATTGTTATTTCAAAGTCATAGGCAGTCCAGAAATAAAATCCATGGTGATGTTACCCCATTTCCATTGTGGAATGGAAAGAGGATTCAGCAAACCATGTGGAACCTGATGTTTTGCTTTCACCTGCTGACAGGTAGGACACTTGGACACATATTCCACCACATCCTTCTTCATACGAGGCCACCAATACAATTATTTTAGGTCATGATGCATGTTGTTTCCACCTAGATGCATTGTAAAAACAGTGTTGTGTGCCTTATACATCAACCTCTTTCTTAATCTATTATCATCTGCAACACATAACCGATTCTTATAAAACAATACACCTTCATCATTCACTGAATAGTCAGTCTTGTCACCACTCATCACTGACTGTAAAATTTGTTGTAACTTGAGATTGCTTTTCTGTGCAGTAATCAATTCTTCTCTTAATACTGGTCTTGCTCTCAACTGAGCTAACAATGCCCCATCTGTGGTAAATCTCCATCTCACACGTCTTAACATCATAGCCGAAATAGACTTTCTACTCAATGCGTCTGCCACGACATTGGTTTTACCTGGGTGATAGTCCACTATAAAGTCATAGTCCTTAAACAGTTTGAGCGACCTACACTTTCTCAAATTCAGCTCTTTCTGAGTAAACAAATATTTTAAGCTCTTGTGATCAATGAAGATCTTACACTTCTCACCATACAGGTAGTGTCGCCAAATCTTTAAGGCAAACACCACAGCTGCCAATTCTAGATCGTGAGTCGGATAATTCTGTTCATGCGGCTTCAATTGCCTTGAGGCATATGCCACCACCTTTCCATCATGCATCAATACGCAAACCAAACCTATGCCAGAAGCATCACTGTACAATACATATTCTTTGCCGAAAATAGGCTGGGTTAATATTGGTGCCTCCACCATCATCAACTTCAGCTGATCAAAACTCGATTGACATCTATCTGGCCACTCAAACTTAACCCCCTTTCGAAGCAATCTGGTCAATGGTGAAGCTATTACAGAAAACCCTTGAACAAATCTTCTATAATAGCCAGCCAACCCTAAGAAACTGTGAACTTTAAGTACATTCTTGGGTGGCTTCCAATTTACAATCGCTTTAACTTTAGACGGATCTACTTTAATCCCTTCAGAAGATATCACGTGTCCCAGGAAAGATACTTGCTTAAGCCAAAACTCACACTTGCTTAACATAGCATATAACTGATGCTTCCTCAAAACCTGAAGTACTGTTCTCAAATGCTGCTCATGCTCTTCTTCATTCCCTAAATAAACCAAGATGTCATCAAGAAACACTACAACAAATTGATCTAAATACTATCTGAACACTCTATGCATTAAGTCCATAAATGCAGCAGGTGCATTAGTTAACCCGAATGGCATTACTAAAAATTTGTAATGTCCATACTAAGTTCTAAATGCAGTCTTAGGTACATCTTCCTTCTTCACAGGCAACTGATAATACAAACACCTTAAGTCTATTTTAGAAAATACACCTGCTCCTCTCAACAGGTCAAACAAATCCTCAATTCTAGGTAGAGGATACCGATTCTTCACTGTTACCCTATTTAATTATCTGTAATCTATACATATTCTCATGGTTCCATCTTTCTTCTTAATAAATAGAACTGGTGCTCCCCAAGGAGAAACACTAAGCCTTATGAAGCCTCTATCTAACAGCTCTTGCAACTGCGTCTTTAACTCCTTCAGCTCCGTAGGAGCCCTTCGATAAGGCACCTTAGACACTAGCACTGTTCCAGGCACAACATCAATCAATAACTCCACTTCTCTTGTTGGCGGTACCCTAGATAGTTCTTCTGGGAACACATCAGAGAACTCCCTCACTATGGGTATATCCTGAATTCTCACTTGCTCTCTTTTAGAATCTTAAACAAGAGCCAAATAAGCCTCACATCCCTTTCTCAAGCATCGATACGCTTGCATTGCCGATAACACATTAACAATAGAATTAGCACAAATACCCTTCACGGTTACTTTACTTCCTCTTCTATTACGAAGTACCACTATCTTTTTCTTACAGTCAACTATCGCATTATGTTTACTTAGCCAATCCATACCCAATATTAAATCAAACTCATTAAAGGGTAGTTCAATCAAATCAATCGGAAAGACACAACTTTGCACTACTAATGGACAGTCCCTATGCACCTTATTCACATTCACATTACTCCCCAATGGACTCGATACACAAATATCATATTTCAAATATTCGGCATTAGGCATTTTATCACATATTCTCTTAGTGCACACATATGAATGAGTTGATCCAGGGTCAATTAATGCAAACATCTCTACATCATAAAGTAGAAAGGTACCTGTGATAGCCTTAGGTGCATCCTGATCCTCTTAAGCCGTCATTGCATAAGCCTGAGTTGGTGCCATAGTAGGCCTATTCACTGTTTCAGATTCAGTTCCACCTCTGGACTTGCCACCTCTGCCATGTCCTCTTCCTCTTCCTCTATTAGCCGGTGGCAAATTAGAACCACCCTTGCTCTGCTCTTGTTGATTCCCTGCTGCCTCATATGCTTTCGGACAATTTGCTAGGAAATGCTCAGTGCTTCCGCATCTAAAGCATGCACTCGATATTCTCCAACATTCCCCCTATGCCTTTTTCCACAATGGGGACATTTGTGTACTTCACTTCTGGTACCAGATGCACCTCTACCAGTCCCAGACACATAAAGAGTCCCTTGCTTCTTACCCCTAGACGCCGAACTAAATATAGATTCTGTTGGTGGTACCATCTGAGAATCCCTTGGTCTCTTACCTGAGTGAGACCCACCACGGTTTGAATTTCTCTTCTACATTTGTTCTTTTTGTATCCCCAATGACCTCTCATCTCGCATTGCAGCTTGCACTATCAGATAATAACTCACATTCTGTTCCGTGGTCATTGAGATCAATATTGCCTTAATTTGCTCAATCAATCCATCTTCAAACTGCTGATATCTAAACTCCTTAGTTAGAACACCAGGTGGTGCATATTTGCTCAAGCGACAGAACTCCTTCTTATATTCTGCCACTGACATTGTTCTTTGTTTCAAATTCAGAAATTGCTTCCAATTTGCCTCCCTATATTCCTTGGTTACATACTTATTCCTGAATTCTTTTTTGAAAAATTCCCAAGTGATCGGATCTGAAAGCATTGGATGCTGCAAGACTAGTTTCCACTAATCATAAGCAACACCCTGAAGCAGCGATACAACACATTCTACTCGTTGATCCGGAGGGCACCTAATTTCTCCAAGAACCCTTTGCACTTTCTCAACCCAATATTCAGCTTGCTTCGATTCATCTAGTCTTGTACCATTGAACTCCTCTGCTCCATGCTTCCTCAAGGATTCCAATGGAGCCATTGGGGTCGTCATACGATCGAGCACCCTCGCCATATCCCGAGACAACTTTAACAAGGCCTCTATCGGGACCATTGGAACCGCATTACAAAAACTGACTGGCCTAGACTTTCCTGACTCGGACATTTTCGCTTCTCGGGGATTAACGCTTTCTGCTGTCTCCTCTCTCGAATTATGAGAAGGATCCATCAATACTACACATTCAATAAGGACATCCATATTAGGTCAACACAACTATACATACTCTAAACTTCCCCGTTTCCCAGATAAAGCTAAACCTAGGCTCTAATACCACTACTTGTAATGCCCATTATCAACCACTGGAATAGCTCAGCTGCAGCAGTCGAGAATGATTGCCACACAACAAACACATGCAGCGGATATCTCATGCACTTATTATCATTCATATATGCTAAAACCTGTACAAATAAATTTCATCACTTACGCATTCACATGCAGCGGATATCTCATGCACAATCTACACATTCACCTACTTATATACATCAAGCACATATTGATACTTTACTTAATTATTAAATCCGTACTTACTGCTTGATACAAAAGATTAAACATTATATACATAACTCATTGCCCAAAACCCAAAACCTACACTATAAGCTCCGAGTGTTGACCATTGGTACTACGGAACTCGTCCTTCATGATCACCTCACGTTCAAACCTACACGGATTAGCAAACCCGTGCTAAGCGATAATGCTTAGTGGGGAAACAACATATATAAAATATAGCATACAATTCAATAATTACACTGTTACAAGATATAACATATTACAAGCATAATAACCATCAATTCAGTTTATCAAGATTCATGTATCACATAAATGCATATGCTGTAATCATATAATTAGATAGTTCAACTCATGTGTAATAATCTTCATTATAACGATATACTAATTCACATTGAATCCAAAATTATTTATTCGTATAACACATTGTTCACTCTATACTTTTATTAACTTAGTCTTGCCTGCAATTCAAAGATCCGGATAACGGGTATCGCACCGGTACCCCATGGGTACAGTAAATTCAGTGTATCCGTGGATACTCGAATTCACATTAGTACCCTAAGGTACAGTAAAATTCAACATATTCAATGTTTCACATTATAGAATCCAGCAAGGATTCAAATCGCATTGTGATTCCAGAGGAATCGGACGCATTGGGCTGCAGCACTTAGACCCTATAAGCATGCCCATCTATCCATTACTTGACTCGTAGGCTATAATTTTTTAATTCGATTATCAAATTATTTGATCACATGATCCAGCAGTTATAATAAGTCATTAGAGCAAATATTAATATTGTTCCTCCATTACATGCATTTGTAAACCAATGACAAATTACATTGTTAGCTACCATCATGCCATTCTTTTAACTCATCACATATCTCATGGAATAACATGGCAGAGATTATAATATAACAACCATATAACTCATTAATCACATAAAATCATCCCATTTGTTATCAACATTGAACACTTATTAAGTGTCATTATACTTAATTAATTATTGCTTTACCATTTGGACATCAACCACAAATGACTAAGAAGTTTGCGCAAAAATAACGCACCTCACAGTGACAACCATTTTGGTTATCACCGTGACATACCACAGGTTTTAGAACAGAATGTAATCTAGGGTATCTCACTGTAACACCCCGACACCCTCGTTTGAATAATATCGGGGCGCCACGCACACAAACTCAATACAAATTCAAATAAATATACATATACTCGAATAAGTTAAGAAAACAAATATATTTAATCAAAAGATAACAAATCCATATATATAACCATATAGTTTTACAAAAGGGATTTATAAAAGATAAACATTTACACATACATATATAAAATAATCCTTTACAAAATTACATTTCAAAAATCATACTCCATATACAAACATACAGCGAAAGATAAAATAACTCAAACTATAGACTTCTAGTGGCCGACCTGCAGATGTCCGACTCCAAAAATGAACCTGCCACCTACACGGGAAAAGAGCCCCTGCTAAGCGATAACGCTTAGTGGGGAGGAACAACACATGCATGTACATATAATTGAAATAAACATATATATAAGCTTAATAATAACAAAAGCATATAAACATATACTACTCATGCTTATAACAAGTATTCATCAAACATGTGTATAGCGGAAGGTAACCATTCATATCCAAGTGATCAATATTCATATGCATCTTCACAATACAACAATTAGCCATTCGTTTCCGAATACAAATATTACACTTCATCATGGCATATTGCATATACATATACCTGTCACATATATTCATTTCATCTAAATAATGGCTTCATATATCAAACTTTTATAATAACTTCAAGTAATAGCCTGATTACTCGTTAACTAGTGGATACAGGTACTAATGATACTGATAGGACACAGTATCCCAAGCATATGGAGACATAGGTCTCAAAACATTTTATAATCATGTATACCCAAAGGTATACCGGAGACCGAGATCTCAAACATCTTATATGACCCAAACAGGGCAGAAATCAATGACCCAAACGGGGCCCGCCAGTAAAAATAATAACATATGGCAGCTGCACTCACACCCTGACCCTTGATAAGTGCTTATCTTTCCACTACTGTGACTATCAGGCTTAAATAACAACTCAATCATGTTCTAAAATAATGTTCATATAAAAGAGAGTAAATCAAGCATAATCGTGTTATTTCATGTATACATGTGCATTTAATCAAGATGAAGACAAATAAATCATGTACAAATCTAATTAAGAACATATAATTAATCAATTAATAGGCCATATAAAACAAATCATGTGTTATGTAATGAAAACCCATGTAAATAAAACATTGAAACTCATTTCCAAAATAGGGCAGGAAGGCCTGACTGTCGTGCTCGCGACAGTGAGAGGAAGAGAGGCCAGTCACGAGTCGCACATCCAGTGGCGACTCGTGACACTAGCGTCTCGCAGGGAAAGGGAGGTCACGAGTCGTAATCCTCCCTTATGACTCTTGAAGCCAAAGCTTCGCAGAAAGAGGAGGTCACGAGTCGTGATCCTCCCTCACAACTCATGACTGCATCCAAGGAAAAAGGCATGGGGCGCTGGGCTTCTTCACGTGTCATGAGGAATCTTCACAACTCGTGAAAAGGCTTCATGACTCGTGATGATGCCTAGCACCACTGCCGAGTCGTGATGCCTCCTCACGGCTCGGACGAAACATCTCAGCACGCAGCGTACGAGATGAACTACGTGATTCTGTCGCGATCGCGACAAGCGTCGCGCTCTCGACAGCATCGTTTTTTTCCAATTTCCAACAAAATCCTGAAATTCAGAACTTCATAAAATCAAAACCCATTTTTCCCTAAAATCATATGACATGCTAAATCACATAAAAACGCACCTCCATGCTCTCCAATCATGCTTATAACAAATATAACTCAAATTACACAAATCAAAACAACATATATTAAGCTTGAAAAAACCCAGAAATTCATCTCATAATCATGTTCAAACTCTTCAAAAATTAACATGCAAAGTCTTATAATTCTTCTATCTCAAATCATAAACACATATCAATGAACACATACATTTACTTGTAACAAAACACCCAATTAACAAATAATCACATATCAAACCAAGATCCAAAGAGAAATTGGACAACCACCCTCAAGTAGATACACAGCCAAATACAACTCCCAAACCTGGTATGGAGCTTTAAAAATCCACTAACTTCAAGCTATAACATTTCCTTTTCCTTTATCCTTGCTCCTCTCTTCAGATTCTTGCAAACAATCAACAAAAATAAAACCCAATTAACCCATGCAAACAACCACATAATCCATTAAAAAACCAAATGGAAGGAGAAGAAAAAGAAGATCCCAAACAAAATAACACAGCCACTTACCTCTTGGAACTCTTCAAACCTCAAACCCTAACTCAAAGATTAAGGAACACCCACATGCAAAACTTGAGGAGCAGAAAATGGAGATGAGAGAGTGAGAGAGAGAACGTGAGAAGGGAGAGGGCAAAACCAAGTAGCTTCCACGGGAAGCTAAGAAATTTTAGCCTTCCCTCTCTCTACTCCGTTCAAATCCCCATTAATGCACCCAACAACCTAGCCACTTGTCACTCATTCATTGGACCTTTCTTTCATCTTTTGACTTTCTTGCTCTTTTGTCTTCTAGTAACACACACACAAATACCATCTTACCCTTAGCATAAATCCACTTAACCCCTTACAATAAAATCTTTCATTTAAACTTTAAACCTCATTAAATTTAGTCCTTAATCCACTTGCATAAATTACCAACATACCCTTTTAATAATCCAAATACACCTACAATTCTACTAGGCCATATTTGGGATGTGACAACTCTCTCCTCCTTAAGAAATTTCGTCCTCGAAATTTTCCCACTAACCACTTACATCCCAAATACCAAAACCGAACTCAAAAATAACTTAACAAGTCAACACTTGCTGATAGGACCTGCAGCCTCAGGAGTATCCTCTCTGATCATCGCATAGACTCTAGCCGAAGCATACTCTCCCGTAGTACTAGGTCGCTGCACCATTTTTGATAGGGCTCGAGGAGCTCTATTTCTATCCCGGTAGCTTCTGGTTGCATTTGATTTACCTCCACCCACTTTACTTTCTTGTTGGCTCTTCTTCTCTTGTCGATCAGGGCAACTAGCAAACCGATGTTCCATGCTTCCACACTTGAAGCATGCACCTGTGATCTTGTGATATGTACCCCAATGGTACCTTTGGCAATGCTCACACTCCGGTGCTCTATTTCCTCTACTCATGGGCGGTGCTACACTTCCCACCTCAGAAGGCACTTGAACAGTCCCTCTAGTTCCTTGTCCTACTGGAGTACCTTTAGACTTCTTATTACTAGCAACTTCACCATCCGGTGCTCTCCTCTTTTGTTCTATTCTTTGCTTCGCCATTTCTGATTCTTCCAACTTTATCGCTACAGCCACTAACTGATAGTATCCAACCGGATGCATAACTACCATTGCTGACAATGGACCTCTAATGACTTCTCTTAATCCACCCTAAAAATGCTGGCACTTAAAGTCTTCCGTCAACAGCGATCCAAGTACATACTTTGTTAATCGGCTAAACTCTTTCTGGTAGTCACTGACAGATAAGTTCCTCCGTTTTAAATTGATAAATTCATTCCACTTTGCCTCTCGGTATGCCTTGGTCACATATTTCTGCTCAAACTCTTTCACGAAAAAGTCCCATGTCAGTTCAGCTGGTCTCTGGGGATTGAGAAGTACAAAGTTCTACCAATCATATGCTGATCCTTGCAAAATTGATACAGCACAAGTAACTCGTTGATGCAGAGGGCAAGCTATCTCTTGTAGAATCCGATCAGTTCTCTTCAACTAGAATTCTGCCACATCCGATTCGTCCAAAGAGGTTCCATGGAATTCTTCTGCTCCCCTTTTCCTTATAAGCTCAGAAGGAGCCTTAGGAGCGGTCAATCTATCTACCACTTGTAGCAAACCTTGTACTAATATCGGATCAAAACCCTAACCTTCTACTGGGGCACGCTCATGTGCAAGCCTATCCTGTCCTACCGGATTTCTTCCAACCGGATTCACACTTCCATCGTTTCTCCTATATACTCACTTGGATCCGACTCCATCTAAACACTACATAAAACAACATCTGCATTCGGCCATGTCACACCCCAACCTATACCATGGAGACTTCTACTCGGATTAAGGGAAGAAGGGTCCAGATAGATAGGAGTGTCACATCCCACTAGTACAAATATGAAAACATCGCATACAAAATGACATATCAGGGATAAAGTAAAACTTTGAAAGAAAGAAGAGTGATACTGAACAAAATGAATACTTTATTAATATACATAAAAGAGGTCTTTACATTTACAACAGATATAAACAAAATAAATATACAAAAGCCCAAGGTACATTGTTCCAAAGGCCAACAAAAACATTATATCTGCTACAAAAGAAAGGAAAGCCTATACTATAAAACCCCGATCTCTAGTTGTGTTGGCCTTCCCAATGCGACACGCCCAGACTATGCGTACTCAACCTTCCACACCTGCACGGTTAAACACCCGTGCTAAGCGAAATCGCTTAGTGGGGAACACAAGACGCATAACCGCCACTCACAGTGATGATAACAGAAAACACATGATAATGGTATAATTATAGATATAACATCATACACAGTTAATCTAACTATTCTTCATTAGTTAAGAGTTCACATCACATATACATATATCATCCAGAATTCATGCACCAAAGGCATATTAACATCTTAGCACCTGCTTAATCAAAATGAGTGGATAGCGAGTACACATAGATACCCGAGGGTACCGATATCGTATCATGAACACATAGATACCCGAAGGTACCAAAAGGTTCTATTGATTTTTTTGTTTCATTTGCTTTCACATAGAATCTTAAGAAAGATTCGAGCAGAAGGATTGCGAGGATCCGATCAGGGAACCTGATCAGGGTCCAAAAGCGTACACATAGCTGCAGCAACACATAACTCTATTTGGCATGCCTAACTATCCACTTATCCGACATTAACAGGTTACACGAAAGTTTATTAAATTATCATACATGTTATTCCTTTAAATAAGTGGTCAAGGCTTTAATGAAAGAGTGCATGCAAAAGAACTGAACTCATCAAGCAAAAAGCAGAAGAAACCAAATTTGGAAGTCACGTTTGTCGCGCTCACGATAGAAGCCAAAATACTCCTCCCTGCCTCGTCTCGCGATCGCGAGTGACCTCGTGCTCGCTAGAGGACGTAGTTGATGCTTTCTGTCGCGCTCACGATAGAAGAGAGCCCTACACATGCTCGGAGATCGAGCACTCTGTCGCGCTCGCGACAGAGAGCTCCCTTCGAGCTCCTCGGCGCGACACCTCTCGCGCCGGCGTGAGGGCTGAAACCTCCGCACTCTATCGCGCTCGCGACAGTGTCACGATCGTGACAGATATGGGTTTTTCAGCTCTTACGCCCAAAATCGGCAGAAATCTTATACTAAACACATTCAACTTCCAAAATTGATTCTAAACCTCAAAATTAAGCAACACAAGCATCAATAACTCATAATATAATTAAAAACCCAGCTTTATCACCATTTATTTCAATTAACTCAAGCCAAGTACATGCTCAATTTCAAGAAATCCCAAAACAGCAATTTTAACAATAATTGCAACTATCCACATGATTTCTTGCAAATTCTTCAAACAATACACACCCTCTAGCATCACATATCATGCTTAATTCAATTTAAGCCATACTTACACAACTCATAACTCCAGTCAAAGCAAAAGTGCAAATATCTAACTCAAATCACAAATATGTGCAAAAGACAAACATTCCCAAACCTGATCTCCTTTGCTCCTACTCGTGAACTCCGCTCCCGCTAGCTATTTTTTTCCCTTTTGCCGGTCTACGAGACTCCTCTGAACCACAAACCCACAACAACCAAGATCAATTCTATAATAACCCACATATACATATATAATTATATAAAACCTAGAGAAGAGGAAGAAAAATCTAAGACATCGCTAACCCATACTCACCTTTTGAGCTTTAAAATCACAAGCCAAACAACTCAAATTACTCAAGGAAAGGAAAGGGAGCAAGATTGTGCAAAGAAGAAGGAAGAACAAAGAAGAAGAAGAAGGAAAAGGAGAGAATGGCGTGAGAGAGGGAAGAGGAACGGGAATCAAAGGGAATGGCTGCCCTTTCTCTCTCTCTCACCAAACCCATTAAATGCTAACTTATATTTTATGCCACATGTCATTCTCCCCATAAGACAATTGCCCCATAACACACCCTACTCCCATACACTACTATACACACTAAGTTATCTCTTGTTCACACCCTACTTCCATATACCCACTCATACACTAGCCTATCTCCTCTTCTCATACTAATACACATACAAACACATAAATTAAATAAATAATCCAATTTAACATATACATGTAACACATAAAAATACACACATACAGACATGGACAGGCTTAAACTACTGGGTTAATTTTGGGGTGTTACAGGCCATGACTCTAGACAGACTCTCATGTAAAGCCTCTATACTCAACCAATCACATAAAACCAGAATCGACTAAACCGGTGCTCTGATACTAAGCTGTAACACCCCGATACCCCCGTTGGAAGGATACTGGGGCCCCACGCGCAGAAACTCAATACAAATTCAAATACATATACATATACTCGAATAAGTTAAGAAAATAAATATATTTAATCAAAAGATAACAAATCCACATATATAACCATATAGTTTTACAAAAGGGATTTGTAAAAGATAAACATTTAAATATACATACACAAAATAATCCTTTACAAAATTACATTTCAAAAATCATACTCCATATATAAAAATACAGCGAAAGACAAAATAACTCCAACTATAGACTTCTAGTGGCCGACCTGCAGATGTCCGACTCCAAAAATGAACCTGCCACCTACACAGGAAAAGAGCCCATGCTAAGCGATAACGCTTAGTGGGGAGGAACAACACGTGCATGTACATATAATTGAAATAAACATATATATAAGCTTAATAATAACAAAAGCATATAAATATATACTACTCATGCCTATAATAAGTATTCATCAAACATGTGTATAACGGAAGGTAACCATTCATATCGAAGTGATCAATATTCATATGCATCTTCACAATACAATAATTAGTCATTCGTGTCCGAATACAAATATTACACTTCATCTTGGCATATTGCATATACATATACCTGTCATATATATTCATTTCATCTAAATAATGGCTTTATACATCAAACTTGTATAATAACTTCAAGTAATAGCCTGATTAGTCGCTAACTAGTGGATACGGGTACTAATGATACTGATACGACACAGTATCCCAAGCATATAGAGACATGGGTCTCAAAACATTTTATAATCTTGTATACCCGAAGGTATACCGGAGACCGAGGTCTCCAACATCTTATGTGACCTAAACGGGGACCGAATCAAGGACCCAAATGGGGCCCGCCAGTAAAAATAATAACATATGGCCGCTGGACTCACTGCCTGATCCTTGATAAGCGCTTATCTATCCACTACTATGACTATCAGGCTCAAATAATAACTCAATCTTGTTCTAAAATAATGTTCATATAAAAGAGAGTAAATCAAGTATAATCATGTTATTTCATGTATACATGTGTATTTAAGCAAGATAAAGACATATAAATCATGTACAAATCTAATTAAGAACATATAATTAATCAAATAATAGGCCATATAAAACAAATCATGTGTTATGTAATGAAAACCCATGTAAATAAAACCTGAAACTCATTTTTAAAACAGGGCAGGAAGGCTTCACTGTCGCGCTAGCGATAGTAAGAGGAAGAGAGGCCAGTCACGAGTCGCACATGCAGTGGCGACTCATGACGCTAGCGTCTCACAAGCATCTCGCAGGGGGTCACGAGTCGTGATCCTCCCTCACTACTTATGACGCCAAAGCTTCTCAGGAAGAGGAGGTCACCAGTCATGATCCTCCCTCACGACTCGTGACTGCCTCCAAGTAAAAAGGCATGGGGCGCTGGGCTTCTTCACATGTCGTGAGGCATCTTCACTACTCGTCAAGAGGCTTCACGACTCCTGATGATGCCTGGCGCCACTGTCGAGTCGTGATGCCTCCTCGCGGCTCAGACGAAACATCTCAGCACGCAGCGCATGGGATGAACTATGTGATTCTGTCGCGATCGCGACGAGCAATGCGCTCGTGACAGCATCATGTTCTTCCAATTCCCAGTAAAATCGTGAAATTCAGAACTTCATAAAATCAAAACCCATTTTTCTCCAAAATCATATGACATGCTAAATCACATAAAAATGTACCTTCATGCTCTCCAATCATGCTTATAAAAAATATAACTCAAATTACACAACAATTACACAAATCAATACAACATATATTAAGGTTGCAACAACCCAGAAATTCATCTCATAATCATGTTCAAACTCTTCAAAAATTAACATGCAAAGTCTTATAATTCTTCTATCTCAAATCATAAACACATATCTATGAACACATACATTTACTTATAACAAAACACCCAATTAACAAATAATCACATATCAAACCAAGATCCAAAGAGAAATTGGACAACCACCCTCAAGTATATACACAGCCAAATATAACTGCCAAACCTAGTAAGGAGCTTCAAAAATCCACTGACTTCAAGCTATAACCTTTCCTTTTCCTTTATCCTTCCTCCTCTCTTCAGATTCTTGCAAGCAATCAACCAAAATAAAACCCAATTAACCCATGCAAACAACCATATAATCCATTACAAAACCAAATGGATGGAGAAGAAGAAGAAGATCCCAAACCAAATAACACAGCCACTTACCTCTTGGAACTCTTGAAACCTCAAACCCTAACTCAAAGATTAAGGAACTCCCACATGCAAAACTTGAGGAGCAAAAAATGGAGATGTGAGAGTGAGAGAGAGAACGTGAGAAGGGAGAGGGCAAAACCAAGTAGCTTCCATGAGAAGCTAAGAAATTTTAGCCTTCCCTCTCTCTACTCCTTTTAAATCCCCATTAATGCACCCAACAACCTAGCCACTTGTCACTCATTCATTGGACCTTTCTTTCATCTTTTGACTTTCTTACTCTTTTGTCTTCTAGTAACACACACACAAATACCATCTTACCCTTGGCATAAATTCACTTAACCCCTTACAATAAAATCTTTCATTTAAACTTTAAACCTCATTCAATTTAGTCCTTAATCCACTTGCATAAATTACCAAAATACCCTTTTAATAATCAAAATACACCTACAATTCTACTAGGCCATATTTGGGATGTGACACTCACTGTCACAACCATTTTAGGTATCACCGTGACATACACCAATTACTCAAATAGAATGCAACTCTTGAGTATCTCACGGTCACAACCATTTTGGTTATCACCGTGACGTACTCCCTTGGTGCAAGGCAGAATGTAAACCAAGGTACCTCACGGTCACAACCATTTTGCTTGTCACCGTGACATACCAAATTCACTTCGAGCAGAATAGAATTCATGGTACCTCACGGTCACAACCATTTTGGTTGTCACCATGAAATACCAATCACAACTAGGCAGAATGCAACTTTGCATACCTCATGGTGGCAATCTCTTGATTGTCACCGTGACCTATGCATGAGATGCAAATCACCATTGTGCAAACCACCTTATTTCTCATGTCATTCATAAGACTTACCATTCGACTATTTCATCCTCGCACCATTAAGCAAACAACTTATTAACTAGCATAATGGACAATTTCCATTCAACCTAACACAATTCAAGATGCATAGAATTAGGCACATTCATGTTCCTCAACCCTAGTCATAGTTCATCATGTTATAAGCATCTCTTGTTCACATGCCATTAGAGCTCCTCAAACAAACACATACCAACCAACATTTTCATACCATTCACATAGCAAATATCCATATACTAACATTTAACATTCAGTATAACAAAATCAACCAACACATAGCAAAACAAGGAAAGTTTCCCAAACCTCCTCTCCTATGCTCCTTAAAATGTCACTTTGCACTAGATTCACCAACTTTAGATTTTCCTCTATCCTTCCTCAACTCCTCAACTACAAATTCCAGTCCAATTTCTAGAATTCGACCTCAATGTCAAATTCGATATCAACTTAAAAATTAGAGAACTAGATGAAAAGATGAAGAATAAACCAACCAAATAATTTACCTTTATCAAGAACAATTTAAGTTCAATCCATCAGCTATCAAACTTATACCTTAGATTTTAGAAAGAATAAACATATAAAGATGATGAAGAGAATTTGAAAGGATTGAAGAGGAACCAACAAAAAATCACATGTAATAGGGATGCAAATTTCTCTCTTCTAAGGGTTTATATTGCATGTAAACTCAAAGTTGGTTGCACAAGGAGGACACATGTGGAATCCGCTAGATTCCCTTAATCCTTCACTAACTCATATCTGATTTAGTTAACCTAATTAATCACCACTTATTGTTAATCATGCATAATAGCCAATAAGCCTCTTATCTTTCTTTTAGTTATACAATTAAGTCCTTCTCTTATATTTCAATTTAGTCCAACATAACAAATTAGTACACACACACCTCCTTAATGCATCGAATTAAACCAATTACTACCAAGGTATGATTTGGGTCATTACATAAACCACTTACCATTTTTAACTCAGCGGACTCAAAAAACATAATAAATGATAAAAAAAATTGAAACTTGAAATAAAAGGAAATAAGATAAAGAAATAAACCCGATCGGTGTCCCCGGATCGTTCTAATGGGATTCCCCTTTCTCAGCACTTCGAATCCAAGGAAAAATAATTACACTCATAAAAGTAGATAGTACGTTAGTAAAAAAAATAAAAAAAAAGGCAAAAATGGACAGGATCAATAAAAATGGAAGAAAACTAAAAAAATAAAAAGAAAATCACCTTGAAAATGAAGTGAAAATAAAAAAAAAAAAGAAATGAAACAGTAAAGAAAAGGGAAAGGAGAGGCCAACGATGGCCCAAATCACGTGAGCGACGGTTGTCCTTAGGCCGACCGGCGGGAAGAATAAGACTTCTGCGACGACCCTTCGCTCGCTTGAGCGACAGCTATCAGTGGAACTTCGACCCGTCGGTCTTCCTTAATCCGAAAAAAATGAAGAACAATCCAATTAATGCCCAATTTTGATTTATTTCTTTTTAAGTAATTAGACACAAACAAAGCAATGTGAAGCAATAAGATAAATTAGAGACCAGCACGAAATATTTACCCTCGGAATATTACCTTCTGAAAACGAATATCAAGTGATCTTTCCCTTAAATTCTACAAGGATTAATTGACAGTGTGCAATTTCAGGGAATTTTCTACCGCAAAATTGTAATTTTCAAAATAAAATCAAGATAAGAAAATTTATTTTTCTTTCTTGATATTTTTCGTAGTACTTGTGAATGTTAAAAAGGCCAAATCAAATAAAAATGAATTGATTTCGCCTTTTTGGATTCGCCTTGTTCTGAAAGGATTTGATATAAAGAAAAGAAGAAAGCTCTTGAGATATTCTAAGAATTTTTAAAAATTTTTCTGATAAATTTTCCAACTTCTTTTTTTGATGAAAATTGCTAACCCATGAAAATGAAACTTAGCCCCCTATTTATAGATTAAGGTGAAAAATTTAAAAAGTTTTGAAATTTCAATTTGAATTTGAAAGAAATTCAATATTTAAATTTGAATTTGAAAGGGGATGTACAAAATCAAATCAAAACCGTTAAATCTTGGAGAATATTTGAAAATTAAATCAAATATTTGGTGAATATTTGGGAAATATTCTGAAAATCAACTCAAATCCACCAAATCAAATGAAATATTTGAAAATCATTTAAAATCCCATGAAATCTGCTTGTAAAATCCTCGCCAACCTCCACAGATCGGCGATCGATGGCCGTTGCTCACAAGGACAGCCTCAGTCATCATGAGCGGTGGGCGGTATAAGAGGGACGGGTGCAAGAGACGGGTGTCGCTACCGCTAGGGACGGGCATCCCAAGAGCGAGTGATGGGCATCGCTCACTCAGGGATAGGCATTCCTCAACCGCGAGTGACAGGCATCGCACATGCGAGTAACAGGCGTCACATGAGTGACGGGCATCGTTACAAAATTTTTCAACCAAAAAGACTCATTTTGATGCATAGCAACCTCCTGTCGCCAGAAATCCTTAATCCTTGTGAATTTGAAGGGCGAAAATCTACATCCTTCATCCTTTTGCCCGAAGACGGGAACCAATATCTTCATCGGGTAAGTCTGATCTGGACTGGCTCAGGATGCGGTGTCTACAATTTCCCTTTCTTCCCAAATCGAAGCACTCTTCTCCAGGGAGACACTTTCATTATCACCCACTTGAAACTCAATATCTTTTCTTTTTAGATCCATATAAGGCTTCTGCCTGTCACTAGTAGCTTTCAACCTCTCCTAAATTATCTTTGCTTTCTCCTCTGTATCCCTAACCAAATCTGAACCAATAATCTTATGCTCATTCAATTCTATCCAATATACTTCCTTCCATACAGAACTTCATATGGTTCCATACCGAATTTCATATGGTTCCATACCAATCTCACCTGATAACTGTTATTATAAACAAATTCTATTAATGGAATGTACTTATCCCAACTCCTAGAGAAATCCAAAACAAAGGCTTGAAGCATATCTTCCAACACCTGAATTACCCTTTCTGACTGTCCATCATTCTGCGGATGGAAAGCTATGCTGAAATGCAATCTTGTACCCAATGCAGCTTGCAAACCCTTCCAAAATTTAGAATTAAACCTCGAGTCTCAATCTGATACTATGGACAATGAAATACCATGCAGTCTTACGATCTCATTCACATACAATTCAGCCAACCAATTCATGGAGTAATCCAGTCGAATCGGTATAAAATGACCTAACTTGTTAAACCGATCCACTATTACACATACAGAATCGTGCTGTTTTGCTATCATTGGAAGACCAATGATAAAATCCATGGTAATGTTATCTTATTTCCACTATGGAATCGGAATAGAATTCAATAGACCTGATGGAACTTGATGTTCCGCTTTCACTTGCTGAAAGGTCAAACACTTAGAAACAAATTCCACTACATCTATCTTCATACCAGGCCACCAATAAAACTGCTTCAAGTCATGATACATCTTATTGCCATCTGGATGCATAGAAAAAACTGTATTATACGCTTCATACAGAAGCTTCTTTCTCAAGTCCTTCTCACTTGCCACACATAATCGATCTCTGTAGAAGAGAACACCCTCTTTATCCACTGAATAGTCAATCTTGTCACCATTCCTGACTGGCTGCATGATCTATTGCACTTTTCTGTGCATCTACTTACTCACACCTCAAATTAGGCCTTGCTCTCAACTGAGCCACTAAAGCCCCATCAGATTTAAATCTCTACTTAACACACTGCAATGACATAATCGAAACTGATTTTCTACTCAATGCATCAGCCTCTACATTGGTTTACCAGGATAGTAATCCACAATGAAGTCGTAATCCTCAAACAATTCAAGACATCTTCTCTGTCTCAAGTTCAATTCTTTATGAGTGAGCAGATATTTGATGTCACACCCCAAAATGGCCCTGGTCGGATTTTGCATGCTAAGTCGGGATCGGAAGGGTATTTCAGTATTTTGGTACATGTGAAATTTGGATATTAAGGATTTAATGGCATTTATGTAATTAAGTAAGTGGAGAATACTAAAGTGTGTACAGTGCCATAGTCTGTAAGATTTTAGTGGAATTTGTGGTTCAGTAAGGTTTTGCCATGTGGGTGTGTTAGGTGGGCATTGAAAGAAGAAAAGAAGAAAAGTAAGAGAGTGAGAGAGGAAAACAGGGATTGCAACCCGATCTCCCCTCTCACGCCTACTCCTCTTCTTCTCTTCTCCTTTCTTTGCTTCTCCTTTCTCTCACGTTTGGCTTGGATTTGTGTGGCTTGGATTGTGGTTTTGCTTGAGGAGGTAAGTTAGAATTAACGTTCTCCTGTTCTTCTTCTTCTTCTTCTTCTTCTTCTTCTTCTTCTTCTTCTCCTGGTTTTGGTTTTGGTTGAGTTAGGGTTTGGCTAAGACTCTGTGGGTTTTATTTGTGCAAGCTTTGGATTACAAGAAGGAGCAAAGTAAAGGCAAGGGAAAGGATTGAGCAGTGATTTGGAAGCTGATTTTGGATCGTTATTTCCAGGTTTGGGAGCATTTTGAATGCATGCAACATTTGAGCTTCTGTGTTCTTCAATCTCAGCATGTCTCTGCCCTATTTTCTCACTAGGCTTATAATTGTGTTTGCTTAGTCTGATTTCTGGAAATTGATGTGTTCTGGAATATGTATATGCATGAGTATGTGAGTAATGATGTTAGTAATGCATGACAAATATTGAATTGGAAGTTCTGAGTTTGGGTTTTTAACTTACTGTATTTTTAGGGTTTATGCTCTAGAATGGATTAAATGTGTTTAAGCATGGTTTTTATGATTTGATTGTTGAATTAAGTGGCAATTGTCTTGTTTATGCTGTTTGGAACATCGATTGGAAGGTAAGATGAGTTTGGTGGTGTTTTGAATGAGATTGAAAATGAATTTATCGAGTTCTTGGGGTTCTGGGTATCTGGGAATGGAAAAAATCGCGTCTCTGTTCTGTGTGAGGCGAGTCACGTCGCGTGACTTAGAGTCACGGCGTGACTCGTGTGAAGGGCAACGTGACTCCCAGTTGCGAAGCGTGACTCTTCTCTCTGTGAGAGGAAAGTCACGTCTCGTGACTTAGGGTCACGACGTGACCCTTGTGTTTGATGAAGCGTGACTCCAGTCGCGAAGCGTGACTCCTCTCTCTGTGAGAGGGAAGTCACGTCTCGTGACTTAGAGTCACGGCGTGACTCTGGTAAGGGCAAGGCGTGAGTCCTCTCTCTGTGAGAGGGAAGTCACGTCACGTGACATAGAGTCACGGCGTGACCCTTGTGAGGCCAGGCGTGACATAGAGTCACGTCCCGTGACTCTCTAGGAGGGTCACGAGACGTGACACTAGGTCACGCCGTGACCCTCCTGTGAAGTCAGTCACAAGTCGTGACACGACTTGTGACCGACTCCTCTTCGGCTCCTTTTTCCGATTTCGCCCAGTTTTAAACCAAAATGGATTTCCTATTTCTTCTGTATGGGTCTTTACTTCTGTATAATTTATGTCAGACTGTTATACGCTCCTGTATGACTTTTCTGTTTTACTTTGTTTCCCCACATGACTAGTTTTCTTGAAATGACTTTCAAATGCTTTTATAGCTCTTTCCTCTATCGAGTGCTATCTTATTTTGCTCATCGGATTAGTTAGTCTATTTCAGTTATGATTAGCGATATGTTATGCATATCTTTGATTGAATTCTGCTCTGAGAGTAATCTGTCATGCTTAGAAATATATAGTATCATTTCATGATTCAGATTATGCGTTTTTGGATTATTGGCATGATATGATTCCATGTGTATTCCAGATATGCTTTAGTAACTTGAGTAGTGCTAAAATGCAATTGATTGACCTATTGTATACTCCAGAATATGACTTGTATGAGCTTTGATTGATATTATGCTTTAGCCTTTGAACTCATTGTATTATGTTAAATGTAATGTGGACTATGCATAGTTTATGCTTAGTATCTTCACCTAATGCATGTTTAGGATTATGTTTTGATAATCATTGGCATGGTAGTGCTTCTTTACCTGATTCTTGGCATGCTTTAGAACAGTGTTTAAATGTTAAGTATATTGACTGTCTTATGTTTGCAATGCGAATTGCATGATGTACGACCGACCTTATGAGCATATTTATATGTCTACTGTACTCTGATTTATGCATGATGTATATATATTTGTATATATATATTTATGCGTTATGCGATTCGAAACGTGAATTGTTTTATGCATGACCTGCTAGAGTCAGTCTAGTGGATAGTTAGGCATGCCTAATAGAGTCTTTCAGTAGCTGCAGCGCCCTTTGAACGTATTGGACCCTGATCAGGTCCCCCGTATGGTTCCTCGCGAATCCCCCCTCAGTGCGGATCCTCGTGGTCCTTTTTAATGTATTTGGATCGGGTTAAGATCCCCCATCAGTAAAATGCTTTTGTGACAAAATAAAGTGGTTTTCGACTTGTACCCGTAAGGTACTAATCAGTTCAGTACACTCGTTATCCACTATTGTGAGTCAGCAGGTGCTTTACTGGTTTGTATTACTTTGAATTAACTATATGAATGTGATATCCGTTTGATTATGATAAAGATCTCAGGAATCAGTTTATATGTATATGAATGTGACTATGGGCTTCAAAATGTATGTCTGTTTTAAACAAGCATGACTTTATATCTAACATGATTATCCGTACTTGTCATGTGATTTGTTATAAGTTTCTGAATGTTTTGATTATGATGCAACTAGAGAATTTACGTATGAGACTTAAACATGTTTTGTTAATATATTAGCTTGTGGACCGAAGCAGCTGTGATGGTAAGTATGTGATGATTTCTGTACTCTCTGCATGATGATGATATGAATGTAATACTAAGTGGTTATGCCTTCAGTCTCTATTATCAGAATGTTCTGCATAATGCTTGATATATTTTAGAGTTGCGCAGCGGTATTGTGATGCTCTAAACGTTATCTTCTGGATATTTGACTAGTGTTTGTGTTAACATGTTTAGGTATGTTAATTATCTGGCATGCTTAACATGATAGTTTGATTGTCAGTTCATGCATGGGTACTTTGTTATGTCTATTGCATGTGTATAGCTCTTGTGACTCCGCACGGTAAGATGTTGTTATTTGATACCCATGTAGGTTTATGCATGAGTTATAGCATGTAGTTCGGCATGATGATATTTGTATCGTATATTGTATAATGTTTGTATTGGTATATCCTGGACATGAGTTTATGGTCTGTTTGTGAGTTATCGATTGAATGCTTTTATTGTGCAGCCTGATTAGTGATATGTTTTGAATATCTGCATTTGTCATCTGAATGTGTTTTGCCTTGACGACCATTGTTAATGGTCGTCCATATTCTTGTGTGTTCTCCCCACTAAGCGTTATCGCTTAGCACAGATTTCCTTTCCGTGCAGGTGGCAGGTTTGGCTCTGATCGAGTCGCGCTTCTGCAAGGTCGGCCACGTAGGAGTTAGAAGTTCTGTATTTTGTTCAGTTTCTGTATTTCAGCTTTTGTATTCGGTAGTATTGTATATGTAATTATTATGTTTCGATCTTGAGTTTTCTTTTGGGAATGTAATAGTTAGTATGTCCTTATGTTTAGTTATTCCTTTGTTTTATTATTTCGATTATGCTTCCGTTGAATGGTCATTATGTATGCTTCTGTGTATGCTTCTGCTTAGTGCCTGCTTGTGCGTGAGTTATTGCATGTTCACTCTGCACCGCAAGGTAAGTTTTTAATTAATCCGTATTTCTGTATGCATGTTAAGTATGACTGTGTGCTTCCGCATTGTGCATGTGTATATCTGTATATGTGAGCGTCGTGTAGCGCATCCGTCGGCGTCCTTCCAATGGGGACGGCGATGGGGGTGTTACAGTTAGTGGTATCAGAGCCCAGGTTTGTTGGTTCTGGGTGTGTTGTTTGTTATGTGTTGAGTCTTTGCATGAGAGTCGGTTTTGTATCGTGGCCTAATGCAGATGCGTCTTGTTTTGTGTCATGTCTAGATGGAGTCTGATCCTAGTGAGAATGTGGGCGAGACTACAGAAAGTGTGAACCGAGTTAATGCTGATCAAGATGTTTCAGAGCATCTTCCAGTTGAAGATTCTGGTCGGGTTTCTGAGGATAGGGCTCTTGTACAAGGGTTGATTCGGATTTTAGATAGATTGACTGCTCCTCGTGTTTCTCAAGATTTCGTTCAGCATGTTCCTCAGAAGAGAAAAGGATCGGTTAGTGAAGTGCCAGCAGGGAAGAGGGTTCGAGAACCTTCAGCGTGTCAACAATTTCAGAAGCAACATGGGAATAGGTGTAAGAAGTGGGCACCGTCAGTATGTCAGCATTGCCAGAAGCAACATCGTGGTCCATGTCGGAAGCTTTCAGGTGCTTATTTCAGGTGTGGCAGTATGGAACACCGGATTGCAGATTGTCCTAAGAAGAGGAATGAGAGTCTAGCTGGGCAAGCTAGAAAGGATGTGGAGGATTTGCTCAGATCTTCTCGAGTGTCTTCAGAGTTTGTAGCATCTAGCAAGGATTCGAAGGAGACCGCAGGTTCTTCTGGTAAGTTACTTTGCAAGCTTTTGTCTAAGTAAGTTTTGTTTGTTTGGGTTGTGTGGATGTAAGTGTTTCACTGTGAATTTCGAGGACGAAATTCTTTTAGGAGGGAAGAGTTGTCACACCCCAAAATGGCCCTGGTCGGATTTTGCATGCTAAGTCGGGATCGGAAGGGTATTTCAGTATTTTGGTACATGTGAAATTTGGATATTAAGGATTTAATGGCATTTATGTAATTAAGTAAGTGGAGAATACTAAAGTGTGTACAGTGCCATAGTCTGTAAGATTTTAGTGGAATTTGTGGTTCAGTAAGGTTTTGCCATGTGGGTGTGTTAGGTGGGCATTGAAAGAAGAAAAGAAGAAAAGTAAGAGAGTGAGAGAGGAAAACAGGGATTGCAACCCGATCTCCCCTCTCACGCCTACTCCTCTTCTTCTCTTCTCCTTTCTTTGCTTCTCCTTTCTCTCACGTTTGGCTTGGATTTGTGTGGCTTGGATTGTGGTTTTGCTTGAGGAGGTAAGTTAGAATTAACGTTCTCCTGTTCTTCTTCTTCTTCTTCTTCTTCTTCTTCTTCTTCTTCTTCTCCTGGTTTTGGTTTTGGTTGAGTTAGGGTTTGGCTAAGACTCTGTGGGTTTTATTTGTGCAAGCTTTGGATTACAAGAAGGAGCAAAGTAAAGGCAAGGGAAAGGATTGAGCAGTGATTTGGAAGCTGATTTTGGATCGTTATTTCCAGGTTTGGGAGCATTTTGAATGCATGCAATATTTGAGCTTCTGTGTTCTTCAATCTCAGCATGTCTCTGCCCTATTTTCTCACTAGGCTTATAATTGTGTTTGCTTAGTCTGATTTCTGGAAATTGATGTGTTCTGGAATATGTATATGCATGAGTATGTGAGTAATGATGTTAGTAATGCATGACAAATATTGAATTGGAAGTTCTGAGTTTGGGTTTTTAACTTACTGTATTTTTAGGGTTTATGCTCTAGAATGGATTAAATGTGTTTAAGCATGGTTTTTATGATTTGATTGTTGAATTAAGTGGCAATTGTCTTGTTTATGCTGTTTGGGACATCGATTGGAAGGTAAGATGAGTTTGGTGGTGTTTTGAATGAGATTGAAAATGAATTTATCGAGTTCTTGGGGTTCTGGGTATCTGGGAATGGAAAAAATCGCGTCTCTGTTCTGTGTGAGGCGAGTCACGTCTCGTGACTTAGAGTCACGGCATGACTCGTGTGAAGGGCAACGTGACTCCCAGTTGCGAAGCGTGACTCTTCTCTCTGTGAGAGGAAAGTCACGTCTCGTGACTTAGGGTCACGACGTGACCCTTGTGTTTGATGAAGCGTGACTCCAGTCGCGAAGCGTGACTCCTCTCTCTGTGAGAGGGAAGTCACGTCTCGTGACTTAGAGTCACGGCGTGACTCTGGTAAGGGCAAGGCGTGACTCCTCTCTCTGTGAGAGGGAAGTCACGTCACGTGACATAGAGTCACGGCGTGACCCTTGTGAGGCCAGGCGTGACATAGAGTCACGTCCCGTGACTCTCTAGGAGGGTCACGAGACGTGACACTAGGTCACGCCGTGACCCTCCTGTGAAGTCAGTCACAAGTCGTGACACGACTTGTGACCGACTCCTCTTCGGCTCCTTTTTCCGATTTCGCCCAGTTTTAAACCAAAATGGATTTCCTATTTCTTCTGTATGGGTCTTTACTTCTGTATAATTTATGTCAGACTGTTATACGCTCCTGTATGACTTTTCTGTTTTACTTTGTTTCCCCACATGACTAGTTTTCTTGAAATGACTTTCAAATGCTTTTATAGCTCTTTCCTCTATCGAGTGCTATCTTATTTTGCTCATCGGATTAGTTAGTCTATTTCAGTTATGATTAGCGATATGTTATGCATATCTTTGATTGAATTCTGCTCTGAGAGTAATCTGTCATGCTTAGAAATATATAGTATCATTTCATGATTCAGATTATGCGTTTTTGGATTATTGGCATGATATGATTCCACGTGTATTCCAGATATGCTTTAGTGACTTGAGTAGTGCTAAAATGCAATTGATTGACCTATTGTATACTCCAGAATATGACTTGTATGAGCTTTGATTGATATTATGCTTTAGCCTTTGAACTCATTGTATTATGTTAAATGTAATGTGGACTATGCATAGTTTATGCTTAGTATCTTCACCTAATGCATGTTTAGGATTATGTTTTGATAATCATTGGCATGGTAGTGCTTCTTTACCTAATTCTTGGCATGCTTTAGAACAGTGTTTAAATGTTAAGTATATTGACTGTCTTATGTTTGCAATGCGAATTGCATGATGTACGACCGACCTTATGAGCATATTTATATGTCTACTGTACTCTGATTTATGCATGATGTATATATATTTGTATATATATATTTATGCGTTATGCGATTCGAAACGTGAATTGTTTTATGCATGACCTGCTAGAGTCAGTCTAGTGGATAGTTAGGCATGCCTAATAGAGTCTTTCAGTAGCTGCAGCGCCCTTTGAACGTATTGGACCCTGATCAGGTCCCCCGTATGGTTCCTCGCGAACCCCCCCTCAGTGCGGATCCTCGTGGTCCTTTTTAATGTATTTGGATCGGGTTAAGATCCCCCATCAGTAAAATGCTTTTGTGACAAAATAAAGTGGTTTTCGACTTGTACCCGTAAGGTACTAATCAGTTCAGTACACTCGTTATCCACTATTGTGAGTCAGTAGGTGCTTTACTGGTTTGTATTACTTTGAATTAACTATATGAATGTGATATCCGTTTGATTATGATAAAGATCTCAGGAATCAGTTTATATGTATATGAATGTGACTATGGGCTTCAGAATGTATGTCTGTTTTAAACAAGCATGACTTTATATCTAACATGATTATCCGTACTTGTCATGTGATTTGTTATAAGTTTCTGAATGTTTTGATTATGATGCAACTAGAGAATTTACGTATGAGACTTAAACATGTTTTGTTAATATATTAGCTTGTGGACCGAAGCAGCTGTGATGGTAAGTATGTGATGATTTCTGTACTCTCTGCATGATGATGATATGAATGTAATACTAAGTGGTTATGCCTTCAGTCTCTGTTATCAGAATGTTCTGCATGATGCTTGATATATTTTAGAGTTGCACAGCGGTATTGTGATGCTCTAAACGTTATCTTCTGGATATTTGACTAGTGTTTGTGTTAACATGTTTAGGTATGTTAATTATCTGGCATGCTTAACATGATAGTTTGATTGTCAGTTCATGCATGGGTACTTTGTTATGTCTATTGCATGTGTATAGCTCTTGTGACTCCGCACGGTAAGATGTTGTTATTTGATACCCATGTAGGTTTATGAATGAGTTATAGCATGTAGTTCGGCATGATGATATTTGTATCGTATATTGTATAATGTTTGTATTGGTATATCCTGGACATGAGTTTATGGTCTGTTTGTGAGTTATCGATTGAATGCTTTTATTGTGCAGCCTGGTTAGTGATATGTTTTGAATATCTGCATTTGTCATCTGAATGTGTTTTGCCTTGACGACCATTGTGAATGGCCGTCCATATTCTTGTGTGTTCTCCCCACTAAGCGTTATCGCTTAGCACGGATTTCCTTTCCGTGCAGGTGGCAGGTTTGGCTCTGATCGAGTCGCGCTTCTGCAAGGTCGGCCACGTAGGAGTTAGAAGTTCTGTATTTTGTTCAGTTTCTGTATTTCAGCTTTTGTATTCGGTAGTATTGTATATGTAATTATTATGTTTCGATCTTGAGTTTTCTTTTGGGAATGTAATAGTTAGTATGTCCTTATGTTTAGTTATTCCTTTGTTTTATTATTTCGATTATGCTTCCGTTGAATGGTCATTATGTATGCTTCTGTGTATGCTTCTACTTAGTGCCTGCTTGTGCGTGAGTTATTGCATGTTCACTCTACACCGCAAGGTAAGTTTTTAATTAATCCGTATTTCTGTATGCATGTTAAGTATGACTGTGTGCTTCCGCATTGTGCATGTGTATATCTGTATATGTGAGCGTCGTGTAGCGCGTCCGTCGGCGTCCTTCCAATGGGGATGGCGATGGGGGTGTTACATTTGAGACTTCTATGATCAGTGAAGATCTTACACTTCGCACTATATAAGTAGTGACACCAGATCTTTAAGGCAAACACTACCGCAGCTAACTCCAGATCGTGTGTCGGGTAATTCTGCTCATGAGGCTTCAACTGTCTTGAAGCTTAAACTATCACCTTCCCATCTTGCATTTACACACATCCCAATCCAACTCCAGAAGCATCGCTGCACATAACATACTCCTTGCCAGAAATAGGTTGAGTTAGGATTGGTGCCTCAACAAGCATCTTTTTCAACTATTTAAAGCTTGCTTGGCACCTATCTGACCAAGCAAACTTAACTCCCTTATGGAGCAACTTGGTAAGCAGAGAAGCAATCATTGAAAATCCCTTCACAAAGCATCGATAATACCCTACTAATCCCAAGAAACTTCAAATCTTAGGCACATTTCTAGACGGTTTCCAATTCACCATTGCTTTTTTCTTAGCTGGATCAACCTTAATACCTTTTAAAGATAGAACATGACCCAAAAAAGACACTTCCTTAAGCCAAAATTTACACTTACTGAGCTTAGCATATAGTTGATGCTCTTTTAATATCTAAAGTACCATTTTCAGAGGTTGCTCATGCACCTTCTCATTCTTCGAATATACCAAAATATCATCAATGAACACTACTACAAACTGATCTAAATATGGCCTAAACACCCTATTCATCAAATCCATAAATGCTGTAGGCGCATTTGTCAACCCGTATGGCATTACAAGAAATTCATAATGTCCATAATGAATCCTGAATGTAATCTTAGGTATATCCTCCTTCATTTGCAACCGATAATACCCAAATCGCAAATCAATCATAGAGAACACACTAGCTCCCTTCAACTGATCATACAGATCCTCAATCCTTGGCAAAGGATACCTATTCTTCACTGTCACCTTATTAAGCTGCTTGTAGTCAATACACATTCTCATCGTAACATCTTTTTTCTTAACAAGTAGCACTAGAGATCCCCAAGGGGATACACTCGGTCGTATAAAACCCCGATCTAACAACTCCTGTAACTGAATTTTCAATTCTTTCAACTTAGTAGGAGCCATTCGATAAGGCGTCTTAGACACAGGTGCTAAACCCGGCATCATTTCAATTGATAGCTCCACTTCTCTTACAAGAGGTATACCAGCCAACTTTTTAGGGAAGACATCAGAAAACTCCCTCATCGTTGGTATATCCTGTATTCTAACTTGCTCTCTTTTTGAATTCAACATAAGGGCTAGACTGGTTACCTCTACCACATCTTCTACCTCTTCCTCTGTTAATAGGAGGCAAATTAGATCCAGCTCTACTAGCTTCTTGCTGATTCCTAGCCACTTTATAAGCCTTTAGACAGTTAGCCAGGAAATGCTCAGTGCTCCCACATCTAAAACAAACACTAGTCAACTTCCAACCATTACCGCTATGACGCTTGCAACAATGGGGACACTCAAGTACATCACTTCTACTACCTAATACACCTCTACCAGTTCAAAATGCATAAGATGATCCTTGCTTCCTGCCTCTGGTAGCTGGTTTACTGGCTGACTCAGTTGGAGGTGCCACTTGTGATTCTCTTGCTCTTTTCCCCGAATGTGCCCCAACTCTATTAGAATTCCTCTCATGCAATCTCTCCCTCTCAATCTCTTATGACCTTTCAACTCTCATGGCCTCCTGAACTATCTAGTAGTAGCTCATAGTCTAAGAAGTAGTCATAGAGATCAACAATGCCTTGATTGGCTTATTCAACCCTTCCTCGAATTGTTGATAACAGAACTCTTTTTTAAGAATTCCCTCAGGTGCATACTTATTGAGCCTATAGAACTCCTTCTCATACTCAGCTATAGACAAGGCTCTCTGCCTCAGATTCAGAAACTACTTCAAGTTTACTTCTCGATATGCCTTAGTGATGTACTTATTTTGAAATTCCTATACAAAGAATTCCCAAGTAATCGGGTTCGGAAGCGTCGGATGCCTTAAGACTAATTTCCACCAATCATAGGTAGATCCCTAAAATAGTGATACCACACATTCTACCATCTATTCAAAAGGGTATCTTATCTCATCTAGCACCCTTTGAACCTTCTCGATCCAATATTTAGCCTTGATAGACTCATCCAGATTGGTACCATAGGATTCTTCTGCACTGTGCTTTCTCATAAATTCAAATAGTGCTTTTGGTATTGTCATTCGATCCAACAGCCTCGCCATATCTTGCGACATCGTAAACCAAGCTTCCGTTGGAACCATTGGAACATCCCATCCCACACTTACTGGTACAGACTAACCAGACTCAGACAATTCAGGTTCTTAAGGATTCATGCTTTCAGCGGTCACTTCTCTAGCATCTTGAGAAGGATCCATCGATCTGATACATACACAAGGACGTCTGCATTAGGTCAACACAACTATACGCATCCTATTCTACACTATGTCCAGAAATGACTAAACCTATGCTCTGATACCACAACCTGTAATGCCCATTCTCGGCAATCGAGAACGGTCATCACATAACACAATAGACACACATCACATGGCATAATCACATACATTTGATTCATATGCAAAAATCCTGAGCTAACAAATTTCTTGCATTCATATGCAGCGGAATTCATCTCAAATGGAAACTCATACTCATTCATATGGATTGCCAATTTATATTACATATCATGTTCAGGAGTTACATATTAACTCTATGAATGCTAAAAGTCATCATTTACATAACACATAATACATACTACGAAATATCAAAACCTACACTAAGTAGCGAACCCTAGTGTGTTGACCAATTAAGATGCGAGACTGTCCTTCAAGTTTGATTCGCTTTAGAACCTACACGGATGAAAAACCCGTATGGGGAACAACATACAATATACACCTATATATATATATACCACTTCTTTGAGCAATATAACAAACATACTTATTAATCATGCTGCATCACACACATGCCTCAGAATCATAGTGTTAAGCATGCTTCAATATACACTTAGTATCTCTAAAAAGTCGTATTCATCTATCACAATATTGCATGGAAATCACATAGCGCATCACATTCACATTCTCATATCAAGTCACATTAACTTTTCTCATTATTAACTAACTCATTTTATTATTACCTTGCTTGCAATTCATATACACAGATAATGGGTATCGAATCAGTACTTGAGAGTACCACATTCACTTTTGGATTCGAAGATGCGCACTTTCGCATCAGTACCCATATGTACATAAATAATCAATAAGATATAATATATATATATATATATATATATATATATATATATATATATATATATATATAAACCCAATAAGGATTCGATATGCATTAAATATTCTAAAAGGAATCAGATGCTTCAGCTGCAACACTTAGACCCTATAGACATGCCTATCTATCCACTACTCGACTTGCAGGCTAAATTATTAATCCGGTTAATGGTCGTGTTATCACGAAGTATACCATCATATAACCTCAATAGGCAATGGCACATCACTTAATAACTTAATTACAGGGTTGATTTCACCCATGGTCACTCAACTTATCACTTATCGCACAAAAGTAACCGACTTTTTTTTTCTTACTTAAATGTCACTGAACTTTTAACATTATTGCACAAAAGTCATGTTGACCGGAATCCGGCGATGACTATTGTCGGATTGATAAGTTCAACAAATGCTACATTTAAATTAATTTCACTCACGGTCACTAGACTTATCATTTATCTCGCAAAAGTAATTAACTTTTTTTTTCAACTTAAATGTTACTGAACTTTTATCATTTTTGCAAAAAAGTCATCAATCCGGCCAGGGTCGTCGCCGGATTCCGATCAACATGACTTTTGTGCAATAATGTTAAAAGTTCAATGACATTTAAGTAAGAAAAAAAAAGTCGGTTACTTTTGCGCGATAAGTGATAAGTTGAGTGACCATGAGTGAAATTGACCCCTTAATTACACATATGGCTTATTTCACAATTGACACATTATCGCACATGTATTCACATGATATAACACATTAATAACTTTAATATGCATAATCATTCATTAGTCAATCACATTTGTTCACCAAAATAGGTCAACTAAAAAGTCTTCACAACACATAGGAGTGTTATGCTCGCAAAAGACTCAACATTCCCTTCTGTTGCTTAAACACACTTTGAAGTTCACAATTTTCATTATTTTTGGTCTTAACCTTGAGGAGTTATGTAATGGCCCGAATACTGGTATATAATTAATCAATAGGTTCTGTAGGATTTATAGTGTAAGTTTAAGGTGAAAATATCAGTAATTGATCCTAAAAGGCAGTAGAGAAGAAAGGTTAAATGTGCTCAGGCCAGCGATGCCCCTGATGAGTGACCTGCCGGGAGCCTGTAGGGAAAAATATTTTATTGGATTATTGGAAAGTGTCTGTTAAATGGAGTTTATTAATGTAATTTGGAGTGAAATTAGGTCAAATAGGTCCCGGAAAGTCAAAATGAAGAAAAACCTCTAGTTCGATTCAAAGAGTAACTAGTTTGACTGAAATTTAATTGAGGCTTTATAGATAGCAAATAACATCTAAAAAGTTATCTAAATGCATAGATAGACTCAGAATAATGTGTAGAACAGTTTGGTGGTGAAAAAAATAATTTTATGGTTACACTAAAAAATTAGTGAACCGGACCGGATAAGGACCCTAATTGAGATGAAACCAAGGTTAAATGAGCTATTAAGAGTAGAAATAATGTTAAGGATGGAAAGTGAAATGAACCCGTTCAACCAGTGAACCGGACCGGTCAGACTAGTTGACTTTGGTTTGACTAGTTTGACCAAGGTTTGACCAGACTTTAAATGGAGCTATGGATCTCAGAAAAATTATCTAAAAGCATGAATTTGCTTGAAATATTATGGAGAATCATATAGTAGTGAAAAATAAATTTTACGATGAGACAGAAAATTGAGTTATCGGACTAGTAAGAAATTATCGGACCTGAAAACGGTCTCCATTTAAGTTAAAATTCTATGTGGAGGATAAATTATATATTCTAAGAATTATAGAATTAATTTTGGGATAATTTGAGTTTGATAAGTGAGAGAAATTATTTTTGGATTGCAAAATGGGCTTAAAATACCTAAATGGGCTTTTGGGTTGACCCATTAGGAGAGGCTATATAGAGGCTGAAATATTAGATTTCTCTAGAGAAAATAGTAGAAATCTAGCAGCTCCTCTTCCTCTCCCTTTGGCCGAATTGCATACTTCTCCTCTCCAAAAAATTTTCTCCTCCACTCTTCAAATCTTTCCCTAAATACAAGCCTCCTAATCAAATTTTAGCCCCTCTATCAAATGGTAGTAGCCTCTACTTTTCATTTGAGGTGATTAAAGTGGGAAAAATCAAGGGTTTAAGGTTATGTGCCAAAATTGAGGTAAGTGATTTATGGTTCTATAATTTGATCCAAAGGTTCCAATAGGTAGTTTAGGATATATAGATGATATTTATGTAATTATATTGCAAAAATGAAGCAAATTGATGGTGGTTTCCTTGGATAGTATATTCAGCTACATGAAGAAGTCAAAAGAGGTGATGGTTTTTTAATAAGTAAAGGCATGGAAAGTATGCTCAAGATGTGAAGAACAAGAAAATAAGGTTAGTGTATACAATATCCTTCATTTTCCATTAAGGATGCATGATGTTGTGTTATATTTAAGCATAAAGTATGTGAAATATGCATTTATAATTGAATCTAACTTGATAAACATGGTTAGTGGACTTAAATAAGTATGTAAATGTGCTTAAAATAAATTAAAGTATTTTGGTATGAAAACTCTAAGTTTTACCGAATGGAAACATAAGAAAAATTTAATGTATATTAGGTGTTTATAGCATATAAATGATGATTATGATGTGACTAAATTGTGTAGTGTATGATTAAGTGGTTAAAGGAATGAAAAACAACCTTAGTGAACTAATGTTACCTTGGCCGAATAGAAAAATGTGGGAATTCTTAGTGTAAATAGTTAACTAAGGCATATTAATGATGGAAATGATGTGTATAACATGTAATTAGCTTGATTAAGTTATTAAGTGAATTAAATGTAATTATAGTGAAAAATAATTACTTTGGCTGAATGGTTATAATGGCATAACATAGTGTATTTTGATGTTTAAATGTATATTATGGCATAAATTAGCTAAATACTGATAAGTGAGTGTGTATGCAAATTTATAGGTGTAAATGATGGAATGGCCGAATGGTACATGCTGTATAATATATGATTTAAGTGAAATTTTGATGATTATTGCCCTTAGCAGCAGTCTGGTAGTGAAATCTAGTCCAAGATATAATTGGCTAGCTATAGAAATTCCACACCGCGGTTTGAGTCAAGACAACTCGTTATCGATAGGCCAATGAAAGTCTATCTCAGTGCAGTGTTCAGTGTAGTGCAGTGCAGTGATGAATGGTCCCGTTGGGGTCATCCTATAGTGTAGTGGATCTGTGGGATCCACGTCCTACATATTCAGTTAGTAGATTTTCTATCGGGTATATACTAGCGGAATATTGGTAATTATGTGGTAAAATTGATTAAAATAGAGATAAATAAATAAAATAAGTAAAAATGTGATTAAAATGGAATAAATAGAAAGTTTAGGGGCAAAACGGTAATTTTACACTTAATAGTGGAAAATAGTGTAAATTGGGTGAAAAGTGTAATAGAAGTGATAATGAAGTGAAGAAATGGAAAGATAAGGACTAAACTGTAATTTGGAGTGAAAGTGGTAAATAAGGGTATTTTGGTCATTAAGAGAAAATAAGGGACATAGTTGTAGTTATTGAAAAGTTGAGGACATAAATGGTATTAATGTAAAAGTTAAGGACGTATATGGAATTATTGAAAAAGATGGGAACATAATTGGAATTATTGGAATTGTTAAGGATCTAAATGGAATTTTACAAAGAAATAGCCATTTAAAGGATTTGAGTATAATTATTGTCTAATGTATGTATCTAAGTGGATAAATGAATTAAATTAGTAGTTTGAGGACTAAATTAAAGAAAATGAAAAGTGTAGGGGTAAGATAGTAATTAAATATATATTTAAGATATTACGTGTTATTAAATAGAAAAAGTGTAATTAAACGATTAACGATGAAATTCAATGACAACTTAGGGACTAGACTGTAATTTGCATGAAAAAATTATTGGAAAGACTAAAATGTAAATTTGCATGTTAATAATAAATTAAAAGTGAAATTAAGAATAACTAGGGAATAATTGTAATTATAGTGAAATTGAATGGTAAAAAAATTGAAATATAAGGATTAAAGTGTAAATTGGTTTAAAGATGACAGTGTAAGGATTAAATGGTACTTTATAGGTTAACTAATATATAAATGCTAGAATAAAATTATTAAGAGGCAATTTTGTAAATACGAGGCCATTAAGGATAAAATCGTAAATTGATAAAAGTTTAAGGACCTAATTGTAAATTCATAATAGTAAGTCTAATTAAGGAAATAAAGTGTAATTAACTAATAATATAGGTATTAATCTCATAAGTGATAATTAGTGAATAAATGATCAAGGATTATAGAATATTGTTGTATAAATAAATATTAATTGTATAATAGTTATAATTGACTTATATATATATAGTGATTGTGAACGTGTGTGTAACTTAATAATGTTTAAGATAATGATGGAATTGTAAATAAGTGCCAATGAAGGGCAAAAAGGTAAATTGTGACATGCTTGTAAATAAGTGGAAAAGGAGGGACTTAAATGTAATTGAGCATAAATAGGTAATGTTAGGACTTACATGTAAATTAAGAAGGGGATGGACAACTAAGTGAAATCGTAAGAGCATTAAATTGGTTACATGTTTGTAAATTAAGAAGTGATAATAGAAATTAATAAAACTAATAATGAGAATAATAATAATAATGATAATGTTAATAAAGTGAAATATAAGGGTAATTTTTTAATTTTGGAAAATGTGGAGGACTAACTGTAAATTATTTATAGTAAAACTCTTAGAAAGACTTTAGTGAATTTAAATTATAATGCATGACTATGAAATGGTATTAGAAAGAATCAATGAAATTAATTGTATAGTTTATCAAATAAAATATTGTAACAACATTTAAGTGATTATTAGTGAAGAATAATAACTGGAAAGATAATAGTAATAAATAATAATGAAATTTGTAAGATAGTGATAAAATGAAGGAGAAAAATGGACACGGTAAAGTTAATCATACAATTGAATATAGTTGAAAGTTGTTAATGAATTAATAATAAAAACAACAAGAATGATATTAACGTAAAATTTATATTATCGTAAATGTCCATGGAGTTGTTAGTATAAGTTAAAGATTGGTGAAAATGTTGTTAATTATAGTAATAGCATTGACCGAGAGAAATGAAATAAAAGAGTTATGGTAGAAATGATAAATGTCCAAATAAATCAATAAATGGTGTTCTAGAATTAATAATTTATGGATATAATTTGAAGTACAGTTAAATGAAATTAAATAAAATATGTATGATTTTGAATAAAGTGATCAATATAAATGTGGCCACATAATGCAAAAGAGTTGGTATAATTAAAAGAAAAAGTAAAGAAAGGGTTAAGGGCTTAAAAAAAATCAAAATGTTAAATTAGTACTGCAAAAAGTAACATTAACAACTATACTAATGAGTGATTAGGTGATTAATGATGTACCCTATTATAGATTGTGAATAAGTATAGGCAAAAAGAAGGAGATTAAAGACTTTAAACATATAGAAAAATCGATAATAAGGATTGTTAATGAAATTGATTGTTCATCGATAGATCGAATGTAGTGTTACAATTATTAAGATTATTAGTGCACATGATAAAGATACTGATAATAGAAATGGAAACGATAAAGTAATGTTAAAGAATAGTGATAGCTAACACAACAAAGAATATTAGAGTGATAAATAGCCAAAGCACATAATTAATGTTCACAAGATGTGATCTCGGAAATAAAATTGTGTGTGCATGCATATAGATTTGGTTATGGAAAATTTAGGATATGTATCCACCACTGGGCATTTTAATGCTCAGCGCATAGAGTGTTACTGCGCGCAGGTGAAAGTAGATTTGATGTGGCCGAAGATGTAGTGACGATCGGGCGAAGTATTCGACAACGAGAATAGGTGGATTGGCATGGCATGTATATGACTGTAGTAGATGAAAGTAATGATGTATGGTATAAGTATTTGATTTATATGTTAATTTATTGTTAATGTTTTGTATATGTATGTTTGTGATTGTTATTCGTGAAAAAAAAATTCTACTGAATCTATTGAGTGCTTTCAGTGTACTCTAGTAGAGTGTCGTGACATCCAATATCCATACTACTTACGGGTGTAGGGTGTTACAGGTTATGGCCAATGGAACACCCTTTGCTCCAAAATCCCTCCTACAGGTTTTAGTTACACTTAAACACACTTTGAAGACTATAAGGTCCTCAAACCACTATGGCCATTTCTATGACAATTATAGGCACATACTTTATCAATCTAATTCCATTAACCTCATTCAATTTAGAGTCATGCAACTCTTGTTATCATATAAACACATTCATTAGGTCAACACACCCTACAATTCCAGTTTTACACTAACAAGCTACTCAAGCTTGAATTCAACTAATTTGAAATATTTAATATTCCCAACTCACACAAACCATCTTAATATACACATAAACACCTCGGCCCGAACAATATTACATTTAGCATCACCTCATTCACAATTCGCATAGAAATTCTACAATCCTCCAAAACAGAGATACGTACTAGGTCAAGATGCTCATGGCAACACATTAGCTCATCATATAACATAAACACATAATTTTCACCGCAATTAAATACACAATTCAAACATGCATTTCAGAGTTCATACACATCAATTTAGCACCTAAAAATAGAGTTTCCCAAACCTCAATATCCTTTGCTCCTCAAGCTCACTTAGCACTTGGTTCTCCCACTTTCTCCTTTCCTTTATCTTTCCTTAGTTCAACCACTACATGCACAGTCCAATTTCTAGAATTGGAACACAATATCATCATCCCATCCAAATCTAAAGAAAAGGGAGAAGAAGAAGAATCTAAATGCCGTACTCACCTTGACTAGCTGAAAACTCAACACAATGCAAACATAACTTGATCCAAATCAGTAGAAATGCAATGGATTCTAGCTAAAGAAATGAGGAAATGAAAGAAGAAGATGAAGAACAAGGGAAAGAGAGTGAGCCGATCAACATGCAGATTTCTCCCCCCATTTCTCTCTCATCCTCCACTATATATTGCATGCAAAATGCTGAGGTGGCACAAGAAGAAGGTGACACCCGGATTCCACTACACCAACTCCCACTCACTTAGCTTAACTTAATTAAATCCCATTACCCTTAATTAAACCCTCTTAAACTTAATCATACATATCTACATATTGGCCACTTGAACTTATTTATTTTATGCAATCAAGTCCCCAATTCATTTACTCTTAAGTCCAAAATTAGCAAATCAAAATTAAACTTACCCAATTACCCCTATTAGATCAAATTACAACTAGGGTATAATGTAGGCCATTACAGTATGTGTATATGACTATTGTTATATGATAATGTTCTATTTTATACATATCTACTAAGCTTCTCTAATTCTTTGCATATCATACACTTGTGATGGCATTGATAACCGCTATGAGCTGTGATCCATTTCGTGTGTTTCCTCACTAAGCCTTCGCACTTAGCACGGGTGTTTCATCCGTGTAGGTACCGAAGACACGGTGATTTTGAAGGACACCTCACATCTCCTAAAGCCAACATAATAGGGGCTCATTATATGTAGGTTCTTGTGTAGTATTGTAAAGGAATATTGTAAATGTAACTTTTGAATGAGTGCAACATAGTTATGGGTTGTAATAGCAAAGATAATTGTGCAGGCCTGTAATACTATAATACCGTAATATTGTAATGTGACTTCTTCTGTTATAATAATATAAACTATGATGGCTTCTGCATGTATATCCATATGATTCAAGTTAACAACAAGAAAAATTTTATAATTTAGCTTCTGAAGCTTTGAGTGTTTCAATTATAGCTTTTGTTGTGTGGCATCCCTCACTTGCTGTGGTAACCCACTATGTGTACGTGAAGGGAGTGTTACACCTAGGGGGGCAGCAGCCTCCGCAGCAGCCCCAGCCAGAGGAAGGGCAACCTCACACCTCTCAAGACATGGAGTTTGATATTAATCTAGATGACCTGCTGCGCACTCTAGTGTCGCAGCGAGCTCAGAGCCTCATGCCACCACCACCATAGGTCTAGCGCTCTGAGGCTCGCGAGGCCAGGAGGTTCCATCCTTATAACCAGCCTAGGCACCCGGGGGCACCTACATCCACCGCTCCTCCAACGTCGAAGTCCCATATAAAGTCAGCGCAGCCTGGGGCACCATCGCCACACATACAGCAGGATATCATTTCAGCGATAACTACTACCCCTGCCGCCATGGAGCAATGGATGGACGACAGAGATAGGGTACTAGGTGAGCACTTGGACCAATAGGAGAGGCTTATAGAGGAGTTGAGACAAGGGCTGAGCACTTCATAGGCAGCAGAGGCTCAAAGGATCGACGAGCTCATCCAGATAGTTGACGAGTCAGTTACTTCTCTTTGGTTCCGGGTAGAGGTATTAGAGGCTTCTGTGCCAGCTATCTCTGGGTCCAATAGGGAGCTGATAGAACAGATGGAGACTAGGCTGACTAGGATTAGGGAAGCCTCAAAATGCTAGAGCTTGGAGCAGACTCAAGTTTTCTCGGAGCTAGCGAGAGTGATCAGTGAGGTCTTGGGTTTCTTAAAGACATGTGCTCAACCTTTTCTAGATGGGTATGTGTAGACACCGGGTCCTAAGGTGGTCCAAGATCAGGGTTACTCGATGATGAAAATGATACTTGCTAACAGGTAAAGGTGTCGAAAATGATGTTTCCGTTGTCGAGAATTTCCTTTTTTCAAAAGTAAAAATGCAAAATTTCTATTTTATTCCTACTTTTATCTTATTTTATGTTCTGTTTTAATTTATTTTAGTTTTACAGCTTTCGATGGCCTGCGGTCGCACGACAACATAGTGTGCGCGAAGCACAGAGCCCATGGCAGTACAATCGGGGTGCCGCGTGCAGTCGTGGCCAAATGCGTGGCCTCGCGTGAGGCCACACCTCACTCATGTGAGGTGCGGCCTCACATGAGGCTACATCACAAATGACATGTGGCCTTAAGGCCGCATGCCATTAAAATGACATGCGGCCTCTCTTGCTCCCCCAGTCGCGCATGCACCTTTTTACCTGCAAAACAGTCAAACTTCAGACTGAAAATATCTAATTATTTCATGTTTTTATGTTTTTTTGGGGCAATGAGATAAAAAGATGTTTTATCTTTTTCCATTTTGGGAAAAGACCAGAGAAACAAAATGGAGATTTTGTCTTCATTTTAATGGGCTAGCTTTCAAGAATAAAGGCTCTAAGAAAAAAGGAGACTGTAGACACCGAGTCCCGAGGCGGTCCAAGATCAGGATTACCCGGTGATGAAATAGAAGACCGATTTTCGGCAAGAAAGGTGAGAATCGATCGTTCCTTGTCAAGAGATGTGTTTTTTCGGAAAATAATTAAAATATATATTTTTGGGGAAATTAAAATTAAGATGGAGTAAAAAATATATATTAATTTAGTGTGAAAAAAAATTGGGGTAAAAAAAAAAATTGGGGTGTAAAGAAAAGAGAGAATTGATAGGGGGCAAGGGAATGCTATTTGGGGGGCAAGCTTTGTTCAAATCCCGTTGATCTACACATGCCTGCACATCACTATTTTTTTTAGCTACTGAAGAGGACTAAAAGGGCTAACCCCCGAGCCATCCATCCAATCCCAGCCGACGAAAACCATTTCGAAAGCTTGAACTACCAAGGCCAATAAAAGTACCCCAAATCATCCAAGCCCAACCTGTTACCCTAGCTCAACCATTGAACAACCATTCCAGGGCTCAAACCGCCAAAGCTAATAAAAGCAAAGCATGGAACTTCGCAGTCAACCCCCAAATAAGGAACCCATCAACTCAACCAGTCTGCACAAGCGATAAGACCAAAACTTTGATACTAAGAAGAATCACTCTCAGAAGCAGTAGTCTCTCCGGCTAACAAAGATGAAAGCAAATTCAACCAGTATTGACGAACTGAAAGAGGGTCCATGGCAAAGGCTAAAAAAAAAAAAAAAAAAAAAGAGAAAATATTCAATCAAGAAAACCCGCGAGGGCTGATTGATAACAGGAGTTTGATGCTCTCAATATCTATCCCGAGATTAGATGATGTCCCATATTTTTCGAGTTAATGCCAAATAGTGATCATGCGATATGAAATCAGATTGAAATATATGCATTTATGCAAAGATGTATTGGTATGACCAGAGCAGTTCATCTTGCACACTCGAAGTTGTCTCAGTCAGATATGAAACCAACACATTGCTACCATCTACCCCTTGCCACTCTCGCCAGTCAGGCACTTTAGTCAGCTCCTCCTGTTATGAACTGTGAAGCCAGTTCTATAGCACCCTCATGATAGAAACCAAGCTCAGACAACCTTGACCTAAGACGCAAACACACGCCGACAATACCTGAAAGACCTTTTACAACAACTATCTACCCTCTACCGTTCTCACCACTCAGGCACCTCAGTCATCTCATCCTGCTACCCACTGTGACGCGCGCCGAACCCGAAACCCAGCAAGGGCCCTCTCGTGAATCCGCTTAAGGATTCGAGGTATGAAGGTTCGCGTCTTTTGATCATGGGCACCACGAGGCATCATCGGTGCATCCCTCCCAATAGAACATTGGGGAGAACGACCTAGCCTAATGGCACCTAGAGGCACCTTTTGAGGTATCATGGAGTCGCCACCCAATTCCAAAGAATCGGGAAAAGGTCTCTCACCTCTTGTTGGTCGAGACCAGAGATCCGATGTTCGGAACTTCCCTCTTATTTATGCTTTGGTTAAATATAAATGGGTTCTTAACTTCTTAAAATTATAACTCTCATCTCACACGATCAATGCATTTAATTTAAATTATGCATTTCAAGCACGTAAAGGAAGTAAATAAAAGCGATAAAGCATTAGATAGAGAAAGCGGTAAATGAAAGCGGTAAACACGCAAGCACGCAATTACAAGAGAAATAGGGGCGGAATACAACCCCCATTGAAGGAAGCGAAGCTATAAATGGGACAGAATACAATCCCCAAAAATGAATAAAAATTGCCCCAAAATTAATTACAAGGGCCCAAAAATGAACTTGAATTTAAAACACTCACTCAAAATTTAAAATACAAGAACATACATAAATCGGGACATTATTTGAGGAACGTTGGTTCCTTCGCACTTGTTCGAAATTTAAGAACATTGGTTCCTTCGTATTAATTTGAAGAGGGTTCGAAGAGTCATTTTTGATTGCTTGAACAAAAAAACCGGGATGAGTGATCCCATTTTTGTAGAAAAGTTGACTCTTCGTTTTTTTCTAATTGTGACATTTTTATTGTCGGGCTAAAATAAGGGACATCGGTCCCGATTTTATTAGTGAAAATTCCAATTAAATTATAGAAATATTTTTGTGATTTTTTATCGCACGCGTGCACGAATAAAAAATATATGTTTACAAATAACACGACATAAAGAAAGGGTTAAGAAAGATCTCACCGAACCGGTGTATCCGCCTACGCGTTGCGACCCATACGGGGAGTCACGAGGCGCTCACAAGGCCCGACTCAAATTAAAACTCATACAAAAATTAACATCGAAATATTAGTAAATATTCAAAGTGAATTAATCAAATAAATAATGAATATAATAATAATAACAATGATAGCAATGCAATAAAATAAATCAAATTATCAACAGTAAATAACAATGCAACAATAAATAGGATGAATAGTAGACATAATAATCATAATAAAACCATATAATAATAATAATAATAAAAGCGGAAATGATACATAACAAATAGATAAATATAATAATAGCCACGATTCATTAATAATAACACAAAATACATAAATATATAACAATAATAGCAATATACAATATATAACAACTATGTTAATGATAAACCATATTAATAACAACAAAAATAATTATCGACGGTAGTAATAATAGGATAAATAATGATAAAAGTAATAATAGTTGAACAAAATAATAATAATAATAATAATAATAATAATAATAATAATAATAATAATAATAATAATAATAATAATAATAATAATAATAACAATAATAACAACATATATACTAATGCTAATGAGGCAACGACATAGTAATAATAATAATAATTATTATGAATAACATGGCAGCAAACTCAACATAATAATAATAGTAGTAAATGAGAGAGCATGGAAATCAAAGAAAACAAATAACATATTAATTATGGTATCAACACATTAAAATGCTAAAAATGAATAATGAAAATAATAGTAGCAAAAGTGATGTTAACAACAATAAATACTATACAAAAAATGAGAATGAGTTCAAGAATGTTTACCCTCAGAATTTTTAGATTAGAGAAACGGTGTCTCGGTCGATTTCCCTTGTCGGATTTGTGGTGATAAGTATTTGAAGAAAATGTAGAAATTAATATTTTGAAATGAAATCAAGAAAATAATTTAATGAAAATATTTTTGGTGGGTGATTTTAGCAAAGGAAATTAATTTTCCCAGCCCCAAATCACTCAAGAAAATGTGTTATGTATTTTGAAAAGCAATCAAAGATTAAAACTTGAGAAGGAGGAAAAAGAAGTTAGGAATATTTCTTTTAAGAAAAAGCTGAAGAGCTAGCTGCTGGAAAAAATTGAGAGAGAAAAAAAATTGGAAAATTAGTTGCCGTCCACAAATGAGGGGCAAAATCCTCATTTAATCTTGCCTTGGCAAAAAATGGCAAGGGACAAGAAATCTTTTATTTTTAGTTAATCAAAAATATCATAAAATGGTGAAACAATAAAAAAAGTCAGACTGAGAAAATTCAGACTGAAAACAGCGAAAAAAACGGACAGGCGAAGACCAGGTCGCGCGGAGAGGGCAAGGGCGCGCGGGGCAGCAGCCTGCTGCGCGCGTGGTGCCCCCGTACCGCGCGCGGCAGGCAGCTGCCTCGCGTGCAGGGGGGCGCGCGGCGCCCCCCATCTCACGCGCAGGGGGCTGCGCGTGAGGCCCCCTGCCTCGCGCGCAGGGGGGGCGCGCGGCGCCCGCCCCCCCTGCGCGCGAGGAAGCTACCTGCCACGCGCGGTGCGGGGGCACGACGCGCGCAGCAGGCTGCTGCCGCGCGCGCCCTTGCCCTCTCCGCGCGACCTGGTCTTCGCCTGTCCGTTTTTTTCGCTGTTTTCAGTCTGACTTTTTTTATTGTTTCACCATTTTATGATATTTTTGATTAACTAAAAATAAAAGATTTCTTGTCCCTTGCCATTTTTGGCCAAAGCAAGATTAAATGAGGATTTTGCCCCTCATTTGTGGACGGCAACTAATTTTCCAATTTTTTTTCTCTCTCAATTTTTTCCAGCAGCTAGCTCTTCAGCTTTTTCTTAAAAGAAATATTCCTAACTTCTTTTTCCTCCTTCTCAAGTTTTAATCTTTGATTGCTTTTCAAAATACATAACACATTTTCTTGAGTGATTTGGGGCTGGGAAAATTAATTTCCTTTGCTAAAATCACCCACCAAAAATATTTTCATTAAAGTATTTTCTTGATTTCATTTCAAAATATTAATTTCTACATTTTCTTCAAATACTTATCACCACAAATCCGACAAGGGAAATCGACCGAGACACCGTTTCTCTAATCTAAAAATTCTGAGGGTAAACATTCTTGAACTCATTCTCATTTTTTGTATAGTATTTATTGTTGTTAACATCACTTTTGCTACTATTATTTTCATTATTCATTTTTAGCATTTTAATGTGTTGATACCATAATTAATATGTTATTTATTTTCTTTGATTTCCATGCTCTCTCATTTACTACTATTATTATTATGTTGAGTTTGCTGCCATGTTATTCATAATAATTATTATTATTATTACTATGTCGTTGCCTCATTAGCATTAGTATATATGTTGTTATTATTGTTATTATTGTTGTTGTTGTTGTTATTATTATTATTATTATTATTATTATTATTATTATTATTATTATTATTATTTTGTTCAACTATTATTACTTTTATCATTATTTATCCTATTATTACTACCGTCAATAATTATTTTTGTTGTTATTAATATGGTTTATCATTAACATAGTTGTTATATATTGTATATTGCTATTATTGTTATATATTTATGTATTTTGTGTTATTATTAATGAATCGTGGCTATTATTATATTTATCTATTTGTTATGTATCATTTCCGCTTTTATTATTATTATTATTATATGGTTTTATTATGATTATTATGTCTACTATTCATCCTATTTATTGTTGCATTGTTATTTACTGTTGATAATTTGATTTATTTTGTTGCATTGCTATCATTGTTATTATTATTATATTCATTATTTGTTTGATTAATTCACTTTGAATATTTACTAATATTTCGATGTTAATTTTTGTATGAGTTTTAATTTGAGTCGGGCCTTGTGAGCGCCCCGTGACTCCCCGGATGGGTCGCGACGCGTAGGCGGATACTCCGGTTCGGTGAGATCTTTCTTAACCCTTTCTTTATGTCGTGTTATTTGTAAACATATATTTTTATTCGTGCACGCGTGCGATAAAAAATCACAAAAATATTTCTATAATTAAATTGGAATTTTCACTAATAAAATCGGGACCAATGTCCCTTATTTTAGCACAACAACAAAAATGTCACAATTAGAAAAAAATGAAGAGTCAACTTTTCTACAAAAATGGGATCACTCATCCCGGTTTTTTAGTTCAAGCAATCAAAAATGACTCTTCGAACCCTCTTCAAATTAATACGAAGGAACCAATGTTCCTAAATTTCGAACAAGCGCGAAGGAACCAACGTTCCTCAAATAATGTCTCGATTTATGTATGTTCTTTTATTTTAAATTTTGAGTGAGTGTTTTAAATTCAAGTTTATTTTTGGGCCCTTGTAATTAATTTTGGGGCAAATTTTATTCATTTTTGGGGATTGTATTCTGTCCCATTTATAGCTTCGCTTCCTTCAATGGGGGTTGTATTCCGCCCCTATTTCTCTTGTAATTGCGTGCTTGCATGTTTACGGCTTTGATTTACCGCTTTCTCTATCTAATGCTTTATCGCTTTTATTTACTTCCTTTACGTGCTTGAAATGCATAATTTAAATTAAATGCATTGATCGTGTGAGATGAGAGATATAATTTTAAGAAGTTAAGAACCCATTTATATTTAACCAAAGCATAAATAAGAGGGAAGTTCCGAACATCGGATCTCTGGTCCCGACCAACAAGAGGTGAGAGACCTTTTCCCGATTCTTTGGAATTGGGTGGCGACTCCATGATACCTCAAAAGGTGCCTCTAGGTGCCATTAGGCTAGGTGGTTCTCCCCAATGTTCTATTGGGAGGGATGCACCGATGATGCCTCGTGGTGCCCATGATCAAAAGACGCGAACCTTCATACCTCGAATCCTTAAGTGGATTCACGAGAGGGCCCTTGCTGGGTTTCGGGTTCGGCGCGCGTCACAGAGACGAAAGGAATTTTTAAGAAAATCTTAGGCATCAATTCTCCTTCTTTCTCTCAAAAGATTTTATTCTTGGTTTGGTTTGAGCAAGGAAAATCAATTTCCTTGGCTTGATCATTCCATCAAATTATTTTCTTGGGTTTTTGTGTTTAAAATTTATTTTCTCTCAAATATTTTTGGTCTTTTGCCACCATAAAATCGACAAGGAGGACGGATTAAGACATTATTCTCCATTCTATAAATTCTAAGGGTAAAAATTCTTGGATCAGTTCTCATTTAATTTTGTTTATTATTATTGTTGTTAATATTGTTATTTCTTGTTATTATTACCATGTTTATCATTTATTTCCATCATTTTTAGTGTTATTGCTTACTATTGGCTTTCCTTCCTTTTTATTGTCATTTTTATTATCTTTTCATCACTATGCATGCCTGCACCTTCATTACTATTATTATTATTATTATTATTATTATTATTATTATTATTATTATTATTATTATTATTATTACCTCATTATTTTGCCATTGTTGCGATTTGATTATCATCATCCCGTTGCCTCTATTATTATTATTATTATTATTATTATTATTATTATTATTATTATTATTATTATTATTATTATTATTTTCATCATCATCATCATCATCATCATCATCATCATCATTATTATTATTATTATTATTATTATTATTATTGTTGTTGTTGTTGTTGTTGTTATTGTCATTACTTTGTCATTGGTCTTATTATTATTCTTAGGTTTTTGCATAACTTATTTTTAATTTCCTTTGCATGTGAATTATTTGTATATCAAATTAACATGTCTTATATTTATCTTGTCTTTATATTTATTTGTTTGATTTTAGAATTATTACTAACATTTTTAATGTCATTTTTGTTTGGGTTTTAAATGTGATTTGCCTTGTGTGAGCATTTCTGTGACCACAGGGAGGGGTCACAACGCGTAGGAGACCGCATCGTTTGGGTGAGACCTTTCCTATCCCCTATTCGTGTTTGAGCTTGCTTGTATATAAATTATTTTCTTTTATTCACGTGTAAAATAAAAAAATCACAAAAATATTTTATAACTAAATTGGGATTTTTACTAATAAACTGGGACCAATGTCCCTCATTTTAGCCAAAGAATGAAAAATGTCACGAATTAAAACGAAGAGTTAAGTTTTCCAAAAAGAGGATCACTCATCCCAGTTTTCAAACTAACAATCGAACAATACTTCGATCCCTCTTTAAGTGAGCGTGAAGGAACCAATGTTCCTAGCCCAAGTAAATATCCCAATTTATGTATGTTATTTTTTATATGCTTGACTTTGTTTGTTTATTTTAAATTTATGTTCATATATATCTTGTGGGCTCTTGTAATTAATTATTTTTTGGGCAATTTTATTTAGCTTTCATTTGGGATTGTATTCCATCCTAATTTTCACTTTAATTTCATTTGGCTTTCGTTCATTTTGGATTGTACTATGTCCCAATTTCTCTTGTAATTTTGTGCTTGGCATGCTTATTGCTTTTCATTATCGCTTTATTTTATAGCTTTCTTTATAGCTTTCGTTTATTGCTTTCTCGATGCTTGTAATGCGCTCTTAAATTAAATGCATTAATCGCGTGAGAGGAGAGATAGAATTTTATGAATTTAAAAACTCATTTATAATTAACCAAGACATAAATAAGAGTGAAGTTTCGAACACCATCTCTGTTTAGACCGTAGAGGTTAGATGACCTTTCCCAATTTCTTATGAATTGGGTGGCGACTCCAAAATACCTCAAAGGTGCCTAAAGGTACCATGAGGCTAGATGAACTCCCCAATGTTCTATTGGGTAGGAATTCCAAGATATCTCATGGCACCCAAGATTAAAAAGATGAGAACCAATCCCTCGAGCTCTAAAAGCGGGTCTCCTAATCGAGGGCCTTTGCTAGGTTCGGTGCGCATCACAGTGGCGACTCCACTGGGGACTTCGTGACTGTGCCCTGAAAGTGTATTGGTTAAAATCTATGATTGGGTTTTTAAAATTTAAAATTCTATCTCTTTTCAAAAATTGCATTGCATCATTTTAGAGCCTTAGAATTACGCTAGTTGAACCCTTATTTTACCGCGGTGCATTCTCGAAGCACGACCCTACTTTCACTCATTGTAGGGAAGTGTTAAGGATCATCGACAGCCCAAGCTTAGTACCTTTTGGTATATCAAATGGAGACCCAATTGGTCGCTATGCTCGTGATTAGCTAGACCCATTAGCAGAGACCATGCTTGGGTAGCCCTAAAGTATCATCGCCTTGACCAAAGCTCATGTAATGGCAAATAAAAACTTCCACTAGGTGACATGCTCCTTAATACGATGCTTATAGTGTGAGCCGTTGTATATTAGACAAAATTGAGCAAGTTTGGTGGTTTCCTATCAAAGGCTTTCATGCCTCGATAGGACCATCTTAATGAGATTGAATTGTCCAAATACATAGTGGCCAAAACTCATACGAATGCACATTAGATAAGAGGTGTTATGCTGCCGATTTTTTACCGTGCACTTCACGCGTTCATAGGGTCCCTTGTTGACCCATGGACTAAGCCCACCTAGGAAAGAGACCGCACTACCTCGTGTGTGGGAGAGATAAGGTTGGAAGGATCTATTTGCTTACATGTGATTGTGGATGCTGCATAAACACGACCATATTTCTTTAATGCCATTCATGCATCATGCAAACAAATTGAGTTTTATAGCCATCATAGATTCATTCGGGTGGTCTAGGGATCCTAGTGGAAGGCTGATCAGGAATCCAGTAGCTGAGCTGCCAGGTTTAGCGCTTACATCGGGTTCAAATTGGGATAGGAATATAGACTCTTATTCGGAATAACCCTCTAGATCAGTAATGGCAGACTTACCATAAGACATAGGTGCTTTGACAATGCAAGATTTGGACAAGAAGTTTGAGGACTTTGAGAGGAAGATGATGGCCTTGATGGGGAACCTTATCGCTCAGATGGCACCAAATGCTGGACAACTATCTGTCGCTCTGCCTGTGGAGCAGGTTGAAACACCTATTTTGAGGGAGACTCCCATAGCAACTGCTACTATGCAACAACCAATTATACAGCCTAGAATGGCAACACCAGCTGAATAGAGAAGGGTGAGGATTTTGGATCCGATGGATGACTTCTTAGGGGAAGAGGAGGATGAGCCGATAATCCCTCAAGCTATGAGGTGCAGAGTCCCTAAGGTAGAGGATGACGTGGTGAAGATTATGGAGGAAAAGATTGAGGCTATCTCACGTCTGCTGTCGGCTGGGAAAGGGGCCATCCCCGAAGACATAGATCTGGGTGAGGAAGAGCTGCTAGCCCAAAGGTTCAAGATGCCGAATTTGCCAAAATTTGATGGTAGGTCGGACCCTTCGGCACACATCAAGTAGTACGCCCTGATCATGAAAGGCGCGGGGCTTACAAAGAAACAAAGGGTGGAGTACTTCTACCTTAGTCTGATGGGGCCGACAATTGATTGGTACCATGGGTTAGATAGGAGATCAAAGGAAGACTGGGATCTACTAACGGGAAAGTTTATGAAGCAATACGATTATAGCACCCGAATGGAAGTGACGCTGAAAGACCTCGAGCTGCTACAGTAGAAGTCTGATGAGTCTTTCCATGATTACCTTACTCGATGGAGGAATCGAGTTATGGAGATGAAGAGGAAACCCGACACCTTGGTTCAAGTCAGACTGTTCATCAGGAACGCGAGCCCGTATTTGAGGGAAGGGCTTAAGATGAAAGGGCTAAAGGATTCATAATCCTTGAAAGATATCGCCATAAAAGCCGAAGAAGAATATCTAGCAAGGAAGGCCAGCAATGATAATTTCACTCGAAAAAACTATTGGCCTCAAGGAGGAGGTAAGTTGAGTGGCACCGGAAGCAGCAGCAATCGAGTGGGCAAGACGGCGAAAGTTTCAGCCACTGATGCGAGCTAGAGGCAGCACTCAAATTTGGGAAGGTCGTTATCTTGGGTTTTGGAGAGACTGATGAAAGAAGGAAAGCTCTAGCCAGGCCGGCTAAGAACCGTGGCCCGTCAAACCATAGGGGGGATCAGTATTGTGCTTTTCACTATCACACTGGCCATCTCACCGACTATTGTAGAACTTTAAGGGACTGAGTCCAAGACCTTATCGACAGTAAATAGATTTCGGACCCCGAGAAGAGGGAAAAGAAAAGGAAGGCTGGGTATAATCTTGTTCCTCCGCCCCGTTTTAATGATAGGTTCTAGCCTGTCGGAGTGGTATGTGCTAAGGGACCTGTATGGCAATGGCTGCATGGTTGTTATTCATCCTGAATAGGGGATTGGTGAACAGGAACCTCAAGTTGGCATGATAGAGTGCTGGGATTCAACTAGTGAAAGCGAGGACGAAGAAGTCAAAGAGCCGGAGGATTTGTGGAACTCTAGGGATGAAGAGGAGGTACAAGAGGTGCAAGCTGTGACCTAGAGCGGTAGGATAATTCCAGAAGTAGAGAGGCCTTAAGGTCCAGCGCCTATACTTGCAGGAAAGGAGCTCGAGGAGGATGGGTTAATAAAACAGTTGAAGAAAATAGCAGCTCAGATATCCATTTGGGATTTACTGAGGCAATCTCCATCACATAGGTAGAAGTTAGTAGAAGCCTTATGTGAGTCCACTGTTGCCACCACTATCTCACCATCTGAGTTACTGGATTTAGTTAAAGGGAGCTCGGGAGAAAATTTGGTTTATTCTGATGCAGATTTACCACCTGAGGGTGGCAAAACACAATTGCCCATTGTACATCAAGGCATAGATCAATGGCAAGCATACCGCCTGTGTGATGGTTAATGATGGCTCTTCCATAAATGTATGCCCTTTGGTAGCACTTCCGGCTTTTGGTTTAAATGAAAACATGTTGAGTAGATTTGACCTAACCATCATCGCTTATAATAATTCAAGGAGGCAAGCTGTCGGGACTTTCAAAGCGCAGGTGAGAACCGGGCCGGTTGACACAGAAACTGAACTTGTTATCCTGTCTATCCCAGCCAACTTCATGGTGCTACTAGGAAGGCCCTAGTTTCATAAGCTTGGGGGGGTTCTGTCAACCCTTCACCAAATGATCAAGATCCCATATGAGGGCCAGGTTGTGATAGTCAAGGTAGCCAGCGATAATCAATTGTCGGTACTCGAGATTTCCAATCAACCCTTTAGTGGGTTCCATGTGGCTGTGGTGAATGAAGAGGGTGGTTTAGTGGAGAGCCGTCAGGTTGTTAACATGATGAAGAGAATGAACTTCCTCCTGGGGGCCGGTTTGGGCAAATATTCACAAGGGCCTCAGGCGCATGTCACCACAATGGGGCAAAAAGATAGAAGGGGATTGGGTTATACCACTAAAGCCAAGAAGAATGAACTTGGGAAGAAGCCTGCAAAGATCTCGCACATTTTAGAGAGCTTTGTGCGAGCTACATCAGTGTTAACCTATTGTGGAGAAGCCGAGCCATAGTGGATTAGCGGTAAGATCACCTCGAGTTTTGAGATCTTCAACACTATTTTTGACTGGTCCCACGGAGCAATGAAGTCAGTAGAAGGGTTCTGGGATGAGGAGATCCTCAACCAAAGCTTTTCTTGGGATTGGGAAGTTCTGAAGCAGATCGTCACTGACAGTCTGCTAGCCACCCGGGTGAAAGGCAAAGAAAAAGTAGAAGTTGAGGTGGCAGTACCTGAATTGGAGAACTTGAAGATCACAGACAACCAAGACGGTGGGCCATCGACTTCAGCGCCGGCAGTAATGGAAGATGTTAATGATAGCTTTTCCGATGTAGTCTTTATGCTTGAACGATTTGACAATTATGCTTGTAATTCTTAGTTTGTTAATGGTATGAATAGCTTTGCTTACTTGTGCGATGTTTCTCATGATTTCATTGTGTATGATCATGAACATGAATCATTCATATTTAACATTAACTCAACTAATACTACCTCATTTAATCTTGGGACTTTGGAAAACCCAAAGGAAATCTTAATAACATCAGATGTAACTCCTGAAGAGAGGTTAAAAATTCAGAGAATTTGGAAAAAATATGAAAAAGTCTTTTCCTGAACCTACGAAGACATGCCGAGAATTGATCAAGAAGTCGTCGAACATGCCATTCCAACCTATCCAGAATGCAAGCCGGTCAAATAGAAGCTTAGAAGACTAAGACTGGAGTTGGCAGAAAAGGTAAAAGAGGAGGTGCACAAGTAAATTGAAGCCAAGTTCTTAGTAGAAGTTCAGTACCCAACATGGTTAGCTAATGTTGTTCCGTAGCCAAAAAGGACGAAAGGTTTTGAGTATGTATCGACTACTGGGACCTGAATAAAGCCTGCACAAAAGATGACTTTCCTTTGCCCCATATCGATGTACTAGTAGATAGTGTGGCTGCTTGCATCATGTACAGTTTTGTGGATGGGTATGCAGGGTACAACAAAATCCTCAACAAGATCGTTGATCGAATTAAGACAACCTTCATCACTGAGTGGAGTACATTCGCTTATAGGGTCATGCCTTTTGGGTTAAATAATGCCGAAGCAACGTACCAAAGAATGGCTACTAAGATCCTTGACGACTTGATCCACAAAGAGGTAGAAGTATATGTCGATGATATGATGATCAAGTCGGTCACTCGAGAGGGGCATTTTGAGGCTTTAGAGAAGTTCTTTCAGAGGATTGACAAGTATAACCTTTGCCTCAACCCCAAGAAATGCATTTTTGGAGTTACCTCGGGTAAGTTGTTAGGCCATGTGGTGAGTCAGAGGGGAATTGAAGTGGTCCCCGACAAGGTCAAGGCAATTAGACAGATGCCGACACCTCGGAAGGAAAAAGAAGTTAAGAGTTTTTTAGGCAAACTACAGTACATCAGCAGGTTTATCTCCAAGCTTGCTTCGGTATGTGAACCAATTTCAAGCTCCTCAAAAAGAATCAGCCAGTTCGGTGGAATGATGACTGCCAAAAAGCTTTTGGTGTTATCAAGGATTACCTTTTATATCCTCCAGTTCTGCGGCCGCCATAGCTAGTTAAGCCATTAATCCTTTACCTAGCAATAGAGGAAAATTCTGTAAGTGCTATGATGGCCCAAGAAGATGAATTTGGGGTTGAATTTGCGGTTTACTACCCCAGTAAGGAATTCCTTCCTTATGAAGCTAAGTATGTTGAAGTGGAAAACATCTGTTTAGTAGTAATCTGGGCTTCAAAGAAACTAAGACACTATTAGTCCGCTCTCTCTCCACACGATGCAATTTAAATTAAAGGCGCAATCATCCATTTAAGAGCATAAAATAAAATAGCATTAAAACATAAAATAAATTTACAATAATGCTAAGGGCAGAATACAACCCTCATTCATAAATGTGCGATACATGCATTTTAATTATCTAATTAAACTTACAATATTAATAAATTAAATTAACCCAACATTAATAATTAATTTCTAATTTTACCTACCTAATCTATAATATATATATTTTTTTTTTCCGGAGGGAATTACTAAGGACCCAAAATCACTTTTTGACATTAAACCCGACTCGGTACCCGTTGTCTACAGTTGCCCCCAATTTTGGAGAAGCTAGTGGTAGACACCTAGGTGAGCTAAAATTCCAAGGAGAAAGTCCAAAATTTAGAGAGAGAAAGAGATGCAGAGACACCTACCTGAGGCGGCTGTCTTCTTGAATTGAGTGCTGTTGTTGTGATTGCAGAAGCGGCAGTGCCGTGATCATGCTAACCCTCCATGGAGTGGTAGTGCCGTCATCGTGCTAACCGTTCTGTTTAGTGGCGCCCCCTAAGAGGTCTTTGGTTGAGATCTGCCCCTTGAGAGGTCTTTGGTTGATTATCTACCCCCTTGATTGTGCCCCCTGAGAGGTCTTTGGTTGATTATCTGCCCCCTGAGAGGTCTTTTGTTGATTGTCTGCCCCCTGAGAGGTCTTGGATTGATTGTGCCCCCTGAGAGGTCTTTGGTTAAGATCTGCCCCCTAAGAGGTCTTGGATTGATTATCTGCCCCCTAAGAGGTCTTGGGTTGATTGTCTACCCCCTGAGAGGTCTTTGGTTGAGATCTACACCCTGAGAGGTCTTGGGTTGATTGTGCCCCCTGAGAGGCCTTTGGTTGAGATCTGCCCCCTGAGAGGTCTTTGGTCGATTATCTGCCCCCTAAGAGGTCTTTGGTTGATTGTGCCCCCTGAGAGTTTTTTGGTTGATTATCTGCCCCCTGAGAGGTCTTGGGTTGATTGTGCCCCCTGAGAGGTCTTTGGTTAAGATCTGGCCCCTGAGAGGTCTTGGATTGATTGTCTGCCCCCTGAGAGGTCTTTGGTTGAGATCTGCCCCCTGAGAGGTCTTGGGTTGATTGTGCCCCCTGAGAGGTCTTTGGTTAATTGTGCCCCCTGAGAGGTTTTTGGTTGAGGTCTGCCCCCTGAGAGGTCTTGGATTGATTGTCTGCCCCTTGAGAGGTCTTTGGTTGAGATCTGCCCCCTGAGAGGTCTTGGGTTGATTGTGCCCCCTGAGAGGTCTTGGGTTGATTGACTGCCCCCTGGGAGGTCTTTGGTTGATATCTTGATTGACGTTTGGAATGATGTCGTCACTCGGTTTCTGCCGGTGTCCGCATCGAGTCTCTTTTTCTGCAAGACTTAAAAAGGAAAATATGCAGAAAAAATCGTAAGCATGCACGTGAGATGCATGCGTATGCAGCAATGCAGTATAAAAATTCATCTAAGTGGATTTGGATGCGACAGCCGATTTGGTTGTGACAGTCGATTTGATTGCAATTCGCAGCAAGATCAGTGCCTTCTAGAATTGCCTTTGAATTTCATGCTCTTTGGGGATCATGAAGTTCTCGTCTGAAACCTGTAGTCATTATTTTAAGGTAGTGCGTCCCTTGTGGATTTTCACACTAGCTTTTCTTGGCGGGAAATGAGTCCTTTCGGATTTTCACATGACCCTGTGCCTTATGTTTTTTTCCTTGGAATGGACCCAACCCAATCCAGCTGCTTTTTCTCTCTTTCTTTTTTTTTTTTAGGACAGACTGCCTGTTTTCAGGTTTTCACCCTATCCTTTGGCCTAATTTTTGCTTAGAGCGCCAATTACGGTTTTCATCTCTAACGGCCTTTTCTCTTTTTTTTTTTTTTTTTTTTGCAGAGAAGCTAAAATTTTTACCAAAGATCTTTCGGTTGTGACTGTCATGTGCTTGTGCCTCAAATCACAGTTGTACAGGCTTGATTCCTGTCATGAAGCACAACTGTAGACACTGGCTTCACAGTTGACAACATGATGAGTTGATTGGCATGCTTGAATGATGAGAGCAGCAGCAGATAGACAGTAGCTTTGAGTATACAAGATGACCTGCTCTGGTTACATCAATATCATTGCATAAATGCACGTATTTCAATTTGATTTCATAACACATGATCATTATTTGGCATTAATCTCAAGATACAAAACCTCATCTAATCTCGGGATGGATCTTGAAAGCATCAAACTCCTATTATCACTCAGCCCTCTCGAGTTTCATGATTGAATATTTTCTCTCAACTCTTATTATTATTATTTTTTTTGCCGCGAATTCTAGAAGCAACGTTGGAGACGAGACTGAACCAAGAATCAAGAGGTCTTACTTTGGTTGTAATGTTAGGCTTAGGTAGATGACTGTCAAGAAAAGATCAGGTCGCTAGAGAAAAATGGCCGCAATATTCACTCGACTGATGGATGAACCGTTCTCAGCTCAGTTGCATATACAAAAGTATTTTTGAATTTGGGCTCGGTAACATTTTAGCTCCTTGAGATCAGAATAATAATAAAAAAGGGTAATCATTAAAACTAGTCAATTGGTTACTGTCTTGAGCTCTTTTTGTTAATTTTTTCTTCCTTTGGCCTTTCTTTTCTTCTTTTTTCCGATTTTTCTTTTCTCTTTTTTTGTTTTTTTTTGTTTTTTTTTTGTGAGCTCACGCCTTTCATGCATGAGTAAGCCTTCTTCCCAAAGTGTAAACTCACCCTTACTAAGGTGTAGACACCGGGTCTTGAGGCAGTCCAGATCAGAGTTACCCGATGAAGAGATCAACTTCGATTTTCGAGTAAGGGGATGAAATTCGGAGGTTTTCGTCTTTCGGTCTCGCAAGGATTAAAATCTTTTTCTATAGCATGGAGTTTTGAAAGAGTTGGATAAATTTTACAAAATTTGGGTAAAATTGGGAGTTTTGCTCCACAGACGGGCATCCCGTCTTTGTAGGGACGCCCGTCCCTACTTGGGGGTGATACCCATCCCTAGGCGTAGTAGGGACGGACCCATGGCAATCTAGGGACGCCCGTCCCTAGGATCGTGCCCTGTCCCTAGTCAGTTTCCAGCATTTGCCCTTAGTAGGGACGGTCGTCGGTAGGTGCAGAGAAACCCGTCGGTACGGTAACTGACCGGATCACGCGAGATTGGATAAAATTTAATCTCTTTTCTTTTCAAAATGAGGATAGAATTTATCTAAAACTTGAATTTTAAAGTCCTTTTAAAATTCAAAATTTAGATAGAGGTTTATCTTAATTATCTCATAAAACCCTATAAATAAAGGATAAAATTTCAGTTTTAGGGGTTAGAAAATTTGGGGAATTTGGAAAAAGAGAGGGAAATTTTAGAGAAATTTTATTTAGAAAAAAGGGTATCAAATATTTTTTGGAAAAAAAAATCGCTTTTTAGAGAAAAGGTTTTTCTGTGAGCAAATTACACAAAAAGTATATAAATCTCTATTCATCTGTAGAGTTTTATTTTGATAAAACGTCTTCTAATTGATTTCTTCAAATTTTTCTTACGAATTAAGTCAAATTGAGGTGATGAAATTCAGTCGTTTCCATCAATATAACTAATTCGAACACACGATTGCTATCAAATTTTCAAGGAAAGAATAACATAAATTTTCTTTCTTTGATCTGATTCTTCTTTTGATCCTTGCGAGGCACACGGGGACAAAATCATTCAACATCCACCCTAAAAGGTAAAATCCGAGGGTAAACATTCTGGATTAACATTTTTATAATTTAATTTGATTTACATTGATTTCTATATATACTTTATTATCCCTTTTTTACAAAAGATTTAAGAGGTTCTCTAATTTTTTTTCCCCTCACTAGGGAGGGCCACTGGCACGATCCAGGTAGCCGTCCCTAGGCAAAATTCTCGTTTTTTCATCTCATAGAGTCTTATCTCTTAACTTATTGCTGTTAGAATTTTCTCATCTTTATTTTTATTTTTATTCACGTTTTGCTAACATGTTTATCCTTGTGAGTTCTTTTCTGACCATTGGAAGTTGGAGTTGTGAGAGATGGTGGTTGCGCCATCCTGAGGATCTCGATTCGGGTTCATTTTTTTACCTTTACCTTTTATTTATGTTGTTATGGAAATGGTTTTAACGTCGTTAAGGTAAAAAGGACCAAAAGCTTTCTAACGATTAAACCTAGAGATTTTCCAAAAAACGGTGGACCAATTTCCCATTTCAGTCAATAAAATTGATAATTCATAAAAACCATTTTGTAATAAATGTGCATGGTAGGATCAAAGTCCTCATTCCAATAAATATCCCGTTTTATGCATGTATTGCACTTTTATAGATGGGAGTTGTATTCCGCTCCTAGTGTTATTGTAATTTATTTTGAACACTTTATCTTGATTTTTGCTTCTATTTACTGCTTTGGATGTGAATGATCGCGCCTTTAATAAAATGCATCGTGTGGAAAGTTGGTGAAATAATAAATTCAAAACATAATTGTAAAATTAATCAAAGTACGAATAAATGAGAAGTCCCGAACTCACTCTGGTCTTTGGGACTCAAAGAGGCGAGAGGTCTAGGACTTCCAAGACACCTCTTGAGTCCTACCAAAAGGCTTAAATACACAATCCTAGGCTCTAGGGGAGTAGAGGATGAGGCCTCCAAGATCCCTCTGGCTAGCTCAAAATGGATATGTATGCGCCGTCTTAGGCTCGATAAGGCTAGACGATCCTTCCCAATGTTCTATTGGGTGGCGACTCCAAGAAACCTCATTGTTGCCCAAAATAGACGCACTTGTAAATACCTTACAAGTTTTATGAACCTTTCCCGATCGCCCTGAAGTGGGCTTTCGGGAGGACGCGAGGTTCGGTGCGCGTCACACAAGGCAATTTTTAATAACCCAAAAAAATGTTCGAACATACATCCATCCCTTCTATAGCAGTCACTCTTCTAAGGGGAGGCGAAAATCATTTTAGGCGAGGGGATAATTTTAATGTGTGTAACAACAAAATTGGCACGCATTCAGCATAACAACATAAAGGCTCAACGGGCTAGCAAGCGATTGCAGAATAAGGGTAGGAAATAGTCGTTTAGAGAGATATGCAAAGAAAATGTTGCCTAAATCATTTTCTAGGTTCTGTCTTATCCAGAGATCGCTTTGACGGGTAATCAGAAAGGTTCTAGTGCTCTTAGTGAGTTTTCATCCAGTCCCCTAATTGCAACTAGTTTTTCTTTCTTATTTTTATTTTCTCTCTGAATTTCCCTCTTTACATGAGTTATATCAGATGCCATCAAAATTTTCCTTGGATTTTCCAAAGTTCCAAGTTTAAATGCAGTAGTATTAATTGAATTAATGTCAAAATGAATGAATGTATCATGATCATAAGAAATGAAATCATTAGAAATAACATACAAATACACAACAATATAATTGAATTGACCAATACTGCATATGCCATTATTTGAAAAACTTGAATATAAAGACATCTCCTAGCAAAGCAAACACTGCAACTAATATCTTTCATCTGTCATCAGCTTTTATTTCCCCTTCTTCTCTGGGTCAACAATTTCTTTATTGTTGATAAGATCTTGAATTCGATCCCTTAGAATTTAGCATTGATCTGTTAACTGGCCAGCGTTAGTGGAAAGCACAAAATTGATCCGTGCTATGAACAGCTTCCCCTTGGTTTATGACACGTTTAGCTGACGATGGTTGTAATTTTCCCTTTTTAAAGCCTCATCTTCTATGTGGGGTGCTCTACCCCTCACAGCTTGATAGACTATTGGCTCTTCATTTTTCTCCTCCATCACAAAATCATCATTGGGATTGGAAGTCCTTTTCCCTTCTTGGCTTAATGGGTGCAACAGCTCCGTGCTCATTAATAGGCTGACGAGCAGCCACTCCAGCGAAGGGAGCCTCCCCACCAGTAGGCGGTTCAACTTGCCCCCGAGGAGGGACTGCCGGAGCTTGTGGAGCAATAGGTGGCTACAGAACAGGAGGTGCTTGTGCAGCAGGGGGATGAGCAATTATTTCGGCCATAACACCCATCATATCCAACATTCGCTGTTCGAATTCATCCAACCTCCGGGCAAGGTCTTGAGTGGTTAAATTTCCAGTTTCGTCCGCCATGGAGGATGAGGTACTAGATGCTGAGAGTGGCTCAGGATCCCAATTAAGCACTAATTCCAGCAATCCAAAGGGCGAGTCTGTCCTTACTAATCGACCGTCAGGGCCTCTAATCCACTTAGATGAATCTATGATGGCTAAAAATTTAAATCGTTAGAATGATGTGTGTATGACAATATACAATGCATGATTGTGAATTGTGCAGATGGTCCTTAGTGAGTGAAAGATTAATAAATTACAATGATATGATGCAATGCATGAAAATAAATATACACGTGATGGTATATGTATGTGAAAAACAATATGCAGGCAAAAGGATATATACACACAATATGAAATGTATTTTTTTATTTTTTATATTTTATATATTTATATATTTTTTATTTTTTGATTGATTTTTTTTTTACATGAATGACATGTGATGTATGTGCATGTTGTGCAACATTCATAGCCACATGCAAACAGATAGATCCTTCCAATCTTATTTCTCTTACACACAGGGTCATGCGGTCTCTTTTCTAGGTGAGCTTTATCCAAGGGTTAACAGGGAACCCAATGGACACATATAGTGCACGGTGAAAAACCGGCAGCGTAACAACTCTTATTTTAAAGAACATGCGCATGGATGTTTGGCCATTATATATTTAAACAATTCGATTAAATTAAGATGGGCCCACCGGGGCATGAAAGCCTTTGATGAAAACCATTTAATTCAAGTAATTTTGTTCAATATATGACAAACAGCCCAAATAGCAAGCACGATATTATGGCACATGTCACCTGGTGGAAGTTTCCATTGCCATTACATGGGCTTTGGTCAAAAGGTAGTGTTACTTTAGGGTTATGTCACACCCCGTTTGCCCCCTAGTTGAATAAGCCATATATGTATATGTGTGCATTTGCATGAGTCTAGCATAATAAGGGCATTTTTGTAATATTGTATGATTTGGGCTTTTTCTGGTGCATGTGTGTGCATGTGTTGCACCATGGTGTGAATTAGTTGGTACAGATTTGTGTGTGTGTGAGTGCACCATAGTAGGATATGCACTAGTGGGTTATTGTAGTGTATATGCATTCATACATTTGTAGGGTGTATCCTTGAGGGAGCATTGTATGTGTTGCTCATACATGTGTAGGGTGTATTATTATGTTGTTTCATTGTATGCATGTGATACATTTAGTTAGGGTGTGAGTAAGTAATCTCCTCCACTAGATGGTTGACATGTGTAAAGGGGAAAGAAAGATGGGAAAGAGAAATTGAAAAAGGGAAAAATCAGATTTTTGAAACCCATTTCCCGTTTTCTCTACTCCTTCTTCTTTTTCTTCCTCCTTTGCACTCTCCTAAGTGCTTTACTTAGATTCAAGCTCAAGTGGTGGAATTAATTACTCCATTACATCTTTCTTGGTAAGTTCTTGCTTTTTCCTTGTGTTATTCATGCATTTTCTTCTTCTTCTTGGGTTGGATCTAAGTTAGGGTTTGTGTTTTTGGTGTTTGGGTGCTTGTTTGTGCTTAGTTGAGCCTCCTCGCGAGCCAAAGGGCAAAGAGAAGGATGGAACTAGTGGATCAAAGCAATAGGAGCTAAGGATTTTAAGGTTTGGGAATTTCTTGGTTTTCATGTATATATATGTTTATGTTTGAGATTTGATGGTTTCTTAGAATTAGGTTGCTATATGTTCTTTATTTTGATGTATATACTATGGGTTTTTGTTTTGGAATGTGAATCTTGCAAGAGCATGAGTTAATTGTGATAATGTTGGAGTTAATGTGGTTTTGTGCATAAATTGGGGTTTTGGATGATTCTTGGAATTGGAGGTTTAAATTAATGATTTGTGTGAAATTTCTTGTTGATTAATGATATATTATGGTTGTTGATGCTAATGGATGGCTGGGTTTGAGGTAAGAGCTTCTTGGATGAGTTTTGTGTGTTTGTGGTTGAGTGTGGGAGGAAGAAAATCTGTAGAATTATGCAGATTTTGGAAAACCCGACGCTGTCGCGAGCGTGACAGAGAGCGGTGTTTTGGAGCTTCACTGTTGCGAGCACGCGATTCCGTCGCGAGCCCGCGATAGCCGAAGTGTTGAGCACCCTCTGTCGCGAGCACGACATCTGTCGCGATCACGACAGAGCACAATGCTGGCCAAGTGCTATCGCGAGCCCGCGATTCGTTGCGAGCCCGCGATAGCAATATTTGTTCTCTGTCACGATCGCGACAAAGCCTGGCCCCTCCGTCCTCCTCACGGTTGCGAAATCCATCGCGCATGCACAACGAAGAGACTTCGGTCTCTGTCGCGAGCACGACAGACGTCGCGAGCACTACAGCTCCCTGTATGCTAAATGAGTTTTCTTTTATTGTGTGCGATTTTTGAACTCCAGTTTCCTTTAATGTTTTTGAGATTTATGCTTGATATCTTATGAATTATATAAATGCGGATCCATGATACGACTATGTACATATATGATGAAGATTTTGGAATGTTATGAAATGGATTGAATGGTTTATGCATGTCCTGCTAGAGTCTAGAAAGTGGATAGTTAGGCATGCCTAATAGAGTCTTATAGCTGTAGCCCTCAGTTTCGTTTGGACCCCGATCAGGTCCCCGCTTGGTTCCTTGTGAACCCTTATGTGTTTGGATCTTATTTAAGATCCCTTTTGAAAATGTTTTGTGAAAGTTAAAAGTATCTTAATTTATCGATTTGTACCCGTAAAGTACTGTCCGTATTAGCTCGTACCCGTAAAGTACTGTCCGTACACTCGTTATCCACTCCCTCGAGTCAGCAGGTGCCTGGTATGAATTGTGTTATGAGGAAATGTATGTGATACATGTGTGAACTCATAAATGAAAAGTATGATCTGTTATGGGAATATGAATAATGTTATGAGCTTCTGAATGTATGGCTTTAGTGTATATGCATGCTTATGCAATTGATATGCTATGTGTATGGTATATTATGATGTACGCTTGTGTTTTGCCTTGACGACCGTTGTGAATGGTTGTCCTTTAATATATGTGTGGTTCCCCACTAAGCGTTTATCACTTAGCACGGTGTGTTTACCCGTGCAAGTGCGGAAGGAGTTGCTTTGGGAGAGTCGCCGCAGTCCAAGCCAACAGAGGGTTTAGAATAGGACTGAGTTTTGTATTTTGACAATCTTTTTGTATAGAACTCTCTTATATTGGTTTTGTAATAGCTTCCTCTTTTGTTTATGTAATTTGGGTTTTGTAATTAATTATTGTATTTCTGAGTTGATCAGAATAGTAACGTAATGCTTCCGTTATATTAATGCATGATCAGCTTTCGCTTTCTTATACTTCGCAAAAGTTTTTAATTACCCCGCTTTTGTGTATGTTTATCTATGCATTGTTCTCTGCTTTGTTTGGTAGCACCCTGACTCGTACGTCATCTTACTCCTCTTGGGATGGGATCACCTGAGTATGGGTAAGGGGTGTCACAGGTTACCCAAGCATGATCCCTGCCGATGGGTCTAGCTCATCACGAGCATAACAACCGATCGGGTCACCATTTTATATACCACGATGGGACGAGACTTGGGCTGGTGATTATCCTTAACACTTCCCTACATTGAGTGAACGTAGGGTTGTGCTTCAGGAATGCACCGGGGTTTAGAAGGGACCAAACTAGCATAGATCTAAAGCTCTAATGAGATGTAATGCAATTTTGAGAGAAGAGCGAAATTCATAAACTGAAACTTAATTGTAAATTTTAATCAAGGTACTTTCGAATCGAAGTCTCAAATATGTCCCCATTAGAGTCGCCACTGTGACGCGCGCGAACCGGATCCCCACGACCGCCATACGACCGCCCGCTCTAGGGCGGTCAAGGCCTTTGAGGGTCCGTTGACAGCTTGCAATGAATTGCAAGTGCATCTATTTTGGGCAACAAGGAGATTTCATGGAGTTGCCACCCAATAGAACATTGGGAAAGTTTCTCTCGCCTCGGAGAGCCTAAGACTGCGCTTTTATCCATTTTAGGCCAACCAAAGGGGTCTTGGAGGGTAAACCTCTCTCCCTAAGGAGCCTAGGATTAACGTCTAAGTCTCGTGACACAAGAGGTGTCTTGGAGGTCTAATTCCAATGAGTGATCAGACGGACCTCTGGCCTCGTTGAGCCCAAAGACCAGTGATGGGTTCGGGACTTCTCATTTATTCGTACCTTGATTGATTTTACAATTCAGTTTTGAGTCTATTAGTCCGCTCTCTCTCCACATGATGCAATTTAAATTAAAGGCGCAATCATCCATTTAAGAGCATAAAATAAAATAGCATTAAAACATAAAATAAATTTACAATAATGCTGAGGGTAGAATACAACCCTCATTCGTAAATGTGCGATACATGCATAAAATAGATTATTCATTAACAATGAGGACATTTGTCCTCGCATGCATTCATTATGGAAAACGATCTTTATGTGATGGTTTTATTGGGTAAAAATAGGACATTGGTCCCGTTTTATTTAGCAAATATTTTATTTAGTAGAAAACATTTGTGTGGTGGTTCTTTTTAGAGCGGTCGAAAATCATTTTATTATTACAGACCACAAATAAATAAAATAATATAAAATAATAATTACATGCTGCTAAATAAATAAATAATAAATATTAAACTACTTGTCTCGACTGTGCTCCTCGAACGAGTCGCATTGCCACTCTCGTGGTTATGATCATGACAGGACAATAATAGCAATTAGTAATAAATAATTGAATCAATAAATAAGTGCATAAGCAAACAATAAAATAAACTAATTAAAGAAAATAATTAAAATTAATAATTGACTAAATTAAATGAAATAATAAATAAATGAATAAATAAATAAATGGTTTAATGAATTATTTAATGAGCTAAATATATAATTAAGTAAATTGATAATTAATTTGGTGTGGCAAAAAAAATGAGATTAATGCATGTAAATGACAATTATGGTGATGAAAACCAATGAAAATAATAATATTATAAACAACAATAATATGAAATAATAATAATAATAATAATAATAATAATAATAATAATCACCTTAGCCAAATAATAATAATATATGAATAACAATAATTATGAAATGCATTAAACATAAAATAATAACATTAAGAAAAATAAATAATATAATATAGCAATAATGATAAACAAATAATAATAATAATTATAATAACAATATCACAACAGTAAAATTAACACATCCATAATAATAATCAATAATAACATTAACATAAATTAAACAATACTAATAATAAACATCCTAACATATAAACATTAATAATAAACAAATATAATAATTAATTAACAATCACCATATATTAATAATAATAGTGATAATAAATAATAATAATAATATTAATAATAAAAAATAGAAAATAAATAAATAAATGTATTTGTATATATAATATTAATAATAACAATAAAAACATAAGTTAAACAAATATAAATATATATATATATATATATATATATATATAAAATAATATAAAATAAGAAGAAAGGGGCCTTATCGTCGCCGGAGGGTCGCCGGAGGAGGGGTGACCATCACCTCCACTGCCAGATCGGAGGTCAGGTCACCGGAGGCAAGGCGGGAGGCTCCACGCGCCGGTATGTCGCCCACCATCGCCGGAAAACCCGAAAGATCGCCCTGGTTTCTTCTCCCTCACGCGCCGAATGTCGGCCACCGGCGTAGGATCGGTCGACACCGGGAGCTTCGTCCGGTGGTGGGGCGCGTGCCACCGTAGGCGGCGGCGTTTGGCCGGCGTGGGCGGTGGCGTTTTCCCTCTCCTCTCTCCCCTTTTCTTCTCTCCGGTATGGCGCCGTTGGCTGGTTCAACTGGCTGTCCCTCTCTTCTTCTTTCTTTCTTTGTTTATTTGTTTTTCCCTTTCCTTTTCTTTCTTTTCACTTTCTTTTTCTTTTCTTTCTTTGCTTACTTCTGTGTTCTTATGGCTTCTTCTTCCTCTTGCTCTCTCTTTCTTTTTCTTTTCTTTTCCTTGGTCACTGCTGCTCTCAGCTCCTCCTTCTTCCTCTTGCTCTCTCTTTCTTTTTCTTTTCTTTTTCTTTGGTTGGTCACTCTTTCTTCTTCTTTCTATTTTCCTTGTTCTTTTAATTTGGCTCCCTTTGATCTGTGCTCTCACTCGGCTCCTCTTGCTCTCTCTTCTTTCTTTTTCCTTTCTTTCTTTGGTTTTCTGGGTTCTCCCTCTTGCTCTCTCTTCCTTTTCTTCCTCTTCTCCTTTCTTTTTCCTTTATCCTTTTCTTTTTCTTGGTCCTTTTTTCTTGATCTGCCGAGCCTCCCCTTAATTTCTTCATCTTATTCCTTTTATACTCCAAAACTAGGGCTAATGGTCACAATGGTAATTCCCTCCATAATTCCCTCCTTTTCTTCTTTTTAATTAATCTAACTTAATTCAAATAACGCACATTAATTAATTAATTTAAACATTACATATTAATTACATCTTTAATCTTTCATGCATTTTAATTATCTAATTAAACTAACAATATTAATAAATTAAATTAACCCAACATTAATAATTAATTTCTAATTTTACCTACCTAATCTATATTATATATATATATTTTTTCCGGAGGGAATTACTAAGGACCCAAAATCACTTTTTGACATTAAACCCGACTCGGGACCCGATGTCTACATTTCCCTTGTCGAGAATTTCCTTTTTTGAAAAGTAAAAATGTAAAAATTTCTATTTTATTCCTACTGTTATCTTATTTTATTTTCTTTTTTATTTTATTTTAGTTTCGCAGCTTTCAGTGGCCTACGCTGCTCAATAGCACACTTACAATCCTCTCTATACATATCATGAACATGCCTTTCGATTTAGCACCAACACAATAACACAATCCACATACACTTATAACTAATACAATATACACTTAGTTCATATGTTTATATGCAATCAACATGTCAATAATCACACTAATTATCATTCACATCTTCTAAATTAGGGTTCATGGTTGTTCACTTACTATGCTCAAGGCTATTGTTCAATATTCGATAACTCATCACCCATCAATTGCACACTTCAATTACGCTTTCCAACAAATAACACGTAATCACACTAAATTTCTCAAACCACACATTCATACATCAATTATAACTTTAATTCAAAACTAAACAACACATACACATCACTAGCAAGGTTAACACATAACACATATAATCCTAAACCCCTCAAAATGTAGCTTGCTGAACCCTCTCACTATCTGGACCGTCTCCTTGCCTTTAGCCTTCCTCTTGTCCAATAATTCTTGCACAGTCAATCAAGACACATACACTTAGTCCATTACACAAGCCATTTAATCCAAAATAGAAAAGGGGCAGAAGAAGATATACACAAACTATCAACCTTACTTACCTTCTCGGCTCGACCCTCAATACTTCTTCAAACTAATCCAAATTAACCTCTTGAATTCAATTAAAGAAGAAGAAGCTAAATTCCATGAGATGAAGAAGAAAGAAGTATAGAAATAGGAAAAGAAGAAAGGCCGGACTGAGGTGAACCACTAATGCTCAATTTTGCCTCTCTCTCCATCTATATATTGCATGAAGGAGGGTTGTTGGCAAGAGGTGCATTCCACACTAGATTGCACTCACTTCCCCACCAAATATCCACTTAAGTCCTTTGGCAAATCTCCTTTATATCCCTCACTTAATCCTTTCCTACAAACAACTTTTAATGCCGTCAATTACATCCTCAAGCACACTTACTCTTATGCTTATTCCAATCACTTTTGTACCCTATTATGTCATTGACACTATATTCCATCTAAGATACAATTTGGGCCGTTACAACTCTTACCTCCTTAAGAAATTTTGTCCTCAAAATTTCCACAGTAATAACAGAAAATCATGCCAGCCAATACACAAATGTAAAACTTTACTCGAACCGCTAGGAGCAATGGGCCTCTCTACTATCTCCGACAGTACTTGAGCTACTTTACCTCTTCCTCTGTCACTTCTAAATGATCCAGACACGTTCACATTTCCTTTACTCACTTTTGAACCCATACTCTCTTTAATCTCCGGGCAGTCAGTAAATATGTGATCCATACTGCCACACTTGAAATATGCTCCCATGAGCTTCCTGTATATACCCCAATGATTCCTTTAACAATGCTCACACGCAGGTATTGTGCTACATCTACTAGAAGGTTGTACAACACTTCCCATCGATGCAGGCTCTCAAATCGAACCTCTAGTAACTTGTCCACTTGCAGCTCCTTAAGCCTTCTTGTTACTAACTCTATCATTTGCTGGTACTTTCCTCTTCTGCTCTTTCCTTTGCTTTACCAATTCTGCTTCTTCAAACTTCATGGCTTCCACGACCAACTGATAGTAATTCATCGGCTGCATAACAGCCATCGCTGATAGAAGTCCTCTAATAGACTCTCTCAATCCATCCTCAAACTGTCGATATCTAAAGTCTTTTGTTGGTAATGCATTTGGCACATACTTACTCAGTCGACTGAATTCCTTCTCATAATCTCCTATTGTCATACTCCTTTGTTTCAGAGTTACAAACTCCTTCCATTTTGCTTCTCTATATGCTTTGGTGACATACTTTTTCTCAAATTCTTGGGCAAAGAAGTTCCATGTCAACTCATCCGGTCTCTAGGGATTCTGAATCACCAATTTCCACAAGTCATAGGCTAGACCTTGCAGTAATGACACTACATAAGTCACTCGCTGGTTCTGAGGATAATTAGTTTCTTGCAGTATCCTTTTTGTCTTTTCCAACCAAAACTCAGCCACATCCGACGGATCCAAAGTAGTCCCACTAAACTCTTCTGCTCCTCTCTTTCTAATGAGATCCGAAAGAGCCTTAGGAGCAGTCATTATGTCTATGAACTGCATCAACCCTTGCACTATTATCGGATTGTCTTGAGCTAGACCCAAACTGCCAGCTGGAGGTCGCTCAGGTGCAGGCTGATTAACTCTCATAGGATTTACACTTCCCGCCGTCTCTCCTACATTCTCGCTCAGATCTGATTCCATTTATACTCTACACAAGAAAACATCTGCATAAGGCCACAACTCTAGACAGACTCACATACATCTAATCAATACTCTAACATCTTATTGTCCTAAACCATTTACCTATGCTCTGATACCACTACTTGTAACGCCTCAATACCCCTTGGGAGGATATTAGGTCTCCACACACGCATACACGTACAATATAGTGGCCCAAATACCTGCTTAGAAGTGACAGTGCATAATTTCAGTGTTATCACGACGATCGTAGTTTCGAACAGTGTAGGGTGTGAGTTTGCCAGTGTCAAAACTTATTGACAAGTGTGCTAAAAATATAGTGATTCCGGGACGGGTGACACCAGGATGGTTATACAGCGAACTCCGTTGTCCGGCGCCTGAAAAATTTTGATTTCGCAAAAATGATCTGGGTCGTAAGAAGTCTAGTGGTGAAATTAGAACTAAAAACGGAGCTAAAATGACCTCCGAAAGTCAATTTGAAGCCTTCAGTTCGATTCAAATAGTAAACAAGTTTAACCGAAATTTGACCGAGACTCTAAATATAGTAAACGACTTCTGAAAAATTATTTGAAGGTATATATGGACTCAGAATAGTGTATAGAACAGTTTGATGGTGAAAAAGAAATTTTATGGAGACACTGGGAAATTAGTGAACCGGACCGGTTTAATTGAATCGGACCAAATAATGACTCTATTTGAGATGGAATTAAGGTCTAAAGGGCATATAAGAGTGAAAATGATGTTAAGGGTGAAAAGTGAACTGAACTGGTTCAACCAGTGAATCGGACCGATCCAGTTGACTTTTGGTTGCCTAGGTTTGACCAAAGTTTGACTGAGCTCTAAATGGAGTTCTGGACCTCGAAAAAAATTATTGGAAAGCATGGTTGTCCTTGAAATATTATGGGGAATCAATTGGTAAAGAAAAATAAATTTTACGGTAAGACAGATAATTGAGTTATCGGACTGGTAAGGAATTAGCGGACCGAGAAATGGTCTCCGATTGAGTTGAAATTTTATATAGAGGCTAAATTATATATTTTAAGAATTATGAAATTGATTTTGGGATAAATTTAGCTTGGAAAGTAACAAAAATAATTTTTGGATGGAAAATGGGCTTAATAACCTAAATGGGCTTTAGGGTTGGCCCAATACGTTGAACCAAGCCCAAGCCCACTCAAGACACGTCCAAAAGGAAAAAAAAATCTCCCAATTTTCAGAATTCTCTCCACCCTTCCTCCCCCTCTTTTTGGCCGACCTCCACCTCCTCACTTTCTCTTGAATTTTATTCTTCTCTCTTCAAAGTCCTCCCTAAATCCAACCCTCCTAAGTAAATTATAGCTTCTCTTTTCATTGATGATGGTTTCAAAAACTCATTTGGAGAGGAAAAAGTGGGAAAAACCAAGTATTCAAGGTTATGCCCTAAAAGTGAGGTAAGAGATTTTGAGTTCTATAATTTTATCTAATGGTTCAAATAGGTATTTTTTGGTATGTAGATGATGATTATGTAATTATATTGTAAAAAGGAAGTAAGGATTTGGAAAAATATTGATGTTTAAATTCGGCCACCTTAGGATTTTTTTGGAGAAGATGGAGTTTTGAGGAGATAAGGCATGGAAAGAAAGTTTAAGTGGTGGAGAGCACGGAAATAAGGTTAGGGGATACAATATCCTTTCTTTTCCATGGTAGAGGCATGATTTTAGGTTATGTTTGTATTGTGTGTATGTGAAAAATGCATGAATAATTGAATCTAACTTAATATATGTGATTAGTGGACCTAAAATAGTGTAAAAGTGTGATTAGATGAAATTAAAACTAAGTGGTATGAAAATTCTAATGTTAGCCGAATAGTATATTAAAGATTTCATCAAGATTAAATGAAGTTTAGGGCTTATAATTGATGGTTATTATATGTATACCATATTTAAGACATGATGGAGTGATTAAAAGAAATGAAAGAAGACATAAAGAAAAATCAAGTGTTGTGGTCGAATGGAATATTGAAGAAAATAATGAGTTATGTTGTCTAACAAGGGAAATAAATGACATTTATGGCTAATACAATATGTAAATTGAATGATTGAAAGTTTAAATAAAATAAAAATAAAAATAGTGAGAAGTTAGTGTGTTGGCCGAATTGAATAATGAAGAATTTAGTTAGGTATATTGGAAATGATGGCTTATAATGGATGTTTATAATAAGTATAACATGCAGTTGCAATAATTAAGTGATTAAGTAAATTAAAAGTGAACATAATGATATAGTGATGCTTTGGCCAAATTGAGTGTATGGGAATAATAAAGTGTATTTTGATGATTTATTATAATTATTGGCATTAAATGATTAATTGATTGTAAATGAGTGTGTATACAAAATTGCAAGTGAAAATGATGGGTATGCCGAAATGCGTTTGATGATAAAGTGTGATATTTATATGAATAATGATGAAATATTGCCCTTAGCAGATGTCTGGTAGTGAAATCTAGTTCAGGATATAATTGGCTAGCCATAGGGATTCTACACCACGGTATGAGTCATGACGACTCGATATTGATATGCCAGTGTCGGCTTATCTCAATGTTCAGTGAAAATCAGTGTTCAGTGTAGTGCAGTGCAGTGAGAAATGATTCTATTAGGATCATTTCATAGTATAATGGGTATGTGGGGCCCATGTCCAGCATATTCGGTCAGTAAATTTTCTATCGGGTCCATACTAGGGGCATACTGGTAAATATATGAATAAAATGATTAAAATAGTGATATTGGTAAAAATGAGTGAAAGCAGGATTAAAATGAAGTAAATAGAAAGTTTAGGGGCAAAACAGTAATTTTACAAAAAGTTGGTAAAAAGTAATAATAATAAGTTAAAAGTGTAAATGGAAGGGTAAAATGGTAATATTGGTAAATTATGGTGCTAAAATAGTGAAATAGTGAAAAAGTGATAAAATAGGGACGAATATGTAATTTGGCTAAATTGTATGTTAAAGAGTGAAAAAGTGAAGTGAAAAGGGTATAATTGTAATTAAAATGAATAAATAAGGGTAAAAGTGTAAAATGGAAAAGATGTAAGGTTAAAAGGGTAAACAAATGAACAATGGAGGGTATAGTAGTAATTAATGTAAAAGAAAGGACATGGATGGAATTAATGTAAAGGTAGGGACATAAGTGTCATTAGTGGAAAAGATAAGGGTATAATTGGAAACCATAGAAAAAGAATAAGGATTTAAGTGTAATTATAGAAATAATAAGTTTAATTAAGGGATTAAAATATAATTAGTAAATAATATGGTTTATTGAGTGAATATAGCATTAATTGATAGATTTATTGACAATATATGAATCATGAATTAATGGAAAATAATAGATATAATAATAAAATTAATAATGAATTGGAAATTAATTAGTGACATAATTGTAATTGAAGTGATAATAATGAAATTGAAAAATGTATCAGGCAAAAGTGTAATTTTAATTTAAAATATTAAGGTGATGATAAATTGAGGAATTGTGTGTTTTTTAATGAATTAATGAAGTAATGAAATTTAATTAGTGAAAAATTTATTGTTATTATTTGAATAATTGTTAATGGTATAATTGATTCAATTGATTTATATATATATATATGTATATTGATTGTAAATATATGTGTATGACTTAATTAAAATTTAGATATTGAATAAATTTTAAATAAGTGACAATGAATAGTCAATAGGCACGTTAAAGGATTTTAGTGTAAATAAGTGAATAATTGACTACATAAGGCTATGGTTAGGAAACTAGTGAAAATTAATAAGAAAATGGACTAATAAGTGAAAGTGTGAAAAACCTTGAATGATTATATGTGGATTAATTAGGAAGTGATAATAGAAATTAATGAACTTGAAAATGAGAATAATAATATTAATAAAATGAAATAAAAAGGTAAATTTATAATGGTGAAAAATATGCAGAGGACTAAACAGGAAATTTATGGAGATATAATTAAGGGGCCATAGTGAATTAAATCATAGTGCAAGATTAGTGAATAAAGTTATAAAGAATTAATGTAATCGATGACATGTGTGTTATTAAATAATAATATAGAAAGAGTTTAATTAAAAGTAATGGGAAATAATAAATAAAGGTTAAAAATTATAGATTTTAGTGTGAGTAATAAGTTAGTGATAAAATGAAAGAAATTTATAGATCTGTTATAATGGTAATTGTATAAGTGAATAGAATTTAAATGAAAGGTATGTATTAATAATGAGACTGTAAGTATGAAGACAATGTCAGTAAATATAGAAGCAACATCGATTAAGTTATGAATAAAGAACTAGTCATCGAATAATCAACATTCAAGTAACCAAGTATTTGAATTGCAAAGTATTCATTCAGTGATAAATAAATTTATAGATGATTAACGTTAAGTAATTTAATGAGAGATTTGATGTAGTAAAAAAGGTACCAATGAAAAGAATTAGTGTAATGCAAGAAAGTAAAGAAAATGTTAAATATATAAAGTAAGTCATATTAGTAAATCAATGTTTCGAATATTGAAACAATGACTAATTGATAAGTAGTTACAGAGGTAAATATAAGATTATGTCAAGGGATAGTAATGAAAGTCGATTGATAAGTGATAACCGAATCGTAGTGTTATGGTGTTAAATAGCTACTAATAATAAATAAATAATTGATAATCGAATTGAATAGTATTAAAGTAAAGTCTTAAAAATATTAACAAGAGGTGAAATGATAAGTGGTTAGAGTTAATAGCGTAATAGTTAAATATAGTAAAAGTGATAGTGAACGTAGCAGTGTAAGTGAAAGTGTTAATGATATTGATAACAGTGTATAAAATGAGTAGTGGAAACTCAGTGATAGTGTGAGAAACAAAGATAACGAACATTGTAAAAGTGTATATTAATCATTCCAAAGTCTCAGAAATTAATGCTCTTATAATTTAATTAAAGTAAGAGAAAAATATATGTGTGTGCATGCATGTATTATTAGTGTGTAAAACTTAGGATATGTATCCACCACTGGGCATTTTAATATTCAGCGCGTAAGTGTTAATGCGCGCAGGTTAAGATAGTAGATTTGATTATGGCCGAAGATGTAGTATCAACTGGACGAAGATATTGGCAGCAAGAATCGATGTTTGGCATGTATACGACCGCGAAAAAAAAATATATATATACGAGGTATATGGTATTGTTCTGTTTTAGTATGTGTATGCTTGTTTTTGTTGTAAAAAAAATAAAAAAATTTCGTACAGAAACTATCGAGTGCATTGTAGTGCTTGTCAGTGCAGTGTTGTGACATCCAGTATCCGTACCATTTACGGGTATAAGGGTGTTACATACAAAACAATTATGCTGAAGCAGGAATAGTAATCATACATGTTACATACGCAGTGGAATAACCATGCCTCAAAACAAAATCTCATAATCATTTACATTATATAATATTGCTGTTCTTTATATATTACAAAAACATTCTCTCTACTTTAACATTTACATATAATATACAAAAATGTTATACATTTACATATGCTGAACTATACAAAAGTACTTTATCACTTATACAAAAAGACTTCAACTATACTCCTAGTGGTCATGACCTACAGCTGTCCACCTCCTCACTGAACCTGTAAACCTACACGGGAAAAACACATGTTCTAAGCGATAACGCTTAGTGGGAATATCACAAGTAATAGACTTCTGACGAAGTCACAAGCATCAATCATCAAACATATCAATAATTGATATGCTATTCATTTATGAGCATATAAAAGAAATAAGCATTTATCATACTTATAACATGATAGGCATACTATCAGCCATGCTTTGAACATATCTACAATTTCATGTAATATATATCATGTTCATATTCTTCTAACTCTAACTATCATCTCATATAACATGTAATACCATATCATTGCATATCCTGTCCATTTAGATACATATGAGCATAATAGCATATTTCTAGCATATTCATGTACAACTAATAGCTTCTTATATGCACTTGTAAACTCGTATAAACATCTTTGATACAATAGTCATGTACTTCTATTAGCATTTCCTATAAATCACTTACATATAGTAACATCTCATATATTCATTGCAACAACTAAAAGCCTGACTCATAACATAAGTGGATAGGGTAAACATCTAGATACTGGTAAATAGATTCAAACATCTGGAGACAGAAGTCTCAAATCATCTAGAGACCAAAGTCTCAATTCATTTAGATACCAAAGGTATCAAACATCTAGACACCTGTCGGTGCCAAACATCTAGCAGTTGCTATACATCTACCCCTTTATAGGCATGCCCATCCATCCACTTTTATTAACATCTCAGGCTTATAAGAGTTATTCATGTCGAAACATATTCATATTCTCATTCCATGTACACATGTATCTTATCGCTCAATACAATATAAAATCAATATATTCTATCCACTATACATTACTAGGGCATACAAATCACCTACACATGTTCATACGTACCGCTTACACATGTTCATATGCATCGCATTACACATGTTTATTCGCATAAGCAAACATGATTCATCATGCTTAACATACTCAATTAGAAGTGTTAAACTAAATAAGAATCCCATTAAACATCATGATTAACATTTGATAAGGCAAAATAAAGAAAATCATATGTTGGAAATACCTCACGGTGACAACCAATTTAGTTGTATCCGTGACATGCTTAGAATTACCAAAACAAGATACATTCGAGAGTACCTCACGGTGACAATCACTTTGATTGCGACTGTGATATACCTCCAAATTCTAGGCAGAATGCAAATCAGGGTATCTCATGGTGGCAACCAAAATGCTTAGCACCGTGACAAACCAACTTCATCCGGACAGAATGCAATCCTTGCATATCTCACGGTGGCAACCAGATTGCTTGGCACCGTGACCTATGCAAAAATGCCAATACACAGCTGTGTTTTGCCAAAACACAGTTGTGCTCAACAGCACTCTTACAATCCTCTCTATACATATCATGAACATGCCTTTCGATTTAACACCAACACAATAACACAATCCACATACACTAATAACTATACAATATACACTAATAACTATACAATATACACTTAGTTCATATGCCTATATGCAATCAACATGCCAATAATCACACTAATTATCATTCACATCTTCTAAATTAGGGTTCATGCTTGTTCACTTACTATGCTCAAGGCTATTGTTCAATATTCAACAACTCATCACCCATCAATTACACACTTTAATTACGCTTTCCATCAAATAACACATAATCACACTAAATTTCTCAAACCACAGTTTCATACATCAATTATACACTTTAATTCCAAACTAAACAACACATATACATAACTTAAGCAAGGTTAACACATAACACATACAATCGCAAACCTCTCAAAATGCAGCTTGTTGAACACTCTCACTATCTAGACCTTCTCCTTGCCTTTAGCCTTCCTCTTGTCCAATAATTCTTGCACAATCAATCAAGACACATACACTTTGTCCATTACACAAGCAACTTAATCGAAAATAGAAAAGGGGTAGAATAAGATATACACAAACTATCAACCCTACTTACCTTCTCGGCTAAACCATCAATACTTCTTCAAAGCAATCCAAATCAACCTCTTGAATTCAATTGAAGAAGAAGAAGAAGCTAAATTCCATGAGATGAAGAAGAAAGAAGTACCGAAATTGGAAAAGAAGATTGGCCAGACTGAGGTGAACCACTAATGCTCAATTCTGCCTCTCTCTCCATCTATATATTGTATGAAGGAGGGTTGTTGGCAAGAGGTACATTCCACATGTGCATTGCACTCACTTCCCCACCAAATATCCACTTAAGTCCTTTGGCAAATCTCCTTTATATCCCTCATTTAATTCTTTCTTACAAACAACTTTTAATTCCTTCAATTACATCCTCAAGAACACTTAGTCTTATACTTATTCCAGTTACTTTTGTACCCTATTATGCCATTGAGACTATATTCCATCTAAGGTATAATTTGGGCTATTACATATGGCTACAGCACTTAAACCCTATAGGCATGCCTATCTATCCACTACTTGACTCACATACTTTAAATTATTAAATTCAATTGTTTATTCTATTTATCTCCCATCATAGTAATCATAATTGTACACATGATTAAAATAGCATAATTCCTCACTTTCGCATATTTATGAGTTATTGAACAAATTCACATTCAATAATCAAATTCAATCATCATATTTAATCATAGCATTCAACACATACAAGTCCTCATTGGATGATGTTAAGCTTGATTAATAGTTGCTTAAACATTTGCATAACAATTGGGAATAATTTCAAATTCAGCATGCAAAATAGGGTACCTCACGGTGGCTACCAAAGGCTGGTCACCGTGACATACAAAACAGAAAGCAACTTAAGGTAGCTCACGGTGACTACCAAAACAGAATGCAAATTTTGCATACCTCACAGTGGCTACTAAAAAGCTAGTCACCGTGACATACAAAATAGAAAGCAAATTTTGCATACCTCACGGTGGCTATCAAAACAGAATGCAAATTTTGCATACCTTATGGTGGCTACCAAAAGTTGATCACCATGACATATGCAAAAATGCCAAAACATAGCTGTGTTTTGCCCAAGCACAGCTGTGCAAACCAACCTTATTCTTCATACCAATTTTAAAGCTTGTAAACCCTATTCAACTGTAATTTTTAGCCAATTCTTCCTTCTAACAATAAGTTTTCCTACTCATTAACTTCCAACATTATTAATTTCAATGCAATAGGACTTCAATTCAAGATCTTATAACCACAAGATCACAACATGCTTCTAATGATTCTCATACCCATTTTAATTACCTTACTAAAACCCCTTTTTAAAATCTTGCCAACGTTCAAACACCACCTATTTCTTTATCAAGTTAAGACATCAATTTCAATCCAAAAATCACATATCAATTAGACTCACATAATCCATTTTCTCATAGTTTTGTATTTGAACACTTATATCCGAATTTAGGGTTCAAGCACAATTAACACTTCCTAACCCATCCAATTCACATTGCAAGTTTCAAATCACACATATCATCAATAAACATTCAAAACTTAATCAATTAACAATACAAACACAAAGTTAAACAAGTTTCCCAAACCTCTTCGCTTAAGCTCCTAATGTTAACTTTACACTTGATTCAATAACTTTTTTCCTTCCCCTTGCTAGTTCTAGGATCAATGGCTACAACAACATCCAATTTCCAGAAATTAGAACCAAGAATCACTATCTCAACACAACCTCAAATTCAAAGAAAAAGAAGAAGAAGAACCAAATTATTTACCTTGCTTAATAACAAATTCAGCTCAAGAAATCAACTATCCATCTTGCTAATTAGATCTCTAAGAATGTATGTCTAAAGATGAAATTTAAAAATATGAGAGGATGAAGAAGAAGTTCAGCCGAAGAAGAAGAAGATCATATGCAAAAAATGGAACTTTCTCTCTCCAATTTCCTATTTATTGCATGAATGTGGTGGGTTAGCAAATCCTAAGCTTGCCACCCGGAATTCCACTATGGTCTCCTTAATTCATCATTAGTAAAATCTGCATTATTACCACTAATTAATCTCAATTAATTATACTCGTGCACATCCACCAATTAGTCCCTCAACTTATATACTTTATGCAATCAAGTCCAGGTTTTATTACTTTTAAGTCCTTAATTAAACAATCTTCAAATTAACCTTACCTAATTAACACCATCAGACCAATTTACTACTAGGGTATATTTTAGGCCATTACACTTCCCCTTACACAGAAGAAGCATGACTCGATTTGGGTGATTGTTGATAGACTGACTAAATCAATTCACTTCTTACCGGTGCGAGTTGACTATCCCATGGATCAGTTAGCCGAGTTATATGTGAATGAGATTATTTGGTTGCATGGGGTTCCATTATCTATTATGTCTGATCGAGACCCGTGGCTTACATTTAGGTTCTGGAAAGAATTGCAGTCAGCTTTGGGCACTCAACTTTATTTTAGCACAATATTCCATCCGCAGACTGATGGTCAATCTGAAAGAGTGATATAGATTTTGGAAGACATGTTATGGGAATGTGTACTAGACTTTTCTGGCAATTAGGATAGGTACATTCCATTAATGGAATTTGCCTATAGGAACATGTGACGTATATTGAACCCCGGTGGCCATGAAAACCCTCTTTTAAGGAGTTCGAGAGAGGTTCATAGAACTTGTAAGGATTACAAGTGTAACACCCCGTAACCACCCTAGTAGAGTGATCCTTATGTGTGTGTGTGTGTATGTGTGTGTGGTTTATTTTGAGCATGTGTTAGTGTTGTGTAATTAATTTGCTATTATGTTTAATTGGGTTATGTTATAGTGTGAGTGTGGGTATGGGAGTAGTGTGTGTTAGGAGATTAGAATTGGGTAAGTTATGGAGGATAAGTGTTGGGTGTGCTATTCCTTTTGAGAGAGTGACATGTGGCATGAGAGAAGATAAGTATTGGGAAAAAGGGAGAGGGGTTTCAGCTGGGTTTCTTTTCTTCTTCTCGTTCTTTCTTCTTGTCCCTCTTTCCTGTCACTTTGCTTCCCTCTTCCTCTCTTCCCTACTTCTTCTTGAATCCTTCCTTCTAACAGCAATTTTTACCTCTAAGCTGGTGTGGTAAGTGATGGTTATTAGTTTTCTTATTCTTCTTCCTTAGATGAGTTTTATAGTTGAGAATTAGAGTTTGAATTTGTAGTTTACTAGGTTTTGTGGTTCAAAGAATCCTCCTAGAGAATCTAAAGGCAAAGAGATAGCGAGTGGGAGTGGAGCTGTAACACCCCGAATACACCCTAGTCGGATCAAGATAAGTTTAGGGTGTAACGGAAACCGAATGTGGTTGAGATATGGATGGAAGTGTTATAAAGGACGCAACCGTCATTAATTATAAAGTTTTGACAAGTGTCGATAAATTAGACAGTTATATCGTTCTGCCCTAAATGACGCGAAAAGAATTATTTTGGTAACTAAAAATGTGTAATTGGATGATGGAAGTGATTAATCGTAATAGAGAATGTGACTAGTTTTATTTGTGTAAGGTATGGGTATTTCGGTCATTTTATAATTAAGGATTAAATTGATTGAATTAATTAATTAAGTGGGCTAATGTATGAAATGGAAATATATTGTGTCAATTGAAGAAAGAAGGTAAGTTAAGGGGTAAATTATGAAGTTTGACATAAATATCTTGAGAGGACCAATCAACTTGTGACAAGTGGCAATTGAGATAGGAATGGAATTAATGGCTTTAATTAAATCACTTTGACTTCAATTAGGCCATTTTTGGCCGTGGAAATGAGGGAATCAAATTGAGGGAGGACTCTTCTCCTCCTTCCTCACGCCAATCCCCTAATTCAAGTGCCTAAATCAAGTTAAAAAGGTAAGTTGTGTAATTGTACCTCTTCTTCTTCTTCTCTAATTGTAAGTTTCAGAATTTATATAGAAATTATGGTTATTAGATATGCTAACATGTAATTTCATGGGTTTTGATGAGGAAATTGGATGATTGTGATCATGAAAGAATATGGGTGTAGAGGAGTGCAACTAATTGAACTAAAAGGAGCAAAGGAAGTGAGGTTTGGAAACTAGTTTGATTTGATGTGTTTTGATGATAAATAATATGATTTGAGATATATTTGAATGATATGTGTTGAATCTATGATGTTGATAGTGAGTGTTGGCTTTAGATTGTTAAAATTGTGCATGTGAGTAGGATTTGATGAAAATTGTGTTAAGAAACACTTGACCTTTCTTCGGTTATTAGGCTATATCCATAGTTTTAGAACTCCACATGATATGAAAAAAGTACCGTTTGAAAGTTAAGACATATTCCTACAAATGTATTAGAAATAAGCTTGAGCAAATTCTAGATCTAACTATCTCAAAAGTGGTCATGAAGTAGAGCTATCTTCCCTGGCCGGGTTCAGGGGAGCAGTGTATATTATTTTGTTCATATCTGGATATTTAGATGTCCAAATGAACTGAAATTTATTTTATATGAAAGCTAACATCCTAAGTATCATTTGTTAAGAAGGATGTTTGGCCTAAAAATGAGGTTTATAGGTCGGTTTAGGCTATTGAAGTTTGAAATTGGAAAGGAGTTAAAACATTTCATTCACGTTTCTATTCTCGTTGTCACACCCTTAGATGGTGAAATAATCTGTCACACCCTCACGTGATGATTTTTGCCCAGTGTCACCACCTCAGGTTGTGAAATAATCTGTCACACCCTTAGATGGTGAAATAATCTGTCACACCCTCACGTGGTGATTTCTGCCCAGTGTCACCACCTCAGGTGGTGAAATAGTCTGTCACTCAAAATATCACAGCCTTAGGTGGTGAAACATTCTAGTTGCTTTCTTTCAGCATTTAACACTCTCTTTGAATCTCTAAAGTTTCCAATGGATATTTCTTTTAACTCCTAACTCATTAATCATTGAATATTAATAAAATTAACCTAAAATTCACCTAAAAATAATCCATAAAACCTATTAGCAAAAGTAACAATACATATAATTATGTGAAGAATAGTAATGGAATGATAAATATATGTGTTTGAGCTCGATGTTAAACTCAAGTGATGTGTATATGCCTATGACATGGTGATTCTTGAACTTAACTAAGTATGTAATTAATGACCATGAACACGTAAACTTGAGAAGTGTAATGTGTACGTAAGTGAAGTAAATAGTTGATCTGTTAAGTGCATGTGTAAAAGAGAATGTGATCATGGATGGTATATGTGTTATGAAAATTGATCAATGTGAAAGGGATAACATAATTAAATAACTTAAGCCTGCGAGTCAAGTAGTGGATAGATAGGCATGCTTATAGGGTCAAAGTGCTGTAGCCCAATGCGTTTAATGTATCTGATTCCTTGGGAATCACAATGCGATTACAATGCGTATAATTCTTGCTGGATTTTATTATATTTGAAATGATATTACTGTACCTGAGGGTACCAATGCGTAAATATCATAGTACCTCAGTGGTACCAATGCGAAACCCATTATTCGCGTCTTTGAATTGCAGGCAACTTAATAAATGGAAATAATAATAATACAACCATTATGTATGTTATATTCTGGAATTATGAGATGCATTGCTTAATGCTCTATGTGTATGAGAATGCTAAATAAATCATGACATGCCTAAAATGGTACTTAATGTGATATGGTCAGTTAAGTATGATCTTTTGCGTATAATGTATGATGTTCTATTTGTGTGATGTATTACTTGTTATGTGTATGTGTTTCCCACTAAGCTTTATGCTTAGCACGGATTTTCTTTTAATCCGTGTAGGTACTATTGATCGGGTCTTTCGAGAGTCTTTCCGCAGCAGTCCAGGCCAATGCAAGCTTATAAAGAGATATTAGCGTAGGATTTGTATAGTCTTCGGAATGTATGTCACACCCCATTTGCCCCCTAGTAGAATGAGCCTGTCTGTCCATCTGTCTGTCTGTCTGTATGTGTAAGCATTCGCATGTGTTCAGCATTTCAAAAGGATATTTTAGTAAAATGTATGTTTTTGGGTTTTATTATTATGGGGGTACATACATGACATTAGTGTGTTTATTAAGTGAGAAATACTTGGGTGTGTGTGTTTATGCCATTGTAGGGTACTTTAATTATAAGTGCATTAGGTGTGTGTGATGTATGTGGAATTTAAGTGTGAGTGGTTAACTACACCAATAAGAAATGGACACTTATTTAGGGTAAAGAAAAGGAAAAGAAAAAGGAAGGAATGGAAAGGAACTTACAGATTTACGTTTCTTTCTTTACTCACTTTCTTCTTCTTCATTTTTCTTTATCCCAAGTACTGTGTTGAGGGTTCAAGATTTTATTGGTGAAGTTAAACTCTCTTGGCATTCCCTAGCTTGGTGAGTGCATATCCTTGTCTTTATCTTGCTGTAATTCTTCATCTTCTTCTTTAGGTTGAGTTTTAATTTAGGGTTGCATGTTGATGTTCATTACTGTGTTTGTGTTCTAGCTGAGGCTCCACGCGATCCCAAAGGCAAAGAGGTTGCTGGGAGCAGTGGGACTAAGTGTTAGAAGCTTAGAATCCAGGTTTGAGAATGTTTATTTGTGAAATTATGTGATTTTGAATTTACTGTAGAATTCTAGGGTTTATGTTCTTGTAAGTTTGAATGCATATGTTCTTGATTTGATTTGATTAATTAATTGATGAATTGAGTTGTATAATTGTTGCCTATATTGTTTGAGATGATTTCTGGAAGGTAAAAACAGGTTTGTATGGTTTAAAATCAAATTGGGATTGAATTCTTTGTTCTGGAAATTCTGGGAAAAACGAAGTACTGTTGAAGTTCTCTCTGTCGCGTGACTCGCTACGAAAGAAGGCAAGTCACGAGACGTGACCCTCGGTCACGCTGTGACCTGCCTGCTGAGAAGCCAGTCGCGTGACCAGCTGAAGAACAAGCAAGTCACGGGACGTGACCTTCGGTCACGTCGTGCGACCTGCGAAGACGAGGCGTGATCTGCGAGATCACGCATGAGGAAGTAGCTCGTCACGAGACGTGACGTCCAGTCACGCCGTGACCTGCGAAGGCGTTGCGTGATTTGCGAAGATCACGCAACGTGATCGGCGAGGAACAAGCAAGTCACATCGCGTGACCCTCGGTCACGTCGCGTGACCTGCCTGTGGGGAAGGCCAGTCACGCCTCGTGACCAGCCAATCTCGCCCGTTTCTCCGTTCAGCTTGTTTTTCTGAAATTTCCTAGTTTTTAACTCAGAAATGAATCTGGTATTTTCTTCTGAATGGACTTTACTGTTGTATGATGCATGTCTTACTGTTTGATGCTTTGATATGCGTGATACCATAAATTTCTGATGAATACTATTCTGTACTCTGAAATGTGATATGTTTGACGCATAACCTGCTAGAGTCAAGTAAGTGGATAGTTAGGCATGCCTAATAGAGTCTGTTAGCTGCAGCCCATAGTTCTGTTTGGACCCCGATCAGGTCCCCGTTTGGTTCCTCGCGAACCCTTTTCTGTATTGGATCTTGTTTAAGGTCCCTTTTGAAAATATCTGTGAAAGTTAAAGTAAAATGGTTTAATCGGTTCGTACCCGTAATGTACTGTCTGTAATCGGCTCGTACCCGGAAAGTACTGTCTGTACACTCGTTATCCACTATCTAGAGTCAGCAGGTGTTCTTTAAATGTTTATTTGAACTTCTTGATCTGATTTGGCTATAAAAGGATTATCTGAATGAGTATAGCAATGTATTGTATTTTGGATTATTTCTGAATGAGTATGATTATGAAATACTGATTGTATGGCTTTATTACATGAGCATGTTTGTATGGATTATGTTATAGCCTTTGCATTCTGCCATTGTGAATGTGTTATGCCTTGACGACCATTGTGAATGGCCGTCCATTATTTATGTGTGTTTCCCCACTAAGCGTTTATCGCTTAGCACGGTGTTTTTACCCGTGCAGGTGCGGAAGGCGTTTTGCTTTGAGAGAGAGTCGCCGTCATCAAGCCAACACAGGAGGGATTAGTGTAGGGCTCAGTTTTGTATTAGTGATAATTCTTTTTGTATAGAACTCTCTGTATCAGTTATGTATCAGCTTCCGCTTTTGTATCGATATTTTGTATATGTAATATTCTTTTTTTTCAGTTAGTTGATCAGATCATTATTGTAATAGTTTATTATAGTAATGCATGATCAGCTTTTGCTTCCTGCATGTAAAGTTTTTAATTATTCTATATTTTCTGAATGTATGTTTGAATGAATGTATGTTTTACTTTGTTCTTGCTTGGTGGCACCTTTACTCATACGGCATCTCACTCCTTCTCGGATGGGATCGCCTACGTATGGGAAGGGGGTGTTACAGTTAGTGGTATCAGAGCCTAGTTTAGGCGTTTCTGGGTGTTATTGCGATTGTTCTGAGTTTCTTAGATGTGTATGTGTCTAGATCTATGTTGGCTGATACGGTTGTTTCTTGTTTGTTTAGATGGCTTCTAATTCCGCTCATGGTGCGCGTGAGGAATCCGCCGAGAGTGTGAATCCTCCAGCTGTAGATCAGTCTGTTTCTATTACTGTGTCGGCTCAGCATGCTAGGGTCCAGCCCGAGGCCGCAGCCATGCCCTTTGAGGCTATGTTTAGACTGCATCAGGACATGGCTAGGGTTTTGGAGAGAGTGACTGCTCCTAGAGCACCTATGGAGAATTTGAGAAGGGCAGGAGTTGAGGATTTTTATGGTACTGGGTTGAATGAGTCTGAGATCGCAGAGAGATGGTTAGACAAAGTGAAGCGTGCCTTGAGAGAGATTCGGTGTCCTCCCGACCAGCAGGCAGAGTGTGCATTAGCTCTTCTTCAGGGGTCTGCTTTTGAATGGTGGGAGTTAGTGTGCAGGCATCCTCAGTTACCGGATCCGATTACCTGGGAGTTCTTTGAGGGTGAGTTCATAAAGAAGTACATTACTCAGACTTATAGAGATGCGAGATGGGCGCAGTTTTTGAGTTTAAAGCAGAGGGCCATGTCAGTAGCAGAGTATGAGAAAGAGTTCAATAGGTTATCTTGCTATGCCCCACGTGGAGTTATGACTGATGACTTTAGATGCAAGCATTTCGAGGCTGGGTTAAATGAGTCTTTGAAGATTGCTTTGATTTCTCTGATGTGCATACCAGGGGTCAGCTATTATCAGATTATAGAGGCTGCTGTGAGAGCTGAGTTATCAGAGACTGTCTTGAGAGAGAGAGCTCAGAGGAGGAGTTCTTCTCGTGGAGGATCTTCAGCGGGTAAGAGATCTAGGAACCCACAGGATGAGTCAGCATCTGGTCCGGCTTTAGAGGTAGACGTCAGGGTTCTGCAGCTGTGTTAGGTTCTGGTAGGGGAGGCAAATCTGATGCCATACCTATTTGTGAGAATTACAACAAGGCTCACCGGGGTGAGTGTAGGTGGCTCACTGGGGGATGTTTCAGATGTGGGAGCACTGAGCACCGTGTGGCTGGTTGTCCCCAGTCGATTGAGGATTCAGGACCTCAGGGAGGAGCTAGTAGGGTTAGTTCGGATGCTTCTCAGGCTACCCATGGTAGAGGCCGAGGTAGAGGTCGAGGTGGTCGGCATAGGGATGGAGCTGCATCTGAGACTGTTGAGCGTCCTCCTCAGGCTGCCATTAGAGCTTATGCTATGAGAGCCAGAGATGAGCAGGATGCGCCTGATGTTATTGCTGGTAAGTTCCTACTCCATGACACTGAGTTGTATGCTCTAATTGATCCTGGTTCCACACACTCATATTTGTGCACAGATAAAATTATTGATAAATTGCATTCAGTTGATCAGTTAGATTATGAGATTTGTGTGACCAGTCCATTAGGGCATAGTGTCAGTGTGAGTAGAGTTTTTAGGAGTTATCCTCTGATTGTTGAGGGAGCTGTGCTTCCAGCGGATCTGATTGAGTTACCTTTCAGAGAGTTTGATCTGATTCTGGGTATGGACTGGTTGGGAAAGCATCGGGCTGTAGTTGATTGCCATAGGAAGACAGTTGTGCTTCGAGATAGATGTCAGTCTCTTGTGTTTTTGAAAGGTTTGGGTGCCAGTTCGTTGAATAATGTTATTTCTGCGATGCAAGCCAAGAGATTTATTGGGAAAGGTTGTGAGGCTTTTCTAGCAGTTGTGTTAGATTCCAAGAGGGATCAGGTTCAGATTGAGGATATTCCTGTAGTGCGGGAGTTTAGTGATGTGTTCCCGAGCGAGTTGCCTGGTTTGCCTCCTGAGAGAGAGGTTGAGTTGTCCATTGAGATCATGCCAGGTACTACACCTATTTCGAGAGCACCTTATCGGATGGCTCCTGTAGAGTTGAGGGAACTTAAATCTCAGCTACAAGAGTTATTGGATAAGGGGTTTATTAGACCGAGCATATCTCCTTGGGGAGCTCCAGTTCTGTTTGTCAAGAAGAAAGATGGATCCCTGCGGATGTGTATCCATTGCCTAGGATTGAGGATTTATTTGATCAGCTTCGAGGTGCGGGTGTCTTCTCCAAGATAGATCTTCGATCAGGGTACTACCAGCTTCGAGTTCAGGATGCAGATGTGGTTAAGACTGCATTTCGGACTAGGTATGGCCACTATGAGTTTCTTGTGATGCCGTTCGGTTTGACTAATGCTCCAGCGGCTTTTATGGATCTGATGAACCGTGTGTTTAGGCCATACTTAGATCGATTTGTGGTAGTGTTCATTGATGACATCTTGGTGTATTCCAAGGATGAGAGTGAGCATAAGGAGCATCTCAGATTGGTGTTGCAGATGTTGAGAGAGCATCAGTTGTTTGCTAAGCTTAGCAAGTGTGACTTCTGGCTTCGAGAAGTATCATTCTTGGGTCACATTGTTTTAGCTAGAGGTATTCAGGTAGATCCAGCCAAGATAGAGGCGATTGTTGATTGGAAAGCGCCTAGAAATGTTCAGGAAGTGAGGAGTTTCCTCGGTTTAGCAGGTTACTACCGTCGGTTCGTTAAGGGATTTTCTGTGATTGCTGCTCCGATGACTAGATTGTTGAGGAAAGGAGTCAGATTTGAGTGGTCAGACAGGTGTCAGTCTTGTTTTGATCGGTTAAAGCAGTTGCTTGTTGAGGCTCCTATCCTTACTCAACCCATCTCGGGTAAGGAGTTTGTCATTTATAGTGATGCTTCTGGAGTTGGTCTTGGGTGTGTGCTGATGCAGGAAGGAAAGGTAGTGGCTTATGCTTCTCGTCAGTTGAAGCCACATGAGAAGAACTATCCGACGCATGATTTAGAGTTGGCAGCCGTGATCTTTGCTTTGAAGATTTGGCGTCACTACTTGTATGGGGAAAAGTGTAGGATCTTCTCGGACCACAAGAGCTTGAAGTATTTCCTTTCACAGAAAGAGTTGAACATGAGACAGCGGCGTTGGCTTGAGTTATTTAAGGATTACGACTGCATTGTGGATTACCATCCTGGTAAGGCTAATGTAGTCGCCGATGCTTTGAGTCGGAAATCGGTTTCAGCCTTGTTCTTGAGGCGTTTCAGATGGAGATTTGGTTCAGATGGGGCTTTGCTTGCCCAGTTGCGTGTGAAGCCTATATTGAGACAGAGGATAGTGGATGCTCAGAGAGATGACCAGAGGCTTCAGCAGATTGTACATGAGGTTAGATCGGGTAAGCAGTCAGAGTTCTCAGTTCAGGATGGGGTACTTATGTTCAGAGATCGTTTGTGTGTGCCAGAATCTGAGGATTTGAGGAGACAGCTCATGAGTGAGGCGCATAGTTCAGTCTTTACTATGCATCCGGGCAGTGAGAAAATGTATAGGGACATGAAGCAATTCTATTGGTGGTCCGGTATGAAGCGTGGTATAGTGGATTTTGTTTCCAAGTGCTTGACTTGTCAGCAGGTAAAGGCCGAGCATCAGGTTCCTTCGGGTTTGCTTATGCCTTTATCCATTCCTGAGTGGAAATGGAATGATATTGCCATGGACTTTGTTTCTGGTTTGCCTTTGACTCAGAGGAAACATGACTCAGTTTGGGTTATTGTGGATCAGCTTACAAAATCAGCTCACTTTCTGCCAGTTAGAGTAGACTACTCCATGGACAGATTGGCCAGTATCTATGTGGATGAGATAGTTCGGTTGCATGGTGTGCCTTTGTCCATAGTTTCAGATCGGGATCCGAGGTTTACTTCCAAGTTTTGGAAGGAGTTACAGAGAGCTTTGGGCACTAGGTTGAACTTCAGTACCGCGTTTCATCCTCAGACCGATGGTCAGTCAGAGCGAGTTATTCAGATTCTGGAGGATATGATGAGAGCTTGTGCTTTGGATTTTCCGGGTAGTTGGGACAGATATGTGTCGCTTATGGAGTTTGCCTACAACAACAGTTTTCAGTCGAGCATCGGTATGGCACCATATGAGGCTTTATATGGTCGTCAGTGTAGGACTCCGATTTGTTGGACCGAGCTATCCGAGAGAGCTATGATTGAACTAGACTTGGTCAGAGATACTGAAGAGAAGATCAGAGTAGTGCAGCAGAATTTGAAGGCAGCAAAGGATCAACAAAAGTCTTATGCCAATTTAAAGAGGAAAGATGTGCATTTTGAGATCGGGGACAAAGTTTTCCTTAAAGTTTCTCCTTGGAGGAGAGTGCTTCGATTTGGAAAGAAGGGTAAGCTTAGTCCTCGTTTCATTGGACCTTATGAGATTTTGGCTAAGGTAGGACCTGTAGCCTATAGATTGGCGTTACCGATGGAGTTAGCAAAGTTGCATGATGTGTTCCACGTTTCGATGCTTCGTCGGTACAGATCAGATCCTTTGCATGTTCTGTCAATTCAGGATATCCAGGTTAAGCCAGACTTCTCTTATGATGAGGAACCGCGAGCTATTCTAGCCCGAGAGGTGAGGCAGTTGAGAAGTAAGCAGGTTCCTTTGGTTAAAGTGTTGTGGATCCATCATGGAGTCGAGGAAGCGACTTGGGAACCAGAGGAGTCGATGAGAGCTCAGTACCCACAGTTATTCAGTTCAGGTGAGAATTTCGAGGACGAAATTCTTATTAGTAGGGGAGAGTTGTCACACCCCATTTGCCCCCTAGTAGAATGAGCCTGTCTGTCCGTCTGTCTGTCTGTCTGTATGTGTAAGCATTCGCATGTGTTCAGCATTTCATAAGGATATTTTAGTAAAATGTATGTTTTTGGGTTTTATTATTATGGGGGTACATACATGACATTAGTGTGTTTATTAAGTGAGAAATACTTGGGTGTGTGTGTTTATGCCATTGTAGGGTACTTTAATTATAAGTGCATTAGGTGTGTGTGATGTATGTGGAATTTAAGTGTGAGTGGTTAACTACACCAATAAGAAATGGACACTTATTTAGGGTAAAGAAAAGGAAAAGAAAAAGGAAGGAATGGAAAGGAACTTACAGATTTACGTTTCTTTCTTTACTCACTTTCTTCTTCTTCATTTTTCTTTATCCCAAGTACTGTGTTGAGGGTTCAAGATTTTATTGGTGAAGTTAAAGTCTCTTGGCATTCCCTAGCTTGGTGAGTGCATATCCTTGTCTTTATCTTGCTGTAATTCTTCATCTTCTTCTTTAGGTTGAGTTTTAATTTAGGGTTGCATGTTGATGTTCATTACTGTGTTTGTGTTCTAGCTGAGGCTCCACGCGATCCCAAAGGCAAAGAGGTTGCTGGGAGCAGTGGGACTAAGTGTTAGAAGCTTAGCATCCAGGTTTGGGAATGTTTATTTGTGAAATTATGTGATTTTGAATTTACTGTAGAATTCTAGGGTTTATGTTCTTGTAAGTTTGAATGCATATGTTCTTGATTTGATTTGATTAATTAATTGATGAATTGAGTTGTATAATTGTTGCCTATATTGTTTGAGATGATTTCTGGAAGGTAAAAACAGGTTTGTATGGTTTAAAATCAAATTGGGATTGAATTCTTTGTTCTGGAAATTCTGGGAAAAACGAAGTACTGTTGAAGTTCTCTCTGTCGCGTGACTCGCTACGAAAGAAGGCAAGTCACGAGACGTGACCCTCGGTCACGCCGTGACCTGCCTGCTGAGAAGCCAGTCGCGTGACCAGCTGAAGAACAAGCAAGTCACGGGACGTGATCTTCAGTCACGTCGTGCGACCTGGGAAGACGAGGCGTGATATGCGAGATCACGCATGAGGAAGTAGCACGTCACGAGACGTGACGTCCAGTCACGCCGTGACCTGCGAAGGCGTTGCGTGATTTGCGAAGATCACGCAACGTGACCGGCGAGGAACAAGCAAGTCACGTCGCGTGACCCTCGGTCACGTCGCCTGACCTGCCTGTGGGGAAGGCCAGTCACGCCTCGTGACCAGCCAATCTCGCCCGTTTCTCCGTTCAACTTATTTTTCTGAAATTTCCTAGTTTTTAACTCAGAAATGAATCTGGTATTTTCTTCTGAATGGACTTTACTGTTGTATGATGCATGTCTTACTGTTTGATGCTTTGATATACGTGATACCATGAATTTCTGATGAATACTATTCTGTACTCTGAAATGTGATATGTTTGACGCATAACCTGCTAGAGTCAAGTAAGTGGATAGTTAGGCATGCCTAATAGAGTATGTTAGCTGCAGCCCATAGTTCTGTTTGGACCCCGATCAGGTCCCCGTTTGGTTCCTCGCGAACCCTTTTTTGTATTGGATCTTGTTTAAGGTCCCTTTTGAAAATATCTGTGAAAGTTAAAGTAAAATGGTTTAATCGGTTCGTACCCGTAATGTACTGTCTGTAATCGGCTCGTACCCGGAAAGTACTGTCTGTACACTCGTTATCCACTATCTAGAGTCAGCAGGTGTTCTTTATATGTTTATTTGAACTGCTTGATCTGATTTGGCTATAAAAGGATTATCTGAATGAGTATAGCAATGTATTGTATTTTGGATTATTTCTGAATGAGTATGATTATGAAATGCTGATTGTATGGCTTTATTACATGAGCATGTTTGTATGGATTAGGTTATATCCTTTGTTTTCTGCCATTGTGAATGTGTTATGCCTTGACGACCATTGTGAATAGCCGTCCATTATTTATGTGTGTTTCCCCACTAAGCGTTTATCGCTTAGCACGGTGTTTTTACCCGTGCAGGTGCGGAAGGCGTTTTGCTTTGAGAGAGAGTCGCCGTCATCAAGCCAACACAGGAGGGATTAGTGTAGGGCTCAGTTTTGTATTAGTGATAATTCTTTTTGTATAGAACTCTCTGTATCAGTTATGTATCAGCTTCCGCTTTTGTATCGATATTTTGTATATGTAATATTCTTTTGTATCAGTTAGTTGATCAGATCATTATTGTAATAGTTTATTATAGTAATGCATGATCAGCTTTTGCTTCCTGCATATAAAGTTTTTAATTATTCTGTATTTTCTGAATGTATGTTTGAATGAATGTATGTTTTACTTTGTTCTTGCTTGGTGGCACCTTTACTCATACGGCATCTCACTCCTTCTCGGATGGGATCGCCTACGTATGGGAAGGGGGTGTTACAGTTAGTGGTATCAGAGCCTGGTTTAGGCGTTTCTGGGTGTTATTGTGATTGTTCTGAGTTTCTTAGATGTGTATGTGTCTAGATCTGTGTTGGCTGATACGGTTGTTTCTTGTTTGTTTAGATGGCTTCTAATTCCGCTCATGGTGCGCGTGAGGAATCCGCCGAGAGTGTGAATCCTCCAGCTGTAGATCAGTCTATTTCTGTTACTGTGTCGGCTCAGCATGCTAGGGTCCAGCCCAAGGCCGCAGCCATGCCCTTTGAGGCTGTAACACCCCCTTCCCATACGTAGGCGTTCCCATCCGATAAGGAGTGAGAAGCCGTATGAGACAAGGTGTCATCAAATTGATACAAAGTAAAGTATACATCCATTCATAACATACATTCAGAAATACAGAATAATTAAAAACTTTACATGCAGAAAGCAAAAGCTGATCATGCATTACTATAATTAAACTATTACAATAATGATCAGATCAACAAGCTGATATAAATAATATTACATATACAAAATATAGATACAAAAGCGGAAGCTGATACAGAGAGTTCTATACAAAAAGAATTAATAACTGATACAAAACTGAGCTCTACACTAATCCCTTCTGTGTTGGCTTGATAACGGCGACTCTCTCAAGGCAAAACGTCTTCCGCACCTGCACGGGTAAAAACACCGTGCTAAGCGATAAAACGCTTAGTGGGGAAACACACATAAATTATGGACGGCCACTCACAGTGGTCGTCAAGGCATAACACATTCACAATGGCAGAATGCAAGGACTGTTGCATACATTCTATAAACATGCCCATATTTAAATACCATACTTACAGAATCTCATATGCATTACAGAATCAACCATCATGTATTTCATCATTAAACTCATTCAGATATTCCATTCAAAGCCATATCAGATCAGAACATTTCCATTAACATTCAAAGAATACCTGCTGACTCTAGACAGTGGATAACGAGTGTACTGAGGGTACCTTACGGGTACGAATCGAATACTAAGGGTACCTCACAGGTACAAGTCAAATATTATATCATTTATCAGAACATGTTATTTATATACTGAGGGAATCTTAAACAAGATTCTATACTGAAGGGTTCGCGAGGAACCAAACGGGGACCTGATCGGGGTCCAAACTGAACTGAGGGCTGCAGCAAAAGACTCTATTAGGCATGCCTAACTATCCACTTACTTGACTCTAGCAGGTTATGCGTCACACTGATCACATTTCAGGATATAGCGTATAATTCATCAGAAAATCATGCCATCACGCATATCGAAGCATCAAACAGTAAGACATGCATCATACAACAGTAAAGTCCATTCTGAAGAAATAATAAGTTTAGTTCTGAGTTAAAAACCAAGAAATTTCGAAAAAACGAGCTGAGCGAAGAAAACTGGCGATTCAACAGGCAGGTCACGGCGTGACCTAGGGTCACGTCTCGTGACCTGCTTGTTTCCCGCAGATCTCGCTGCGTGATCCTCGCGGATCACGCCTATGCAGGTCACGGCGTGACCTAGGGTCACGCGACGTGACGCTGCTCTCCCTCGCAGATCACGTTGCGTGATCTGCCTCCTCCTCGCAGGTCACACGACGTGATCGAAGATCACGTCGCGTGACTTGCCTGCTCTTCAGCTGGTCACGCGACTGGCTTCTCAGCAGGCATGTCACGTCGTGATCGAGAGTCACGCGACGTGACTTGCCTTCCTGGGTAGCGAATCGCGCGACAGAGGGAGTTTCAACAGTATTTGATTTTCCAGAATTTTCACGATTTCCAGAACAAAGAATTCAATCCCAATTTGATTTAAAACCAATCAAACCTGTATTTATCTTCCAGAAATCATCTCAAATCACATAATCAATATACATGCAACTCAATTTAGCATTTAAACAATCAAATCAAGACTAATTGATTCAAACTCTTCAAGAACATATAAAACCTAGAATTTACAATAAAACATCAAAATGCACAAATCAATATTCCCAAACCTGGATTCTAACTTCTATCACTTAGCTCCACTTGGTCCAGCAACCTCTTTCCCCTTTGGATCACGTGGAGCCTCAGCTAGAACACAAACACAGTAATTTCAACCCTAGTTAAACCTAAACTCAAGGAAGAAGATGAAGATGCAATTTTACAGTAAAACAAAGACCAAATTATGCACTTACCAAGCTAAGAAATGCAAGGAGAGGTTAATTCCACCAATTCAAACTTGAATCCTCACCACAATGCTTAGAGTAAGGAAAGTGAAGAAAAGGAAGAGAAGAACATGAAGAGATGAAGAATACGTGAATCTGTATCTTCCTTTCTTTCTTTCCTTTTTCTTTTTCTTTTCCTTGTCCTAAGCATATGTCCAATTCCAGTTGGTGAAACTAACCCAACATACCCAACCAACATACATTACACACATCTAATGCAACCTCAATAAAATGTACCCTACAATAGTATGAGCACAAGCACACAAGTAATTCCTAATTAATTCACACACTAATGCCATGTATGCACCCACATAATAATAAACCCCAAAATCATACATTTTACTAAAATGCCCTTATGAAATACCGTACACATGCGAATGCTTACACATACAGACAGACAGACGAACAGACAGACAGGCTCATTCTACTAGGGGACAAATGGGGTGTGACAAAGGCTATGTTTAGACTGCATCAGGACATGGCTAGGGTTTTGGAGAGAGTGACTGCTCCTAGAGCACCTATGGAGAATTTGAGAAGGGCAGGAGTTGAGGATTTTTATGGTACTGGGTTGAATGAGTCTGAGATCGCAGAGAGATGGTTAGACAAAGTGAAGCGTGCCTTGAGAGAGATTCGGTGTCCTCCCGACCAGCAGGCAGAGTGTGCATTAGCTCTTCTTCAGGGGTCTGCTTTTGAATGGTGGGAGTTAGTGTGCAGGCATCCTCAGTTACCGGATCCGATTACCTGGGAGTTCTTTGAGGGTGAGTTCATAAAGAAGTACATTACTCAGACTTATAGAGATGCGAGATGGGCGCAGTTTTTGAGTTTAAAGTAGAGGGCCATGTCAGTAGCAGAGTATGAGAAAGAGTTCAATAGGTTATCTCGCTATGCCCCACGTGGAGTTATGACTGATGACTTTAGATGCAAGCATTTCGAGGCTGGGTTAAATGAGTCTTTAAAGATTGCTTTGATTTCTCTGATGTGCATACCAGGGGTCAGTTATTATCAGATTATAGAGGCTGCTGTGAGAGCTGAGTTATCAGAGACTGTCTTGAGAGAGAGAGCTCAGAGGAGGAGTTCTTCTCGTGGAGGATCTTCAGCGGGTAAGAGATCTAGGAACCCACAGGATGAGTCAGCATCTGGTCCGGCTTCTAGAGGTAGACGTCAGGGTTCTGCAGCTGTGTCAGGTTCTGGTAGGGCAGGCAAATCTGATGCCATACCTATTTATGAGAATTACAACAAGGCTCACCGGGGTGAGTGTAGGTGGCTCACTGGGGGATGTTTCAGATGTGGGAGCACTGAGCACCGTGTGGCTGGTTGTCCCCAGTCGATTGAGGATTCAGGACCTCAGGGAGGAGCTAGTAGGGTTGGTTTGAATGCTTCTCAGGCTACCCGTGGTAGAGGCTGAGGTAGAGGTCGAGGTGGTCGGCATAGGGATGGAGCTGCATCAAAGACTGTTGAGCGTCCTCCTCAGGCTGCCATTAGAGCTTATGCTATGAGAGCCAGAGATGTGCAGGATGCGCCTGATGTTATTGCTGGTAAGTTCCTACTCCATGACACTGAGTTGTATGCTCTAATTGATCCTGGTTCCACACACTCATATTTGTGCACAGATAAAATTGTTGATAAATTGCATTCAGTTGATCAGTTAGATTATGAGATTTGTGTGACCAGTCTATTAGGGCATAGTGTCAGTGTGAGTAGAGTTTTTAGGAGTTGTCCTCTGATTGTTGAGGGAGCTGTGCTTCCAGCGGATCTGATTGAGTTACCTTTCAGAGAGTTTGATCTGATTCTGGGTATGGACTGGTTGGGAAAGCATCGGGCTGTAGTTGATTGCCATAGGAAGACAGTTGTGCTTCGAGATAGATGTCAGTCTCTTGTGTTTTTGAAAGGTTTGGGTGCCAGTTCGTTGAATAATGTTATTTCTGCGATGCAAGCCAAGAGATTTATCAGGAAAGGTTGTGAGGCTTTTCTAGCAGTTGTGTTAGATTCCAGGAGGGATCAGGTTCAGATTGAGGATATTCCTGTAGTGCGGGAGTTTAGTGATGTGTTCCCGAGCGAGTTGCCTGGTTTGCCTCCTGAGAGAGAGGTTGAGTTGTCCATTGAGATCATGCCAGGTACTACACCTATTTCGAGAGCACCTTATCGGATGGCTCCTGTAGAGTTGAGGGAACTTAAATCTCAGCTATAAGAGTTATTGGATAAGGGGTTTATTAGACCGAGCATATCTCCTTGGGGAGCTCCAGTTCTGTTTGTCAAGAAGAAAGATGGATCCCTGCGGATGTGTATTGACTACCGCCAGATTAATAAAGTTACAGTGAAGAATAAGTATCCATTGCCTAGGATTGAGGATTTATTTGATCAGCTTCGAGGTGCGGGTGTCTTCTCCAAGATAGATCTTCGATCAGGGTACTACCAGCTTCGAGTTCAGGATGCAGATGTGGTTAAGACTGCATTTCGGACTAGGTATGGCCACTATGAGTTTCTTGTGATGCCGTTCGGTTTGACTAATGCTCCAATGGCTTTTATGGATCTGATGAACCGTGTGTTTAGGCCATACTTAGATCGATTTGTGGTAGTGTTCATTGATGACATCTTGGTGTATTCCAAGGATGAGAGTGGGCATGAGGAGCATCTCAGATTGGTGTTGCAGATGTTGAGAGAGCATCAGTTGTTTGCTAAGCTTAGCAAGTGTGACTTCTGGCTTCGAGAAGTATCATTCTTGGGTCACATTGTTTCAGCTAGAGGTATTCAAGTAGATCCAGCCAAGATAGAGGCGATTGTTGATTGGAAAGCGCCTAGAAATGTTCAGGAAGTGAGGAGTTTCCTCGGTTTAGCAGGTTACTACCGTCGGTTCGTTAAGGGATTTTCTGTGATTGCTGCTCCGATGACTAGATTGTTGAGGAAAGGAGTCAGATTTGAGTGGTCAGACAGGTGTCAGTCTTGTTTTGATCGGTTAAAGCAGTTGCTTGTTGAGGCTCCTATCCTTACTCAACCCATCTCGGGTAAGGAGTTAGTCATTTATAGTGATGCTTCTGGAGTTGGTCTTGGGTGTGTGCTGATGCAGGAAGGAAAGGTAGTGGCTTATGCTTCTCGTCAGTTGAAGCCACATAAGAAGAACTATCCGACGCATGATTTAGAGTTGGCAGCTGTGATCTTTGCTTTGAAGATTTGGCGTCACTACTTGTATGGGGAAAAGTGTAGGATCTTCTCGGACCACAAGAGCTTGAAGTATTTCCTTTCACAAAAAGAGTTGAACATGAGACAGCGGCGTTGGCTTGAGTTATTTAAGGATTACGACTGCATTGTGGATTACCATCCTGGTAAGGCTAATGTAGTCGCCGATGCTTTGAGTCGGAAATCGGTTTCAGCCTTGTTCTTGAGGCATTTCAGATGGAGATTTGGTTCAGATGGGGCTTTGCTTGCCCAGTTGCGTGTGAAGCCTATATTGAGACAGAGGATAGTGGATGCTCAGAGAGATGACCAGAGGCATCAGCAGATTGTACATGAGGTTAGATCGGGTAAGCAGTCAGAGTTCTCAGTTCAGGATGGGGTACTTATGTTCAGAGATCGTTTATGTGTGCCAGAATCTGAGGATTTGAGGAGACAGCTCATGAGTGAGGCGCATAGTTCAGTCTTTACTATGCATCTGGGCAGTGAGAAAATGTATAGGGACATGAAGCAATTCTATTGGTGGTCTGGTATGAAGCGTGGTATAGTGGATTTTGTTTCCAAGTGCTTGACTTGTCAGCAGGTAAAGGCCGAGCATCAGGTTCCTTCGGGTTTGCTTATGCCTTTATCCATTCTTGAGTGGAAATGGAATGATATTGCCATGGACTTTGTTTCTGGTTTGCCTTTGACTCAGAGGAAACATGACTCAGTTTGGGTTATTGTGGATCGGCTTACAAAATCAGCTCACTTTCTGCCGGTTAGAGTAGACTACTCCATGGACAGATTGGCCAGTATCTATATGGATGAGATAGTTCGGTTGCATGGTGTGCCTTTGTCCATAGTTTCAGATCGGGATCCGAGGTTTACTTCCAAGTTTTGGAAGGAGTTACAGAGAGCTTTGGGCACTAGGTTGAACTTCAGTACCGCGTTTCATCCTCAGACCGATGGTCAGTCAGAGCGAGTTATTCAGATTTTGGAGGATATGATGAGAGCTTGTGCTTTGGATTTTTTGGGTAGTTGGGACAGATATGTGTCGCTTATGGAGTTTGCCTACAACAACAGTTTTCAGTCGAGCATCGGTATGGCACCATATGAGGCTTTGTATGGTCGTCAGTGTAGGACTCCGATTTGTTGGACCGAGCTATCCGAGAGAGCTATGATTGGACCAGACTTGGTCAGAGATACTGAAGAGAAGATCAGAGTAGTGCAGCGGAATTTGAAGGCAGCAAAGGATCGACAAAAGTCTTATGCCAATTTAAAGAGGAAAGATGTGCATTTTGAGATCGGGGACAAAGTTTTCCTTAAAGTTTCTCCTTGGAGGAGAGTGCTTCGATTTGGAAAGAAGGGTAAGCTTAGTCCTCGTTTCATTGGACCTTATGAGATTTTGGCTAAGGTAGGACCTGTAGCCTATAGATTGGCGTTACCGATGGAGTTAGCAAAGTTGCATGATGTGTTCCACATTTCGATGCTTCGTCGGTATAGATCAGATCCTTCGCATGTTCTGTCAGTTCAGGATATCCAGGTTCAGCCAGACTTCTCTTATGATGAGGAACCGCGAGCTATTCTAGCCCGAGAGGTGAGGCAGTTGAGAAGTAAGCAGGTTCCTTTGGTTAAAGTGTTGTGGATCCATCATGGAGTCGAGGAAGCGACTTGGGAACCAGAGGAGTCGATGAGAGCTCAGTACCCACAGTTATTCAGTTCAGGTGAGAATTTCGAGGACGAAATTCTTATTAGTAGGGGAGAGTTGTCACACCCCATTTGCCCCCTAGTAAAATGAGCCTGTCTGTCCGTCTGTCTGTCTGTCTGTATGTGTAAGCATTCGCATGTGTTCAGCATTTCATAAGGATATTTTAGTAAAATGTATGTTTTTGGGTTTTATTATTATGGGGGTACATACATGACATTAGTGTGTTTATTAAGTGAGAAATACTTGGGTGTGTGTGTTTATGCCATTGTAGGGTACTTTAATTATAAGTGCATTAGGTGTGTGTGATGTATGTGGAATTTAAGTGTGAGTGGTTAACTACACCAATAAGAAATGGACACTTATTTAGGGTAAAGAAAAGGAAAAGAAAAAGGAAGGAATGGAAAGGAACTTACAGATTTACGTTTCTTTCTTTACTCACTTTCTTCTTCTTCATTTTTCTTTATCCCAAGTACTGTGTTGAGGGTTCAAGATTTTATTGGTGAAGTTAAACTCTCTTGGCATTCCCTAGCTTGGTGAGTGCATATCCTTGTCTTTATCTTGCTGTAATTCTTCATCTTCTTCTTTAGGTTGAGTTTTAATTTAGGGTTGCATGTTGATGTTCATTACTGTGTTTGTGTTCTAGCTGAGGCTCCACGCGATCCCAAAGGCAAAGAGGTTGCTGGGAGCAGTGGGACTAAGTGTTAGAAGCTTAGAATCCAGGTTTGGGAATGTTTATTTGTGAAATTATGTGATTTTGAATTTACTGTAGAATTCTAGGGTTTATGTTCTTGTAAGTTTGAATGCATATGTTCTTGATTTGATTTGATTAATTAATTGATGAATTGAGTTGTATAATTGTTGCCTATATTGTTTGAGATGATTTCTGGAAGGTAAAAACAGGTTTGTATGGTTTAAAATCAAATTGGGATTGAATTCTTTATTCTGGAAATTCTGGAAATTCTGGGAAAAACGAAGTACTGTTGAAGTTCTCTCTATCGCGTGACTCGCTACGAAAGAAGGCAAGTCACGAGACGTGACCCTCGGTCACGCCGTGACCTGCCTGCTGAGAAGCCAGTCGCGTGACCAGCTGAAGAACAAGCAAGTCACGGGACGTGATCTTCGGTCACGTCGTGCGACCTGCGAAGATGAGGCGTGATCTGCGAGATCACGCATGAGGAAGTAGCACGTCACGAGGCGCCTTTTATTGTAACGACCGAGCCCGCACAGTATAGACTCGACTCCGATTACGCTCGGAGGAGGACGGAACAGACAGAGCTGCGGTGCGTTACTCACAGAACTTTACACACCCCTTGTGCATTTTTGCCTTCCGTGGGATTCGAACCAAGGACCTGGGGATAAGTCCTTAATTCATAGAATACCACTACCATTAGGCTATATAGCCTAATGGTAGTGGTATTCTATGAATTAAGGACTTATCCCCAGGTCCTTGGTTCGAATCCCACGGAAGGCAAAAATGCACAAGGGGTGTGTAAAGTTCTGTGAGTAACGCACCGCAGCTCTGTCTGTTCCGTCCTCCTCCGAGCGTAATCGGAGTCGAGTCTATACTGTGCGGGCTCGGTCGTTACAATAAAATTTAGCATTTAAACAACCAAATCAAGACTAATTGATTCAAGCTCTTCAAGAACATATAAACCCTAGAATTCACAGTAAACATCAAAATTGCACAAATCACAATCAAATATTCCCAAACCTGAATTCTAGGCCTCTATCACTTAGCTCCACTAGGACCAGCAACTTCTTTGCCCTTAGGTTCGCGAGGAGCTTCAACTAATCACAAATTCAACAAGAACATTCAACAAAACAAACCCTAAGTTAAACCTAACTCAAAGAAGAAGATGAAATGAAATAAAGTGAAACTAAGATGAGAATTGCAGTGACTTACCAAGTTAGAAGCAAGAGTGACTAATTTCCACTACCACAATTTGATCTACAGCAAGTAGCAATTAGGAAAGGGAAAAGAAGAAGAAGATGGAGCTAGAAAGGGAAAAACGTGAATTGATCTTCCACTCACTCATACTTCTTTTCTTTATTCATTTCCCTAACCTAATACACATGTCAATTTCTTGGTGGTGGAATTTAATCACTCACACCCTAACTCAACACATCACACACACCAAATGCAACCTCAATTAAATGTATTCTACAATGGTATAAGCAATTGCACGCAAATGATTCCCAACTAATAACACCCTAATATGGTATGCTCAAGTGTACACAAGTAATTCCTAATTAATTCACACACTAATGCCATGTATGCACCCACACAATAATAAAACCCCAAAATCATGCATTTTACTGAAATACCCTTATGAAATACTGTACACATGCGAATGCTTACACATACAGACAGACAGACAGATAGACAGACAGGCTCATTCTACTAGGGGGCAAATGGGGTGTGACAACTCTCCCCTACTAATAAGAATTTCGTCCTCGAAATTCTCACCTGAACTGAATAACTGTGGATACTGAGCTCTCATCGACTCCTCTGGTTCCCAAGTCGCTTCCTCGACTCCATGATGGATCCACAACACTTTAACCAAAGGAATCTGCTTATTTCTCAACTGCCTAACCTCTCGGGCTAGAATAGCTCGCGGTTCCTCATCATAAGAGAAATCTGGCTGAACCTGGATATCCTGAACTGACAGAACATGCGAAGGATCTGATCTGTACCGACGAAGCATCGAAACGTGGAACACATCATGCAACTTTGCTAACTCCATCGGTAACGCCAATCTATAGGCTACAGGTCCCACCTTAGCCAAAATCTCATAAGGTCCAATAAAACGAGGACTCAGCTTACCCTTCTTTCCAAATCGAAGCACTCTCCTCCAAGGAGAAACTTTAAGGAAAACTTTGTCCCCGATCTCAAAATGCACATCTTTCCTTTTCAAATTGGCATAAGACTTATGTCGATCCTTTGCTACTTTCAAATTCCGCTGCACTACTCTGATTTTCTCTTCAGTATCTCTAACCAAGTCTGGTCCAATCATAGATCTCTCGGATAGCTCGGTCCAACAAATCGGAGTCCTACACTGACGACCATACAAAGCCTCATATGGTGCCATACCGATGCTCGACTGAAAACTGTTGTTGTAGGCAAACTCCATCAACGATACATATCTGTCCCAACTGCCCGGAAAGTCCAAAGTACAAGCCCTCATCATATCCTCCAGAATCTGAATAACTCGCTCTGACTGACCATCGGTCTGAGGATAAAACGCTGTACTGAAGTTCAACCTAGAACCCAAAGCTCTCTGTAACTCCTTCCAAAACTTGGAAGTAAACCTCGGATCTCGATCTGACACTATGGACAAAGGCACACCATGCAACCGAACTATCTCATCCACATAGATACTGGCTAATCTGTCCATGGAGTAGTCCACTCTAACTGGCAAGAAGTGAGCTGACTTCGTAATCCGATCCACAACAACCCAAACCGAATCATGTTTCCTCTGAGTCAAAAGCAAACCAGAAACAAAGTCCATGGTGATGTCATTCCATTTCCACTCAGGAATGGATAAAGGCGTAAGCAAACCTGAAGGAACCTGATGCTCTGCCTTTACCTGCTGACAAGTCAAGCACTTGGAAACAAAATCCACTATATCACGCTTCATACCGGACCACCAATAGAATTGCTTCATGTCTCTGTACATCTTCTCACTGCCCGGATGCATAGTAAAGACTGAACTATGCGCCTCACTCATAAGCTGACTCCTCAAATCCTCAGACTCTGGCACACATAAACGATCTCTGAACATAAGTACCTCATCCTGAACTGAGAACTCTGATGGCTTACCCGATCTAACCTCATACACAATCTGCTGAAGCCTCTGGTCATCTCTCTGAGCATCCACTATCCTTTGTCTCAAAGTAGGCTTCACACGCAACTGGGCAAGCAGAGCCCCATCTGAACCAAAATGCCATCTGAAATGCCTCAAGAACAAGGCTGAAACTGATTTTCGACTCAAAGCGTCGGCGACTACATTAGCCTTACCATGATGGTAATCCACAATGCAGTCGTAGTTCTTAAACAACTCAAGCCATCTGCGCTGTCTCATGTTCAACTCTTTCTGTGAAAGGAAGTACTTCAAACTCTTGTGGTCCGAGAAGATCCTACACTTTTCCCCATACAGGTAATGACGCCAAATCTTCAAAGCAAAGATCACAGCTGCCAATTCTAAATCATGCGTCGGATAGTTCTTCTCATGTGGCTTCAACTGACGAGAAGTATAAGCCACTACTTTACCCTCCTGCATCAGCACACATCCAAGACCAACTCCAGAAGCATCACTGTAAATAACAAACTCCTTACCCGAGATGGGTTGAGGAAGGATAGGAGCCTCAACAAGCAACTGCTTTAACCGATCAAAACAAGACTGACACCTGTCTGACCACTCAAATCTAACTCCTTTCCTCAACAATCTAGTCATAGGAGCAGCAATCACAGAAAATCCCTTAACGAACCGACGGTAGTAACCTGCTAAGCCGAGGAAACTCCTCACTTCCTGAACATTTAGAGGCGCTTTCCAATCAACTATCGCCTCAATCTTAGCTGGATCCACCTGGATACCTCTAGCTGAAATAATGTGACCCAGGAATGACACTTCTCGAAGCCAGACATCACACTTGCTAAGCTTAGCAAACAAATGATGCTCTCTCAACATCTGCAAAACCAATCTGAGATGCTCCTCATGCTCACTCACATTCTTGGAATACACCAAGATGTCATCAATGAACACTACTACAAATCGATCTAAGTATGGTCTAAACACACGGTTCATCAGATCCATAAAAGCCGCTGGAGCATTTGTCAAACCAAACGGCATCACAAGAAACTCATAGTGGCCATACCTAGTCCGAAATGCAGTCTTCACCACATCTGCATCCTGAACCCGAAGCTGGTAGTATCCTGATCGAAGATCTATCTTGGAAAAGACACCCGCACCTCGAAGCTGATCAAATAAATCCTCAATCCTAGGCAAAGGATACTTGTTCTTCACTGTAACTTTATTAATCTGGCGGTAGTCAATACACATCCGTAGGGATCCATCTTTCTTCTTGACAAACAGAACTGGAGCTCCCCAAGGAGATATGCTCGGTCTAATAAACCCCTTATCCAATAACTCTTGCAGCTGAGATTTAAGTTCCCTCAACTCTACAGGAGCCATCCGATAAGGTGCTCTCGAAATAGGTGCAGTACCTGGCATGATCTCAATGGACAACTCAACCTCTCTCTCAGGAGGTAAACCTGGCAACTCGCCCGGGAACACATCACCAAACTCCCGCACTACAGGAATATCCACAATCTGAACCTGATCTCTCCTAGAATCTAACACAACAGCTAGAAAAGCCTCACAACCTTTCCTGATGAATCTCTTAGCTTGCATCGCAGAAATAACATTATTCAACGAACTAGCACACAAACCTTTCAGAAACACAAGAGACTGACTTCTATCCCGAAGTACAACTGTCTTCCTATGGCAATCCACTACAGCCCGATGCTTTCCCAACCAGTCCATACCCAGAATCAAGTCAAACTCTCTGAAGGGTAACTCAATCAGATCCACTGGAAGCACAGCTCCCTCAACAATCAGAGGACAACTCCTAAAAACTCTACTCACACTGACACTATGCCCTAATGGACTGGTCACACAAATCTCATAATCTAACTGATCAACAGAATGCAATTTATCAACAATTTTATCTGTGCACAAATATGAGTGTGTGGAACCAGGATCAATTAGAGCATACAACTCAGTGTCATGGAGTAGGAACTTACCAGCAATAACGTCAGGCGCATCCTGCTCATCTCTGGCTCTCATAGCATAAGCTCTAACGGCACCCTGAGGAGGATGCTCAACAGCCTCAGAAGCAGCTCCCTCTCTATGCCGACCACCTCTACCTCTACCTCGGCCTCTGCCACGGGTAGCCTGAGAAGCATTCGAACCGACCCTACTGCCCTCTCTCTGGGAACCTGAATCCTCCTGTAACCTCGGACAACCAGCCAACTGATGCTCCGAACTCCCACATCTGAAGCATGCACCGGAGAGCCACCTACACTCACCCCGATGTGACTTACTACAATGAGGACAAACTGGTGTAGTCTCAGCTCTACCACCCCTACCAGAACCTGACACAGCTGTAGAACCCTGACGTCTACCTCTAGAAACCGGACCAGATGCTGACTCATCCTGTGGGTTCCTAGATCTCTTACTCGAAGAAGATCCTCCACGAGAAGAACTCCTCCTTTTAGCTCTCTCTCTCATCACAGTCTCAGACAACTCTGCTCTCACTGCAGCCTCCACAATCTGATAATAGTGAACCCCAGGTATACACATCAAGGAAATCAAAGCAATCTTCAGAGACTCATTTAACCCTGCCTCGAAATGCTTGCATCTAAAGTCATCAGTCATAACTCCTCATGGGGCATAGCGCGATAACCTGTTGAACTCTTTCTCATAATCAGCTACTGACAATGCTCTCTGTCTCAAACCCAAAAACTGCGCCCATCTCGAATCTCTATAGGTCTGAGTGATGTACTTCTTTATGAACTCACCCTCAAAGAACTCCCAGGTAATCGGATCCGGTAGCTGAGGATGCCTGCAAACCAACTCCCACCACTCAAAAGCAGACCCCTGAAGAAGAGCTAATGCACACTCTGCCTGCTGGTCGGGAGGACACCGAATCTCTCTCAAAGCACGCTTCACTTTATCTAACCATCTCTCTGCAGTCTCAGACTCATTCAAACCGGTACCATAGAAATCCTCAACTCCTGCCCTCCTCAGATTCTCCATAGGTGCTCTAGGAGCAGTCACTCTCTCCAAAACCCTAGCCATGTCCTGATGCAGTCTAAACATAGCCTCAAAGGGCATGGCTGCGGCCTCGGGCTGAACCCTAGCATGCTGAGCCGACACAGTAACAGAAACAGACTGATCTACAACTGGAGGATTCACACTCTCGGCGGATTCCTCACGCGCACCATGAGCAGAATTAGAAGCCATCTAAACAAACAAGAAACAACCGTATCAGCCAACACAGATCTAAACACATACACATCTAAGAAACTCAGAACAATCATAACAACACCCAGAAACGCCTAAACCTATGCTCTGATACCACTAACTGTAACACCCCCTTCCCATACGTAGGCGATCCCATCCGAGAAGGAGTGAGATGCCGTATGAGTAAAGGTGCCACCAAGCAAGTACAAAGTATAACATACAATCATTCATAACATACATTCAGAAAATACAGAATAATTAAAAACTTTACATGCAGAAAGCAAAAGCTGATCATGCATTACTATAATTAAACTATTACAATAATGTTCTGATCAACTAGCTGAAACGAAATAATATTACATATCCAAAATATAGTTACAAAAGCAGGAGCTGATACAAAACTGATACAAAAATAGCCCTACACTAAAAACTCTTCTGTGTTGGCTTGATGACGGCGACTCACTCAAAGCAAAACGCCTTCCGCACCTGCACGGGTAAAAACACCGTGCTAAGCGATAAAACGCTTAGTAGGGAAACACACATAAATTATGGACGGCCACTCACAGTGGTCGTCAAGGCAGATCACATTCACAATGGCATTATGCAAAGGTTATAACATAGTTGCTATAAGCATGTTCATATATTTAAAACCAAACATTCAGTATCTCACTAACCATATCCATTACAGAATAATCCAACATGCATTCCATCATTAAACTCATTCAAATAATCCATTTCATAGCCAGATCAGATCAGAACAATTCCATTAACATTTAAAGAACACCTGCTGACTCTAGACAGTGGATAACGAGTGTACTAAGGGTACCTTAAGGGTACGAATCGAATACTAAGGGTACCTCACAGGTACAAGTCAAATATTATATCATTTATCAAAACATGTTATTTATATACTGAGGGAATCTTAAACAAGATTCTATACTGAAGGGTTCGCGAGGAACCAAACGGGGACCTGATCGGGGACCAAACTGAACTGAGGGCTGCAGCTAAAAGACTCTATTAGGCATGCCTAACTATCCACTTACTTGACTCTAGCAGGTTATGCGTCAAACTGATCACATTTCAGGATATATAGTATAATTCATCAGAAAATCATGCTATCACGCATATCAAAGCATCAAATAGTAAGACATGCATCATACAATAGTAAAATCCATTCTGAAGAAATACCAAATTCAGTTCTGAGTTAAAAACCAGGAAATTTCGAAAAAATGAGCTGAGCGGAGAAACGGGCGAGATCGGCTGGTCACTGGGCGTGACTGGCCTTCTCAACAGGCAAGTCACGGCGTGACCGAAGGTCACGCGACGTGACTTGCTTGTTCCTCGCCGGTCCCATTGCGTGATCTTCACAAATCACGCAACGCTCCTCGCAGGTCACGGCGTGACTGAACGTCACGTCTCGTGACTTGCTTCACTCAAGCATAACACGTAGCGTGATCTCGCAGATCACGCACGCCTCGCCTCGCAGGTCGCACGACGTGACCGAGGATCACGTCGCGTGACTTGCTTACTCATCAGCTGGTCACGCGATTGGCTTCTCAGCAGGAAGGTCACGTCGTGACCGAGAGTCACGCGACGTGACTTGCCTTCCTTCGTAGTGAGTCACGCGACAGAGAGAGTTTCTACAGTAATTCGTTTTTCCCAGAATTTCCAGAATTTACAGAACAACAATCTCAATCCCAATTTGATTTTAAACCATACCAACCTGACTTTACCTTCCAGAAATCATCTCAATTCACATAATCAATATACATGCAACTCAATTTAGCATTTAAACAACCAAATCAAGACTAATTGATTCAAGCTCTTCAAGAACATATAAACCCTAGAATTCACAGTAAACATCAAAATCGCACAAATCACAATCAAATATTCCCAAACCTGAATTCTAGGCCTCTATCACTTAGCTCCACTAGGACCAGCAACTTCTTTGCCCTTAGGTTCGCGAGGAGCTTCAACTAATCACAAATTCAACAAGAACATTCAACAAAACAAACCCTAAGTTAAACCTAACTCAAAGAAGAAGATGAAATGAAATAAAGGGAAACTAAGATGAGAATTGCAGTGACTTACCAAGTTAGAAGCAAGAATGACTAATTTCCACTACCACAATTTGATCTACAGCAAGTAGCAATTAGGAAAGGGAAAAGAAGAAGAAGATGGAGCTAGAAAGGGAAAAACGTGAATTGATCATCCCCTCACTCATACTTCTTTTCTTTATTCATTTCCCTAACCTAATACACATGTCAATTTCTTGGTGGTGGAATTTAATCACTCACACCCTAACTCAACACATGTCACACCCCAAAATGGCCCTAGAAGAATTACAGAGTTATTGGTTCGAAAAAGGTAAATTTTATGTGCGAGAGTTATGTCGCGAGCGCGACAAGTGTCGCGGGTGCGACAGAGCCCTCCAGCGGTTTTTGAACCTCAGCTGGTTGGTGCGGGCGTGAGCGTTCTGTCGCGAGCGCGAGAAGTGTCGCGAGCGCGACAGAGCCCTCTCGCGAGATGTGTGTAGAAGTGGGACTAAGAGACTTGGAGTTGTAGGGAGTTGACAAGTGGCATCATAGAAGAGTGACAAGTGGCATCGTAGAAGAGTGACAAGTGGCGGCATATGAGAGTGACAAGTGGCATCATAGGGTGTTGACACATGGCAACTTGAGAGGGTGACACTTGGCTTGGCTTAGCTTGGCTTGGCTTGGCTTGATTTGGCTTGGCTTAGCTTGGCTTGGCTTAGGATAGGGATGGATTAAATGAGATGGTTGGCTTTTAATGTGGTTAGTGGGTAATTAATTTGTTAATTCCTTTAGTTGACCGGCCACTTTCCCTACTCTCATTTCCATTCCTTCATTTGGCCTTTTAATTCTTCTTTTTGTTTCTTTTGCTTTTAGTTGCCGTCCCCTTTCTTCTTGCCATTTATTTGCTTCTCTTCTTTTACATGGTTCTTTGGGAAGAACCACTTAGATGGGTTAAAGAGAGTGTAGAAGGGGCTTGATTAAGTCTCTTCAAAAGGTAAGCTGGTTTTGTTTTCCGATCTGACCTCCTTTTTCTCTTTGGTTTTGATTTAAAGTGAAAAGAGGGTTAACCTAAATGTTTTGGTCTTGTTTTGCATGAGAGTTATGGACAAGGAAAGGAGAAGCTCGAAATCAATTAGAGAGAAGCGGTTAAGCCACCTAAGGTAGGGATCAAGTGTAACTGTGTTAACTTTGCATGTGTTTATATGAGAAATGCTTGAACAAAGACATGTAAAAATAAAGAGATGCTTGATGAGCTTTAATTAGCTCAAGATGTTCATTTTGATTTCTTACAGTGCTCATGACAAGTGTATATATGTATAAAGTATGTAACTTGATCAATTGAGTGTTTGTGTTGATGATAGAGTTTGATGTTGCGAAATTTTGCTTATTTGTCATTAGACCCCAGTGTATAGTATTTGTTATAAGTAGAGTTATAGGATCCCAATTGGGTTGCTTCCAATTGCATATGAAAGATAAGATTCGTGTCTAAAAATTTCTAGGAGGGTGCTTGATCTAATTCTGGCCCTAAGTATCCCAAAAAGCTATTAAAACGTCGGTGACCCTGTTCTGGAGGGTTCACTGGAACAGTATAGCTTGTATAGAGTATATCTCTTGTTATAGATGTCCAAACAACCTGCAAATTGTCTCATTTTAAAGCTAACATCTTAAAGAAAAATTGTTAAGAAGAATGGTTTGCCTAAAAATGACGTTTAGAGGTTCATTTAGACGATACAAGTTTAGGATAAAAAGCAGTCTTGTGATGCACCAAAGCGGAGCCTCTGTCGCGAGCGCGACACATGTCGCGACCTCGCGACAGAACAACTCACTTTAGGCTTTTTCTTCTCCTTTTTGAGCTCCTAGTTGCCACGGGTCAACCCCTGACCCTTCCCCTTGACTAAATTGTATATTTTGTTGATGTTTTACTCCCCGGAATGAACCCGTATTAACCCGGAATGTTTCCGTGACTTATACCCTACATGTTTAGGGTTATCAAATGATTATAGGATTAGTTATCTATGTAACCAATGCTACGGCATAAGAGTTAGCGTTGACCATGTGATGCCCTGTGATATGAATTGTGATATAATGATTTGGTATAGAGTATAGAACCCTTATGTAATCTGTCTTCTGTCGCGATCGCGACAGAGAACCCCTTCTCGACCTATTTTATTTGTTTTAAAGAATGTTTCCTTTTGTCTTGCTTTGCATGATTTATATGTTTATGCAATGAGTTGAATACATGTATATGATGGTGTTATGTAAGAGTGCATGCATGGAATTTAAATGTTACATGTTTTTAGTTGTTGAATAAAGATTGTATATGAATTATATGCCTCTGAATTGATAAATGCACTTGAATTTTAGTTGGTGAGTTAATATCTGTGTATAGTGTGTGAGTTGGTATTGAGCCTGATTACCGTTATAGTGGATAGATAAGCATGCTTATAAAAGGGCTATAGTGCAGCTGCTACATGTTGGCCTTAATTGTGCCCAGAGTTCGAATACCTCGTGTATTCCATAGAGTTGAGTTAATTCTCCACATGTATGATACTGTAAACAGTATCCAGAGTTACCCGTATCCACCATGAAAGGAATTCAGGCTTGTTTTGTTAAATGTTGTGCAGTGAACTTGAGATGATTATAGTGTTGCTTCGAATAAAGCTATAGTACATGAAAGTAATGTTTAAGTACATTACGGTTCTGTATACAAGTACATGATTACATGAGTGTATTGACATGAATGTGGTTACATGATAATGTATATTTGAATAAACGAAATGTACAAGTTGTAGTGTATATGAACAAGTAAAAGAGTAGATGTTATATGCAAGTGAACTCATAGTATTTGATAATTGAACATGAAACTTATACAAGTATCAGTGCTATATGCATGAACTACTTGATATTTGTTATATAACATAGGTGTGAGCTATTTGTGACTTCGTAAAGAAGTCCTTTGCATTGTTTTCATCCCCACTAAGCGTTATCGCTTAGCACGGATGTTTATTTCCGTGTAGGTTACAGGTTCGGATCAGTGAGCAGGCATCTGCAGGTCAAGGCCACTAGGAGTTTTTGCTACACCTTTTTGTATAAGAAAGAGTTAGAGTTTTACATTTTGAGTAACATCATTATGTAATAAAAGAGTATAGTTGTTACATGTAAATGTATATGTAAAGCTAAATGGAAACAGATGTAATATGAACATGTAAACGTATATGTAGTTAATATGAAATGCAAGTGGGCCCTAGTGTAGTATTTAATTACTTTTAAATGGATGTGTTTAATGCTATCGCTTCCGCTAATGCATGTATAGATACACGTATATGTCCGCGTAGCGCCCCGATATTCCTTACCGGGGGTATGGGGGTGTTACAACACATCAAACACACCAAATGCAACCTCAATTAAATGTATTCTACAATGGTATAAGCAATTGCACGCAAATGATTCCCAACTAATAACACCCTAATATGGTATGCTCAAGTGTACACAAGTAATTCCTAATTAATTCACACACTAATGCCATGTATGCATCCACACAATAATAAAACCCCAAAATCATGCATTTTACTGAAATACCCTTATGAAATATTGTACACATGCGAATGCTTACACATACAGACAGACAGACAGATAGACAGACAGGCTCATTCTACTAGGGGGCAAATGGGGTGTGACACTGTTAGCTGCAGCCCATAGTTCTGTTTGGACCCCGATCAGGTCCCCGTTTGGTTCCTCCCGAACCCTTTTCTGTATTGGATCTTGTTTAAGGTCCCCTTTGAAAATATCTGTGAAAGTTAAAGTAAAATGGTTTAATCGGTTCGTACCCGTAACGTACTGTCTGTAATCGGCTCGTACCCGGAAAGTACTGTCTGTACACTCGTTATCCACTATCTAGAGTCAACAGGTGTTCTTTAAATGTTTATTTGAACTGCTTGATCTGATTTGGCTATAAAAGGATTATCTGAATGAGTACAGCAATGTATTGTATTTTGGAATATTTCTAAATGAGTATGATTATGAAATACTGATTGTATGGCTTTATTACATGAGCATGTTTGTATGGATTATGTTATAGCCTTTCCATTCTGCCATTATGAATGTGTTATGCCTTGACGACCATTGTGAATGGCCGTCCATTATTTATGTGTGTTTCCCCACTAAGCGTTTATCGCTTAGCACGGTGTTTTTACCCGTGCAGGTGCGGAAGGCGTTTTGCTTTGAGAGAGAGTCGCCGTCATCAAGCCAACACAGGAGGGATTAGTGTAGGGCTCAGTTTTGTATTAGTGATAATTCTTTTTGTATAGAACTCTCTGTATCAGTTATGTATCAGCTTCCGCTTTTGTATCGATATTTTGTATATGTAATATTCTTTTGTATCAGTTAGTTGATCAGATCATTATTGTAATAGTTTATTATAGTAATGCATGATCAGCTTTTGCTTCCTGCATGTAAAGTTTTTAATTATTCTTTATTTTCTGAATGTATGTTTGAATGAAAGTATGTTTTACTTTGTTCTTGCTTGGTGGCACCTTTACTCATACGGCATCTCACTCCTTCTCGGATGGGATCGCCTACGTATGGGAAGGGGGTGTTACAATGTATGCAAGATTTATAATTTTAAATTATAAGTTTTGTAAAAGTGATATTGGTTATGTAAAAGATCTGTCTATAGTAAATCCTGAAGAAGTTTACTTTATAATGTGAATTTATAATGAATTTATAGTTAATTATAATGTGTTTTTAAAAATGAAAGAAATTTTATAACCCATATTTTAGCTTAAAGGTTTATAAGTTTTACATGTTTGTTCGGTAATACCCTTGACCGTCGTCGTGAACCACCGGTTCACGGTATGGTTTACTACATACGGGTAAGGGGTGTTACAGGAGCTCCTTGAGTTAGAAATTCAGAAATTTCAGGTTTGGGAAATTCTGCTCATATGTGTTTGTGTGTGAGAATTTCAGTGAATTGTGTTTAATTGCTATAATTTATGAAGTTTAATATGCGTAATTGAATTTAAAGGTTATGTATTTTATGTATGATAAGTTAAGATATTTAATTGATGCATAATTCAATCTATGAATGAGTTGGTTGAATTATTAAGGTTATTGATGGGTTTTATTGTTTGAGCTTGTTTTGGTATTTTGATAGTATTAATGATGGTATTTTGGCTCATTTGAATGTCAATTGTTGGGGGTTTAAGTTGTTTTGAGTTGAGTTGAATTTGTGGAAGTTGGAGTCAAGTTTTGGAGTGTGAAATTTGTTTTTTAGGTGTCCAGCGGGTCACATGGCAATAAGGAAGAGCCTTACCCCCATGTGATTGTGTTCTGTTTTGGGGGCTGTCGCATTACACGGCGGTAAGGGGCATACCATACCGCCGTGTGACTGTTACACAGGGGTATGGCTTCAGCTATACCGCCATGTAAATGCATTCTGCCCAAGTTGGATTTTTGAGCTGGGTGTATCACACGGCGGTAAGGTTTTCCCTTACCCCCGTGTGAGATGCTTTACACGATTGTATGGGAAAGCCATACCGCCGTGGAAACCGGTTCTGCCCCCTTTTTCTAAAAGTTTTCAACTATCTCTTTTTCAATTCTTTTTCCTTTGTTTCAGGTTCTTTATACTTATTTGGGTGTTTTTAATTCGCAAATGATATAAAATGGTATTTTTAACTTAGCCGAATAATAAGTATCCGGTGTTGTATTGCATGATGTATTTTGTTGAAGAAAATTGAGTTAGATATGTTTTATTTGATGATTCTATAAAGTAAATGATATGTATAATTGTATGTTATACTTTAGAACATAACTTACATGATGCATGACCTGCTAGAGTCTAATAAGTGGATAGTTAGGCATGCCTAATAGAGTTAGTGTAGCTGCAGCCATTGTATGATTTGGACCCTGATCAGGTCCCCCGACCGGATCTTCGTGATCCTTCTGTCTTGGATCTTGTTTAAGGTCCCACGCGAAATGTTTTTGGAATAAAATGAAGAGATTGTTTTGATACCTTCGGGTATCCATGTGTACGGAAAGTATTATTGATACCCTCGGGTATCCACGCGTACTCGTTATCCACTGTGTTGATAAAGCAGGTGCAATAGTGTTATCATATGTGCATTCTAAAATATTGAGTAATGGAATAATATGATTATAGTGATGTTATGCTTTGATTTAATTTATGAAATCTTAACATTTGACTGTGCCATTAACTTGTGATTATTTGTTGACGCCACTATGAGTGGTCCTTGTGCATCTTTGTTTTCACCACTAAGCGATTTCGCTTAGCACGGGTGTTTTATCCGTGTAGGTGTGGAAGTTTTTGGAGTATCTGAGCAGGGTGTTCCGCATCAGTTGGGCCGACACAACTAGAAGATAAAGATGTTGTAGTGTAGAGCACTGTGTCCTTTTTTGTATTTATAATAGTTGTTTACCTTCGAGCAATGTAAAGAATATTTTGTAGTTCTTTTGATACTAGCTATAGACACCGGGTCCTGAGTCAGCCTATAGCGAAGTTACCCAATGATGATAAGACGCCTTTCTACAGGCAAAACGTTTAAAAATGATGATTTTCTTTTCAAACTTGCAGTTTAGAGTGAAAAGATAAAAAAATAATAAAAAATATTTTAAAAATTAGTTTTGAAAAATGGGGGCTTGAAATTACAATATTTTTAGTCAAAAAATATATATATTTAAAAAAAATATTTGGAGCGTCGGTCGCGCGACAGCGCGCAGGCGCACGCAGCGCACTGTCCACGACGTGCTCGAACGCCTGGCGGGCGCAGACGCTCGTCGCGCACCCCCGACGGGCGTCGGTTGCCCAATCTCGCCCGCTGCTGCCGATTTTCGCCCGAAATCGTTTTTATCCTATTTTTTCACCTAAAATCCATTTTTTATCCCATTTTTTCATGTTTTTTAAGGATTTATTCAATTTTTAAAATTTAAAATAGTTAATACCTGATTTTATTAGATTTTATCCCTTTAATTATCCTTATTTTCCCTAATTTCTTAATATAAAAAGAAAGAGATAAAAACCTAAAAGAGGGATATTTTTTTGGGGTTTTTCTTTATCTTTTCTTCTTCTTCCTCCTCTCAAAAGCTCCCAAAAATTCCAGATTTTTTTCCAACCAAAAATTGAAAAAGAAAAGCTCATTTTTCATCTTTTTTTTTCAAGAGAATTTCTTCTAAACATATCTTTAGAAGACATTTTTTTGATTGATCAAACTTTGAGAAAAATACAACAATTATTTGCTTTCAAAATATGACTTTTAAATTGTTTTTTAATTAAACTTTTTCATATTTTCTAAAGAAATTTTTTTGATGAAAAATTGATTTTCAGATAAACTAAACAATTGTTTGTTATCAAAATCCAATTTTTTCATTTGGTTTTTCTAAAAATAACTTTTTCCTTAATAATTTTTTTGGGACAAACAAAATCATTGTTTGTTCTCGAAATCTTTTTTCTTTAACTTTAATAAATAAAAATCTTTTTTTGATCAAAATCATTTATTTAGGCAAAGAAATCAATTCTTTGTTCTTAAAGAATTTTTGATCATTTTTTATCCTATTTTTTCTTGGAATAAAATTCCAACATTTTCATCATATTTCACTCTAATATTGCAAATCATCAAACAAAGAAATCGATCATCATTTTACTTTCATCGAATCCGAAATTCTGAGGGTAAATATTCTGGGCTTGATTTTTATTTATTTTTATTTTGTTTATATTTCATTTATTCATGTATATTTTATTGTTTTCATTAATTTACTTATTGTTTTCATTTATTTGCTTATTTTGTTATTGTCGTATTTGTTTTATTTAATATATTCATATATGATTTTATCCTTATTCATGTGAATTTTGATTTCCTATTAATCCTAACATGTAAATAATTTATTTTATTTTGATTCATCATTATTTTTCAGCATGTAATTAATTAATTAATTTTGATTAATCTTTTTGCCATGTAAATGTTTTATATTAATTGTAATTATATTAATTAATCATGTTGTTCATTTAATTATTTTCATCATTCTTTAATTCATTCATTTTTATTATTCTTTTCTTTATTATTTTATATATTCATTGATTTGTTTATCTTAATCATTATTTTCATCATGTTCATAATTTTCATGTATTAATTCATTAACATGTTATATTTTATTTTAATCACATCATTTATTTAATTTGTCATAAAAATGTATTTTTCACATTTATTTTAATTGTTAACATAGTAATTCAATTGTCATTTTGATGTCATGCTATTTTATCTTATTTTATTCCATTTTATCTTTTATTATTAATTTAATTGTTTTAATTACTAACATTATTTTGTTTATGTTTTGTTTTATGTCAAAACTTATTTTTTGCTTGGGCATTTTTTGCGAGCACATAGGGGATCCTGAATGAGTCGTTTGGGTTATATGTTTATTTTCTTTATTTGTAATATTTTATTTATTTGACTTTTTTTTATTTTTATCATATAATTTTCTTGTAAAATTGTTTATTTAGATCTGCTAGAAAGAAAATCACCAAACTTTTTTTATTAATTTAAATTGGTTTTTACTAATAAAATGGGACCAATGTCCTAGTTTTTCATCCAAATACATTGTCACCATCAAAATTGTTTTACTTAATTATGCATGAGAGGACCAATGTCCTCATTCTCAATAAATATCCCGTTTTATGTATGATTTTGTATTTTATTTACAATGGGGGTTGTATTCCGCCCTTAGTTTTGCTATATTTTATTTTCATGTACTTTATTTTATTTACCCTTTTGTTTATCGCTTTCCCTAAATGATCAAACTTGCGCTCTAATTATTGCATCGAAATGTATGAGAAAAGGGATGAAAACTTAAATTGAAAACTTAATTATAAAATAACCAAGGTATGAATAAATGAAAAGTCCCGAACCATCTCTGGTCTTTGGGCTCAACGAGGCGAGAGGGCCATTTCGATGTTTCATTGGAATGGGATCTCTAAGACACCTCTTGTGTCCCCTCAAAAGACTTAAATTTACAATCCTAGGCTCCACGGGGTTAGAAGATCATTCCAGTGTTCTATTGGGATGATATCTCTAAGATCCCTTTGGCTTGCCCAAAATGGATATTATGCACCGTCTTAGGCTCACCGAAGCTAGACGACCTGTCCCAATGTTCTATTGGGTAGCGACTCCAAGAAACCTCATTGTTGCCAAAAATAGACGCACTTGTAAATACCTTACAAGTTTTCATTAACCTCTCTCGAAAGCCCTAAAAGCGAGCCTTCGGGGCGTCTCACAGGGTTCGGCGCGCGTCACAGTGGCGACTCCACTGGGGAACTCTAAGTGGCTTCGATTCGAAAGTACCTTAGTTAAAATTTATAAATGAGTTTTAATTTAAAATTTTTATCCCTTTTCGAAATTTTATATCATATCATTAGATCCTTAGAATTATGCTAGTTTGGTCCCCATTCTTAATCCCGGTGCATTCCCGAAGCATGACCCTACGTTCACTCAATATAGGGAAGTGTTAAGGATAATCACCAACCCAAGCCTCGTACCATCAAGGTATATCAAATGGTGACCCGATCGGTTGTTACGCTTGTGATGAGCTAGACCCGTCGGCAGGGACCGTGCTTAGGTAACCCTAAAATATCATCACTCATGACTAAATCTCATGTAATGGCAATAGATACTTCCCCTAGGTGACATGTACCTTAATACTATGCTTGCTATGTGGGCCATTATATATTGAACATTGTCAACCAAATTAAATGGTTCTTCATCAAAGGCTTTTATGCCCCGATAGGCCCATCTTAATTTAGTTGAAATATTTAAATACATAAAGGCCAAAAGCCATATGTATGCACATTAGATAAGAGATGTTATGCTGCCGGTTTTCCATTGAGCGCCGTGCGCGTCCATCTGGTTCCCCGCTAACCCATGGATCAAGCCCACCTAGGAAAGAGACCACATTACCTCGTGTGTGGGAGTAATAAGGTTGGAAGGATTTACTTGCTTGTGTGTGATTGTAAATATTGCATAACTCACTATCATGCATTGTATATGTCATTCATGCATCATTCTAACAATTTAAATTTTTTCAGCCATCATAGATTCATTTAAGTAGACTAGAGGTTCCGACGGCCGGCTAGTAAGGACAAATTTGATTTTTGAGTTGCCAAAATTTGTGTCTGACTGGGATTTTGAGTCATCCTCATCAATCAGTGAATCCTCTATAAAACCACCAATGGCAGAAGAAACCGGAGCACTGACCACTCAAGACCTAGCTAGGAGGCTAGAGGACTTCGAACGGAGAGTGCTAGACATGATGGGTGCCATGGCTAAAAGGATTGCCCATTTTCTTGCTCCACCAGCACCTGCTGCCCCACAGGCGCCTGCTGCTCTACAGCCATAGGCAGCCCCTCCTCGAGGGCAAGCTGAACCACCTACTTGTGGGGAGGATCCCTTCACTGGAGTTACTGCTCGCTAACCCAACAATGATCACAGAGTTGCCGCACCCATCGAGCCAAGAGGGGAAAGGATTCATAATCCCAACGATGATTTCCTGATGGAGGAAGAAGAAGAAGAGCCTATAGTCCACCATGCTGTGAGGCCTAGGGCACCCAGGGGGGAAGAGGAAGCCTTAAGGGGGATGAGATAACATATTGAGGCAATCACACACATGTTATCAGCTGTAAAGGGGGTCAACCCAGAAGACAGAGATTTGGGGGATGAAGAGCTGCTGCCCCAAAGATTCAAGAAGCCAAAGCTGTCGAAATTTGATGGCATCTCTGACCCATTCGCCCACGTCAAGCAGTACACCTTGGTCATGAAAGGCACAGGGTTGAGTAAAAAGCAAAAGGTGGAATATTTCTGCCTTAGTCTGGTGGGCCCGGCAGTTGACTGGTTCCATGGGTTGGATAGGAGGACTAAGGAGGACTGGGATCTTTGGATCGAAGAATTCATGAAGAAGTATGACTGTAGCACCAGGATGGAGGTCATCCTAAAAGATCTTGAGCTCTTACAGCAAAGGAGCGATGAGTCATTCCATGTGTACCTCACCAAATGGAGGAACAGAGTTATAGAGATGAAGAGGAAGCCTGACACTACAGACCAGATCAGGCTGTTTATCAGAAACTCATACCCTTACTTAAGGGACTTGCTCAGTTTTAAGGGGCTCAATGACTGGGAGTCGCTTAAGGATATCGCTATAGAGGCTGAGGCAGCTTACCTGGCAAAAAAAGCAAGCCATAATAACTTTGCTAGGAAAGGTTTTGGGAACCAGTCTGTGCACAGACCGGGAGGTGCCGGGAGCAGTAACGGCAGAAATGGCAAGACAACAGAGGTCTCAGCCACCGGGGCAGAGTAAGGCCAGAGGTACTTTTCTAATTTGGGCCGCCCTTTATCCTAGGTGTTAAAGAGACTGATAAAAGAAGGGACGCTGCAGCCCCTTTCTCCTAAGCCAGCCAAAACCCAAGGACAACCAGGTCATAGAGATGATGTGTATTGTGCTTTCCACCAGCACACGGGGCATATGACGGACCGGTGTGCGAGGCTAAGGCATGAAATTCAGGACTTGATCGACAGCAAACAGATCACAGATCCTGAGAAGAGAGAGAAGAAGAAGATGGTCGACTACAATGCAGTCCCTCCACCGCGAGCATAATTATGTCTTTTGGTCCACTAGTGATATTGCTTTTAGATGCTTGATTCTTTTTTATTTCAAGAACCTTTTATGTCGTGGTTTATAGTTTGCAATAAGATGAACAATTTTTGCTTATTTGTATGATATTTCTAATGATTTCATTTAACATGATCACAATACATTTACTTTGACATTAATTCAAATAATATGGCTGCATTTAATCTCGAAACTTTTGAAATTCCAAAGAAAAATCTTGATAGCATCTAATATAACTCCTGAAGAGAGAAAATTCTTGAGAGATATGAAAAAAAAGAGAGCCTTTGTCGGAACCTAGAAGGAAATGCCGATAATTGACAAGGATATTGTAGGCACCGTGTCCCGGAGCGGTCCGGATCAGAGATTACCCTATGATGAAATCAGTAGCTGAGCCTATACAAACGGTTTGGATTCGGAGGTTTTAGTCCCATGCTCCAAGAGAAATGAGTCTTTTCACCTTTCGGCGGTAGAGGGGGAGAAAACAGGGAATTTTCGAGTCAAAAAGTATTTTTTTCACGACAGACGGTCAGCCCGTCTGTTAGAGGCCAGCCCGTCGCTTGGGGTCACAGATGGCCCATGATTTTTTCGATGCCCGTCGGAACGCTTCGCCTATTCCGAAACATGCCACCTGGTTTCCCGGAGCACGCAACCTCTCCGACGCCCGTCGGTGGAAATGGCAGGGCCGTCGGATGAATCCTTGTGTCAGAAGGATTCTTTCGACGCTTGTCTCCACATCCGATGCCCGTCGGTCGTGCCTGACCTATAAAAGCTTTGATTTTCTTCCTAAAAAGGGTTCCAAAAATTTTTCAGGAGGGGAAACTCTGCCAAATTCAAGCATATTTTCTCTCTCTTCCAGCAAACACATATATTAAGAAATTTCTTTTAATTTGAGAATCAAACCATTAAAAAGGAGCTAAAACTAATTAGTTTTCTTCGGGTTTTTGATTCCAAAGTCAGTCTTTTTGAGGGGTTAAGAAGGAAACAATCTATTTTCCTCTTTCCTAACCTTTCATTTCGTTTCTCGTGGAGCGTACGGGACTCTAATCGACACCAAGAATCTCACTAAAACATTATCTGAGGGTAAATATTCCAGACTTATTCTCCGTGTTATTTCATCTTTATCCTTTATTTTTGGTGTTCTTTTGGCTTTTTGCTTTTATTTCTCTTTATCTTGATTCTTTTCATCTCTTTTTGTGATAAAAACATATTTTTGCTTTGAAAAAGAGAGTTTTTTATTGTTTATTTTTGGAGGCAGTGTTGACCAACGGGTCATCTATTTCATCGACGCCCGTCGGTCACCCCACTCACAGATGCCCTCTCTCTTAAGTGAGCGACGGGACACATCAGTCATTTTGACTGATGCCCGTCGGTCACTCGATAGAGGCCGTCGCTGGGTCTGTCACCACGTTTCCAAATCTCTTCTATTTCTCTCAAGGCTTTTTGACTTCATTTATGTTGAGCTTTCATATATTAACATCTTTTAACTTTATATGAGCTTGTATTGATTTTCTTGGACTATCTTGAGCTCGAGGGGCGATCTACCATGCTCGGAGGAGTCCGTCTGGTTTAGTTTTCTAACCTTCTTGGTTATTTCCTTTATTTCCTTATTCATTAATTATTCTATGCACATGAGTATACCCTTCTTGTATCCCGCTAAATATAAAAATTGATTGATGTTTTATATTCAATAAAATGAGGTTTTCATAAACGTAAGGACCCAATATCCTATTTTATCCAATAAAAATCCTCACAATAGAAATAGCCATTTTGATAATGATGCATGCGAGGACCAAAGTCCTCAAAATAAGCAATGCCCGATTTGTGTATGTATCGCACATTTATAAAAGGGAGTTGTATTCCGCTCCTTGTATTATTGTAATCTATTGCTTTCGCTATTTACTTGCTCATTTACTGCTTTCCAAATGTGAATAAATGCGCCTTTAATCAATTGCATTGTGTGGAGAGAGAGCAAATTAATGATAATTAAAATTTAATCATAAAATAATCAAGGTAGAAATAGATGAGAAGTCCCGAACCCAGCTTTGATCTTTGGGCTCACAGAGGCGAGAGGTCTACCCTCCAAGACACCTCTTGTGTCATGAGATTTTCGCATTAATCCTAGGCTCCTTAGGGCGAGAGGTTTACCCTCCAAGACCCCTCTAGTCGGCCCAAAATAAATACTAAGCGCAGTCTTAGGCTCTCCGAGGCTAGAGAAACTTTCCCAATGTTCTATTGGGTGGCGACTCCATGAAACCTCCTTGTTGCCCAACATAAACGCACTTGCAATTTATTGCAAGCTATTAGCGGATCCTCAATTGCCCGATCGCCCTCAAGCGGGCGCTCAGAGGGGCGGCCCGCGGGGTCCGGCGCACGTCACAGTGGCGACTCCACTGGGGACATATGGTTTGAGACTTCAATTTTAAAATACCTCGTTTAACATTTATGGTTAAAATTTAATTCATAAATTCACTTTCTCTCATTTGCATTCGCATCCCATTAGAGCCTTAGAATATGCTAGTTTGGTCCCTCTATTAGCCCCGGTGCGTTCCTGAAGCACGACCCTATTTTCACTCAATTTAGGGAAGTGTTAAGGATAATCACCAGCCCAAGCGTCGTACCTCAATGGTAAATCAAAATGATGACCCGATCGGTCGTTATTCTCATGATGAGCTAGACTTGTCGGTAGGGATCATGCTTGGGTAGCCCTAAAGTAACATCTGCCTTGTCCAAATCTCATGTAGTGGTTGTAGCTACTTTCCACAGGTGATATGAACCGTAATTCCATGCTTGCTGTATGGATCCTCATGTATTGGTGAGTCCAGATGTCTTGCTTAGCAACCTAGCCAAAGGCTTTCATGCCCTGGTAGGGCCATGTCGAATTTTTTGGAATGTCCAAATACATGATGATCATTATCCATTCGCTTGTACATTAGCATAGGAGTGTTATGCTTCCGGTTTTTCGCCGTGCACCATGCGTGTCCATTGGGTCCCTTGTTAACCCTTGGGCTAATCCCTCCTAGGAAAGAGACCGCGCGACCACGTGTGTGGGAGAAATAAGGGTGGAAGGACCTACTTGCTTGCTTGTGTTGTGTGGGTGTTGCATATCACGACCACGCATTGCATCTATATTCCATGCATCATATCTAACGCCTTGTCCCCGCAGCCATCATAGATCTACCCAGGTGGACTAGATCGCCTACCGGACGATTGATCCGAGTTCCTACATCTGAGCTGCCAGGTAGAGAGGGCCTTTCAGAGATCTTACCAGAAGTCAGCTGTACCGTATCTGAGATGGTAAAATCATCTAGGGGAGATGATGCCACCAGGGCCATGATTGCGGAAGAAGTGGGCTGACGGTTTGAGGAATTTGAGGGTAGAATGATGAACATGCTAACTGCTTTGATGCAGCAGAATGCTCCGCAGAATCCACCACCTCCTCCTCCCGTAAGACAGAATGAGCGAGGAGAGGAAAGAACTGAGCGGCAAGAAGAGCCTGTTCGACCGCAGCCGATAGAGCTGAGGTCAGTAGCCTCGGGAAGACAAGAAGAAGCCTGGTTATAATACCGTACCACCACCAGTGTTTATGGTCAGATCCAGCTTGCCAGAGTGGTACGTGCTACAAGATTTATATGGGAGTGAGAGTATTGCTGTTGTTTGTTCTGAGGATAGGGAAGAAAGAGCAGTAGTGACAACCATTGATTATTGGTCAAGCAGTGAGAGCGGTGGAGAGGCCGGGGAGGAAGGAGAGATGAACTCTGACTTGTGGAGATCTAATGAGGATGAAGAAGAAGTAGGGGCTGTGACGAAAAGCGAGAGAGTGGTCCCTGAGATTATGAGGGTACCGGAATCGGAGCAGCCATCAGCGGAAAGAGAGCCAAAGGAGAACCAGATTATTAAGCAGTTGAAAAAGACCGCAGCTCAAATATCCATCTGGGATCTTTTAAGACAGTCCCCTTCTCACAGGTAGAAAGTGATAGAGGCTTTGACTGAGTCCACTGTTGCCACCACAATTTCCCCATTAGAACTTCTGGGTCTAGTTAAAGGAGGATCGGGCAAGAGATTGGTTTTTTTCGATGCCGACCTGCCAGTCGAGGGCCGCGATCATAACCGATCTCTGTACATCAAAGCACAGATTAATGAAAAGCACACCGCTTGCGTTATGGTAGATGACAGATCTTCTATCAATGTTTGCCCTCTGATAGCCCTTCAGGCTTTTGGATTAAGTGAGGATATGCTCAGAGAATCAGACTTGACAATTACAGCCTATGATAATTCAAAAAGGCAAGCCTCGGGAACATTCAAAACCCTGGTCAAGACGGGACCTATTGAGGTAGAAGTAGAGTTTGTGGTTCTGCCCATCCCAGCTAATTTCTCAGCCCTGCTTGGGAGGCCGTGGTTTCACAGATTAGGAGGAGTACCATCCACGCTGCACCAAATGATAAAGTTCCCACACGAAGGGGAGGTGATAACTATTAAGGCGGCCAGAGAGAATCAGGTGTCAGCTCTGGAAATTGCTAATCAGCCCTTCAGCGGCTTCCACGTGTCAGTGATTGGAGAGGAACACGGGTCGGTGGACAACCCAGCTATGGTTAACATGATGAAAAATATGCACTATCTCCCTGGGGCTGGTTTGGGTAGAAACTCTCAGGGGCTACAGACTGCAATCACCACTCTAGGTCAGAAGAACCGGAAGGGTCCGGGGTACAGAGGCAGTTTTGGCAAGAAGAGGACGGCAAATAAGATCCCTCGCATTTCAGAAAGCTTTGTGCCCGCATCCTCAATATGTGCTTATACTGGTGAAGATGAGCCGCAGTGGGTGAATGGGAGAATTGTCCCCGGATTTGAGATCTTCAATGATATATTTGACTGGGAGGTCGGGATTATCAAGACCGCTGAGAACTTCTGGGATGAAGAGGTCATGACTCAGTGCATTGCTTGGGACAGATGCGAGCCCGAAGAGGTTGTCACCAAGAAGATGTTGTTGGCCAGGCTGAAAGGGAAAGAGAAGGTGGTAGGAACAGAACTGAAGATGGGGGATTTAAAGATTTCCTTAGACATACCTGAAGGGCCTCTGCCGAATCAGGAATCCAATGAGCAAGCTGCAACAGCATCAACCTCTAGGGAGGCAGAAGAAGACTCTAGCTTAGATTGTCTTTTCATTCCAGAACTTTTTTATGATGTAAATGACAATTATAATATTATTAATAAGGTAAATGATTTCTCTTACTTGTACGATGTTTCAAACAATTTCAGCATGCATGAACATGATCATATTCCATCAATTTTTGATATTGATTCCACTTATACAATGCCTTTTAATCTTGGAACCTCGGAAAATCCGAAAGAAATTCTTATAACATCAAATATAACTCCTGATGAGAGAGAAAAATTTGAGAGAATAATAAGAAAACATGAAAAAGTCTTTGCCTGGACCTATGAGGACATGCCAGGGATCGACCAAGACGTAGCAGAACATGCCATCCCGACTTATCCAGATTATAAGCCCGTAAAGCAGAAGTTGAGACGGCTCAGGCCAGAATGGGCAGACAAGGTCAAGGAAGAGATTCGACAGCAGATTAAGGCCAAGTTCCTTGTTGAAGTGCAGTATCCTACATGGTTGGCAAATGTGGTCCCTGTAGCGAAGAAAAACGAGAAGGTCAGGGTATGTGTGGATTATCGAGATCTGAATAAGGATTGCCCTAAAGATAATTTTCCACTACCCCATATTGATGTGTTGATAGACAGTGCCGCCAACTGCGCGATGTACAGCTTTGGAGACGGTTATGTGGGCTACAACCAAATCCTAAACAAGATAACTGACCGGGGTAAGACCTCTTTCATCATAGAGTGGGGGACCTATGCTTACCGATTCATGCCTTTTGGCCTGAAAAATGCAGGGGCCACATACTAGAGGATGGCGACCAAGATTCTATGTGACCTGATCCACAAGGAGGTAGAGGTCTATGTCGATGACATTATGGTCAAGTCAGCCACCCGAGAGGGACACTTTGAAGCTCTAGAGAAGTTCTTCACCAGGATTGATAAGTACAATCTGCGACTTAACCCCAAGAAGTGCATTACCGGAGTGACTTCAGGAAAGCTGTTGGGACATGTCGTTAGCCAGAGGGGAATAGAAATTAACCCAGACAAGGTGAAAGCCATCAGAGAGATGCCCGTGCTGCAAAAGGAAAAGGATGTAAGGAGCTTCCTGGGCAAGCTGCAGTACGTCAGCCGATTCATTGCCAAGCTCACTTCGATATGCGAGCCTATTTTTAAACTGCTTAGAAAGGATCAGCCTGTGGTCTGGAACGAAGATTGCCATAAAGCCTTTAACAGTATCAGGGAATATCTGTTGAATTTGCCAGTGTTAAGGCAGGCGCAACCAGTCAAACCGCTTATCCTGCATCTGGCAGTGGAAGGCAGTTCGGTGGGCGCCATGATGGCTCAGGAGGATGAATTTGGAGTGGAATTCGCGGTTTATTACCTCAGCAAGAAGTTTCTGGCTTATGAGATTAAATATGCTGAAGTAGAGAAAATCTGCCTCGCAGTGATTATGGCATCAAAGAAACTGAGACATTACTTCCACTCATACAAAGTTCAGGCAGTGGCCAAGCAGAATCCATTGAGATATTTGCAAGAAGCGCCGTCTTTGCTTGGTAAGATGGGGAGGTGGTTACTTTTACTACAAGAATTTGATGTTGAATACATCACCTGTAAAACTATTAAGGGGTGAGCCGTAGCTGAATTTCTTGCTGAGCATCCTATTCAAGGAGACACTCCCGAGTTCACCTTTCCGGATGAGAGCATAGTCGCGATTTGTACAAGGATGGCAGTTACACTTCGACGGGGCAGTGAATAATAGAGGGGCCGGACTTGGAATTATTTTGACAACCCCAGATAATGAGAAACTCCCCCTAGCCAAGAACTTGAGGTACAAAGCAACCAACAATGAAGCCGAATATGAAGCATGCACTTTCGGGTTGGAGCTTTAGCTGCATTGGGGGCAAAGGATGTAGAAGTCTTTGGTGACTCATCCTTAGTGATTAACCAGATCCGAGGAGAGTGGGCTATAAAGGAAGAGCGACTGGTACCATACGTTGAATATTTGAAAGAGGTATGTGGGCAGTTTGAAACCTGCACTTTCCACGTCGTGCCAAGAGATGAGAATCGTCTAGCTGATGCGTTGGCAACCCTAGTATCGATGTGGGATAATCCTGAAGGGGTAGCTATGAAGCCAGTGCTGATTTCGAGTTCTGAGAAGCCCAGTTTTGAGATCAAGCCAGTAATGGATATAGAAGTAGCGGATGGAAAACCATGGTACTTTGACATTATGAATTATTTGGAAAACAATAAGTTTCCAGAGGAAGCTACTGAGAAAGACCAGAGGATGATCCGGAAACTATCTGCTCAGTTCATATCCTTAAAAGGAGTATTGTACAAGAGACAGGCAGACGGGATTCAGCTCAGGTGCTTAAATGAAAAAGAAGCCCGCAAGGTGATGGAGGAGACCCATGCAGGCGTCTGTGGGGATCACATGAACGGCTTGACTCTGGCTAAGAAAATCATGAGACAAGGCTTCTATTGGCTTACGATGGACAATGACTGCTCAAAGTATGTCAAGCAATGCCAGTTGTGCCAACAGTACGCAGATTTGAGACATCTGCCAGTATCAGAGCTACACAACCTGACATCGCCTTGGCCTTTCGCCGCTTGGGGGATAGATATTATTGGAGAGATTCGCCCTATGGCATCCAATGGGCACAGATACATCATAGTCGCAATTGACTATTTTACCAAATGGGTATAGGAAGAATCCTTCAAAAAGATTAACGGCCAAGTTTGTAGAGAGAAATCTGATCTGCAGGTATGACCTCCCTCACCACATAGTGTCTGAAAACGGGGGTGCAGTACATGGGGGAAACTAGGAAACTCCTTGAGAAGTATGGTATCAAACACCATAGGTCTTCTCTGTACCGACCACAAGCTAATGGGGCAGTAGAGGCCGCTAATAAAAATATGAAGAAGATTCTATCCAAGATGGTCTAAACCTAAAAAGACTGGGCAGAGAAGCTACCCTTTGCACTATGGGGATACAGGACAACGACGAGAACATCTACGGGCGCTACACCATTTTCTCTGATATACGGTACGGAAGCAGTATTTCCAGTTGAGATAGAGCTCAAATCATTGAGAGTAGTCATGGAAGCCCATATTCCGGAGGCCGAATGGGCACGACAGAGGCTACAGCACTTAAACTTACTGGATGAGAGTACGCTGAGAGCTTATTATCACAATCAGATCTACCAGAAGAGGTTGGCCAGGACTTTCGGGAAGAAGGTGAGAAAGCATCCTCTTAAAGAAGGGGACTTAGTGTTCAAGCAGATGAGACCAGGTATACCCAATATCAGAGGAAAATTTAGACCGACCTGGGAGGGGCCGTATATCCTTAAAAAGCTGTTGTCCAAAGGAGCTGCAATCTTGTCGGATAGCGATGGAAATGAATTCAAGGATCCGATTAATGTCAATAGGCTCAAAAGGTTCCAAGGGTAAAGACCAAAATAAAAAGAATAGAATAAATGCCCCACAGGTCGAAAACCGAAAAAAGGCAACCGTGCTAAAATTGGGCGCCTCGACAGGGTGAAAACCGAAAAAAGGCATCCTGTGCAAAAATTAGAGGCACGAGAGAAAATGTCCGATCGTGAAAACCCAAGAGGGCCGATTGGTAACAGGAGTTGATGCTGTTAAAATTTGATTTCATGTATTAGCAGCGCGTACGCGGTTGAGTAAATGTCAAAACTGATCATGTATGCTGAAATTACATGGAAATGTACACAATTTCGTGAAATAGAATGAATATTATTCTTTTCATTTTCATCATTTTCTAGTTCTGCATTAAAAAGAAATGTAACAGCAAAAGAGATACATATGTAAGCTAAGCTAAGTCCTGCTGCTGCTCTCGCCAACCAGATGCTTGAGCCCTCGTGTCCTATTATCAGATGCTGGACTGAGGATCCATTTCTTGTACTCGCTGGTGGAAGCCACAAAGTGATCGCCGAACCGCGGAATAACAGTCTTCACTGGTAGTTTACTCCACAGCTCATAATACCTAGAAGCGAAGGCAACCGAAATAGCTCCTCCCCGGAAAGACAAGGGAGTCCTCACCACATCCTGGGTCATCCCGAGCTAACGCGTACATTGAGAAGTGATATAGAAAGTGGGTTGACGGAGCCCACAGAGGGGAACACACCCCTATGGCCCATCAATGACCACATGAGACAGTGGGAGCCAGGCAGACGTGAAACTGATGTCGTCATCTGACAACTCGCCAAATCTGGTAATGACTTCACCAGCAGTGGCACACCCGTATAGCCGTTGATGCGGAAGGAAATGGCTCGGCGAATACTATGGAATGAGCCGAGAAGGTGGCTCAGATATCATCCTCAGTTTCTCTTGCAGCCAGATCTAAAAAAAAAAAGAAAAAGAAGAAGAAGAAGCCGCTGGAGTAAGTAGGGTTTACTTCAGGCAAAAATAAGGCACAGGGTTGTGTGAAAATCCGAAAGGACGCACCTCCCGCTAAGAAAAGCTAGTCTGAAAATCCATAAGGGATGCACTACCTTTAAAATAATGACGTACCTGGAGCAATAAGGGGCTGCCAGTAAAGGTAGTTGTGGATCCAGAGCTCACAGAGTCTAAGCCCAAAATGGTCTCAGCCAGAATAAGTGGGAAGGGTGATAATCCCAGATGAAAGTCACTCAGAACTCCGAACAGACGAGGGTCACCTATCAAACCCCCTGGAACAACAGTGAGAAAGTTCACCATGCAAAACAGAAATACGATGCTTACCCGGTAAGTGGGGATGTCGGTGAACTGATCTAGAGCCTCGATCAGTGGCCCCAGAGCGAAGTAAGTGCCCGAAGAAATCAGTCGAACGGCCTCAGAAGAAGGTATGCCAAGAGCCATAGCTATGTCCCGAGTCTGGAGCAGGCCACAGCGGGGGACGCAGGGCAGAGCGCTAGGAGGGAACTAGGCTCCAAGAATGGCAGCTAACTCCTCGGGCAGGGGGCACAACTCCTGGTAAGTGAACTGGAAGACGTGAAACCGGGGGTTCCAGAAGTGAGTCGCCGCCAGAAGAAGGTTCTGATCAACTTTGACCCGACACAAATATTTTAGCCTGGACAGAGAGGAAAGGGCGCCTTTTTCCCAAGTGTGCTTGTCATCTAAGATACGGTGTATTAATTGGAGAAGAGGGGAAGACATTTTGAAAAGAATAAAGGGCTCAAGATGTTGGGAAAATGAAGAGACACAAAGAGCAAAAATTTTTTAGAAGAATTTATAGAGAAGCGTCACTGACGGCCTACCCGTCTCCACCAAGAGACGGCCGGCCCGTCGGTTAAGATCCACTTGGCAGATGCATACGTTAGCATTACATCTATCACGAGCATTAAATGCGCATTAATTGGGGGAATGGCGAACGACAGATGGGCAGCCCGTCGGTCGCTCCTACAGATGCCCAGCCCGTCGGTCACGAAACTCTATATATGGGCGAGTGACAGACGGACCAGCGGCACTGTCACTTTCACTCCCCCTCTCCAAAACGTTTTTTCCTTCGTTTTTTCTGCATTTTCAAGCATTTTTTCTCCTCTTCTTGCTTTTTTTTCATCTTTTCGCGTTCTCCACTCACCGGACGCTCAGACATTCATTTTTCTTCAGTTTTTCTACACTTCTCGCGACTACAAGTAAGTAAAATAACTACTTTTTTAATTAGTTCAATTTATTTTTTCATTTCTTCTTCCTTTAGCCTTAGAAATGATTAGAATGCTTTAGATGCCTTAAAAATCTAGGGAGAATGCTGCCCGTTTTCTTTCTTTATTTATTTCTTTATTATTTTGTAGTGCAATTAATATGAGCTTTTGCATGATCACATAGAAATAGAATTTTTCTATACCTTTGTCGCCTTAGAAATAGGCTTTCTAGCACATATATTGTATTGTTGAGGCCTGAGGCCATTATTTTGTGTCGTTGGGGGCACACTCTTGCCGGGGTGCGTCCCATTTATATTTATATATTGTTATTGAGGCCTGAGGCCTGGTTTGATGCCTTTTTATGCAGGAGGTTGGGCACACCCTTGCCGGGGTGCTGCCCAAATTTTCTTTTTTATTCTAGAATTGAATATTTTTGTGTATAATTCATACCTTGGGGTCTAGAAAGCCCATTTTTATTCACTTTAAGTATTTCCTTGCCGATTGCATGTTTCCTCTATATTGATATATGCGAAGCATGCTGGGCAACATCTCTTGGCAGGACGTTCGCTCCTTTTCATTTATTATCTGTTTTTTATCTCGTATTCGGGCCGCTATTGCCCGAGTGAGGCCTGAATGGGCTTTCACCTCGAAAATAAGCCTAATAATGCCTGTTTTGTCAAATTTTCACCATCTAATATTTCTTTTGCAGGATGCCTCCTAGACGAAAAGCACCACAGGCCCATGCCGAGGTCGTGGTTCCGGGTTGGATGGACGATGAGTCAGCTCAGAGATATAGGGCGCTGGCTCAGGTGGAGATTCGGGCTAGTCGCTTCGTGTCCCGGCCGTTCCTAGAGGCCCTAGGGATGGCCCCGGAGGTTGACATGCTTGTTGAGGGCGCCCGATGGACAGAGTTCCTTGACCCCGCTTTCCAGACCTTCCCAGAGGCGACCCGACAGGTCCTAGCCACCCTACGTTATGGCGGCTTTCATAGGTCAGATACAGAGCTAGGAGTAATCCAGTTCTAGTTCGATGGCCAGCAGTTCAGTATTACCCGGCAGAGATTTGCTGAGGCTATGGGGCTCCCCAGAGAGGAGGGGGTTGAGATCCCACGGCGAGTGGTGAGATGCGCCCACTGGGCGGCCATTGCCTTACCAGGAGTGTTGTGTGATCATGATATAACGAAGAGCACCGTACTGGTGTCTCATGCACTCCGGTACCTACATAGAGTGCTATCCAGTTCGTACCTTGGTCGAGCTGGTAATCTAGGGTCGCTTAATGCGGTCGATATTTGGAGCCTCTGGGCTATGGTGGCAGGCCAGCGCCTCAATGTTAGCCATGAGATTTTGGCTAACTTGGTCAGAGTTGGCAGAGGATTGACACCAGTGGTGATAGTGGGAGGAGTCATCACTCGGTTGCTTTTGCGATTAGGAGTTGCCCAGACAGGCTGAGAGGACCCCTGGATGAGGGGATACATGTGGATACCGCAGCGGCAGTGCAGATGGGGATGATCTCAGAGATATCAGGGCAGGCAGAGGCTTACAGAGTGCTGTTCATCCGTGAGACCAGGCGGATGTTCTCACTTCCACCCTTGGGTCCAGACCCGGAGCAGCCAGAGCCGGAGCCAGAGCAGTAGCTTGCTTAGCCTCCTCAGCCAGGGCCGCAGCCGCAGCCAAAGCAACAGCCTCCTCTACCCGACCTGGAGCAGCAGCCTCCTCAGCCTCCCCAGCCTCAGCCTCAGACTGTGCCACCGCCACCACAGCAGGAGCAGCCCAGGACCCCATCGGATTTCGACATGGAGTTCACTATGGACGAGCTCTTTGCGGCTTCACCGGCGTCCAAAATGTCGACTCCTATCCCGTCGCCGAGCATTAGGGTACAGAGGTCTACCCACGGGCCCCCCAAGAGGTATCACCCATATTTTCGAGGTGACCCAGGGGCGTCCACCTCCATGGCCCTGCCACCAGAGCCAGTACAGCAGTAGCCAGCACAGCCTGACTTCTCCCAGCTCCTCACGTCCATGTTCACAGCCTTAGAGCGTCGACAGGATGAGAGAGATAGAGCCATACACGAGAGGTTAGACCGTCAGCAGGCTGCTATTCAGTAGCAGTCTCGGGCGATTGAGAGGTTGGCTCAGGAGCAGGCCGGTTATATCGAGCACACCGCACGAGAGCAGGCTCAGGTCCTTGAGGCCTTCAGAAACGAGCAGGTGAGGCTGATAGAGCAGATTGCCCAGGGGCAGAGGGAGCTTAGGCAGTAGCTCGCATGAGATGAGGACATCTCAGGACCAGGCATCTCAGAGGGTTGACATGACCCTACAAATGATCGACGAGTCGCTCGACTCCCTGAGATCCAGGGTCCAGGCGATAGAGGGGATCCTCCCACCCTTGTCTTAGACCATGAGGGAGTTCAGAGAGTAGACAGAGCAGCGTCTAGAGCAGATGAGGAGGACCGCCAGCGAGCAGACCACTCAGATGAGCTAGGGATTCAAGAAGCTAGGAGGCACAGTCTCAGAGACCTTAGGGTTTATGAGGACTTGTACCCAGCCCTTCTTAGATGGCTATGCTCAGATTAGATTCAGACAAGCCCATGATGCTGGGGTAGGACCCTCCATGGCTCAACCTCCACCTCCGGCACAGCCAGCTCCACCTCCACCTCCGCCAGGGACAGTGCACATATTGGATGATGAGGACCCTGATGAGCCCTCTGACTACACACCCCTCTAATGTTCAGGGAGTCATTTTTGCATTTTCACTTTGTATATACATTATACAAAAATGGATGTTTCTAGTGAAAAACTTTTGTTTTCAGTTTTATGCATTTATTCAGTTATTTACGATTCATTCACATTACAGATGAATATATGTTTTCACATTTGCTCAATAATAAAAAATGATGAAAAAATGATGAATGATAACTCAAATAGAAAAGGATATAAATGAAACATGACCTGGTAGATAAAGCAAAACCACGCCATTCATAGACATGTTAAAAGATAATGACTCAAACATGAATTAACAAAACCTTTTATCACACAGGTACAGAGAAACATCGATCAGAACACAAGCATCGATTAGAAGTCCGAACAAGGGCGCCTAAGGTTCATGTCTTCTTAGAGCGGGGAACCAGCGAGGTCTCCTCCTCAACAAAATCGAGATTACGGTCAGAGAGTACCTCGTCTCACAATTCACGCGGCAGCCAGAGAATGCTACGCGCCTTGCAGATCGGATGGGGGTTAGCAAGGGAACTTAGACAATTGAAGTTGTAGTTAGAGAATACTACTCTTCATTTTGAGACTGTGGTCAGAAAGTACCACTTCTCACCAATTGGAGCAGCAGTTAGAGAAACACTGCTCTTCACAGCAGATTTGTAGTCAGAGAGTGCTACATCTCCTCAATCCTGCGCAAGCCGAGACGAGGCCAGCAGAAGCAGAAGCAGCGGTTAGAGAAACACTGCTCTTCACAGTGGATTTATAGTCAGAGAGTGCTACATCTCCTCAATTCTGTGCAAGCCGAGACGAGGCCAGCAGAAGCAGAAGTTGCGGTTAGAGAAACACTGCTCTTCACATCGAGGTTGTGGCTAAAGAATGCCACATCTCACCAACACCTATAGGTCGAAACGAGACCGATAGGGATATCTTCACATGCCGAACAGACTGAGACGTGGTCTACCCGGTAAAAGGCACGGAAGGTAAGGATCGCCAAAGGTACGCTTTCTTCCTTTCTATCCTTTCTTTGAGTTTTGGCTTATCTAGGCGCTTGTGCACTAGTTTCCCCAAAACTGGGGGCAACTGTAGGCACCGTGTCCCGGAGCGATCCGGATCAGAGATTACCCTATTATGAAATCAGTAGCTGAGCCTATACAAACGGTTTGGATTCGGAGGTTTTAGTCCCATGCCCCACGAGAAATGAGTCTTTTCACCTTTCGTCGACAGAGGGGGAGAAAACAGGGAATTTTTGAGTCAAAAAGTATTTTTTTCGCAAGAGATGGTCAGCCCGTCGCTTGGGGTCACAGACGGCCCATGATTTTTTCGACGCCTGTCGGAAGGCTCCGCCTATTCCGGAACACGCGACCTAGTTTCCCGGAGCATGTAACCTCTCCGACGCCCGTCGGTGGAAATGGCAGGGCCGTCGAATGAATCCTTGTGTAAGAAGGATTCTTTCGACGCCTGTCTCCACATCCGACGCCCGTCGGTCGTGCCTGGCCTATAAAAGCTTTGATTTTCTTCCTAAAAAGGGTTCCAAAAATTTTTTAGGAGGGAAAAGTCTGCCCAAATTCAAGCATATTTTCTCTCTCTTCCAGCAAACACATATATTAAGAAATTTCTTTTAATTTGAGAATCAAACCATTAAAAAGGAGCTAAAACTAATTAGTTTTCTTCGGGTTTTTGATTCCAAAGTTAGTCTTTTTGAGGGGTTAAGAAGTAAACAATCTATTTTCCTCTTTCCTAACCTTTCATTTCGTTTCTTGTGGAGCATGCGGGACTCTAATCGACACCAAGAATCTCACTAAAACATTATCTGAGGGTAAACATTATCTCCGTGTTATTTCATCTTTATCCTTTATTTTTGTTGTTCTTTTGGCTTTTTGCTTTCATTTCTCTTTATCTTGATTCTCTTCATCTCTTTTTTTGATAAAAACATAATTTTGCTTTGAAAAGAGAGTTTTTTACTATTTATTTTCGGAGGCAGTGGTGACCGACGGGTCATCTATTTCACCGATGCCCGTCGGTCACCCCACTCACAGACTCCCTCTCTCTTGAGTGAGTGACGAGACACATCAGTCATTTTGACTGACGCCCGTCGGTCACTCGATAGAGGCCGTCGCTGGGTCTGTCTCCACGTTTCCAAATCTCTTCTATTTCTCTCAAGGCTTTTTGACTTCATTTATGTTGAGCTTTCATATATTAACATCTTTTAACTTTCTGTGAGCGTATATTGATTTTCTTGGACTATCCTGAGCTCGAGGGGCGATCTACCATGCTCGGAGGAGTCCGTCCGATTTAGTTTTCTAACCTTCTTGGTTATTTCCTTTATTTGCTTATTCATTAATTATTCTATACACATGAGTGTACCCTTCTTGTATCCCGCTAAATATAAAAATTGATTAATATTTTATATTCAATAAAATGAGGTTTTCATAAACGTAAGGACCCAATGTCCTATTTTATCCAATAAAAATCCTCACAATAAAAATAACCATTTTGATAATGATGCATGCGAGGACCAAAGTCCTCAAATTAAGCAATGCCCCGAATTGTTTATGTATCGCACATTTATGAAAGGGAGTTGTATTTCGCTCCTTGTATTATTGTAATCTATTGCTTTCGCTATTTACTTGCTCATTTACTACTTTCCAAATGTGAATAAATGCGCCTTTAATCAATTACATCGTGTGAAGAGAGAGCAAATTAATGATAATTAAAATTTGATCATAAAATAATCAAGGTAGAAATAGATGAGAAGTCCCGAACCCAGCTCTGATCTTTGGGCTCACAGAGGCGAGAGGTCTACCCTTCAAGACACCTCTTGTGTCATGAGATGTTGGCATTAATCCTAGGCTCCTTAGGGCAAGAGGTTTACCCTCCAAGACCCCTCTGGTTGGCCCAAAATGGATACTAAGCGCAGTCTTAGGCTCTCCGAGGCGAGAGAAACTTTCCCAATGTTCTATTGGGTGGCAACTCCATGAAACCTCCTTGTTGCCCAACATAGATGCACTTACGATTTATTGCAAGCTGTTAGCGGACCCTCAATTGCCCGATCGCCCTCAAGCGGGCGGTCAGAGGGGCGGCCTGCAGGGTCCGGCGCGCGTCACAGATATTGTGGGGGCAATGCTGCTTCAATGTGCCAACATGACGATCAACAGAATTTCAAAAGCCAATCCTCAACCCCAACATCCCAGATGCACACAACATAACCAAGCAAAACAAAATTCCGATCAGCCCATTAGGGCCAAGCCTTGGAATTCCTTTCCCCACGATCTTTTGAGATATGTACCCTAGAGCCAATCAAGACCAATCTTTAATCATATAAGACCAGTAGTGACCCTTGTGACTTAGGAGGACAGCTCGTTCCCAAAAAAAAAAAAGAAAAAACCATAGTCCTATCCTAAACCATAATGTTGTCCTACGCCATTTGAAGCGAAAATACAACTCCATCTCAACCATCAAAGGTTACTTCAGAAATTAAGCCACCCAAAGCCAACAAAAGGAAGATTTTCAAAGCCAAGAATCAAGCAAGAAAACTCACCATCTTAGCCAATTTGCACAAGGGTTGAGAACAAGACTTTGGTGCTAAAAAGAATCATCGTTAGAAAACGAAGACGGAAGCAAATTCAACCAACACAAATGAACTGAAGAAAGTTCATGGCAAAGGCTCAAAAAAAAATCGAGTGAAAATCTTCAATCATGAAAACCCGAGAGGGCTGATTAATAATAGGAGCTTGATGCTTTCAAGATTTATCCCGAGATTAAATGAGGTCTTTTATATTTTGAGATTAATGACAAAGTAATGATCATGTTTAATGAAATAAAATTGAAACACATGCATCTATGCAATGATGTGATTAGAGTATTGTACCCTGTGTGATCAAGTCATGTATCTGCCTACCCTCTGCTACTCTCGCCACTGAAGTGATTCAGCCGACTCATCCTGCTATCAAGTGTGAAGACTCCTGAAAGATTCTCGGGCAATATCCTCAGCCTCATCAGTAAAAAAAAAAAAGCCGTTAGAGTGAAAACCGTAACTGGCGCTCTAAGCAAAAATTAGGCAAAAGGATAGGGTGAATACCAGGAAATAGGCAGTCTATCCTTCAAAAAAATAAAAGCCGCTGGATTGGGTTGGGTCCATTACAGGAAAAAATAAGGCATAGGGTTATGTGAAAATCCGTAAAGGACGTATCTCCCGCTAAGAAAAGCTAGTGTGAAAATCCACAAGGGACACACTACCTTTAAATAATGACTACAGGTGTCAAATGAGAATCTCACAATCCCAAAGGGCATGAAATTCAAAAGTAGCTTAAAATGCATCGATCCTATTGCAAATTGCAGCTAGCTCGGCTATCATCTCCAAGTCCACATAGATGAATTCTTATACTGCATTTCTGCATGACTCATGCATTTCACTTGCATACTCACTATTTTTCCTACATATTTTAGTTTCCCTATTTTTCAGAAAGAGAAATTTGATGCGGACACTAACAGAAGCCAAGTGACGATATCAATCCAAACAACCAGCCAAAGACCTCTCAGAAGGCAACCAGCCAAAACAACATCAATTCAAGCATCAATAGAAGACCTTCGAGGAGGCAAATTCTGAAGACGTTTGAGGAGGCAAATCCCGAAGAACTTTGAGGAGGTAAATTTAGAAGACCTTTGAGGAGGTAAATTTCGAAGACCTTTGAGGAGGTAAATTCCGAAGACCTTCGAGGAGGCAAATCCAGAAGTCCTTTGAGGAGGTAAATCTCAAAGACCTCTGAGGAGGCAAATTCCAAAGATGTAACAACCCCTACGTCCCCGTTGGAAGGATGCTGGAGAGCGCTACCGACGCTCACTCCCATACATGCACACATACACTATGCGGAAGCATACATTCACACATAATCACACATGCATAAATACGGGATAATTAAAAACTTACCTTGCGGGCAAAAGCTGGTCATGCATTAACTCACACACACGCAGGCACTAAGCGGAAGTATAAGCACATGCATACCCCCATTCACTCATTCAGTCAGCGGAAGCATAAGGTGAACGATAAAACCGAGGAACAACTTTTAACATAAATATAATAACATTTAAATAGCCCAAATATTACATCCAGATCCTTACATATAATTACATATACATAAAACTACAGAAATACAAAATCCAAAATACAGAAGCTGAACAAAATACAAAACTTCTAACTCCTATGTGACCGACCTTGCAGATGCGCGACTCGAACTGAACCAAACCTGCCACCTGCACGAGAGAAGAACCCGTGCTAAGTGATAATGCTTGGTGGGGAGAACACACAACTAATATGGACTGCCATTCACAATAGTCGTCAAGGCATAACACATTCAAAATGGCATATGCGGACATTCACAACACATATATAATCATGCTTGGATTTAGAGGCATTCATTCAGAAGCTCAAGTTTACATGCATTTACATATTAACTGATTGATATACGTAACATCATGCAGAAGTACAATTGGTCTTACCTGCACTTACCGAGTTCGCTGAAGTGTCTGATGTTAGACAATGCACAACCACTAACCAAAACGATCCGCATGCAATATACCAAAATCCCACATCATTACACCAAGGCATACATCATCATTCAGAGTCACAAAACATTTACATGTACAGTTGTCATACCAAAGTACCCTTACACCAACTGGAACCCATTGACATGCAATACAACTACCATGCAACAATGCATATAACTATCATGTAAAGATCACCAGATATCTAAACATACATATGTCATGCCAATATACACACAAGCTAACCGAAACCCGAATGACAGGGTCAAACACAGCCCTTCCACTTCATTATGATAACGTATATGATCATACAGTGAGATATAAACACATGCCAACATGCTGAAATCAGCATAATAGCAAGATCGGAAAGAACATATATATAGCACCACATTCATAGCCTTCAATAGTTAAGTTCGCATTCATACGCATACTAATTAACCATAGCATTCAGAAGTTCAAGATCGCATTTAGATACATATTAATTCCCATGCTTAACCATAGCTGATCGGATTCACACACACCTTCACATTATGATATATGCGAATAATCATACGCAATGCATGCTTGAGTCACGTTCAAACCGTTCAAAGATTCATAAGCACATTCGAATAATTACTGATTCGTATGTCCAAAATCATACTCATTCGGACATCGCATTCTCTTATTCATATCAGGCAAAACAAACAGAATACCTGCTGACCCAAAATAGTAGATAACGAGTGAATGCATAGCGTACCTTACGGGCACGAATCGGACGCATAGCGTACCTTACGGGTACGAATCGAAAACCATTTTATTTTTGTCGTATTCAAAACATTTTACAAAGGGGACCTTAAACAAGATCCAAAATGCATAAGGGGTTCGCGAGGAACCAAATGGGGACCTGATCGGGGTCGAAACAGAACTAAGGGCTGCAGCTAAGAGACTCTATTAGGCATGCCTAACTATCCACTTACCTGACTCTAGCAGGTCATGCATCATTCAAATCATATGTCGAATCATACAATATATATATATATATATAATCATGCACAATCTAGAGTATAGTAGACATATATGTATATGTTCATAATGTCAGTCATACCTCGTACATTTCATAATATGAAGCATACAATATAATTCAATCAACACACTTTAGCGCTATTCAGTATTCTAAAACATATCAGAGTCAAACATAGAACAATATTTTTTCAACAATTAACAATGCATAATCTTAATCATGCAATGATACAATTTACACTTAAGCATAGCACATTATTCTTAGGGAAAGTTCATGAGTAAATGTATGCATAACACTTTTAACATTTTAATATAACATGCTCATAATAATAATAACCATGAACATGGCATTCAAATCACTTGTATTCAATATGCATCACACGATACGAATCACAATAATTAAAATAGATAAACCAAATCATACAGTTTAAACAAAACAATAGTCTAACAGAGATCCCATTACTAAGCATATCATAGTCAAATACTAGCATACTATCGATTCAATAATCACCCACTTCAGAATACAAATTCTAAAATAATTTAGGCAAAAACATGTCCCATACAATAGTAAGAAACCATGCAGAGTGAAAGAAGAGGATCATTTTTGAAAACCAGAAAGAAAACAGGACAGGCGGAACAAGGGGGATGCTGAGCAGAATGGGGCATGACTCATGCATATGAGCACGACTCGTGCTCATGTGTGCGAGTCATGCTTGAAGATCACGACTCGTGCTCTTTGAGGACGAGTGGTGTTCTTCGAGCACGTCTCGTGCTCTGCTGCCTGTCTGGGGAGAAAGAAGAAGGTCAGCACGTTTCGTGCTACAAGAGCACAACTCGTGCTCTTTGAGCACGACTCGTGTTCTTGGAGCACGACTCGTGTTCTTGGAGCACGTCTCGTGCTCTTCCTCTGGATGAAACCAAACAAGCTGAAGGGGGGGGGGGGGGGGGAGGAGCTTGACTCGTGCTCTTCCTCTCTCCTGGTCATATCGCGATGGACAGTAAAAATGCAGAACTTCATCATTTTCCAGAAATCCTTTTTAAAACCTTTCAAAATCCATTCAATCATGCACAAACTCTTACCTTATCACTCAAATGCATAACACAACATGCTGATGATCAATTACACTCAATTATGACAAGATTCAACAATTAATTCAAGGAAAACAGAAAATTGCAGACCAAACACCAAGAACAGAGGTTACCCAAATCATGCAATTTCACTTTCAATTCTCACATATATACACTTCATTCCTTAATCATGCATTACCAATTCAATTACCCAACCAAACACATACATATACACATGGCAAGACACTCAAAATTCCAGAAATTAACATTACAAAACACATACACAATCAAAATGAGAATTAGGGCAGAGACAAACACCAAAACTGAAAATAAAGAACACAGAGCTCCCAAACCTGAAAATGAAGATCCAAAATCACTCTTCTTCAACCTTCGATCTTCCCTTTTCCTTTATCCCTTTTCTTGTCACCAAAAGATTGCACAAATAAACCCAGAAAATCACTTAATCTAAACCTTAACTCAACAAAACCAGAAGAAGAAGAAGAGAGAATCCAAATGCAGGAAACCCTAGCACCCAAAACCCAAATACATACCTCTTTAATCTTGCTTTCAATCTCCACCAAGAGCATCCAACTCACACACACTCAAGGAGAGGAGCGCACTCAACGGGAAAAGAAAGAAAGAAAAACAAGGAGGAGGAGATGGGAGAGCAGAAATGTGATCTGCTCTTCTCCCTAATTCTTTTTCCTTTTTCTTCTTTTCACTTTAATTGCACACACCCACCAAGACACATGGCAGCCTCCTATTGGCTCCATCCAAAATATCTTGTCTAATTACTCTTTAGTCCTTTGCCAAACTTGCACTTTACTCACTAGCATAATTCTTTCCTTACAAACTTTAATTACTTCTTAAATTAGGTCCTTAATACTCCAATTCCACATGCACACATTACCAAAATACCGTCACTTATCCCGACTTAGCATGCACATTCCGACTAGGCCCGATTTGGGGTGTGACAGAAGACCTTTGAGGAGGTAAATTTAGAAGACCTTTGAGGAGGCAAATCCCGAAGACCTTTGAGGAGGCGAATTTCGAAGACCTTTGAGGAGGTAAATCCCGAAGACCTTTGAGGAGGAAAATTTTCGAAGACCTTTGAGGAGGCAAATTTAGAAGACCTTTGAGGAGGTAAATCCCGAAGACCTTTAAGGAGGCAAATTCCGAAGACCTTTAAGGAGGCAAATCCCGAATACTTTTGAGGAGGCAAATTTTGAAGACCTTTGAGGAGGCAAATCTTGAAAGCTTTTGAGGAGGCAAAACCCTGAAAGCCTTTGAGGGGGCAGCACCGCAAAATGGTTAGCACGATAATGGCACTACCGCTCCACGGAGGGTTAGCATGATCACGACACTACCTCTTCAACAAACAATAACACGCCAAGAACATGGCAACAACCACCACCACAAATTCCCCACATCGAAAAGACAGCTGCCTCAGGTACGTGTCTCTTTCCTTTTCTTCTTTAAGTTTAGGCTCACCTAGACACTAGTGTACTAGATTCTCCTAAACTGGGGGCAACTCTAGACACCGAGTCCTGAGTCAGCCTAGATCGAAGTTACCTAATGATGATAAGAAGCCTTTCCACAGGCAAAAAGGTTAAAAGTGATGATTTTATTTTCAAACTTGCATTTTAGAGTGAAAAGATAAAAAAATAATAAAAAATATTTTAAAAATTAGTTTTGAAAAATGGTGGATTGAAATTAAAATATTTTTAGTTAAATATATATATATTTAAAAAAAATTCGGAGCGTCGGCCACGCGGCAGCACGCAGTGCCTGCGTGCGGCGCTGCTGCGCGCGACGTGCGCGCGGAGATGCATGCAGGGCGAGCAGCGCGCATGCCTGGCGGGCGCCGAAGCCCATCGCGTGCCCCCGACGGGTACCGGTCGCCCAATCTCGCCCGCTGCTAACGAATTTCGCCTGAAATCGTTTTTTTCCTATTTTTTCACCTAAAATCCATTTTTATCCCATTTTTTCAGGTTTTTAAGGATTTATTCAATATCTAAAATTTAAAATAGTTAATATCTGATTTTATTAGATTTTATCCCTTTAATTATCCTTATTTTCCCTAATTTCTTAATATAAAAAGAAAGAGATAAAAACCTAAAAGAGGGATTTTTTTAGGGTTCTTCTTCATCTTTTCTTCTTCTTCCTCCTCTCAAAAGCTCCCAAAAATTCCAGATTTTTTCCAAACCAAAAATTGAAAAAGAAAAGCTCATTTTTCATCTTTTTTTCAATAGAATTTCTTCTAAACATATCTTTAGAAGGGATTTTTTGATTGATCAAATTTTGAGAGAAATACAACAATTATTTGCTCTCAAAATTTGGTTTTTAATTGTTTTTTAATTAAACTTTTTTCATATTTTCTAAAGAATTTTTTTTGATGAAAAATTGATTTTGAGACAAACTAAACAATTGTTTGTTATCAAAATCCAATTTTTTCATTTGGTTTTTCTAAAAATAACTTTTTCCTTAATAATTATTTTGGGACAAACAAAATCATTATTTGTTCTCGAAATCTTTTTTCTGTAATTTTAATCAATAAAAATATTTTTTTGGTCAAAATCATTTCTTTAGGCAAAAAAATCAATTTTTTGTTCTTAAAGAATTTTTGATCATTTTTTATCTTATTTTTTCTTGGAATAAAATTCCAACATTTTCATCATATTTCACTCTAATATTGCAAATCATCAAATAAAGAAATCGATCATCATTTTACCTTCATCGAATCCGAAACTCTGAGGGTAAATATTCTGGGCTTGATTTTTATTTATTTTTATTTTTTTATATTTAATTTATTCATGAATATTTTATTGTTTTCATTAATTTACTTATTGTGTTCATTTATTTGCTTATTTTGTTATTGTCATATTTGTTTTATTTAATATATTCATATATGATTTTATTCTTATTCATGTGAATTTTGATTTCCTATTAATTCCTAACATGTTTATTGTCAATCATCATTTTTTTCAGCATGTAATTAATTAATTAATTTTGATTAATCTTTTTGCCATGTAAATGTTTTATATTAATTGTAATTATATTAATTAATCATGTTGTTCATTAAATTGTTTTCATCATTCTTTAATTCATTCATTTTTATTATTTTTTTCTTTATTATTTTATATATTCATTGATTTGTTTATCTTCATCATGTTCATAATTTTCATGTATTAATTCATTAACATGTTATATTTTATTTTAATCACATCATTTATTTAATTTGTCATCAAAATGCATTTTTTACATTTATTTTAATTGTTAACATACTAATTCAATTGTCATTTTGATGTCATGCTATTTTATCTTATTTTATTCCATTTTATCTTTTATTATTGATTTAATTATTTTAATTACTAATATTATTTTGTTTATGTTTTGTTTTTATGTCAAAACTCATTTTTTGCGAGCACACGGGGGATCCAGAATGGCTCGTTTGGATTATATGTTTATTTTCATTATTAGCAATATTTTATTTATTTGGCTTTTTTTTTTTATTTTTGTCATTTATTTTTCTTGTAAAATTGTTTATTTAGATCCTCTAGAAAGAAAATCACCAAACTATTTTTATTAATTTAAATTGGTTTTTCCTAATAAAATGGGACCAATGTCCTAGTTTTTAATCCAAATACATTGTCACCATCAAAATTATTTTACTTAATTATGCATGAGAGGACTAATGTCCTCATTCTCAATAAATACCCCGTTTTATGCATGATTTTGTATTTTATTTACAATGGGAGTTGTATTCCGCCCCTAGTTTTGTTGTATTTTATTTTCATGTACTTTATTTTATTTACTCTTTTATTTATCGCTTTCCTTGAATGATCAAGCTTGCGCTCTAATTATTGCATCGAAATGTATGAGAAAAGGGATAAAAACTTAAATTCAAAACTTAATTATAAAATAACCAAGGTATGAATAAATGAGAAGTCCCGAACCATCTCAAGTCTTTGGGCTCAACGAGGCGAGAGGTCCATTCCGATATTTCATTAGAATGGGATATCTAAGACACCTCTTATGTCCCACCAAAAGACTTAAATTTACAATCCTAAGCTCCACGGGGTTAGAGGATCATTTCAGTGTTCTATTGGGATGATATCTCTAAGATCCCTTTGGCTTGTTCAAAATGGATATTATGCGCCGTCTTAGGCTCACCGAGGCTAGACGACCTGTCCCAATGCTCTATTATGTGGCGACTCCAAGAAAGCTCCTTGTTGCCCAAAATAGATGCACTTGTAAATACCTTACAAGTTTTCATGAACCTCTCTCGAAAGCCCTAAAAGCGGGCCTTCGGGGCGTCCCACGGGGTTCGGCGTGCATCACACTAGCTATATGTAATTATTCAGTTGTGTTGAGGCACTTTTGTATCTTTTTATTTTTTTGTTGAAATATGTAAGATTACCTATGTTATATCAATGAAAGGCAATATTTCGTCCTACAGCTTATTCTTTGATAATTTTATGGAATTTTAATTTATTCGGTTATCGATGTGATTGGTATGCATGTATTTGCTTAGTTTGAGCGTCTGTGTGTGGCAACCCTCATCTATCGGGGACTTTTATCCTCTTCGCAGGGTGAAGTTCTCTACGTATAGGTAAGGGATGTTGCAACAAGGGCGTCTATTTTGGGCAACGAGAGGTGTTTTAGGGTAGTCTCCACCCAATAAAATATTGGGAAAGTTCATCTAGCATCGCTGAACTTAAGACAAAGTGTATGAGTCTATTTTAGGAAATGAGAGATAATTTGGAATTCCCATTCCAATAAAACATTGGAAATGGTTCATCTAATCTCATGAAGCCTAAGGCGATGCGTATGAGCCTATTTTGGGCAATGAGAGATATTTTTGAATTTCCATTCCAATAAAACATCGAAAATGGTTCATCTAATCTCATTATGCCTAAGACGATAGATATTAGTCTATTTTGGGCAACAAGAGATATTTTGGAATTCCCTTCGCAATAAAACATTCGAAAGGTTCATTTAACCTCGTGAAGCCCAAGACTAGAGAGAGTTCGGGACTTTACTCTTATTCATACCTTAGTTAAAGTTACAATTGAGTTTTTGAATTTAAAATTACATTCTTTTCTCATACAGTTAATGCAGTTATTAACGCGCAGATCAATAACATAATAAAAGCTGTAAAAAATATAAATTTAGAAAAAAATAAATAAAAGTACATTAATTTACAATAAAACTAGGGGCGGAATACAACCCCTAATGTAAATGAACAGAAACAAAAACCATATATAAAGCGGGACATTCAATTTGAGAACATTTGTTCCCACATACATTCTTAAAAGAATAATATTAAAGGTGGCAATTTTATTTGGATGGGAAAACTAGGACATTGGTCCTATTTTATTAAGGGAAAACCTTGTTTATTTGTAGAAGTCTTTTGTCTCTTTTATGCTAACGAACATGAGGAAGGCATTTATAATGAATAGGAATTAAACAAAATAAATTAAAGAGAGAAATAGGATAGAAGAAATGAACCGAATTGATGTCCTAGAATCACCCTAATTAGTTCCCCTTTCCAGTATCCAATATTCAAAAAAATAAAGAAGCTCACAAAAAAACACAAATAACACGTTAGTAAAATAAAATATCGAACCAAAATAAATAAATGAAACAATAGGAAAAGTATAGAAATGAGTTACCTAAAATGAAAAGAAACCAAGAATTAAAAGAGATGAATAAAAAGAAAATAAAAAAAAGGAAGAGGGACGGCCAACCGCCTGAGCGACGGCCATTCCTAGGGTGACCGATGGGTAAAAGAGGCATCCTGCGATGGCCCGTTGGTCACTTGAGCGACGGCTGTCGGTGGGGCTGTCAGCCCGTCATCATCTCCAAACCTTAAAAAAATGAGAGAAATTAACTCAAATCCAAGGTTTTCCATCTTTAAACCGTTTTTTATGCAATATATTATCAATACATCAAATAAGGCGATAAAACGAATTAATTAAAATGAGTTAATTCACGTTTAGTCCATAATGTTTACCCTCAAAATATTATTTTTCAGAAGGTGAAGTCGCATGGAGTTCCCTTGAATTCTATAAGGATGTTGACCGAAGATAACTATCAAAAGCAATTTCTTTTACCAAAAATTATTCTTTTCAAATAATTTGGAATTTTGAGAAGGTAAATTGAGAAAAAAAGAATTTATTTCTCTTTCTCGATTTCACTCCTACGATAGTTTCAAATCTTTAGAAAGATAGATCGAGTGAAGAAAATTGATTTTTCTTTCTCGAGTCCTTCCTAGTTCTTCTCGAAAAGTTTTGAAAGTTAAAAAATCAAGATGAAAATTTTGCTTATGAAAATTGATTCTCTAAAACTCTTGATTTCTTAGGAAATTTTTCCAACCCCAAATCTCTATCCTCAGCCCGCTATTTATAAGCTAACTGAAAATAAGGATAAAAAATTCAAATTTTTTTAAAATTCAAATCATCCTTAGAAATAGATATCAAATCTTTTTCTAATTCAAAAAGATTTCATAAGATTAAATCAAAATTTTTAGAATTCAAATTAGATTTGGAAGATAAAATCAAATTTTTGATATTTGTCCTAAAGATAAACATTAAGAAAATCGGAATTTTTTCACCAAAACTGTAATGGCGTGAAACTGGTATAGTAGTTATCAGTGAATTCTGTAGAGTTTATAGTGTGGTTTTGGTGTGAAAACAACAATGTTAGTACTTTGAATTACAGAAGAGTTAAAAGGCTAAACGTGCTCAAGCTAGGGAAGCCCCTGATGGGTGACCTCCCGGGAAGCCGATAAAGAAAAATATTTTATTGGACCATTGGAAAGTACAAGTTATAAGGAGTCAGGTGGTATAATTTGGAGCGAAAATGAGGGAAAATGAGTCCCCGGAAGTTAAACTGAAGAAAGCCTCTACTTTGATTCAAATAGTAACTAGGTTTGACCAAAGTTTGATCGAGGCATTAAAGATAGCAAATGACCTCTGAAAAGTTATCTGAACGTACAGATGGACTCAGAATAGTGTGTAAAACAGTTTGGTAGTGAAAATTAATTTTATTGTGATACTAAAAAATGGATGAATCGGACCGATTTAATTGAACAGGATCGAAAATGGAACCTGATTGAGATAAAATCAAAGTTAAATGAGCTATAAAGAGTAAAAACAAGGTCAAAGATAAAGTCAACTGAATCGGTCCAATTAGTGAATCGGACCGGTCGAACCAGTTTTATTGTAGTTTGGTTAGTTTGACCAAGGTTTGACTGAGCTTTAAATGATGCTACAAACCTTAGAAAAATTATGTAAAATAATGGATTTGCTTGAAATATTATGGAGAATCAAATGGTGATGAAAAATAAATTTTACGGTGAGACAGAAAATTGAGTTATCGGACTGGTAAATTTATCGGACAGAAAAATAGTCTCCGATTAAGCTAACATTTTATATGGATACTAAATTATATATTTTAAGAATTATGAAATTAATTTTGGGAGAAAATTGGCTTAAAAATTTAGAGAAATAAATTGGATTGCTTATTGGGCCTAATTTCTTAAATGGGCTTAGAATTGAGTTGGCCCTATAACACCCCAATACCGCATGGAATGATCTCGGGGCGCTACACACACAAACACATATAATACGATCAACTACAAGAGTGAAAGCAATCATACATATGTACAATACATATAATCTTTATTATGCATGACCAAACTTATTCCAATGCAAAACCACATACAATTCTCTCTTCCTCTCTCCCTAAATTGAAGTCTCCTAAACAAAGTTTAGTCTATCTACAATCTAGTTCTGGTGATTAGAGCTCATTTGAAGTGGAAGAAGTGGGAGAAAATAAGTGAAAATTTTTATGTCAAATTAAGGTATGTAAAGTTGATATTTTTAAATTAGTTTAAAGGTTCAAATAGGTACTTTAGGATGTCTATAGTATGTTTATGTAGTTATATTGCAAAAAGGAAGTAAATTTATGGTGTTTCCTTTGGTGTTTATATTCGGCCACACGGAGAAATCAAGGAAAGGAAAATGCTTTAATGGTGAAAGATGAAGGAAATAAAGATCTAAGTGTGGAGATCATGAAAATAATGTTAGTGGATACAATATCCTCCATTTTCCATTAAGAATGCATGATTTTAGGTTATATTTAAGTGTAAGGTATGTGAAATATGTATTTATAATTGAACCAAACCTTATAATCATGATTAGTAAGATTAAATATGACTATTTGAATGCTTAAAATAAAAAGGATAAAATTTTGGTGAAGAATTCCAAGTGAGGCCGAGTGTATACCTAAGGTTAACTATGGTATATTTTGTTATTTATACTATATAAACGGTATACTTATGATGTTAGACATGAGATCTAGCTAAACTAATGACTAAAGTAAAGAAAAATAATTGTAATGCAAGAATTATGACATGACCAAATGGTATAGTTAAGGTTATATGTGAGTATTTTGTGATACAATGTTATTTTAAGATATATCTAGGTTAATTAACATACAATCTAGCTAAATCAGTGAGAAGTGGAAGAAAAATAATTATGGAGGCAAATAGAAATTTAAGGTCAAATGAATTATTGTGTATCTTATTAATTTAATGATTTTAATGCTATAAAATAAATGTATAAGCAAAATGAAGTACATGGTAATTTATCTAGAATATTTAATGCTTAATGGAATATTATGTATGTTGATAATATAGTGTATATGTCATAAAAAATAAAGGTAATTGTTATATTAAAATGAGATGATGACATAAATGGAATTAGAATTAAATAATAAGTGAATTAGAAATGGAAAATGATGAAAAAAAATATTGTATGAGGAATGATGTGATAGATACTGTACATTATAAAGTTATTACTGTGATAAAAGAAAGTGAACTGGAAATGAGATGTCAATACATGACTATATGGTTATAATGAATTATGTAATTGCCTTTAGTGTTCTGGTAGTGAATTTAGCTCAGGATATAGTTGGCTAGCCATAGGGACACCCTTACCGTGGTAGCGAGTCATAACGACTTGCATTAGTAGGTCAATGATGATCTATTATACTTTTACTGTTACTGAAATTTACTGTATACTGTTTATTGTACTGTAGTGGATTTGCGATGGTCCATGTCCCGTATATCCTATCCTGAGATTTCTACCGGATCCATCTTAGTGGCAAAGTAAGAAAAATGGATTAAAGTGAGATTGTTTGAGAAATTAATGAAAAAGGGTAATATTTGAAAAAAAAATGAATAATTAAGTGGTTATATATGTAATTAAGTGATAAGATAAGATAAGTATTAAGAAAAGATAAAGATAAGATAAGGAAAAGATAAGATATGTGTCACACCCCGTTTTCCCCCTAGTAGTATAAGCCCATTTGTGTGTGCATGCATGGTATGTGTTTGGCATGTCATAAGGGTATTTTGGGTAGAAATGCATGTTTTAAGGGTTTTGTTAGCATGTGGATGCATGTATGTTATTAGGGTGTGAATTAGTTGGGATATGTTTGTGTGTGCATGAGCATACCATTGTAAGGTGTGAGTAGTGGTGTGGTGGTTGTGTGCTTTACTCACACACTATTAGGGTGTTTTATGTTGGGATTGCATAGTGTGCAATGTATGCATGTCTTTTAGGTGTGAGTGATTAATCCCCACCAATAGGGAGATAACACTTGTCTAGGGTTAGGAAAAGAAAAAAAGAAAAAGAAAGAGCAAAGGGAAAGAGGCAGAACTACTCTTCATTCCCGTTATCCCTCTTTCCCGCTCTCCTTCTTCCTTTTCTCTTCTTTAGAAACCCTAGCTTAGATTCAAGTCTTGTTGGTGGAAGATTAATCATCTCCTTGCATTCTTTTGGTAAGTTATTGCATTCTTCATCTTGTTTTTCCATTTGTTCATCTTCTTCTTCTTTTCTGGGTTTGGATTTAATTAGGGTTGTGTATGGTGTATTCCTTTGTGTGTTGTGCTTAGCTGAGCCTCCTCGCGATCCCAAGGGCAAGGAAATAGCTGGGAGTAGTGGAACTAAGTGATTCGAAGCAAAGAATTTTAGGTTTGGGAATTTGTGTATTTCCTGTGTTTTTATTGTGTTTGCTCCTTTTATTGGCAATCTGCTGTGTTGATAATGCATGTTAGGAAAATGGATGAGTGGGAATTGAAGTTGATTTGAGTTTACTGTCATTTTCTGGGTTCTGATACTGTGAGATTCTAATTTAACCTAATCTGTGTTTTGAGTGTGAAATTGCTGAAGGAAGTGTTTTTGTATTGTTCATGTTGGTTTTGCGTGCTTGGGAAAGCTGAATCCAGGTGAGATTGAAGTGGATTTAAGTTGGAATGGAATTCTGGGTTCTGTGCTATTTTTCACGATGTTAGGGTTTGAAATCGCAATGTTTGGGGCAATTTTCTTGAAGGCAAGAAGAGAGAGCAGGAGCACGAGTCGTGCTCCTGGACACGAGTCGTGCTCCTGGCTGGAAGCCGAGCACGAGTCGTGCTCTGGGAGCACAACTTGCTCTCCCTTTGTTGGGAGCAGGAGCACGAATCGTGCTCCTCAGCACGACTCGTGCCCCTCTAGCCCCTATCCCTTCTGTTTTTATCAAACGTATTTGGGTCCTTTTCAATCCTTTTTCTTCTGTTTTGAGTTCTTTAATCCTCATTTATGTGTCTTTAACGTGCAAATGATATAATGGGTATTTGAACTTAGCCAAATAATAAGTAATGTATATGATATTGCATGTTATAGGTTGTTGAATGATATTGGGTTATGCATGTCTTATTTATGATTTCTTGTTATGAATGTGAGTACATACCTAATAAAGTCTTATGCTGCAGCCGCAGTTCCGTTTGCACCCCGATCAGGTCCCTGTTTGGTTTCTTGCGAACCTCAGTATTTGGATCTTGTTAAAGGTCTCCTCAGTAAATATTTTGTAATTGATAAAGTGAAATGGTTTTTGATTCGTACCCTTAAGGTACTGTCCGTATACTCGTTATCCACTATTGTGAGTCAGCAGGTGTTCTGTTTGCTTTAGTTTGCTCCAATGTGACTATACAAATGTGATATCCGAATGAGTATGATAATGAGATGAATGATCAATTAATGTAACTATGAATGTGAGTATGGATGTGAGCTTATGTTATCGAAAGTATGGCTTTTATATGCAAGAATGTATATTTACTTACTACGATTATCTGCATTTACCATTGTGAATGTGTTATGCCTCGACGACCGTTGTGAATGGCCGTCCATACTACTTGTGTGTTTCCCCACTAAGCATTCATCGCTTAGCACGGTGTTTTATCCGTGCAAGTACGGAGGATGGTGTTCTTTTGGGAGAGTCGTCGCCAGTCAAGCCAACACAGAGGGATTAGTGTTAGGGCTTTATTTTTTATAGCATACTGATTCTTTTGTAGCGGAACTCTCTCTTTATACCACTATTTTGTAAAGCTTCCACATTTATATACTTTTGGGACATATAATTATTTTACTCTGACTTTTGATCCGAACATTATTGTAACGAATTTTGCTATGGTAATGATGGATTATTCTAATGCTTATGAAGGTTTTAATTTTCCCGTAATGATGTATGGTTATTGTGTATGAATGTATGCTTTGTATCTTTATTTGCTTGGTGACACACCCGGCTCATACGGCTTCTCACTTCTTGAGGATGGGTGCGCCTACGTATGGGTAGGGGGTGTTACAATATGGATCAGATAAGATAAGATAAGAACTAAAATGAAATTTAACTTGAAAATAGTACTTTACGGACTAAATGGTAATTATGTAAAAGATTGAGACAATATGGTAAAAATAAAATTAATATGATTAAATTGGAGTTAAAATGAAATTTATGGTAAAAAGGGACTTAATTGAAAGAAATAAAAGTTTAAGGGTAAAATTGGAATTTGGTACTTAGTTTAATTAATGATGGAAAATAATCAGAAAAAAAATGATTAAATGGCTAATTATATAATTTGCTATGATAATAGTAGTTTAGGGACTAAACGATAATTGTTATACTAAATAGTGGATTAAATAAATAAACAAGATAAATTGGTGGCATTTGTGTAAATATAAGAAAGTTTAAGGACCTAAGTGTAAATATGCTATAGTTTAGGGACCAAATTGTAAATATGCCATAGTTGAAGGACCAAAGTGCAAATATAGATTTTTATGTGTATTATTTGCATATATGATTTAAAATGAAGGATTTAATGGTGATAATGAATACTATTACATGTATATTATGTGGTTAAATGGAGAATATATTAGTTTCTTTTAACATATATATGCATGGACTAAATATTAATTTGCATGTTAAATAAGAAAAATGGGTTAATTAATGGCATTATGGTAAATAAATGAAAAGTGAAGGGCAAAACTATAATTTGGTGAAAATCTAAGGACTTAAATGTAATTTGCCAATAGTAATGTAAAATAAAATATTAAAAGGTAATTGACAAGTAATATGAATGTTAATTGTATAATGAATTGATAATAGAGAAAATAATAATATTACACTAATAATAGAATAATGTTAATACTATGATAATATTTTTGTTAGTGTGAATGATGGTGTCACTAAAAACGAGGATAGTATTAAATTTAAGAAAAATAAATAAGTAATGATAGTATCAGTAAAGAATGAAAAATGTCATTGTGGTGTTAAAGATTATTTTCTTTGAATATAGAAATCATGAATATAGAAATGAACATGTATAGTTAAGTAAAAGAAATGAATTGAATTTAATCAGGAAATGATAACAGTTAAAATGACTTCGATAATAATAATGATAACATTAGAGGACTTAGGAAAAAAATAATACCGTGTTAGGTAAATTTAATTGAATACTGTAGAATTTATAATTGGAGTATAGTTGTAATGAATAAAGAGTGGGTAATAGAATAATAATTGTATTATTGTAATATTACCAGGAAGAGTAATACAAATGACAAGAGTAATTAGTGGACATAAAAAGTATATGAAATAATGTTAATAAATAATTAGAAGTGGTATGAAAATGTTAGTAACAACACCGTTTATGTATAAAGGATTTAGGACAATTAGTAAGATGTTAAAGTATATAAGGAAAAAAATGTAAACCGTTATAAGGATTAAGTAAACAATATGGGTAAATCAAAAATTGTTATAATGATGGAATTGTTAGTCACAGTAATAATAAAGTTAATTATAAAAAAAATTATTAACAGATATTAAAACAATGGTATCAATAGGATTATCTGTTAAGTTAAAAGAATAATAAATATATTAAGTACTCCGATAAGTTAGTATATTAATAGATAATGATGTTAATATTAAAACAAATATACTTGATTGAAATTAAGTAGGAAAATAGTATAAATGAATCATGATTACAACTTTAATAATAGTACTGTAAAAGAAATGACTAAGGCTAAGAAATAATAATATGAATATAAAACGTAAAAAGGTTAGTGAAACTGTAAAAGAATAAAGATAGTATCAAGGTATAATAATTGCTCCAATGAATAGTTTCTATATTGGACACTGTACTCCAATATAAATACTAAATGAATAAACAAGTTATTTACAAAATGAAGAAAACTGATGAATACAAGGAATGTTATTGTAATCGGTTATTAAATTAACCGATAGAATATAATGGTGTGAATGTTAAGGTCAACAGTATAATGAGAAAATGAAACTGTTATTTGCAACAGTAAAGTTAAAATATTATTATTGAAATGTTACATAAAATATAATGATAACAACTGAAGTTAAGGATTTATCTTAAATATTGAAATAAAATATAAATTAAGTAATAGTTAAAAGAATTGATATACATATAGTTTAAATTAAGAAAAATGCTTGTGTGCTCATGCATGCATATATTGAATTAGTCATGGAAAATTTAGGATATGTATCCACCAATGGGCATTTTTAATGCTCAGCATGTAGTGTGATTACTGCGTGTAGGTTATAGAAAGAAAAGAAGTGGTAGTGGCCGATGTTACTGATGATCGAAAGAATTTATGGGACAACAAGGATAAAGATACAGGCATGGCATGTATGCGACTGCAATGGTTGAACACGAGATTGTACAGGATAAGTATATGAATGGCGTGTTAGTGTAATTGTTATGTTATTGTATATGTATGATTGTGATTGTTGAAAAAAAAAAAAATTCACTGAATCTGATAAGTGCATTATAATGTATTCTAGTGTAGTGTGGTGACATCCGATATTCGTACTATATACGGGTATAGGATGTAACACCCCGATTCCCACCCTAGTAGTTTTAGCATAGGTGTGTGTGTGTTAGGGTTTCATTGCATGATTTATTAAGTTTTAAGGGTATAATTGTATGTTATATTTTAATTGTGTGGTTTAAGTTGTGCTGTGGGGAAAGAAGGAGGATTAGAAGGGAATTTGCCAGACCCACCTTAGGATCATAACACATGGATGGTGGAGAGGAGGAAAGAGAAAAGAGAAGGGTTGACTTAGGGAAAGAGAGAGGAAACATGAGGGATAGCATGGTGCCCTCTCTTCCTCTTCCTCTTCATGTTCGTCTCCTTCTTACTCTCTTCTTCTCTTTTCTTGCTCTTTGATTTCTCCTCAAGCTTCTGATTTTTGGAGGGATTTTGGCAAATTTCTAGATTTTGGGTAAGTGTTTTGCTCTTTATCTTCTTCTTCTTCTTCTTCTCCTTTTTGTTTTCCATTGGGTTGTTTGTGTGTGTGTTATGGCTGTGCTTAAGTTGTGTTATTTGTGTGTTTTTGGGTTGTTGTAGCAGAGATTCCACCTAAGGAGCCCAAAGGTAAAGAGAAGGTGGAAGGAGCTGCTGCTGAGTGATTTTTATGTGTTAGCCACTTAAGGTTTGGGAATTTGCTTGAGTTTGCATATTTTCATTCTTGAATTTCTGTTTTAATTTCTATATTTTGGAGGTAAAGTGTGTATGGTTGTGCTTAACTGAAGTGTATAATGATGAATTAAAGCGATATTTTTATCATGGGTAGTGGAATTGAGTTTGGATATGATTTGATATGGATTTTAGGTAAAATTCTGGGTTTTAGGTAAAATTCTGGGTTTGAAGAGTCCTTGGATTGAATTGCTTATTTTGATGTTTTAATACATGTTAATGAGAATCAATCTTAGGTTTTATGTTGTATAACATGTTTTGAATGCCTATTGATGTTTGTGTTGAGGTTTGACGAGTGGATTGCAAGTTGGGGGATGTTTTAGACTGGGAATTTCTGTAGATTTTGGTTGATGGAGCTGGAAACTCGACTCTGTCACGAGTGCTACAGAGCCCGGTTATCTGAGCTCTTGCCAAGGGTTTTGCCTCTGTCGCAAGCGCAATAGAGAGCTAGTGTAACACCCCCTAACCATCTGTAGAGATTTACTACGGTGACTATGGAGTGTTACAATACAAACACTTGCCCAACAAATAGTTTTACAAACAAAGTTCAGTATTAATAAATTTCTTTCACCATCAAATTTAGATTACAAACCGAGAATCCATGCATTGCATTACAAACACTTATAGTCTTTCTTTATTATCCTCTTTGCAAAATATAACTTTCTTAATACAAAAACTTAGTCTCCTTACATATTACCAACATAATTACACATCTTATAATATTACAAAAATACCTTACATATACAGCGATTCCTATGTGTTGACCATTGACGATGCAGGATTGTCTTCCAAAAGCTATCTTCTAATGCTTGCATGGACAAAACATCCATGCTAAGCGATAACGCTTAGTAGAGAACAATAGAAAGTGGATGAACACTCACAGTGTTCATCAATACAATTCACATACTCAAACTTTTAACACATATAAACAATTATAATTAACAATTGAATTAGTGCAAAAATCAATAATTACCCACTAGCAACCATCATATAGTACTTTAGTTCAAATTCTAAAATCACACATTAACTTACTCATTCTGTTGATTTCTCTAATCATTTCTTGCAAACTGATAAATATTGTTATACACCAAGTCATATATATATATATATATATATATATATATATATATATATTCACATGTAACAAAATATCATTTAGTAATTTCATATGTTTTAACACCATCATCAAATTATAAATTGAAATCTATGCACTGTATACTTTACTCATTCTATGGCATTATCACATATTTGCCAACTCATTATCAGTTACAATCACTTATTTGTTATCATCACATAGTTTTCTTGATACCACATAATATATTCATTATACAATAATCTCACCCTTAACAGCTATCCATGCCAATTCATTTATAGCTTTTATCCCCATAAAGTCATGATCACAACTACATCGCTTCACCTTAACTTACCACATTTAATACACACAAACACAACAACCATATATAGTTGACAATCAATCATTTGCTTATTAGTTATTTTCCTAGCTTGCTTGCAATTCTATAGTAGTGGATAACGAGTATCACATTAGTACTCGAGAGTACCACAATCGCATTAGTATCCGTAGATACCACACATTTGCATTAGCACCCATAGGTACCGAAATAATCAATCGCATTTGGTATCCGTAGATACCCATAAGTAAAGATACACAATCACTCGTTTTTGGGGAACCTATTCCAATATTACCCCTGATCCAAATGGGACTGATTAATAGAAATCAATGAATTTTTAGCTGCATCACTTTAGACCCTATAGGCATTCTTATCTATCCATGACTTGACTTGTAGGATAGATAATTGACTCCATTACATAAATCAAGTTCGCTTAACAAACCTTCGCAAAAGTTGCGTCACACCAATGTCGGATAGTTCTCAACATTATCCACTTTTATACGTATATAACTTATTTCCCACCTCACACTTCATCATTTAATTCATACATATTATTTATACATTTATATAGACACACATACTTACCCGATTTGCCACATTATTAGCCTCCATATAAATAATTGAACATGTCACATTTACACATATTCACTATAAACATATAGTCATACTCTTGCACATCTCATTCATATTCACTTAACATGTTCATACACGGTGTACAACTATCTTATATCACCAATACGAAATAATGTTCATTGATCACATGACATAATGTCCATGCACTCATATAAAGCAATAAAACATCATCAAATAAGCACACACTCCTTTGTACATCTTCATACACTTAACACATTATGATTCAATCATGTATGATCAATATCGCATACCATGTCATGTTCAATAATTAAAAAGCATGTATACATTTAATTCTTTTATTAAACTACTATGCCATAGCACCATTTTCATATAGTTTCAATTGACAAACATTCACATGCTCCTTTCATAATGTTGGACATGAATGGGACAAGATATATGAACTTGTAATGAAGTTTGGGTGCATTTTGGGAAGGATAAACGCGTAAAAATACACAAACTAGAGGAGTGTAAAGGTGGGAAATGATTCATGCCAACCATGTGATCAAAATAATAAGAAAAAACCCTCATTTACCTTGTTCTGTCGCGCTCGCAACCATGGTCGCGCTTGTGATAGTTGCCTCCATCAGGTGCCCTACGAGACTGCTTTTCACCTCAAACTTGAACCACCTAAAACAACATCTAAAATTCATTTTTAGGCAAAACTTCCTCTTAATAATTGTTCCCTAGGATGTTCAATTTCAAATGAAATAAAGTTCAGGTCATTTAGAAATCTTAAACATCAGATATAAACTAAACAACCGTAACTGATCTAATGAGTTGGCCAAGGTAGAGATACCTCTATTTTGGCCACTTTTAGGAAACTTAAAGCTAGAATTAGCTCAACCATATTTCTGAGACATTTTAAGGTGAGGATGCTAGGTTTTAAATTCAATTTTAAACAACCAATTTAGAGCATTAAAACTCGATCTATGGGCAAAATAGTCACCCAAGGTCATGAGAGACCTACACAGAAACTTACCCTACAAGTACATTTTTCCTACTTCGTACACATGACTTCTAAAACCAACTTTAATGGAATTTTTAACCAACATGGCCCGCTAATCATTTACTCATATATGTTCTAACTTCCAATTGGCACAAATTAGATAGCATTTAGACTCAAATTCAAGGAGTTATGGACTAGGGAGCATGACTTGTACCAAAACCATCCTACAGAAATTCTAGCTTCACTTATAAGTAATTTTGGAGACTATAGAGTCCCCCAATCAACAAGACTATTTCTAAAACATTTAAATAAATAGACCTTACAGATTTAACCCAATTAGTCTCATCAAATTTAGAGTTGTAAAACTCATTTTATAGCATAAATAATTCACATGGGTCAAAATAGACCTCAAAGACCATTTGACACAATCAAGCTTGGCAAGCTTGGAAATAGCCAACTTGGCCAAACCAATACACCAAATTCAAAATTTAGTCCCTATACACATATATGAAATTCACGGCATAATAAAATTCTCAGTGAATTTCACAATCAATACTCACATCTCCGAAATTAAGGTTCATATTTTGGTCACTATACTATACTCATTCAGCATCACTTTTACAACAAATTCAAGCTATACATTCTTAACTCAATTATGCATACCATACCACTTTCAATTTCTCAACTAATTCATTTGCTCACAAAATACAGCAATTCCACAATTTATCCGAAATTAGAGTTCAAACTAGGTCAATTTGATTCATAGTTATCACTATAACTTAATATGTTCATTTCTTCAATTCAATACATCTGATAACATAATTTACACATTTAAACACACAATCTGTCAATTTACACACACAAACCAATTAGTTCCCAAACCTCTCTACCCTTTGCTCCAATTGCTCACTTGACACAAGGTTCTCTAACTTTCTCTTACCCTTAGCTTTGCTAGGTTCAATATCTTAATCCATCATCCGAATTCCAGAATTTGCAACAAGAAACCAAAACCAACTCAATCATAATACCAACAAGATAAGGGGTAGAAAGAGATGGGAATCCAATTTACTCACCTTACTATTTCAAAACCCCACTCTACTAAAAAAATTACTTGGTCAATTAATAGAAATTATGGGCTTATGGTTTGAAAGAATTGTAACACAAAAGGAAGAGGAAAGTGAAGAATAGAATTTTTGGAGAGAAGCCAACCGAAGAACACATGCAAAAAATGGTGCCATCTCTCTCTCATCCAATCCATTTATATTGCATGAATTTAGTAGGTTGGTAAAGCCTAAGCTTGCCACCCAGATCCCACTAAGTGTTCTTAATCTCAATTAACCCAAAATCTAATTTCCATTAACTCTAATTAACCTCAGTTAATTCTAATAATGGACAACTACCAATTAGTCACTTAAACTTGTTTCTTTATGCAATTCAGTCCTCAATTCATTTACACTTAAGTCTAGAGATTAGTAAACTCTACATTAAACTTATCCAATTACCCCTAATAGGTCACATTCCAACTAGGCTACAATTCGAGCCATTACAGCTTAGTTGTCGAGCAGCTGATGGCTATCGCAAGCGCGTCTATACGCGCAAGCATGACAGTGATCTCCCTTGCCTCTTCTGTCAAGAGCGCAACTATGTCGTGGCCGTGACAGAAGCCTTTTTGCTCCTTCTGTCGTGAGCACGATTATGTCGTGGCCGCGATAGAATCCTTTCTGCCCCTTCTGTCGCAAGCACGACTGTCCCCTATTCTTTTATGTTATTTATTTTTATGCCATTTTGCATGGTTACTCACTCACATATTGCAACTACTATTATGTATGAATTATCATGTAATTCAATATCTTCAATATATGCTCATCCTATTGAATTATGCCTAGCCTGCAAGAGTGAAGTTAGTGGATAGATAGGCATGCCTATAGAGTTCTATTAGCTGTAGCCCCTTTGTGTTCTGGACCCTAATCAGGTCACCATTTGGGTCCTCGCAATGTTAATATGTTTGGATCTTGTTAAAGATTCCCAATGTGAAAATATTTTTGAATGAAAATGAAAGAAGTTGCTTTTGTTCATACCCACGGGTACTAATGTATTCACTCGTTATCCGTAACTCTGAGTTTGTAAGCATATCTTTAATTATTTGATGAATGTGAATTTTGCTTATGATGTTATACGAATGTAATTATGTTAAGTATCACTTGTGAATTTAATGTATGATATAAGTATTACATGCTCATATGGATATATGTATACTTCTGTATGTGCCATATGTATGTATTTTGCTTTGAAGGCCACTGTAAGTGGTCATTCATCTTTTGTTTTACCCACTAAGCGTTATTGTTTAGCATGGGCATTTCATCTGTGTAGGTGTGGAAGCAGTCAGAGTTTTTGAGGAGTGCGATCTGCAACTATCAGAGCCAACACATTAGAGATATTTTTTATAGTCTTGTATTTTTTATTTTGATACTCTGATGCATAACCTTTTCTATGTATATGATTTTGTAATACTTTCAGTTATGTAACATTTGTAAGTTTGTAAGGATGATATTGTACCCTATTTTTTTGTAATGAATATTTTGTGATATATATATGAATAAGATTTTGAGAATTTCTGTTAATCCATTATTTCAGTTGTAAAGTTTTATTTCCCTATTTTCTTGTTGTTTATTGAACATTTTTGTTATGCAGGTTTGTCTTGTTTGGTGACACCCTTATCTATACGAGCACTTTATACGGGTGAGTTCCCCTACATATAGGTATGAGGTGTTACAATTTTATTCATATCAGAGCCTGGTTTAGACCTTTCTAGGCCATCGTAGAGTATAATTTTATCTAGGATTGTGTTTTCTTGATGCGGATGTCTTGTGTTTTGTTATTTAATTGAGTCTGCGCGTGGGTCCCTTGAGGAGCCAGCAAAAAGTGCGAATCCCCAAGAGCATGATCCGTTTGTGTCTAGCCCAGCTCAATCGACTAGGGTGCAACCTAAGGCTCCAGCCATGCCTTTTGTGGCTATGTTGAAGATATCTTAGGATATGGCTCGAGTCTTAGAGAGGGTGACTGTGACGTGCGCCAAACCCCAGGAGGCCCCAAAAGCCTGCTTTTAAGGCATTCAGGAGAGGTTCATAATAACTTGTAAGAGATTTTACAAGTGCATCTATTTTGGGCAACAAGGAGGTATTTTAGAGTCGCCACCCAATAGAATATTAGGAAAGGTCATTTAGCCTCACTGAGCCTAAGATAGCGCATGTGTGTCTATTTTGGGCAATCAGAGATATTTTGGACACCTCCTTCCAATAGGACATTGGAAGGATCATCTAATCTCGTGAAGCCTAAGACGATGCATATACGTCTATTTTGGGCAAGCCAAGATATTTTGGACACCTCTTTCCAATAAAACATTGAAAACATCATCTAATATCATAGAGCCTAAGACAATACAAATCTAGCCTATTTTAGGCAACAAGAGATATTTTGGGGACCCACCTCAATAGAACATTGAGATGGTCCTCTAACCTCGTTGAGCCTAAGACCAGAGAAGGTTCGGGACTTCCCATTTATTCATACCTTGGTTAAAGTATAATTGAGTTTTGAATTCAATGTGTCATCCCATTTCTCATTCAATTTAATGCAGTTAATTAAGGTGCAAATTGATCATATAAGAAAAGCGATAAATACGAGCAAAATTAAAATAAGATAAATGAAAGAGCAATAAATTACAACAAAACTAGGGCATCACATGCTAACCACACAAACATACATACATATACCAATTTAAACTCTAAGGCGGAAGCAAAAATAATAAATAATTCAGAATATCTTAAGCTAAACATACATCTCTTATAATATATGTAAACTGTACATATTACAAAAGCTTCATATTTATTACATATTCATCTTTTATACATATGCAAAATAGTTAACATTTACACTCTAATACTGTACTTCTATATACATAATGATGTTAATCAAAACATCCAAAAACTCTATCTTATGAAAAAAAAACTATCTTCATCAAGCTCCTAGTGGCCATGACTCGCAGATGCAAACTCTCTAATCGCGTTATGTAAACCTACAAGGGAAAACACCCATGCTAAGCGATAACGCTTAGTGGGGATTAATAGAAATAATAGACTTCGAATGAAGTCACAGATATAACAAAGGCATGCAGATAGTCATGTTATATACAAATAATCATATACACAATCTTGTAAGCAAATAACATCATGCTTCAACCCATTCATGTGCAAAATCCAAACATGGTAAATGATATCGGTAACAATTTATACTATGTTCATATACATATACAAGTCTCTACTTCATCTCTTGTACACTACAAAATATACATTAGCCTGAATTCTCAACAATGGTGGATACGGGTACTTTACTTCAAATACTGATAAACAGTATCAAACTCTAGAGACCTAACTCAATAACGTTGAATACAATATATATTCATCAAGTACACATAACTAAGGTCACGGTAGCAGCCGCCTCTATCCCTTTATAAGCATGCTTATCTATCCACTACTATGACTATTTAGGCTTAACATAAAGACTCTATACACTATATCATATACGTTACAGTAACTCAAGCATTATGTTATGATTCAATCATATAGGATCAATATCACATGGCATGTCATGTTCAACAATTAAAAAGCATGTAAACACTTAGTTCCATTCTTAAACTCTTATATCATGGCATCATTTACATATAATTCAATGGGAAAAACATTCATATACTCATTTTATAATGTTAGTCATGAGTTGAACAAGTGGTAAGAACTTTCGATGAAGTTCGGGTTTAATGCGGGAAGGAAGAAGTACATTTTAGGTTGAAGGATGAGGTCACGCGGTGGTAAGGCATTCTATACCGTCATGTGGGATGCTAAAAATGGGTCTTTACGGGGCAGAATGCTTTTACACGACGGTGAGAAATTCCTTATGTAAACCTATTCTGCCTCAAAACACAAGGTAGACTCTAGACAGACTTTAGGTCCAAACTTGTACTCCATTTTCCGCATACTTAAAGACATTTTTAGGCAAAACTTTCCCTTAAAAAATGTTCCCTAGGATGTTAAATTTCAAATGGGACAAGTTTTAAGTCATTTGAACATCTATAACTTCAGATATGAACTAAACAACCTATACTACTCTAGTAACTCGGCCTAAATATCAACACTATAGTTTTGGCAAATATTCAGGGTCTTAGAGCAAGAATTTGCTCATGGTCATTTCTCATAATTTTATAGGAATGGAAGGCATGGTTCTAATAGCTCAACAATCACTCAATTTAGAGGTCTAAAACTCTACTTATGATAAAAACATTACATGAAGGTCTGGTGAACAAATGAGTAGAGTTTTCCCAAAATCATATTTTACACTCAAAAACTATATGGAAATCATCTAACCTCATTAACACACATGTAAATAATCAAATTACATGATCATAACCACACACACACACACACACACATACACACACACGCGCGCGCGCGTACACACACATATATATATAAATCATAAGAACACATCAAGCAATCAAAATGATCACACACGATCCCGACCTTTAGGTAGCTTGACCATGTCTCTCTAATAGGTTCCAATCTTCTCCTTTCCCTTATCCCTCTTCTTGTCCACAGCTTTCATGCAAAAATCAACCAAGAGAACACTTAAACTAAGCTCTTAACTTTAAAACAAAAGCAGAAAACCAAAGTAGAAGAAGAAGACCAATACTAACAAAATCACACCACTTACCTCTTCTCAGGACCCAATCAACCCTTATCTCACACCCTTCAAATTATTCCAAGTGAACCACTTAAAGAGCAAACCAAAAGAGAAAGAAAAGAGAAGGAGCACGACAAAGCCAAAGAACAAACAAAGAAAAATAAAGGAAAAAGAAAACCAAAAGTAGAAATGAAGAGGGAATCACAGAGTGGCCGGTCAACCCAAATCCAAAGCCAACAAATCCTCATAAAAGCCAACCTAAAAGCCTTTAATGCAACCCACTTTAATTAATGCTCAAAATAAAAACTCATGCCGAGTGTCAACTTCCTACATTGCCACTTGTCAAATCCCCTATGCACACTCCCAAACTACCACGTGTTCGATACATATCACTAAAACCCGAAGAGTCCAACTTAGAGAGCCCGACCAAGGGAGTGTTCTATTGCACTCGCGACACTAGTCGTGCTTGTGACAGAACCCTCACTCAGTCCACTACTCTTATTCATAAAACCACACTAGTACAATCAAAACATTTGCATCCAGATTCGCTCTTAATTTATCAAATCCGACAAAAAATTTAGCCAAAACTTCTAGGGTCCGAATCGGGGTGTTACAGATTGGTTTTGAGTCAACCCCAATTACCCGACCCAGTCACATGAGAGTTCTTTGAATGAGAATTTCATAATAAGTATGTAACTAGGGCATATAAGGAACCTAGATGGGCACAGTTTTTGAGCTTAAAGTAGAAAACATTGTCAGTTACTGACTATGAGAAGGAGTTTAACCGGCTTAGCAAGTATGCTCCTCCAGGTGTTCTTACCGAAGATTTTAGATGTCAACATTTTGAAGCGGGCTTGAATGAGACTCTAAGGGTAATGTTGATTTCCTTGATGAGTTCCCCGACAGTTAGCTACTATCAGATTGTGTAAGCAGCTTTGTGAGCAGAGTGCTTGGAGACCATTTTGAGGAAAAGAGCCCAGAAGAGAAATGCTCCTCGTAGAGGTTCATCCTCATGGAAGAGGACTAGGGGTTTCCAAGGGAATTCTCCAGATGAGTCTGCTCCTAGCCCTGCTTTGAGAGGTAGAAGAAAAGGGTCTTCTGAAGGTTTTGGTACAGGTAGAGGAGGTTTTGGTGGCCGAGGTCATGTAGTACCGGAGTGCTCTCATTGTTGCAAGTGCAATTGGAGCGAATGTCGGTGGTTAAAGGGTGGCTGCTTTAGGTGTGGCAGCACCGATCATTTCTTAGCCAACTGTCCGAATTTGTTCGAGAATATCCAAGGGAGGCAAGAAGCTAGTAGAGCAGGGTCTAATGCCCCTCAAGCCAGTTAAGGTCGTGGTCATCGGCCTAGGGATGGTACTTCATCTGAATCTGTGGATCGTCCTGTAGTGGCACCAGTAAGAGCTTATCCTTTGAGATCTCGAGAAGAGCAAGATTCACTAGAAGTGATTGCTAGTAAATTCCTACTCTTTGACACTGACTTACAAGCTCTAATAGACCCTGGGTCCACACACTCATATTTGTATTCAAACAAGTTGTGTGCTAAGTTGCCTAGTATGGATCAATTAGATTATGAGATATGTGTGACCAGTCCCTTAGGGGATAGTGTCAATGTGAGTAGAGTGTATAGGAATTGTTCCCTATTGGTGCAAGGTGTAGAGTTTCTTGTGGATTTGATTAGTTTGCCTTTCCACGAGTTTGATTTGATATTGGGTATGGACTGGTTGTGCAAGCACCGAGCAGTAGTGGATTGTTGTCGAAAGATGGTAGTACTGAAGAATAATTATCAGTCTGCAGTGGTTATGAGAGGCTTGGGTTCTAGTTTATTGGGTAATGTGATTTTGGCTATGCAAGAAAGACGTTTTATGAGAAAGGGATGTGAGGTGTTTTTGGCCTTGGTTTTGGATTCTAGGCGGAGTCAAGTTAAGATTAAAGATATCCCAGTTGTGAGGGAATCTATGAATGTGTTTCCTAAAGAGTTACCTGGTTTGCCACCAAAAAGAGAGGTAGAGCTATCCATAGAGATTACGCCAGGCACAACTGTTATTTCTAAAGCTCCTTATCAAATGGCTTCTATGGAATTGAGAGAATTGAAAACTCAGTTACAGGAGCTATTAAATAAAGGCTTTATTAGGCCTAGCGTTTCTCCATAGGGTGCTTCGAATTTTCTCTTAATCCATGTAGGTACTATTGATCAGATTGTTCGAGAGTTTTCCGCAGCAGTCCAGGCCAATGCAAGAACTATGAAGAGGCTTTAGGATAGGATTTATATACTCTTCAGAATGTATGCAAGATTTGTAATTTTAAAATTATAAGTTTTGTAAAAGTGATTTTGGTTATGTAAAAGATCTATCCATAGTAAATTCTGAAGAAGTTTACTTTATAATGTGAATGTGTGATGAATTTATGGTTAACAATGATGTGTTGTTAAAAACGAAAGAAATTTTATAACTCATATTTCAGCATAAAGATCTATAAGTTTTCATGTTTGCTTCGGTAATGCCCTTAACCGTCGTCGTGGGCTACCGGTTCACGGAATGGTTTACTATGTCCGGGTAAGGGGTGTTTCACTGTGAATGGTCGTCCACTCTTTTGTTATGTGTTTCCCCACTAAATGTTTATCGGTTAGCACGGTGTGTTACCCGTGCAGGTGCGGAAGGCATTTTTTCTTTGGGAGAGTCGCCGCCAGTCAAGCCAACACAGAGGGATTAGTGTTAGGACTTATTTTTGTAGTATTATGATGATTCTTTTTATAATATAACTCTCATTTTATCAGTAATTTTGTAAGCTTTCGCTCTGTATATTTTCGATATGTAATTGCTTTGTAATATCAGTTTGATCAGAACATTATTGTAATAAATGTTGTTATATTAATGCATGATCATGATGATGTTTCTCTAAAGTTTTAATTTCCGCTGTATTTTTGTATGTTGGTGATGAGTGAATGTATGCTTTGTATCGATCTGTTTGGTGTGATACCCCTGCTCCTACGGCATCTCACTACGATCCAGTTGGGTTTGCCTATGTATGGATAGGGGGTGTTACAGTTTTTAGTATCAGAGCCTAGGTTTAGGCTTTTCTAGATGTTGTTGTGATGTGCATAGATCAGTACATGTCTAGGACTGTGTTGGCTGATGTGTTTATCTTCTTATTTATTTTAGATGGATTCTGGTTCTGTTCGAGGATCAGTTGATGGGTCAGCTGAAAGCGTGAATCCCCAAGCTGTTGATCCTTCGGTCTCTATGTAGGCTCAACCTGCTAAGGTACAGCCCAAGGTCGCAGCCATGCCCTTCGAGGCGATGCTTAAGCTATCTCAGGACATGGCTCGAGTCTTGAAAAGAGTGACAACCCCTAAGTCCTCGACTGAGAGTATGAGAAGAGCTGGTGCTGAAGACTTTTATGGAACGGGTTTGGATGAGTCGGAGGTCGCTAAGAAGTGGATTGATAAGGTAAAGCGTGCTTTAAGAGAAGTCCGGTGTCCTCCCAACCAGAAAGTAGAGTGTGCAGTGGCTTTGCTGCAAGGGTCTGCATATGAAAGGTGGGAATTGGTTTGTAGACATCCTCAGTTGCCTGACCCGATTTCTTGGGAGTTTTTTGAAAGAGAGTTCATGAACAAGTATGTGACTCAGACATACAGGGATACAAGATGGGCTCAATTCTTGAGTTTGAAACAGCGGGCGATGCCTATGTCCGAGTTTGAGAAGGAGTTTAACCGATAGCTTAAGTATGCACCAGAAGGTATTTTGACAGAGGAGTTTAGGTGTAGGCATTTTGAAGCCGGTTTGAATGAGTCACTGCGGGCGATGTTGATTTCGTTTATGGGTACTTCGGGAGTGGGGTATTACCAGATTGTGCAAGCTGCTATTAGGGCTGAGAGGTCAGAATATGTTTTGAGAGAGAGGGCTCAGAGGAGGAATCCCTCTTGTGGAGGTTCATCTTCTTCATCCTCAGGTAAAAGGTCAAGGAACCAGCAGGATGAATCATCTGCAGGCCCGGCTACTAGAGGTAGAAGACAGGGTTCAGCAGTGGTGTCTGGTTCTGGTAGAGGTAGTGCTGGTGGTAGGACCGAGTCGATGCCTGTGTGCTCTCATTGCAGTAAGCCTCATCCAGGTTTGCCTCCTAAGAGAGAAGTGGAGTTATCCATAGAGATATTGTCGGGTACTACTCCCATTTCGAAAGCACCTTATCGGATGGCTCCTATAGAGTTGAGAGAACTCAAAACTCAGCTACAAGAGCTATTGGATAAGGGGTTTATCAGACCCAGCATATCTCCATGGTGCGCTCTGGTTTTGTTTTTTAAGAAAAAGGATGGTTCTATGAGAATGTGTATCGACTATAGGCAAATTAATAAGGTCACAGTGAAGAACAAGTATCCGTTGCCTAGAGTCGAGGATTTGTTTTATCAGCTCCGAGGTGCAGGTGTCTTTTCGAAGATTAATCTCCGGTCGGGTTATTATCAGTTGCGAGTTCAGGATGCGAATGTGGTTAAGACTGCATTTCGGACTAGGTATGGCCACTATGAGTTTTTAGTGATGCCGTTTGGTCTGACCAATGCACTGGCGGCTTTTATGGATTTGATGAACCGAGTGTTTAGGCTATATCTTGATCGATTTATAGTAGTGTTCATAGATGATATATTGGTTTATTCCAAGGACGAGAGTGAGCATGAGGAGCATCTTCGGTTGGTTCTGCAAGTGTTAAGAGAGCATCAGTTGTTTTCCAAGCTCAGTAAGTGCAATTTTTGGCTTCGGGAAGTGTCATTCTTGGGGCATATTATTTCGGTTAAGGGTATTCAAGTTGATCCGGCTAAGATTGAGGCGATTGTTGATTAGAAAGCGCCTAAGTATGTTCCAGAAGTGAGGAGTTTTCTTAGTTTGGCGGGTTACTACTGTAACACCCCCTTCCCATACGTAGGCGATCCCATCCGGTAAGGAGTGAGATGCCGTATGATTCAAGGTGTCACCAAGCAAGTACAAAGCAAACATACATTCATTCATAACATACATACAGAGATACAGGATAATTAAAACTTTACAGAAAGGAAAGCAAAAGTTGATCATGCATTACTATAACAAACCATTACAATAATGTTCTGATCAACGAGCTGATACAAAAATAATATTACATATACAAAATATAGGTACAGAAGCGGAAGCTGATACAAAACTGATACAAACTGATACATGAGAGTTCTATACAAAAAGAATCATCACTAATACAAAATTAAGCCCTACACTAAACCCTTCCGTGCTGGCTTGATGGCGGTGACTCTCTCACAGCAAAACTCCATCCGCACCTGCACGGGTAAAAACACCGTGCTAAGCGATAAACGCTTAGTGGGGAAACACACATAACTTATGGACGGCCATTCACAATGGTCGTCAAGGCATATCACAATCACAATGGCAAAATGCAATAGCTTTAACAATATCCATATAATCATGCTCACAAATTAAAGCCATACATTTGCACCACAAATACATATCCATTTCCATATTAATGGAACACATATCCCATCATTATACTCATTCAGATATCACATGACAATATATATCCAATTTAGAACAGAGCAATTCAATCAATTATTTAATGAACACCTGCTGACTCTAGATAGTGGATAACGAGTGAACTGAAGGTACCTTACGGGTATGAATCGAATACTGAGGGTACCTCTCAGGTACAAATCAAAAGTCATTTCATTTTTATCAAAACACATTATTTGTATACTGAGGGGATCTTAAACAAGATCCTAATACTGATAGGTTCGCGAGGAACCAAACGGGGACCTGATCGGGGTCCAAACTGAACTGAGGGCTGCAGCTAAAAGACTCTATTAGGCATGCCTAACTATCCACTTACTTGACTCTAGCAGGCTAAAACTCATTCAAATCACAATTTAAAACATCGCGTATAATTCATCAGAAGAATCATGGTATCACGCATATCAAAGCATATAAAAGTATGACATGCATCATACAGCAGTATAAACTCATTCGAAGGAATTACGGAATCCGTTATAGGTTAAAAATCCGGGAAATTTCAGAAAATGGGCCGAACGGGGTGACGCACGAGGTTGGCTGGTCACGAGGCGTGACTGGCGTCACAACTCGTGACTGGCCTCCTCACAAGGCTGGTCACGAGACGTGACTGAAGGTCACGCCTCGTGACTGGCTCTGTCCCTCGCGAATCACGCGGCGACTCGCCCCTTACCTCTCGCTGGTCATGAGTCATGACTGGGTGTCACGTCTAGTGACTAGCTTCCTTCTTTGGGCTGGTCACGCGACGTGACTAGCTGACGTGACTGGCCTCTCTCAGGCCGGTCACGAGTCGTGACTGGGAGTCACGTCTCGTGACTGGCTTCCTCATGGCCGGTCATGAGTTATGATAGGCAGTCACAGCTCGTGACTGGCTTCTATCTGGCAGGTCACGAGCCTTGACTAGAAGTCACGTCTCGTGACTTGCCTTTCCTCTTGGCTAGTCACGCTACAGACGGGAATTTCTACAGTAATCGATTTCCAGATTTTCCAGAATTTCCCAGAACAAAGAAATCAATAAAAAATTGATTGAAAGTGATTCAAACCTGTTCTTACTTCCAAGAAGATCATTCAATCATCAAAATGACAAATCAACAACTTACTTCAATATTTAAACAACCAAATCAAATCAAGTATATATGCATTCAACTTCTCAAAAACTTAAACCCTAGAAATTTACAGTAAACTCAAAATCATACAAGTCATAACCAACAATTCCCAAACCTGAATTCTAAGCTTCACTTCACTTAGTCCCACTACTCCCAGCAATCTCCTTGCCTTTGGGATCGCGAGGAGCTTCAGCTAAACACAAACATCCAACAATGCAAACCCTAAGTTAAATCTAAACTCAAGGAAGAAGAAGAAGAGAAAGAAGAATAAGACCAAGACCAAGATAGTACTTACCAAGTTAGGAGTAAGAGTGACCAATTTCCACAACCTCAACTTGATTTACAGATAGCAATAATTAGGAAAGGGAAAAGGAAGAAGAAGAAGATGGAGGTAGAAGGGAAAACGTGAATCTGATATTCCCTTCACTCTTCCTTCTTTTCTTTATTCATTTTCCCTAACCTAATACACATGTCAATCTTTTGGTGGTGGAACTTGCTCACTCACACCCTAACTCCAAACTTCACACACATCTTATGCACTCCTAACTTATACACCCTACAATGGTATGAACTCACACACACAAGCACTTCTCAACTTAAAACACCATATAATGATATGCTCAAGTGCACACAAGCAATTCCCAATTAATACACATACTAATGCCATACGTGCAACTACATACTAATAAAACCCAAAAACATGCATTTTACTAAACTACCCTCATGATATGCTGAACACATGCACATGCATGCTCACACACAGACAGGCTCATTCTACTAGGGGGCAAACGGGGTGTGACAACTCTCCCCTACTAATAAGAATTTCGTCCTCGAAATTCTCACCTAAACTGAATAACTGCGGATACTGAGCTCTCATCGACTCTTCTGGTTCCCAAGTCGCTTCTTCGACTCCATGATGGATCCACAACACTTTAACCAAAGGAATCTGCTTACTTCTCAACTGCCTCACCTCTCGGGCTAGAATAGCTCGCGGTTCCTCATCATAAGAAAAGTCTGGCTGAACCTGAATATCCTGAACCGAAAGAACATGCGAAGGATCTGATCTGTACCGACGAAGCATCGAAACGTGGAACACATCATGCAACTTTGCTAACTCCAACGGTAGCGCTAATCTATAGGCTACAGGTCCTACCTTAGCCAGAATCTCAAAAGGTCTAATGAAATGAGGACTAAGCTTGCCTTTCTTTCCAAACCGAAGAACTTTCCTCCAAGGTGAAACTTTAAGGAAAACTTTGTCCCCGATCTCAAAATGTACATCTTTCCTCTTCAAAATAGCATAAGATTTCTGTCGATCCTTGGCTGCCTTCAAATTTCGTTGCACAACTCTGATCTTTTCTTTAGTATCTCTAACCAAGTCAGGCCCAATCACTGATCTCTCGAATAGCTCGGTCCAACAAACCAGAGTCCTACACTAACGTCCATACAAAGCCTCATACGGTGCCATACCGATGCTCGACTGAAAACTATTGTTGTAGGCAAACTCCATAAGCAACACATATCTGTCCCAACTACCCGGAAAATCCAAAGCACAAGCTCTCATCATATCCTCCAGAATCTGAATAACTCGCTCTGACTGACCATCGGTCTGAGGATGAAACGCTGTACTGAAGTTCAACTTAGTGCCCAAAGCTCTCTGCAACTCCTTCCAAAACTTGGAAGTAAACCTCAGATCCCGATCTGAAACTATGGACAAAGGCACACCATGCAACCGAACTATCTCATCCACATAGATACTGGCCAATCTGTCCATCGAGTAGTCCACTCTAATCGGCAGAAAGTGAGCTGACTTTGTAAGCCGATCCACTATTACCCAAACCGAATCATGTTTCCTCTGAGTCAAAGGCAAACCAGAAACAAAGTCCATGGCGATATCATCCCACTTCCACTCAGGAATGGATAAAGGCGTAAGCAATCCCGAAGGAACCTGACGCTCGGCCTTTACCTGCTGACATGTCAAGCACTTGGAAACAAAATCCAATATGTCCCTCTTCATACCGGACCACCAAAAGAACTGTTTCATATCCCGATACATCTTCTCACTGCCCGGATGCATAGTAAAAACTATACTATGCACCTCACTCATAAGCTGTCTCCTCAAATCCTCAGACTCTGGCACACATAAGCGATCTCTGAACATAAGCACCTCATCCTGAACTGAGAACTCTGACTGCTTGCCCGCTCTGACCTCTTGCACAATCCGCTGAAGTCTCACATCATCTCTCTGAGCATCCACTATCCTCTGTCTCAAGGTAGGCTTCACACTCAACTGAGCAATCAAAGCCCCATCTGAACCAAATCTCCATCTGAATTGCCTCAGGAATAAGGCTGAAACTAACTTCCGGCTCAAAGCATCAGCGACTACATTAGCCTTACCAGGATGGTAATCCACAATGCAGTCGTAGTCCTTAAACAACTCAAGCCATCGGCGCTGTCTCATGTTCAACTCTTTCTGTGAAAGGAAGTACTTCAAGCTCTTGTGGTCCGAGAAGATCCTACACTTTTCCCCATACAAATAATGACGCCAAATCTTCAAAGCAAAGATCACAGCTGCTAACTCTAGATCATGCGTCGGACAGTTCCTCTCATGCGGCTTTAACTGACGAGAAGCATAAGCGACGACCTTACCTTCCTGCATCAGTACACATCCAAGACCAACACCTGAAGCATCACTATAAATGACAAACTCTTTACCCGAGATGGGTTGAGTAAGAATAGGAGCCTCAACAAGCAACTGCTTTAACAGATCAAAACAAGCCTGGCATCTATCTGACCACTCAAATCTGACTCCTTTCCTCAATAATCTAGTCATCGGAGCAGCAATCACAGAAAAACCCTTAACAAACCGACGGTAATAACCTGCCAAACCGAGGAAACTCCTCACCTCCTGAACATTTCTAGGCGCTTTCCAATCAACTATCGCCTCAATCTTGGCTGGATCTACCTGAATACCTCTAGCTGAAACAATGTGACCCAAGAATAATACTTCTCAAAGCCAGAAATCACACTTGCTAAGCTTGGCAAATAACCGATGCTCTCTCAACATCTGCAAAACCAATCTGAGATGCTCCTCATGCTCACTGTCATCCTTGGAATACACCAAGATGTCATCAATGAACACTACTACAAATCGATCTAAGTATGGCCTAAACACACGGTTCATCAAATCCATAAAAGCCGCTGGAGCATTTGTCAAACCAAACGGTATCACAAGAAACTCATAATGGCGATACCTAGTCCGAAATGCAGTCTTAACCACATCTGCATCCTGAACTCGAAGCTGGTAGTACCCTGATCGAAGATCTATCTTAGAGAAGACACCTGCACCTCGAAGCTGATCAAATAAATCCTCAATCCTAGGCAACAGATACTTGTTCTTCACTGTAACTTTATTAATCTGTCTGTAGTCGATACACATCCGCAAAGATCCATCTTTCTTCTTGACAAAAAGAACTGGAGCTCCCCAAGGAGAGATGCTAGGTCGAATAAACCCCTTATCCAATAACTCTTGTAGCTGAGTTTTAAGTTCCCTCAACTCTACAGGAGCCATCCGATAAGGTGCTCTCGAAATAGGTGCAGTACCTGGCATAATCTCAATGGACAACTTAACCTCTCTCTCAGGAGGCAAACCAGGCAACTCGCTCGGGAACACATCACTAAACTCCCGCACTACTGGAATGTCCTCAATCTGAACTTGATCTCTCTTGGAATCTAACACAACTGCAAGAAAAGCCTCATAACCTTTCCTGATAAACCTCTTGGCTTGTATCGCGAAAATCACATTATTCATAGAACTAGCAACCAAACCTTTCAAAAACACAAGAGACTGACTTCTATCCCGAAGTACAACTGTCTTCCTATGGCAATCAACTATAGCCCGATGCTTACCCAACCAGTCCATACCCAGAATCAAATCAAACTCTTTGAATGGCAACTCAATCAAATCCGCTGGAAGCACAACTCCCTCAACTATCAAAGGACAACTCCTAAAGACTCTACTCACACTGACACTATGCCCTAATGGACTGGTCACACATATCTCATAATCTAACTGATCAACCACATGCGACTTATCAACAATTTTATCTTTGCACAAGTATGAGTGTGTGAAACCAAGATCAATTAGAGCATACAACTCAGTGTCATGGAGTAGGAACTTACCAGCAATAACATCAGGCGCATCCTGCTCATCTCTGGCTCTCATAGCATAAGCTCTAGTCGCAACCTGAGGAGGACACTCAACAGTCTCAGAAGCAGCTCCATCTATAGGCCGACCACCTCAACCTCTACCTCTACCTCTACCACGGGTAGCCTGAGAAGCATTCGAACCGACCCTGCTGGCCTCTCTCTGGGAACCTGAATCCTCATGTAATCTCGGACAACTGGCCAAAAGATGCTCAGAGCTCCCACACCTGAAGCACGCACCGGAGAGCCACCTACACTCACCCCGATGATTCTTATTGCAATTAGGACAAACTGATGTAGTCTCTACTCTACCACCCCTACCAAAACCTGACACAGCTGCAGAACCCTATCATCTATCTCTAGAAGTCGGGCCAGAAGATGACTCGTCCTGTGGGTTCCTAGATCTCTTCCCCGAGGATGAAGAAGATCCTCCACGAGAAGAGTTCCTCCTCTGAGCTCTTTCTCTAAGCACCGTCTCAGATAACTCAGCCCTCACAGCAGCCTCCACAATCTGATAGTAGCTAACCCCAGGCATGCACATCAAAGAAATCAAAGCAATCTTCAAAGACTCATTCCACCCCGCTTCGAAATGCTTGCATCTGAAATCATCTGTCATAACCCCACGCGGAGCATAGCGAGACAATCTATTGAACTCCTTCTCATAATCTGCTACAGACATAGCCCTCTGTCTCAAACTCAAAAACTGCGCCCATCTCGCATCTCTATAAGTCTGAGTAATATACTTCTTTGTGAACTCACCCTCAAAGAAATCCCAAGTAATTGGATCCGGTAGCTGAGGATGCCTGCAAACCAATTCCCACCATTTAAAAGCAGACCCTTGCAGTAGAACTAATGCACACTCAGCCTGCTGGTCGGGAGGACACCGAATCTCTCTCAAGGCACGCTTCACTTTATCTAACCATTTCTCAGCCATCTCAGACTCATTCAAACCAATGCCATAAAAATCTTCAACTCCTGCCCTTCTCAAATTCTCCATAGGTGCTCTAGGAGCAGTCACTCTCTCCAAAACCCTAGCCATGTCTTGATGCAATATGAACATAGCCTCAAAAGGCATGGCTGCGGCCTCGGGCTGGACCGTAGCATGCTGAGCCGACACAGAAATCGATGGATCTACAGCTTGAGGGTTCACACTCTCGGCGGATTCCTCAAGTGATCCACAAGCAGAATTAGAAGCCATCTAAACAAACAAGAAACAACCGTATCAGCCAAGACAGATCTAGAAACATACACATCTAAGCAACTCAAAACAACCACAACAACACCCAGAAATGCCTAAACCTGTGCTCTGATACCACAAACTGTAACACCCCCTTCCCATACGTAGGCGATCCCATCCGGTAAGGAGTGAGATGCCGTATGAGTCAAGGTGTCACCAAGCAAGTACAAAGCAAACATACATTCATTCATAACATACATACAGAGATACAGGATAATTAAAACTTTACAGAAAGGAAAGCAAAAGTTGATCATGCATTACTATAACAAACCATTACAATAATGTTCTGATCAACGAGCTGATACAAAAATAATATTACATATACAAAATATAGGTACAGAAGCGAAAGCTGATACAAAACTGATACAAACTGATACATGAGAGTTCTATACAAAAAGAATCATCACTAATACAAAATTAAGCCCTACACTGAACCCTTCTGTATTGGCTTGATGGCGGTGACTCTCTCACAGCAAAACTCCTTCCGCACCTGCACGGATAAAAACACCGTGCTAAGCGATAAACGCTTAGTGGGGAAACACACATAACTTATGGACGGCCATTCACAATGGTCGTCAAGGCATATCACAATCACAATGGCAAAATGCAATAGCTTTAACAATATCCATATAATCATGCACACAAATTAAAGCCATACATTTGCACCACAAATACATATCCATTTCCATATTAATGGAACACATATCCCATCATTATACTCATTCAGATATCACGTGAATATATATATCCAATTCAGAACAGAGCAATTCAATCAATTATTTAATGAACACCTGCTCACTCTAGATAGTGGATAACGAGTGAACTGAAGGTACCTTACGGGTATGAATCGAATACTGAGGGTACCTCTCAGGTACAAATCAAAAGTCATTTCATTTTTATCAAAACACATTATTTGTATACTGAGGGGATCTTAAACAAGATCCTAAAACTGATAGGTTCGCGAGGAACCAAACGGGGACCTGATCGGGGTCCAAACTGAACTTAGGGCTGCAGCTAAAAGACTCTATTAGGCATGCCTAACTATCCACTTACTTGACTGTAGCAGGCTAAAACTCATTCAAATCACAATTCAAAACATCGCGTATAATTCATGAGAAGAATCATGGTATCACGCATATCAAAGCATATAAAAGTATGACATGCATCATACAGCAGTATAAACTCATTCAAAGGAATTACGGAATCCATTATAGGTTAAAAATCCGGGAAATTTCAGAAAATGGGCCGAACGGGGTGACGGACGAGGTTGGCTGGTCACGAGGCGTGACTGGCCTCCTCACAAGGCTGGTCATGAGACGTGACTGAAGGTCACGCCTCGTGACTGGCTCTGTCCCTTGCGGATCACGCGGCAACTCGCCCCTTACCTCTCGCTGGTCATGAGTCGTGACTGGGTGTCACGTCTCTTGACTAGCTTCCTTCTTTGGGCTAGTCACGCGACGTGACTAGCTGACGTGACTAGCCTCTCTCAGGCCGGTCACGAGTCATGACTGGGAGTCACGTCTCTTGACTGGCTTCCACATGGCCGGTCACGAGTTGTGACAGGCAGTCACAGCTCGTGACTGGCTTCTATCTGGCAGGTCACGAGCCGTGACTAGAAGTCACGTCTCATGACTTGCCTTTCCTCTTGGCTAGTCATGTTACAGACGGGAATTTCTACAGTAATCGATTTTCAGATTTTCCAGAATTTCCCAGAACAAAGAAATCAATCCAAAATTGATTGAAAGTCATTCACACATGTTCTTACTTCCCAGAAGATCATTCAATCATCAAAATGACAAATCAACAACTTAGTTCAATATTTAAACGACCAAATCAAATCAAGTATATATGCATTCAACTTCTCAAAAACATAAACCCTAGAAATTTATAGTAAACTCAAAATCATACAAGTCATAACCAACAATTCCCAAACCTGAATTCTAAGCTTCACTTCACTTAGTCCCACTACTCCCAACAATCTCCTTGCCTTTGGGATCGCGAGGAGCTTCAGCTAAACACAAACATCCAACAATGCAAACCCTAAGTTAAATCTAAACTCAAGGAAGAAGAAGAAGAGAAAGAAGAATAAGAGCAGGACCAAGATAGTACTTACCAAGTTAGGAGTAAGAGTGACCAATTTCCACAACCTCAACTTGATTTACAGATAGCAATAATTAGGAAAGGGAAAAGGAAGAAGAAGAAGATGGAGGTAGAAGGGAAAACGTGAATCTGATATTCCCTTCACTCTTCCTTCATTTCTTTATTCATTTTCCCTAACCTAATACACATGTCAATCTTTTGGTGGTGTAACTTGCTCACTCACACCCTAACTCCAAACTTCACACACATCTTATGCACTCCTAACTTATACACCCTACAATGGTATGAACTCACACACACAAGCACTTCTCAACTTAAAACACCATAAAATGATATGCTCAAGTGCACACAAGCAATTCCCAATTAATACACACACTAATGCCATACGTGCAACTACATACTAACAAAAATCAAAAACATGCATTTTACTAAACTACCCTCATGATATGCTGAACACATGCACATGCATGCTCACACACAGACAGGTTCATTCTACTAGGGGCCAAACAGGGTGTGATAACTACCATCAATTTGTGAAGGGTTTCTCAGTTATTACTACTCCGATGACGAGGTTGTTAAGGAAAGGAGTTAAGTTTGAGTGGTCGGATAAATGTCAATCTTGTTTTAAGCAGTTGAAGAAGTTGCTAGTTGAAGCTCTTGTACTTACTCAACCCATCTCGGGTAAGGAGTTTGTAATGTATAGTGACGCTTCGGGTGTCGGCCTTGGTTGTGTTTTGATGCAAGAGGGAAAGGTTGTGGCTTATGCTTCCCATCTATTAAAGTCACATGAGAGGAACTATCCGACGCACGACTTAGAGTTGGCGGCAGTGATCTTTGCTTTGTAAATTTGGCAGTATTATCTGTATGGGGAGAAGTGTAGGATTTTTACGAATCATAAGAGCCTGAAGTATCTCCTCATGTAGAAGGAGTTAAACATGAGACAGCACCGTTGGCTAGAGTTGTTCAAGGATTATGATTGTATATTGGATTACCACCCGGATAAGGCCAATGTGGTCGCGAATGCTTTGAGTCGGAAGTCGGTTTTTGCTCTATTCTTGAGGCGGTTTAAGTGGAGCTTTGATTTGGATGGTGCTTTGGTTGCTCAGTTGAGAGTGAAGCCCACTTTGAGAAAGAGGATTGTGGATGCTCAGAAGGATGATGAGAGGTTGTAGCGGGTTATGCAAGAGGTTAGTTCTAGTAAGCAGTCAGAGTTCTCAGTTCTGAATGGGGTCTTGATGTATAGGAATCATTTATGTGTGCCCGAGAATGAAGAGTTAAGGAAACAGCTTTTGAGTGAGGCACACACTACGGTTTTCACTATGCATCTTGGTAGTGATAAGATGTATCGGGACATGAAGCAGTTTTACTGGTGGTCCAGTATGAAGAGGGATATTGTGGATTTTATGTCTAAGTACTTGACATGTCAGCAGGTAAAGGCTAAGCATCAAGTTCCTTCGGGATTGCTCACTCCTTTATCCATTCCCGAGTGGAAATGGGACGATATTGCCATGGATTTTGTGTCTGATTTGCCTTTGACTCAAAAGAAGCATGACTCAGTATGGGTAATAGTGGATCGGCTTATGAAGTCAGCTCATTTTTTGCCAGTTAGAGTGGATTATCCGATGAATAAGTTAGCCAGTATCTATATGGATGAGGTAGTCAGATTTCATGGAGTGCCGTTGTCTATAGTATCCGATCGGGACCCAAGGTTTACGTCTAAGTTTTGGAAAGAGTTGCAAAGAGCTTTGGGTACCAAGTTAAATTTCAGTACGTCATTTCATCCTCAGATAGATGATCAGTCAAAGCGAGTGATTTAGATTTTAGAGGATATGTTGCGGGCTTGTGCATTGGATTTTTCGGGTAGTTGGGACAGATATGTGCAGTTGATGGAGTTTGCCTACAACAACAGTTATCAGTTGAGCAACGGTATGTCACCGTATGAGGCCTTGTATGGTCATCAGTGTAGGACTCCGGTATGTTGGACTGAGTTATCGGAGAGTACAATTATTGGGCCAGAGTTGGTTAGAGATGCTGAGAAGAAGATTATAGTTGTGCAGCGAAATTTAAAGGTGGCTAAAGATCGACAGAAGTCTTATGCTAACTTGAAGAGAAAGGATGTTCAGTTTGAGGTCGGGGACAAAGTTTTTCTTAAAGTTTCTCCTTGGAGAAAGGTGCTGAGATTTGGAAAGAAGGGTAAGCTTAGTCCTCGATTTATTGGACTGTATGAGGTGTTAGCTAAAGTTGGTCCAGTAGCCTATAGGTTGGCTTTACCGATAGAGTTGGCAAAGTTGCATGATGTTTTCCATATTTGGAAGCTACGTCGGTATAGATCGGATCCTTCACATGTATTGTCAGTTCAGGATGTGTAAGTGCAGCTAGACTTTTCTTATGATGAGGAACCGAAAGCCATCCTAGATCGAGAAGTGAGATAGTTAAGGAGTAAGCAAGCCCCGTTGGTCAAAGTATTATGGAATCACCACAGAGTTTAAGAAGTTACTTGGGAACCAGAGGCATCCATGAGGGATCAATATCCGCATTTGTTCAGTTCAGGTGAGAATTTCGAGGACAAAATTCTTGTTAGTAGGGGAGAGTTGTGACACCCCATTTGCCCCTTAGAAGTTCGAGCCATGTTTGTGCATGCATTGTGTATGTGTAATTGCATGTCATAAGGGTATTTAGGGTAAATTACATGTTTTGGGGTTTTGCTAGTGTGTGTGTACATATTTGATATTAGGGTGTGAATTAGTTGGGTTGCATTTGGGTGTGTTCCTCACATGTTTGTAGGATGTGAGTGAGTTGTGTTTATGTGTTTTGCTCACACATTGGTAGGGTGTACCATGTGGAAAGGGGAAGGTATATTATTGAGGAAAGAGAAAGAGAAGAGACAAAATTTGCTCCCCCATTCCCGTTCTCTCCCCTCTTATCTTTTGCTTTCCCTTCTACTTCCTTTTTCTCTTCGTCACCTTGGGTCACTCCTTTTGGGTTGGATTATTGGTGGATCTTGATAATTCTATGAGGTTTATTGGTAAGTTTTGCTGCATTTTGTTCTTGTTTTTCTTCTTTCTTCTTCATCTTCATCTTTTCCACGTTTTTGGGTTAGGGTTTAACTTAGAGTTGATGTTTGCTATATTATTGGGTTTGGTTATTAGTTGAGCCTCCTCGTGATCCCAAAGGGAAGGAGAAGGCATCGGGAAGTGGCACTAAGTGATTAGGAGCTATGGAGATTCAAGTTTGGGAGTTTTTGTGATTTATGCATTTTTGTGATTTTTGCTCTTGGGATGAATTTCTGGATAAATTTGGTGTTCTTGATGTTTATAATGGTTTATATGTTATGGGTTTTGGTTTAGATGATCCATGAAACCTTGAATGTGAGTTTTTGAACCCAATTGTGAATTTGATTGAGTTGTGGAATGAATAGTGTTGAGATTTGAATTTGGTAAATTGATATTGTTTTGGCATGATTTAATTGAAATTCTTGATATAGACGTTCTGTTTTATATTGTTTATGATGTCTGGATTTGTGGTAAGTTGATGTTTGAGTTGAGATTTGAGGTTTGGCTATTGTGGAGGTGAATTTTCTGCGCCTGTGTAAGGACTGGAAATCATGACTCTATCGCGAGCGTGACGTCATTGCGACCTTGCGATAGAGCCCGGTGATAGCAGCTCTCGCATGCGTCCGAGCTCCCTACCGAGCGGAGCAGCAAAGCCTCTGTCGCGAACGCGACAGGGCGCTCGGCTGTCGAGCTGTTTTAGGCGATACTCTGTCGCGAGCGCGATGGATCGGGCTGGCAGCTCACTATCGCGAGCGCGATGCCTATCACAAGCGTGACAGTGAGTTGTATTTGATTCTTCGTAAGATTGCGAAGATTGACGTGATTGCAACCTGAGGCAAGTTCGCCTTTGTTGCGAGCGCGACAGTGACATTCTTCATGCCCTATTTTTCGATTTTGCCTTTTCTTCTAAAATGAATTTCAAATCGGTTCTTCATGAATTTTTGCCTTTGTATGCTATATAATATGCTTGTTTATCTGTGCAATATTATGAATCCTTTATGATAAATGATATGCTATGAATTGGAACCTGAATTGGATTTCGCATGACTTGCGAGAGTCAGTCTAGTGGATAGTTAGGCATGCCTAATAGAGTCTTTTAGCTACGGCCTCAGTTCCGTTTGGAGCCCAATCAGGTCCCCGTCTGGTTCCTCATGAATTCTTATGAATTTTGGATCTTGTTTAAGGTCCCTCCGAATTTTTTTTTTTAATGTGATAAAATAAATGGTTTTCAATTCGTACCCGTAGGGTACTATCAGTATACTCGTTATCCACTACTGTGAGTCAGCAGGTGTTCTGTTTGCTTTTATTTGCTTCGATATGATTACAAGAATATGATATTCGAATGCGCATAATGATGTGTATGAGAAATCAGTTATTATGTATGTGAAATTTGGATATGAGCTTCTGAATGTATGTTTCTATTATGCAAGTATGATTATATATCTGATATGAATATCTGCATATGTCATATCATGTATCTGATTTGTTCTGATGACCATTGTGAATGGCCATCCACTCTTCTGTTGTGTTTTTCCCTATAAAGTGTTTATCGTTTAGCACGGTGTGTTACCCATGCAGGTGCGGAAGGCATTTTTGCTTTGGGAGAGTCGCCACCAGTCAAGCCAACACAGAGGGATTAGTGTTAGGACTTATTTTTATAGTATTATGATGATTCTTTTTGTAATAGAACTCTCATTGTATCAGTAATTTTGTAAGCTTCTGCTCTGTATATTTTGGATATGTAATTACTTTGTAATATCAGTTTGATCATAACATTATTATAATGAATGTTGTTATATTAATGCATGATCATGATGATGTTTCTCTAAAGTTTTAATTTCTGTTGTATTTCCGTATGTTGGTGATGCGTGAATGTATGCTTTGTGTCGATCTATTTGGTGTGCATCCCTGCTCCTACGGCATCTCACTCCAATTCGGATGGGTTCGCCTACGTATGGGTAGGGGGTGTTACAGTCACCACTTAACACGTTCATATATCAAATTAAAACCATAAACGTGCATATCCCAAAACTCATAAGCACATAACATTTATTTCCTTCAAGACATACTTATAACCACATGCATCTATAAAGGGGTCTAAGATAGCTCATAAACCAATTATTAACACATAAAATTCCATAATTCCCTCACAATCACAACATTCATCATCAGACTCAAAAATTAAAACAGAAGCACGAGTTCAAGAGCACACGATTCCAACCTCTTGAAGTGCAGCAGAAACTCCCAAATCAGATCTTGTCCTTGCCCTTTTCCTTTCTTCTATCCAGAACTTCAAACACAGCAAAGAACACCAATACAACACCTCTTAGTCCATTACATAACCAGCTCAAACCAAAACAGAAATGGAGTAGAAGAAAGCCCAACACAAAGCTAAGTCACACTTACCTTCTTAATCCTTTAATAACCTCTTAAAACCATCCAATACAGAAATCCGCATACAATCAAAGCATCCAAAAGATAAAGGACAAAAAGGGAACCCATGAAACACAAAAGTACAAAGAAAGAGGGAAAAACTGCATGCAAGGCACAAATGAAGGCAGATTTTTCCCACTCACATTACTTATATTGCATGCAAAAGTCCACTTGGTACATCCTCTCAAAGCCACATGTCACACCCCATTTGCCCCCTAGAAGTTTGAGCCATGTTTGTGCATGTGGATTGTATGTGTTTTGGGTAAAATGCATGTTTGTGGGTTTTGCTAGTATGTGGGTACATGTACGGTATTAGGGTGTGAATTAGTTGAGTTGCATTTGAATGTGTTGCTCACATGTCTGTAGGATATGAGTGAGTGAGTTATGTTTGTGTGTTTTGCTCATACATTAGTAGGGTGTGCCTAAGTTGGGATAGTCTTGTGTGTGTTTGATGTGTGCGTGTAGGGTGTGAGTTATTAAGACCCACCAATAGTAGTGTGCCATGTGGAAAGGGGAAGGTGTATTATTGAGGAAAGAGAAAGAGAAGAGCAGAAATCTGCTCTCTCATTCCCGTTCTCCCCTTCTCTTCTCTTTTGCTTTCCCTTCTACTTCCTCTTCCTCTTCCTCACCTTGGCTCACTCCTTTTGGGTTGGATTATTGGTGGATCTTGATAATTCTAAGAGTTTTATTGGTAAGTTTTGCTGCATTTTGTTCTTGTTCTTCTTCTTTCTTCTTCATCTTCATCTTTTCCACATTTTTGGGTTAGGTTTAATTTAGAGTTTGTTGGTTGTTGCATTGTTGGGTTGTTGTTTAGTTGAGCCTCCTCGTGATCCCAAAGGGAAGGAGAAGGCATCGGGAAGTGGCACTAAGTGATTAGGAGCTAAGGAGATTCAGGTTTGGGATTTTTTGTGATATATGCATTTTTTGTGATTGTTGCTCTTTGGATGAATTTCTGGAAATTTCAGGTTTCTTGGTGCTTATAGTAGTTTATATGGTATGGGTTTTGATTTAGATGGGTTAAGAAACCTTGAATGTGAGCTATTGAACCCAATTGTGCATTTGATTGAGTTGTTGAATGAATAGTCCTGAGATTTGAATTTTATAAATTGATATTGTTCTTAGCATGATTTAATTGAAATTCTTGGCATAAATGTTGTATTATATGTTAGAAATGATGGTTTGGTTGCTGGAAATGAGGTAAGTTGAAGTTTGAATTGAGTGTGTGTGATTGGGTGTTGTGAAAGTGAGTTTTTCTGTAGATTTTCCGTGCAAGAGCTGGAAATCCCGACTCTGTCGCGAGCTTGCGACAGAGCCCGGTGAAAGCAGCTCTCACACGTGGCCAAGGTCTCTGCCGAGCAGCGTGCCTGGCTTTTGAGCCGAGCAGCATAGCCTCTATTACGAGTGTGACGTCTGTCGCGAGCGCAACAGAGCACTCAGCTGCTGATCTGATTTAGGCGATACACTGTCATGAGCGCGCTCTCGAGCATGAGCGCGATGGATCGGGCTTGTAGCTCACTGTCACGAGCACGATATCTGTCGCGAGTGATAAATTCAAATCTTTATTTTATTTATGTGAATTTTCAGCTCGCTTTTGAGTGTTGTAGTCCTTATTTTAGTTTGTTTTTGTTAAAATTTTATTAGATTTTGTTTAATAGACTAAATGGAGTTTTTATGTTATTTTTGCAGCATTTTAGGAGTTTTACACTGCGGTGAGGAAGTTCCATACCGCCGTGTGAGATGAAGAAATTCAGAGTGCAGCAGTAGAATGCTACACGGCGGTAAGGAAATGTCTTACCGCCATGTAGATCGGGATTGAAGAATCTACGAAGGATTTTTACACGGCGGGCAGGACGCAGCATACCCCCATGTACAGACAAGCAAAAATCATGTGTAATCCAGTAGCGACTTATACGGCAGTGAGGACTTGTCTTAATGCCGTGTAAAGAGATCGATTCCAAATCCAGCAACATTTTACACGGCGGTATGGACTGGGCATACCGCCTTCTGAGTGTGCATCATTTGCAGCTATCTCATTTTACACTGCGGTATGGATAGGGCATACCGCCGTGTAACCTCAATTCCTATAAGTTGAAGTCTGCGAAATTATTAGGGGACTTTTTTTCTTTTTTGGTTTTTTAACAGTTTTTCTTGCAATTATTTTTCTCTGTAATCTAGGTTTAGGTTTGGTTATGGGAATTAAACGCTAAGTTTTTCATTATTGATTTGGATACACTGGTGACTCTAGATTTTAAAGTTCTCTTTTATATTCAAGGTTGTAATAGCTGATTTATATTGAAGGACAACCTTTCATTATTGTAAGACTTTGATTTACAAATCTTAAATGGGTAATATCAATTTCTTTCTATCTATTTCAGTTTTCATCTCAATCATGAGTGAGTAGTTCTTTTTCTTTTTTAGGGATGCCTTGAATCCCCAATAACCATGTGAATGCTTTGTTTGGATTGATTCTTGCATATGCTTCATTTTTATCTTCTCTAAGTTTATCTATTTGTTATTGATTCTAATGCAAGTTTGAGGTTGATCTTATGTGATAATCTTTAATTGTATTCGTTTTATTAACTTAAACATGCTCTATTCTATTTTTATTGATTTTCACTGGTTTGATGAATCTGGGATGGTAGTTAAACTTTTGGATCTCTATTTTAATACGTTCAGAATGGTAGGAGATAATTAAGTTTTGATGTCTGAATTCGGGATGGTAGGATCATCTAAGCTTAGGATTTAAGACCTATTTTGATGCTAATCTATGTGCTGAATCCGGGATGGTAGGTAGATGCTTTAGAGAAGCTGAATCCGAAAGGCAGGCTAGGGTGTAGGCTAGGTTGTTTACTAATTTGCAAATGTGACTGTTAGGTTTGAGCATTTGCATGGTTTTATTAGGGAGAGTGGGTATTCCTTGGCAAGGTCTTTTAATAAGTTTATCAAGTTTTTATTAGTATTGCTTCTTTTGCTATTGTTTGAATTAGTCATTTCATCATTTAATTTCCTTAATTTTTGCTTTAAGTAACTCATCGCTCCAAACAATTGGGAATTCTTTAGCATACATTTAATTTTCATTGCTTGCACACACAATCTCTTGGGTACAATAATTCGAGGTCTTAATTATAACCCACTGTATTACTTGCCGATTCAGTGCACTTGCTGAGATCGCGTCAAGTTTTTGGCGCCGTTGCCGAGGATTGGCGTTGTTTGTGAGTTTTGATTTTTAATTGTATGTGTTTTTCTTTTGCTTATTATTTTTATTTTTATTTTTTATTATTCTCTTCAGGTAGTTGTGGTGTATGAGCAGATTGAGATAAGAACAAATAGCACCCTACATCCTTAAAATCGAGAGGACTTTGCATCAACGAAGGAGAGCCAATAAAGATAACAACATGGAAAACAATCCACCTCCTATTGGTGAATTTCCTCCCGAGAACGAACAAGTGCCAAGGGCACAAGAAGAGATGCTGGGTAATTATAGAGAAGAGGTCCCTAGGCCGAGAATGATAAGGGACTACGCTGTACCGAGATGGAATGAGGACCATCGTACAATTGTGGTACAAAGGGGAGTGCAGTTTGAACTTAAACTAGCAACCATTAATATGGTACAGAGGAACCAATTTTCGAGTTCAGAAGTGGAAGATCCTGCGCAGCACCTGGACATATTTTTGGAGGTTAGTGATACGGTCCAGATTCCAGGAGTGACATCTGATTCGGTAAGATTAAAATTATTTCGTTTTACTTTGATCGAAAAAGCAAGAGAATGGTTGCAAATGTTACTGAGACAATCAATCAGATTATGGGACCAGGTACAAGAGACATTTTTTATGAGATTCTTCCCTCCTACAAAGACTGCAAATATCCGCAACAGTATTTTGGGTTTTAGCCAAATGAGTGAGGAGCCTTTTCCTGAGTTCTGGGAAAGGTTTAGGAGATTGTTGAGAAGCTGTCCACACCATGAGATAACAATCTACCATCTAATGACAACATTCTATTCTGGGGTTGCACCGTAGACAAGATCCCTTTTGGATGCATCATCAGGAGGTTCATTCATGAATAGGCTACCGGAGGAAGCTTTCCATCTGCTGGATGAAATGGCAGCGAATGAGGCTCAATGGGCTAATCCTAGATCGGTTCCAAAAAGACAAGTAATACATAATGTGGATGAGGAGTTGATGTTAAAGGCACAGATTGAGTCAATGAGAAAAGAGATGAATGGTTTGAAAGTGCAAAATGTAGCCTCTGTTTCTCAAGAGAGTGAGTGGTACGAAAGTAGGCACTATAGTCAAGAGAGTGGAGCAATGGGAGATGTAAATGCTGTAGGAGATTACCGAAGGAATGACCCTTACAGTAACACATATAATCCGGGTTGAGGGAATCACCCAAACTTCTCTTGGAAGGCTGGAAATCAGAACACATCATCTTCTCAACCACAAGTGAGAGTTCCCTTCAACCAAAACATTCATCACAACTAGTCATACCAACCTCAGCCATCCACTTATTACCAAACACCATATCCATCAAACTACAACCAAGGGCAGGTTCAAATCAATCCAAACCTTGAAGATATGTTAGCTAGCTTTATGAATAGTCAACAATAATTTGTGACTAGCCAATAATAGTTCATGGCTAACCAAGAAGCAAGGTGGAAATCTCAAGAAAAATGGAACCGGAATCAAGACGCTTCCATGAGAAATTTAGAAACTCAAGTGGGACAGCTTGCGAATTATATGTCTCAAAGGCAACCAGGGACCTTTCCTTCGAATGTGGACTGGAATCCTAAGGAAGAAGCTAAAGCAATCACATTGAGGAGCGAAAAGGAGGTAGTGCAAGGAGAGGACCAAGGTAAAAATTCTTCACCGTCATTAGATAAGGAGGAGCCGACACGAAAGGTAAGCAACCCTAACTCTAGGGTAGATGTTAATGAAAATGCTCCTAAAAATGATAAGGGTAAAAGTCTAGTGAATCCTAAAGAAGAGGATCTTAATATAAATAGACTGCCATTTCCTGCTGTGGCTAGGAAGGAAAAGAAAAATGAGCAATTAGCTAGGTTTTTAGAGATGTTTAAGAAACTGCACATAAATTTACCATTTGTTGAAACCTTAGCTCACATGCCTAACTATGCTAAATTTATGAAAGAATTATGTTCTAATAAAAAGAAATTAGAAGGGCATGAAACTGTGCAGCACACAGAAAATTGCAGTGCTATAATCATGAACAAGATCCCTAAAAAATTAGAGGATCCAGGTAGTTTCACTCTACCCTGTGAAATTGGTGAAGATTTTTATGGAAATGCTTTATGTGATTTGGGTGCTAGCATAAATTTGATGCCTTATTCTATTTGTAGGAAACTTAATGTTGGAGAGCTCAAGGAGATGGGAATGAGAGTCCAACTTGTAGATAGGTCGGTAAGGAGACCAAAAGGGGTGATTGAAGATTTGTTACTGAAAGTGGGGAAATTCATTTTCCCGGTGGATTTTGTGGTGATGGAAATGGAAGAAGATCGCAAGGTACCACTCATTGTGGGGAGGCCATTTTTGAACACAACAAAGGCGTTGATCGATGTAAATGGTCAAACGGTCACCTTAAGGTTCAATAATGAAGAGCTGGTAGTGGACATGAATAAGGCTCATAAGTATCCGTCGAGTGATATGGAAGAGTCTATCTATTTTGTGGACACAGTGGATGAGTGTGTACTGGAAGTTCAAGAAAAGGTGTTGGGAGCTGATCCAGTGAATGTGAGTTTGATACATTCATTGGAGGATGAAGAGTTAGAAGAAGAGCTGAGGGGAGAAGTGATAGCAGCCGTGGAGAAAGAAGAGGAAGAAGATGAATCACAGCAAGAAGAGTTTAATCCGAACAAGGGGGATTCAATTTCTAAACTTAAACCCCTCCCTTCTCATTTAAAATATGTGTTTTTAGAAAATGAGGAAAAGCCAGTGATTATTTCCTCTTTGTTGACAGGTATTGAGGAGAAGATGTTGCTTGAGGTGCTGAAAAAGCACAAGAAGGCCATTGGATGGGAGACGTCGGATTTGAAAGTAATTGATCAGAGTTACTGTACTCACCGGATTCCGATGGAGGAGGAATGTAAGCCGGTAGCTCAGCCTCAAAGGAGACTCAATCCGGCAATGCAAGAAGTGGTGAAGAAGGAGGTACGTAAACTCCTAGACTCAGGTATTATCTATCCTATTTCTGACAGTAAATGGGTTAGTCCAGTGCAATGTGTGCCTAAGAAGGGGGGATGACTGTGGTTAAGAATGAGCTAAATGAATTGATTCCAACTCGTATTATTACAGGGTGGAGAGTCTGTATCGATTTTAGAAGGTTGAACAATGCCACAAGAAAAGACCATTTCCCCTTGCCATTTATTGACCAAATGTTAGAGAGGCTAGCAGGGAATAGGTTTTACTGTTTTTTAGATGGGTACTCGGGATATTTGCAAATCCCTATAGCCCCTGAAGGTTAAGAGAAAATAACCTTTAACTGCCCTTATGGCACATTCGCGTATAGGAGAATGCCTTTCGGATTATGTAATGCACCGGCTACGTTTCAGCGGTGTATGATGGCTATATTTCATGACTTCATAGAGAATTTTATAGAGGTCTTCATGTCACACCTCGTTTACCCCCTAGTAGTTTGAGCCTGTCTGTGTGGGCATGCATTTGTATGTGTTCGGCATATCATAAGGGTATTTTGGGTATTATGCATGTTTTTAGGTTTTGTTAGTATGTGGATGTATGTTTGGTGTTAGGGTGTGAATTAATTGGGAAATGATTGTGTGCATTTGAGCATATCATATTAGGGTGATTTAAGTTGAGAGTGCATAGTGTGTGTGTTCATACCATTGTATGGCGTGCATTAGTTGGGAGTTCTTTGGGTGTGTGTAGTGCATGCTTGTTGGGTGTGAATGATTGATTCTCACCAATAGGGAGATGACATGTGTCTAGAGTTTTGGAAAAGAAAAAGAAAAAGGAAAGAAAGAAGGGAAAGGGTAGAATTTTACGTTTGCCTTCTTCCCCTCATTCTTCTTCTTCTTCTTCTTCATTTTTCTTCACTCTAAGAACTCTTGTGTGGAGTCAAATCTTTATTGGTGGAATTAATCATCTCTTTGCATCCTTTTTGGTAAGTGATTGTATTCTTTTCATTTTGTTTTCATCTCCTTCTTCTTCTTTGGGTTTAGATTTAACTTAGGGTTTTTATTTTGGTTGTTCTTAATGTGTTGATTGTTAGTTGATCTTCCTCGCGATCCTAAGGGCAAGGAAATTGCTGGGACTAGCGGAGCTAAGTGATTTGAAGCTTAGAATTTCAGGTTTGGGATTTGTTTGAGAAATTTGCTTGAATTTGAACTTACTGTAATTTTTAGGGTTTGTGTTCTTGAGAGACTTGGATATGTTTATGCCTGATTTTGGTGGTTTTGATTGCTGATTAAGTTGTATTTATGCCGTTTATAATGTATGGGAAATCTACTGGAAGGTAAGATGAGATTTGTATTGTTTTGAGTCTTTTAGAATTGAGTTTTGGAGTTTTGTGAATTCTAGGAATTCTGGGAACGAAAAATCACGATCCTGGTGAATTTCCGTTTCCAGAGTGTGTGTGGCGTGACTAGCTAAGAAGAGAGGAGGCCAGTCACGAGTCGTGACTGGCAGTCACCACTTGTGACCAGCCAACAGAGGCTAGCCACGAGTGGTGACTGCCAGTCACGACTCGTGACCAGCCAAAAGAGGCAAGTCACGAGTGGTGACTGCCAGTCACGACTCCTGACCAGCCAAGAGAGGAGGCTAGTAACGATTAGTGACTGCCAGTCATGACTCGTGACCAACCAAGAGAGGAGTCCAGTCACGAGTTGTGACTGCCAGTCACGACTCGTGACCAGCCAACCATGTTGGTCACCTCGGTTCTGCCTATTTTCTGAAATTTTTGACCAGTTTTAACTAAAATGAATTTCGTATCTCTTCTGAATGGACTTATACTACTGTATGATACATGTCATGATTTTATATGCTTTTATATGAGTAATACCATGATTCTTAAGATAAATTGTATGTTGTACTTTGGAACAGGAAGTGAATGACGTATAACCTGCTAGAGTCAAGTAAGTGGATAGTTAGGCATGCCTAATAGAGTCTTTTAGCTGAAGCCCTCAGTTCAGTTCGGACCCCGATCAGGTAACCGTTAGGTTCCTCGTGAACCCCTCAGTATTTGGATCTTGTTTAAGGTCCCCTCAATAAAAATATTGTGTTAATGATAAAAAAATGAAATGACTTTTGATTTGTACCTGTGAGGTACCCTCAGCAATCGATTCGTACCCGTAAGGTACCCTCAGTTTACTCGTTATCCACTACCTCGAGTCAGCAGGTGTTCGATTGATTTGCTATGCTCTGATTTGACTATATAAATGTGATATCTGAATGAGTATAATAATGAGATGTATGTTTGATTATTTTGGAATGGACATGAATTTGAGATGCGGAATGTATGGCTTGAAATTGTGAGCATGCTTATGGATTATGTTATAAACTATTGCATTTGACATTGTGAATGTGTTATGCCTTGACGACCATTGTGAATGGCCGTCCATATTTTATGTGTGTTTCCCCACTAAGCGTTTATCGCTTAGCACGGTGTTTTTACCCGTGCAGGTGCGGACGGAGTTTTGCTTTGTGAGAATCGCCGTCATCAAGCCAACACAAAAGGTTTTAGTATAGGGCTTAGCTTTTGTAATCGTTGATGATTCTTTTTGTATAGAACTCTCTTGTATCAGTTTTGTTATAGCTTCCGCTTTTGTACTTATATTTTGGTTATGTAATATCTTTTGTTTCAGCTGGTTTGATCAGAACATTATTGTAATGATTTATTATTTTAATGTATGATCAGCTATTGCTTTCTTTTCCCTTAATGTTTTTAATTATTCCGTATTTCGGTATGTATGTTATGAATGATTGTTTGGTTTTCTTTGTATCCGTTTGGTGGCACCCTGACTCATACGGCATCTCACTCCTTATCGGATGGGATCGCCTACGTATGGGTAGGGGGTGTTACACTTCATGGACGATTTCACTATATATGGGGCTGATTTTGAGAGTTGTTTAGAGCATCTCGATTTAGTGCTAGGGAGGTGTGAAAAGACCAACTTAGTTTTGAGTTGGGAAAAATGCCACTTTATGGTGAGAGAAGGCATTATGCTTGGGCACAAAATTTTTGAGAAAGGAATAGAGGTCGATAAGGTCAAGGTAGAGGTAATAGAAATGTTGCCACCCCCGACTAGTGTTAAGGGCATTAGGAGTTTCTTAGGACATGCTGGGTTTTACCGTCGTTTTATCAAAGATTTTTCGAAAATTGCTAAACCCTTGTCCAATTTGCTTATGAAAGATGCTTCTTTTAATTTTGATAGTCAGTGCATGCTAGCTTTTGAGACTTTGAAACAACGGCTCATTTCAGCCCCGGTGATTATATCTTCGGATTGGAATTTGCCGTTTGAATTAATGTGTGATGCTAGTGACTTTGCAGTTGGAGCAGTGCTTGGACAGCGGCGGGATAAGGTATTTTGTGCAGTTTATTATGCTAGTCACGCCTTGACAGGGGCACAGGTTAATTACACCACCACTGAGAAAGAGCTTCTTACAATCGTGTATACTTTTGAGAAGTTCAGGCCGTATTTGTTGGTTACAAAAATCATGGTGTGGTTAGAACATGCAGCCTTGAGACATTTATTTGCCAAGAAGGAATCCAAGCCGAGATTGATTAGATGGGTGCTCCTATTGCAAGAGTTTGACCTGAAAATCAAAGATAAGAAGGGGGCAGAAAATTTTGTAGCGGATCATTTGTCGAGATTGGAGAGCGATCAAATTGAAAAAGGGGAAATTTTAAATTTATTCCCTGATGAACATATTTGTGCTTTATTTGCAAGTGAATTTTCTGTTCCTTGGTTTGCTAATGTGGCAAATTTTCTTATAGGAGGATTTATGCCAAAGGACTTCACATGGCAGCAAAGGAAGAAGCTGAAAGCCAATGCCCAGTACTACATTTGGGATGACCCGTATTTGTTTCGACTGTGTCCTGACCAAGTGCTCAGAAGGTGTGTCTCAGATGAAGAGAAGGGTGCGATCGTCAAGGCATGTCATAGCGGGGAAGTTGGTGGACACCATGGGCCGAATTGAACGGTATCAAAAATTTTATCTTCTGGATTTTATTGGTGAAAACATGTGATAGATGCCAAAGAGTAAGTAATATTTCTAGAAAAGACAAAATGCCGTTAACCAATGTGCTTGAAGTAGAATTGTTTGACGTGTGGGGGATAGATTTTATGGGGCCTTTCTCGATATCCTTTGGGTTTGAGTATATATTAGTGGCAGTGGATTATGTGTGCAAATGGGTAGAAGCCATAGCTACTAAAACTTGTGATGCTAAAATTGTGCTAGAATTCCTTAGGAGGAACATTTTCACTAGGTTCGGCAAACCAAAGGCCATAATTAGTGATGGGGGCAAGCATTTTGTCAATCATCAATTTACTGCCTTATTGAAAAAATTTGGTGTGAGGCACAAAATCACCACCCCATATCATGCTCAAGCTAATGGACAGGTTGAGGTTTCTAAAAGAGAGCTCAAATCCATCGTAGAGAAGACTGTAAATTCATCTAGAAAGGATTGGTATTTGAGGTTGGGTGAAGATTTGTGGGCTTATAGAACTGCATTCAAAACACCTATAGGATTATCCCCATTTAAGCTTATCTATGGTAAATCATGTCATCTCCCTGTCGAACTAGAACACAAGGCTTATTGGGCAACCAAGTTTCTTAATTTTGATGTCAAGAGTGTTGGGTTTCAACGGATTAAATCAACATTAAACGCAGCGAAAAAATTCGAAACCCAAAACAGGATCCAAGTATTTTCGATTGATTCAAAAGGAAGAGATTAAAATTACTAACCTTTAGAATGAAATTAACTCCTTTTGATTCGGACTGAAGACGCTGCCTTTAACACGAACGTCCTCTATTGGTATCCACACGCACGAACAAATGCACAGAAGTCGCAGGGGTGCTAGCTCCCTTGAATGCGAATGGATTTTCTTTACTTTCTTTCTCAAAGAGTAATGGTGGCTAGTTCTGTTTTCTTTTCTTTCTTTCTCAAAGAAGAACGATGGCTGCTGTTTTCTTTTCTTTAGTTTTTAAAGATAAAGCCAATCACAGCCACTCTTTAGAACTTGTTATATAAGAATAACGTGATTGAAGGTTATTTTATCAGGGTTAAACTCTTTTTCCTTAAGAGTTATATCTCATATATAACTGTATGTATATTTTCAAATCCTTTTCCTCTTAGGAAAAGATAAATGAGGATATTATCTCTTAATTCAAAATTAAGATATAATATATATATATATATATACATATATTTATATATATATATTTATTATTCTAAATAATAAGAAATAATTTATTAATACATATTATTATCTCATATTCAAAATAAGAGATATTTATATGCATAAATATATATATATAAATATGTAATTTCGAAATTAAATATAAATACCTATATTTATATTTTATTCCAAAATAACCCAATAAAATCCATTCTGTTCATTTTGCTCTTGGTGTGTGACCCAATAGGTTTATATTATGTTGGCAGTGGGCCTAATCCCATAAAAGCCCACAAGTCATAATTGGTCTCTAGCAAGACATTATGACTACCCAAATAATATAAATATCGTTAGTCCGATTTTAACCTTGCAATAGAACATGTTATTATCCTTTTGTCACACGATATCTTGTTCGAACATAAGTCATGGTCCATGTCAAACTTAAATTGTTCAAACATATAATTTCTCGATCACCAAGTAGACTGATAAATTCAAATGACATTAATCACACTATCAATTCATTTGAGCACGGCCATGCATTTTACAGTCCTACTTATCGAGGGGCCCAATAGATATCTCTCTCATAAGAGAGGGACAAATTCCATCTTGATTATTCACTTTCCTCCTCATAATTCTCATTATGTCCGATCATAAACTTTATAATTATCCTATTAAAGATAACGTTTGATTATGTCAAAACATAATGATCCTTATGTAGGAAACTATGATAACCTCAGGTCAAAGGATTCAATAATATATCTATTATAAGATCACTTATGACATTAACCCATGAAGTGATCTTATAGTGGGTCTATCCAATACTTTGTTCTCTAGCAAGTACGTATAGATTTGATTTATATCAACATATATAATCATCCCATGATTATCAATGCAAATCTATACTAGTTTTAATTTATCTTTATGCCCTTTATTGATAAATGACTAGGGACAACATGAATAACATTGTTATTCATAAACATTACAATAATGTAACATGCCAATAATATCAATGCGAAGAAAACCATTATATAAATGAAAAAGTAATGATTACATCAAGGTCCAAATGTTTGGCCTAGGGCATAACCACTAACAAAGAGTGCAGGTGAGAAGAGACTTCTCCAGATGAATGAGCTGGAAGACTTATGCTATTGGTCGTATCAACAAGCAGAGAAGTATCTATTGCCATTATATGAGCTTTGGTCAAGGTGGTGTTGCTTTAGGGCTACCCAAGCATGGTCCCTGCACGACGGGTCTATCTCATCACGAGCATAACGACCGATCGGGTCACCATTTGATATACCATTTGATGGCACGAGGCTTGGGCTGGTGATTATCCTTAACACTTCCCCAAATTGAGTGAAAATGAGGTCGTGCTTCAGGAACGCACCGGGGCTAATAGAGGGACCAAACTAGCATAATTCTAAGGCTCTAAAATGGATGCAATGAAATTTAGATGAGAGATGAAATTTTAGTTTTAAAAACCCAATTATACATTTTAACCAAGACATTTTCAGAGCAAAGTCACAAACATTTCCCTAGTGGAGTCGCCACTGTGACGCGCGCCGAAACCAGCAAGGCCCTCGTCGGGAATCCACTTTAGGATTCGAGGGATTGGTTCGCGTCTTTTCCGATCTTAAGTGTTATGAGATATTTTTCGGCACCTCCTTTCACAATAGAACATTGAAAAGGACCATCCATCGCCATAACACCTTTAGGCACTTTTGAGGTATTTTGGAGTCGCCACCCAATTGACGAGAAATTGGGAAAACTTAACCTCTTATCGGTCTAAACCAGAGATGGTGTTCGGAACTTCACACTTATTTATGTCTTGATTAATTATAAATGAGCTTTTAAATTAGAAAATTTTATCCCTCCTCTCACACGATTAATGCATTGAATTTAAAGCGCACATCAATCACATATGAAACGATAAATAAAAATGAAAATAATGACAAAATTAAATTACAACAAAACTAGGGGCGGAATACAACCCCCATTGTAAATAAAATATAAATCATGCATAAAACGGGGTATTTATTAATGTTGAGGACGTTGGTCCTCTCATGCACAATTAAAGAAAATCATTTTAAAGTGACAATTTATTTTGGATGGAAAACTAGGACGTTGGTCCCATTTTATTAGAAAATCCAATTTTATTTGTAGAAATATTTTTGTGTGATTTTTGATTAAGCGTGCATAAAATAAATGGTTTAATTAATTATTACATGCCAAATAACTCAGTAAAACAAACAAAAAAAATAACAAGTACAATAAAAATAATAATAATTCTCCAGTCTCCTCTTCCATTCACACGGACGCTCAAACAGAGGAACACAAGAATTTGACACAAGGAAAAACAAACACAGGTAAAATTGATGTTAGTGTCCAAACAAAATTCAATTAAACAAAAAATAATGAACTAGGTAAAATATGCATATTGAGTGACTAGTAAATTAGATGATACATGAAGCTAAGTTGACATATTAAAATATTACGTTAAATGGTAAAAAAAATAACAATAATAGCAATAATAATAACAATAATATTAAATAAATAGTGATAATGACGACAAAGACGACAAGAATAATAATAATAATAATGATAATAATGATAATGTGTAATGATAAATAATGACAATAGTAATATTAATGAAAATAACAATAATAATAGTAATGATGATAATAATAATAATGACGAACGATGAAATGAAACGATGGAAAAAATAATATTAGAAACCTTAGATCTATGTAAGAAAACACAGAAAATAATTAAAAACCAAACAAATGCGAAGGTCCACATGGTTAACAATTAATTAGCAAGGGTTATGTTAAAAACGTATATAATGATGATGATAAAAATAAATATTAATTCTTATGATAATAAGAGCGATAATAAAAATAATAAGCCAATGAAATTAAGTGAATAAATAAAAGGACAAACATGCATCACGCGGTAATAACATTTAAGCATACAAAAATTATAAAAGGGTGATAATAAAAGAGAAAATCATGCAAATCCCGTTTTTAGCATTATATAGATCTATCCATTTTTATGCCAACGACAAAATGAGAAGATGAATATTCATGCTAAAAAGATAGATCTCAAATCAAAAAACACATACATGTATTAATTCACAAAAATAACAACATAACATAATTTAAGATAAATTAACATGAATAAATTGAAGTAAAAATGAGATGAAAAATAGGTCCAAGAATCTTTACCCTCAGAGTTAAATGATATTGAAGAAAGATAGTCCGATCTAATCTCTTGTCAAGATCCGAAAATTAACTCGAAAATGTGTTCAAGTAAATCTTGAGTTTATGTCTAAAAAACTCAAGAACACCAACAAGAAAAAAACGATTTGATTTTTTTTGTTTGATATGTGATCTGAAAATTCAAGTTAAGGAATTGATTTTCCTTTCTCAAAGGTTTCAAGATCAATCAAAAATTTTTAGAGATAAAAAAACTAGAGTGAAATTTAAGATGAAAACTTGTAGAGTAAAAGAAAAGAATTAAGAGAATTGAAGAAATAATTTTTGTTTTGGAGAATAATAAAAGATGAAATCCAAGAACCTTGAACCCTTTTGTTTTTTCCAGCAAACTCCACTAACTCCCCTCAAGAAGCTCTTCCCAAAATGACTTAGGAAAAAATCTATTTTAGAGAGAATTTTCTTACTCTTTCAAAACCAATTTTTTCTCCTTTTTTCTCCTAAATGAAATCTCACTCACGTAAAACCTACCATCCTCTGCCCTCTCCAGCTCCCCTCAGATTTCCCCAAGATTCCCCCTCACAAATTTTCAACAAAACACACTCAAAAATCCAAAATTAAATCCCTAAAGTCAAATTTGGACAATTAACATTTTTATTTATTTTTAATTATTTTTGTCATTTTCTGAATTTTAATTACCACCCTATTTGACCAATATTTATTAAATTTAATAAAATTTGAAAAAAATCGGAAGGAAAAATTATTTTTTTAGCCTAAAAAGTGAAAAACATTAATTTCGGCGGAAATGGGCGGTTGCAGCAGGGACTGGGCAGGATCGGCGAGATTTCTCGCCGATCCTGGGCGAGCTGGCGTGCAGCGTGCGCATCTCGCTGCGCGCTGCGCGCAGTGGGGCTTTAGCGACGCGCAACGGCACGTCGCTCTTTCTCGCGCAGCGGGCGCTGCGCATCGCCCAGCGCCCAGCGCCCGACGCCCAGCGCCAGTGCGCTGCCGCAAACGCGCCGCCGCGCCCGACATTCGCGATATTTTTTTTTTTTTCAAATTTAATTTTTTTTTCAGAAAATATAATAAAATGAAATACAAAAACATGAATAAAAAATAAAAATAAAAATACAAATAAAAATAAAAATAAAAATAAAAATAAGAATGAACACTTTAAAAGAATTTTGAGGAAAATAAAAGAACTTGACAAAGAAATGACCGATTCCTATTTTCTTGCTCATGAATTGGTCTTTATTTTCATCATCGGGTAATCCTAATCTTGGACTGACTCGGGACCTGGTGTCTACAGTTGCCCCCAATTTTGGGGAAACTAGCATATAGGTGCCTAGTTGAGCCAAAATTCAGTAAAGAGGAAAGAAGTGCGTACCTAAGGCGACGACCTTCCTGTTGTTATGAAATGTAAATCATTTTTCCCGAACTGCAAACCTATTTCAGACTCGCGAGATGCGGATGATGATGCGCCGGGTCTGCTCCAGACTTACAAAACGCGAGGGTTGCTCTCCTGAGCTGCACCGAGTCTGCTCCAGACTTACAAAGTGCAGATGATGGTGATGCGCCGAGTCTGCTCCAGACTTACAAAACGCAAGGGTTGCTCTCCTGAGCTGCACCGAGTCTGCTCCAGACTTACAAAGTGCGGATGGTGATGCGCCGAGTCTGCTCCAGACTTACAAAACGCGAGGGTTGCTCTCCTGAGCTGCACCGAGTCTGCTCCAGACTTACAAAGTGCGGATGGTGACGCGCCGAGTCTGCTCCAGACTTACAAAACGCGAGGGTTGCTCTCTTGAGCTGCACCGAGTCTGTTCCAGACTTACAAAGTGCGGATGGTGACGCGCCGAGTCTGCTCCAGACTTACAAAACGCGAGGGTTCCTCTCCTGAGCTGCACCGAGTCTGCTCCAGACTTACAAAGTGCGGATAATGATGCGCCGAGTCTGCTCCAGACTTACAAAACACGAGGGTTGCTCTCCTGAGCTGCACTGAGTCTGCTCCAGACTTACAAAGCGAGGATGGTGATGCGCCGAGTCTGCTCCAGACTTACAAAACGCGAAAAGTGCTTTCCAGCATAACTTCGGTTGTCTCCTGAATAAAATGAACTCCAATTAGATCAATGTAACATTGTGATCATTTTTAACTTCTGTGAAGGTTCAATTGTTATGATTTTACCAATTTTGTGATTTATCATATGATTTCCATGCTTGTCAAAAAAAAAGATTTCTTATTTAAAGGGTATCCAAACATGCAAAGTGCAACAAAGGTCATCTACATAAATGTTATTTTCGTACATGAATTACATCAAAAATCATAAATCTCCCTGAACATTGATTAAAAGATCATGGTTGGTGTACGTCGCTTGATCCTTTATGGCTCATAGGTGTGTAGGAGGCTCTTGTGGGCTCTTCGGGTCTGTCTTGGTGTTGTCGTGTCTCCTTCACGCACCACCCTATGCATTGTAATCTCTTGTCTATGGTTTGTAGTCTTTCATCCCTGCGCTGATCCATACGCTGCTCTACATCCATTAATCTCTCATTCATTCGCTGTTCTACCGCCATAAGCCTCTCACCCATACGCTGCTCCATAGCCATCAGTCTCTCACTCATTCGTTGTTCCATGGCCATCAGCCTTTCGTCAAAGCATTGGGATCTGGCCTCCACTACTGCTATAATCTCCCTCTGCATGGTTTGGATGAGGACCTCCATACCTATCTGGCTTTGCTCCATCCCGGGTCTAGGTGGTGGTGGAGGAGCTGCTGAAGTAAATGCCCCCGGAGAATCTAGACGATCATAGGGGTGATACCTCCTATACGTCTGGGGACCTATATCCGAAGCATACATGGAAGGAGGAGGGTGTATCTGACCTTCTGGAGGAACTGGTTGCGATAATGAAGCATGAAAAAGACCACTCAAGTTAATGTCAAAGTCATCCAAATTGATGTCCATATCCGTATAGTCTGGCGGCGAGTGAGGCCCTTCTTCTTCTGGATGAGGACGATAATATTCCCCGTCTGTCTGAGGGTGTGAAGGTTCTCCTTCCACTGGTTGCGGAGGGTAGTACTCCTCATCTGTCCGAGGTTGTAGAAGCTCCTCCTCCACTAGTTGCGGATGATAATATTCCTCACCTGTTTGGGGTTGTGGAGGCTCTTCTTCCACTGGTTGCGGGCAATAGTACTCCTCATCTGTCTGAGGTTGTGGAAGATCTCCCTCATCCTGAAAATGATCTTCGAACGGTGTGGCAACCGTGAGTGGAGGCAAACGGTACATCCGTCGAGTTTCTGCCATAGTAAGAAGTTTATACTCTCCTGCTTGTCCAGGCAACTTCTCAACCATACCCATACATTTGGCAAGGGCCCAATCGACATAAATGTCTTTGTCCACAGGCTGGCCAAACGTGTTGGGGTCATGCCCTAGTCGTAGTAGCAACCTGGTGACTACCCCGCCAATACATATCTATGCTGTAGCTCTCCAAGTCTGTCTAACCATGCCGGCTATGATCTCGTGACTAATATTGAGTGGGGTCCCTGTTCCCATAGCCCATAGACTCCAAATCTCTGCCGTGTTGATGGCGCTAGGACTACCAGTTCTGCCCAAGTAGCTGCTGGCTAAAACCCTCTGAACATACTTGTATACCTGCGAGGCCAATAAAGTGCTCTTCGTCGTGTTGCGGTCATAATGGGCCCCTGATGCTGCGATCATTTCCCATTGATGTGCCAAAACAACTCTGTCTGGTACTTGTACCCGATTTCCCGTCGGAAGACCCATGATCTGTGCAAAATCCTAGCGACTCTTCGTATGCTCCGTATCTTGGACCCGAAAATATATAGCCTCAGGGTCAGTGTTTGATCTTGAAAGTCCCCCATACTTAAGCGTAGCCAGGAACTCCCTAGTAACCCCTGGGTAAGTGAGGAAAGCTGGTGTGAGGAAATCCGTGCAACCCATAGCTACTAACAGCCTGCTAACTTCTTCCCACATGCCCATCTGCTCTAAGAATGTTTGGGACATAAATTTACTGGACAAGAATCGCGAATCACCTAATGATCTAAACTTCCGCCTTTATGTAGCATCCATCCACGTTGGGGGTGGGGCACTGGCTGGTCCTCTAGATGGGGCACGTCGTGGAGGCATCCTGAAAAGAGGAAAATTTACACAATTATTCATCCCTATACAATCCTTCTGCATACCCCCTGAATTGTTGAGGTGTGCTTTTAGACAAGTTCCACTGTCTAATGCCTCCTGCAAAATTAAAACCAATATCCAAGGCAAATTATGCGTGTGAACGTGCACATGCTCATGCAAAATGTGCGCGATGAATTCATCCGAGTGGCCTGGGTATCGAGACTTCGAGTCGTAATGCTTCTTGGCTGAGGGGTTCTGATTCATAAAGCGCGTATTTTTGCCCCCGGTCAGTGGGCACATGGCTTGAATTTTGAATTATATCTTGAGTTAGGCTTCGTCCTGTCTCAAGCAGAGTCATCAGAGTTCATGCTACCTTATCCCTCCTTGCAACAAAAGTCATTATTTTAAAGGTAGTGTGCCCCTTGTGGGTTTTCACACTAGCTTTTCTTTGTGGGGGCATGCGTCCTTTCGACGATTTTCACATAACCCTATGCCTTATTTTTGCCTAGGATGGACCCAACCCATCCTAGCGGTTATTTTTTTTTTTGGGACAGACTGCCTATATCCAGGTTTTCACCCTGTCCCTTGGCCTAACTTTTGCTTAGAGAGCCAGTTACGGTTTTCATCTCTAATGGCTTTTTTTTTTTCAGCTAAACCCTTTGCTGGCAAAATAATGGCGGACAATCGCACACATCTAAAAATAATGTATTACTTCTCTAGAAAGGAAGATAATGGCATCACGCAAAATGAGCGTACATTCGCGTACATGTAAATGTCTCCACGTGATTTCATTATACATGACCATTATTTAACATTAGGCTCAAAATACAAAACCGCATCTAATCTCGAGATGGATCCTGAAAGCATCAAACTCCTATTATCAATCAGCCCTCTCGGGTTTTCATGATTGACCATTTTCTCTCAGCCTTTAACTTTTGCCCAAGATGCCTTTTTTCGGTTTTCACCTTGACAAGGCGCCCGATTTTAACAAGGCCGCTTTTCTTTCGGTTTTCGACCCGTGGGGCATTTATTCTCTTTATTTTTATTTTTGTCTTTAGCCATGGAACCTCTTTAATCTGTCAACGTTGACTGGTTCCTTGAACTCATTTCCGTCACTGTCCGTCAAGATTGCAGCCCCTCTGGATAATATCTTCTTCAGAACAAAAGGTCCTTCCCAAGTCGGTCTGAATTTACCACGAAAGTCCGGAACCCCCGGCCTCATTTGCTTGAAGACCAAATCTCCTTCTCCTAAGGGGTGCTTTTTGACTTTCTTCCCAAAAGATCGAGCCAATCTCTTCTGGTAAACCTGATTGTGATAATAGGCCCGCATTCTATCCTCATCTAGCAAGTTCAGTTGTAGCAACCGCTGCTGCGTCCATTCTGTTTCTGGCAGCTGGTCCTCTGATATTACTCTCAATGATTTGAGCTCGATTTCTACTGGTAAAACTGCCTCTGTCCCATAGACTAGGGAGAAGGGGGTGGCTCCTATTGAAGTCCTGATACTGGTCCTGTAGCCCCAGAGTGCGAAAGGTAACTTTTCTGCCCAATCCTTATAAGTCTGTACCATCTTGGCCAATATTCTTTTGACATTCTTATTTGCTGCCTCAACTGCTCCATTAGCCTGCGGTCGGTATGGAGAGGATTTGTGATGTTGGATTCCATACTTTTGGAGCATCCGCTTGGTTTTCGCCAAGAATTGTACCCCGTTATCCGACACGACGTGGTGTGGGAGGCCATATCTGCATATCAAATTTCGCTCGATGAACTTGGCCATATCCCTAGCGTCCACCTTTCTGAAGGATTCAGCTTCGACCCACTTAAAGAAATAATCAATAGCGACAACAATAAACCTGTGCCCGTTAGATGCTGTAGGATGTATCTCCCCTATTATATCTATTCCCCAAGCTGCAAATGGCCATGGAGACGTCAAATTGTGTAATTCTGAAACCGGCACGTGCCTCATGTCTGCGTATTGCTGGCATAACTGGCATTGCTTCACATACTTTGAACAATCAGCGTCTATTGTAATCCAATAAAATCCTTGTCGCATGATCTTCTTTGCCAAGGCTAAACCATTCATGTGGGCTCCACAAACACCGGCATGAATTTCTTCCATAATCCTTTCAGCTTCTTTCTCTGCTAAACACCTTAATTGAATACCATCCACTTGTCTTTTATACAGTGCCCCATCCACGCTAATGAATTGAGAGGATAACTTTTTAATCATTCTTTGATCCTTCTCAGTGGCCTCTTCCGGGAAAACCGACCTCTCTAAATAATTCTGGATATCGTAATACCAAGGTTTTCCGTCGCCAACCTCAACATCCATCACCCTTTCAGCTTCAAAGCATGGCCTATCCGAACTAAAGACCAGCACCGGCTTCATGACCACTCCTTCTGGGTTATCCCATATAGATACAAGGGTGGCTAGGGCATCAGCTAATTGGTTCTCATCTCGAGGCACATGGCTAAAAGTGCAGACTTCGAATTGACTACTTAGTCCCGTCAAACACTCCACATACGGTAGCAACCGTTCTTCCTTGATGGACCATTCACCCCTGACCTGATGGACCACTAAGGATGAGTCTCCAAAAACCTCCGCTACTTTCGCCCCCACGGCTGAGAGTGCTTCTAACCCGAAGATGCAGGCTTCATACTCAGCTTCATTATTGGTGGCTCCACATCTTAACTTTTTAGCTAAGGGGAGTTTTTCACCCTCTGGGGTCACCAAAATTACTCCTACTCCAGCTCCCTTGCTATTCACTGCCCCATCGAAGTACATCTGCCACTTCTGTGCTGTGATGGCCAATACATCTTCATCAGGAAATTCGTATTCCAATTCGTCACCTTCAATCGGGTGGTTGGCTAAGAACTCCGCAACTGCCCGGCCCTTAATGGTCTTTCTGGTGATATACTCCACATCAAACTCCTGCAGCAATAACAACCATCTTCCCATTTTTCCTAGCAGAGAGGGTGCCTCCTGAAGGTATTGGAGAGGATTTTGCTTTGCGACCGCCTGCACCTTGTAAGAATGGAAATAGTGCCTTAGTTTCTTTGAAGCCCAAATTACTGCTAAACAAATCTTTTCCACCTCGACATATTTGGCATCATAAGGAAGGAATTTCTTGCTGAGGTAGTAAACCGCAAACTCAACCCCGAACTCATCTTCTTGGGCCATCATAGCGCCTACAGAATTTTCTTCTATTGCTAGATAAAGGATTAATGGCCTGGCCGGCTGCGGTGGCCGCAGAACTGGTGGGTGTAAAAGATATTCCTTGATAATATCAAAAGCTTTCTGGCAGTCTTCGTTCCACCTAACTGGCTGATTCTTCCTAAGGAGCTTAAAAATCGATTCGCATACCGAAGCAAGCTTGGAAATGAACCTGCTAATATATTGCAATTTGCCTAAAAAACTCCTAACTTCTTTTTCCTTCCGAGGCGTTGGCATCTCCCTGATTGCTTTAACCTTATCTGGGTCTACTTCAATTCCCCTTTGACTCACCACATGGCCTAACAGTTTACCCGAGGTTACCCCAAAGATGCATTTCTTAGGGTTAAGACGAAGGTTGTACTTGTCAATCCTCTGGAAGAACTTTTCCAAGGCCTCAAAATGTCCCTCTCGAGTGGCCGACTTGATCATCATGTCATCGACATACACTTCCACTTCTTTGTGGATCAAGTCATCCAGGATCTTGGTGGCCATTCTTTGGTATGTTGCTCCTGCATTCTTTAGTCCGAATGGCATAACCCGGTAGGCAAATGTGCCCCACTCAGTGATGAAGGCCGTCTTAATCCGATCTGCGATCTTATTGAGGATTTGGTTGTATCCCGCATATCCATCCACGAAACTGTACATCGTGCAAGCTGTAGCACTATCGACCATCACATCAATATGGGGCAATGGAAAATCATCCTTCGGACATGCTTTGTTCAAATCTCGGTAGTCCACACATACCCGAACCTTTCCATCCTTTTTAGCTATAGGGACGACATTAGCCAACCATGTTGGGTACTGAACCTCTATTAGAAACTTTGCTTGAATCTGTTTATGCACCTCTTCTTTTACTTTTTTGGCTCATTCTGGTCTGAGCCTCCTAAGCTTCTGTTTAACTGGCTTACATTCTGGATAGGTCGGAATGGCATGTTCAGCTACCTCTTGATCAATTCCTGGCATATCTTCATAGGTCCAGGCAAAGACTTTTTCATATTTTTTTAAAATTCTCTCAAAATTTTCACTTTCTTCAGGAGTCACATCAGATGCTATCAGGATTTCTTTTGGGTTTTCCAAAGTCCCGAGATTAAATGAGGTGGTATTAGTTGAGTTAATGTCAAATATGAATGATTCATGTTCGTGATCGTGCACAATGAAATCATGAGAAACATCACACAAGTAAGCAAAGTCATTCATCTTATTAAAACACTTGAAATTACAAGCATGATTGTCAAACAGTTCAGGAGTAAAAAGTACATCAGAAAAGATATCATCAGCGTCCTCTGCTGATATCGATGCTGAAGTTGATGGCCCAATGCCTTGGTTGTCCGCAATCTCCAGGTCCTCCAATTCTAGCATTACCACCTTAGCCTCCATTTTTCCTTTGCCTTTCACCCGCATGGCTAGCAGGCTGTCAGTAACGACCTCTTCAGGAACTTCCCGATCCCATACCAAACTTTGATTGAAAATCTCCTCATCCCAAAAACCTTCTACTGACTTGACCATTCCGTCGGACCAGTAAAAAACATCATTGAAAATCTCAAAACCTGGAGTGATCTTGCCACCAATCCACTGTGGCTCAGCCTCCCCACAATAGGCACATGCTGATGCTGCTGGTATGAAACTTTCTAAGATATGCGGGATCTCTACAGGCTTCTTCACAAGCTTATTTTTCTTAGTTTCAGCGGTATAACCCAACCCTCTTCTATCCTTTTGCCCTCTCGTAGTGACAGGTGCCTGGAGCCCTTGCGAGTTTTTGCCTAAACCGGCACCCGGGAGGAAGTTCATCTTTTTCATCATACCGGCGACCTGAGCAGTCCCCTCTAGACTATCCTCTTCATCCACCATGGCCACATGGAACCCACTGAAGGGTTGATTGGAAATCCTGAGGACTGACACTTGATTATTATTGGCTGCTTTGACTGTCACGACCTGGCCTGCATAAGGGATTTTGATCATTTGGTGGAGGGTGGACGGAACCCCTCCTAGTTTGTGAAACCAAGGCCTTCCTAGTAGTACTGCGAAGTTGGTTGGGATAGGCAGGACGATAAAATTCAGTTTCTGTCTCAACTGGCCCAGTTTTTACTTGTGCCTTGAAGGTCCCAGCAGCTTGTCTTCTTGAATTGTCATAGGCAGTAATGGTCAAGTCAGATTTACTCAATAGGCTCTCATTCATCCCAAAAGCAGATAATGCCACTAGTGGACATACGTTGATGGAAGATCCGTCGTCCACCATGACGCAAGCCGTATGCTTCCCATTAATCTGGGCTCTGATGTACAGGGGGCGATTGTGATTGCGACCCTCAATTGGTAAGTCAGCATCGGTGTAGACTACATTTTCTCCAGATCCCCCTTTCACCATGTCCAATAACTCGGTGGGTGAAATGGTGGTAGCAACTGTTGATTCACACAAGGCTTCCACTAGCTTTTGTCTATGACTTGGAGACTGTCTCAGCAGGTCCCACACCGATATCTGAGCCGATGTCTTCTTCAGCTGTCTCATTATCCCATCCTCCTCGAGTTCCTTTTCTGCAGGCGCAGGCACTAGGTCTTGAGGCCTCTCCACCTCTGGAATCACTCTACCACTTCGGGTCACAACTTGTACCTCTTGCACCTTCTCTTCACCCTCGGAATTCCACGCGTCCTCTAGCTCGTCAACTTTTTCATCCTCGCTTTCGCTGGTCAAGTCCCAATATTCTATCATGCCAACCTGAAGCTTTTCTTCATTAACCTCCTGCTCGGGACGAACAATGGCCACATAATCATTACTATAAAGGTCTCTTAACACATACCCTTCCGGCAGGCTTGAACCTATCATAAAAACAGGTGGGGGAACAGCATTATACCCAGCCGTCTTTTCCTTTTCCCTCTTCTCAGGATCGGAAATCTATTTACTGTCAATCAAATCTTGAATATGGTGCCTCAGCCTCGTACAATTGTCTGTCAGATGCCCAGTGTGTTGGTGGAATTCACAATATTCATTGTCTCTGTGCCCCGGCTGCCCTTGGGTTCTACATGGCCTAGGTGGCAACGGTTGTAGTTTTCCCAATTTCATTAATCGCTTCAATACCCAGGATAAAGGTCGACCTAAGTTTGAGAAGTGCCGTTGGTTCACTCCTGTGGTTGAAACCTCGGCCGTCCTTATGATTTTATTACCATTGCTAGAACTTGCTAACTTGCTTGCCCCCAGATTACTGTAGCTCTTTCTGGCATAGGCCTCATTGCTTGTCCTCCTCGCCATGTACTCACTCTCTGCTTCTATGGCAATGTCTTTTAAAGACTCCCAATCTCTCAACCCTTTCATTTTCAATCCGTCCCTTAGATATGGGCTGGCATTCCTGACAAACAATCGAATCTGGTCAGGAGTATCTGGTTTACGCTTCATTTCCATAACCCGATTCCTCCATCGAGTGAGGTACTCGTGAAAAGATTCCCCCGGCTTTTGCTGTAGCAGCTCTAAATCTTTCAGCGTGATCTCCATCCTAGTACTACAATCATACTGCTTTAAGAATTCTTTAGTCACCAAGTCCCAATCTTCTTTGGATCTTCTGTCTAACCCATGATACCAGCCGATTGCAGGCCCCGTAAGGCTCAAGCAGAAGTACTCAATTTTTTGCTTCCTGGTTAGAGTTGTCCCCTTCATTACTAATGAATACTGCTTGATATGCGCCATGGGATCAGAAGTACCATCAAACTTAGGGATATCGGGCATCTTAAAATTAAGGGGAATTAGGTCATCACTATCCAACTCCCGGTCTTCAGGGTTCATTCCTCTTCCCATAGTCAGCATCCTTGTCATAGCTTCGAACCTCTCTTCCATTTTTTTCCACATTGCTTCCTCGACTTTAGGTGCCTTACCCTTCATTGGGACTGGGACCTCCATGTCATCTTCAAAGGAATCATTATCAAGGTCTACAACCTTTTTTGGTTCGGGTGCACCCCTAGGTTCAATCACTGGCGAGCGTAAAATCACCGGAGGATCCTCCTTGCCCAAATCTTGCCTCTCTTGTCCCACCACAGGAGCAACTGGTGGCTGCCCAATAGGTTGGGTCATTATGGGAGCATTTGATGGTTGCCCCGCAGACTGTGTCATCATAGTTGTCAAATTTCCCATCATCGTCAACATTCTATTTTCAAATTCTTCCAACCTCTTACCCACTTCCTCAGCAACCACTGCACGAGTAGCCTCCAATTCTCTGGGAATTTCAGCCATACTTGATGTCGCTGAAGATGAAGTCTTACTGCTTTCTGTATCTGACTCTTGAACTGACACCCCTCCAGGTGACCGGAAGATAGGACTCCTGATCAGCCGTCCACTAGGATCTCTAGACCACCCGAATGAATCTATGATGGCTGCATAACTCACTTTGTTAGAATGATGCGTGAATGACGTGCATGGTGCATGATCGTGAGCTATGCAACACGTCATAACCACATACAAGCAAGTAGATCCTTCCAACCTTTTAGCTCCCACACACGAAGTCAATTGGTCTCTTCCTAGGTGGGCTTAATCCGTGGGTCAACGGGGGACCCGAGGAATGCGTTAGTGCATAGTAGCACAACGTCTCTCGAAATGCGCACACATATGATTTTTGGCCATTGCGTATTTGGACACTTCAACCAAATTAAGGTGAGGTTATTGAAGCTTTAAAGCTTTCCATAGAAGACCACTTAATTTGTTTGATTTTGTTTAATACACAATGACCCACGTAGCAAGCACTGTATTAAGGTACATACCACCTAGGGGAAGTATCTATTGCCATTATATGAGCTTTGGTCAAGGTGGTGTTGCTTTAGGGCTACCCAAGCATGGTCCCTGCACGACGGGTCTATCTCATCACGAGCATAACGACCGATCGGGTCACCATTTGATGGCACGAGGCTTGGGCTGGTGATTATCCTTAACACTTCCCCAAATTGAGTGAAAATGAGGTCGTGCTTCAGGAATGCACCGGGGCTAATAGAGGGACCAAACTAGCATAATTCTAAGGCTCTAAAATGGATGCAATGAAATTTAGATGAGAGATGAAATTTTAGTTTTAAAAACCCAATTATACATTTTCACCAAGACATTTTCAGAGCAAAGTCACAAACATTTCCCCAGTGGAGTCGCCACTGTGACGCGCGCCAAAACCAGCAAGGCCCTCGTCGGGAATCCACTTTAGGATTCGAGGGATTGGTTCGCGTCTTTTCCGATCTTAAGTGTTATGAGATATTTTTCGGCACCTCCTTTCACAATAGAACATTGAAAAGGACCATCCATCGCCATAACACCTTTAGGCACTTTTGAGGTATTTTGGAGTCGCCACCCAATTTACGAGAAATTGGGAAAACTTAACCTCTTATCGGTCTAAACCAGAGATGGTGTTCGGAACTTCACACTTATTTATGTCTTGATTAATTATAAATGAGCTTTTAAATTGCAAAATTTTATCCCTCCTCTCACACGATTAATGCATTGAATTTAAAGCGCACATCAATCACATATGAAACGATAAATAAAAATGAAAATAATGACAAAATTAAATTACAACAAAACTAGGGGCGGAATACAACCCCCATTGTAAATAAAATATAAATCATGCATAAAACGGGGTATTTATTAATGTTGAGGACGTTGGTCCTCTCATGCACAATTAAAGAAAATCATTTTAAAGTGACAATTTATTTTGGATGGAAAACTAGGACGTTGGTCCCATTTTATTAGCCTGCATAAAATAAATGGTTTAATTAATTATTACATGCCAAATAACTCAGTAAAACAAACAAAAAAAATAACAAGTACAATAAAAATAATAATAATTCTCCAGTCTCCTCTTCCATTCGCACGGACGCTCAAACAGAGGAACACAAGAATTTGACACAAGGAAAAACAAACACAGGTAAAATTGATGTTAGTGTCCAAACAAAATTCAATTAAACAAAAAATAATGAACTAGGTAAAATATGCATATTGAGTGACTAGTAAATTAGATGATACATGAAGCTAAGTTGACATATTAAAATATTACGTTAAATGGTAAAAAAAATAACAATAATATTAAATAAATAGTGATAATGAGGACAAAGACGACAAGAATAATAATAATAATAATGATAATAATGATAATGTGTAATGATAAATAATGACAATAGTAATATTAATGAAAATAACAATAATAATAGTAATGATGATAATAATCATAATGACGAACGATGAAATGAAACGATGGAAAAAATAATATTAGAAACCTTAGATCTATGTAAGAAAACACAGAAAATAATTAAAAACCAAACAAATGCGAAGGTCCACATGGTTAACAATTAATTAGCAAGGGTTATGTTAAAAACGTATATAATGATGATGATAAAAATAAATATTAATTCTTATGATAATAAGAGTGATAATAAAAATAATAAGCCAATGAAATTAAGTGAATAAATAAAAGGACAAACATGCATCACGCGGTAATAACATTTAAGCATACAAAAATTATAAAAGGGTGATAATAAAAGAGAAAATCATGCAAATCCTATTTTTAGCATTATATAGATCTATCCATTTTTATGCCAACGACAAAATGAGAAGATGAATATTCATGCTAAAAAGATAGATCTCAAATCAAAAAACACATACATGTATTAATTCACAAAAATAACAACATAACATAACTTAAGATAAATTAACATGAATAAATTGAAGTAATAATGAGATGAAAAATAGGTCCAAGAATCTTTACCCTCAGAGTTAAATGATATTGAAGAAAGATAGTCCGATCTAATCTCTTGTCAAGATCCGAAAATTAACTCGAAAATGTGTTCAAGTAAATCTTGAGTTTATGTCTAAAAAACTCAAGAACACCAACAAGAAAAAACGATTTGATTTTTTTTGTTTGATATGTGATATGAAAATTCAAGTTAAGGAATTGATTTTCCTTTCTCAAAGGTTTCAAGATCAATCAAAAATTTTTAGAGATAAAAAAACTAGAGTGAAATTTAAGATGAAAACTTGTAGAGTAAAAGAAAAGAATTAAGAGAATTGAAGAAATAATTTTTGTTTTGGAGAATAATAAAAGATGAAATCCAAGAACCTTGAACCCTTTTGTTTTTTCCAGCAAACTCCACTAACTCCCCTCAAGAAGCTCTTCCCAAAATGACTTAGGAAAAAATCTATTTTAGAGAGAATTTTCTTACTCTTTCAAAACCAACTTTTTCTCCTTTTTTCTCCTAAATGAAATATCACTCACGTAAAACCTACCATCCTCTGCCCTCTCCAGCTCCCCTCAGATTTCCCCAAGATTCCCCCTCACAACTTTTCAACAAAACACACTCAAAAATCCAAAATTAAATCCCTAAAGTCAAATTTGGACAATTAAAATTTTTATTTATTTTTAATTATTTTTGTCATTTTCTGAATTTTAATTACCACCCTATTTGACCAATATTTATTAAATTTAACAAAATTTGAAAAAAATCGGAAGGAAAAATTATTTTTTTAGCCTAAAAAGTGAAAAACATTAATTGCGGCGGAAATGGGCGGTTGCGGCGGGGACTGGGCAGGATCGGCGAGATTTCTCGCCGATCCTGGGCGAGCTGGCACGCAGCGTACGCATCTTGCTGCGCGCTGCACGCAGCGGGGCTTTAGCGATGCGCAACGGCGTGTCGCTCTTTCTCGCGCAGCGGGCGCTGCGCATCGCCCAGCGCCAGTGAGCTGTCGTAAACGCGCCGCCGCACCCGACATTCGCGATATTTTTTTTTTTTTTCAAATTTAATTTTTTTTTAGAGAAAATATAATAAAATGAAATACAAAAACATGAATAAAAAATAAAAATAAAAATACAAATAAAAATAAATAAAAATAAAAATAAAAATAAAAATAAGAATGAACACTTTAAAAGAATTTTGAGGAAAATAAAAGAACTTGACAAAGAAATGACCGATTCCTATTTTCTTGCTCATGAATTGGTCTTTATTTTCATCATCGAGTAATCCTAATCTTGGACCGACTCGGGACCTGGTGTCTACAGTGAGGAATTCAAGGTAAATGGCCATCGATTGAAACCATATTTTGAGAACTGTGCTGAATTTGCAGCGGTGACCATTACCTTTGAGGACGAATGAGGTAAGTTCAAAGTCTAGCTGAGACTCAAAATCAGAACTAAAGCAATTTCTAACCTTATTCTCTTTTGTTATATTTTTTGTAGTTCTAGTTATTTTCAGTTTCAGGTCATTTTTTATTTTTATTTAATGGTCAAATTATTTTCAGGGATCGTGTAAAATGTTTTGGGCATGCTTAGAGCAATAATTGCTCAGGATCAGGTTGTAATTTCTTGAAAACTCATTTTATACGGCAGTAAGGAAATTCCATACCGCCATGTAAATTTTGATTTTAGAATGGCTGATTCCAGTAGCATTTTACACCCCGTGTAACATTTCGAAAATATTCAACCTTGGTCAGTAGCATTTTACACGGCGGTAAGGAATTTCCATACTGCCGTGTAACATTTTGGAAATGTTCAACCTTTGGCAGTAGCAGTTTACACGGCGGTAAGGAATTTCCTTACCGCCGTGTAAAACGAATACCCTATTTTTAAAATCCCTCATTTTCCAGTTTCTCTTTAGCATTTTAAACGCTGACAATTCTTTCTCATATCTCTCTCTCTACCCTATTTTCACATTGTTGCATTTTCTCAATTTTGTTTGGTTCCATCACATTCCTAAGAGCATCACTTGCATATTTGATCTGCAGTCCTACAACCCATGTAAGTTTCCTCCCTTATTCTGTTATTTTTTTTATTTTTTTTGTCGTTCTTTGATGTTCGGTTTCCCATTTTCCGTTGTGCTACTTTCTTTCTTTTTGTAATAAATGGATGATATTTGTGTTTTATGTTTGATTGCTGGGTTTTGTTGTGATAACGGGGATGAAAAGGGTGTAAAGCATGCATGAGAGTATTCATTTTGTATGCCAAAATTTGTGCCCACCAAGTGTTTGATGTTTTGCCTTAAAGAGTGCGTGCATAATTTTTCTCTGTTTTTATTGGCCACATTTCTTGCCGTCCACCTTGGTGAGTCCTTTGGCCTCCATGTACCATGCAATATATTTATCTCAGACTGTGGTTAACCTTTGAATTGGTGTTTAAGCATGAATGATATGGAAATTTGGTAATGCAGTGAAAAAGCTTTACTTCTTTTCAATTCTATTTCTTTGTGTCCCATTTGTTGTTAAGGAAAACTGAAGGTGCATTATTATCATAAGTGCTGGCATTCGTCATTCTTGAAGTTTATCACTATAGCATTGATTTCTCAATTAAAGCACTTTATAACTCTGCGTATTGCTTCTCAATTAATTCATGCTAGCCTAATGCTTTTGTTAACACTTGAAGCCACATTGTTTTTCCCACTCTAATTGTGTTATCTACTGATGTAGTGGCTCCGAAGAGATCAAGAAAGGATCAAGCTCCTTCATCCATGCAACCTTCTTCTGTATCCCAAGAGAGGGATAGTTCTGTACCCTCTTGGGTCACGCCTATTTTCCACACAACATACAAAGCCTTCACAGCTACGACATACATCCCCTCCACATTCCTCAATTTTGATTCCTTATGGAGGTTGGAGATCAAGGATGAGGTTAATAATTTGATTGCGGGCATTGGGTGGACAGAATTCTTTAAAAAGAATGAGAAAGTTTATTCAAAATTAACTCGTTATTTGCTCGCTACTGTCAACTGTATAATTGATAACGAAGACCTAGAGGATCCTGGGATGGTTACTTTTTGGCTGAATAGGACAAGATATAGGATGACATTTAATGAATTTTCTGAAGCCCTTGGTTTTTCGGTGGATGGCGTCCGACATATTTCGGACTTGGATAAACAAACTACTTGGGCCACCATTTGGGATCCCGTTACAGCAACTCAATATGTCACAGGATTATTGAAGGCACATCATCTACGGAGCCATGCCCTTAGGATCCTGCACAGATTTTTTGCACTATCTTTCTATGGTCACATCAAAGCAGCTGGAGTGGTGAATTAAGCTGAGGCTCTCTTCCTACACTACATGATCCACAAGATTCGGTTAAATGGAGCCTATTTCCTATGGAAGAAATTTGAGGATCTACAGGGAAATCCTAAGAAAGTCAAGAAGATTGCAATAGGGTGGGTTGTCATAGTCTTAGCTAAAAGAGTAGGCCACAGCTCATTAGGACCCAACTTGGGAAATAGCAATCTCATGGACTTCAAAATGCTGAAAAATCTGAAGCTCATTATGGATGACCATCATTTCCATTATCAAGTCAGATTGTCAACCCGAGACGAATACTTGAGGCTCATAGGAAGGGGTCGAGTACAACTACCAGTTGAAGGAGCTGAGGATTTTGATGAAGAGCAGGAGAAGGCTGGTGGTGCAGCTGCTTCTGCAGAGCCTGCCCCAGCGATGCCAGCTTACGACATGTCACAACTCACTGCACATCTAGAGACCCTTCAGACTGGTCAAGCTCAACTCAATTATAGACTAGACCAGTGGGCCAACTTTATGGAGGATACTCGTACTGAACATGTTCAGATTATTGGGCGGTTGGATGTGCATCACTACAAGAAAAATAGCTTTTCCCGACGGAAAATAAGGAATTTCCGTCGGGAAACTAAATTGCCGACGGAAATTCATTCCGTCGGCAATTTAGTCGTAGGCAAATTTCCCGACGGAAATTTAATTTCCGTCGGGAAATTTACCGACGGAAATTAAATTTCCGTCGGTAAATTTCCCGACGGAAAAAAAAATTTCCGTCGGTAAATCTACCGACGGAATTTTTTTCCGTCGGGAATTACCGACGGAAATTAAATTTCCGTCGGGAATTATCGACGGGAAATCAATTTCCGTCGGTAAAATTACCGACGGAAATTATTTTTCCGTCGGTAATTCCCGACGAAAATTTAATTTCCGTCGGGAAATTTTACAAATTAAAAAAATAATAATAATAACAATACAATTAACATAAATAAATAATAATAATAACAATACAAATTATAAATAAATAATAATAATAATAACAATACAAAATATAAATAAATAATAATAATAACAATACAATTAACATAAATAAATAATAATAATAATAATAATAACAATACAAATTATAAATAAATAATAATAATAACAATACAATTAACATAAATAAATAATAATAATAATAACAATACAAATTATAAATAAATAATAATAATAACAATACAATTAACATAAATAAATAATAATAATAATAACAATACAAATTATAAATAAATAATAATAATAACAATACAATTAACATAAATAAATAATAATAATAATAACAATACAATTAACATAAATAAATAATAATAATAATAACAATACAAATTATAAATAAATAATAATAATAACAATACAAATTAACATAATAATAATAACATGTTGAATAATAATAATAATAATAATATGTTGAATAATAATAATAACTAAAATTAACACTAATTAACAATAATAATCATAATATGAAAAATTCTATTAATAAATTTAATAACAATAAAGTTTATTGAAAATTATACAACTCTGTGACCTTAAGATTATTGAAAATAAAAATAGCCAACAACAAACAGATTACCAGCAACAAAAACTTCCGCAGTTGAAGCAAAATAACGTGGCGAGGCAAGGCTTCTCTGGAGAATCATGGAACAAGATCACACACATACTGCCCATTGGCTGTAGCTGCCGGAGGGAGGGGGAGGGGCGGTGGTCGGCGGCGACTGGGCAGAGGGCAGAAACGGGGAGAGGAGAGGGAGGAGAGAGAGAGAGAGAGAGAGAAAGAGAGAGAAAGAGAGAAGGGAAGGAGGAGCGGGAAAAGAGGGAGGGTGCGCCGATCGGCGCCGGAGGGAGGGGGAGGGGCGGTGGTCGGCGGCGGCTGGGCAGAGGGAGGAGAGACGGGGCGAGGAGAGGGAGAAGAGAGAAAGAGAGAGAAGAGAGAGAGAGAGAGAAAAAAAGAGGGAAATGAATTTAAATTAACTTTAGCGACGGAAAGCATTTTCCGTCGCTAAAAAAAGAGAGGGAAATGAAAATTAATTTAACTTTAGCGACGGAAAGCATCTTCCGTCGCTAAAAAAAGGGAGGGAAATGAAATTTAATTTAACTTTAGCGACGGAAAGCATATTCCGTCGCTAAAAAGAGAGGGAAATTAATTTTTTTTATCTTTAACGACGGAAACCATATTCCGTCGCTAAAAATAGCGACGGATTATTCAAACCGTCGCTAATTTTAGCGACGGTTTTTTACTCCGTCGCTAAAAATACAATTAAGTTTTTTTTTATTATTTTCAGCGACGGAAATTAGTTTCCGTCGCTATTTTTAGCGACGGTTTATAAAAACCGTCGCAAATATCGGTCGGCAATTTTGGTGGGAAAACTTGGCGCCATTTTTAGCGACGGATTTTATTTTCCGTCGCTATTTACCGACGGAAATTGAATTCCGTCGCTAATTAGCGACGGAATTCAATTTCCGTCGCTAATTAGCGACGGACAATAAAATCCGTCGCTATTTAGCGACGGAAATGACTCCGTCGCTAAATTTCCGTCGCTATTTTGTCACTTTCTTGTAGTGCATGAGCAGCAGTTAGCCTTGCAAGCACAGAGTTTGGCGAGGCTGGAGTGTTCCATGGAACTTTTTTGGCAGGAGCAGGAGCATTTTTACCGGACTATGATGGATCGATTTTCTCCACCACCACCTCCACAAGAGTGACAATTTCTAGGAGTTTATTTTCTGATCTTATATTTTGTTAAATCAGTAATTTTTGTTTTTGATTTTTTTCTTTGTTAAATTAGATTACTTGCTGGGGACAGCAAGTTTTTATGTGTGGGGTGGGGGATTAAAACTTGTTGTGTAATGTTCACTGGAGTATTGTTTGACCACTAGTACTGATTTAGTTTAATTCCTTTTAGTACTTTAGTTATATTTTGTTGGAATTATGTATGCTTTTGCAGTTTATTTTGGCTCTAGTTATGCTCTGTGTTTCCTTTTTAGTCTATTTGAGTTGTGTGGTGTTTGATTTGAGCTTGTTGATTTCTCTTATGATTAGTTTAGTAAGCCCTTAATTTGTTATTCTAGCTTAATTTTCAACCTTGAATAGGTTATTTGGAGCATTTAGTTAGCAGGAGAGTAAGTTTTCGTTTAAGATTTTTTCCTCCTGACATTGTTCAAAGAAGAAGCATATATTTAAAATTTCCAATATTTTGCACTTAGTCCAGTTTTTACAAGTTAAGAAAAACCAGCCATGCAATCTGTTGATCAGAAAGTCTTTAGAGCACTAGAACCTTCCTCATTGCCCTTCGAAATAATGTAGCAATTAAGGCATGAATTTTGACATGATTTAGGCATCTTTCTTTGTTTAGTCACTTTAAATAAACTTTCTCCTACCTATTGAATAAATTACCCTTGTTAGCCAATTTTGTGACTAATTGAGTATGCTAAATGCATATTCCGAGAACATTCTTGTTTGCACAACTATTTATTACCTTTAAACCTAAGATGCCTTTAGCTTACCCTTGTGGGAGAGCTAGCCACTCTAGGACTGTGGGGGGTTGCTATTGGGAAGTTGGGTGATTGAGTTTCAGGTGGTGGTGTGAATGAGTTTCAAGTTAATTATCAAGCGAGCAAGTTAGACTGAAAGTCTTAGTGAGTTGAGGGAAAAGAATATGAAGACAATGCCCTTTTAATTTTGTTTAGAATTTGTAGTTGATTATGAGCTACTAAAATATTCAAGTGTGGGGTAGTTTATCTGTATCAAAAATAAAATAAAATAAAATAAAAGGGGGAATTATTTTGTATTCGTATTCAGTTATTGTGAATTCAATAAGATTATGTTTCTTGTTCTCATCTTGAAACTGTTCATCAAGTTTAAGGAATTCGTATTGCGGTCTTTAAAAGGGAAGAGAGTAGGAGGAGTTTCTTGTTAGTTCTGAGAAAATAAAAAAATGTTATGAAAGGGTTGGGTAGTAGTGGCTGCTTTCTTTTTGTTAAACTATTCTGATTTTTTTTTAGCCATCACCCCACGAACCTTGCATTACAACCTGTTTAAGACCTAATGATCATATTTATGTCTTGATTTGTTTAGTGGAGATGACCTTCGGGTTTCGGTACTAAAGGAGAGGCCTATGGTGTTTCTAGTGTTTCAAGTAAGAAACTGGAAGTGCATTCGTTCACTGATTTATTTGGTCATTGATTAATTGGTGCTGGAAATTTTAGTTTTGAAAATTATTAAAACTTTAGTTTTGGCCCTTGCACACACACACTGGAAATTTATTTGTATTCTCTTTTTTTGAATCTTGTTTGAGCAAGAATGTCTCTCAAGTGGAATTTGCTAAGTGTTTGCTTGGTGTTTTGAATTTCAATTTTCTTGCTTGAAAATTGAGAAAGCCGGAATTGAAGTGGTATTTTACTCGAGGGTGAGCAAAAGCTAAGTGTGGGGTACTTGATAAGTTCAAATCTTTGTTTTATTTATGTGAATTTTCAGCTCACTTTTGAGTGTTGTAGTCCTTGTTTTAGTTTGTTTTTGTTAAAATTTTATTAGATTTTGTTTAATAGACTAAATTGAGTTTTTATGTTGTTTTTGTAGCTTTTTAGGCATTTTACAAGGCGGTGAGGAAGTTCCATACTGCCGTGTGAGATGAAAAAATTTAGAGTGCAGCAGTAGAATGCTACACGACGGTAAGGAAATGTCTTACATCCGTGTAGATCGGGATTGAAGAATCTATGAAGGATTTTTACACGGCGAGCAGGATGCAACATACCCCCGTGTACAGATAAGCAAAAATAATGTGTAATCCAGTAGCAACTTACACGGCGGTGAGGACTTGTCTTACCGCCTTGTAAAGAGGTCAATTCCAAATCCAGCAGCATTTTACACGGCGGTATGGACTGGGCATACCGCCATGTGAGTGTGCAGCATTTGCAGCTATCTCGTTTTACACGGCGGTATGGATAGGGCATACTGTCGTGTAACCTCAATTCCTATAAGTTGAAGTCTGCGAAATTATTGGGCGACTTCTTTTCTTTTTTTGTTTTTTAATAGTTTTTCTTGCAATTATTTTTCTCTATAATCTAGGTTTAGGTTTGGTTCTGGGAATTAAACGCTGAGTTTTTCATTATTGATTTGGATACACTGAAGACTCTAGATTTTAAAGTTCTCTTTTATATTCAAGGTTGTAATAGCTGATTTATATTGAAGGACATCCTTTCGTTATTGTAAGACTTTGATTTACAGATCTTAAATGGGTAATATCAATTTCTTTCTATCTATTTCAGTTTTCATTTCAATCATGAGTGAGTAGTTCTTTTTCTTGTTGAAGGATGCCTTGAATCCCCAATAATCATGTGAATGCTTTGTTTGGATTGATTCTTGCATATGCTTCAGTTTTATCTTCTCTAAGTTTATCTGTTTGTTATTGATTCTAATGCAAGTTTGAGGTTGATCTTATGTGATAATCTTTGATTGTATTCGTTTCATTAACTTACACATGCTCTGTCCTATTTTTATAAATTTTCATTGGTTTGATGAATCCGGGATGGTAGTTAAACCTTTGGATCTCTATTTTAATAGGTTCAGAATGATAGGAGATAATTAAGTTTTTATGTCTGAATCCGGGATAGTAGGATCTTCTAAGCTTAGGACTTAAGACCTGTTTTGATGCTAATCTATGTGCTGAATCCGAGATGGTAGGTGCATGCTTTAGAGAAGCTGAATTCGAAAGGCAAGCTAGGGTGTAGGCTAGGTTTTCACTGATTTGCATATATGACTGTTAGGTTTGAGCATTTGCATGGTTTTATTGGGGAGAGTGGGTATTCCTTGGCAAGGTATTTTAATAAGTTTATCAAGTTTTTATTAGTATTGCTTCTTTTCCTATTGTTTGAATTAGTTATTTCATCATTTAATTTCCTTAATTTTTGCTTTAGATAACTCATCGCTCCAAACAATTGGGAATTCTTTAGCATACATTTAATTTTCATTGCTTGCACACACAATCTCTTGGGTACGATAATTCGAGGTCTTAATTATAACCCACTATACTACTTGCCGATTCGGTGCACTTGCTGAGATCGCGTCAGCGAGCGCGATAGTGAGATGTGTGCATTTCTCCATGAGATCGCGAAGATTGTCGCGATCGCGACCTGGGGCAAGTTCGCCTCTGTCGTGAGCACGACAATTATCACGATCGCGACACCGACCCCAATTCTATCTTGTTTTTCTGATTTTGCCTTTCTCTTCTTGAATGAACTTCACATCTTTTACCTTTGGGTTTTTATTACTATATGGGATTATATATGCTTATTTATACGAAATGTTATTATTTCTCCATGTTAAATTATATGCCACCATGTGAAACATGATTCGTATTATGCATGACCTGCAACAGTCAGTCTAGTGGATAGTTAGGCATGCCTAATAGAGTCTTTCAACTACAGCCTCAGTTTCGCTTGGACCTGGATCAGGTCCCCGTCTGGTTCCTCGCGAACACTTATGCATTTCTGATCTTGTTTAAGGTCCCTCCGAAAAATTGTTTTGAATGTGGTAAAATAAATGGTTTTTCGATTCGTACTCGTAAGGTACTATCTGTATTCGATTTGTACCCATAAGGTACTGTCTGTATAGTCGTTATCCACTATTGTGAGTCAGCAGATGTTCTGTTTGCTTTGGTTTGCTTCAATTTGCTTTGATATAATTATCAGAATGTGATATCTGAATGAGCATGATAATGATTAGTATGAGAAATCAGTCAATATGTATATGAATGTGGATATGAGCTTCTGAATGTATGTCTTTATTCTGCAAGTATAATTATATATCTGACATGATTATTCGCATATGTCATATCGTATGCGTTTGATGACCATTGTGAATGGCCGTCCACGTTATTTGTGTGTTCCCCACTAAGCGTTATCGCTTAGCACGGTTTTTATTCATGCAGGTGCGGAAGGCATTTTGTTTTGGGAGAGTCGCCGCCAGTCAAGCCAACACAGAAGGGATTAGTGTTAGGGCCTTATTTTTGTAGTATTATATGATGATTCTTTTTGTAATAGAACTCATATTGTATCAGTAATTTTGTAAGCTTTCGCTCTGTTTATTTTGGATATGTAATTCTTTTGTATTGGAAATTTATCAGAATATTATTGTAATGATTTTGTTATATTAATGTATGATCAATTGTTGTTTCTTAAAAGTTTTAATTTTTGTTGTGTTTCCGTATGTTTATGATGATTGAATGTTTGCTTTGCCTCATTCTGTTTAGTGCGACACCCCTGCTCTTACGGCATCTCACTCCTATCTGGATGGGTTCGCCTACGTATGGGCAGGGGGTGTTACAGTTTTTGGTATCAGAGCCTAGGTTTAGGCATTTCTGGGTGTTTTGTTGCCATTGTTGTATATAGATGCGTATATGTCTAGGACTGTGTTAGCTAATGCGGTTTTCTTCTTGTTTATTTTAGATGGATTCTGGTTCTGTTCGAGGGTCACTTGAGGGGTCAACTGAAAGCGTGAATCCTCAAGCTGCTGATCTTTTGATTTTTGTATCGGCTCAACCTACTAGGGTCCAGCCCGAGGCCGTAGCCATGCCCTTCGAGGCGATGCTTAAGCTATCGCAGGACATAACTAGAGTCTTGGAGAGAGTGACTACCCCTAGAGCCCCTACTGAGAGTATGAGAAGATCGGGTGCAGAAGACTTCTATGGAACGGGTTTGGATGAGTTAAATTTGGCTGAGAAATGGATTAATAGGATGAAGCATGCTTCGAGGGAGGTTCGGTGTCCTCCTGATCAGCGAGTGGACTATGCGGTGGCTTTGCTACAAGGGTCTGCATATGAATAGTGGGAGTTGGTTTGTAGGATTTCTTTGAAAGAGAGTTCACAAGTAAGTATGTAGCTCAGACATACAAGGATGCTAAGTGGGCTCAGTTCTTGAGTTTGAAGCAGAGAGCGATGTCTGTATCTTATTTTGAGAAGGAATTTAACCGTTTGGCAAGGTATGCACTAGAAGGTATTTTGACAGAGGACTTCAGGTGTAGGCAATTTGAAGCCAGTTTAAATGCATCACTGGGGGCGATGTTGATTTCTTTGATGGGTACTTCAAGAGTGGGGTATTATCAGATTGTGCAAGCTGCTGTTAGGGCTGAGAGGTCAGAATCAGTACTGAGAGAGAGGGCTCAGAGGAGAAACCCCTCTCGTGGAGGTTATCATCTTCATCCTCGGGTAAGAGATCACGGAACCTACAGGATGAATCTTCTACAGGCCCAGCTACTAGAGGTAGAAGATAGGGTTCAGCAGCAGTGTCTAGTTCTGGTAGAGGCGATGCTGGTGGTAGGACCGAGTTGATGTCTGTGTGCTCTCATTGCAGTAAGCCTCATCGGGGTGAGTGTAGGTGGCTCACATGTGGGTGTTTCAGATGTGGGAGCACTGAATACTTTTTGGCCAATTGTCCGAGGTTGAATGAGGATTCGGGTGCTCAAAGAGAGGCCAGTAGAGTTGGTTCGAATGCCATGCAAGCTGCCCGTGGTAGAGGCAGAGGTAGAGGTTGAGGTGGTCGACCCAGAGAGGGAGCTGCATCAAAGTCAGTTGAGCGTCCTTTGGCAGTGCCTGCTAGAGCTTATACAGTGAGGGCTCGGGAGGAGCAGGATGCTTCAGATGTGATAGCTGGTAAGTTCCTACTCCATGACATTGAATTATATGCTCTAATTGACCCTGGTTCCACACACTCATATTTGTGCACCGATAAGATAATTGATAAGTTGCATGATGTAGATCAGTTAGATTATGAGATCTGTGTGACCAGTCCTTTAGGGCATAGTGTCAATGTGAGTAGAGAGTATAGGAAATGTCCCCTATTAGTTGAGTGAGTTGAGTTTCCAGCAGATTTGATTGAGTTGCCATTCAGAGAGTTTGATCTGATTCTGGGTTTGGACTGGTTGGGTAAGCATCGGGCTGTGGTTGATTTTCATAGGAAGATAGTTGTGCTTTGGGATAGAGATCGGTCTTCTGTTATTGTTGAAGGTTTGGGTGCTAGATCTTTGAGCAATGTGATTTTCGCAATGCAAGCTAAGAGATTCATTAGGAAGGGTTGTGACGCTCTTCTAGTTGTGGTGTTGGATTCCAAGCGGGATCAGGTTAGAATTGAGGATATCCGAATTTTCTGAGAGTTTGGAGATGTGTTTCCGGATGAGTTGCCTGGTTTGCCTCCTGAGAGAGAGGTGGAGTTATCCATAGAGATAGTGCCAGGAAATTTGCCTATAACGAAAGCACCTTATCGGATGGCTCCTGTAGAGTTGAGAGAACTCAAAACTCAGCTACAAGAGCTATTGGATAAGGGGTTTATTCGGCCCAGCATATCTCTATGGGGCACTTCGATTTTGTTTGTTAAGAAGAAGGATGGTTCTTTGAGGATGTTCATCGACTATGGGCAAATTAACAAGGTTACAATGAATAATAAGTATCCTTTACCTAGTGTTGCGGATTTGTTTGATCAGCTTAGAGGTGCAGGAGTCTTTTCGAAGTTTGATCTTCGGTCAGGGTATTATCAGCTATGTGTTCAGGATGTAGATGTGGTTAAGACTGCATTTCGGACTAGGTATGGCCACTATGAGTTTTTAGTGATGCCGTTTGGTTTGACCAATGCACTTGCGGCATTCATGGATTTGATGAACCAAGTGTTCAGGCCATATCTTGATCGATTTGTAGTGGTGTTCATAGATGATATCTTGGTTTATTCCAAGGATGAGAGTGTGCATGAGGAGCATCTCCGGTTAGTTTTGCAAGTGTTGAGGGAGCATCGATTGTTTGCCAAGTTTAGTAAGTGTGACTTCTTGCTTCGGGAAGTGTCATTCTTGGGTCATTTTGTTTCGGCTAAGGGTATTCAAGTTGATCCATCTAAGATTGAGGCAATTGTTGATTGGAAAGCGCCTAGGAATGTTCCAGAAGTGAGGAGTTTTCTTGGTTTGGCGGGTTACTACCGACAGTTTGTGAAGGGTTTCTCAGTTATTGCTGCTCCGATGACGAGGTTGTTGAGGAAAGGAGTTAAGTTTGAGTGGTCACATAAATGTTAGGCTTGTTTTGAGCAGGTAAAGAAGTTGCTAGTCAAAGCTCCTATACTTACTCAACCCATCTCGGGTAAGGTGTTTGTAATGTATAGTGACGCTTTGAGTGTCGGTCTTGGTTGTGTTTTGATGCAAGAGGGAAAGGTTGTGGCTTATGCTTCCCTTCAGTTAAAGCCACATGAGCGGAATTATCCGACGCATGATTTAGAATTGGTGGCTGTGATCTTTGCTTTGAAGATTTGGCGGTATTTTCTATTTGAGGATAAGTGTAGGATCTTTACGGACCATAAGAGCTTGAAGTATCTCCTCACACAAAAGGAGTTGAACATGAGGCAGCACCGTTGCCTAGAGTTGTTCAAGGACTACGACTGCATATTGGATTACCATCCCGGTAAGGCCAATGTAGTCGCGGATGCTTTGAGTTGGAAGTCAGTTTCTGCTTTGTTCTTGAAGCGGTTCAGGTGGAGGTTTGATTCAGATGGGGCTTTGGTTGCTCAGTTGAGAGTGAAGCCTACCTTGAGACAGAAGATTGTGGATGTACAGAAGGATGATGAGAGGCTACAACGAGTTTTGCAAGAGGTTAGTTCTAGTAAGCAATCAGAGTTCTCAGTTTTGGATGGGGTGCTGATGTATAGAAATTGCTTGTGTGTGCCTAAGAATGAGGAGTTAAGGAAACAGCTTTTGAGTGAGGTACACACTACGGTTTTCACTACGCATCCCAGTAGTGAGAAGATGTATCGGGATATGAAGCAGTTCTATTGGTGGTCTGGTATGAAGAGGGATATTATGGATTTTATGTCTAAGTGCTTGACATGTCAGCAGGTAAAGGCTGAGCATCAAGTTCCTTCGGGATTGCTCACACCTTTATCCGTTCCCGAGTGGAAGTGGGATGATATCACCAAGGACTTTGTATCTGGTTTGCCTTTGACTCAAAAGAAGCACGACTCAGTATGGGTAATAGCGGATCGGCTTATGAAATCAGCTCATTTTCTGCCAGTTAGAGTGGATTATCCGATGGACAAGTTAGCCAGTATCTATGTGGATGAGGTAGTCAGATTGCATGGACTGCCGTTATCTATAGTGTCAGATCGGGATCCAAGGTTCACTTCGAAGTGTTGGAAAGAATTGCAAAGGGCTTTGGGTACCAAGTTGAACTTTAGTATGGCGTTACATCCTCAGATAGATGGTCATTCGGAGCGAGTCATTCAGATCTTAGAGGATATATTGCGGACTTGTGCATTGGATTTTTCAGCTAGTTAGGACAGATATGTGCAGTTGATGGAGTTTACCTACAATAATAGTTATCAGGAGAGCATCGGTATGTCACTGTATGAAGCTTTGTATGTTTGGTAGTGTAGGACTCCAGTTTGTTGGACCGACCTATTCGAGCGTTCAGTTATTGGGCCAGAGTTGGTTAGGGACACCGAGGAAAAGATCAGGGTTGTGCAGCGGAATTTGAAGGCGGCTAAGGATCGGCAGAAGTCCTATGCTAACCTTAAGAGGAAAGATGTTCAATTTAAAGTCGGGGACAAAGTTTTCCTTAAGGTTTCTCCTTGGAGAAAAGTGCTGAGATTTGGTAAGAAAGGTAAGCTTAGTCATCGGTTTATTGGACCGTATGAGGTGTTAGCTAAGGTTGGTGCGGTAGCCTACAGGTTTGCTTTACCGATGGAGTTAACGAAGTTACATGATGTTTTCCATGTTTCTATGCTTCGTCGATACAGATCAGATCCTTTGCATGTTCTGTTAGTTCAAGATGTGCAAGTGCAACCCGACTTTTCTTATGATGAGGAACTGAAAGCTATCTAGCTCAGGAAGTGAGACAACTGAGAAGTAAGCAAGTCCCTTTGGTCAAAGTGTTATCATCATGGGGTAAAAGAAGCGACTTGTGAACCAGAGGCAACCATGAGGGCTCAGTATCCGCATTTATTCAGTTCAGGTGAGAATTTCGAGGACGAAATTATTGTTAATAGGGGAGAGTTGTAACACACCATTTGCCCCCTAGAAGTTTGAGCCATGTTTGTACATGTGCGTTGTATGTGTTTTGGCATGTGACAAGGGTATTTTGGGTAAAATGCATGTTTGTGGGTTTTGCTAGTATGTAGGAGCATGTATGATATTAGGGTGTGAATTAGTTGAGTTGCATTTGGGTGTGTTGCTCACATGTTTGTAGGACGTGAGTGAGTGAGTTGTGTTTGTGTGTTTTGCTCATACATTGGTAGGGTGTGCCTAAGTTGGGAGAGTCTTGTGTATGTTTGATGTGTGCTTGTAGGGTGTGAGTTATTAAGACCCACCAATAGTAGTGTGCCATGTGGAAAGGGGAAGGTGTATTATTGAGGAAAGATAAAGAGAAGAGCAGAAATCTACTCTCTCATTCCCATTCTCCCCTTCTCTTCTCTTTTTCTTTCCCTTCTACTTCCTCTTCCTCTTCCTCACCTTGGCTCACTCCTTTCGGGTTGGATTATTGGTGGATCTTGATAATTCTAAGAGGTTTATTGGTATGTTTTGCTGCAATTCGTTCTTGTTCTTCTTCTTTCTTCTTTATCTTCATCTTTTCCACATTTTTGGGTTAGGGTTTAATTTAGAGTTTGTTGCTTGTTGCATTGTTGGGTTGTTGTTTAGTTGAGCCTCCTAGTGATCCCAAAGGGAAGGATAAGGCGTCGTGAAGTGGTGCCAAGTGATTAGGAGCTAAGGAGATTTAGGTTTAGGAGTTTTTGTGATTGTTGCTCTTTGGATGAAGTTCTGGAAATTTCAGGTTTCTTGATGCTTATAGTAGTTTATATGGTATGGGTTTTGATTTAGATGGGTTAAGAAACCTTGAATGTGAGCTATTGAACCCAATTGTGCATTTGATTGAGTTGTGGAATAAATAATGCTGAGATTTGAATTTTGTAAATTGATATTGTTCTTAGCATGATTTAATTGAAATTCTTGGCATAAATGTTGTATTATATGTTAGAAATGATAGTTTGGTTGCTGGAAATGAGGTAAGTGGAAGTTTGAATTGAGTGTGTGAGATTGGGTGTTGTGAAAGTGAGTTTTTCTTCAGATTTCCCGTGCAAGAGCTAGAAATCCCAACTCTATCGCGAGCTCGCGACAGAGCCCGGTGAAAGCAGCTCTCACACTCTGTCGAGCGGCGTGCCTGACTACCGAGCTGAGCAGCAGAGCCTCAATCGCGAGCACGACATCTGTCATGAGCGCGTCGGAGTGCTCAGCTGCTGATCTGATTTTGGGGGATCCTCTGTCGCGAGTGCGCTCTTGAGCGGGAGCGCAACGGATCGGGCTAGTAGCTCACTATCGTGAGCGGGAAATCTGTCACAAGCACGACAGTGAGATGTGTGCTTTTCTCCGTGAGATCTCGAAGATTGCCGCGATCGCGACTTGGGCCAAGTACGCCTCTTGTCAATATCGCGATGGTGACCCTAATTCTGTCTTGTTTTTTCGATTTTACCTTTCTCTTCTAGAACGAACTTCCATCTTTTCCCTTTGGGTTTTTATTACTGTATGGGATTATATATGCTTATTTATGCGAAATGTTATTATTTCTCCATGTTAAATTATACGCTATGATGTGAAACATGATTCATAATATGCATCACCTGCAAGAGTCAGTCTAGTGGATAGTTAGACATGCCTAATAGAGTCTTTCAGCTGCAGGCTTAGTTCCATTTGGACCCCGATCAGGTCCCCGTCTGGTTCCTCGTGAACCCTTATGAATTTTGGATCGTGTTTAAGGTCCCTCCGAAAAATTATTTTGAATGTGATAAAATAAATGGTTTTTCCATTCGCACCTGTAAGGTACTGTCTGTATTCGATTCGTACCCATAAGGTACTGTCTGTATACTGATTATCCAGTATTGTGAGTCAGCAGATGTTCTGTTTGCTTTGGTTTGCTTCGATATGATTATAATAATGATTAGTATGAGAAATCAGTCAATAATTATATGAATATAGACATGAGCTTCTGAATGTATGTCTTTATTCTGCAAGTATAATTATATATCTGACATGATTATCCGTATATGTCATATCGTATGTGTTATGTTTTGACGACCATTGTGAATGGCCATCCACATTATTTGTGTGTTTCCCACTAAGCGTTATCGCTTAGCACGGTTTTTATCCGTGCAGGTGCGGAAGGCGTTTTGCTTTGGGAGAGTCGCCGCCAGTCAAGCCAACACAGAAGGGATTAGTGTTAGTACCTTTTTTTTGTAGTATTATATGATGATTCTTTTTGTAATAAAACTCTCATTGTCGCTCTGTTTATTTTGGATATGCAATTCTTTTGTATTGGCAATTGATCAGAATATTATTGTAATGATTTTCTTATATTAATGTATGATCAGTTGTTGTTTCTCAAAAGTTTTAATTTCTGATATGCTTCCATATGTTTATGATGATTGAATGTTTGCTTTGCCTCGTTCTGTTTGGTGCGGCACCCCTGCTCCTACGGCATCTCACTCCTATCCGGATTGGTTCGCCTACGTATAGGTAGGGGGTGTTGCACCACATGTCTATCTTAAGACATGTGTCCCAAACCCTTCCAAACTCCTTGCATGACTAACACATGTCCAATCCAACTCAAAATCCATTTAAATTCCCGGTCAAAATGAACTCTAACTGGCGTGTTCTATCGCGCTCACGACGGGTGTCGCGCTCGGGACATAAGCTAAACCAGAAATTCTAAAAAAAACAAACTTGACCAATATTCTTTCCAATTCTTCCTCTCACCCAAACAATCATTCAAATGTGTTCTTTCTTACAAATGCACACCCATATGCATACCAAATCCTCACAAATCCTACTAGGGTGTATCCGGATTGTTACACTTGCTCTTTGATTTCTCCTCAAGCTTGTGAATTTTTGAAGGGGTTTTGACAAATTTCCAGATTTTGGGTAAGTGTTTTGCTCCTTATCTTCTTCTTCTTCTTCTTCTTCTTCTTTTTCTTCTTCTCCTTTTTATTTTTCATTGGGTTGTAACGCCCCGTTTTGGCCCTGGTAGTTTGAGCCTTATATATGTGTCATTGTGTGTGTATTAAATTGTGGCATGTGTTATTTTTTTGTATATATAAGTAGATATGCATGATTTAAATTTAGTGTTATGTAATTAAGGGGCTTGTTTGGGTGTGAAAGTGTGTAGGGGATTAGGGTGTGTGTAAGTAAGGTTTGGCTTGCGTATAGGGATGAGGATAAGTTTTGGTGTATGTCTTAGAGGGAGTTCAAATGGGATGTTGCCATGTGGCAAGTGAGTCGATAAGGATAGTGAGGAGAGAGGAGAGAGGGTCAAATTTTCCTTCTCTTTTTCCCGTTTCTTTCCCTTCTTTCCCGTTCTTCTTCTTCTTCTTCTTCTTCTTCGCTTCCTTCTTTCCTTGGAATCCTTCCTTTTTATTAGCAATTGTGGTGAGTTTTGGGTGACTTTAAGTTGGATTAGGTAAGTAATAGCTAATTGTTCTTCCTCATCCCCTTATTTTTTATATTTTGGTTAATTTAGGTTTACGGGTATTTTGGGGGTTTGAGTTCTAAGCTTGTGTGATGGATGTTTTTTTTGTTCAGAAATCCCTCCTAGACAGTCCAAAGGCAAAGAAATTGCAAGTGGAAGTGGACCCCGTGATTAGAGCCCAAGTATTCGAGGTTTGGGAACGTTGTGGTTTTGTGTTTGTTTTGTATGATTTTGGTGTTTTGTGTTAAATGTTGAAATTGATGGGATATAAGATGAGTACTTGTATCTAAGTGACATGGGTATTGATTATTTTGGGTTAAGATGCATGATTGGTAAAGAATTGAGTTGTGGCATGAGTTTGTATGAAATTTTATGAGAAATTGCTGGTTTGACAAATTCTGGAATTTGATCATGAAAATTTGATGATGATCATTAGTTTATAAGTTGAGTTTTAGGTGGTCTAAGGTGTTGTGAATGATGTATTCGTGTGGGGTTGTTTTTTGAATCCAATTGAAGGTTTGGGTGAATTTTGGAAGTGCAAATCTGCAGGTTTTTCTCGTAAGGGCTGGAAATCCCGACCCTATCGCGAGCACGACACTGTCGCGAGCTCACGATAGAGCTTAGTTATTATAGCCTTCGTACGAGCAGCCCCGGTGAGGGTTTTTTATCGCGAGCGCGACAGAGCGCCCAGCCACCGCACGACCTTTGGTCAGTCTTCTGTCGCGAGCACGATAGAAGCTGCTGGCCGCTCACTATTGCGAGTGCGATGACTGTCGTGAGCACGACAGTGAGATGTGTATCTGTCCCCATGCCAGCACGAGGGCTGTCACGACCGTGACTTGAGGTAAATCTTCGCCTCTGTCGCGAGCGCGACACCTTCTTACTTCAAAAAGTGAATTTCTTTTTATGCTTTTAACGTTTAATTTTCAGTCTTGTTATGCTTTCCTATTTATAAATAGATAATTTTATGAATGATATGAATGTAAATTAATTGAGCTATGCTTGACCTGCGGAAGTCTATAAGTGGATAAATAAGCATGCCTATAGAGGTTAGTTTGCTGCAGCCATGCGTATGAGTTTTTGACCTTAATCAGGTCCCCGAATAGGATCCACGTGATCCCCATTTGATCTGAATCTTCTGTAAGATTCCATGCGAAAATGTTTTGAAATAAAAAGAAAAAGATGATTTTGATGCCCCCGGGTATCCATGCATTTCGAATGATTATGCGTTTCTCGCTATCCACTACTTTTAGTAAGTAGGTCTTACTTTTTATATGAATATGAGTTTTTATGTGGCTATGTAAGCTTGATTGGATTACCTATAAATATCCTTATCCTTAGTATGTTGAATTGTTTAAGTATTGATATCCATATGGGCCATGTGTATGTGATTTGTATCAACGTCCGCTGTGAGTGGTCATGTTTCATTGTGTTTTTCCCTACTAAGCGTATTCGCTTAGCACGGGTGTTTAATCCGTGCAGGTGTGGAAGATGCGGGAGTCCGTGAGCAAGATGATCCGTTTCAGAAGAGCTGACACAACTAGGAGAGAGATTTTATAGTTTTGGATTTGTACTTCTTTTTTTATATGTAATAGTTTAATGATTTTGTAGCAAGAACTATGGATGTCAGTTTTTCTTTTGTAGTTGGTGTAACACCAAGTTTGTAAGTGACCGATTGTGCCATGGCACTTTTGTACATTATATGTAAAGACTATTTGATATATTAATAATATTATACCTTTTGTTTTCGGCCTTGGTCTTTTGATTGTAAATTTTATTTTACTGCTTTGAGTGTATGATTTATTACTCTATGAACAGTTTGAGGTTTTGCGTGACAACCCTTATCTATCGGGACCCTTCATCCTCCTCCAAAGGATGGAGCTTCCCATGTATAGGTAAGAGGCGTTACATTTTGGGGTGTTACATGGGTTGTGTGTGTGTGTGTTGTGGCTGTGCTTAAGTTGTGTTGCTTGTGTGTTTTTGGGTTTGTTATAGCTGAGATTCCACCTAAGGAGCCCAAAGGTAAAGAGAAGGTGGGAGGAGGTGCTGCTGAGTGATTTTGAGGTGATAGCCACTTAAGGTTTGGGAATTTGCTTGAGTTTGCATATTTTCATTCTTGAATTTTCTGTTTTAATTTCTATATTTTAGAGGTAAAGTGTGTATGGTTGTCCATACTTGAAGTGTATGATGATGAATTAAAGTGATATTGTTAATATGGGTAGTGGAATTGAGTTTGGATATGATTTGATATGGTTTTTAGGTAAAATTATGGGTTTGAAGAGTCCTTGGTTTGAATTGCTTATTTTAATGTTTTAATACATGCTAATTAGAATCAATCTTGGGTTTTATGTTGTATAACATGTTTTGGATGCCTATTGATGTTTGTGTTGAGGTTTGACGAGTGGATTGCTAGTTGGGGGTTGTTGAGGTTAAAGGAGCTAGAAACCCGACTCTGTTGCGAGCGTGACACCCATCGCGAGCGCGATAGAGCCCAGTTATTCGAGCTCTTGCCAAGGGTTTTTCCTTTGTCATGAGAGAGACAGAGAGCTCGATTGGCAAGCAGCTGCCAGGCTGATGGCTGTCACGAGCATGTCGTTCATAACGAGCGTGACAGTGATCTCCCTTGCCCCTTCTATCGCGAGCGTGATTATCTCACGACCGCAATAGAAGACTTTCTGCTCACGACAGAAGCCTTTCTACCCCTTCTGTCGCGAGCACAACTGTCCTGTAACACCCCTACATCCCTATTGGAAGGACGCGGGTGTGCTACCGACTCTCACTCACACACATGCGCACATGCACTAAGCGAAAGCATACATTCATACATAAAGACATACGGAGGTACAGCGGAAATTAAAACTTTAAGGAAGCAATAGCTGATCATACATTGACTCACATACATACATATAATCATTCAGCGAAAGCATAAGATGAAAGAAAAAATGAAGAAATAACTGAAAACTTAATTACAATAAGATCCTTATATAATCAGTTACATAAAGAAAGGGCTACAAAATTATAGAATCCAAAATACAGGAGCTGAAACAAAATAACAAAACACTTCTAACTCCTACGTGGCCGACCTTGCAGATGCCCGACTCAAACCGAACCAAACCTGCCACCTGCACGGGAAAAGAGCCCATGCTAAGCGATAACGATTAGTGGGGAGAACACACAAGCAAATCTGGACGGCCATTCACAATGGTCGTCAAGGCATAACACGTGCAAATGGAAAATGCGGATATTCATAACACATATATATATACAGGCTTGCATAACAAAGGCATTCATTCGAAAATTCACATCCATATACTTACCGAGGTATCACGTATCAGTACCTTACCGCATAGTCACCAGAGATATTACACATGCAACTATCATGCCAAAATACCCAAGCATTAATGAAAAAACCCATTCACATGCAAATCAATTTCCATATAGTAACGAACCCAACTATCATGGCAATAATACTAGCTATCTAAACATACATTTGTCATGCCATAACTCACATTAACCGAACCCAAGAGAGGACATCAAATCCTAACACATTCAAATGGCAAAAGTGCATAGTTATAACAGATATATATATACATCCTTGCGTACAAAGGCCAGGCATTCAGAAAATCATATCCGCAGTCAAAACTCGAGTCGATCAAATCAAAGTAAGCAGAGTATTATGCAAGATACAAGTATATCGTGCAATTACACATACACATTAACTTTCACTTACTGAATTCACGGACATCAGATGTTGGAGATTTCATATATATAGTTATTAATTATCATGCAGAATGTACACCATCATCACGCGATATCCCTAGAGGTTTAATCATACAAATATCATGCCTTTAAATGTAAACACATGACCATACGCCTAAATCACTACAATAGGAAAACTAGAGAGAGAACACATAACGTAACACATTATTTATAACATTCTAAGGTCAAGAGCACATTCATATATATCTTGATTCACATACTTTACCATAACAGTCAATAATACAAAATCACGTTCGTGAACATGCTTATTAACTATAGCATTCAGCAATTCAAGTTGCATTCGTATACCTATTAATTCATATTCTTATAGACATAACTAATCGAATTCACTTCCTCATAAGCGTGACATAATAAAGTATATTCATGGCATTCAGAAGATCATGGTCACATTCATGCACATCTTAGTTCCAATACTTAGATCCATAACCGAGGGTATACAAATACATATATATACATACAGATAAATACATTCAATTACTTGTTGAGTCACACCCAACCCATTCAGAAATTCATAATCACATTCGGATACATAACTGATTCACATGTCCAAAATCATACTCATTCGAATATCACATTCTTTGTTCATATTAGACAAAACAAACAGAATGCCTGCAGACTCAAAATAGTGTATAACGAGTAATTAGACAGTTCCTTGCAGGCACGGATGGGCCATACCTTACGGGTACGAATCGGAGAAAATCACATAAACTTTATCTGACAGTACCTTATAGGTACGGACGGGCGTACCTTACTGGTACTAACCGAAAACCATTTCATTTTATCACATTCAAAACATTTTTCTGAGGTATCATAACACATTAAGGGTTCGCGAGGAACCAAACGGGGACCTGATTAGGGTCCGAACATCCAAAGGTACTGCAGCTAAGAGACTCTATTAGGCATGCCTAACTATCCAGTTACTTGACTCTAGCAGGTCAGGAGTAACACAAATCATGTTTTGACTCACAAAATATAATTCGAAATGTCAATCATGCATAATCCATTCAATCCATTCTATAATATCTCAAATTCATATGTATACATATGCATATTCGTATTATGTATTCACATTCATAAAAATCATAAGTTAGCAGGTATAGGACTTATAGGCACTAAAGAAATTGGAGTTCAAAACCAAACACCAAAAGAAAACTCATTTGACATAACAAGGCTGTCGCGCTCGCGACAGAGACCAAAGTCCCTTTGCTGCGCGAGCACGATGGACCCCGCGATTACAGGGAGGGGAGAAAGCCCGGCTCTGTCGCGCTCATGACATTATCGTGGTCGCGATAGAGAGCACACAACAACTATCGCTATCGTGGGCTCGCGACAGTATAGGCCAACATTGCGCTCTGTCGCGATCGCGACACTGTCGCGCTCGCGATAGAGAGCACACAACAGCTTTTGCTATCGTGAGCTCGCGATAGGTTTGCATGCTCACGACAGCACAGCCCAAAATGACAGGTCTCTGTCGCGCTCACGATAGTGTCGCGATCGCGACAGAGTCATGATTTCTAAAATTCTGCAGATTTCTTCTCCTCCCAAACTCACACACAATTTACCTCAAAGGGGTCTCTTACCTCAAATCCAGCCACCCATCACCACTATCAACATAAATCACAACATTTATACCAAGAATTTTAACTAAATCATGCCAATAACAACCTCAATTTACTCAATTTGAAATATCAGCACTATTCATCATCATCACACTCAAGAACACAATTAAGTTCATCAAACCACATTTGGACTTCATTGACACATCTAAAGCAAAACCCATAACATATGGACCACAAAACACATCAAAATCACCATAATTTCTAGAAATCAAATATGAACACACATATACACACAAACTTGATCCTAGAAAAGAGAAGGGCAGAGACATTCCCAAACGTCTTTCGAAGCACAATCCACAATCTCTTCAAGCTTTAAATCTTGATTCTTCCTTGCCCTTGAGCTTTCTCTTACCACCCAAAACTTGCACAAACCAAAACCCAAAAAATGTCTTAATCTAAACCCTAACTCACATAAAACCAAAAGAAGAAAAAGAGGAAGAACCTAAATGCTGTAAATCCAAAAACCCAAACACATACCTCCTTAATCTTGTTCCAAAAACTCAATCAAAGCACCCCTAAGCAAGCACAAATCCTAGCCAAAGGAGAAACAAAGAGGAAAACAAAGAATGGAGAAGAGAAGAAGAAGAGGAGGCGTGAGAGGGAGGGGGGAACGGGAATCTGTGTTCTCTATCTCTCTCTCTCTCTTTTCTTCTTTTCTTCATTCAATGCCCACCAACCATGCCACATGGCAAGCTCTCATTGGACCACAATTCCCCCTTTGACTTTCAAACACCAAGGCACCAAACACTTACCTCACTTGATAACTCTTAACTAGATATTTTCCATCCATAGCGCCATACCCACAATCCACTAGATAAATGCCACAACAAAACACCCTACAACCATACACCACATGCACACCAAATAATTCCCACACTTAACTTATTTAATAAATTAATTAGCAATTAAATCCTTATCATCCTAATTTCTCATGCACAAATTACCGAAATACCCTTCACTTATCCAACTTAGCTTGCCAAATCCGACTAGGCCCGATTTGGGGTGTGACATGTCCCCTGTTCTTTTATGTTATATATTTTTATGCCATTTTGCATGGTTACTCACTCTAGTATTGCAATTACCCTTATGTATGAATTATCATGAAATTCAATATCTTCAATATATGCTCATCCTATTGAATTATACCTAGCCTACAAGAGCCAAGTTAGTGGATACATAGGCATGCCTATAGAGTTCTGTTAGCTAGAGCCCCTTTGTGTTCTGGACCCTGATAAGGTTACTGTTTGGTCCTCACGATCCTAATATGTTTGGATATTATTTAAGATCCCCAATATGAAAAGGTTTTTGAATGAAAATGAAAGAAGTTGCTTTTGTTCGTACCCACGGGTACTAATGTGTTCACTCATTATCCGCGACTTTGACTTTGCAGGCATATCTTTGATTATCTGATGAATGTGAATTTCTCTTATGATGTTATACGAATGTAATTATGTTAAGTATCACTTATGAATTTAATGTATGATATAAGTATTTTATACTCATAGGGATATATGTATACTTTTGTATGTGCCATAAGTATGTGTTTTGCTTTGACGGACTATGAGTGATCGTTCATCTTTTGTTTTCCCCACTGAGCGTTATCACTTAGCACGGATGGTTCATCCATGCAGGTGTGGAAGCGGTTAGAGATTTTGAGGACTGCAATCTGTAGCCATCAGAGCCAACACATTAGAGAGATTTTTTGTAGTCTTGTATTTTGATACTCTGATGTATAACCTTTTGTTATGTATATGATTTTGTAATACTTTCAGTTATGTAACTTTTGTAAGTATGTAAGGATGATATTGTACCTCAATTTTTTGTAATGAATATTTTGTTATATATATGAATGAGATTTTGTGAATTTCTGTTAATCCATTATTTGAGTTGTAAAGTTTTATTACCCTATTTTATTGTTGTTTATTAAACAATTTTGTTATGCAGGTTTGTCTTATTTGGTGACACCCTTATCTATATGGGCACTCACTCCTCTATGTGGGTGAGTTCCCCTAAGTATAGGTGTAACACCCCCGCCGCCGCCCCCGTTGGAAGGGCACCGGCGGGCGCGCTACAACACGACACTCACTCACGACGCGGCAAAGCATACAGCGGAAGCATTCAAATCATATAATAAAATCTTAGAAAGATATAAAAGAAAACATACTTCATTACATAAATAATCAAATACTAGTTATATACAAGGGCCCAAAAGTTTACATTTCTACAATCCTTTACAAAAAGAGAAGTACATAAACAAAAGAATTACAGAAGGAGACAGAAATAATAAACTCGACTCCTAAGTGGCCTGCCTGCAGATGCACGACTCGAGCACTCCCAAAATCCTTCACGATACCTGCACGAGATAAAAGCCCGTGCTAAGCGATAACGCTTAGTGGGGAGAAACAAACATAACATAACACTATACAAGGAAACATGCACTAATATACATAAATCATTATGCATCAGAGTACAGAGATATTACAATATAATCAGGATAATAAAACGCAATGCACTAAACCAGTACACCATTCAGAATCACACAATAATCAGAACACTTCACGGTATCAAAACCAGACAGTTCACACAATAGCCTGAAATCAATGGTTGAGGATACGGGAACACGGCACGGGAGACCGGAGCCTCAAAAACACTTTAATACCCGAAGGTAGCGCGGGAGACCGGAGTCTCAAAACATTTTATCACTACACGATTAATGACCATCTCGGAGGTCGACCGCTTCGCCCTAACGGGGCGGACAGAACAGCTGAACACTAACCCTTCTTAAGCATGCTTAATTATCCTATACCTTGACACTTCAGGCTCAACAACACTATAATTCACTAGACAATACATAACAAAACAATATTCACATTAAAACTCTTATATAAAATAAATCCATAACAAGGACACTAACACATTAATGTTACAAATCCAAAAGCACACACCTATTCCATGCAATAGTGAGAAACCGTGCAAAGTGAAACAAAAGAAACACATTCAGAAAACAAGGCAAGCAGGAAGGGTCTCTGTCGCGATCGCGACAGAGCACGGGGTACTTCCTCGCGAGGTCGCGCCAAGGGGCCTACTCGCGACGAAGCACTCGCGGCAGAACTCACGGAGCCGAGCTCTGTCGCGCTCGCGACAAGAGTCGCGATCGCGACAGAGACCAGTTCCTTCCTCCTCGCGCGCACGCTCGGCAGCACGCCCGCGCGGAGGTTTCTGCGACCGAGCTCTCTGTCGCGCTCGCGACTAGCGCCGCGATCGCGACAGAGGGCTCTTCAAGAACAAGGGGCCAAGTCCGCCTTCTGTCGCGCTCGCGACATACGTCGCGATCGCGACAGAAACCAGATTCGCCCAAACTGCACTTTTCCCTTCACATATCACACACAAATTTTCATGCAATCTCTCAACATGCTCAAACACTTACCTCACGCCTCCAGCACATCACCGCATCACTTTCAAGCCACATAAACACATTTACACAATAACAATTATAATTTCCACAAGGAATCACTCTCAATCAAACTCAAATACACTAACAGGGCATGCTCAATTCTGAAAACGCATAACATTATCATTATATCACTTGCACTTCACTATAAGTCACTACACAACTTAAACATGCATTCATAAAATACTCAAGATTACACATAACATGCAAACACTAGCTAGAGTTGATCCAAGGAGAAAATAGGGGAGAAACCACAATCTATAACACAGCTCAAATAAACTCCCAAACCTGGTAATCGCAGCTTCAAACCGAGCTCCTCACGAATCCACTTTATCCTTGCCCTTGCTCTTCCTTCTCTCTTCCGATTCTTGCATAATCCAATCAAAACACTTAAATCAAACCCATACACAAACCAAGACCAAAATCCCAAGAACACAATTAATTAAAGGAACCTAAATCCAAAATCAAGCACTTACCTTCCACAAACCCAGCTCAAACCTTCCAAGAACCCACTCAAAACTCAAGAAAATGCAAGGGAAAAGAGATGAGAGCAGCCAAAATGGAAGAAGGAGAGAGAGGGAACGGGAAGTGAAGAAGAAAGGGAGAAAATGAGTTAGCTTCCTAGGGAAGCTATGCAAAATCTGCCCCTTCATTCCCTCTCTCCTACTTTTCATTAATTGCTCACCAACCCTTGCCACTTGTCACAATCTTAAAGAATCAAGCCATCCATCTTAACCAACACCACTCATGGCACCATACACTAACCACACACAAACCTTTCTAACACAAATATCTTCCAATGCACCATACACCACAACCCACTCAATAAAAGCCTTAATCCACTCACACCCTACAATTCTACACCACAAGCACACACTAATATTTCCTTCTCTTCAATTTATACCTAATTTAATAATTCCTTAATAACAAATCCAATTTTCCTTATACCTATATACGAACATACCCTTACTATACCGGCTTAAAACACAGATTCCGACCAGGCCCTATTTGGGTTGTTACAATAGGTATGGGGTGTTATATAGGATGTTACAAAAACACAGCCAGGCACCGATCGAAGAGAGTGCCTCGGTCTACCGACGGGCATCGGTCCAAGGGGCAGATTTATCCTTTGAATGACAGGCACCCATTTACACGAGGGATAGGTGTCCCTCTCCTCCGTGAGCAATGGGCACCCCGTTAGCTCTAGGCGACAGGTGTCCCTCTCCTACTCGAGCGACAGGCACTCGCTGGCACTAAGCGATGAGCACCCCTCGCTTGCATGGGCGATAGGCACCGCTCACACGAGTGACAGCCGTTGCACAAGTTCGAACGATGGGCTTCATGTTGACCGATTCCCATCGATCAACCAAAAAAGCAATTTTCCTGAGCTAAAAAGGCTCCTTTCAACAAAAAGGGGTTTTTGGTCACCAATATCCCTTAAATTTGTGAATTTCAAGGGAAAAAGCCTACAACTTTGCTCTTTCACCTATGGAATAGGTATCGGTATATACATCGGGTAACTCTAATCTGGGCTGCCTCGAGACTCGGTGTCTACACAATAGTTTTTAGTCAAGTATTGGCATGGGTCATATAAAGCACTATATAGCAGGAAGTGTAGAACTCAAGTGTGCTAGACTGAATTGGATGAACATAAAGTAATTGGACCGAACATTGTGAAAGATACGGAAGAGAAAGTTCGATCATCCAACAACGGTTAAAAATTACCAATGACCGATAAAAATCATACGCTGACTTGAAAAGAAAGGATATTGAGTATGAAATCAGGGACAAGGTATTCCTAAAAGTATCTCCATGGCATAAGGTACTTCGATTTGGAAATAAGGGGAAACTTAGTCCACGATTCATTGGTCCATATGAAGTCCTGGAAAGAATCAGCCTAGTGGCATACCGTTTGGCTCTTCCACCAAATTTGGCTAAGCTTCATGATGTGTTTCATGTATTGATGCTCCAAAGATACCGCTCATATGAATCACATGTTCTTTCGGTGCAAGATATACGTGTTCAACCAGACTTTTCTTATGATGAAGAACTTAAAGCTAATATAGTCTAAGAAGTTAGATAGCATCGAAATAAGAAAATGCCCTTAGTGAAGGTACTTTGGTAGCATCATGGTATGGAAAAAGCAACTTGGGAGCTAGAAACTGCAATGAGAGCTCAGTACCACCAGTTATTCAATACAAGTATGAATTTTGAGGACGAAATTCTTTTAACGGGAAGAGAATTGTAATACCCCAATTTTTACCCTCATAGTTTTGGATAGGTTTAGGGAATCTATATATACTTATGTTTGGGCTAAATGAGCATAATGGTGATTATGAGTTAATGCATATTGGAATTAATTTAATTAAAGAGGTTAATGTAGTAATCTCACATGTGAGGATCTAATTGCATAAATATATGGATTTAATTGCATCAATTGAGTAGTTGTGTGTGTCTATGAATAAATATGTTTAATCAATAGCTAAATACATGAACATAAGAAAGAAGAATGAGCAATACGCTAACTGGTCAAGGGGAACCAATCATGCATAGACACCTATATATTCTAGACCTTGGAGGAAACTTCATGTCTTTATAAGCCATGAAGGTCGACTACCAAAAGGGAGAAGCAGCCAACTGACCTTCCTCCTCCAAGCAGCCATTTTCCATATTTTTGACACTCAAAAATTTGATTAGAAGTTATTTCAAATGGAATTCAGGCTAAAGATATAGTTTAAAAGTGGTTTTAAAGCACTTGAGGTAAGAACAAGTCACTATTCATTTTCTTCTTCCCTTTTTACTTCATAAAGTACAAATAAGGTATTTATGAAATTAATAGGGTTTTGCTACTTGAACTTAAAGAAGTAGTTGTTGAGGTGTAGACACCGGGTCCCGAGTCAGTCAAAGATCAAGATTACCCAATGATGAAAATGGTACTTGCCACAAGTAGAGATGTCAATAATGATGTATTCCTTGTAAAAAATCTCCTTGGTTACTTTAAAAATTTTAATTCAAAAATTTTGCATTTTCACTCTTATTTTTATTCCTTTCTATTTTTATTTTTATTTTTATTTTCTTTTTATTTTTTATTTTCCTTTCGCGTGCCACGTGTGTGGGCCGCGGCCGCATGCGCCCCCTAGGGGTGGGTCTCGCGCGAGACCGCGCGCCCCTGGGGGCGCATCTTGGGCGAGCGCGTGTGCCGCCATGGGGCACGCCTCATGCCCCTTCTGCACGCGGCCTTCTTGGCCTTTTCTCTTTGCGCGGTCGTTTTCTGCATTTTCTCTGTCAATTTTGCAGTCTGATTTCTCTGTTTCTTTCACGTTTTTATGCTTTTTTTTTTATAAACTAAAAATGAAAGAACCTTTTGGTCTCTTCCCATTTTTGGCCAAGATAGGAAATTAAAGGAAAACCTTGTTTTCATTTGAGGGGAGCTGCATTTTTTACATAGAAGAAAAAGAGAGGGGTTTCTCTCAACCAAAGAGCAGCCGTGGGTTTTATTTTTCAAGCAAAAATCACAGGAAACCATAAAGCTTTAATTTTTCTTCTTCTTTTTTCTTTTCTTTTCAAGAATATTTTTAGTTCTCGGATGGTTTTGAGCTTGGAAAATTAATTTCTTTTGCTCTATCTTCCACCAGGAAATATTTTCACCAAAATAATTTCTTGAGCTAAACTTGCTCAAAAACACCATTTTTTTATATTTTCTTCAAATATTTATCACCACAAATTTCGACAAGGAGGACGGAATAAAACACCATTTTTCTGACTCATAAAATTTTGAGGGTAAACATTTTTGGATCCGTTTTCATTTATTTTTGTATATTATTTATTGTTATTAATATTATTATTTTTTTTATTATTGTTATCACGTTTCATTGTCATCTTTCTAGTCTTTTTATTGTTATAGTTGTTTGAACTCACTGTCAACGTTTTTTTATTAGTATTACCATTAGCATTGTTTCCAGTTGTCTCCATTGTCTTCACTATATTATTGCTATTATGTTCACTGTTTGCCTTTTATCTATTATTATTATTATTATTATTATTATTATTATTATTATTATTATTATTATTATTATTATTATTATTATTATTATTATTATTATTATGTTGCTACTATTATTATTATTATCATTATTATTACTATCATTATTATTATTATTGTCATCATATTTTACCATCATCCCTTTTTTGGCACGGTTTATTTTAATCCCATCTTGCATGTAGATTGTTTGTTCATTAAAATTAATTTGCCCAATATTTATCACTTGATTATTTTTTAGAACTATTACTAATCTTTTGATGTTATTTTTCTATCTGAGATTTATTTTGAGTTGCATTATGTGGGAATTCCTGTGACCTCCCGGATGGGTCACCATGCGTAGGAGAACGCGTCGTTTGGTGAGACCTTTCCTATTCCTTCTCTTTGTGTTGTGTTTACTTGCATAATAAATATTTTATTTATGCACGCATGAGATAAAAAGCCACAAAAATATCTTTATAATTAAATTGGAATTTTTACTAATAAAATTGGGACCAATGTCCCTCGTTTCAGCCAAAGAATGTAAAATGACATAATAAAACGAAGAGTTAAATTTTCTCCAAAAATGGGATCACTTATCCCGGTTTTTAAAACTAGCAATCAATTAACTCTTCGATCCCTCATAAAAATAAGCGCGTAGGAACCAATGTTCCTAAACCAAACGAATGCCTCGATTTAAGTTTGCTTATCTTATGTTTGTTTTTGTTTGTTTGTTCAAATTAATGTTCATACATTTTGGGCCCTTGTAATTAATTTTGGGGCAATATTATTTAGCTTTCATTTGGGATTGTATTCTGTCCCAATTTACTTTTTTAGTCCTCTTTCATTAGGGGTTGTATTTCGCCCCTGTTTCTCTTGTAATTGAGTGCTTAACGTGTTTATTGCTTTCTTTTATTTATTTACCGGTTTCTTTTATTTCCTCTGAGTGCTTGAAATCAGATTTTAATTAAATGCATAAATTGGGTGAGATAAGAGATAGAATTTTAGGAAGTTAAAAGCTCATTTATAATTAACCAAAACATAAATAAGAGGGAAGTTCCGAGCACCAATCTTTGGTCTAGACCAATAAGAGGTTAGAGACCTTTCCCAGTTTCTTATAAATTAGGTGGCGACTCCAAAATACCTCAAAGGTGCCTAAAGGAATCGTGAGGCTAGATGGTCCTTTCCAATGTTCTAATGGGAAGGAAGCATCCAAGATGTCTTGAATCCTAAAAGCAGGTTCGGCGAGGGCCTTTGCTAGGTTTGCACACGTCACAGTGGCGACTCCACTGGGGACTGTTTGTGACTTTGCTCTGAAAGTGTTTTGGTTAAAATGTATAATTGAGTTTTTAGAACTTAAAATTCTATTTCTTTTCAAAAATTGGCATTGCATTTTAGAGCCTTAGAACTATGTTAGCTGGTCCCTTATCTTACCCCGGTGCATTCCCGAAGCACGATCCTACTTTCACTCATTATAGGGAAGTGTTAAGGATAATCACTAGCCCAAGCCTCGTACTATTAAATGTATATCAAATGGAGACCCGATCGATCGCTATGCTCATGAGGAGCTAGACCCATTGGCAGGGACCATGCTTGGGTAGACCTAAAAAATTACCATCGACTAAAGCCCATGTAATGACAAATAGAAACTTTCACTAGGTGATATGCTCCTTAATACGATGCTTGTGATGTGGGCCGTCACGTATTAAATAAAATCAAGCAAATTAAGTGGTTCTTTATCAAAGGCTTTCACGCGCCGATAAGCCCACCTTAACTTATTGAATTGTCCAAATTTGTAATGGCCAAAACTCATGCGTATGTACATTAGATAAGAGTGTTATGCTGCCGGTTTTTCACCGTGCACCACACGTGTCCGATGGGTTCCCTGTTAACCCTCAGATGAAGCCCACCTAGGAAAGAGACCGCACGACCTCGTGTGTGGGAGTGATAAGGTTGGAAGGATCTATCTGCTTGAATATGGTTGTGGATACTACACAATATGCTCGTCCATCGCATGTCATTCATGCATATCAATAAATTAAATATGTGTGTATATAAATAATAATATATTTTCTCTCATGCTATGCGTGTATATATCTTTTCATCTACATATTATTTTTTCACATGTACATATCATCTTGCATGTAATTTCTTCCATGCATCACATTGTATTGTGGTAATCCATTGATCTCGCACTCATCAAAGACCATTTGCATGGCACGATCATGCATTGTATATGTTATCCATGCATCATTCTAACAATCTTGATCTTTCATCCATCATAGATTCATCCAAGTGCACTAGGGGTTCTGACAGCCGGCTAGTAAGGATGGATTCGCCCTTTGGATTGCTGGAATTAGTGCCTATTTGGGATTCTGAGTTACTCTCAATAGCCAGTGAATCATCTTCCATGGCAGAAGAAACCAGAGGAATTTGAACGAAGGATGTTGGACATGATGGGCGCTATGGCCAAAAGGATTGCTCACCCCCTCGCTCTACAAGCGCCTGTTGCTCCACAACCACTAGTAGCCCCTCCTCGGGGGCAAGCCGAACCGCCTGCTGGTGGGGAGGCTCCCCTCACTAGAGTTGCTGCCCATTAACCTGTAAATGAGCCTAAAGCTACTACTATGCCAGTTGAGCCAAGAAGAGCAAGGATCCCAAACCCTAATGAGGATTTCATAATGGAAGAGGAGGTTGAGGAGATAGCAGCCCATCAAGCCGTGAGGGGTAGAGCACCCAAGGTAGAAGATGAGGCCATGAGGGGAATGAGGTAACAGATTGAGGCTATCACCAGCATGTTGACAGCTGTTAAGGGAATCAACCCCGAGGACAGAGATTTAGGGGATGAAGAGCTGCTACCCCAAAGGTTTAGGATGCCTGAGCTGCCAAAGTTTGACGAAATGTCAGACCCATTTGCACACATCAAGTAATACACCCTAGTGATGAAGGGCACTGGGCTGACTAAGAGGCAAAAGGTGGATTATTTCTATCATAGTCTAGTCAGTCCGGCAGTAGACTGGTATCATGGGTTGGATAGGAGATCCAAAGAGGACTAGGACCTCATGACTGATAAATTCATGAGGCAGTACGACTGCAGCACTAGAATGGAGGTCACCTTAAAGGACCTTGAGCTTCTATAGCAAAAGAATGATGAGTCGTTCTATGAATACCTCATTAGGTGGAGAAATAGGGTCATGAAGATGGAGCAGAAGCATGACACTGCTGATCAAATTAGGTTATTCATTAGGAACTCCTGCCCTTACTTGAGGGACTTGCTCAGCTTTAAGGGGCTCAAAGATTGGGAGTCGCTCAAAGACAATGTTGTAGAGGCTGAGGCAGCTTATCTAGCAAAGAAAGCGAGCCAAAATAATTTTGCTGTGAAGAACTTTGGGAACCAGTCAGGGTATAGATCGGACGGAGCCGAAAGCAGTAATAACCGAAATGGCAAGGCTGTTGAGGTTTCAGCCACCAGAGTGGAACAAGGCCAGCGGTACTTCTCTAATTTAGGATAACCTCTGTCTTTGGTGCTGGAGAGACTAATGAAAGAAGGCAAGCTGCAACCATTACCGCCTAGACCAGCTTTAAGCTAGGGACAGCCAGGGCATAAGAATGATCAATACTGCGCCTACCATCAACACACTGGGCATCTAACAGACCATTACCGAATTTTGAGGGGCAAGATCAAGGATCTCATTGACTCTAAATAGATCACGAATCCTGAGAAGAGAGAGAAGAAGAAGAAGGCAAGCTATATTGCAGTCCCTCCACCAGATATGTGATCGGGTCTAGTCCACCTGAGTGGCATATCTCGCAAGAGCTACATGAAGACTATGTTTTTTTAGACGCTTTATTTCTTTTTCATTCAAGAACTCCTTATGACAGTTTAGTTATTTTAATATGATGGATAATTTTTGCTTATTCGTATGGTGTTTCTATTGATTTCATTTCTTATGATCACGATGCATCCATTCATTTTTTACATTAACCCAATTAATACAGCTCCATCTAATCTCGAAACTTTGGTAAATCCAAGCAAAATCTTGATAGTATCTGATATAACTCTTGAAAAGAGGATAATTCTAAGAGACAAAAAAAAGAGCCTTTGCCTGGACCTGGGATGATATGCTTAATATTGACAAGGACATTCTCGAGACCATGCTACTTCCACGTGTCAACATGACAACGAACTGAATTTTGAAAGCCATTCTTTTGGATCCATAACATCTAGGATGCATATGGTGCTGCCAAATAAAATCAAACTTTAAGAGCTACATTAGGAGTTAGACGAATAAAACTCGAGACATTCACGAGGAAAATATAACTCATCAGAACCGAACAGTGTGACCCCTTTCCTCCCAACCATTTGAAATGTATACCCCAAAACCAAATAAGATTGACCATTAACCATCCGGAACCCTTATAGCCAAACTTAAAAGGACAACTTTTTACCATTTAAAACAAAAACAAAAACAAAAACAAAAACAAAAACAAAAACAAAAACAAAAACAAAAACAAAAACAAAAAAAAAACAAAAACAAAAAAAAAAGAGAGGAAAAAAAGAAAAGAAGAGAGAAAAACATACGCGCAAAAAAAAAAGAGACAGAAAAAAAAACACATAAAAAAAAAACAAAAAAACAAAACGCACTACTTTGCCCTGAACCACCTGAGCCTAACCTGTAACCCAATCCCAACCATTAAGGCTTAACTTGTGACCCTCAGCCAATCCCAACCTTTGAAAGCCACTTCAGAAACTGCACCACCGAAGTTGACAAAAGCCAAGTGTGAGATTTCACATCCAAGCCTCGAATAAGGAACCCATCACCTCAACCAGTCTGCACAAAGGATAAGAACGGGACTTTGATACAAAAAAGAACCTCTCCAAAGGAGTAGCTTTCCTGGCTAATGAAGATGGAAGCAAATTCAATCAACACCGACGAACTGAAGGAGGGTCCATGGTAGAGGCTAAATAAATAATAAAAAAATAAAAAAGAGAGAAAATATTCAATCAAGAAAACCCGTGAGGGCTGATTGATAACATGAGTTTGATGCTCTCAAAATCTATCCCGAGATTAGATGAGGTCTCATATTTTTCGAGTTAATGCCAAATAATGATCATGTGTTATGAAATCAAATTGAATTATATGCATTTATGCAAAGATGTATTTGTATGACCAGAGCAGTTCATCTTGCACACTCAAAGTTGTCTGGTTCCGGCATAAAACCAGCACATTGTTACTGTCTACCCTCTACCATTCTCACTACTCAGGCACTTCAGTCAACTCATCCAGCTATCAATTGTGAAGCCAATTCTATAGCACCCTCATGATAGGAATCAAACTCATACAACCACAATCTGAGGCATAAATACACACCGATTATACCTGAAATATCCTTTACGACAACTTTAGCCACACCACAAAAAAGGGCCATTAGAGATAAAAACCGTAATTAGCGCTCTAAGCAAAAATTAGGCCAAAGGGCAGGGTGAAAACCTGGGAACAGGTAGTCTGTCCTACAAAAAATAAAGTGAATAAAAGCCGCTAGATTGGGTTGGGTCCATTCCAGGCAAAAAATAAGGCACAGGGTTATGTGAAAATCCAAAAAGGACGCATTTCCCGATAAGAAAAGCTAGTGTGAAAATCCACAAGGGACGCACTTCCTTCAAAAAATGACTACAGGTATCGGAGGAGAACCTCATAATCCCCTAGAGGCATGAAACTCAAAATCAATTACAGAGGGCACCGATCCTACTGCAAATCACGACCAAACCAGCCGTCACCTCTGAATCCACTTAGACGAATTCTTATCCTGCATTACTGCATACATATGCATCTCACATGCTTGCTCACTATTTTTCCTACATATTTGGCTTTCCAAGTCTTGCAGAAAGAGAGAATCAATGCCAACGTGAACAAAAGGGCAAGCGACGACATCGGTTAAAACACCAATCCCACCAGCTATCCGAAGACCTCTTAGGGGGCAGCTATCCGAAGACCTCTCAGGGGCCAGCTATTCGAAGACCTCTCAGGGGGCAATCAATCGAAGACCTCTCAAGGGGTAATCAATCAAAGACCTCTCAGGGGGCAGCTATCGGAAGACCTCTCAGGGTGTAGTTATCCGAAGACCTCTCAGGGGACAGTCAGCCGAAGACCTCTCAGGGGGCAGCTATCCGAAAACCTCTCAGGGGGCAATCAACCGAAGACCTCTCAAGGGGCAGCTATCCGAAGACCTCTCAGGGGCGATCAATCGAAGACCTGTCAGGGGGCAGCAATTCGAAGACCTCTCAAGGGGCGATCAACCAAAGACTTCTCAGGGAGCAGCCAACTAACCGAAGACCTCTCAGGGGGCAGCCAACCATCAGAAGACCTCTCAGGGGACGGCAAACCAAAGACCTCTCAGGGGACGATCAGCTGAAGACTTCTCAGAGAGCAGCCAACTAACCAAACACCTCTCAGGGGGCAATCAATCGAAGACTTCTCAAGGAGCAGCCAACTAACCGATGACCTCTCAGGGGGCAATCAACCGAATACTTCTTAGGGAGCAGCCAACTAACCGAAGACCTCTTAGGGGGCAGCCAACCATCAGAAGACCTCTCAGGGGGCGGCGAACCGAAGACCTCTCAGGGAGCAATCAACCAAAGACTTCTTAGGGAGCAGCCAACTAACCGAAGACCTCTCAGGGGGCGATCAACCGAAGACTTCTCGGGGAGGAGCTAACTAACCGAAGACCTCTCAGGGGGCAGCCAACCATCAGAAGACTTCTTAGGGGGCAGCGAACAGAAGACCTCTCAGGGGGCGATCAACTGAAGACTTCTTAGGTATCAGCCAACTAATCGAAGACCTCTCAGGGGGCAATCAACCGAAGACCTCTCAAGGGGCAATCAACCGAAGACCTCTCAGGGGGTAGCCGGCTAGCCGAAGACCTCTCATGGGACACCACCTCAGAAAGGATAACACACCAATAATCTCTTCCAGTCCGTAAAAGTGACCGGCTCAGGTACGTATCTCTTTCCTTCTTTCCTGAATTTTTGCTCACCCAGGCACCTAAGTTCTAGGTTCCCAAAAATTAGGGGCAACTGTAGACACTGGGTCCCGAGGCGGTCCAAGATCAGGATTACCCGATGATGAAAATGGTACTTTCCACAAGTAGAGAAGTTAATAATGATGTTTTCCTTGTCGAAAATCTCCTTGCTTACTCTAAAAATTTTAATTCCAAAATTTTGCATTTTTACTCTTACTCTTATTTTTATTTTTGTTTTTATTTTTATTTTTATTTTTATTGTTATTTTTATTTTCCTTTCGCATACCGCGCGTGCAGGACGCGACCGCATGCAGAGGCAGCACGCGCGTGGGCGCGCGCCCCCTGGGGGAATGTCTCACGTGAGACCACGCGCCCCCTGGGGGTGCATCTCGTGCGAGACCATACGTCCCAGGGGGCGCATCTCACGCGAGTGCACGTGCCCCTTGGGAGCGCATCACGCCCCTAAGCACGCGACCTTCTTAGCATTTTCTCTCTGTGCGGTCGTTTCCTGCATTTTCTCTATCAATTTTGCAGTCTAATTTCTCTATTTCTTTCACGTTTTTATGCTTTTTTTTTATAAACTAAAAATGAAAGCTCCTTTTGGTCTCTTCCCATTTTTGGCCAAGAAAGGAAATTAAAGGAAAACCTTGTTTTCATTTTAGGGGAGCTGTATTTTTTACACAGAAGAAAAAGAGAGGGTTTTCTCTCAACCAAAGAGCAGCCGTTTTATTTTTCAAGCAAAAATCACAGGAAACTAGAAAGCTTTAATTTTTCTTCTTCTTTTTTCTTTTCTTTTCAAGAATATTTTTAGTTCCCGGATGGTTTTGAGCTTGGAAAATTAATTTCTTTTGCTCTATCTTCCACCAGGAAATATTTTCACCAAAATAATTTCTTGAGCTAAACTTGTTCAAAAACACCTATTTTTTATATTTTCTTCAAATATTTATCACCACAAAATTTGACAAGGAGGACGGAATAAAACACCATTTTTTCGACTCATAAAATTCTAAGGGTAAATATTTTTGGATCCGTTCTCATTTATTTTTGTATATTATTTATTTTTGTTAGTATTGTTATTTTTTATTATTGTTACCACGTTTCATTGTCATCTTTCTAGTCTTTTTATTATTATAGTTGTTTGAACTCACTGTCAATGTTTTTTTATTAGTATTACAATTAGCATTGTTTCCAGTTGTCTCCATTGTCTTCACTATATTATTGCTATTATGTTCACTGTTTGCCTTTTACCTATTATTATTATCATTATTATTATTATTATTATTATTATTATTATTATTATTATTATTATTATTATTATTATTATTATTATTATTATTATTATTATTATTATCATTATTATTATTATCATTATCATTATTATCATCATCATTATTATTATTATTATTATTATTATTATTATTATTATTATTATTATTATTATTATTATTATTATTATTATTATTATTGCTCTTATATTGCTACTATTATTATTATCATTATTATTACTATCATTATTATTAATATTATCATTACATTTTGCCATCATCCCTTTTTTGGCACGGTTTATTTTAATCCCATCTTGCATGTAGATTGTTTGTTATTTAAAATTAATTTTCCCAATATTTATCACTTGATTATTTTTTAAACTATTGCTAATGTTTTGATGTTATTTTTCTATCTGAGATTTATTTTGAGTTGCATTATGTGGGCATTCCTGTGACCTCCCGAATGGGTCACCACGCGTAGGAGACCGCATCGTTTGGTGAGACCTTTCCTATTCCTTCTCTTTGTGTTGTGTTTACTTGTACAATAAATATTTTATTTATGCATGTGTGAGATAAAAAGTCACAAAAATATCTTTATAAATAAATTTGAATTTTTACTAATAAAATTAGAACCACTGTCCCTCGTTTTAGCCAAAGAATGTAAAATGACATAATAAAATGAAGAGTTAAATTTTCTCCAAAAATGGGATCACTCATCTCGGTTTTTAAAACAGGCAATCAATTAACTCTTCAATCCCTCTTCAAAATAAGCGCGTAGGAACCAATGTTCCTAAACTAAACGAATGCCCCGATTTATGTATGCTTTTCTTATGTTTGTTTTTGTTTGTTTGTTCAAATTCATGTTCATACATTTTGGGCTCTTGTAATTAATTTTGGGGCAATATTATTTAGCTTTCATTTGGGATTATATTCCGTCCCAATTTACTTTTTTAGTCCTCTTTTATTAGGGGTTGTATTCCGCCCTTATTTCTCTTGTAATTGAGTGCTTGACGTGTTTATTGCTTTCTTTTATTTATTTACCGCTTTCTTTATCGCTTTCCTTTATTGCCTCTAAGTACTTGAAATGCACTTTTGATTAAATGCATAAATCGGGTGAGATAAGAGATAGAATTTTAGGAAGTTAATAGATCATTTATAATTAACCAAAACATAAATAAGAGGGAAGTTCTGAACACCAATCTCTGGTCTAGACCAATAAGAGGTTAGAGACCTTTCCCAATTTTTTATAAATTGGGTGGCGACTCCAAAATACCTCAAAGGTGCCTAAAGGTATCGTGAGGCTAGATGGTCCTTTCCAATGTTCTAATGGGAAGGAAGCATCCAAGATGTCTTATGATGTCCAAGATCAAAAAGACGCGAACCAATCCCTCAAATCCTGAAAGCGGGTTCAGTGAAGGCCTTTGCTAGGTTCGACGAGCGTCACAGTAGGGAAGAACCAGGGAAAAGAAGAGGAAAGGAGGTGATAGAGTAGAAGTAAAAAGTAATCTTGAGGTTTGGGAATTTTTATGCCTTTATTTCCAATTTATCTATACTTGAGTGATTAGGTTGTTTATGTGCTTGAGAATATTGTTAAAATGGTATAGTAATTGTTTGAGTGTGGAATAATGATTGTGAAAGTGGTTGCATGTGCAAAGAATGAATTTAGATGTGTTTTGGGTTAGAAATTGTAAAACAGAGCATGTCGAATTTCCAAATTAGCACAGCTGTTCTTTTGAAAATACAGCTGTGTTTTAGTGAAAATGAGGTAGCTGTGCTAGGTTACACGACGATCAGGGATATCCTTACCATCATGTGATCGCATTAAATTACGAAAATGTGGTGGTTGTGGGCTTACACGGCGGGCAGGTCAGCCCTTACTTTCGTGTAAAAGTATTATATCCAACTTTTTGGAATGTGAGGTAATTTACATGGCGGTAAGGAATATCCTTACCACTGTGTAAATGCATTCTGTTCAGCAACTTATGGTTTTGGACATCCCACACGGCAGTTAGGAGTCCCTTACCACCGTGTGGTGTCCTTTACATGGCGGTCATGATTGTTATTATAACCGTGTAAATGGATTCTATTTTGACATGGCTAAATTCCTACATTCCACATGGCAGGCAAGTTTTCCTTACTACGTGTGATCCGTGTTTTCTAAAAATTGTTGGTGAATTTTTGTTATCAAATGGTCTCCATATGACACCAAATTTTATGTAATGATAATTATTGCCTTTTTGTACAGTTTTGTGAATTATTTATATGAGGTATATGTATTCTATGCAATTCCTTGTTTAATGACATGGTATTTGTAAACACTTGTTCCTAAGGTGAAAAAAAATAAAAAAATATATATAAATAAAAAGGAAAAATTAATAATAAAATATAATAAATAAAAATGAGGAAATCAATGAAAGAGAAAAAACCTAGAACCCTAGATATAAAAGGAGAGAAAATAACCTAAGAGGAGGTTGGCATTTGGAAAGAACAAGGTTGGACCAAAACAAAAGAAAAGAAAAAGAAAAATGAGGGACAACATAACAAAAATCGAAAGGAAAAAAGGAAAAGGAGGGAGAGGAAGGAAAAGGCAAAGCCGGCCACCCTTAGAGGCAGACAACGACATGCTAAGCAGCGAACCACCCCAGGAGGCGAGACAGTCCATACGCCACCCTCTATTCACCTCCATTAGCCACCATAGAGTAGATCGGCGAGAGAGGTATTGAAGTTGCCGACGTCGATTCTAACCAAACCACGGCGACTCTAGGAACGTGACCACTGACGGAGGACTTCCGGCTACTAAACAAACCTCCTTATACCATCCGATCGTCCCTATTTGCCGCTAGTAGGGAGATCGAAAGAGGAAGGACCGTGAGCTTCTAGAGTCATTTCTAGCCGAACGGCACCTCCTTCCGATGCATGACCACAGGCGAGAGGATCCTGGCACTCCGTTCTTCCCTCCGGTGGGGGTGGTGTCATCGACGGTGGATCTCTGGCGGCTCCAATGAGAGAATCCGATGAGTACCATTGTTTATTATTATTATTATTATTATTATTATTATTATTATTATTATTATTATTATTATTATTATTATTATTATTATTACTAATGTTATTATTTTTTTATTATTATAATTAATATTATCATTGTGATTGTTATTATTATTGTTGTTATTTTTGTTATTATTATCATTATTATTGTGGTGTGAATGTTATTTTTATTATTGCTTTCATTATAATTATTGTGTTGAGAATATTGTTTTTACTGTTATTATTTGTTATTATTATTGTTGTTATTTTATTGTTATTATTATTACTATTATTATTATTTTTATTGTTAGTGATTATTATAATTATGTCATTTGTGTTTTATATTTATTAATTTGTTAATTCTGTTAGTTCATTCTATTTCTACTGTATTAGATTAATTATTTTCCCAATTTATTGCATTTAATTATTTATTTATTTATCATTTTGTTTAATTTAATCTATTACTGCCCAATATCATTTTCTGTCATGATTGCGATTGCGACCGCGAGAAGCATGCTATTCGTCTTTGAGCTAAGCAAAGCACAGTCGAGGTGAATAGTTAAGATTTATTTACTATTCATTTATTTAGAACGTGTATTATTATTATTTCATTTTATTTTTATTCCTTTGATATATGTAATAATAAAGATTTTTTGACTTCTTTTAAAAAGAACCACCACATAAAATATTTCTACTAAAATTGGATATTTTGTTAATAAAACTGGACCAATGTCTTGTTTTCATCCCAAAAATGACACATCAAAAGAAGTGTTCTTGTTTTCATCAAAATGGGATCACTTCCTCCTTTTTCCTAAAATCGGTTTAAGAATTTTTTACTTTTTTTGTAAAATATGCATGCGGGAACCAATATTCTCATCTAAATGGATGTCTCAATTTTTGTATGTATTTCATTCTATCACTATTATGGATTCTACGTTTATTTTTGGACAATTGTAATTATATTTTATTTATTACTTTTCTATGTGCTTATAATGCCCTTTAATTTACTTGCATGAATTGTGTGAGAAGAGGGATAAAATAATTAACTCTAAAACTCAGTCATGTAACATTAACCAAATGTATAAATAAAAGTGAGGTCCCGAACTCTCTCTGGTTTTAGCCTCATAAGGTTAGAATTCATTGCCCATTGTTTTATTGGGTGGCGACTCTGTGATATATACCTTGTGGTGCCCAACAAACGCCCTTGTAGGTTAATTGCCAACAATGTAATAGGGGTGAATCCCTATCCATTTCAAAACGATCAGCCTTCATGAGTTTTAATGAACCTCCATCCGATCTCAGGTCCTAAAAGCGAATTCTTGAGATTGACCCGGATGCCATGTGGGGTTCGTGCATGTCACAGTATTATAAATGTATAAAATGGGTAAAATCATGATTCCTACTCTCCAACCTACTTTAGATCGAGTAATGGATAGATAAGCATGCCTATAGGGACTCTAATTGCTACAGCCTCCGTTTGTACCTTCGGGTACCCCCGTTTGTCTTATAGGCCCTATTTGGGTCATCACGGACATTAAAGGAGATAAAGAATATAAGTAAGATGTATTGTACCTTCGGGTACCCCTATTCAATACTCTTCCTGTTATCCACTTCCCCTAGGTTAAGGCAGGCAATTGTATGATATTATTTTGTACTCATTACTGTGATTGGAAATATATCCAATACATCATTCTCTATTCTGTGTACACTGAAATTGTGATGATGCATGACCGGTGTTCAGCAAGTGTACTGAATCAGCAAGTAGTAAAGTGAGTAAAATTGTAACCCACAAATATTGTACCCAAGGGAAAGGAATTTAAGAATTAATTTGTTAAAATTATGCTAAAGAATATCCCAAATTTTTGTATGAGTTTTTAGCTTAAAGAAATTAAACTATGAAATTACTCAATCAAGCAACTACAAATAAAGCAAATAACTAAAGAAAAATAAATTGTAGAAGTAAAAATCCGTAACACCCTTATACCTATAAATGATACGGATACTGGATGTTATAGCACTGCATTGACAAACAATACAATGCACTCGATAATTTTGTAGATTTTTTTTTTACAACAATAATCACAATTTAACATATACAATAAACATAATAGTACACGTATATACAGTTCAAACACTTATACCATAATTCATTGCTTCTCTCTACTGCGATCGTATACATGCCATTCCAATCCATCTATCCTTACTGTCGAATACTTCTGTAACAGCCCGATTTATACCCTAATAGGATTAGTGGTGTCCTGATAAATATGAGGATGTGTATTAATAAGAGTGGGCACATTAGAATGAGTACTTGGCTTAATGAAGAATTTGTGTGGAGGCTTGGACAAGTCATGGAATAAGTGGTCTGAGTGAGGGGACTGTCGCGAGCACGACAGAACACTCTAGTGAAAATTTGATAAAAGTTGGATTTAGGGTGCATTTGAGGACCCAATTGAATAAATAAAATAAGTTTAAGTGACTAATTGGTAATTGTGCTTGATTACAGTTAATGGAGGTTAATTAGTGTTAATCAAATTCAGATTTTAATAATGAGGATTAGGGAAGAGATAGTGGAATCCAAGTGTCTTCATTTGGCTTTGCCACTTCAGCATTTGCATGCATTAGAGGAGAGAGACGTGCATTTGCATGCATTGGAGGAGAAAGAGGTGGATTGGCATGCATTGGGGGGAAGAGTTTGTGGAATCCAAGTGGCATGAGCTGCCTTAATTCCTACATGTAATATAAGCTTTGAAGGAGAGAGAAAACTTCATTCGTTGCATGTGATCTTCAGCTGCTTCCTTTCAAATTTTATGTCCTTCTTCTTCTTCTTCTTCTTCTTCTTCTTCTTCTTCTTCTTCTTTCTTACACGATTTATCTCCTTCAAATTCTAATTCCATAATTTATGTTGGGTGATCAAGTGAGTGATTAGTAGAGTGAAGTTTTTGAGTTAGCAAGGTAAGTGTTTAATTGGGTTGTTCTTCATCCTCATCCACTCCTTTATTTCTGTTTTGAGATGAGAATTAATCCCGTTGTTTTCAATTCTAGAATTTGACTATGCATGTGATGGTGGCTATGAGAAAGGAAAAAGAAGGAGGAGGAATAATGATCAAGGTGTCAAGTGAGCTGAAGTGGAGATAAGGAAATTAAGGTTTGGGAACTAAATGTGTTTTGTATGTGTAAATTAATTGACAATGTGTTAAAACTATTTGTGTTATGCTATGAGATGTTTGAATTGAAGAAAGGAATGCATTGAAGTATGATGATTTCTATGAGTCTTTTGAACCTTAATTTCGAGTGAATTATGAATTTGTAAATAAATGAATTTGTTAAGGAATGGCTATTGGCATGTTTTGCATATTTGAGTTCAGGATGTGAAGATTGAGTTTGTTGTGAAAATTGTGTTAAATGAGCTAGTTGGGAAGTGTTTAGCTAGTTAGTAAGTTTCATTTTGACCTATTGGTATTGTCAATGTAATTATGTGAGTTCACAAAGTATAGTGAGAAAAAGGAGATTAATGGGTTGATATTGCTATGTACATGTCTTAAAGTGTGGTAAACGCAACTTTGATATTGAGACCTTTAGGGTCATTAAAAAAATGGCTTGTAGTGTAGCTAATTCTCTGTAGGAGGGCCTTTTGGATCATGTTATGTTCCTTGGGCCATAATTCCTTATGTTTTAATCAAATTGAGATGAGAATTGTGCCTTGTGCAAGTTAACATATATATGAATAAATTATTAGTGGAGCATGTTGGTTAAAAATGTCGTTATGTAGGAGGGCCTTTTGGATCATGTTATATTCCTTGGGCCATAATTCCTTATATTTTAATCAAATTGAGATGAGAATTGTGCCTTGTGCAAGTTAACATGTATATGAATAAATTATTAGTGGAGCATGTTGGTTAAAAGTGTCATTAAAGTTGGTTTTAGAGGTTATATGTACGAAGTAGGAAAAATGTACTTGTAGGATAAGTTTCTGGCTAGGTCTCTCTTGACCTTTAGTGACTATTTTGCCCATAGATCGATTTCTAAAGCCCCAATTTGGTTGCTTAAAAATGGATCTGAAACTTAAGATACACCTAAATATGTCTAAGAATATAGAGGAGCTAATTCTGGCTCTAAGTGTCTCAAAAAGTTGTCCAAACATAGGTATCCCTATTCTAGTGGGTTCATCAGAATAGTATAGATTGTTTAGGTCATATATAATGTTTTAGATATCCAAATCACATGAAACTTGTTCCATTGGAAATTGAACATCCTAGGAAACAATTTTTAAGGACATTATTCCTAAAAATGAGGTTTAGATGTTGGTTTAAGTGATGCAAGTTTGAGGTGAAAAGCAGTCTCAAAGGACACCTAATGGAAGCTACTATCGCGAGTGCTATAGAGGTTGCAAGTGCGATAGAACAAGTTATATGAAGGGCTTTCTTCTCATTTTGGAGCCCATGGTTAGCATGAATCAATTCCCCACCTTTACCCTCAACTAATTTGTATATTTTTATGTGTTTTTCTTCCCGAATTGAACCCGTTTTACACCAAAACATTCCGGGGTCTATCCAATGCATATTTAGGATTATCAAATGATTATAAGATTAGTCATTTGGGAAAATACACATAAATATGATTAATATTAGTAGTAAACTAATGAACTAATAATGTATAATTATATGGAATAGAATTTAGTCAAGTTGAATGGCATTTAAGGATTATGATGCCTTAGTCTATATGAGCATGTGTAGTATGAACAAGTATGCATAATTATGAGTTGAGATTAAGTTATACACAAGTGAAGGATAACAAATGGAATGAGTTTGCTTAATGAGAATATGAACCATATGTAAATGTGTAATGAAGTTGGATTGTATATGTGGAAAATGCGGGTATGATTGAAGTGAATGAGATGTGTGAGAGTATGACTATATGTTCAATGAATGTGTGATTGAAGCATTTGCCTAGCACTATTATATGATGCGTGAATCGATATAGATGTTATTGGATTGTATTATTATGCAAGATACTTAATGATATTATATTGGTTCGTGTGGATATATGAGTAATTATATATTATGATAATGATAAATGTGATTTAATGTTTTGATATTATGAATTCTTATTTATATAGAGACCAGTAGGGTGGAAATCGGGTGAGTATGTGTGCCTACTTAAATGTATAAGTAATGTGTATAAATTAAATAATGAAGTGTGAGGTGTGAGATTCTGTCGCGAGCACGACAAGGGTTGCGAGTGCAACAGAGGCATAGGTGATGTTCTGTCGCGAGCACGACATGGGTCGCGTGCGCAACACTTTTAAATATTTTAAAAGACTTATTGAGAACTTCAATTGACCAAATTAATTCATATTTATATGTAAAGAGAACGTGTGCATGAGATTAATTATTTTGTTATGCTTGTGAAATAATTGTGAAGTGAGCCATGTTATTGCTGTATATATATATATATATATAAATATACATGTTGAAAAATGGGATAATATGGAAACTGGAATGATAATGTAACAACCCAAAACAGGCCTGGTCGGAATTTGCATGCTAAGTCGGGAATTTAAGGGTATTTCAGTAATTTGTGCATGAGGAGGATTGGATAATAAGGACTTAATTGCAAAGTATTTATTAGTTAAGTAAAGTGGAGGAAATTATAAGGTGTACATGTGGTGCATGGAAGTAGGATATAAGTGGGTTAAGAGATTTTATAGTGTGGGTTTGTAGGTATGGTGCCTTGGATGTAAAAAGTGGTTCCTAAGAGGTTATTAGATGTGAGTGGAGTTTGGTGCCATGGAATTTAAGTCTTTGATTTGAGGGATCAACTATGGTGCATGTGTTGTATGGTGTGTTAGCGCATAAAGTCAAAGTGGGTTTTGTTGGACCTATAGGAGATTGCCATGTGGCTTGGTAGGTGTGCATTAAATGAAAAGAAAGAAAAAGAGGGAAAAAGAGAAGAGAGAATGCAGGAACAATTCTGCTCCCCGTTCTCCTCTCTTCTTTGGTTCTTCTTTCTCATTTCTTTTCTATTTTTTGCACTTTCTCCTTTTCTTTCTTGTGGCTGGTGTTTGGGCACATCTTGGGTGATTTTGATTGAAATTTGGAGCAAGATTAAAGAGGTATGTGTTTGGGTTTAGAGCTCCTGCGTTCTTGGGTTTTTCTTCTTCTCCTTTTTTCTGGTTTTGCTGGTTTTGAGTTATGGTTTGGATTAAGAGGTTTTTGGGTTTTTGTTTGTGCAAGCTTTGGGTGGCAAGAAGAAGAATAAGGGTAAAGAGAAGATTGAAGAGTGAAGATCAGCTGGGTTGTGCTTCAAAGAGGTTTGGGAGCTTTGATTTCTACATTTGAGTTTGAGTTGTCTTTGCCTAATTCTCCTTGGATCATGAGTGTGTGTTTGTATTTGTTTCCAGAAATTTGAGTGCTTTGATATGAGTTTATGCATGAATTAATTTGGGTAAATGTGTTAGTAATCAATGTTATTGATTGAGATAAATGTATATGAGGGTTGGTATTGAAATGCATGAGTTTGGGATTTTTTTTCTTTGAATTTGATGTTTTATGGTGATTTTGGCAATTCTGTTCAGTTCTCATCTGACCTCAATTTATTGTTTTTTTGTCATAAGTAAAGTTTTAGATCTCTAAATCGTGTGATTCTTGAGCCATTAGAACCATGACTTCCATGCCTTTAAAAGTCCTAGAAATAATCTTGGGCAAATGCTTGCTCTAGGACCCTGAAATTTAAGAAGGAAGTTTTGGCTAAAAATGAGGTTTAGTGTTCGGTTTAGGCAACACAAGTAGGGGGCGTAAAGCAGTCTTTTAAGGTATCTGAGGTGAGCCTCTGTTGCGAGCGCGATAGGGTCGCGACTTTGTGATAGAAAAACTTGTATAAGCCTTTTCTTCTTTATTTTGAGCCCATGGTTGACCCGGATCAATCCCCTACCTTTCCCCTTAGCTTATTATGCATGTTTAGGGTAATTAAATGACTATATAAGTAGTTGTCTTTGGGAAAATTTATGAGTATGATTAAGATTGGTGATCTAACTAGTAAATAACAATAGATATAACTCTATGAAGGATGGCATATGGATGAGTATTAATATGTGTTGATCTCATGAGTAACCTAAGTATGATGTACTATTTATATATGAATGCATATAAACATGGGTGCGATTGAGATGAATGACAAATAGTGCTGATATTATAGATTGTGTAAATGGATATTGTTAGTGGCATGATTTATTTGGAATTCTTGGTATGGATGTTGTGTTTTATGTTGTCAATGATGTGTGGCTTGCTGGAGATGAGGTAAGTGGATGTTTTGATGTTTAGTTTGAGATTTGGGTATTGTGAAGTTGGGTTTTTCTGAAGATTTCTTGTGTAAGGGTTGGAATTCACGACTTTGTCGCGAGGTCGCGACAGAGCCCGGTGAAAGCAGCCATTGCATGCGTCCGAGCTCGCTATCGAGCCGTGCAACAGAGCCTCTGTCGCGAGCGCGCTGTCGAGCGCGAGTGCGACAGATAGGGCTAGCAGCTCACTGTCGTGAGCGCGATAGTGAGATGTGTATAGTTCCCTCACGAGATCGCGATGGTTGACGTGATCGTGACCTGGGCCAAGTCGCCTCTGTCGCGACCGCAACACTCCCTTGTTTCCAAATTGAGTTTTCTTTTGTGATTTCAGTGTTTGAATTCCGAACTTGTGATACCTTTAGGTTTATACTTGGACTACTTTATGAAGTATATTTATATAATTGGATGTATTATGCATGGACAGTGTTATGAATTATATGAATGTGATATGTTAAATTATGCGCCATGATGTGAGACATGATTTGTATTACGCATAACCTACGAGAGTCAGTCTAGTGGATAGTTAGGCATGCCTAATAGAGTCTCTTTAGCTGTAGCACCTTTGGAAGTTTGGACCCTGATCAGGTCCCCGTTTGGTTTCTTGCGAACCCTTTTAATGTGTTCGGATCCTCGTGATCCTTTTTAATGTGTTTTGATCTTGTTTAAGATCCCCCTCAAAAAATGTTTCGAACATGATAAAATTAAATGGTTTTCGATTCGTACCTGTAAGGTACCCTTTGGCCGGTTCGTACCCATAAAGTACTATCCGTATACTCGTTATCCACTATTGTAAGTCAGCAGGTGCTTTGTTGTTTTGTTTTGTTTTGCTTTGAAATAACTATAAGAATGTGACATCCGAATGAGCATGATAATGATTTGAGGAATCAGTTTGTACGTATATGAAAGTGGTTATGAGCTTCGGAATGTATGTCTTTATATTGCAAGCATGATTTTATATCTGACACCATTATCCGCACTTGTCATGTGATGTGTTATAAGTTTCAGAATGCTTTGAATGTGATTCGACTAATGTATTTACGTATGTGACTCAAGCATGGTTTTATTGTATATAAGCATGTGAATCGGATCAGTCGTGGCTATGATTATGTAAGATTTAACTGTATTTCCCGCATGGTGATGTTATGAATGTGATGTTATGCGATTATTTTCTTCGGTCTCTGCTATTGGAGTGCTTTCGGCATGATATTTTATGTATTAGAGTGGCGCAGCGATAGTGTTGTGCTTTGACCTTGTCAGTCGGTTCTCTGCTAGTGTGTGTGCGCTATAGCATGATAATTGTATGTTCTGACATCTAGTGACCTTGCGTGATTCTGGGTGTGTCTTTAAATGATAGTTGCATTGCGTGTGAATCAGCTTTTGGTTGGTATATGGATATTTTGGTATGGCGTCTGTGTGTTTTTTTTTTATTTGTGTTTTCACATGATTCGCTTTCTGATATCTGATACTTCGGTGGAACCGGTAAGTGTTTGCATACGAGTTTATATGTAATTCTGCATGATGATGTATGTATATTTGTTTTGCATCGATTGTCTTTGTTCCTCCCCACTAAGCGTTATCGCTTAGCATGGGTTCTTTTCCCGTGTAGGTGGCAGGTTTTGGTTCGGTCCGAGTCGAGCATCCGCAAGGTCGGCCACGTAGGAGTTAGAAATGTTTTATTACCTTGTTTTCAGCTTCTGTATTTCGGATTCTGTAATTTTTGTAGCCTGTTGTTTATGTATTCGTTTATGTAAGGATCTTATTGTAATTAAGTTTTCAATTATTCCTTCATTTTATCTTTCACCTTATGCTTCCGCTGAGTGATTATATGTATGTATGTGAGTTAATATATGTTCAGCTATTGTTTCTTCAAAGTTTTAATTTTCGCTGTATTTTCGTATGTATGTTATGTATGAATGTATGCTTCCGCTTAGTGTATGCGAGCATGTATGTGAGTGAGCGTCGGTAGCACACCCGCTTCCTTCCAACGGGGACATAGGGGGTGTTACATATAACATAGCCTACAAGTCATGTAGTGGATAGATAGGCATGCCTATAGGGTCTAAGTGCTGCAGCCCAATGCATCTGATTCCTCTAGAATCACAATGCGATTTGGATCCTTACTAGATTCCTCAATGCGAAATTATTGATAATGTTGTTATTTCTGTACCTTAGGGTACCAATGCAAATGTGAGGTATCCACGGATACCAATGTGATTACTGTACCCTTGGGGTACCAATGCGATACCCGTTATCTGCATCTTTGAGTTGTAGGCAAGGCTAAATTAATAAGAGTAATGTGAGAACAATGTGAAATATGAATAAGCTGGTTGTGAGTTCAATGCAAAATGCGTGCACTAATGCGATGAAATAATATGGATGAATTATGACTATTTAATACTTGAATATAGAATATGTACATACATAATTGATGAAAATTTTTAAGCTTAACTCATCTTTACTTTGCTAGTAACGTGATATATCTTATACATGATTAATCATTGCCTTGTATGTTATATGTATATATGTTGTTTTCCCCACTAAGCGTTATCGCTAAACATCCATGCAGGTATCTAAAGATAGTGTTTCAAAAGATAGTCCTGCATCGCCAACAGCCAACACATTAGGAACCGCTGTAAATGTAGAATATTTGTAATATTATAAGATGTGTAACTATATTTAGTAATGTGTAAGGGGACTAATTTTTTGTATTAAGAAAGTTATATTTTGTAAAGTGAATAATAAATAAAGACTATGAGTGTTTTGTAATGTAATGCATGGATTTTCAGAGTGAAATTGAGTGTTGTTTTCAAAGAAATATTTATAAATCTTGAGTTTTATGTGAATGTTAATTTGTGTTCATGTGTTGTTGAGTGTGACACTCCATAGCCATCGTAGTAAAGCTCTACGGGTGGTTAGGGGGTGTTACAACTTCATCCAGTCGTCATTACATCTTCGGCCACATCAAAAATATACTATAACCTGCACATAGTAACACTCTACGCGCTGAGCATTAAAAATTGCCCAGTGGTGGATACATTTCCTGATTTTTCCATAATTAACCCTATATACATGCATAAACAAGTGTACTTTCTTAATTACACTATTAATTCTTTACTTTAGTCATTTATCACTATATCCTTTGCTTTTATTTCTATAACTATACTTTAACATTACTTTATCATTTCTATTTCTATTGTTAGTATCTTTATTTTAGCGCCCCAATACCCCTTGGGAGGATATTAGGTCACCACAACACATACACATACAGAACACTCATGTAGAAGCGAAAACAATAAGCATTCAATCACACGCAGCGGATTTCAACCTTTGAACACATGAACTAAGAACATGTCATATATCCATTTATATTATAAAATTAAACTGTTCTTTTACAATAAACATTCTTTATAATTACAAAACATTCATTTTACACTTGCATTTCGCTTACATATCACATACAAAATTGCTTTACATTTACATATGCTAAGCTATACAAAAACTATATTATGTAAACAAAAACTATGCCATATACAAAAGATTTCCACTTAAACTCCTAGTGGCCATGACCTTGCAGATGTGCAACCCTCCGAACCTATAAACCTACACGGGAAAACACACGTGCTAAGCGAAATCGCTTAGTGGGGATATCACATATAGAAGACTTCTAACGAAGTCACATGTATCACTTAATCAACAATTAAATCAATCATAAGCATGCCAACATTCGATTCGTATAGTAACATGGCAACTTTTAACAAACTCATATAGCATCATGTATCAGCTCATATAGACCATATCATGTTCATGCTCTTTTAAACATAACTATAGCTTATACATATTTCCCGTGTCATCTTTCTAATGTATCCTAATTTCATGCAATCTAACACCATTTCATGTACACATCATGTATAATATCATGTCTTTACTTCTTTCACATTTTCATAAATACGTCTAGACATTTGAAATACTTATAACATACCTTATACAAATAGCAACTTCTCATGTGCATGTATTGGATCAAATAAACATTTCTTGTATACTATAATCATATAATTCTATATGCTTCTCTAGCTATGTACTATAGCTCTTTAACATTTATACATCATCCCTTGTACATTTACATAGTATAATTAGCCCAATGTCATAACATAAGTGGATACGGGTACATATAGATACCAAATGATGGTACCAAATCATCTAGAGACCTTAGGCTCAAGTCATCTAGAGATCGGAGTCTCAAACATCTAAATACTTTATAGTGTCAACATCTAGACATCCTTCGATGCCAAACATATAGACACCCGTCGGTGCCAAACTTCTAGACACCATTGGTGCCAACATCTAGCAGCTGCAAAACATCTAACCCTTTATAGGCATGCCTATCTATCCACTTATATGAACATCTTAAGCTTATAACTATTATTCATAACAAAGCATATACACATTCTCATATACATTTACTTTAACCTTTACTATACACACATGTAACTTATAGCATATATCAACTAGAACATTCATGCGCTCTCTTCATTTCTTACTACTTATGCATACATGTCATCCTAAACTCATTCACATACAACACTTTATATATATATATATATATATATATATATATATATATATCATTGCATACTCACTTATACATGTTATTACATAATAACACATACGTGTTTATACGCATTCGCCTACATTGTTCATAATACTTGAGATACCCATAGCTCACACACATATTTATCATTCCATTTGCTATCCTTCACATAATTATATATATATTGTTACTTTACTAGTTTAATTTCCAATCTTAATCATACTCATAAGTTTTTCCCAATGATAACTACTTTTATACTCATTTAATAGCCCTAATCATGCATAATAAGTTGAGGGGAAAGATAGGGGATTGATCCATGATAACCATGGGCTCAAAATTATGAAGAAAAGGCCTTATATGTGTTGTCTTGTCACAAGGTCGTGACTCTGTCGCGCTCGCGACAGTAGCTCACCTCAGGAACCCTTTGAGACTTGTTTTCACTCCAGACTGTGCAAATCAACCGAGCTAGATAGAAATACGTCCGTTTATTGCCATTTTTAGGCCTCTTAGAGAAAGAATTAATTTATGGTCTCTCTTAGACTTTTAAAGGTACAGATGTTATGGTTAAAATAGTGCAACAATCATTCAATTTAGAGTTCTAAAACTCCAAGTATGATCAAAACAATACTCAGAGGTCAGGTAAGACATAAACAGGATTTTCACTAAACTAGAGTTCATGCTTGATTATCATCATGCTCATGCCAAATTTCCAATCCCATCACATAGCAACTATAACAGTTCGCTTATTTTCCATCTCATGCCACATAGTCATGCTTATTATCTCAAGTCAGATACTCGAACATCAGTTTCACATCAAGTTCAAGCTAATCCACATGCATATACAAGAGAATTCAACATATACATATAACTATCCCAAACCTCAATAAGCAAGTTGCTGGCCACTCTTTACTCAACTAAAGCTTCTCCTTTCCTTTTGCTTTCCTCTTGTCAAAATCTTACACAAACATGCGGAATATACTTTCTTAGTCCATTACTTATATCAATCTAAATCCAAAACAGAAATTGAGATGAAGGAGACAAACACAAACTTGCTACTTTACTTACCTTCTCAACTTACTTCAAACCAAACCAAATGCAGATTTCCAAACTCAAGCATTAATAGATAGAAACCAAGCTTAACTCATGAAAAGAAGAAGATGAATTTTTAGAAAATGGAGAGAGAGATGGCCAGCTCATTTGATACACAAAATCCCATTTTCTGCCACTTCATTTCACTTAAGTTGCATGGGAAGTAGTTGGTTGGCAAGAGGTGAGATTCACATGTGGAATCCACTCACCTCTTCCACCAATTTCCCACTGCAAATCTGCCTCTAATCCACTTTACATTTGCATGTAGAGAGTTGGCTGGCTGAAGGAAAAATCCGCACGTGGATTTCACTAATCCCATCCACCAAAGTTGCACCTCAATCCTTGGCTATTAACCATTTAGACCCTCCTGTAAATTCTTTCTGTTAATTATACTTTCTTTCTTTCAATTACACCCTTACACATACCATTACTCACTTAATTCCATACTTATTCCAATCACATTTGTACCCTTACATGAGATTGACACTACAATCCGACTAGGGTACACTTTGGGGTATTACAATTCTCTCTCCCTTAAGATATTCCGTCCTCGAAATTTCCACTATAGTAAACAGAAAATCATGCCAGTCAATTCACAAATAGAAACTTACTAGATGGACTGGCAGGATCTTCCACTTCTTCTCCGATCATAGCGAAGACTTGCTTCTATCTGCTAGGAGCAGTAGGCCGCTCTACTGTCTCGGACCTTACTTGTGCTCCTCTTCCTCTTCCTCTATCAATTCTAGCTGACCTGGATACATTCGCATTTCCTCTACTCACTTGCGAACCAGAATTCTCTTTAATTGCAGGGCAGTTAGCAAACATATGATTCCCCAATGATTCCTTTGACAATGTTCACATTTAGGTATTGTGCTACCTCTACTTGATGGTGGCACAACACTACCCATCGATGTAGGCTCTTGAAATGAATCTTGCATAACCTATCCACTTGCAACTCCTCTAGTCTTCTTACTACTAACTCTATCATTTCCAGATACTTTCCTCTTATGCTCTTTCTTTTGCTTTGTTAACTCAGCTTCTTCCAATTTGATAGCAGCCAAGACCAACTGATAATAATTTGCTGATTGCATAACAGCCATGGCAGACAAGGGTCCTCTAATAGACTCTCTTAATCCGTCCTCAAATTGTCGACATCTAAAATCATCTGTTAGCAATCCTTTTGGCACATATTTACTCAGTCGACTGAATTCCTTTTCATATTCTCCTACTGTCATACCTCTTTGCTTCAAACTCACAAACTCTCTCCACTTCGCTTCTTTATATGCTTTAGTGATGTACTTCTTTTCGAATTCCTGAGCAAATAAGTCCCAAGTCAACTCATCTGGTCGTTGGGGATTTCAAAGCACTAGTTCCCACCAGTCATAAGCTGGACCTTGCAGTAATGACACTGCACAAGTCACTCGTTGATCTTGTGGACAATTGATTTCCTGCAGTATCCTTTTCGTCCTCTGTAACCAGAACTCAGCCACCTCTGACTGATCCAAGGTAGTCCCACTGAACTCCTCTACCCTCTCTTTCTAATCAAATCTGTTGGAGGCTTAGGCGCACTTAACCTTTCAATCACTTGCATCATTCCTTGCCACAACATTGGGTCACCATAATTCGGACCTACACCTTCTGCTCGAGGTCTCTCTTGTACAGGCGGATTAACCCTCGCAGGATTCACACTACCCATCGTCTCTCCTATATCCTCACTCGGATCCGACTCCATCTACTACCTACACAGGGTAACATCTGCATTAGGCCACAACTCTAGACAGACTCACATACATCTAATCAATACGCTAACATCTTATTATCCAAGAACATCTACCTATGCTCTGATACCACAACTTGTAGCGCCCCAATACCCCTTGGGAGGATATTAGGTCGCCACAATGCATACACATACAAAACACTCATGCGGAAGCGAAAATAATAAGCATTTAATCACACGCAGCGGATTTCAACCTTTGAACACATGAACTAAGAACATGTCATATATCCATTTATATTACAAAATTAAACTGTTCTTTTACATATAAGCATTCTTCATAATTACAAAACATTCATTTTACATTTGCATTTCGTTTACATATCACATACAAAATTGCTTTACATTTACATATGCTAAGCTATACAAAAACTATATTATGTAAACAAAAACTATGCAATATACAAAAGATTTCCGCTTAAACTCCTAGTGGCCATGACCTTGCAGATGTGCAACCCTCCGAACCTATAAACCTACACGGAAAAATACTCGTGCTAAACGAAATCGCTTAGTGGGGATATCACATATAGAAGACTTCTAACGAAGTCACATGCATCACTTAATCAACAATTAAATCAATCATAAGCATGCCAACATTCGATTCATATAGTAACATGGCACCTTTTAACAAACTCATATAGCATCCTGTATCAGCTCATATAGACCATATCATGTTCATGCTCTTTTAAACATAACTATAGCTTATACATATTTCACGTGTCATCTTTCTAATGTATCCTAATTTCATGCAATCTAACACCATTTCACATACAATATCATATCTTTACTTCTTTTACATTTTTATACATACATCTAGACATTTGAAATACTTATAACATACCTTATACAAATAGCAACTTCTCATGTGCATGTATAGGATCATATAAACATTTCTTGTATACTATAATCATATAATTCTATATGCTTCTCTAGCTATGTACTATAGCTCTTTAACATTTATACAACATCCCTTGTACATTTACATTGTATAATTAGCCCAATGTCATAACATAAGTGGATACGGGTACATATAGATACCAAATGATGGTACCAAATCATCTAGAGACCGTAGTCTCAAGTCATCTAGAGATCGGAGTCTCAAACATCTAAATACTTTATAGTATCAACATCTAGACATCTGTCAATGCCAAACATATAGACACCCGTCGGTGCCAAACTTCTAGACACCATTGGTGCCAACATCTAGCAGCTGTAAAACATCTAACCCTTTATAGGCATGCCTATCTATCCACTTATATGAACATCTTAGGCTTATAACTATTATTCATAACAAAGCATATACACATTCTCATATACATTTACTTTAACCTTTACTATACACACATGTAACTTATAGCATATATCAACTAGAACATTCGTGCACTCTCTTCATTTCTTACTACTTATGCATACATGTCATCCTAAACTCATTCACATACAACACTTTATATATATATGTATCATTGCATACTGACTTATACATGTTATTACATATTAACACATACGTGCTTATACGCATTCGCATACATGGTTCATAATACTTGAGATACCTATAGCTCACACACATATTTATCATTCCATTTGCTATCCTTCACATAATTATATATATATTGTTACTTACTAGTTTAATTTCCAATCTTAATCATAATCATATGTTTTTCCCAATGATAACTACTTTTATACTCATTTAATAGCCCTAATCATGCATAATAAGTTGAGGGGAAAGATAGGGGATTGATCCATGATAACCATCGGCTCAAAATTATGAAGAAAAGGCCTTATATGTGTTGTCCTGTCACGAGGTCGCGACTCTGTCGCGCTCGCGACAGTAGCTCACCTCAGGAACCCTTTGAGACTGGTTTTCACCCCAAACTTGCATTGCAAAAACCGACCTCTAGACCTCGTTTTTAGGCAAAGTGGTCTTATTCACAATTGTTCCCCTACGTCTTAGCTTTCAAATGGGAGAAGTTTCAGGTAATTTAAACTCTTAAATTAAGTGATACGTATTAAACACTACAGACTGTTCAAATCAACCTAGCTAGACAGAAATATGTCCGTTTATTGCCATTTTTGGGCCTTTTAGAGACAGAACTAATTTATGATCTCTCTTAGACTTTTAAAGGTAAAGAAGTTATGGTTAAAATAGTGCAACAATCATTCAGTTTGGAGTTCTAAAACTCCTATTATGTTAAATAAAAAACTCAGCGGTCAGGTAAGACATAAACAGGGTTTTCACTAAACTAGAGTTCATGCTTGATTATCATCATGCTCATGCCAAATTTCCAATCCCATCACATAGCAACTATAACAGTTCACTTATTTTCCATCTCAAGGCACATAGTCATACTTATTATCTCAAGTCGGATGCTCAAACATCAATTTCACATCAAGTTCAAGCTAATCCACATGCATACACAAGAGAATTCAACATATACACATAAGTAACCCAAACCTCAAAAAGCAGGTTGCTGCCCACTCTTTACTCAATTAAAGCTTCTCCTTTCCTTTTGCTTTCCTCTTGTCCAAATCTTACACAAACATGCAGAATATACTTTCTTAGTCCATTACTCATATCAATCCAAATCCAAAACAGAAATTGAGATGAAGGAGACAAACACAAACTTGCTACTTTACTTACCTTCTCAACTTACTTCAAACCAAACCAAATGCAGATTTCCAAACTCAAGCATTAATAGATAGAAACCAAGCTTAACTCATGAAAAGAAGAAGATGAATTTTCAGAAAATGGAGAGAGAGATGGCCGAATCATTTGATATACAAAATCCCATTTTCTGCCTCTTCATTGCACTTAAGTTGCATGGGAAGTAGTTGGTTGGCAAGAGGTGAGATTCACATGTGGAATCCACTCACCTCTTCCCTAAATTTCCCACTACAAATCTGCCTCTAATCCACTTTACATTTGCATGTAGAGAGTTGGCTGGATGAAGGGAAAATCCGCACGTGGATTTCACTAATCCCATCCACCAAAGTTGCACCTCAATCCTTGGCTATTAACCATTTAGTCACTCCTGTAAATTCTTTCTTTTAATTATACTTTCTTTGTTTCAATTACACCCTTACACATACAATTACTCACTTAATTCCATACTTATTCCAATCACAATTGTACCCTTAGATGAGATTGACACTACAATCCGACTAGGGTACACTTTGTGGTATTACATTTATTATGTGAACTAATAATCTTAAAAATTTGTATCACTACGTTCAATATGTCAATTAACAATCATTTACAATAACAATCCTTGTTGTTACTTTTTCTATATATTTAACGTCTTTAGTCTCCTTCTTTTTGCTTATCACTTTTTTACAATCTATATTATGGAACATCATTAGTCACCTGATCACTCATTAGAACTGTCATTAATGTTACTCTTTGTAGTACCAATTTAATATTTTAATTTTCTTTAATCCCTTAACTCTTTCTTTACTTTTTCTTTTAATTATACTAACTCTTTTACGTTATATGGTTACATTTATATTTCCCACTTTATTCAAAATGTTACATACTGTATTTAATTTCATTTAACTGTACTTCAAATTGTATTCATGAATTATTAATGCTAGAATACCATTTACTGACTTATTTGGACATTTATCATTTGTATCATTATTCTTTTATTTTATTTCTTGGTCAATGCTATTACCATTATTAACGACATTTTCATCAATCTTTACTTTATACTAACACTTCCATACACATTTACAATAATATAAATTTTACATTAATATCATTCTTGTTGTTTTTATTATTAATGCATTCACCACTTTCAACTATATTCAATAGTACGATTAAATTTTATAATGTCCATTATTCTTTTTTTTTTCATTTTATCACTACTTTACAAATTACATTACTATTTGTTACTATTATCTTTCCATTTATTATTTCTCACTAATATTTACTTAAATGTTTTTACTATATTTTATTTGACAAACTATACAATTAATTTCATTGGTTTTTTTTAATACCATTCAATAGTTATGCACTATAATTTAAATTCACTAAAGTCTTTCTAAAAATCTTACTACAAATAATTTACAGTTTAGTCCTCCATATTTCGCATAATTACGAATTTACCCTTATATTTCACTTTATTAACATTATCATTATTATTATTATTATTATTATCATCATTAGTTTTATTAATTTCTATTATCACTTCTTAATTTACAAACATCGAACCAATTTAATATTCTTATAATTTCACTTAATAGTCCATTTCCTTATCAATTTACCTTTAAATCCTAACATTAGCCTTATTATGCTCAATCACATTTAAATCCCTTCTTTTTCACTTATTTACAATTATGCCACTAATTTAACTTTTGCCATTAATTGCCGCTTATCATTATCTTAAACTTAATTACACACACATCCATAATTAGCATATCTATAATTCAATTAAATATATTATACATTTAATAATTACTTATACAATAATATTTTATAATCCTTAATTATTTATTCACTAATTATTATTTACGCAATTAATACCTATTTCATGAATTAATTACACTTTAATCCCTTAGTTAGCCTCACTATTGTAAATTTACAATTAGGTCCCTAAACTTTTATCAAATTACGATTTTATACTTAATTATCTCATATTCACAAAATTGCCACTTAGTAATCTTATTCTTACATTTATTTATCATTAGACCTACAAATTACCATTTAATCCCTATACAGTTATCTTTAAACCAATCTTGCACTTTAATCGTTATATTTTCCTTAAATTTCAATTTTACCATTCAATTTCTCTATAATTACAATTATGCCACTAGTTATTCTTAATTTCACAATTAATTTATTATTAACTTAAAATTTTACATTTTAGTCCTTAAACCACTTATTTAAATCATTTATCCACTTAAATACCGACATTAATTAATAATTACACTTAGGTCCTTTAAATTACTATTCATTTGTAAAATTCTATTTAGGTCCTTAACATTTTCAAAAATTACAATTATGTCCCCAAATTTTCTCTTATTTACTAAAATACCCTTATTTACACTTATCTTTGATTTAAGTTATTATTTAAATTACAATATTACATTTTGATCCCTAAATTTCCACTTTTATGCCAAATTACATTTTAGTCCCTATATTTTCATTTCTTTACACAATTATTGTTTTAATTACACTTTTCACCTGATTATCACTTATTTTTATTTTTAAGTGTAAATTATCATTTTGCCCCTAATCTTTTTATTTCTTTCAATTTAAACCCATTTTCACTTATTTTCTCATTTATCACTTTTTTAATCAATCTTATTACATATTTACCATATTGCCCCTAGTATATAATCTGGTAGAAATTTAGGAACCGGATATGCGGGACATGGATCCCATAGATCCACTACACTATAGAATGATCCCAAATGAACCATTCAACACTACACTACACTACACTACACTAAACACTGAAATCACTGAACATTGCATTGAGATAGACCGTCATTGGCCTATCGAAAGCAAGTCGTGATGACTCGTACCATGGTGTAGAATCCTTATGGTGAGCTAATTATATTCTGGACTAGATTTTACTACCAGACTATTACTAAAGGCAAATAATATCAAATTTTCACTTATATTTACTTAATATATCAACGTATAACATTCGGCCATCAAATACAATTTACTTTTAAGTTTACATATTACTTATAATTCACTTCCATTTCATATACTTAAGAATTTTAACACTAATTGTAACATACTTTATAATTTTTATGACATATAAAAATATTTTTACTTTACACATAATAGATTAAAATACCAAAAATATGTTCAAATTAAATCCATTAATTCCAATAAAATTATTATACACTCCATTTTCATTATAAAGTCATTTCATGCTATTACACTTATCAATCTATCAAAATACACTTAGATATTCCATTGATTATCATTCGGCCTAAACATTAGATCTTCACTATGATCATTTTCCTTTCCATTAATCTCTCAATTAACTAAATTACATGTTAAAAATTTTGAATATGCTATTTACATACTTAAATCCCTAAAGAAATTTATTATTTTCCTTATTGTTCAATTTGGCCAAGACTTTATTTCTTCACCCATAATTAATTTCCTTCCTTTATTCATTCATTTGACTAGATTACATATTATTTATCATGAATACATAGTTATTATGCCTTAAATATCCATTTATACCTTAAGAATATAAATTTAACAATTCGGCCATATACTAACTTTTTTATCAATATTCATTTTTTTTCTTCAATTAATCATTAATTTCTCTAAATTATATGCTATTTATCACAAATATACCATTTATTTGCATAAACCACTAAAGTATACCCTTGTATACTAAGGTATACCATTCTGCCTATATGGTGTCTATGTTATATGATTTATTTCCTTACATTTTAATCATTCAAATTCTCATTTTTAGCCTTTCTAAACATTTCTATCAAATTTGTTTTAATTAAAAATGCATAAATCACATACATATAATATGAACATAACATAAAATCATACTTTTTCAATGGAAAAAGAAGGATATTGTATCCACTAACCTTAGATCCTTGCTTTCCATGCTTAGAGCTCCCTTATCCATACCTTAATCCTTTGAAACATCTTCCTCCATAAAAATTCCTTAAGTGGCCGAATCATCAAGGATACAAAACCATCATTTCCTTTATTTCTAAATTCAATATAACATCATAAACATACTCTACATACCTTAAAATACCTATTGGAACCTTTAAATAAAATTATAGAACCCTAAATCACATACCTCATTTTTGAGACATAACCTTTGTCACTTGCTTTTTCCCACTTTAATCACCTCAATTGAAAATTAGAGGCTGCTACCATGTAACAAAGAGGCTGAAATTTAGTTAGGAGGCTTGGATTTAGGGAGAGAATTGGATGAAAGATGAAAAAATTTGGTGAAAAGAAACAGGGAGCAATTCGGCTAAGAGAGGAGGAAGAGGAGCTGCTAGAATTCTGCTAATTTCTCTCAAGAAATCTAATATTTCAGCCTTTATATAGCCTCTCCTAGTGGGCCAAGCCATGGGCCAAACCCAAAAGCCCATTTAAGTAATTTAAGCTCATTTTCCAACCAAAACTAATTTTCCTCACTTCCCAACTTCAATTTCACTCAAAATCAATTTCATAATTCTTAAAATATATAATTTAGCCTCCACATAAAATTTTAGCTCCATCTAAAATCGTTTCCCAGTTCGGTAATTTCTTACCAGTCCGATAACTCAATTTTTTGTCTCATCGTAAAATTTATTTTTCATTACAATTTTACTTTCCATAATATTTCAAGCAAATTCATACTCTCAGATAATTTTTCTGAGATCCATAACTCCATTTAGAGTCCGATCAAACTTTGGTCAAACTAGTAAAACCAAAGTCAACTGGTCCGACCGGTTCGGTTCACTTTTCATCATTGACCTTAATTTTACTCTTAATACCTCATTTAACCTTCATCCCATCTCATCCCCTGTCCTTATCCAGTTCAGTTCAATTGAACTGGTCCGATTTATCCATTTTTCAGTGTCACCATAAAATTAATTCACTACCAAACTGTCCTACACACTATTTTGAGTCTAACTATGCCTTCAGATAACTTTTCAGAGGTCATTTACAAACTTTAAAGCATCAAACCTAGTTATTATTTGAATCGAACTAGATGCTTTTCTTTAGTTTGATTTTCAGGTACCTATTTGACCTCATTTTCACTCCAAATTATACCATCAGACTCCTTATAACTTATATTTTTCAACAGTCCAATAAAATATTTCTCTCTAGAGGCTTCCCGGGAGGTCACCCATCAGGGGTTCCTTAGCCTGAGCACATTTAAGCTTTCTTTTCTACTGTCTTTTAGGACCCAATCACTGATATTTTCATCCATAATTTACACTATAAACCCTACAGAACTTATTAATCAATTTTATACCAGTATTCAGGCCATTACAAAATCAAACGTAACTAATAATATTGTGATCAAATTAATTAAAAGCCTTGATAAGGAATACCTATTCTCCCCAATATTACCAACATAAATTTCGAATTCATCCTTTCAGCACACCTAACACCACAACTCACATAATTTCAGTCACCACTATTCCTAAACATATACAAATCCGTCTAGGGTACATTTCGGGGTGTTACACATACCCTAACACACTTAACTTCACGTTAAGCAACAATTCCACCACTTACATAGTAATATCATAAATCACCTAAAACAGAGCATTATATCGATATACTAATCCACATTTTGTTGCCATTAGCTACTCTATCAGCACATCAATCCAACATAATTCATATTAGAACAGAATTACACATTTTTCATTCATTTCAAACATAAAATCTAATTATGCAACACAGAGTTCATCCTAACACAATATAATACCCAAAATGGTGTTTCCAAAACCTCGCAATCCTTTGCTCCAATAACTCACTTTGCACTAGATTCACTAATTTTTGCTTTTCCTTTATCCTTCTTTTGTTCTACCACTACAACCATCATCCGAAATCTAGATTTGAACCATAGATCAATTACCAATTAACCACAAGAAGGAGTAAAAGATGAAGAAGAACCAAGTACTATACCACTTACCTTGAATGCTAACAATCATCATGCAATTTAGGATCACTTAATCACTTAGAAGAATTTAGTGAGTTCTAACTAATGGAAACAAAGAAAACAAGAAGAAATTAGGAAAGAAAAGCCGAAGAAGAGAAGGTCAATTGCAGAAAATGAGAGTTTTCTCTCTATAAACCTATATAATTGCATGGATTGAAAGAGGTGGCATCACCACACATTGACACCCGACTTCCACTCAACAACCCCTTAATCCACTTTAAATAAAATCTGCTCCACTAACACTAATTAACCTCCATTAACTCTAAGCATGCACATCTACCATTTAGCCACTTAAACGTATACACTTTATGCAATTAAGTCCATATTTCATCAATTTTAAGTCCTTAATAAGCAAACTTCAATTTAACTTTACCCAAGTAACTAAGTAACTTTACCCAAGTAACTGAGGACCAATTTTACTACTAGGGTATAAATTGGGCCATTACAACACTCCCCTCCTAAGAAGAATTTCCTTCGTGAAATCCATACCTAAATCAAATAACTGAGGATACTACTTTTGCATAGCTGTTTTCAGTTCCCAAGTTGCCTTTTCGATCCCGTGATGCTGCCAAAGCACTTTAACTAATGGAACTTGCTTGTTCCGAAGCTGCTTTACTTCTCTTGCCAAAATCTCTTTAGGCTTCTCATCACAGGAAATGTTCGGTTGCACTTGCACATCTTGCACTGGAATAATATGGGATTCATCTGAACGATATCTTCGAAGCATTGATACATGGAAGTCATCGTGGAGATTAGACAAAGCTAGAGGTAAAGCCAACTGATAAGCCACTTATCCCACTCTTTCCAACACCTTATATGGCCCAATGAACCTTGGACTTAACTTTCCTTTCTAACCAAACCATAACACCTTCCTCCAGGGAGACACTTTTAGAAATACTTTATCACCCACTTCAAATTCAATGTCTTTTCTCTTCAAATTCGCATACAATTTCTGCCTATCACTTGCGGCCTTCAATCGCTATTGAACTATCTTTGCTTTCTCCTCAGTATCCCTCACCAAATTAGGACCAATAGCCTTATGTTCAGTCAATTCTATCCAAGATACCGGAGTTCGACACTTTCTACCATATAAGACTTCAAATGGTGCCATACCAATACTCGCCTGATATCCATTATTGTAAGCAAACTCCATTAATGGAATATACTGATCCCAGCTCTTTGAAAAATCTAATACACATGCCTGAAGCAAGTCTTCTAATACCTGAATTTCCCTTTCAGATTGTCCATCAGTCTGTAGATGGAAAGCTGTACTAAAATTCAACCTTGTACCCAAAGCAGCTTGCAAACCCTTCCAGAACTTTGAAGTGAATCTCGAATCTCTATCTGAAACAATGGACAAAGGAATACCATGCAATCTGACAATCTCCTTCACATACAACTCAGCCAATCGATCCATGGAGTAATCCAGTCGAATTGGTATAAAGTGAGTCGACTTAGAAAACTGATCCACTATTACCCACACAAAATCATGCTGCCTCGATGTTATTGGCAATCCAGAGACAAAGTCCATAGTAATGTTGTCCCATTTCCACCGTGGAATTGGAATGGGATTTAACATACTATGTGGAACCTAATGTTCTGCTTTCACTTGCTAGCAGGTCAAACACTTAGAAACATAATCCATAACATCCCTTTTCATATCAGGCCACCAATAGAACTGCTTTAAGTCTTGATACATCTTATTACCGCCTAGATGCATAGTGAAAACCGTATTATGCGCTTCATGTAAAAGCCTCTTCCTTAACTCTTTATTACCTGCCACACATAACATACCTTGGTAGCATAACACACCCTTTTCATTCACTGAATAGTTAGTCTTGTCTCTATTTCTGATTGACTGCAGAATCTGTAGCAACTTAGCATCACCTTTCTGCGCATTCACTCACTCATCCTTCAAAACCGGCTTTGCTTTTAACTGTACCACTAAAGCACCATCAGAATCAAATCTCCACTTAACTCTTTCTAATAACAAGGCTAAAACGGACTTCCTACTCAAAGCATCCACCACCACATTGGCTTTACCTGGATGGTAATCCACAATGCAATCATAATCCTTAAACGATTCCAGCCACCTTCTCTGTCTCAAGTTCAACACTATCTGAGTGAGCAAATACTTGAGACTCTTATGGTCAGTAAAGATCCTACACTTTTCACCATATAAGTAATGTCGCCAAATCTTTAAGGCAAACACTACTATAGCTAATTCCAAATAGTGAGTCAGATAATTCTGCTCATGTGGCTTCAGTTGCCTTGAAGCATAGGCCATCACCTTGCCATCCTGCATCAGTGCACATCCCAATCCGACTCTAGAAGCATCGCTACGCAAAGTGTACTCCTTACCCGGAATAGGTTGAGTTAGGATTGGTGCCTCAATTAACATCCTCTTCAACTGCTCGAAACTTGCTTGGCACATATCAGTCCACTCAAACTTAACTCCCTTACAAAGTAACTTAGTAAGCGGAGAAGCAATCACTGAGAATCCCTTCACAAAGCGAAGGTAATACCCCGCTAATCCCAAGAAAATTCGTACCTCAGGCACATTCCTAGGTGGTTTCTAATTCACCACTGCTTCTATCTTAGCTGGATCAACCATAATACCCTCAGAAGAGACTATGTGGCCTAGAAAAGACACCTCTTTCAACTAGAATTCACACTTACTAAGCTTCGCATACAACTGATGCTCCCTCAAAGTTTGAAGCACAATTCTTAAATGCTACACATGTTTTTCCTCATTCTTTTAATATACCAATGTACCATCGATGAACACCACTATAAACTGATCTAAATATGGCCTGGACACTCTATTCATTAGATCTATAAATGCAATAGGCGCATTTGTCAACCCGAATAGCGTTATAAGAAATTCATAATGTCCATATTGAGTCCTAAATGCAGTCTTAGGTATATTCTCCTTTTTCACTTGCAACTGATAATAACCATATCACAAATCAATTTTAGAAAACACACCAACTCCCTTCAACTGGTCAAACAAATCCTCAATTCTGGGTAACGAATATATGTTCTTTATTGTCACCTTATTCAGCTATCTACAATCAATACACATCCTCATAGTCCCATCTTTCTTCTTTACAAATAACACTGGTGCTCCCCAAGGAGACACACTTGGTCTTATGAAACGCTTATCCAACAACTCTTATAATTGAGTCTTCAATTCCTTCAACTTAGTAGGAGCCATCCAATAGGGTATCTTAGACACAAGTGTTGTACCAAGCACAATATCGATTGACAATTCTACTTCTCTTAAAAGCGGTTCACCAACTAACTCTTCTGGAAACACATCAGAAAACTCTCTCACTACTGGCATATCCTGAATTCTCACTTGTTCTTTTTTTGAATCCAACACCAAGGCTAAGAAAGCCTCATATCCTTTCCTCAAACATCTATATGCTAGCATAGCATAAATCACCTCCACTATTGGATTAGGGCATACTCCCCTCACTATTACTTTAGACTTTTCTGCGCTACAAAGCACAACTATTTTCTTCCTACAGTTGACTACAGCTTGGTGCTTACTCAACCAATCCATACCCAATATTAAGTCAAACTCATCAAAGGGCAACTTAATCAGATCTACTGGGAACACATGATCTTGAACGATTAAAGGACAATCTCTATATACCTTGTTCACATTCACACTATTTCCCAAAGGGCTAGTTACACAAATATCATAATCTAGATGCTCAACAACAAACATCTTATCACATAATTTCTTAGAATACACATATGAATGCTTGGACTCAGGATCAATTAATGCAAATATTTCTATAATAAAGAGTAAAAATGTACCCGCAATGACCTCTGGCGCATCCTGCTCATCTCGAGCCCTCATTGCATAAGCCCTTATTGGTGCTTTTAGGGGTCTATCCACTGATTCTGACATTACTCCACCTCTGGACTGGCCACCTCAACCACGTCCTCTACCTCTTCCTCTATTAACTGGAGGCAAATTCGACACACCCTTACCAACTTCTTACTGAGTTCCAGTTACCTCACAAGCCTTAGGATAGGTTGCCAGATAATGCTCTGTACTACCACATCTAAAATAAGCCCCAGTCAACTTCCAACAATCTCTTCTATGCCTCTTACAATAATGAGGACATTCTGGTACTTTACTTCTACTACTTGATGCACCCCTACTAGTACAAGATGCATGAGAAGATCCTTGCCTTCTGCCTCTAGTAACTAGACTACTAGCTGATTCAGCTGGAGGTGCTGCCAAAGGATCTCTGGGTCTCTTACCTGAATGTGCCCCACCTCTATTAGGATTCCTCCTCTGCATTCTCTCTCTTTGAATCTCAAGTGATCTTTCAGCTCTCATGGCTGCTTGTACTATCTAGTAGTAACTCACAGTCCGAGATGTGGTCATTGAGATCAATAATTCCATGATTGTCTTAATCAATCCTTCCTCAAATTGCTGACATCTAAACTCCTCAGTTAGCACTCCCACTAGTGCATACTTACTCAAACTACAGAATTCTTTCTCATATTCTGCTACAGATATGGCTCTTTGCCTCAAATTCAGAAATTACTTCCAGTTAGCTTCCCGATATGCCTTAGTAATATACTTGTTCTAAAATTCTTGTACAAAAAATTCCCAAGCAATAGTGTTCAGGAGAGTCGAATGCCTTAAAACTAGCTTCCACCCGTCATAGGCAAATCCCTAAAGCAGTGATACCACACATTCAACCTTCTATTCAGGGGAGCATCTTATCTCTTGCAGTACCCTCTGAACCTTCTTAATCCAATATTCAGCCTTAACTGATTCATCTAAACTGGTTCCATAGAACTCCTCTACCCCGTGCTTCCTCAAAGATTCCAATGGAGCCTTCGGTGCTGTCATTAGGTCAAGCATCCTCGCCATGTCTTTCAACATTTTGAGTAAAGCTTCCAAAGGAACCATTGGAGAACCTTATGTCCCATACTAACTGGTGCAGACTGACCAGATTTAGGCACTTCAACATCTCGGGGATTCACGCTTTCAGCGGTCTCTTTTCTAGCATCTTGAGAAGGATCAATTGATCTGATACATAAACAAGGACGTCCGCATTAGGTCAACACATCTATACACATCCTACTCTATACGATGCCCAAAAATGACTAAACCTAGGCTCTAATACTACAATTTGTAACGCCCCATTCCCATCCACTCGTACAGCTTTGCTGCGGTAGTCGAAAATAGTTCTCATAACACACACATCACATACACATCGCATACCATTAAACTATCATACACAATCCTAAACCAATTAATTTCACTCACATGCAGTGGAAGACATTCAATATGCATACTCATTCTCATACTTCATCTCAGTTACAGACACTTCCATAAATATATATCGTGGTTCTACGTTACATCACTAAATCAGTTATTACATAATATGCTTACTTATTACACACCTAAAATGATAATTATTACATAGTACAAAATTGCAAAACCTACACTAAACGAAGAGTCCTAGTGTTGACCGTTAGTATGCGAAGTCATTCTTCAAATCAATAGAGCTACTTCCACACATTTATAGGCATATCCTTTAGGAACTAAATGCCATAAATCTTATTCAAATTAGAGTTATACTATTAAAGTTATAGCTTATACCAGCCAATAAGGTCAACTACCCTCTAAATTTAGTTTTACTATCACAAGCTAGTCAAGCTTGAATTCAATCCAATTGGTAGATTTCCACTCTCTAACTTACACAACACTACCCCTAACGTGCACACACATACCCTAACACACTCAACTTCACATTAAGCAACAATTCCACCACCTACATAGTAATATCGCAAATCACCTAAAATAGAGCATTATATAGATATACTAATCCGCATTTTGTGGCCATTAGCTACTCCATTAGTACATCAATATAACACAAATCATTTTAGCAAAGAATTACACATGTTTCATTCATTTCAAACATACAATTTAATCATGCAACTCAGAGTTCATCCTATCTCAATATAATACACAAAATGGTGTTTCCCAAACCTCGCAATCCTTTGCTTTAATAGCTCACTTTGCACTAAATTCACCTGTAACACCCCAAAACTACCCCAGTAGTTTGAGCCTGTCCGTGTCTGTATATGTGTGTATTTGTATGTGTTTAATTGGATTGTATAATTAATTTAGGTATATTAATTTGAGAAGAGGAGTTAGGCTATAGTATAAGTGGGTGTATGGCAATTAGGTCTGAATAAGAGAAAGCTTAGTGTACATAGTAATGTATGGGAAAGAGGATATAAGCAGGGGATAATTTAGAGTGCATGATATTGTATGGGAGTAGGGTGTGATATAGGACATGTGTCTTATGGAGATTTTGACAAGTGGCAAAGGAGATAAGTGAGCATTTATGGGTTAGGTGAGGAGAGAGAGAGAGAGAGATCAGCCATTTGCCCTTTGATTCCCGTTCTTCTTCTTCCTTCCTCACGCCATTCTTCTTTTTCTTCTTCCTTCTTCTTTGTTCTTCCTTTTTCTTTGCACAATCTTGCCCCCACTTCCTTAATTGAGTAATTAGAGTTGATTAGCTTGTGGATTTTGGAAGCTTAAAGGTGAGTTGGGGTTATGGGTGTTTTAGATTCTTCTTCTTCCTCTTCTCTAGGTTTAAATAATTGTAAATTCAATTGTGGGTAGTTGTAAAATTGATCTTGATTGCTATGGGTTTGTGGTTCAGAGGAGGCTCCTAGACCGGATAAAGGGAAAGGAATTGCTAGCGGGAGCGGAGCTCGCGATTAGGAGCGAAGGAGAGAAGGTTTGGGATTGTTCATCTTTTGTGCATAATTGTGAAATTGAGTTTGATAAATGTGCTTTTGGTTTTGATTGGGGTTATAAGATGTGTTTCTGTAGTTTAAATTACATTGTGCATGTTAGGAAATATTAGAGAATGAATATTGTTGAAGGATTTATGGGAAATTATGTGAATAGTTGTAATTGTTGTTAAAATTGCTGTTTTGGAAATCCTTAGAATTAGACATGTAATTGACTTGATTTAATTGAGATAAATGGTGATAAAGCTGGGTTATTATTTATGTTATGAGTTATGGATGCCTGGATTGCTGAATTTTGAGGTTTGGAATCAATTTTGGAAGTTTGGATGTGAATTTCGTGTGAATTCTGCAGATTTTGGGCGTAAGAGCTGAAAAACCCGTGTCTGTCGCGAGCGCGACAGAATGCGGAGGTTTCAACCCTCGCGCCGGCGCGAGAGATGTTGCGCCGAAGAATTCGAGGGAGCTCTCTATCGCGGGCGCGACACCTATCGCGAGCGCGACAGAGTGCTCGAGCTCCGGTCTTGCGCTAGGCTCTCTTCTGTCGCGAGCGCGACAATCCTCGCGAGCGCGACAATCCTCGCGAGCGCGACAAAAGAGCAGCACCTTCGTCCTCTCGCGACCATGAGATCTCTCGCGATCGCGAGACGAGGCGGGGAAGTGTAACTTGGCTTCTGTCGCGAGCGCGACAGTCGTCGCGAGCGCGACAGACGTGACTTCCAAATTTGATTTCTTCTTCTTGTGCTTGGTGACTCAAATTCTTTTGCATGCAGTTTTCATTAAGCTTTGACTATCTAATTGTATGAATAATATACATGTAAACGTGATAAGATTTCTGCATAACCTGCTAATGTCGGATAAGTGGATAGTTAGGCATGCCTAATAGAGTTATGTGTTGCTGCAGCTATGTGTACGATTTGGACCCTGATCAGGTCCCCGATTGGATCCTCGCGATCCCTCTGTCTGAATCTTTCTTAAGATTCCACGTAATAAGAATTTGGAAACAAAATAAAAAGAATGATTTGATACCTCCGGGTATCCATGTGCTTGAAATATGATATCGATACTCTTAAGTATCTATGTGTACTCGTTATCCACTCATTAAGATTGAGCAGGTGTCATTGTGTTTTGTACAAGGATCTTTTGATGAAAATGCAAATATCTGAATTGACTATGTATGGTTATATGTTTATATCAAATTACTATCATGTGTTTTCTGTTACCGTCACTGTGAGTGGCGGTCATGCATTATGTGTTTTCCCCACTAAGCGATTTCGCTTAGCACGGGTGTTTATCCGTGCAGGTGTGGAAGGTTTTAGTCGCCTCGGGTTGGGTGTGTCGCATCGGGAAGGCCAACGCAGCTAGTGATGGAAGTGGCTTAGTATAGGCTTTCCTTTCTTTTGTAATGGATGTAATATTTTGTTAGCCCTTTTGAGCAATGTATCTTGGGCTTTTTGTGTTTTCGTTCTTCTTTTGGTAAATTGATGTAAAATGTAAAGACCTCTTTTGTATATTAATAAAAGTATCCATTTTGTTCTGTATCCCTCTACTTTCTTTTAAGGTTTTTATTTATACCAGATATGTGATTCTGTTTGTGATGTTTGCATGTTTGTACTAGTGGGGTGTGACACCCCTATCTATCTTGGGTCCTTCTCGCTCTAATCGAGTAGAAGTATTCATGGTATAGGTTGGGGTGTGACATTAGGTGGTATCAGAGCTTTGTTTAGATGTTACTGGGTTTCAGTGTGTTCGTTAGTTGTTGGAGTTGTGTTGGCCTGATGCGCACTGCGTTTATGTTTTGTAGTTATGGAGTCCGCCCGTGGATCGCTTGAGGGGTCAGCGGAAAGTGCGAATCCCCAAGAGCAGGATCCCTCAGTTTCTGGTCCGGCTCAACCTCCTAGGGGTTATCCTGAGGTACCTTTGGGACTAATGGAAGCGATGCTTCAGAGTATGACAAGAGTGCTTGAAAGGGTAACAGCGCCTAGTGCACCTATTGAAAGGCTAAGAAAGCATGGTGCAGAGGATTTCTGTGGTACTGGTATAGATGAATCTAACAAAGCAGAGATGTGGTTAGAAAAGACAGCCAGAGTACTTAAGGAGATAAGATGCCCACCGGAGCAAGAAGTGGAGTGTGCCTTGTCTTTATTACAAGGTTCAGCTTATGATTGGTGGAAGTTGGTGGCTAGTCAACCGCAAGTTCCTGAACCGATAACATGGGAGTTCTTCGAGGATGAGTTTCAGAACCGGTATGTGACTAAAGCTTATAAGGATGCTAAGTGGGCACAGTTTCTCACTCTTAAGCAAAGAACAATGTCTGTGGCTGAGTATGAGGATGAGTTCAATAAGCTTAGTAAGTATGCGCCGTCAAGGGTTCTCACAGAAGAATTCCGATGTCAGCATTTTGAATCAGGCTTGAATGAGTCGTTGAAGGTGATGTTAATCTCTTTGATGTCGGCTCCAATTGTGAGGTATTACCAGTTGGTTCAAGCAGCCTTGAGGGCGGAGCGTTCGGAGAATATTTTGAGAGAAAAGGCTCAAAGAAGGAGGTCTGCAAGAGGTGGCTCTTCTTCAGGCAAGAGGCCGAGGGAATCGCAAGGGAACTTTGTTGATGAGTCTGTAGCTAGTCCGGCTCCTAGAGGAAGGAGACAGGGTTCTTCCAGGGGAGCGGGCTCAGGTAGAGGAGATGGTCCTCCCCGATGTACCCATTGTAATAAACAACATTGGGGTGAGTGTCGGTGGTTAACAGGGGGCTATTTTATATGTGGCTCTATGGATCATTTACTTGCAAATTGTCCGAACCGATTTGGAGATCCTTCGGGACAGCAGGAAGGGAGCCGAGCTGGATCTAATGTACCCCAAGGAAGTCGTAATAGGGGTAGAGGAAGGGGTCGAGGTGGACGGCCTCGGGATAGAGAAGCCTCAGAGTCAGTAGATCGCCCTGTGCCATCGTCTGGTAGGGCCTATGCTATGAAAGCCCGAGAGGAACAGAATGCTCCCGAAGTGATTACCGGTAAGTTCTCTTTGCTTGATTCTGAAGTTTATGTTTTGATTGACCCGGGCTCTACCCATTCTTATGTGTGTTCTGGTAAGTTGTGGGATAGTTTGGGTAGTGAGGAGAAGATGGAATATGAGATTTGTGTATCCAGTCCATTGGATCAGAGTATTATGGTTAATCGGGTGTGTCGGAAGTGTCCTTTAAAGATTCAGGGTACCGAGTTTGTAGTAGATCTGATTTGTTTGCCATTCCATGAGTTTGATATTATTCTGGGAATGGATTGGTTAGAAAAGCATCGTGCAGTGGTAGATTGTCATAGGAAAGTAATGGTTTTGAAAGATAAAGATCAAATGCCGGTTGTGGTAAAGGGAATTGGAAGCAGTTCTTTGCATAATGTGGTATCAGCTATGAAAGTTAGAAGATTTATCAGGAAGGGATGTGAAGCGTTTTTGGCTGTTAAGTCAAGTTAAGATTCAAGACATTCCGATTGTAAGAGATTTTGTAGATGTTTTTCCGGAGGAATTACCGGGATTACCTCCTGAGAGAGAAGTTGAACTGTCAGTAGAGATTTTACCAGGGACAGCTCCGATTTCTAAGGCCCCTTACAGAATGGCTCTAGTGGAATTGAAGGAATTGAAGAGTCAGTTACAAGAGTTGTTGGATAAAGGATTCATTCGGCCTAGTGTGTCACCGTGGGGCGCTCCAGTGCTGTTTGTTAAGAAGAAAGATGGGACCCTTCGGATGTGCATTGACTATCGACAGCTTAATAAAGTGACTATCAAGAATAAGTATCCACTACCTAGGATTGAGGATCTTTTTGATCAGTTGAGAGGAGCTGGGGTATTTTACAAGATAGATTTAAGGTCAGGCTATTATCAGTTAGGGGTTATGGAAGCAGATGTAGCGAAGACGGCTTTCCGGACGCGTTATGGTCATTATGAATTTCTAGTGATGCCCTTTGGTTTGACCAACGCGCCTGCAGCTTTTATGGATCTGATGAACCGAGTTTTCTGACCGTATTTGGACAAGTTTGTTGTGGTATTTATTGATGACATTTTGGTGTACTCTAGAGACCGTAAAGAGCATAAGGAACATCTTAAGTTGGTATTGCAAATGTTAAGAGATCATCAGCTGTATGCGAAACTTAGTAAGTGCGAGTTTTGGTTGAAAGAAGTGGCCTTTCTTGGACATGTGGTGTCAGCAGAAGGTGTACGGGTTGACCCTAGCAAAATTGAAGCGATTGTTAATTGGATGCCTCCAAAGAATGTGCCAGAAGTGAGAAGTTTTCTGGGGTTAGCTTGGTATTACCGACGGTTTGTTCAGGGGTTTTCAGTGTTAGCATCTCCTTTAACCAAGTTACTTAGGAAGGATGTCAAGTTTGTATGGACTGAAAAGTGCCAAGCCAGTTTTGATCATTTAAAGGAATTGTTGGTTAAAGCTCCTGTGCTCACACAGCCAGTTTCGGGTAAGGAATACACTATGTATAGTAATGCTTTGGGAATTGGGTTAGGTTGTGTTTTGATGCAAGGGAATAAAGTAGTAGCTTATGCATCGAGACAGTTGAAGCCTCATGAGCGGAATTACCCGACTCACGATCTGGAGTTGGCAGCGGTAGTATTTGCGCTTAAGGTTTGGCGACACTACTTGTATGGAGAGACGTGCAGAATTTTCACCGATCACAAGAGTCTCAAGTATTTGTTAACTCAGAAGGAGCTAAATTTGAGACAGCGGAGATGGTTAGAGCTTTTCAAGGATTATGATTGTATCATTGACTATCATCCGGGTAAAGCTAATGTGGTGGCGGATGCTCTTAGTAGGAAGTCTTTGTCTGCGTTACTGGCTAGTCGAGGCAGATGGAGGTTTGATTCTGAAGGTGCTCTGATTGCTCAACTTAAGGTTAAGCCGAGTTTGAAATCAGAAATTGCAAAGGCTCAGTTAGAGGATCATGTGCTTCAGCGTGTTTGTCAAGCAGTGAAAGAGGGTAAGCGGACTGAGTATTTGTTAGATGGTGAAGGAGTGTTGAGGCACGGTAGTCGGTTATGTGTACCTAATGTGGGTGAGTTACGAAAGAAGTTGTTGCAAGAAGCTCACTCATCAGTCTTCACTATGCATCCTGGTGGAGACAAGATGTATCAAGATTTGAAGCAATTTTACTGGTGTCCAGGAATGAAAAGAGAGATAACAGAATTTGTTTCAAGGTGTCTTACCTGTCAGCAAGTAAAGACCGAGCATCAAGTGCCATCGGGATTGCTTCATCCCTTGCCCATTCCTCAATGGAAGTGGGATGACACCACGATGGATTTTGTATCTGGTCTTCCTATGACTCAGCATAAGCATGATTCTGTATGGGTTATAGTGGACAGATTGACGAAGTCTTCGCATTTTCTACCAGTGCGAGTGGATTATTCGATGGACAAGTTGGCAAAACTTTATGTGGATGAGATTGTTCGACTGCATGGAATTCCGTTATCCATTGTATCAGATCAAGATCCCCGTTTTACATCCAAGTTTTGGAAAGAACTTCAGATAGCTTTGGGAACACGGTTAAATTTCAGCACTGCTTTTCATCCACAGACCGATGGTCAGTCAGAAAGGGTTATTCAGGTTTTGGAAGATATGCTCCGGGGTTGTGCTTTAGAGTTTTCAGGAAGCTGGGATCGATATGTGTCCTTAATGGAGTTCGCGTATAATAATAGCTATCAGGTGAGTATTGGTATGGCTCCTTATGAAGCACTATATGGACGGAAATGCAGAACACCAGTGTGTTGGACCGAACTGTCAGAAAAAGCTATGATAGGTCCGGATATAATGCGGGATACCGAAGAGAAGGTGAGGGTTGTGCAACAGAACTTGAAGGCAGCTAAGGACCGACAGTGTTCTTATGCTAATCTGAAGCGTCGGGACATTCAGTATGAAGTAGGTGATAAAGTTTTCTTGAAAGTGTCACCATGGCGTAAGGTTCTCCGTTTTGGCAAGAAAGGCAAGCTAAGTCCACGTTTTATTGGACCGTATGAGATTCTAAGGAAAGTGGGTCCAGTAGCATATCAATTAGCGTTACCTTTGGAGTTAGCTAGATTACATGATGTTTTTCATGTGTCTATGCTTCGGAGATATCGGTCAGATCCTTCGCATGTATTACCAGTGCAAGATGTTCGGATTCAATCAAACTTTTCTTTTGATGAAGAACCGAAGAGGATTTTGGATAGAGAAATCAGATAGCTTCGGAATAAGCAGATACCGTTAGTCAAAGTTCTATGGCAGCATCACGGTATTGAAGAAGCTACATGGGAACCAGAAGAAGCTATGAGATTACAATACCCTCAGTTATTTGGAACAGGTATGAATTTCGAGGACAAAATTCTGTTAAGTGGGGGAGTATTGTAACACCCCAAAACTACCCAAGTAGTTTGAGCCTGTCCGTGTCTGTATATGTGTGTATTTGTATGTGTTTAATTGGATTGTATAATTAATTTAGGTATATTAATTTGAGAAGAGGAGTTAGGCTATAGTATAAGTGGGTGTATGGCAATTAGGTGTGAATAAGAGAAAGCTTAGTGTACATAGTAATGTATGGGAAAGAGGATATAAGCAGGGGATAATTTAGAGTGCATGATATTGTATGGGAGTAGGGTGTGATATAGGACATGTGTCTTATGGAGATTTTGACAAATGGCAAAGGAGATAAGTGAGCATTTATGGGTTAGGTGAGGAGAGAGAGAGAGAGAGATCAGCCATTTGCCCTTTGATTCCCGTTCTTCTTCTTCCTTCCTCACGCCATTCTTCTTTTTCTTCTTCCTTCTTCTTTGTTCTTCCTTTTTCTTTGCACAATCTTGCCCCCACTTCCTTAATTGAGTAATTAGAGTTGATTAGCTTGTGGATTTTGGAAGCTTAAAGGTGAGTTGGGGTTATGGGTGTTTTAGATTCTTCTTCTTCCTCTTCTCTAGGTTTAAATAATTGTAAATTCAATTGTGGGTAGTTGTAAAATTGATCTTGATTGCTATGGGTTTGTGGTTCAGAGGAGGCTCCTAGACCGGATAAAGGGAAAGGAATTGCTAGCGGGAGCGGAGCTCGCGATTAGGAGCGAAGGAGAGAAGGTTTGGGATTGTTCATCTTTTGTGCGTAATTGTGAAATTGAGTTTGATAAATGTGCTTTTGGTTTTGATTGGGGTTATAAGATGTGTTTCTGTAGTTTAAATTACATTGTGCATGTTAGGAAATATTAGAGAATGAATATTGTTGAAGGATTTATGGGAAATTATGTGAATAGTTGTAATTGTTGTTAAAATTGCTGTTTTGGAAATCCTTAGAATTAGACATGTAATTGACTTGATTTAATTGAGATAAATGGTGATAAAGCTGGGTTATTATTTATGTTATAAGTTATGGATGCCTGGATTGCTGAATTTTGAGGTTTGGAATCAATTTTGGAAGTTTGGATGTGAATTTCGTGTGAATTCTGCAGATTTTGGGCGTAAGAGCTGAAAAACCCGTGTCTGTCGCGATCGCGACACTGTCGCGAGCGCGACAGAATGCGGAGGTTTCAACCCTCGCGCCGGCGCGAGAGATGTCGCGCCGAAGAATTCGAGGGAGCTCTCTGTCGCGGGCGCGACACCTATCGCGAGCGCGACAGAGTGCTCGAGCTCCGGTCTTGCGCTAGGCTCTCTTCTGTCGCGAGCGCGATAATCCTCGCGGGCGCGACAGAAGAGCAGCACCTTCATCCTCTCGCGACCACGAGATCTCTCGCGATCGCGAGACGAGGCGGGGAAGTGTAACTTGGCTTCTGTCGCGAGCGCGACAGACGTGACTTCCAAATTTGATTTCTTCTTCTTGTGCTTGGTGACTCAAATTCTTTTGCATGCAGTTTTCATTAAGCTTTGACTATCTAATTGTATGAATAATATACATGTAAACGTGATAAGATTTCTGCATAACCTGCTAATGTCGGATAAGTGGATAGTTAGGCATGCCTAATAGAGTTATGTGTTGCTGCAGCTATGTGTACGATTTGGACCCTGATCAGGTCCCCGATTGGATCCTCGCGATCCCTCTGTCTGAATCTTTCTTAAGATTCCACGTAATAAGAATTTGGAAACAAAATAAAAAGAATGATTTGATACCTCCGGGTATCCATGTGCTTGAAATATGATATCGATACTCTTAAGTATCTATGTGTACTCGTTATCCACTCATTAAGATTGAGCAGGTGTCATTGTGTTTTGTACAAGGATCTTTTGATGAAAATGCAAATATCTGAATTGACTATGTATGGTTATATGTTTATATCGAATTACTATCATGTGTTTTCTGTTACCGTCACTGTGAGTGGCGGTCATGCATTATGTGTTTTCCCCACTAAGCGATTTCGCTTAGCACGGGTGTTTATCCGTGCAGGTGTGGAAGGTTTTAGTCGCCTCGGGTTGGGTGTGTCGCATCGGGAAGGCCAACGCAGCTAGTGATGGAAGTGGCTTAGTATAGGCTTTCCTTTCTTTTGTAATGGATGTAATATTTTGTTAGCCCTTTTGAGCAATGTATCTTGGGCTTTTTGTGTTTTCGTTCTTCTTTTGGTAAATTGATGTAAAATGTAAAGACCTCTTTTGTATATTAATAAAAGTATCCATTTTGTTCTGTATCCCTCTACTTTCTTTTAAGGTTTTTATTTATACCAGATATGTGATTCTGTTTGTGATGTTTGCATGTTTGTACTAGTGGGGTGTGACACCCCTATCTATCTTGGGTCCTTCTCGCTCTAATCGAGTAGAAGTATTCATGGTATAGGTTGGGGTGTGACATCACCAATTTTTGCTTTTCCTTTATCCTTCTTTTGTTCTACCACTATAACCATCATCTGAAATCTAGATTTGAACCATAGATCAATTACCAATTAACCACAAAAAGGAGTAAAAGATAAAGAAGAACTAAGTACTAGACCACTTACCTTGAATGCTAAAAATTATCATGCAATTTAGGATCACTTGATCACTTAGCATAATTTAGTGAGTTCTAACTAATGGGAACAGAGAAAATAAGAAGAAATTGGGGAAGAAAACCCAAAGAAGAGAAGGTCAATTACAGAAAATGAGAGTTTTTTCTCCCTAAACCTATACATTGCATGGATTAAAAGAGGTGCATTACCACACATTGACACCCGGCTTCCACTCAATAACCCTTTAATCCACTTTAAATAAAATCTGCTCTAGTAACACTAATTAACCTCCATTAACTCTAAACATGAACATCTACCATTTAGTCACTTAAAATTATACACTTTATGCAATTAAGTCTAGATTTCATCACTTTTAAGTCCTTAATAAGCAAACTTCAATTTAACATTACCCAATTAACACAATTGGACCAATTTTACTACTAGGGTATAAATTGGGCCATTATAAGACCACTTTGATTGGACCAGTTCGATTAAAATTTAGCCTATATAAACTCCTCAAGACCAGATTTCTCTAGAGAAATCCCTAGAGAAATCGCCTCACTCCTCCTCTGTTTAGCTGAATTGATGTCTCTCCATTCTTCCTCCATTTTCTTCATTTCTCTTCCAATATCTCCTCACATCTAAGCCTCCTAAACAAATTTAAACCTCTCTAGAATCTGGTGATGGTTATTGGAGTCCATTTGGAGTGCTAGAAGTGGAAGAAAATAAGTGGAAAAGTTTATATGTCAAATTAAGGTATGTAAAGTTGATATTTTTAAATTGGTTTAAAGTTTCAAATAGGTATTTTAGGATTTCTAAAGTATGTTTATGTAATTTTATTGCATAAAGGAAGCAAATTTATACTAATTTCTTTGATGTTTATATTCGGCCACTATTGGAGCATAAGGAAAGTGATGGTGTTTTAAGGAGCTATGGCTATGGAAGGATGTTTAAAATGTGGAGAACAAAAAAATAAGGTTTATGGATACAATATCCTTCTTTTTCCATTGAAAAAGTATGATTTTAGGCTATATTCACATTGTATGTATGTGATTTATGCATGCATAATTGAACCAAACCTTATAAACATGTTTATAAAGGTCAAAAAATGATTATGTACATGTTTAAAATGAGAAAAAAATATTATAAAGATGAAACGCTACCTTGGCCGAATTGAATCTTAAGGAAAATCTTGAATTTCTTTGGTGATTTAAGCATGTAAATGGTATATTTGAAGTGTATAACATGTAATTTAATTAATATAGTGATAAATGGAATGAAAAATAATTATGGTGAATTTTAAAAGGTGAGATAGAATGGTAATCAATAAGAAATCTAAGTGTATTTTGATAATTTGTTAAGTGTAATGGCATAAAAAACAGAATAAAAAAAATAAGTATATATGAATTTATTTGAAATTAATGGAGTATAATTGTATATATTAAAGTGTGATAGAATATGTGTACATTTAAGTGAACTTATGGTATGAATGAAGTTCATATTGAATATTGAGTGAATTGGAATGAAATTGATGGAAAGAGAATGAAAAGGAAGTGAAATCGTATTGTATTACTTAATATTGTGGATTTGTTCCATATTGTATCGTAAGTGAAAAGTTTATTGAATAATGATTATGAATTACCCTTAGTGATCATAGTAAATCAAGTTCAGGATATAGATGGCTAGCCATAGGGATGTCAGAGTATATCGCGGTAGTAAGTCATGGCGACTTGCAATTGTAGACCAATGACGGTCTATTTATAAGTGTAAGTGTAAGCGTAGTGTCGTTGGAGTGTAATTTGACCCCCTAGTGGTCACTTCGACATTATCGAAGTGTAATTTGGCCCCTTAGTGGCCACTTCAGTAGGTTAGGGCTATAGAGCCCAATCCCGCATATCTAGTCTAGTGATAACTACTGGGTGTTACTAAGGACAAAATAAAAAAAAATTACTAAATTGAGATTAAATGTGATTATGGTGAAAAAAGTGTAAAGAAAGGATTAAATTGAATAATAAGTTTAAGGACAAAAACATAATTTATCGTCAAATGATTGGTTAGAGGATTAATTGATAAGTTATAAGTTAAGAAGTGATTAAACGTGGAAATATAGTTTATTAATGGCATAATTGTAAATAAAAGTAAGAAGAAGGGCAATATTATAATTTGATAAAAAGCTTAAGGGCATTATGGTAAATATGCAATTAAATTAATTAAACTAGTGATAAATAAGAAAATAAGTGAAAATTGGACTAAATTGAAAGAAATAGAAAGTTTAGATGTAAAACGGTAATTTTAGACTTAATAGTTAAAAAATGGAGTAAATTTGGTGAAAAGTGTGATTAAAATGATAATAGTGTAAAGAAAATAAAATATAGGGACTAAAGTGTAATTTGAGGTGCAAATGTTAATTTAAGGACCAATTTGGAATTTGTAAGTCAAATGATGATTTAATTAAATGATGAGTGTAATTAATAGCATATTGATAATATAAAGAAAGTATAAGGACCCAATTGTAATTTTAGAAAAGTATGATAAGTTAAAGGACTTAGATGTAATTAATGAATAATATTTAGATTAGAACTAATTGGATTAGAACTTTAAACAGATTAGAAGTCTAATTGGATTATAACTCTAAATAGATTAGAAGTCTACTTGGAATAAAACTCCAAATTAGGGACTAAAATGTAATTTGGTAGGTTATGTAATGATTAAGATAAAAGAAAAGTGTAAATAAGGGTATTTTAGGCAATAAGGTAAAATTAGGAATATAATCGTAATTTCTATTAATGTTGAGGACCTAAATGTAATTTTACAAATGAATAGAAAATTAAAGGATTAAAGTGTAAAGTGGTGTAAAGATGATAGTGTCAGTTTGAAACAAAGAGGTATGACAATAGGAGAGTATGAAAAGGAATTTAGTCGACTGAGTAAATATGTGCCAAAAGAATTACTAACAGAAGATTTTAGATGCCGATAATTTGAAGATGGATTAAGAGAGTCTATTAGAGGACCCTTGTATGCCATGGCTGTTATGCAATCAGCAAATTATTATCAGTTGGTTTTGGCAGCTATGAAATTGGAAGAAGCAAAAATGGTAAAGTAAAAGAAAGAGCATAAGAGTAAAGTATCTGGAAATGATAGGGTTAGTAGCACGAAGGCTAGAGGAGTTGCAAGTGGACAAGTTATGCAAGATTCATTTCGAGAGCCTGCATCAATGGGTAGTGTTGTACCACCTTCGAGTAGAGGTAGCATAGTACCTAAGTGTGAACATTGCCAAAGGAATCAATGGGGAACATGCAGGAAGCTCACGGGAGCATGTTTCAAATGCGGTGGTATGGATCATATGTTCGCTAATTACCCATAAATTAGAGAGAATTCTTGTTTGCAAGTGAGTAGAGGGAATGAGAATGTATCTGGATCAGCCAAAATTGGTAGAGGAAGAGGAAGAGGAGCACAAGTAAGATCCGAGATAGTAGAGCGGCCTACTGCTCCTAGCGGACAGAAGCAAGTCTTCGCCATGATAGGAGAAGAAGTTGAAGATCCTGCTGGTCCATCTGGTATAATTTACATTTGTGCATTGACTGGTATAATTTTTTGTTCATTACCGTGGAAATTTCGAGGATGAAATTTCATGAGGAGGAGAGAATTGTAATACCCCAAAGTGTACCCTAGTTGGATTGTAGTGCCAATTGCATGTTAGGGTGCAAATGAGATTGGAATTAGTGAGTAATTAAGTGAGCAAGGGTGTAATTGAAAAGAGAAAGTAAGCAATTAAAAGATAGAATTGAGTGAGGGACTATAAGGTTGTTTGCCAAGGACCATTTGCTGAATTTGGCTTGGAGGTGGAAGTGGAATCCACGTGTGGGACTTCCCTCTTGCCAACCAGCCATTTCTCATGCAATTTAAGTAAGGTGAAGAGGCAGAAAATGGGATTTGAGTATTAAGTGATCCGGCTACTTCTCTCTCTACATTTCTGAAATTTATCTCTTCTTTTCATTGAGTTAAACTTGGTCTCTTAATGCTTGAATCTGGAATTTGATTGGTATTGGATTGGTTTGAAGAGTTAAATCAAGAAGGTAAGTAAGAGTTGATGGTTATGTGTTTATTTCTACTTCTACCCCTTATTTGAGTTGGATTTGGATTGATTGAGTAATGGACTAAGAGATTTTGTGTTTGATTGATTGTGTAAGATTTGGACAAGAGAAGAGCTAAAGGCAAGGAGAAGCTCTAGATAGTGAGAGAGTGTCCAGCAACCTACTTTTGAGGTTTGGGATATATATGTGTTTATATGTTGATTTTACTTGAATATGCATGTTGATTAGTTTGATCTTGATGTGTAATTGATGCATGAACATGAGATTTGAGATATTGAGCCTGATTATGTGCCATGTGATGAAATATAATTGAAGTGTTATAAATGCTATGTGAAAAGAATGGAAATCTAGCATGTGGATAACAAAGAACAAGTAGAACCCTAATTCGGGTATGAAAGTGCTGGATATGTAATTTCTGATTAATGGCTTAAATTGTGAATTTGACTATGCCATAATTCATATATGTGTATAAGGACTGTAGTTTGAATTTGATGTCTTGGTTTGGCCAAATTGGCTGATTTCAAGGTTGACAAGTTTGATGGTGTCAAAACTGTCTTTGAGGTCTATATTGACTCACGTGAACTGTGTATGGTGTAAAACAAGTTTTACAACTCCAAAAAGGTAAGACCAATTGGCATATAATCATAAGATCCGTGGCTTTAAATGTTGTAGAAATAGCTCTGTTGATTTGAGGACTCTTAAGGTCTTCAAAATTCACCATAACCATAGTTAAAATTCTGTAGGAGGGCTTATGGAACCAGTTGTTTTCCTTTGGCCAAAACTCTTTCATTTTAAATCCAATTGACCTGAAACTTATCCCATTTGTAATTTAAGTTCCCAAGGAACAAATGTTATGAAGGGACCTTTGCCTAAAATTGAGTGTAAGACATTGGTTTGGGCTGTACAAAATTGTTGTGTGTAGCAGTCCCGAGATTCTGCTTCTGTTTTGCTTGATTTTAGTATGTCACGTTCACAACCAAAATGGTTGCCACCATGACCAATGTCTGAAGTAGGCAGAATTGCATGTAATTGGACCTCACGGTCACAACCAAATGGTTGCCACCGTGACCCTTCCCTGTTTTGTGTATTTAGGGTGTTTTTCTTCCCGAAATGCATCCGAACTTCACTACGAGTTTCTATAGCTTGTCCAATTCATGTTTAACATTAAGAAATGAGTGTCCTAAGCGTGAAGAATTATGTATGTGAATGCGTATAAATGAGTATGATAAATCATGAATGCGAATGTGTATAATCATGAATACGAATGCGTATAATCTTGAATGCGAATGAGCATAATCATGAATGCGAATGCGTATAACCATGAATATGTTAATGCGTATAATAATGATTGTGCTTATGCGTATAACATATACAAGGCAGCAGGCAATAATATGCGTATAGAGTTGTATGTGAATGAGTTTATGATGACACGTATGTATGTATAGTAAGATATGAAGTAAGTTACATGAATAGCATGGGTTTAAGTAAATGTATATGAATGACCAATACATGCTTTGATATGGAATGATGGTTATAAGCCTAAGATGTTCATACAAGTGGATAGATGGGCATGCCTATAAAGGATTAAATGACTTGCAGCTGCTAGATGTTTGGCACCGACGGGTGTCTAGATGTTTGGCATCGACGGATGTCTATATGTGTGGTACCATTTGGTATCTAGATGATTCGAGACTCCGGTCTCTGTATGTTCGGTACTGTTTAACAGTATCTATATGTGCCCGTATCCACTTACGTTATGAGTCAGGCTATTAATTGTTGCTATATGTATATGAGATGTTATATGTAAATGAATTACATGAAATGCTAATAGAAGTACATGACTATTGTACCAGAGATGCTTATATGAGTTTACAAGAGCACATGAAAAGATAGTAGTTGTACATGAATATGCTATAAGTATGCTTTTACGCTTATATGTATATAAATGGACATGATATGCAAGGACATGATATTAAACGTTATATGAGCTGATAGCTAGAGTTAGAAGAATATGAGCATGATATAGGTTACATGAGAAATTATAGAAATGTTGTAAAGTATATTGATCATATGGTTAGCATGAACAAGTATACTAGATGTTTATTTCTTTTATATGCTTATACATGATTGGCATATCGGTTATTGATATGCTTTGATGATTATGCTTGTGACTTCGTTAGAAGTCTTTTATATGTGATATCCCCACTAAGCGTTATCACTTAGCACGGGTGTTTGTCCCGTGTTAGTTTACAGGTTCAGTGAGGGTTGGACATCTGCAGGCCAAGGCCACTAGGAGTACAAGTTGAAGTCTTTTTGTATATGGCATAGCTTTTTGTATACATGATATAGACGTTTTGTATAGCTTGGCATATGTAAATGCAAAGCAATTTTGTATAAGATATGTAAACGAAATCTAAGTGTATAAAGAATCTTTTGTAATGTATAAAGAATAGTATATGCTGAAATGTACATGATTATAATTTTTTATTTAAGATATGTCTATAGCTTGTATTTAAAAGGTATTCCGATGCCTGTATTTGTATGTTTTCTATTTCGCTTCTGCATGACTATTTGTATGTGTATGCGTGTGTGGCGACCTAATATCCTGCCAAGGGGTATTGGGGTACTACAATATATATATATATATATATACACATTAAATCAATTAAAACCATTAATCACTTGATAATTATTTATAACATAATATTCCATTTTTAATGATTATTTATTCATTAATTATCAACTATGCATTTAATATTTATGTTAATGATTAACTCCACTTTAATCCCTTAATTAGCCATACTATTGTAAATTTACAATTATATGTCTAAATTTTTATCAAATTACAATTTTACCCTTAATTATCTTGTTTTTACATAATAATTTTATTCTTACATCTATCTATCATTTGACCTACAAATTACCACTTAATCCTTACACTATCATCTTAGACCAATTTACACTTTAATTATAATATTTTCCTTAACTTTCTATTTTACCACTCAATTTAACTATAATTACAATTATACTCTTATCTACCCTTATTCTCTCATTTAATCCATTTTCCACATATTTTACATTTACACTTATTCAATAATTACAATTGAACATTAAATTCATCATTAAAAGTCATTATTTACTCATATAGTCAAATTACTAACTATCTACACTTTAGTCCTTCAATTAGCCTTACAATTTCAAAAATTACATCTAGTTCCTCCTATTTTTCAATAATTACGATTATGTCCCTCATTTTCTCTTAATTACTAAAATAGCCTTATTTACTCCTATCATTCAATTAAGTCATTATTTCAATTACAATATTAGATTTTGGTCCATAAATTCCCACTTTTATGCCAAATTGCGTTTAGTCCCTAAACTTTATATTCTTTACACTATTATCATTTTATTTACACTTTTAACTTAATTATCACTTATTTTCACTCTTAAGTATAAAATTACTGTTTTGCCCCTAATCTTTTTATTTCTTTCAATTTAATTCCATTTTCACTTATTTTCTCATTTATCACTATTTTAATTAAATTTTATTACATATTTACCATACTGCCCCTAGTATACACCCAGTAGAAATCTATGACCGGACATGCGGGACGTGGATCCCACAAATCCACTATACTAAAGAATGATTCCGATAGAACCATTCAACACTGGCACTACACTACACTGAACACTGAAATCACTGAACACTGTACTGAAATAGACCGTCATTGGCCTATCGAAAATGAGTCGTCATGTCTCGGACCGCAGTGTAGAATCGCTATAACTTGCCAATTATATCCTGGACTAGATTTTATTACCAGACTATTATGAAGGGCAAATAATATCAGATTTACACTTATATCACTTAATATATCAACATATACCAATCAATCATCAAATACACTTCACTTTAAAATTTACATATCACTTATAATTCACTTTCATTTCATATATTTATCATTTATATCTTCAATCATGCCATTGAGTTCGTTTAATCATATAATAATCATTTTCACTTCACTCTTTTTCCATCAATTTCATTCTAATACACTTACTATTCAATTTTAACATCAATTATGTTATTTCTTTATTTTACTATATCGTAGCCTATAATATTCACTTTAAACATAATGTATGCTCAACATATAAAAATATTCATTTAAGCAATTAAAGATTCTAATTACTTTATTTTACACTCCATTTCATTTATACATTCATTTTTAAACATTTCTATTACCAATTTCACATATTAATCATAAAATTTTCAACATACTCATTCAGCCTTCACTTGTACTATACTTTAAAATTTCTCATTTTAAACATTAATTACTTCTATCTCTCTTATTAACCCATTTTAGCACTAAACATAATTTTTTTTTTCAATTTATGTTATACATATCAATATTTTTACTTTATACATATTAGCTTATCATACCAAATTATTTTCAATTAAATTCCATTTATTCCAATTAACTTAATGCACACTCTATTGTCATTATAATGTCATTTTATACCATTATACTTAATTAATTATCAAAGTACACTAAATTACCCTAAACTATTCCATTTGGCCAAGGTGTATCCTTACCATTTCACTTAGTTTTCTTTCATTTAATCACTCAATTATCTCAATTAGATGTTATACATTAATTATAGATCAAATTCAAGTCTAAAATAATAAAATATTTCATCATTTCTCTTAAATACCTATTCGGCCAACATAATTAAATTCTCTAAGTTTATTTTCTTGTTCGTTTAATCATTTAATTAGTTAGATTACATCTTAAATTACATATTTATAACACTATGTTCAATTAATTTACAAAATATATCCATGATATACTTAGGTATACCATTCGGCCTACACTTAGGTTCATTATATAATTTTTTTTCTTTCATCAATTAAGCATTCAATTCTTCTTTTTACGCATCCCTAAGCTTGTTTATAAGGTTCTATTCAATTAATGAGTCATTTATTTTATACTTATCTTTAAGCATAACCTAAAAATGACCAATTTTAAATGGAAAAAGAAGGATATTGTATCCACTAACCTTAGATCATTGCTTTCCATACTTAGAGCTCCCATGTCCATGCTTTAATCATTTGAAACACCTTCCTCCATAAAAGTTCCTTAAGTGGCCGAATTTTGAAGGATACAAAACCATCATTTCCTTTACTTCTAAATTCAATATAACATCATAAACATACTCTACATACCTTAAAATGCCTATTGGAACCTTTAAATTAACTTATAGAGGTCTAAATTACTTACCTCATTTTTTACATATAATCTTGAACCCTTGAATTTTCCCACTTTAATCACCTCAAATGAAGATTAGAGGTTGGCAACATGTGATAGAGAGGTTGAACTTTACTTAAGAGACTTGGATTTTGGGAGAGAATTGGATGAAAGATGAAGAAATTTGGTGAAAAGAATGAGGGAACAATTTGGCTAAGAGAGGAGGAAGAGGAACTGCTTCTACTGATTTCCTAAGAGATATCTGATATTCCAGCCTTTATATAGCCTCTTCTAATGGGCCAAGTCATAGGCCAATCAAATGGGCTAAACCCAAAGCCCATTTAAGTAATTTAAACCCATTTTCCCACCAAAAATAATTTTCATAACTTTCCAAATTCAATTTCACTCAAAATCAATTCCACAATTTTTAAAATATATAATTTAGCCTCCACGTAAAATTTTAGCTCAATCGAAAGCCGTTTCCCGATCCAGTTCACTTAATCCAGTCCGATTAGCTAATTTTCGGTATCACCGTAAAATTCCTTTTTCACTTCCAAATAATTCTAAATATTATTTATAGAAAATCTGGATTTTATCTTAAATTTTAGAGATTATATGCTATTTTTAACAGCCCGGTCAAACTAGTCAAACCAAAGTCAATTGGTTCGATCGGTCCAATTCACTGGTTGAATCGGTTCGATTCACTTTTCATTCTTGACATCATTTTCACTTATTAATAGCCCATTAACCTTGGTTTCATCTCAATCAGGGTCCTTAACCAGTCCGGTTCACTTGAACCATTCCGGTTTACCAATTTTTCAGTGTCACCAAAAACTTTATTTTTCAATGCCAAAAATACATAAATATTATTTAGAGTCTATCTATGCCTTCAAAACAATTTTTAAAGGTCATTTAATATTTTAAAAAATTTAGTTAAAGTTTGGTCAAACCTTAGGTTACTACTGAACTAAACCAGAAGCTTTCTTCTGTTTGACTTTCTGCGGCCTATTTGACCTCATTTTCACTCTAAATTATACTACCATACTCTTTATAACTTGCATTTTCCAATGGTCTAATAAAATAATTTTCATCACTGACTTCCCGGGAGGTGACCCATCAGGGGCTTACCTGGCCTGAGCACATTTAACTTTTCTCCTCTATTGCTTTTTAAGGCACAGTCACTGATATTTTTACATGAAATTCACACTACATACTATACAGAGTTTACTGATTACTACTGACTCGGTATTCGGATTTTTACAATTCTCCCCCACTAATAAATATTTCGTCCTCGAAATTTTCCTTATGTACTACAATCACAGATCACCACTACTATGCTATGAGAACATTCAGTTTAGGAAATCCATTTATTTTCCATCAGCCATCATATTTTGCATTCTCTTACAATTATATGAACCTATACTATCCTTATGCCTTCTCTGATACCTTTATTCACTTCTATCATCAATACCTATTCATGGCATGTATACGTCACTTTGTCCTCATCTCATTATCTCTGATCTTGGGACCGCTTAAACCTTTGCTCTGATACCAAAATAAATGTAACATCCTTATACCTATAAATGATACGGATACTGGATGTCACAGCACTACACTGACAAACACTACAATGCACTTGATAATTCTGTAGAGTTTTTTTTTTGTAGAAGTTTTTTTACAATAATAATCACAATCTTACAAATATAATAAACATAACAGTACACTTATGTACAGTTCAAACACTTATACCATAATTCATTACTTCTCTCTACTGCGATCATATACATGCCATGCCATGTCAATCCATCTATCCTTCCTGTCGAATGCTTCGTCCATTCGTCACTAAATTTTTGGCCACATCAACATCTACTATAACCCGTGTGCAGTAACACTTTACGCGCTGAGCATTAAAAATGCCCAGTGATGGATACATATCCTAAATTTTCCATAACTAACTCTACATGCATGCACAGACAATCTTAAATCCGTAATCACACCTTTTAAACATTAATTAATCAATTACTTTAACCATTCATTATTCTTATACCCTTTGTCTACTTTTTCTGTCACTACACTTTAACATTTTCAATTCTATTAATGCTGCAATTTTAACGCTATGCTCGGTTTAGTAATTAACAATCAATTACATAAACAATCCTTATTATCACTTCGTCTATATTTAAAATCTATACTGAGGTACATCATTGGTCATCTAATCACTTATTAGAGCAGTCGTTAATGTTCTCTTTGCTGTACAAATTTTAACATTTTTACTTTCTTTATGTACCTAACGATTTTTTTACATTAACTTCAATTATTTTAACTTTCTTACACTTTACAGTTGCACTAATATTTTTCACTTGTTCAAATCTTATATTGTTTACTTAATTTCCATTAATCATACTTCGAAATATATTCCTGAATTATTAACACTAGAATACAAGCTAATGATTTATCTAAACACTAATTATTCCTATCATTACTCTTTTACATTTTTTGATCAAAACTATTACCATTAGTATTGACAATATTATGAATCATATTATTCGCAATAATAATTCTCTACACATTCACAATGATATCAATTTTAAATTATGACCTTCACAATTACACTATTTTATATTTTTTTTATTATCTTTACATTTATTATTCCGTATTATAATTATTTAAATGTTTTTATTATATTTTATTTGATAGACCATACATTTAGTCTCATTAGCCCTTTTTAATTTCACTCAATATCCATACATGGCAGTTCAAATTCACTAAAGTCCTATACATTCTTCATATTTGTTATTTTACTCATCCATGTCCCTTTATTATTATTATCATTATTATTCTTATTAATTAGTTTTATTGATTTTTATTTTCATTTCTTAACTTATAATAATATATCCATACTAGATGTATTGCTAATTTCATTTAATAGTCAATCCACTTATTAATATACAATTAGGTCCTTACATTAACACTATTAAGATCGATTACCTTTATATTCCTCATTTTTCACTAATTTACAATAATTCCACTAATTCACATTTTTGTGTCTCATTATTTCTTATTTATAATTATGTCAATTTATAAATTAAGTTAAATTACACACATACCCAATGATATATATATATATATACACACACACATTAAATCAATTAAAACCATTAATAACTTAATAATTATTTATACCATAACATTCCATTTTTATTGATTATTTGTTCATTAATTATCAATTATGTATTTAATATTTATGCTAATGATTAATTCCACTTTAATCCCTTAATTAGCCATGTAATGGCCGAAATACCAGTTTAGAAGTGTCAGTAAATAATTTCAGTGTTATCATGATGATCGTAGCATTGAATAGCGTAGCGAATGAGTTTGCTAGTGTCAAAGTTTAGTGTTAAGTGTGTTAAAATTATAGTGATTCCGGGTCAGGTGACACTGAGGTGGCTATACAACGAACCCAACTGTCCGGCGCCCAAAAAATTTTAATTTCACAAAAATGATCTGTGGGCCGTAAGGAGTTTAGTGGTGAAATCGGAACTGAAAATGGAGTTAAATCGACCTCCGAAAATCATTCTGAAGTTGGCCTCCTGTTCGATTCAATTTGAACCAGGGTTTGACTGAGGGGTTTGTAGTGGTTTAAATGGCACAATAGATATTAAGTGTGTAAAATAAGATAGTGGGAGTGTTATCGGTGAATTTTGACAACTTTAGAGTTGTATTTTACGGTTGAAGAAAAATTGATCGAATCGGGCCGATTTAAGTGAACTGAGGCCCAAATGGACTCCGATTGAGTTAAAAAATTGCAGGGAGCCTATTTTTGATGTTTTAAGATCAATGGAATTGGTTAGAAGTGAAAATAATGAGAGAAACATATAGACGCTTTGGGAAAGTGCAATTGAACCGAAAAATCGAAATTTTGGTCTAAATCGGTTGGACCACCTTTGTTGGACCGGTTTGGTTCATTTATGGACTATATAAAGGAAGGAGAGGCCAGATTTCTCTAGAAAAATCCATCCAAAATTGACCTCCTTCTTCGTCTTTCAAATTCATACTGTCCTCAATTTTTCTTCATTCTTTCTTCAATCTTTCTCCAAATCTTAGCCTCCCAAACAAATCTAAGCCACTCTATAACATAAACACAGCAAGTGGAGTCCATTTGGAGCATTGAAAGTGAAGAAAACTAAGTATTCAAGGTTATGCCCTAAATTTGACGTAAGAGATTTAAGTTGTTTTAATTTAGTTTATTGGTCCCTGTAGGGGTTTTTTAGGGTGTCGAACACATTTATGATGTTAGATTTTATATTGGAAGTTTGGTTTTAAAGTTATGTGGATTTTTGAATTTGGCCACCTTAGGGAGTTAAAGGGAATTATGGAGTTTTAAGGAGTTATAGCATGGGAAGCATGTTTATGATGTGGAGAACAAGAATCTAAGGTTAGTGGATACAATATCCTTCTTTTTCCATGTTAAAAGTGTGATTTTAGGTTATATTTAAATATAAAGAATGAGAAATATGCATGTTTAATTGAAAATAACTTGATATTTATGCCTAAGGATGTTATAAATGATAGAATGAATGATTAAAGTAAAGAAATAAATTATGTGTAAAAAGTTACTTCTTTGGCCGAATGGTATATATGGAATTTTCATGTGTTTTAGTGATGATTAATGCATGTTTATGATGGTTTTATGGTATTTGGCATGAGAATTAATGAATGGTATGTGCTAGACCATGTGAAAGACACATTATGTATGTGGTTAGTATGTGGCCGAAGGGTATAGGCATGAAAAGATGAGATTTTGATTTGATTTAATGGAAATAAATGGTATAGTGATGTTATACAACATGTAATTGGCTTAAATAAATGTTAAAGTTGATAAAGAGAATTGAGAGTGAAAGATTAGTATGTAGGCCGAATGGTATACATGTGTTTTTCATGTTGTATGATGATGTTTAAGACATGTTTATGGTATAAACATGGTATTTGGTATGAAAACTAACCATTGGTATGTGTTATAATATGAAAAGTTGCATGATGTATGATGTACATATGAGGCCGGATGAGTTATGTATGTAAAGTTATGATTTTGATGTGTTTTAATGTGAAACAATGACATGGCTATGTTATTTAGCATGTAAATAACATAAATAAATGTTAAAGTGGATAAAAAGAATTCATGGTTAAAAGTTAGTATGTTGGCCTAAGTGTGTGTATGTATGTATACATGCGTTTCATGATGGAATAATGAGCTTTTATGACATGTGATGATATGATGATGATAATCACATGGATAATGATTGAATTGTATAAAAGAGAATGGAATAGAATGATGAAATTCCATGAAAAGCTGGTAACTGAAGAATGTGAAAAGTGAAATTTTTATGCCCTATGTAGTAATCTGGTAGTCAAGTCTAGTGCAGGATATGATGGCTAGCTATAGGGACATAAGACCGCGGGTGTGAGCATGGCATCTCATTTATGGTAGACCAATAACGGTCTTGCCTCATAGTATTTAAAGTCAAAATATTTTGGATAGTATATAAAAACAGGGGTAGTCCCTCGGGATTCCTCTGGTATGTATTAAAGACTGAAGTGATCTTTCGTGGTCCTTCAGGTTATTCGAGCCTTTAGGGGTTCACGTCTCGTTTATCCTGGTTATAGATGTCTACCAGCATTATACAGGGGCAAATGGCAAAGAAAAATAATAAAATAAGTTAAAATGATATGAATATGAAGTATGAATGATTAAACAAGATATGCATGTGATTATGTGATAAAGACAATGTATGCATATGATTATGTGGTAAAGACAAAGGTATGGTAATGATTTTATGATAAAGATGATATATGGTAATGATTAAAGTAATAAGGATAAAGTTAAGTTAAGATAAGATTGAAAATGACATAATTGTAAATAAAAGAACAAGGAAGGGCAAAATCGTAATATGTAAAATGTTTAGGGGCAATATGGTAAATATGTGCTTTAATTGGTTGAATTGTGATTTAAAAATGTTATTTGTATGAAAAAGGACATAATTGTAATTAATAAAAAGTTTTAAGGGTATAATGGTAATAATGAGCTTTAAATGGCTAAAATATGATTTAATTGATGATTATTTATAAAAAGGACATAATTGGAATTATATGAAACATTGGAGGGCGAAACGGAAATTTTGTGCCTTTGTGTGTGTATGATGGCTAATAAGGGTAAAAATGTCATTAAATGATTGAATATGAAAATTGGTGACTTTTTAGGGGTAAAAATGTAATTGGGCATGAAAATTATAATTGGAGGGTAAAATAGTAATTTTACATGTCACATAGTGTAAAATGGCTAAAGAAAATGTAAGTGATGGCATTTTGGTAATTATGAGTAAAGAAAAATAAGTTAATGGCATAATTGTAATATTAGTGAAATTAAAAATGAACTAATGACATAAATGTAATTTTGATGAAATAGAAATGAACTAAGGGCATTTTCATAATTTTTGAAAAGTTCAAGGGTATAATTGTAATTTTGTCATAAGTTAAGGACAAAATGGTATGTATGATTTTTATGTGTATTGTTTGTGAATATATGGTTGTTATATGTACTAAATGTTTAAATGACTTGAAAATGTAAGGTTAAATTAGTAATTGAGCATAAAAGTGGTAAGGTATGGACCAAAATGTAATTTAGTGAAAAGTTAAGGGATAAAAATAGTAATAAAGTGTAAGTGACGGCTATCTGGTACTTAAGAATAATTAGAGGATATTTTGGTAGTTATGTGAAAAAAACAAAGAAAAGACATAAATGGTATTAATGTAAAAGAATGGACATAGATGTGATTACTGTAAAAGTTAAGGGACCTAAATGCGAATATGAAATTTTATATGTGCTATAAATGTATATGTCTTTAAAGGGGTGGTTTAATTAACACTAATAATACTAGTGTATGTTAGATAATGCAATAATAATAATATAAGCTAATTAATGGCGTTGTGTTAAATAAGTGGAAAGTAAAAGCGTAAAATTGTAAATTGATGGAAGTCTGGGGATTTAAATTGTAAAATTTTCAATAACAAAGTAGTTGAGGGATAGTAACGATAAACGATTGGCAATCTGATTGTTAAATGTATAACTAAGTGACAGTAGGAAAGATAATGATATTTATATTAATATTAATGGAAATGTTATTGATAATGTTAATATCATGGAAATGGCAATAGGATTAATGTAAGAAAATAGATGACTAATATTAGCATAAATAAAAGAATGAGAATGTCTGGGGAATTTTAAAGGATTATTATAACTGATTGAAAATAATCAGGATTTAGATTTAAACCTGTAATATTAATTAGGGATAGATAATGTGGTTAGGATAAGTATTAATATGTGAAATGAATTCAACTGAGTACTGTGAATTTCTTTATTAAGACGCAATTAACTAAAAGTGTGTAATGTAATATGTAAAGACATTGTCATAGAACCGATACAAGTATTATAGATTGAATTAATTATCTAAGTATTGGCTATCATAATTAATGTTCTTATAGTGCTGCATGTGTAGAATTCAGTAATGGGGTTGCCTAAGAATGCTAGAAACGAAATTAAAGACACGAAAGAAACTAGAACTGTCATTAAATGTTGAAAGTTAATAGTGAACGATAATGGATGTTTCATAGATGTATCAGTAACTAAATCTGCACTCAATTTAGATTGTAACTGATGTAATAAAGTTATAAACAACTAAAGAAAAACAGATGAACATGATAGTATTAATGTTAAAGTTAACAGTGCAAATAATAATGGCTCTGATGATAGTAAAGTAACGTTAATGCATGGTTATTGAAGTAAAGAGAAAGGTACAGATAAATGATTATAGTAAAAGTATGTTATGACTATTTAAAAGATTCTGAAAGTAATGTTCACATAATGAGATTAAAAGCAAATGTTTGTGTGTGAATGCATGTTGTATTAGTGTGGAAAATTTAGGATATGTATCCACCACTGGGAATTTCAATGCTCGCGCGTAGTGTGGTTGCTGTGTGCAGATTATAGAAAGAAAAGATGTAATGGTGCCCGATGTTACTGATGGTCTAAAGAATTTACGGGACAACAAGGATATTGTGATAGGCTTGGCATGTATACGATTGCAATGGACTAGCTCGAGATTATACAGGTTAAGTATATTAGTTGTGTGTTAGTGTAATTGTTTGTTATTGTAATATATAATTGTTATTGTTGAAAAAAAAAAATTCTCTGATTCTGAGGAGTGCAATATTGTTTAGTGTGGTGACATTCGATATCCGTATCATTTGCGTGTATAGGGTGTTACAAGCCATACTATTGTAAATTTACAATTTGATCTTTAAACTTTTACATAATAATTTGATCTTGTATTTACATAATAATTTTATTCTTACATCTATCTATCATTTGACCTACAAATTACCACTTAATCGTTACACTATCATCTTAGACCAATTTACACTTTAATTCTAATATTTTCCTTAAATTTCTATTTTACCACTCAATTTCACTATAATTACAATTATACTCTTATCTATCCTTATTCTCTCATTTAATTCATTTTCCACATATTTTACGTTTACACTTATTCAATACTTATAATTGAACACTAAATTCATCATTAAAAGTCATTATTTACGCATATAGTCAAATTACTAACTATCTACACTTTAGTCCTTCAATTAACCTTACAATTTCAAAAATTACATCTAGTTCCTGCCATTTTTCAATTATTACGATTATGTCCCTCATTTTCTCTTAATTACAAAAATACCCTTACTTACTCCTATCTTTCAATTAAGTCATTATTTCAATTACAATATTACATTTTGGTCCATAAATTCCCACTTTTATGCCAAATTGCGTTTAGTCCCTAAACTTTAAATTCTTTACACTATTAGCATTTTATATGCACATTTTACTTATTTATCACTTATTTTCACTCTTAAGTGTAAAATTATCCGTTTTGCCCCTAATCTTTTTATTTCTTTCAATTTAATTCCATTTCCACTTATTTTCTCATTTATCACTATTTTAATTAAATTTTATTACATATTTACCATACTGCCCCTAGTATACAACCAGTAGAAATCTATGACCGGATATGCAGGACGTGGATCCCACAGATCCACTATACTAAAGAATGATTTCGATGGAACCATTTAATAATGGCACTGCACTACACTGAACACTGAAATCACTGAACACTGTACTGAAATAGACCGTCATTGGCCTATCGAAAATGAGTCGTCATGTCTCGGACCGCAGTGTAGAATCGCTATGGTTAGCCAGTTATATACCGGACTAGATTTTATTACCAGACTATTACTAAGGGAAAATAATATCAGATTTACACTTATATCACTTAATATATCAACATATACCATTCGATCATCAAATACACTTCACTTTAAAATTTACATATCACTTATAATTCACTTCCATTTCATATATTTATCATTTATATCTTCAATCATGCCATTGAGTTCATTTAATCATATAATAATCATTTTCACATCACTCCTTTTCCTTCAATTTCATTCTAATACACTTATTATTCAATTTAACATCAATTATGTTATTTCTTTATTTTAATATATCATAGCCTATAATATTCACTTTAAACATAATGTATTCTCAAAATATAAAAATATTCATTTAAGCAGTTAAAGATTCTAATTACTTTATTTTACACTCCATTTCATTTATACATTCATTTTTAAACATTTCTATTACCAATTTCACAAATTAATCATAAAATTTTCAACATACTCATTCGGCCCTCACTTGTACTATAATTTAAAATTTCTCATTTTAAACATTAATTACTTCTATCTCACTTATTAACCTATAGTAGCACTAAACATAATATTTTTTTCAATTTATGTCATACATATCAATATTTTTACTTTATACATATTAGCTTATCATACCAAATTATTTTCAATTAAATTCCATTTATTCCAATTAACTTAATACACACTCTATTGTCATTCTAATGTCATTTTAAACCATTATAATTAATTAATTATCAAAGTACACTAAATTACCCTAACCTATTCCATTTGGCCAAGGTGTATCCTTACCATTTCACTTAGTTTTCTTTCTTTTAATCACTCAATTATCTCAATTACATGTTATACATTAATTGTAGATCAAATTCAAGTCTAAAACATTAAAATATTTCATCATTTCTCTTAAATACCTATTCAACCAACATAATTAAATTCTCTAAGTTTATTTTATTGTTTGTTTAATCATTTAATTAGTTAGATTACATCTTAAATTACATATTTATAACACTATATTCAATTAGTTTACAAAACATACCCATGGTATACTTAGGTATACCATTCGGCTTACACTTAAGTTCATTATATAATTTTTTTTCTTTCATTAATTAAGCATTCACTTCTTCATTTTACACATCTCTAAGCTTATTTATAAGCTTATTTTCAATTAATCATGCATTTATTTTATACTTATCTTTAAACATAACCTAAAAATGACCCATTTTAAGTGGAAAAAGAAGGATATTGTATCCACTAACCTTTGATCCTTACTTTCCATGCTTAGAGCTACCATGTCCATGCTTTAATCCTTTGAAACACTTTCCTCCATAAAAGTTCCTTAAGTGGCCAAATTTTGAAGGATACAAAACCATCATTTCCTTTGCTTCTAAATTTGATATAACATCATAAACATACTCTACATACCTTAAAATGCCTATTGGAACCTTTAAATTAAATTATAGAGCTCTAAATCACTTACCTCATTTTTGACACATAACCTTGAACGCTTGATTTTTCCCACTTTAATCACCTCAAATGAAGATTAGAGGTTGCCACCATGTGATAGAAATGTTGAAATTTACTTAGGAGACTTGGATTTAGAGAGAGAATTCGATGAAAGATGAAGAAATTTGGTGAAAAGAATGGGGGGTCCTTTTTAGCTAAGAGAGGAGGAAGAGGAACTGCTTGAATTCTAGTGATTTCTCTAGAGATATCTGATATTCCAGCCTTTATATAGCCTCTCCTAATGGGCCAAGTCATGGGCCTATCAATTGGGCCAAACCCAAAGCCCATTTAAGTAATTTAAGCCCATATTCCCACCAAAAATAATTTTCCTAACTTCCCAAATTTAATTTCACTGAAAATCAAGTCAATAATTTTTAAAATATATAATTTAGCCTCCACATAAAATTTTAGCTCAATCAAAGACCGTTTCCCGGTCCAGTTCACTTAATCCGGTCAGATTAGCTAATTTCGGTGTCACTGTAAAATTCCTTTTTCACTTTCGAATAATTCTACATATTATTTATAGAAAATCTAGAGCTTATGGTAAATTTTAGAGATTATCTGCTATTTTTAACAGACCGGCCAAACCTTGATCAAACTAGTGAAACCAAAGTCAACTGGTCCGATTGGTCCGGTTCACTTTTTATCCTTAACATCATTTTCACTTATTAATAGCCCGTTAACCTTTGTTTCATCCCAATCAGGGTCCTTATCCGGTTCATTTCCCTTGAACCGTTCCTATTTACTAATTTTTTAGTGTCACTGAAAACTTTATTTTTCACTACAAAAAATTCATAAATATTATTTAAAGTCTATCTATGCCTTCAAAATAATTTTTAATAGTCACTTAATATTTTAAATAATTTGGTCAAAGTTCGGTCATACCATCATACCAAATGAGAAATTTGGACACTTCTTTCCAATAGAACACTGGAAAGATCATCTAATCCCATAAAACCTTTAGGTACCTTAAGCAAAAATTATTAAAAAAAGAAGAAGAAAATTCCCAAGAACAAAGAATTGTTCTCTTTGTCTCAAGAATTAACTTAGAAAATCAAATTAGAATATTGGGAGAATTTGTTCTTGAAGAATAAGAAGAAGAAGAAAAATTTCCTTAAGAAAAATCCCCCATTTTTTCCATCAAAAAACCCATTTTATACGCCAAAAAAATAGATTTAAGGGAAAAATTAAAAGAATTTAATTCCCATTAACACAAAAAAAAACTGAATAATTTGAAATATTAGAAGATAAAAGGTTTTAAAAATTAAATTCTATTAAAAAAATGGAAGAAAAACATAAATTTGGGTCAAAAAATGCATATACGGGCAGCTGGGGGCATCGGGCGCGCAACAGGGGCGAGCGACTCCCGTAGGCGTGCGCGACGGGCATCACCAAGCATTGCTCGTGGGCGATGCCCAGCACGCGCTGCTGACGATCGATTTTTTTTTAAAAAACTTTTAAATTTACAAATTTGGCTAAAAAACTATAATTTTTAAATTCATTTTTTTCTATTTTTTTATTTTTCTATATTTTATGAAAAATATAAAATTTTGACAAGAAAACCATTACTTTCAACATTTTTGCCTGTGAACTGGCATCTAATTACATTATTAGGTAATCTTGATCTGGGCTGTCTCGAAACCCGGTGTCGACACCCAGTATTCTGTACTTTACAAGGTAAATTAGTAGCATTATTATAAATAAATTAAAGTAGGGACTTAAATGCAATTGACCATAATAAGGTTAGTGTTAGGACTTAAATATAAATTGATAAGGAAATGGACTATTGAGTGAAATTATGAGAACATTGAATTGGTTATATGTTGTAAATTAAGAAACGATAATAGAAATTAATAAAACTAGTAATGAGAATAATAATAATGATAATTAAGTGCAATAGAAGTGTAAATTTGTAATTATGGTAAATATAGAGGACTAAATTGTAAATTATTTATAATAAGGTTCTTAAAAAGGACTTTAGTGAATTAAATTATAGTGCATGGTTATTGAATGAAAATTTAAAAAGGACTAATGAAATTAATTCTGTAACTTATTGAATTTGTAACACCCCCTACCCATACGTAGGCAATCCCATCCGATAAGGAGTGAGATGCTGTATAAGTAAAGGTGTCACCAAACAGATACAAAGTAAATCATACATTCATTCATATCATACATACAGAAACATGAGATAATTAAAAACTTTTAAGGAAAAGAAAGCCATAGCTGATCATACATTAATATAATACACCATTACAATAATGTTCTGATCAACTAGTTGAAACAAAAGATATTACATCACCAAAATATAAGTACAAAAGCGGAAGCTGAAACAAAACTGATACAAGAGAGTTCTTTACAAAAGAATCATCAAAGATTACAAAACTGATCCCTACACTAAACCTTCTGTGTTGGCTTGACGGCGGTGACTCTCTCAAAGCAAAACTCCTTCCGCACCTGCACGGGTAAAAACCACCGTGCTAAGCGATAAGCGCTTAGTGGGGAAACACACAAAAAATATGAACGGCCATTCACAATGGTCGTCAAGGCATAACACATTCACAATGGCAAAATGCAATAGCTCATAACATAATTCATAAGAAAATACTCCCAATTTAAAGCCATACATTCTATATCTCAAATTCATATCCATTTCCATAATAGTTAAACATACATTTCATCAATATACTCATACAGATATTACATATATATAGTCATAAGAGTAGAGCAAACTAATTGAACACCAAAAGAACACCTGTTGACTCTAGGTAGTAGATAACGAGTATACAGACAGTACTTTATGGGTATGAGCCGATTACAGACAGTACCTTACGGGTACGAATCGAGAAAACCATTTTACTTTTAACTTTTCCAAATCATTTTCAAAAGGGACCTTAAACAAGATCCTTACACTCTAGGGTTCGCGAGGAATCAAACGGGGACCTGATCGGGGTCCAAACGAAACTGAGGGCTGCAGCTAAAAGACTCTATTTGGCATGCCTAACTATCCACTTACTTGACTCTAGCAGGTTATGCGTCATTCAAATCATATTTCAGAACACAACATATAATTCATCTGAAGAATCATGGTATCACTCATATCAAAGCATATAAAAGTATGACATACATTATACAACAGTATAAGTCCATTCGGAAGTATTACAGAATCCATTTTTTGAGTTAAAACTGGGAAATTTCTGAAAATGGGCCGCACGGGGTGACCGACGAGGTTGGCTGGTCACGAGTCTTGACTGGCATCACAACTCATGACTGGCCTCCTCACAAGACTTATCACGAGACATGACTGGGGGTCCCGCCTCGTGACTGGCTTCCTGGTCACGTCGTGACTTGTCTCTCTCTTGCTGGTCACGAGTCATGACTGGGTGTCACATCTCGTGATTGGCTTCTTTAGGGCTGGTCATGCGTGACTGTCTCAGGCTGGTCATGAGTCATGACTGGGAGTCACGCCTCGTGACTGCCTTCCTCTTGGCTGGTCACGAGTCGTGACTGGAAGTCACGTCTCGTGACTTGCCTCTCTTCTTGGGTAGTCACGCGATAGACACAGTAAAATGCGAATTTTCTACAGTAACACGATTTTTCAGTTTTCCAGAATTTTCCAGAACACAGAAATCAACTCCAAACTTGAATCAAAATCACACAAATCAGTTCTTACCTTCCAGAAGATCATTTAAGCATCAAAATGACATATAACAACTTAATTCAACACTCATCACAACTAAAATCATACATAACCACATTCAAGAACATAAACCCTAGAATTTACAGTAAGTTCAAATCAAGCACAATCCACAAGTAAAAATCCCAAACCTGAGATTCTAAGCTTCAATCACTTAGCTCCACTCGTCCCAGCAATATCCTTACCCTTAGGATCTCGAGGAGCCTCAGCTAAACACAACACAACAAAGACCATCCAACAATGCAAACCCTAAGTTAATCTAAACCCAAAGAGGAAAAAGAAGATGAAACAAATGGAAAACAAGATGAGAAGAATACAATTACTTACCAAAGAGATGTAAAGAGATGATTAACTCCACCAATACAAACTTGAATCTACACCACAATTCTTAGAATGAAGAAAATGAAGAAGAAGAAGGTGAGTGAAGAAGGAAACGTGAATCTGCCAATTTCCTTTCTTTTTTTCCTTTTTCTTTTTCTTTTCTTTGCCCTAAGCATGTGTCCATTTCCTATTGGTGAAGCTAACCACTCACGCCAAACTAACATGCACTACACACACCTAATACACTCCCAACTAATGCACACCCTACAATGGTATGAACACACACACAAGCATATCCCAACTTAAAACACCATAATATGATATGCTCAAGTGCACAAAACTATAACCCATTTAATACACACACTAATACCCTATATGCACCCACATACTAACAAAACCCAAAAACATGCATTTTTACCAAAATACCCTTATGATATGCCAAACACATGCAAATGCAGGCTCACACAGACAGGCTCATTCTACTAGGGGGCAAACGGGGTGTGAAAGAATTAAAATGTTAAAAGTGTTTAATTTAGTATAGTGGGAAATAATAAATGTAAAGGTAATAGTAATAGATTGTAATGTGATTATTAAGATAGTGTTAGTATAAAAGAAAATATTGTACATATTATAATGTTAATTATATAATTGAATGAAATTGAGAAGAAAATTACGTATTAATAATAAAACTACAAGAATAACATTAATGTAAAATAAAGATTAAGGTAATTGTTAAGGTTATTGTTAAAATTAATATTATTGTTAAGAGTATTGGTATAATTAATAGTGACACTGATAATAGAATTGAAAGTGATAAAGTATAGTGATAGAAAATACAACAAAGGATATAAGAGTGATAATTGACCAAAGTAAATAATAAATGTTCAAAAGATGTGATTACGGAATTAAGCTTCTCTATGCATGCATATAGATTTGGTTATGGCAAATTTAGGATATGTATCCACCACAGGACATTTTAAATGCTCAGCGAGTAGAATGTTACTGCACGCAAGTTATGGTAAATTTGAAGTGGCCAAAGATATAGTGACGACTGAAAGAAGTATTCAACAACGAGGATAGAAGGACTGGCATGCAATGTATACGACCGCAATAGATGAAAGCAATGACGTATGATATAAGTATTTGAATTATATATTAGTGTACTCTTAGGTTTGTATATGTATATTGTGATTGTTATTGTTGAAAAGAAAAATTCTACTGGATCTATTGAGTGCATTACAATGTATTTTAGTGCAGTATTATGACATCCGATATCTGTACTACTTATGAGTGTAGGGTGTTACAATATATGTATGTAAAAATGAGATTTTGATGTGATTTAATGGTATGACTATGTTAATTAACATGTAAATTAGCTAAATGAATGATAAAGGTGTTAAAAAGGAATTATGGTGGATGTGTGGCATGATGGCCAAATGTGTACATCATGGTATACCTTGATGACATAATGATTTTAATGGTACATAATGGCATAAGAATGAAAATTAAATGTATAATGACTGATTTAGACTGAAAAGGAATTAAATAGTATGATGAGATTCCATAGACTGTGTATAATGTAAATCAAATATGTGTACTGAAATAATTATTGCCCTTAGTAGTAGTCTGGTGGTTAAATGGAGCTCAGTATATAGTTGGCTAGCCATAGGAACACTATACCACAATAGAGAGCATGACGTCTCACCTATTGTAGGCCAATGACGATCCTACTTAAATGTTTAAATGTAGGGGTGGTCCTTCGGGATCCCTCTAAAATGTATTGAAATGAAATGTAGGGGTGGTCTTTCGGGGTCCCTCTAAATTGTATTGAAATAAAATGTAGGGGTGGTCCTTCGGGGACCCTTTAAAATGTACTGAACCTATAAGGTTCACGTTCCGTATATCCAGTCTTGAGATTTCTATCGGCTCAATGCTAGGGGCAAAGAAAGAAAAATGGATTGAAATGAGATTGTTTAAGAAATGCAATAAAAAAGGGTAATATTGGAAAAATGATTAATTAAATGGTTGTATATGTAATTAAGTGATAAGATAAAGATAAGATAAGATAAGAAAAAGATAAGGATAAGATAAGATATGGATGAGATAAGATAAGATAAGGACAAAAATGAAATTTGACTTGAAAATAGTACTTTAAGGATTAAATGGTAATTATGTAAAAGATTGAGACAATATGTTAAAAATGGAAACAAAGTGATTAATTTGGAGTTAAAATGAAATTTATGATGAAAAAGGGCATAAATGGAAAAAAAAGTTTAAGGGTATAATGGTAATTTGACCATAAATAGATTAATAATGATTACTAGGGCTAAAAAATGTAATTTCATATAATAGGTATGAATTTAGTATGAAAAGTAAATAAGTAATGGCATAACTGTAATTTAAGTAAGCAAGAAAAGTAAAGTCATCATTTAAATGGATTAGAAGTCTATTTGGATTGGAATTCTAAATAGATTAAAACTTTAAATGGATTGGAAGTCTATTTAGATTAGAACTCTAATTGAATTAGAATTCAAAGTGAATTAAAATTTTAATTTGATATTTAATTAAATTATTTATGGAGATATTGATTAAGAAAAATAATGATAATATAATGTGAACATTTTAGACAATAAAATAATGTTTAAAAGGGTAAATTAGATGAATTGATGGCATTTTTGTAATTTTGGGAAAAGTTTGAGGACCAAATCATAATTCTACCATAATAAGGGACTAAAATATAAATATGGATTTTTATGTGTACAATTTGCATATTTACCACTAATGGAAAGATTTAAGTGCAATTATGAATACTTTTGCATGTATAGAAATTAAATGAATTAAATATTGGTTTATTTGATATTAAATGTCTTATTTATATTCCTGGAGTATGCATGTGAATTTAGTCTGGTGGATTAAATAAAAAATAAGATGACTAAGTGGCATTTGTGTAAATATAAGAAAGTTTAAGGGCCTAAGCATAAATATGCTATAGTTTAGGGACCAAATCGTAAATATGCAATAGTTGAAGCACAAAATTGTAAATATAGATTTTTGTGTGTACTATTTGCATATATGATTTAAAATGAAGGATTTAATGGTAATTTGCATATTAAATAAGAAAAATGGGTTAATTAATGGCATTATGGTAAATAAATAAAAAGTGAAGAACAAAACTGTAAATTAGTGAAAGTCTATGTATTAAAATGTAATTTGTCAATAATAATGTAAAATAAAGGATTCAAAAGGTAATTGACATGTAATATGAATGTTAATTGTATAATTAATTGACAATAGAGAAAATAATGATAACTTTAGAGGACTTAGGAATAATACCGTGTTAGGTAAATTTAATTGAACACTATAGAATTTACTAATTGGAGTATAAGTTGTAGTGAAAAAAGTGTGGGTAATAAAATAATAATAGTATTACCTTGATAATACTAGGGAGAGTAATATAAATGACAAGAGTAATTAGTGGGCATAAAAAGTATATGAATAATTTTAATAAATAATTAATAGTGGCATGAAAATGTTAGTAACGAGACTATTTATGTGTAAAGGATTTAGGACAGTTTGTAAAATGTTAAAGTAGATAAAGAAAATAATGCAAACCGTTATGAGGATTAAGTAAACAATATGGGTAAATCAAATATTGTTACAATGATGGAATTTTCAGTCACAATAATAATAAAGTTAATTATAAAAACCGTTATTGATAGATAATAAAACAATGGCATCAATAGGATTATCTGTTAAGTTAAAACAAATAATAAGAATATTATGTACTCCGACAAGTCACTATAATGAGAGATGATGATAATAATGCAAGGGTATTAAAATAAATGTAATTGATTGAAATTAAGAAGGAAAACAGTATAAATGAATTATGATTGCAGCTTTAACAATAATACTGTAAAAGAAATGATTAAATGAGAAATAATAATAATTTGAATATAAAACATAAAAAGGTTAGTGAAACTGTAAAAGAATAAAGATAGTACCAAGGTATAATAACTACCCTTATGAGTAATTTATGTATTAGACACTGTACTCCAATACAAATTGTAACCGAACAAATAAGTTATGAACAAAATGAAGAGAATTGATGAATACAAGGTATGTTATTGTAATTGGTTATTAAATTAACTGATTGAATATAATGGTGTGAATATTAGGTCAATAGAATAATGAGATAATAAAACTGTTATTTGAAACGACAAAATTAAAATATTGATACAGAAAGTGTTGAAAAAAGGCATAGTGATTAACGACTAAAGTAAAGGATCTATTTAAAACATCAAAATAAAGTATTAATTGATTAAAAGTCTAAAGAATTAATATGTATATATAGTAAATTAAAGATATGCTTGCGTGTTCATGCATGTAATTAGTATAGGGAAAAATTTAGGATATGTATCTGTTGAGCATTTTCTATAGATGCTAATAACTGCAAGTATACGGTGTACCGAAATAGTACTTAAGAATGTCGATACCACGAGGAACGTGATTTACACACCATTACTACCTAATTTTAACTTTGTTTACAATGATAAATTAATGGAAAAGTGATTTTAAACTATCTTAACAAATGAACTAATGAAGCCTAGTTATGGATAATCAGAAGAAGATAAAATATATAATAAAGAACTAAAGATAATGAACTTGATTTCATCGTTCTTATCAACATTTATTCATCTTTTCATGCAAGCCAAGTTGGAATATATTTTTAACTCACTCTCTCGACAAGAATCAAAATGCCTAAAACATGAAATTAAAATTCTAACTCACAATTTTCATTAATGAATTAAAGGTTTCTAATTACATATTCCAAGAATAAAAGCCAACCTATAGCAATTATCTCTGTCACACCCCGTTTGCCCCCTAGTAGAATGAGCCATTTATGTGAGTATGTATTTGTATGTGTTTGGCATACCATGAGTGCATTTTGAGAATATTGCATGTTTTGAGGGTTTATTCCGGTGTGGGTGTGCATATAGAAATAAGGTGCCCATAAGTGGAGTTAGGATTACATGCATGTGAGCATAGCATAGTGTGTGTGTTAGAGGAGATTGCATTGTGTGTGTTGCTCATACATGTGTAGGGTGCATTATTAGAGTGTTTCATTGTGTGTGCATGACATGTGCATATAGTGTGTGAGTGATTGACTTCCACCACTAGGGTGAGGACACATGGCAAGTTAGGGAAATGTAAAGTATAGGAGAAAAAGAATTGGGAATTCGGAGGAGTTGATGAGAGCTCAGTACCCGCAGTTGTTCAGTTCAGGTGAGAATTTCGAGGACGAAATTCTTGTTAGTAGGGGAGAGTTGTCACACCCCGTTTTCCCCCAAGTAGAATGAACCATTTATGTGAGTATGTATTTGTATGTGTTTGGCATACCATGAGTGCATTTTGAGAATATTGCATGTTTTGAGGGTTTATTCCGGTGTGGGTGTGCATATAGAAATAAGGTGCCCATAAGTGGAGTGAGGATTACATGTATGTGAGCATAGCATAGTGTGTGTGTTAGAGGAGATTGCATTGTGTGTGTTGCTCATACATGTGTAGGGTGCATTATTAGAGTGTTTCATTGTGTGTGTATGACATGTGCATATAGTGTGTGAGTTCCACCACTAGGGTGAGGACACATGGCAAGTTAGGGAAATGTAAAGTATAGGAGAAAAAGAATTGGGAATTCAAAATTTTCATCCCTCATTCCCGTTCTTCCCTCTTCTCCTTGTCTTTTCTTCCCTTGCTTTCCATTTGTGTGCTCTAAGCTTGGATTCAAGTTGGTGTGGTGGGAATTAATTGCTCCTTGTGTTTGATTGGTAAGCTTTATGCTTTTTGTTTTGTTTTTGTTCAAGTTCTTCTTCTTCCCTTGCATTTTCTGGTTTTGGGTTTAAAGTTATGGTTTTGAGTTTGTGTAATTTTTGGTGGTTTGATGTTTAGTTGAGCCTCCAAGAGATCCTAAGGGAAAGGAAGTTGTTGGATCTAGTGGAACCAAGTGGTAGAGCTCCTAATTTTAAGGTTAGGGAATTTGAGTTATGTTTTAATAACATGTGTTAAGTGAATGGATTTCTAGAAATTTGATGTTCTTGATGCTTTTATTAGTTCATGTGTTATGGGTTTTGGTTCTTTTTGTTTATTTAGCCTTGATTATGAATTTTGGAGTCATTTATGAGATAGATGGATATGTGATGTGAATAGTGATGCAATGGATTGTGTAAATTGATGTTGTTCCTTGAACTCTTGAGTAAGATTTGTTTATGGCATGATTTAATAATATGTGAATGGTTTAATTTTGTTACTGGGTTGAGGATATGATGTTTGATGTGTGAATTGTGGGATTTTTGGCTTGAAAATCTGGAAATTTGCCTTCAGGAATCGTATCTGTGCGTGGGGCACGGTGGCAACCAACTTAGTTGCCACCGTGAGCCATGAACCAGATGCATTCTACCTAGAGTTTGAACATGTCACGGTGGCAACCAATCTGGTCACCATCGTGAGGTGTCCAGACTTTAGCTTCTGTTCTGGGCAATGGGTATGTCACGGTGGCAACTTAGTGTAGTCACCACCGTGAGGTACCCCAATGAAGCTTTCTGTTTTGGGTCTAGGTAAGGTATGTCACGGTGGCAACCTAGTTCAGTCACCACCGTGAGGTACCCCAGACTAGCTTTCTGCCGAGAATCCTTGGTATGTCACGGTGGCAACCAATTTGATTACCACCGTGACCTACCCTATTTTTGCAATAAAATCCTATTTTCTTCTTGTGTTTTTGAAATGTTATACTTTTGATTTTAGCATTCAATATCACTTATTATGAGCCATAATTGTACATGTATTAATCTATTTAAAGTATATGAATTCTTTATTTGTCAATATTATATAAATGTGGACGTTATTTGTATGATTTTAGCCTGCAAGAGTCAGTCTAGTGGATAGTTAGGCATGCCTAATAGAGTCTCTTAGCTGCAGCCCTTTGTTCCGTTTGGACCCTGATCAGGTCCCCGTTTGGTTCCTCGCAAACCCTTTATGTGTATCGATCTTGTTTAAGGTCCCCTTTGAAAATATTTTGTGGAAATTAAAAGTAAAAATTGATTTCTCGATTCATACCCGTAAGGTACTAATTGTGATCGGCTCATACCCGTAAAGTACTGTTTGTTCACTCGTTATCCACTACTTTGAGTCAGCAGGCACCTTGTTATTTTGAATTGCTTTGCTATGTATGAGATTGTGTGTGATCCGAATATGTTTATTATTGAGATATTATGAAGGCAGGGGTACTTTATCGAAGGTATGATTTTATATGTTTACATGTTCATATATTCATACTCTTGTTTAATGCGTATTTTTGATTATGTCATCTGTATGTGTTTACCTTGACGACCATTGTGAATTGTTGTCTTTTGCTTTATGTGTGTTTCCCCACTAAGCGTTTATCGCTTAGCATAGTGTGTTTACCCGTGCAGGTGCGGAAGGAGTTCGTTTGGGAGAGTCGCAGCCATCAATGCCAACATAGCTGGGTCTTTAGTGTAGGGCCTAATTTTGTATTTCGATGATTCTTTTTGTATAGAACTCTCTTACAGCAATTTTTATAATAGCTTCCGCATATGTATATGTATAATTTTTGATATGTAATTATCTTTTGTATCCTCTGGGTTGATCAAACAGTAATGTAATGATTTCCATTATATTAATGTATGATCAACTTATTTCATGAATGGCTTTATAAAGTTTTAATTACCCTGTATTTCGGTATGTATGTTTATGCATGGATGTATGTGTATTTTGTATCTGTGTGGTGGCACCTTTACTCATACGGCATCTCACTCCTCATCGGATGGGATTGCCTAAGTATGGGTAAGGGGTGTTGTGACGCGCGCCGGATCCTGAGCGCCGCCCATGGGACCGCCCGCACGTGGGCGATCGGGGCTTTTGCGGGTCCGTTGACAGCTTGCAAATAAATTGCAAGTGCGTCTATGTTGAGCAACATGGAGGTTTCATGGAGTTGCCACCCAATAGAACATTGGGAAAGTTTCTCTCGCCTCGGAGAGCCTAAGACTGCGCTTGGTATCCATTTTGGGCCTACCAGAGGGATCATAGAAGGTGAACTCCTCACCCTAAGGAGCCTAGGATTAGCGCAAAAGCCTCGTGACTCAAGAAGTATCTTGAAGGATGACCTCTAACCTCTTGAGCCCAAAGACAAGAGCTGGGTCCAGGATTTCTCATCTATTTCTACCTGAATTATTCTATGATCAAATTTTAATATCATTAATTCACTCTCTCTCCACACTATGCAATTGATTAAAAGGCGCACTTATTCACATCTTGTAAGCGATAAATGATCGAATAGATAATGAAAGCGATAAATTACAATAATACAAGGAGCGGAATACAACTCCCTTTCGTAAATGTGCGAAGCATGCATAAATCGGCATTGCTTATTTTGAGGACTTTGGTCCTCACATGCATCATTATTAAAATTGGGGATCTTTATTTGTGATGATCTTTATTGGATAAAAATAGGGCATTGGACCCTTGCTTTTGTGTAAACTTCATTTTATTGAATATAAAACATTGAGTCATTTTTATACATTAACGGGATATGAAAGGAGTACACCCGTATACATAAAATAATCAATAAATAATAAATGAAGAAAATACTTAAGAGGATTAGGAAGCTAAACCGGATGAAGTCCTCCAAACATTGTAGACTGCCGCTCAAACTCGTGATTATCCAAGAGGATCGATATACACTCATAGAAAGTTAAGAGATGTTAATATACATAAAATTAACATATAAGAAGTCAAAGAGACTTGAAAGAGATAAAAAATGATTTAAAAGGATGGAGACAAAACCCACCGACGGCCTTCCTTGGCTGACCGACGGGCGTCGGTTAAGGTAACCGAGATGTCCGTTTGTCACTCAAGGAGGGGCATCTGTAGGTGGGTGACCGACGGGCGTCGGTGATAAAGATGACCCGTCGGTCAGCACTATCTCCGAAAAAACAGAATGGAGAAAAAACCTTTTCAAAGTCAAAAAGTGGGTTTTATCTCAAAAGGAGATAAGAGAGTCGAAATAAAAGAAAATAATGACAGATATTCAAAAATTCCACAAAATACGAAATAAATATGAGATAATATGGAGAAGGAATCCGGAATATTTACCCTCAGATAATCGCTTTGGGTGAGATTCTTGTGTTGATTAGAGTCCCGCGCGTTCCATGAGAAACGAAAGATGAAGGATCGAAGGAAGAAAATAAGCTATTTCTTCTTCAACCCCTCAGAAAATCGATTTTGGAGTCAAAATCTAAAGAAAACTAATTAGTTTTAGTTCCTTTTGATTGATTTGATCCTTGATTCAATAGATTTCCTTAGAAAGTGTGTTTTGTTGGAAGAGAGAGAAAATTTGCTTGAAATTGGGCAGAGTTTCCTCCTTTGAAAATTTTTCCAACCCTTTTCAAGTGAAAATCCGGAGCTTTTATAGCCAGACACGACCGACGGGCGTCAGTGTATAAAGGCGGGCATCGGAAGAATCCTTCTGACACAAGGATTCATCCGACGGCCCTGCCACATCCACCGACGGGCGTCGGAACGGTTGCGTGCTCCGGGAAACCAGGCGGCGTTCTGACAGGGGCGGTGACTTTCCGACGGGCGTCAGAAAATACCACAAGCCGTCGGTGACTCGAAGCGACGGGCTGGCCGTCTGTGGAGGACAAAAAGCTTTTTGACTCGAAAAAACCTCTATTTTCTCCCCCTCTGCCCAGGAATGGTAAAAAGCCTCATTTCTCGTGGAACGTGGGACTAAAACCTCCAAATCCAGCCCATTTATACAGGCTCGGACACTGATTTCATCATAGGGTAACCTCTGATCCGGACCGCTCCGGGACACGGTGCTTACAGTTTTCCCCAGTTTTGGAGCAACTAGTGCACAAGCGCCTAGATAAGCCAAAACTCAGAGAAAGGTCAAAAAGTAAGCGTACCTGCGACGGCTTTTCACCCTCCGTGCCTTCTGCCGAGTGGACCTTGTCTCGATCCGCTCGGCGATGCGAAGATACTTCCATCGGTCTTGTCTCGACCTGTGGGTACCTTGCAGGATGCAGCATGCTTTGGCTACAACCCCAATTTGAAGTGTGATATGCTCTGACCGCAGCCTCGATATGGTGAGATGCAGCATGCTTTGGCTACAACCTCGATCTGGTGAGATGCAGCATGCTTTGGCTACAACCTCGATCTGGTGAGATGCAGCATGCTTTGGCTACAACCTCGATCTGGTGAGATGCAGCATGCTTTGGCTACAACCTCGATCTGGTGAAGTGTGGTATGCTCTGACCGCAGCTTCGATCTGGTGAGATGCAGCATGCTTTGGCTACAACCTCGATCTGGTGAGATACAGCATGCTTTGGCTACAACCTCGATCTGGTGAAGTGTGGTATGCTCTGACCGCAGCTTCGATCTAGTGAGATACAGCATGTTTTGGCTACAACCTCGATCTGGTGAAGTGTGGTATGCTCTGACCGCAACTTCGATCTGGTGAGATGCAGGATGCTTTGGCTATAACCTCGATCTGGTGAGATGCAGCATGCTTTGGCTACAACCTCGATCTGGTGAGATGAGGAAACCCCGCCGGGTTCCTTGTTCCAAAAGAGATCTTTTTAATTGATGTCTATGTTCAGATCGATATTTCTCTATACCTGTGTGATAAAAGATTTTGTTAGTTCACGTTTGAGTGGTCATCTTTTAACCTGTCTATTGATGGCATGATCTAGCTTTATTTGCTATGCCGTGTTTCGTTCATTTTTTTTTTTATTTTGTCTCTTTTTTTTTCTTATTGAGCAGTTATTGATCACTTTTTTTTGTTTTTGTTATATCGTCATTTTTATTGACATATAAGTAAACATGAGGACATACACTTTCTGTGATGTGATAAAACAATCGAATGATCATACAAAAATGAAATAAAAGTTTCACTAGAAATGTCATTTTTGTACAGTGCATATACAAAATGAAAATGTACAAAAGATACAAAAATAACTCCCTGAAGATCAAAGAGGTGTGTAGTCTGAGGGCTCATCGGGATCCTCATCATCCGATATATGCACGGTCCCTGGCGGAGGTGGAGGTGGACGTGCCGGAGGTGGCGGTGGAGCTGTGGAGGGTCCTGCCTCATGATCATGGGCCCGCCTAAAATGGATCTGAGCGTAACCGTCCAAGAAAGGCTGGGTGCAGGTGCTCATAAACCCTAAGGTCTCAGAAACCTTGTCTCCCAACTTCTTGAAGGCTTGGCTCAACTGAATGGTCTGCTCGCTGGCGGCCTTTCTCCTCTGCTCCAGGCTCTGCTCTCTAAACTCCCTCATGGTCTGAGAAAGAGGTGGGAGAATCCCCTCCATCGCCTGGACGTGGGATCTCAGAGAGTCAAGTGACTCATCAATCATCTGTAGGGTCATATCGACCCTCTGAGATGCCTGGTCCTGTGACGTCCTCAAATCATGAGCGAGCTGCTGTCTCAACTCCCTCTGACCCTGAGCAATATGCTCAATCATCCTCATCTGCTCCCCCCTGAAAGCCTCCAGGACCCGAGCCTGCTCCCGAGTCGTATGCTCCATGTAGCCGGCCTGCTCTCGGGCCAAGCGCTCCACTGACTGGGACTGCTCCTGAATGGCAGCCTGCTAGCTATCCAACCTCTAGTGAATAGCTCTGTCCCTCTCATCTTGCCGCCGCTCTAAGGCTGTAAACATGGATGTAAGGAGCTGAGAGAAGTCAGGCTGCACAGGCTGCTGCGGTGGTGCCGAGGAGGTGGATGCCCCTGGGTCACCTCGGGAGTACGGGTGGTATCTCTCGAAGGGCCCATGGATAGACCTCTGTACCCTGGCACTTGGTGATGGGACTGGAGTCGGTGCTCTGGACACCGGTGAAGCGGCGAAGAGGTCGTCCATCGTGATCTCGAAGTCAAAGTCCGAGGGGGTCCTAGGCGGCTCCTGTTGCTGTGGTGGAGGCACAGTCTGCGGCTGAGGAGGCTAAGGAGGCTGAGGCTGTGGCTCTGGCTGAGGCTCGGGCTCTGGCTGAGGCTCGGGCTGTGGAGGCTGCTCCTCCGGGTGCTCCGGGTGGTCTGGATCTGCACCCAAGGGTGTAAGCGAGAACAGCTGTCGGGTCTCATGAATGGTCAACACCCTGTAGGCCTCTGCCTTGCCTGAAATCGGGGAGATTATCCCCATCTATACTGTCGCTGCGGCGTCTACATGGATCCCCTCCGGTAAGGGTCCTCTCAACCTCTCGGGGTTAACCCCTAATCTCAAAAGTAACCGGGTGATGACTCCTCCTACCATCACCACCGGTGTCAACCCTCTGCTGACTCTGGTCAAGTTGGCCAAGATCTCGTGGCTAATGTTGAGACGCTGGCCTGCCACCATAGCCCAGAGGCTCCAGATCTCAGCCGCGTTAAGTGACCCTGTATTACCAGCTCGACCGAGGTATGAACTGGAAAGCACTCTGTGCAAATACCGGAGTGCCTGAGACACCAGTACGGTGCTCTTCGTTGTATCGTGATCGTACAGCACTCCCGATATGGCAATGGCAGTCCAATGGGCGCGTCTCACCGCTCGCCGCGGGATCTCGACCCCCTCCTCTCTAGGGAGCCCCATGGCCTGAGCAAACCTCTGCCTAGTGATACTGAAGTGGTCGCCGTCAAACCAAAACTGAATCACCCCTGGGTCGGTATCTGCACTCTGAAAGCCGGCATAGCGGAGAGTGGCCAAGACCTGGCGGGTAGCCTCTGGAAATGTCTGAAAGGAGGGCTCAAGGAACTCCATCCACCCAGCACCCTCGGCAAGTAGATTGAACTCTGGGGCCAACCCTAGGGCCTCTAGAAATGGGCGGGACACAAAACGACTGGCCCGAAACTCTACCTGAGCCAACGCTCTATACCTCTTAGCCGACTCATCGTCCATCCAATCCGGAGCTACAAGCTCGGGCTGGGCCTGCGGTGCTCTACGTCTAGGAGGCATCCTGCAAAAGGGAAGAGATTAAATATCGAAAATTTGGCCAAATAAATATTTGTAAACTTATTTCCAAGGTGAAGGCCAATTTAGGCCTCACCAGGGCAATAGCGGCCCAAAACAAGATAGAGAATTGATAAAAAAATAAAAAGAGCAAACGTCCTGTCTAAGGAAATAGCCTAATGTGCCTCGCACGCATCATGGTAAAAACAACATGCAATCAGCATGGAAATAATTAAAGCGAGCAAGAATGGGCTTTTCAGGTCCCAGGGCGTGCATTATACACAAAAATACTCGATTTTTGAATAAATAATAAAAATTTGGGCAGCACCCCAGCAGGGGTATGCCCAACCTCCTGCATGAAAAGGCAAAAAACATAGGCCTCAGGCCTCAACAATAATATACGCATGTAAATGGGACACACTCCGGTAAGAGCGTGCCCCTAACAACACAAAATAATAGCCTCAGGCCGCAAAAGAAATACATGCACAGAATGGTGCGCTAAAAAAATGTAGTTCTAAAGCACCAAAATTATAAAAAAATTCTATTTCTATGTGATCATGCAAAAGTTCAGTTTTAAAAGAACAATGGGCAGCATTCCCTCTAATTTCTTAAGGCATATAAAGCATTATAATCACTCCTAAAGTTTAAAAGGAGAAGAAATGAATAAATAAATTGAATAAAATTCAAAAGAAGTGGTTATTTACTTACTTGGAATCGCGAGGAATGTAGAAACTGAAGAAAAATATAAATATCACAGTGCCCGGTGAGTAGAAAATGCGAAAATATGAAGAAATCACGAAAAAAGATGAAGAAATGCTTGAAAAAAGGCCAAAAACGCAAAGAAAAACGGTTTGGGATTAGAAATGAAAGGGACAGCAGCGTTTGCACCTTCTGTCACTCGCCCTTATATAGAATTTCGTGACCGATGGGCAGGGCGTCTGTCATGCAATAAATGCGAGTTAATGCGCGTGATGAATGCAATACTGACGCATAAGTCTGCCAGGTGGATCTATACAGACGGGCAGGCCGTCTTTGTTTAGAGACGGGCAAGCCGTCCCTTTGAACAGGCGGGCAGGCCGTCTCTGTATAGAGGCGGGTAGGCCGTCGGTGACACTTCTCTATAAAATCTTACAAAATTTTGCTCTTTTTGTCTCTTCATTTTCCAGCGTTTTGAGACTTTCACCTCTCTCAACATGTCTTCCCTTCTAACCCAAAAGATGCACCGTATCTTAGATGACAAACACACTTGGGAAGAAGGCGCCCTCTCTTCTTTGTCTGGGCTGAAATATCTGTGCCGGGTGAGAGTTGACCAGAACCTCCTGCTGGCGGCGACCCACTTCTGGAACCCCCGGTTCCACATCTTTCGGTTCACCCATCAGGAATTGTGTCCTTTGCCTGAAGAGTTAGCTTCCATTCTGGGAGCCCGGTTCCCACCTAGCGCTCTGCCTTGCATTCCCCGCTGCGGCCTATTTCAGACCCGGGACATAGCCATGGCTCTGGGCATACCTTCTTCCGAGGCCGTCCGGCTGATTACTCCGGGCTCTTCCTTTTCCCTGGGGCCACTGACCGAGGCTCTGGATCAGTTCACTGACATCCCCACCTATCGGGTAAGCATCATATTCTTATTCTACATGGTGAACTTCCTCACTGTTGTTCCAGGGGGTTTAACAGGTGATCCTCGCCTGTTCGGAGTCCTGAGCGACTTTCACTCGGGGTTATCACCTTTACCACTCATTCTGGCTGAAACCATTCTAAGCTTGGACGCTGTGAGATCTGGATCCACTTCAACCTTTACCGGCAGCCCCTTATTGCTCCAGGTACGTCATTATTTTAAAGGTAGTGCATCCCTTATGGATTTTCACACTAACTTTTCTTAGCGGGAGGTGCGTCCTTTCGGATTTTCACACAACCCTGTGCCTTATTTTTGCCTGAAGTAAACCCTACTTACTCCAGCAGCTTTTTTTCTTTTCTTTCTTCTTCTATTTTTTTTTCTTTTTCTTCTCTTCTTTCTCTTTTTTTTTTCTCAGATCTGGCTGCAAGAAAAACAGAAGATGCTGTCTGAACCACCCCCTCACGTTATTCCACAGTATTCGCCGAGCCACTTTCTACCGCGTCGATGACTTCATGGGTGTGCCACTGCTGGTGAAGGCATTACTAGTTTTGGCGAGCTGTCAGACGATGACATCAGCTTTACATCTGCCTGGCTCCCACTGTCTCATGTAGTTATTGACGGGCCATCGAGGTGTGTTCCCCTCTGTGGGCTCCATCGGGCCACCTTCTGCATCACTTCTCGATGTACACACCAGCTCGGGATGACCCAGGATGTAGTGAGGGGTCCCTTGTCTTTTCGGGGAGGAGCTCTCTCGGCTGCGTTTGCTTCTCGGTATCATGAGCTGTGGGGCAGATTACCCGTGAAGACTGTTATCCTGGGGTTCGGCAATCAATCTGCGTCTTCGACTAGTGAGTACAAAAAGTGGATCCTTAGTCCAGCATCTGATAACAGGACTCGAGAGCTCAAGCATCTGGTTGGCGAGAGCAGCAGTAGGACTTAGCTTAGTCTTCATATGTATTTCTTTTGGTGCTACATTTCTTTTTAATGCAAAACTAGGAAATGACAAAAATAAGAAGAATAATATTCATTTTATTTCGCAAATTCGTGTACGTTTTCATACAGTTTCAGCATACATGATCAGTTTTGGCATTTACTCAGCTGCTTACGCGCTATCAATACAAGGAATCAAATTTTAACAGCATAAACTCCTGTTACCAATCGGCCCTCTCGGGTTTTCACGATTGGACATTTTCTCTCATGCCTCTAATTTTTGCACAGGATGCCTTTTTTCGGTTTTCACCCTGTCAAGGCGCCCAATTTTAGCACAGCCGCCTTTTTTCGGTTTTCGACTTGCAGGGTATTTTATTCTCTTCTTTTTATTTTTGGGTCTTTAGCCATGGAACCTTTTGAGTCTATCGACGTTGATCGGCTCCTTGAATTCGTTCCCATCACTATCCGACAAGATTGCAGCTCCTTTGGACAGCAGCTTCTTAAGGATATACGACCCTTCCCAAGTAGGTCTGAATTTCCCTCTAATGTCTGGTATGCCTGGCCTCATCTGCTTGAACACCAAGTCTCCCTCTTTCAGCGGATGCTTTCTCACCTTCTTTCCGAAAGTTCTTGCCAGTCTCTTTTGGTAAATTTGGTTATGATAATAGGCTTTCAGCCTACTCTCATCTAACAAGTTCAAGTGCTGTAGCCTCTGCCGCACCCATTCGGCCTCTAGGACTTGGGCTTCCATGACCACCCTCAGTGATTTAAGCTCTATCTCTACTGGCAATACTGCTTCCGTTCCGTATACAAGGAAAAATGGTGTAGCGCCTGTAGACGTCCTCACTGTCGTTCTATATCCCCACAGGGCGAAGGGTAACTTTTCAGCCCAGTCTTTGTAGGTTTGGACCATTTTGGATAGGATCTTCTTCATATTTTTATTTGCGGCCTCTACTGCCCCATTCGCTTGCGGTCGGTAGGGGGAGGACTTATGATGCTCGACACCATACCTCTCGAGGAGCTTCCTGGTTTCTCCCATGAACTGCACCCCATTATCAGATACTATGTGATGAGGAAGACCATATCTGCAGATCTGATTCCTCTCTATGAACTTGCCCATATCCCTCGCGTCAATCTTCTTGAAGGATTCTGCCTCTACCCATTTGGTAAAATAGTCAATTGCGACTATGATGTATCGGTGCCCATTGGACGCCGTAGGGCGAATCTCTCCGATGATATCTATCCCCCAAGCAGCAAACGGCCAAGGTGATGTCAAGTTATGTAGCTCTGATACTGGCAGGTGTCTCAAGTCCGCATATTGTTGGCACAACTGGCATTATTTGACGTATCTCGAGCAGTCATTGTCTATTGTAAGCCAATAAAAGCCTTGTCTCATAATCTTCTTGGCCAAGGTCAAACCATTCATGTGAGCCCCACAGACACCTGCATGGGTTTCCTCCATCACTTTGCGGGCTTCTTTTTCATTCAAGCACCTGAGCTGAATCCCGTCCGACTGCCTTTTGTACAACACCCCTTCTAAGGATATGAACTGAGTAGATAGCTTACGAATTATCCTCTGGTCTTTTTCAGTGGCTTCTTCTGGAAATTTGTTGTTTTCCAAGTAATTCATGATGTTGAAGTATCATGGTTTCCCATCCGCCACTTCTACCTCCATTACAGGCTCGGTTTCAAAACTGGGCTTATCAGAGCTCGAAATCAGCACTGGCTTCATGGCCACTCCTTCAGGGTTATTCCACATTGACACCAAGGTTGCCAACTCATCAGCCAGACGGTTTTCATCTCTCGGCACAAAGTGGAAAGTGCAAGTCTCAAACTGCCCACATATCTCTTTCAAATATTCAACGTAGGGGACCAGTCGTTCTTCTTTTACAGCCCACTCACCTCGTGTAACACCCCCTACCCGTACCCAGGCGATCCCATCCTGTGAGGAGTGAGATGCCGTACGAGTCAGGGTATCACCGAGCAGATACAAAGCAAATCATACAATCGTACATAATAATGCGTACTGAAATATAGGGCAATTAAAATTTTTCATAATACATCACAAATAATCACTCATCATATAATAATATTACATGCCCAAATACACCAGCGGAAGCTATTTTCCAAATCAATACAGAAGTTCTTTACATAAAAAGATTCATCAATCAGAGAATAAATTCCAAACTCTAAACCTTGCTGTGTTGGCTTGACTGCAGCGACTCTCACAAAATATAATCTCTTATGTACCTGCACGGGTAAACACACCGTGCTAAGCGATAACGCTTAGTGGGGAAAAACACATATTTTATGGACGGCAACTCACAGTGGTCGTCAAGGCATATCACATTCATAATGGCATATGCAGCATTTCATAACATAATATATTTGAACATATTCAAATATTCATAGCACAATATCCATGCCCATATTCATTTTAATATTCACATTCCTTTAATTCAAAGTCCAGATAAATTTCAGAGTAAATCAAACACATAGAATACCTGCTGACTCATAATAGTGGATAACGAGTAAACGAATATTTTTACTGAGGGATCTTAAACAAGATCCTATACTGAGGATTCACGAGGAACCAGATGGACCTAATCGGGGTCCACACTAAACTGAGGGATCTTAAACAAGATCCTATACTGAGGATTCACGAGGAACCAGATGGACCTAATCGGGGTCCACTCTAAACTGAGGTTGCAGCTAAAAGACTTTATTAGGCATGCCTAACTATCCACTAACTTGACTCTAGCAGGTCATGTATAACACAATTCACATTTGTTCAATGAGAATAACTATTGAATTTAACATGCATAAATTAATTATTTTTAAGCATGACACATTAAGTCAATAAGTTAAGCATAATATGGCATACAAACATTTAGCATAATAAAGATACAATTATAAGATGTAAAGCATATAAACACATTATATAGTTCTTGTCATAAGTATTTGTTCATAAAGCAAATTATGCTTATGGTTTAATTTATGGTTAATTATCATATTTATTAATTTTTCATTATAATAATTTATTTAATTCACGGTTAATTTAATTATGTAACCTCATTACCTAATTATAAAATAAGTAACATTAAATTTTTCACGCGTTTTTAATCACTTCGGGGCTATTTTGGAGGTATAGAACCGATTTTAGGATGAATTGGTGAAGAGGGGGAAATTGTACTAAAACACAGCTGTGTTTTATAAAAAGCACAGCTGTGCTTTGCTGCTATTTCGTAGATCTAATGGCCAAAACACAGCTGTGTCGTACAAAAAGCACAGCTGTGCTTTCCAACCAGTCCCCAGACACAGGGCAAAATCCGTTTGCTGACTTTACATGCATTTCGGAACACGTAAACGACATTTTTAAACCAAGTGGTCTTCATAACAATTAATCCTCAAGATGTTAACTTTCTATGGACAAAAGTTTAGATCATTTGGAGCTGAATTCAGAGAGATATACTCAAATATTTCTACCCTGCTCCACTGACACACCTGACAATTTTAGCTACTGTAATGGTCGATTTTGAAATGGTTAGAATCAGAATTATATTATGGTTTTTTTCTAAACACTTTTAGCCACCGATGTCGTGGTTCTAATCCAACTGGAATCATACAATTTGGAGTTATAAAACTCTATTTATTGTAAAAACAATTAGCAAAGGTCAATCTGTCCCTCAAAAACATATTTACACTTTGAAATTCAACAATCAAATTCCCAATAAATTCAATAAATTCCAAATAATTCCCAAACAAATTCCCAAACCTGAATTTTAACTTCTAATCACTTTGCTCCACTAGATCCAGCAATTTCTTTACCCTTGGAATTTTGAGGAGATTTAACTAAACATAGATCCACCAAAAATACACAAAATAAATCTTAAATTAATACCCAATTAATGAGTAAAAGAAATTGACAAATTAAGATGCAATTAAGTGTTAATCTTACCAAAATAATGCAAGATTAATTGATTTCTACCCACAATTACACAAATATAATCTAAGATTTTTAGATGAGAAGAAATTGAAGAAGAATGAGGTGAAGAAGATGAGAATGAAGGAAATGCAAATGACTTACGGGAATTCTTCATTTCATGTACATTTCATTTTCTTTTTTCCAAATTTGCCACATGTCACCTTCCTATTGGTGGCAACCAATTATTCACACCCAATTACCATACACTTCTCACACTCAATGCATTCTCATATACAACACCCTACTTATGTGTGAATAAAACACACAATAATATCCCACTTAGATTCCTTCTACTATGCTATGCTTACTACACACAATCAAAACCCAACTTAAAACACCCTACTAATATGTGAGTAAAACACACAATCACTACACCATTACTCACATCCTACAATGGTATATGCATGCACACACAAATATTTCCCAACTAATTCACACCCTACTAACATATGTGCACCCACATATTAACATAACTTTTATAACATGCAATATACCCCAAAATACCCTTATCACATGCCAAAATACATACAAATGTACACATACACATGGCTCATACTACTATGGGGCAAACGGGGTGTGACAACTCTCCCGTACTAATAAGAATTTCGTTCTCGAAATTCTCACCTGAACTGAACAATTGCGGATACTGAGCTCTCATTGCCTCTTCGGTTTCCCAAGTAGCTTCCTCGACTCCATGGTGATCCCATAACACTTTAACCAAAGGAATCTGTTTACTCCTTAACTGTCTCATCTCTCGAGCTAGAATAGCTCTTGGTTCCTCATCATAAGAAAAATCAGGTTGCACTCGCACATCTTGAACTGACAGAATGTGTGACGGATCCGATCTATATCGACGAAGCATCGAAACATGGAACACATCATGCAACTTAGACAATTCCATCGGTAAAGCCAACCTATAGGCTACTGGACCAACCTTAGCCAAAATCTCATACGGTCCAATGAAGCGAGGACTAAGCTTACCCTTCTTTCCAAAACGGAGTACTTTTCTCCAAGGAGATACCTTAAGGAAAACTTTATCCCCAACTTCATAATGCACATCTTTTCTCTTTAAATTTGCATATGACTTTTGTCGATCCTTAGCTATTTTCAAATTCCGCTGCACAACTCTGATCTTTTCCTCTGTATCTCTAACCAAGTCTGGTCCAATGACTGATCGCTCGGATAGCTCGGTCCAACAAACCGGAGTCCTACACTGCCGACCATATAAAGCTTCATATGGTGACATACCGATACTTGACTGATAACTATTGTTGTAGGCAAACTCCATAAGCGTTACATATTTGTCCCAACTACCTGGAAAATCCAAAGCACAAGCCCTCATCATGTCTTCCAGAATCTGTATAACCCGCTCAGATTGACCATCTATCTGAGGATGGAATGCTGTGCTAAAGTTTAACCTGGTACCCAAAGCTCGCTGTAAAACTTTCCAAAACTTAGATGTGAACCTCGGGTCCCGGTCTGAAACTATGGACAAAGGCACTCCATGTAACCGAACTATCTCATCCACATAAATACTGGCCAATCTATCCATCGGATAATCCATCCTAACTGGTAGAAAATGAGCTGACCTCGTAAGTCGATCCACTATCACCCAAACTGAGTCATGTTTCTTCTGAGTTAAAGGTAAACCCGTTACAAAGTCCATGGCTATATCATCCCATTTCCACTCGGGAATAGATAAAGGCGTGAGCAAACCCGAAGGAACTTGATGCTTGGCCTTAACTTGCTGACATGTCAAACACACAGATACAAAATCCACAATATCTTTCTTCATACCAGACCACCAAAAGAACTGTTTCATATCGCGGTACATCTTCTCACCACCAGGATGCATGGTGAAAACTGTACTATGTGCCTCACTCAAAAGTTGTTTTCTTAATTCTACATCCTCTGGTACACACAATCAGTTCCTGTACATAAGTACCCCATCCTGAACTGAGAACTCTGACTGTTTACCCTTTCTAACTTCTTGCATAATCTATTATAGTCTCTCATCATCCCTCTGAACATCAACAATCCTCTGTCTCAAGGTAGGCTTCACTCTCAACTGAGCAATCAAAGCCCCATCTGAATCAATTCTCCATCTAAACCGTCTTAAAAATAAAGCTGACATCGACTTCCGACTCAAAGCATTAGCGACTACATTGGCCTTACCTGGATGGTAATCCACAATGCAGTCGTAATCCTTGAACAACTCGAGCCAACGACGTTGCCTCATGTTCAACTCCTTTTGTGTGAGAAAATACTTCAAACTCTTATGATCCGTGAAGATCCTGCATTTCTCTCCATATAAATAATGACGCCAAATCTTCAAAGCAAAAATCACAGCATCCAATTCCAAATCATGTGTCGGATAATTCCTCTCATGTGGTTTCAACTGTCGAGAAGCATAAGCCACAACTTTACCTTCTTGCATCAAAACACAGCCAAGACCAACACCTGAAGCATCACTATAGATGATGAACTCTTTACCCGAGATGGGTTGAGTAAGTATAGGAGCCTCAACTAACCACTTCTTTAACTGCTCAAAACAAGCCTGACACTTATCCGACCACTCAAATTTGACTCCTTTCCTTAACAATCTTGTCATCGGAGCGGCAATCACTGAAAAATTCTTAACAAATCGACGGTAGTAACCCGCCAAACCAAGAAAACTCCTCACTTCTTGAACATTCTTAGGCGCTTTCCAATCAACTATTGCCTCAATCTTAGTTGGATCCACTTGAATACCCTTAGCAGAAACTATATGACCCAAAAATGACACTTTCTGAAGCCAAAAATCACACTTGCTTAGCTTGGCAAACAACTGATGCTCTCTCAAAACTTGTAAAACTATCCGAAGATGCTCTTCATGTTCACGCTCATCCTTGGAATATACCAAGATATCATCTATAAACACCACTACAAACTGGTCCAAATATGGCCTAAACACTCGGTTCATCAAATCCATAAAAGCTGCTAGAGCATTGGTCAAACCAAATGGCATAACAAGGAACTCATAATGGCCATACCGAGTCTGAAATGCAGTCTTAACCACATCCTCATTCTTAACCCGAAGTTGATAATATCCTGACCATAGATCTATCTTTGAGAAAATACCTGCGCCTCGAAGTTGATCAAACAAATCCTCAACTCTAGGCAACGGATACTTGTTCTTTACTGTGACTTTGTTAATCTGCCTGTAGTCTATACACATTCTCAAGGTTCTATCCTTCTTCTTAACAAACAGAATAGGAGCTCCCCATGGACATATGCTAGGTCGAATAAACCCCTTATCCAATAGCTCTTGTAGTTGAGTCTTGAGTTCTCTCAACTCTACAGGAGCCATCCGATAAGGTGCTCTTGATATGGGTGTAGTACCCGGCATAATCTCTATGGCTAACTCAACTTCTCTCTCAGGAGGTAAACCCAGCAAATCACTTGGAAAAACATCACTAAACTCCCGCACAACAGGGATATCCTCAATCTTTACTTGATCCCTCTTGGAATCCAAAACCACAGCTAAGAATGCCTCACAAACTTTTCTGATAAACCTCTTGGCTTGTATTGCAGAAATCACATTGTGCAAAGCACTAGCACCTAAACCTTTTACAAACACTGGTGATCTGCTTTTATCCCGAAGCACCATAGTCTTCCTATGGCAATCAACAATAGCCCGATGCTTATGCAACCAATCCATACCTAAAATCAGATCAAACTCTCTGAATGGTAGCTCTATCAGATCCGCATGAAACTCAACTCCCTCAATTATCAAAGGACAACTCTTATAAACTCTACTCATATTGACACTATGCCCTAACGGACTGGTCACACATACCTCATGCTCTAACTGATCTATCACATGTAACTTATCAACAATTTTATTTGTGCACAAATATGAGTGTGTGGAACCAGGATCTATTAAGGCATATAATTCAGTGTCAAGGAGTAAGAACTTACCAGCAATCACATCAGGACCATCCTGTTCCTCTCTAGCTCTCACAGCATAAGCTCTAGCTGCAACCGGTGGAGGACGCTTCACTGACTCAGAAATAGCTCCATCTCTAGGTCGACCGCCTCGACCTCTACCTCTACCTCTACCACGAGTAGCCTGTGTGGCATTTGAACCAACACCACTAGCCCTTCTCTGAGAACCAGAATACTCCTCCATACGTGGACAGTCAGCCAACGATGCTCAGTGCTTCCACATTTAAAACATCCACCGGTGATCCACCTGCACTCACCTCTGTGTTCCTTGTTACAATACGAACATGTGGGCATCGGCCCTCTACCAAACCCAGATAAAGCTGCAGAACCTTGCCTTCTACCTCTAGTAACTGAACCAGTAGAGAACTGATGATGCGAGTCTCTAGCTCTCTTACCCGAAGATGAAGAAGGACCACCCCTTGAAACATTCCTCCTCTGAGCTTTTTCCCTACTCACTGTTTCATTTGTCTCAGCCAACATTGCAGCCTCGGTAAGCTGATAGTAAGTAACTCCTGGCATACACATCAAGGAGATCAAAGGCACCTTCAGGGATTCATTCAATCCAGCCTCAAAGTGCTTGCACCTGAAATCCTCTGTCATAACTCCATCCGGGGCATACTGAGCCAACCGAGTACACTCTTTTTCATAATCAGAAACAGACATAGACCTTTGTTTCAAGTTCAGGAACTGTGCCCATCTTGCATTTTTATAGGCTTGAGTGATATATTTCTTTATAAACTCCTCCTCAAAGAATTCCCAAGACACTGGATCAGGCATCTGAGGTTGCCTACTCACCAACCCCCACCATGCATATGCTAAACCTTGTAACAGGGCCACTGCACACTCACCTTGCTGATCAGGAGGACATCGAACTTCCTTCAATGCCCTTTTTACTTTATCAAGCCATTTCTCTGCTAATTCTGATTCACCTAACCCAATCCCATAAAAATCTTCAGCACCAGCTCTTCTCAAAGTCTCTAAAGGAGCTCTCGGAGCAGCTATTCTTTCCAAAACCTGAGCCATATTCTGATTCAGTCTAAATATAGCCTTAAAAGCCGCAGCAGCAGGCTCAGGTAGCACCCTAGCTTGTTGTGCCGACAAAGATGCTGAAGGATCAACAGCTGGAGGATTAACACTTTCAGCAGATTCCTCAAATAAACCACGATTCGAGTTCGAGGCCATCTAGAACAAATAAGAAACAACCACATCAGCCAACACAGCCCTAGACATAGACACAACAATGCACAACAATCACAAAATCACCCAGAAAATGCCTAAACCTAGGCTCTGATACCAAAAACTGTAACACCCCCTACCCGTACCCAGGCGATCCCATCCTGTGAGGAGTGAGATGCCGTACGAGTCGGGGTATCACCGAGCAGATACAAAGCAAATCATACAATCGTACATAATAATGCGTACTGAAATATAGGGCAATTAAAATTTTTCATAATACATCACAAATAATCACTCATCATATAATAATATTACATGCCCAAATACACCAGCGGAAGCTATTTTCCAAATCAATACAGAAGTTCTTTACATAAAAAGATTCATCAATCAGAGAATAAATTCCAAACTCTAAACCTTGCTGTGTTGGCTTGACTGCAGCGACTCTCACAAAATATAATCTCTTATGTACCTGCACGGGTAAACACACCGTGCTAAGCGATAACGATTAGTGGGGAAAAACACATATTTTATGGACGGCAACTCACAGTGGTCGTCAAGGCATATCACATTCATAATGGCATATGCAGCATTTCATAACATAATATATTTGAACATATTCAAATATTCATAGCACAATATCCATGCCCATATTCATTTTAATATTCACATTCCTTTAATTCAAAGTCCAGATAAATTTCAGTGTAAATCAAACACATAGAATACCTGCTGACTCATAATAGTGGATAACGAGTAAACGAATATTTTTACTGAGGGATCTTAAACAAGATCCTATACTGAGGATTCACGAGGAACCAGATGGACCTAATCGGGGTCCACACTAAACTGAGGGATCTTAAACAAGATCCTATACTGAGGATTCACGAGGAACCAGATGGACCTAATCGGGGTCCACTCTAAACTGAGGCTGCAGCTAAAAGACTCTATTAGGCATGCCTAATTATCCACTGACTTGACTCTAGCAGGTCATGTATAACACAATTCACATTTGTTCAATGAGAATAACTATTGAATTTAACATGCATAAATTAATTATTTTTAAGCATGACACATTAAGTCAATAAGTTAAGCATAATATGGCATACAAATATTTAGCATAATAAAGATATAATTATAAGATGTAAAGCATATAAACACATTATATAGTTCTTGTCATAAGTATTTGTTCATAAAGCAAATTATGCTTATGGTTTAATTTATGGTTAATTATCATATTTATTAATTCTTCATTATAATAATTTATTTAATTCACGGTTAATTTAATTATGTAACCTCATTACCTAATTATAAAATAAGTAACATTAAATTTTTCACGCGTTTTTAATCACTTCGGGGCTATTTTGGAGGTATAGAACCGATTTTAGGATGAATTGGTGAAGAGGGGGAAATTGTACTAAAACACAGCTGTGTTTTATAAAAAGCACAGCTGTGCTTTGCTGCTATTTCGTAGATCTAATGGCCAAAACACAGCTGTGTCGTACTAAAAGCACAGCTGTGCTTTCCAACCAGTCCCCAGACACAGGGCAGAATCCGTTTGCTGACTTTACATGCATTTCTGAACATGTAAAGGACATTTTTAAACCAAGTGGTCTTCATAACAATTAATCCTCAAGATGTTCTATGGACAAAATTTCAGATCGTTTGGAGCTGAATTCAGAGAGATATACTCAAATGCTTCTACCCTGCTCCACTGACACACCTGACAATTTTCGCTACTGTAATGGTCGATTTTGAAATGGTTAGAATCAGAATTAAATTATGGTTTCTTCTACAAACTTTTAGCCACCGATGTCGTGGTTCTAATCCAACTGGAATCATGCAATTTGGAGTTATAAAACTCTATTTATGCTAAAAACAATGAGCAAAGGTCAATCTGTCCCTCAAAAACATATTTACACTTTGAAATTCAACAATCAAATTCCCAATAAATTAAATAAATTCCAAATAATTCCCAAACAAATTCCCAAACCTGAATTTTAACTTCTAATCACTTTGCTCCACTAGATCCAGCAATTTCTTTACCCTTGGAATTTTGAGGAGATTTAACTAAACATAGATCCACCAAAAATACACAAAATAAATCTTAAATTAATACCCAATTAAAGAGTAAAAGAAATTGACAAATTAAGATGCAATTAAGTGTTAATCTTACCAAAATAATGCAAGATTAATTGATTTCTACCCACAATTACACAAATCTAATCTAAGATTTTTAGATGAGAAGAAATTGAAGAAGAATGAGGTGAAGAAGATGAGAATGAAGGAAATGCAAATGACTTACGGGAATTCTTCATTTCATGTACATTTCATTTTCTTTTTTCCAAATTTGCCACATGTCACCTTCCTATTGGTGGCAACCAATTATTCACACCCAATTACCATACACTTCTCACACTCAATGCATTCTCATATACAACACCCTACTTATGTGTGAATAAAACACACAATAATATCCCACTTAGATTCCTTCTACTATGTTATGCTTACTACACACAATCAAAACCCAACTTAAAACACCCTACTAATGTGTGAGTAAAACACACAATCACTACACCATTACTCACATCCTACAATGGTATATGCATGCACACACAAATATTTCCCAACTAATTCACACCCTACTAACATATGTGCACCCACATATTAACATAACTTTTATAACATGCAATATACCCCAAAATACCCTTATCACATGCCAAAATACATACAAATGTACACATACACATGGCTCATACTACTAGGGGGCAAACGGGGTGTGACACCTCGGATCTGGTTAATCACCAAGGATGAGTCACCGAAGACTTCTATGTTCTTTGCTCCCAATGCCGCTAAAGCTTCTAGCCCGAAGGTGCAAGCTTCATATTTGGCTTCATTGTTGGTTGCTTTGTATCTCAGCTTCTTAGCAAGGGGAAGTTTTTCATTATCTGGGGTTGTCAGGACGATTCCAACTCCGGCCCCTCTGTTATTCACTGCCCCGTCAAAATGCAACTGCCATCCCTGAACAGAAATTGCGGCTATGCTCTCATCAGGAAAGGTGAACTTGGGAGTGTCTCCTTGAATAGGATGCTCAGCAAGAAATTCGGCTATGGCTCGCCCCTTAATAGTCTTGTGGGTGATGTATTGCACATCAAACTCCTATAGCAGGAGCAGCCACCTCCCCATCTTTCCAAGCAAAGACGGTGCTTCCTGCAAATATCTTAACGGATTCTGCTTGGCCACTGCTTGAACCTTGTACGAGTGGAAATAATGCCTCAGTTTCTTTGACGCCCAAATTACTGCAAGGCAGATCTTCTCTACTTCAACATATTTTATCTCATAAGACAAAAATTTCTTGCTAAGGTAATAAATTGTAAACTCCACCCCAAATTCATCCTCTTGAGCCATCATAGCGCCCACTGAACTGTCTTCTATTGCCAAATATAGGATAAGCGGTTTAATCGGCTGCGGCGGCCTTAGCACTGGCGGATTCAACAGGTATTCCCTGATGCTGTCAAAAGCTTTCTGGCAATCTTCATTCCAGACCACAGGCTGATTCTTTCTAAGCAGCTTAAAGACGGGCTCGTATATTGAAGTGAGCTTGGCAATGAATCGGCTGACATACTGCAGCTTGCCCAGGAAACTCCTTACATCCTTCTCTTTTTGTGGCACAGGCATCTCTCTGATGGTTTTCACCTTGTCCGGGTTAATTTCTATTCCCCTCTGGCTGATGACATGCCCCAATAGCTTTCCTGAAGTCACTCCGAAAATGCACTTCTTGGGGTTAAGTCGCAGATTGTACTTATCGATCCTGGTGAAGAACTTCTCTAGAGCTTCAAAGTGTCCCTCTCAGGTGGCTGATTTGACCATCATGTCATCGACATACACTTCCACTTCTTTATGAATCAGGTCGCTCAGAATCTTGGTCGCCATTCTCTGGTATGTGGCCCCTGCATTCTTCAAGCCGAAAGGCATGACTCAGTAGGCATAGGTCCCCCATTCTGTGATAAAGGCGGTTTTAACCCGATCAGCTATCTTGTTCAGGATTTGGTTGTACCCCACATATCCATCTCTAAAGCTGTACATCAAGCAATTGGCGGCACTGTCTATCAATACATCAATATGGGGTAGTGGAAAATAATCTTTAGGGCAAGCCTTATTCAGATCTCGATAATCCACACACACCCTGACCTTTCCGTTCTTCTTTGCTATAGGGACCACATTTGCCAGCCATGTAGGATACTGCACCTCAACAAGAAACTTGGCTTCTATCTGCTGCCGAATCTCCTCTTTGACCTTGTCAGCCCATTCTGGCCTCAGCCTTCTCAACTTCTGCTTCACAGGCTTGCGGTCCGGATAGGTTGGGATAGCATGTTCTGCCACGTTCCGGTCAATTCCTGGCATGTCCTCATAGGTCCAGGCAAAGACCTTTTCATGTTTTTTTTATTATTCTCTCAAAATTTTTTCTCTCATCAGGAGTTATGTTTGATGCCATTAGAATTTCTCTCGGATTTTCCGAGGTTCCAAGATTAAAAGGCATTGTATCAGTGGAATCGATGTCAAAAATTGATGGAGTATGATCATGTTCATGCATGTTGAAACCATTAGAAACATCGCACAAATAAGAGAAATTATTTGTCTTATTAATAATATTATAGTTATCATTTACATCATAAAAGAGTTCGGGAATAAAAAGACAGTCTAAACTAGAGTCTTCTTCTGCCACTCCAGAGGTTGATGCCGTTGTAGCTTGTTCACTGGCTTCCTGATTTAGCAGAGGCCCCTCAGGCTCGTCGGAAGAAAATTTCAAATTCTCCATTTTCAGCTCTAATTCTGTTATCTTCCCTTTCCCTTTCATCCTGGCAGCTATCATCTTCTCAGTAACGACCTCCTCAAGCTCGCATCTGTCCCAGGTGATACCCTGAGTCATAACTTTCTCATCCCAGAAGTCTTCGACAGTCTTGACAAACCCGACATGCCAGTCATACACATCGTTAAAGATCTCGAAGCCAGGGACAATCCTCCCCTTTACCCAATGCGGTTCGTCTTCGCCAGTGTAAGCACAAACTGAGGATGCCGGTATAAAGCTCTCTGTTATGTGGGGGATCTTACCCGTTACCTTCTTCTTGCCGAAGCCACCTCTATACCCCAGACCTTTCCGGCTCTTTTGCCCTTGAGTGGTGATTGCAGTTTGCGATCCTTGGGAGTTTCTGCCTAAACCAACCCCAGGAAGATAATACATCTTCTTCATCATATTAACCACAGCTGGGCTATCCACTGACCCGTGCTCTTCTCGTATCATGGATACATGGAAGCCGCTAAATGGCTGATTGGCTATTTCCAGCGCTGAGACCTGGTTTTCCTTGGCCGCTTTGATAGTCACCACCTCCCCTTCGTGTGGGAACTTTATCATCTGATGCAGTGTGGATGGCACTCCCCCTAATTTATGAAACCAGGGTCTCCCGAGCAAAGCTGAGAAGTTAGTGGGTATGGGCAGAACTACAAATTCAACCTCCACTTCAATAGGTCCTGTCTTGACCAAGGTCTTAAAGGTTCCTGAGGCTTGCCTCCTCGAGTTATCGTAGGCTGTGATAGTCAGATCAGATCCACTGAGCATATCTTCGTTTAAACCAAAAGCTTGCAAAGCTATCAAAGGGCACACGTTGATAGAAGACCCGTCGTCCACCATAACGCAAGCAGTGTGCTTATCGTTAATCTGCGCTTTAATGTACAAGGGTCGGTTGTGGTTGCAGCCTTCAACAGGTAGGTCGGCGTCAGAAAAGACCAATCTCTCCTCGGATCCTCCCTTAATTAAACCCAAAAGTTTTGACGGAGTAATAGTGGTGGCGACCGTGGCCTCAACCAAAGCTTCTACTACCTTCTGCCTATGAGAGGGGGATTGTCTCAACAGATCCCAGATGGATATTTGAGCTGCAGTTTTCTTCAACTGTCTGACAATCTGATTCTCCTCTGGCCCTTTTTTGGCTGATGGCTGCACTGGCTCAGGTAGCCTCGTAATCTCGGGGATCACTCTTCCACTCCTCGTTACAGCCCCTATTTCTCCTTCGTCTCCATCGGAGCCCCACAAATCAAGGTTCATTCCTTCTTCATCCTCAACTTCTCCACCGCTTTCACTGCTAGACCAGCAATCAAGGGTCGCCACAACTACCTTCTCCTCTCTATCCTCGAGATAACCAGCAGCGAACTTCTCACTCCCATATAGATCTTGTAGCACGTACCACTCCGGCAGGCTAGATCGGATCATAAACACGGGTGGTGGTACGGCATTATAACCGGGCTTCTTCTCAGTTTCCCTCTTCTCAGGGTCAGAGATTTGCTTGCTATCAATCAAGTCTTGGATAGAGTGTCAGAGCGCTTTGCATTTATCTGTGATATGGCCTGAGTGCTGGTGGAACACACAGAATTCGTTATCTTTGTGTCCAGGTTTCCCTTGCGTCAAAGCTGGCCTAGGAGCCAGAGGGTGCAATTTTCCCTCCTTCATTAACCTTCTCAAAACCCAGGATAATGGTCTCCCTATGTTCGAAAACTTCCTCTGGGTGGTTACCTCAGTAGCAGACACTTCACACGTTCTTCTAGTGCTATTACTGGGACCTGCCGGCCTACTGGTTCCTTGACCGGGGTTAGCCCTTTTGGCGAAATTGTCGTTGTTAACATTTCGAGCAAAGAATTCTCCCTCTGCTTCGATGGCTATATCTTTGAGAGATTCCCAGTCCTTCAACCCCTTCATCTTCAACCCCTCTTTCAAGTACGGGCTTGCATTCTTGATAAATAAACGAATCTGATCCTGGGTGTCCGGCTTTCGGCGCATCTCCATTACTCGGTTCCGCCATCGGGTGAGATAATCATGGAAAGATTCCCCGGTCTTCTGCTGGAGTAGCTCAATATCTTTCAGAGTCACCTCCATTCTGGTGTTACAGTCATACTGCTTCAAAAACTCTTCAGTAAGTAGATCCCAATCTTCTTTAGTGCAGCGGTCAAGTCCATGATACCAATCAATGGCATGAGAGGTCAGACTCAGACAAAAGTATTCTACTTTCTGCTTCTTGGACAACGTGGTCCCCTTCATGACCAGAGAATATTGCTTGACATGTGCGGTCGGGTCAGAAGTACCATCAAACTTCGGCACATCCGGCATTTTGAAGTTATAAGGAATCGGGTCCTCTCCGTCCAACTCCTTATCCTCCGGATTCATCCCATGGGCTCTGCCTATCATACGGGCCATAGCTTCGAACCTCTCTTCCATTTTCTTTAAAATAAAGTCGTCAGCTTGAGGCGCCTTCCCCTTCTCAGATGCGAGGCTCATCCTATCATCTTCGATATCATCATCGATTCTCAGCACAGGCCTTCTTCTCTGCTCTCCCGACGCCACTGACCTTAACTCTACTGGAGGCGGCCAAACGGGCTCTTCTCGTCTTTTAACCCTTTCTTCCTCAGGCTCATTCTATCTCACTGGAGGAGGAGGAGGAGGATTCTACGGAGCATTTTGGTGAGCATTCTGCTGTGCCAAGGCGGTCAACATATTCATCATTCTGCCCTCGAATTCCTCAAAACGGCGGCCCACTTCTTCCGCGATCATGGCCCTGGTGGCGTCATCCCCCCTAGGCGAGTTTGCCATCTGAGATACTGTACCACTGATTTCTGATAAGATTTCTAGTAGACCCTCTCTATCTGACAGCTCGGGAGTAGGAACTCGGATCAGTCGTCCGGTTGGTGATCTAGTCCACCTCGGCAGATCTATGATGGCTGCAGGGACAAAAAGTTAGGCATGATGCATGAAATGCAGGTATAATGCATGATCGTGATATGTAACACTTACAGAGCACAGGCAAGCAAGTAGGTCCTTCCACCCTTATTTCTCCCACACACGTGGCCGTGCAGTCTCTTTCCTAGGTGGGATTAGCCCAAGGGTCAACGAGGGACCCGATGGACGCGCATGGTGCACGGCGAAAAACCGGCAGCATGACACTCCTATGCTAATGTACAAGCGGATGGATAATGATTGTCACGTATTTGGACATTCCATAAATTTCGACATGGCCCTACCGGGGTATGATAGCCTTTGGCAAGGTTACCAAGCGAGACATTTGGGCTCACCCAATACATGAGGATCCATACAGCAAGCATGGAATTAGGGTTCATTTCACTTGTGGAATGTAACTACAGCCATTACATGAGCTTTGAACAAGGGAGATGTTTCTTTAAGGCTACCCAAGCATGATCCCTGCCGATGGGTCTAGCTCATCACGAGCATAGTGACCGATCGGGTCATCATTTTGATATACCATTAAGGTACGTGGCTTGGGCTGGTGATTATCCTTAACACTTCCCCAAATTGAGTGAAAATGAGGAGGTGCTTCAGGAACGCACCGGGGCTAAAAGAGGGACCAAACTAGCGTATTCTAAGGCTCTAATGATATGCAAATGCAAATTTAAGAGAAAGTGAATTTATGAATTAAATTTTAATCATAAATGTTAAAAGAGGTATTTTCAAATCGAAATCTCGAACCATAAACGTCCCCAGCGGAGTCGCAACTGTGACGCGCGCCAGATCCCGAGCGCCGCCCATTGGACCGCCCGCACGTGGGCGATCGGGGCATTTGCAGGTCCGTTGATAGCTTACAAATAAATTGCAAGTGCATCTATGTTGAGCAACATGGAGGTTTTATGGAGTCGCCACCCAATAGAACATTGGGAAAGTTTCTCTCGCCTCGGAGAGCCTAAGACTGTGCTTGGTATCCATTTTGGGCCTACCAGAGGGATCATAGAAGGTGAACTCCTCACCCTAAGGAGCCTAGGATTAGCGCTAAAACCTCGTGACTCAAGAAGTATCTTGAAGGATGACCTCTAACCTCTTGAGCCCAAAGACCAGAGCTGGGTCCGGGATTTCTCATCTATTTCTACCTCAATTATTCTATGATCAAATTTTAATATCATTAATTCACTCTCTCTCCACACTATGCAATTGATTAAAAGGCGCACTTATTCACATCTTGAAAGCGATAAATGATCGAATAGATAATGATAGCGATAAATTACAATAATACAAGGAGCGGAATACAACTCCCTTTCGTAAATGTGCAAAGCATGCGTAAATCGGGGCATTGCTTATTTTGAGGACTTTGGTCCTCACATGCATCATTATTAAAATTGGGGATCTTTATTTGTGATGATCTTTATTGGATAAAAATAGGGCATTGGACCCTTGCTTTTGTGTAAACTTCATTTTATTGAATATAAAACATTGAGTCATTTTTATACATTACCGGGATATGAAAGGAGTACATCCGTATACATAAAATAATCAATAAATAATAAATGAAGAAAATACTTAAGAGGATTAGGAAGCTAAACCGGATGAAGTCCTCCAAACATTGTAGACTGCCACTCAAACTCGGGATTATCCAAGAGGATCGATATACACTCATAGAAAGTTAAGAGATGTTAATATACATAAAATTAACATATAAGAAGTCAAAGAGACTTGAAAGAGATAAAAAAAAATGATTTAAAAGGATGGAGACAGAACCCACCGACGGCCTTCCTTGGCTGACCGACGGACATCGGTTAAGGTAACCGAGATGTCCGTTTGTCACTCAAAGAGGGGCGTCTATAGGTGGGTGACCGACGGGCGTCGGTGATAAAGATGACCCATCGGTCAGCACTGTCTCCGAAAAAATAGAATGGAGAAAAAACCTTTTCAAAGTCAAAAAGTGGGTTTTATCTCAAAAGGAGATAAGAGAGTCGAAATAAAAGAAAATAATGACAGATATTCAAAAATTCCACAAAATAAGAAATAAATATGAGATAATATGGAGAAGGAATCCGGAATATTTACCCTCAGATAATCGCTTTGGGTGAGATTCTTGTGTTGATTAGAGTCCCGCGCGTTCCATGAGAAATGAAAGATGAAGGATCGAAGGAAGAAAATAAGCTATTTCTTCTTCAACCCCTCAAAAGATCGATTTTGGAGTCAAAATCTAAAGAAAACTAATTAGTTTTAGTTCCTTTTGATTGATTTGATCCTTGATTCAATAGATTTCCTTAGAAAGTGTGTTTTATTGGAAGAGAGAGAAAATTTGCTTGAAATTGGGCAGAGTTTCCTCCTTTGAAAAATTTTCCAACCCTTTTCAAGTGAAAATCCGGAGCTTTTATGGCCAGACACGACCGACGGGCGTCGGTGTATGGAGGCGGGCATCAGAAGAATCCTTCTAACACAAGGATTCGTCCGACGGCCCTGCCACATCCACCGATGGGCGTCGGAACGGTTGCATGCTCCGGGAAACCAGGCGGCGTTCTGACATGGGCGGTGACTTTCCAACGGGCGTCGAAAAATACCACAAGCCGTCGGTGACTCGAAGCGACCGGCTGACTTCACAGACGGGCTGGCCGTCTGTGGAGGACAAAAAGCTTTTTGACTCGAAAAAACCTCTGTTTTCTCCCCCTCTGCCCAGGAATGGTAAAAAGCCTCATTTCTTAAAGTAGATGGAAATAAAGAATGTTAATAATGAATAAATTCATTAGATTAATATTCATTAAATGTTCAGATAAGAAATAAAAGATAAGAGATTAAGATAGAAGTCTTTCAACCCTTTTCTCAACTCTTCAAATAGATTTTCTTCTCTTTGATCTTCTTCTTCAAAACATGAAAACTAACTAAGAAAATTAACTAGTGAAAAGAAATTGTTTAACTAAAATACAGAAAATTACTTAATAATCATCTCCCTATTTTATAGATAACATTATATATTTATAGAATACTAAGAGTTATGTCCTTTGGAGATGCCCCTTGCAAATGGTTGCAAAGATTGATGAAGTTAGGTGCCCCTTCAGATGACTTTTCAATAGAAATTGCTCCAACAGTCACTTCTGTCGCGATCGCGAGAATCTCGCGCTCGCGAAAGAATGCGAATTTGGCTTTTCCCTTTTCTCTTTTCTTCTTTCGCTTTTCTTCTTCTCTCTGGCCACTCATGAGTCGCAACCTCCCATCACGTATCGTGACTTCGTGTGTGAGTCGTGATTGGTGCTCACGTCTCGCCTTCTCTTCCCTTTCTCTTTTCTTTTCTCGCTGTGCTTGGCCTCTCTGTGTCGTCACGAGTCGTGATGGTCTTTCACGACTCGTGACCCTACTTCCTCAGCCCCTCTTCTTTTCCTTCTTCCCTCTGCGTTCTTCTTCGCCAGTCACGACTCCTGATCTAGCATCACTGGTCGTGACCCTTCTCTGCTCTCATGATCCTCTCCACATATATGCTTATTCTCTTCATTTTTCACCTAAAAACACCAGTAAACACAAAAACACACAGCTAATACAAATAAACATAAACTAACACATATAACATCAAATATACACACAATTACATGATTAATTTCATAAATGCATAGAAAACATACACTAAATTATACCTCAATTATGCTCCTATCAAATTCCCCCACACTTAATCCTTGCTTGTCCACAAGCAAGAGAAAAGAAATAAGAAAATTTAACAGTTAGTAAAAATCATTATATAGCATTGTCCATTCAGCATATATATTAAAATTGCAAAGATCAACCATCTCAAACACTCACAAATATCAGTAAATCAAAATTCAAAGTATGTATTGGAAATTCAACAAATCATCTAACTTTACTACTTCCAACATAAAGAATATAAAGTCTCAAAAACTAAACATGAATCAAAGAGAAAATTGATCATAAAAGTTAAAAATTCTAAGATTGCTAGCTGCATATAGGACAGTTCAAGCTCACTTACCCTTAATCCAATCTCATGGCATTTTTAGACTTTTCTTTCTTTTCTTTTTCATCATTTTTTTTTGTTTTCACATGGATATGTTTTTTTTTAATTTCATCCCATGTATAGCAAGAAAAAGTAATATGGGTGCGTTTTACGCTCCATCCCATATTTTTGCAATTTTGGATGTACATCTTGCTATTTATTTTTGAATTTGGTGGGTGCATTTTATGCTCTATCCCACTTATGATTTTTCTTTTTATTTTCCAAGTCCTCATCCATTATTGAAAGGAAATAAGGTAAGTATTATGGCTATAGTTTCCATAGGCAACTAAAAACTTAAAATTTTAAACTGAATGAGCAAATTCTAACTTTAAAAACATGGTTAGTAAAGAGATTAAATAATCTATAATGTTGAAAGAAGTAAAACAAAATAACTTGAAAAACTTAAAACACATACCAAAAATTTTAAAAAAACTGATAAAAATGAGCATAAAAAATAATTGACTTAACAACCTATATAATATACCAAAAGAACAATACTTTATACTAAAGCTTACTAAGAACCTAATTGAAAAACTAAGACACACAAATAATCATGCAATTAACATACAAAACACATACAAAAATAAATAAAGCATAAATAAACACAAACAACACAACACACTCACTCCCCCACACTTAGAACCAATATTGTCCTCAATGTGAAGAAATGAAACAAAACAAACAATTAAAAGAAAGAAATAAAATAAAGAAAAGAAACACTCCCCTATCATGGTGAAGGTGGAGGTGATGGAACCACAAATCCAGCTTGTGTGATGAAGTTATCAAACTTGTACTCCAATCGCCTTTGACGTTGCGCTATAGAGGAAAACTGATCTTGCATATGAGATAACATCATTGGTATGTTATGGCTAGATGAACCAACATCAGGGGCATCAGCCACATCTGCTGGAACATCAGGCAAAATTTCATCTTCACTTGCCCCCTCATCACCACCCTCTTCTGCTTGTGCCTCTACTTGTGGCTCAGAAGGTCCAGGAATATCCCTCCATCATGATCGAGCACAATGTGGAATTTCCTGAAAATTATTACCAACCACCTCTCCACGCACCAACACATGCTTAGTAAAATTAAGGCAAGAAAAAACTCGATAGTATGCATTTAAATCCACATTTAAATTCCTTGCAATACTAGAAATAACATCCTTCAGATCTCTTTTTTTCCTTAATTGGCATTTATATGAACTTAATCCAAATCCTGTAAACCCACTCCGATCTTAGAATCACCTAAAGCCACTCTAATACCAATAAAATGTAACACTCTTATCACTTATGTACACTACATACATTACATTGCTTATACTGTTGTAGAATTTTTTTTTTAAAACCATCATGTCACTAACATACTACAAAGAAAGCAGTCCAATCATTACATATAACACATCATATCATGCACTAATAATCTGTAACATTTACTATAATCATATTACAACTGAAATCTATGTTGTCACGTATACATGCCATTTACTAAAAGCTAAATCTTAAATATATATATCACTAACGATAACAACATACTCTTCTTAGCTTTAGGCTGGAGGTCCCATCTAATCTTGAAACTGATAATACACCTGCTCCTCCGATGTCCTAGTCGGTACCTGCACGCAGTCAAATAACTGTGCTGAGCATTAAAGATGCCCAGTGGCGATTACGAATCTAAAAATTTCCATATCTAACTTAGCCATATCTATACACACATGCACCTACTTGCACATTCTTTTAGCCCTTATTTTTAGACTAAATGGTGTCATATTACTATCTAGTCCTTCATTTTCTCACATATTCAAATTTCACTCTGAGTTATGCTTTAATTACAATTTGACACTATTTTCTATTTTTCACTCTTAACATCTTATCTTACTTTTAAACTATCCACTTAAATCCTTTAACTTTACTCTTTGTCTTATTGCTCTTTTAATTCTCATTTAACCTTATTCACTGACCTTATCATTTAACTTCTCTATTTTTTCTTGAACTCTAACTTCATTTCTTATTACTAACCATTCCACTCCTTTAACTCTTAAATCTCTATGCTTATACTTTTCAATTCTACAATACACTTACTATAATGTATTTATTTCATTTACTTCCATTACTACGCTTTACACTATAATACATTTCTTTCAATACACTCACTTCATTCACTTCATTTCACTTTATATACTTCTATCATGCATTTTCTTTCAATTAATTCTTTAATTTCATCTGCATCACTCACTAAACCTCCATCAGTGTCAATTTACACTAATGTACTTATTTACTTATTTAACATATAAATCGCAGTTTAAACCTATTATTCTTACATTCACGTACACTTTACTTATTAACCCGCATTAATTCATTTCTTTGCAATTAGATAAATTAATATTCCCTTTGATTATTTTCCTTCATTAACCCTATCATTTAACTTAATTATATCTTTTTACACTTATTTACGATTTTGCCACTTACATATTATTGTGGCATTAATTTCCTTGTTTCACTTAATTAAATACTATTTTCACTTTACTTTTCATTTTGTTCTACTAGGTACTGTCAATATGGAAAAATTTTAATTTGGTCCCTAATCTTTCAATTAATTACAACTTCACCACTTTATCTTATAATTACAATTTTGCCATTAGTTCATTTCTGTTTTTATTTTAAATCATTATTTGGCTTGTAAATTACATATTAGTCCTTATTTTTAGTATTTTCATGTCAAATTACACTTTAATCCTAGACTTTACATTCTTTGGATTCTTGTCATTTAAATTTCACTTTTCACTTACTTGTCACTTATCGACTTATTTTTACACTCAATTACTATTTTGCCCCTAAACTTTTATCAAATTATGATATTGCTCTTCTTCTAACAATTATTTATAATTTTTTTATATTTTAGCTATATTTTCACTTTTATTCATTTCTAAGATTAAAATTTGTCAATTAGTCTTCCGACTAATTATTTTTGTGGTAAATTACGATTTAGTCCTTGCACTTTTATTATCTTTCATATTAATCCTTTTTCACTCAATTTGTCATTTTCACTTCAATTTTTACATCTTCAAGTCATTTACTAGTATTACCCACTTAACTTATTATTTGGGTAAATTAACTTTTCACCCTAAAATTTTCATTTCTTTTCAATTAAGTCATTTTTTTCATTTAAACACTCATTTTCATTTCACTTTTACAATTATGCCCCTAGTATTACTCTAGTAGAAATCTATGAACTGGATAAATAAAGTGTGGATCCCGTGGTCCACAATAGTAAAGAGTGACCCCAAAGGACCACTTAACAGTATCATAAAATAGCATATTAATTATCAGTTTGGTAGTCCGTTATTGGCCTACCTAATAGAGTTGTCATGACACCACAACAGTATAATATCCCTATGGCTAGCCATCATATCTTGGACTAGATCATTACCAGACACTACTAAGGGCAAGTAATTTCTCAACAGACTTTCAAATCCACTTTTCAGGTTTCATCAGTTTCACTTACAATTACAATTCATTTCCATTTCACTTTACCAATTATACAACATAGTCATCCATATTGTACGGTTCTTATTACATACTTATTTTACTTAATAAGTATACTTTGGCCACTAAAATGGCTATGAAATCATTTCAAATCCTCCATCATTCTTTTCTTATGAATTATGCTTCAATTATTCATTTAATAAAAAATAATTTCAATACATTTATAGTTTCAATCATTTTAATCACATTTATAATTTTAATCATTTTAATCTTTAGCATTATTTTCCACTATGGACATAATGGGAAACTAATCTTAAAATATTCAATTAAATTCACTTAATTTCAATTAAGTGCGCATACTTTCAATTTATACACATATTCAATTTATGGCTTAAATATCATTAAGTATACTAATTACATCTTTGGTTCATTTTTACCAATTATTCAATTTTTCATGAATTTCTTTTCATTATATTCTCCTCTTCACTTCAAATTCATTCATTCATCAATTTTTCTATCTTTTCTAGCATGTATATTATCACACCCCAAAATGTACCCTAGAAGGATTAGGCATATTGAGGATGAATAGCGACCAAGTTGTGCAAGTTGAAGTGTTCGTATGCTAAATGAATAATTTAATAATTAATGTCAAAGTTTTGACTAGTGCGACCAATAGTAAATTGTGAAGATGGAATTAGGACTTGATTGAATGGATAAAGAATTAGTTAGTGGGCCAATGTGAAGGATTAGTAAATTACTAATATCAATGTTTAAGGTTATAAGAGTTTGAGGATTAAAAAGAGAATTTGACATAAATATTTATTTGTGGGTTATATGCATGATTTGTGGGTTTTGATAGAGTATGCATGCATAGAGGGAAGTAGTGTATGTGTTAGTGGAGTTAGTCTTGTGTGTAGTGTCATGCATGGGTGTAGGGTATGAGTGGTCAAGTTCCACCAATTATAGAAGGACATGTGGCAAGGATTTAGAGAAGGGTATAAGGGTATAAAAGGGAAAGGAAAGAGAAAGGAAGAGCAGAAAAATTGCCCTAGCCTCTGTAACACCCCGTTATCCCCGTTGGAAGGATACCGGAATGTCACGCGGACAAACATATAAACAAATCCAAAGTACATACTTGTAAATAAACCAAATGAAAATTAGAGAAACTTTTAATCATACTATATTAGAACCTTTAACATATATATCAATATCGTTTTACAAAAAGAGGCTCGTAAGCAAATACATATACAAAAATAATTGTTCCTTTACAAAGATTCATTTTGCTATTAACAAGCCATGTACAAAATAATAGCAGAAGACTCAAAAATAACTTCATCCAAAAAGACTTCTAGTGGCCGACCTGCAGATGTCTGACTCAAATCCAAACTCGCCACCTGCACGAGAAAAGAGCCCGTGCTAAGCGATAACGCTTAGTGGGGAGGAACAAAACAAACTAACAATATACATATACAATATTTACAACAATAATATATAATCTCACTGCAACAAAAACGTGCAATAGAATTATGATTCAAAATCAAAGGCATCAAAGTTACATATAAAAATATTCCATGTTCTTTACTTGGCATGCATAAATATACATTACAAGCAATTAACTACTCAGTTCATATTTAGGATCAACATAATTCTCACCATTCTAAGTACACAGATACTAGGTGTATATCATAAAGTTATGCTAGAATTCATATGCATCATATACTTGTAAACCTGTCAATAAACATCTCAACATATTCAACACATATTAACATGTAGCCTGATTAGTCTAAAATACTCTCTAGAAGTGGATACGGTCAAATGGATACTGATAGAACACAGTATCCCAAGCATATAGAGACATGAGTCTCAAACATGTACTTTTCATATAGAGACCGAAGTCTCGCATTATATCCATATAGACCCATACATGATCGAAACAAGGATCCAAACGGACCCACGTATAACGTTTTATCATATAGCAGCTGCACACACACTCTGACCTAAGTAAGCGCTTACTTATCCACTACTATGACTTATTCAGGCTTACAAACACAAACCATCAATTCAAGCACCAATATCAATATGAGAATTGAAATTAATACTAATCTATCATCCATGTATACATGTATACTGATCACATTTTGAAACATGTAAATATAAACATTAAATACAGAAGTTAAAAGGACCTATAAATCACATTAAAAATAATCCATACTTATGTAAATTATAAACATGTAAATCATGTACATTAATACTAATTATGACCACAAATCTCATAATTAAACAATTATTAAAATACAAATCAAATTTTTAAAACCTAGTCGTTTGATATGTACAGAAAAACCCTTTAAACCAGAAGTTAAAACTAGGTTTTTAGAAAACAAGGCAGCTGGAAGAAGGCTGGTCACGAGTTACCCAGGCAGTGGTAACTCGTGACGCTGATTTCTCACGAGCACCACGAAGAACGGGGCAGTCACGAGTCGTGACCATCCGTCACGCCTCGTGACGCCTGAGAGGAGAGGGAGAGGTCACGAGATCTTGTCTCGTGACACGCAGGGAAGAGGAGAGGTCACGAGGCGTGATGCTCCATCACGTCTCGTGTCCTTCAACAGAGAAGGGGGTCACGGCGTGATGCTCCATCACGTCTCGTGACCTTCTTCTCACACTTCTGCTTCTCATCTCCTCTACACAGACTTCAAACTTTCCAGAAAACGTAAAAACCAGAAAAATTGTGAAAACAGAGTACAACCAGAATTCAAAACCCACTTTGTCTAAAACCATTTTTCATGCAATAATTATTCAAACATATTTCTTCAAATCTCCAGAACACATTTACAGAAATTTTCGCTCAATTAATCACATTCTAACACAATCAAATAATATTAACAGAGAGTCACAAACCCAGAATCTTCCCTTTTAACGTACATGCAAATGGACTTCCATTTAAACATGCAAAGCAACAGAACTTAAACCCTACTAACCATACATGTAATTTCTATTACTCATGCATCTCGATAAGCAAATACACGTAAATAACATTAATATCATAACAGTAACCAGGATTCAAAACGAGAAATGACAGACACTCCCAAACCTGTGATGAAGTTCAAAAATATCCACTGCACTATTTAATCCACAATCTTCCCTTTTCCCTTCTCTATCCTCTTATCTTCAGATGCTTGCAAATAGATAAAACCATAATCATTAACCCAAAAATAGAATCTCTATAAACCTTAAGAAGAAGAAGAAGAACCACACGATAACTGACAGCCACTTACCTTCTGAAGCTTCTACCAAACCCAAACCCTAGCTCCACAATGGAAGAACACACATGTAAATGAGAAAAAGAACAGAAAATGGATTAGAATCATACTGAATCAACCTTAAACTTGCATTAGAATCAACCACATACAGATAAACTTAGAGAAGATAAAAATGAAGCATAAGTAGAAATTAATCCAAATAGAGCATTTACTGGTTATTAGGGATTCAAGGCATTCCTCAACAAGAAAAAGAACTACTCACTCATTATTGAAATAAAATTGAAATAGATAAAGAGAAATTGACATTACCCATTTAAGATCTGAAAATGAAGTTCTTACAAAAGTATATGGATGTTCTTCAATCTAAATCAGCTATTACAACTTTGAATATAAAGGTAACTATAGAATCTAAAGCTGAAAGTGTATTGAAACCAATAAAAACTAAGTATTTAAATGCTAAGAATGAAACCCTAAATCTAGATTACAGGGAAAAATAGAATACAAACAAAAGTTGTTTTGAAAAAGAATCCAGATCCTCAATTTTCGGACTTCTCCCTATATATAGCAGTTCAGGTTATATGGCAGTATGAAATTACTTACTGCCGTGTAAAGTCGGTTTACAGTTAGAGTGGAAAATTATACGGCAGCATAAAAATCCTTACCACTGTGTAAATAGCTACTGTACGTAAACTTTAAAAGCAATCTTAGTGTACACAGCGGTAAGGAATTTCCTGGCCACCGTGTAAACTGATTCTGGACTGCAAATTGATTTCCTCTTGGTAAGGTGATTTCTGCCCACCGTGTAAAACTCCTTCAAATCTCTGCAATTCTTGATTACACGAAGGTATAAAAATCCTTACCGCCGTGTAACATTCCATGCACGTGCTACCTGGCTTTCTGTGTCTACATGATGGTATGAAATTCCTTACAGCCGTGTAAATTACCTAAAATCTACCAAAAACACAATAAAAGCTCAATTTAGTATATTTAAAGATCTAAGATTGCTTGAAACAAAAACAACCTAAAATAACAACTACAAAACTCGAAAGTAACCTAAAAATTGACATAAACAAAGCATAGATTTGAACTTATCAATGGATTATGTATCTATTGATAATATATGTAGTATATTCATTAAATGTGTTTTATTTCGATGACTGCTGTGAGTAGTCATCCATTTCATGTTAATTTCCCACTAAGCTTTACACTTAGCACGGGTGTTTTGTCTGTGTAGGTATCGAGGAAGAGGCTAGCTGCAACGACACCCCGCATTAGCCAGGCCAGCACTCCTGTAGAGAACTTCTTATGTAGGGTTTCCTCTTTGTTTTGAACTTTGTGCCAATGTAAAGTGGCATGTAATTATATTGAACCCTATATCCAGATATGTATACTATGGGAATATCTTTTGGATAATGTAATTTAAGTTGGAATTTTGTTATAGCTATTTGTACTATTTAATAAGACTAGGAAATTTTATAATTTGGTACACTCTCATATTCTCTGAAAGGGGTGTAAGGGGGTGTTACAGGCTCTATGCAGAAGCCCGCAGACTAGACTTTTCTGCACGGACTTAGATTTAATTAATCAAATGGATTCCAAATCCAACCAAATTAAATATGTAGGCTTCATAACACTTTTGAATCATATTTAATTATTTTAGCCTAATAGACCTTTAATCCTTCTACAGAGGCCCTACACAGAAGCCACTCCCAAAGTGCTTCTGTGCAGAACTGATTCCTTCTGGGCCTGAAATTATTTTCCATTTCATCATATTTTATTTTGAATCAAAATGGACTAGCTTAATTTTATTGACCATGCACAAAAAATTTCAGGTATTTTTTTTGTGTATTTTTTCCTGTGCATGCATAATTAATTAAACTCCTTCAATTAATTATTTCCTTTATCCAAATGTGATTAGAACTCTAGAGCATATGTCCAATAATTGCCAAATGATTAACCTCATTAATCGACCCAATATATTTTTTTTCAAAAAACACTATTTATATTCTTCCAAACAACCTAATAAGACATTGCAATTTTTTTGCAATTCTCAAGAAAAGATTGATTAATAATTACAAAATAAAAAACAATCCAAAAGAGCATTAGATACAGGCAAAACATCAACAATTACTTTAGCAATACATTGTTTAGCAAACAAACAATCCAAAAGAGCATGATAAACAAATACAGCCCCATTTTTACACTGGGCATGGCACATCAACATCTACATGATGTTTCGATAAAGACATATTCATAGGAAGAACATTGGATATAACTCTCTACATAAAATTACATACTTCTGGAGGGACAGCTAGAGACTAGATTTTTTTCCAAAGATCAAAATGAGATGTTGATTCTTGACTGGTGTAATCCAAGAGGTGTTTATAAACTGATTTCATGGTGTAAGAATTTATCTGGATGCCTTTGCCCTGAATCATGATATAAACCCCAACCTAATGGAATTTTTCTAATAGGCTGAGCATCCCTATCATTAAACATTGAATCTATAACTTCCAAGTTTCGCTTCCTTTGGTTAAGAACCATAAGATCAGCAACCTTTCAATCAACAAAATCATAATTATAGGCAGAGGTAACAAAAGAGTTTTCAGAACAAGGTAACCAAGTATTATCCCAAATAAAAGTGTTTAAACCATTGCCAATCCTTCTACGATGACCATTTCTAATAATAGATTGATCTACCAAACTACTTCACTAAGAATAACTTAGGTAATGACTAATTGTAGCTTCTATAAAAGAAGAATTAGGGAAGTACTGTGCTTTTAGGATTTTACCCATCAAAGAATCGGGTCCAAAAATTAAGTGCTATCATTACTTTCCCAAAAGCACAAGATTAAAATTGTGTAATCTTCAAAAATCTAGACCTCCCATTTGTTTGGCTTATAAAGATGTTGCCAAGACATCCACTTCAAACCCCTACTAGCATTGCTACCCATTCCCTACTAATATCTTTTCATCATTCTCCCCAATCTATTACATAACTCAAGAGGGATTCAAAAAACTGTCATCGTATAATTAGGAAGAGCTTGGAAAACAGTCTTAAGCAAAACTTCCTTCCCCGATCTAAAGAAAAAATGACAGTTCCATCATTGGAACCTTTTAGAGAATTTATCCACAATGTAGGAGAAAGCTTCCTTTTTTATTCTGTCAATAAGAGAGGGGGATCAAGATAAAATTCCTTTCCAGTAGAAATGTTAACATCCAACTGAAAATAAATTGACCTTTGATTCAAGAGATATATTAAAACTAAAACTAATAGTTGATTTCTAATAATTAATAGATTGCCTAGAAGCTGCCCCATACAGAGCAAGTGAGCCTTTCTCAACCACTACTTCATCAACTATAGCATAAAAAAATAGATAGCTATCATCAGCAAAAAGCAACTGAGAAATAGAAAGAGCTTGTAACACCCCAATACCCCCTAGGAGGATAAGGGAGTGCTACAGAAACTTCTTCTTATAATTATAAACATACATGCTAATATAAGGTGAACTTAAAAATAATACATATCAAATGTTATCATTAACTTTACTTTATCAAAATTTACATTTTACAAGTACACAACTTTACAATATATGATTACATATCCTTGTTAGATAAAAATGGTACAATATCTGTACAATACAAAAGATTAAACCTAAAAAGAAGACTTTAAGACTTCTCCTAGTAGTGTCCATTTCAAAACTTGAACTTCCAAGCTATGAACCTACATAAGAGATAAGCGCCCATGTTAAGCTATGGCTCAGTTGGGATACAAACAAAACAAATAGACTACCATACAATCATGAATTAAACATATCATAGGAAAACATACTTTAAATAAATGATAGGTCAAATATTCAATAATACATACTTTACTTCATTAATATCACTAGCATATAAATCATATAGTGTAATGACCCAAAATCTATCCTAGTAGAATTTTGTCTTAATTGGGGTAATTGGACAAGTTTGATTTAGGGTTTCTAATTTTGGACCCCAGTGTAAATTGAATAGAGGACTTTATTGCATGAAATAAATTAATTATGTGACTAAAGTGTAGTTGTGCATGATTAAGCTATGGGTGGATTAATTAAGTGTTAAGTCATATTAGCTTAAGCTAATCATGATTGAGGTTATAAGTGGATTCCATGCTAGTGGTGTAACACCCCATACCTATATATAGGGGAGTGAGTACCCATATAGATAAGCGTGTTACCAAACCGAACATACATGCATAACAAAAGCATGAAAATGACAACAACAAAATAGAGTCAATTAAAACTTTATATCCTAAATCTCATTCATATATAATGAAATATTCATTATAAAAAGACTATAATAACATCCTTACGTAATTACAAAAATACTAGACTGAAAGTATTACAAAATCATATACATAACAAAAAGGCTTTACATCAGAATATCAAAATACAAATACAAGGCTATAAAAATTCTCTCTCTCGAATGTGTTGGCTTTGATGGCTATGAATCGAACTCCTCAAAACTCTGATAGCTTCCACACCTGCATGGATGAAACACTCGTCCTAAGCGATAATGCTTAGTGGGAAAAATAAAAGATGAACGACCACTTACAGTGGCAGTCAAAGGAAATCACATACATATAGCACACTCATATATGTCTAAGTCTAATAGACTTATATCAACTTGTATTCATAAAATGCTTTATAGAATATAAACATTTATATAGCATCACACTAGCAATTCATATTACATCGTGAATATCAAAATCAAAGATATGCCTGCGGACTCAGAATAGTGGATAATGAGTGAACACATTAGTACCCATGGGTACTAACCAAAGCAACTTCTTTCATTTTATTAAAAATATTTTCACATTGGGGGATCTTAAACAAGATCCCTACTAACAACACAAAGGGGTTGCAACTAATAGAACTCTATAGGCATGCCTATTTATCCACTAACTTGACTCTTGCAGGCTAGGCATAACTCAACACAATAATCACATTTTAAAAATATTGAATTCTATAATAATTCATACATAAGGGCATTTGTAATACATGAGTGAGCAACCATGCAAAATGACATAAAAAATAAATAACATAGAAGAATAGGGGACAGTCGCGCTCACGACAGAGGCAAAATTCACCCAATACAGGACTCGTGACAGCCTCTACGCTCATATGAGGAAGGGCTGGCAGGCCTCTATCGCGCTCATGACATGGTTCGCGCTCAAGACAGAGGGCAAGGATGTCACTGTTGCACTTGCATGCATAAGCGTGTTCATGACAGCAATCAACCCGATGGCTGTTCGACTACCGAGCTCTCTATCGCGCTGGCGACTAAGGTCGCGCCCACAACAGAGACACTCCTCAATAGGAGCTCGGAGGACCGAAGTGTAATCGGAATATAGGACTTTATTACATGAAATAAATTAATTAAGTGACTAAAGTAATTGTGCATGATTAAGTTAGGAGTGGATTAATTAAATTTTAAGTGAGATTAGCTTAAACTAATCATGATTAAGGTTATAAGTGGATTCCATGTGTCTTGTAATGGCTTTGTCAATAAAACAAATGCATGCAATATATAAGGGTTTGAAGACAGAAATTGGCTCACTTTGTGCTCTCCTTCTCTGGCCCCTTTAGTTCCATTTTTGTTCATCATCATCATCATCATCATCATCATCATCTTCTTCTTCTTCTTCTTCTTCTTCTTCTTTTTCTTCTTCATAATCATCATCTTCAATCGATGGTCATTGAATTTTTGGTTGGTTTATTGGTTAGTTTTTGAGTTGAGTTGAGTCTAGGATTATTAAGGTAAGTATAGTGTTAGATTGTTCTTCTTCTCCTTCTTCTCTTCTTGAATTGAATTAGATATTGATTCCCTTATTCCAATTCAGAAAATAAGATGTGCATGTAGTGGGAGAAACAAGAATAGACAAGGGAAAGGAGAAGGTTGGTGAGCCAAGTGCCAAGCGAGCACATTGGAGCAAAGGAGAAGAGATTTGAGAAACTAAATGTTATATGTGTTAAATTGACTATTTATGTATCTAAAATATGTATTTATGTTGAGTGATGAATTGAATTGAAGAGATGAGCCTGTTGAGCTAACTTGATTGCCATGAGTTTATTGTCCTAAGCATATAGCCCTAATTTCTGGAGACTTGAGAAATTATTGTGTATTTGTGAATGAATGAGTTTCTAATGGGAAATTACCAGTGCCCTGGTGTTCATGCTTGTGTTAGGAAATTTTAGCTTGAGTTTGATGATAAATTTATGCCAAATTAGTTAGTTTGAAGCTTGATGAGTTAGAAGTGTAGACTTGGTCTGAGTTGCATTTTGAGCTACTTGGATTGTTAGGTCATAAAATGAGTTTTACAAATTTAAAATGAATGAGGCCAATTTGATTGAAACCTTAATGTCTATGTCTTAAATTATTGTAGAAATAACTCTGTTATTTTTTAGGACTCTAAGGTCTTTAAAAGTCTCTATAGGTGTAGCTAAAATTTTGAAGAAGGGCATTTGGAGCAGGTTGTGTTCCCTTGGCCATAAATCCTTGATTTTGAATTCAAATGTAATGAAGGTTGTGATATTAGAATGTTAACATGTAGGCTGTCTTTTGGTTAGAAGGCTATGTTGACTAAAAATGGTGTTTTGATAGGTTTTAGCGGTCATATATATTGAGGTAGGAAAAAGGTTTTGAAAGAGGTAGGTTAAATGCTTTTTTTTTCCATTCTGCCTCAAAAATTGCATATGTCATGGTCATAACCAATTAGTTATCACCGTGAGGGATGCCTGTTTTCTATTCTGTCTCGAGTTGTTCATATGTCACGATCACAACCATTTGGTTGTCACCTTGAGGTACTTCCGTTTTGCATTCTATTTTGAGTTGGCCATATGTCACGGTCACAACCAATTGGTTATCACCGTGAGGTGTTCTTGTTTTCATTGTGCCTTATATTTGGCATATGTCATAGTCACAACCATTTGGTTGTCACCATGGGTACCAGAATTTTCTATAATTCTTTATAAAACACCATCTAATGTTGTATAACTGTATGAAGTGGAATTCAATCAAGTTTGGAAAATTTGATGGAAACTACAATGTGTTAATCCATGTGGATGTGTATTGTAATGGCCCAAATTGTACCTTAAATGGAATATAGTGCCAATGGCATAATAGGGTACAAAAGTGACTTGAATAAGTATAAGACTAAGTGTGCATGAGGATGTAATTAAAAGGAATTAAAAGACATTAGAAGAGAAGAATTTGTAGAGGGACATAGTGGAGATTTTCCAAAGGAGTTAAGTGGATATTTGGTAGGGAATTGAGTGCAATCCACTTGTGGAATGCAGCCTTTGCTAACACCCTCTTTACATGCATATATATTATGAGTTTTAGGATAAAAGGTGGTCTCAAATCTGCATGTGTGGTCCGGCCATCTCATTTGTGTTTTTGCTCTCTCTTTGTTCTTCACTTTTTTTCATTTCTTGCTTCATCTTCTCCATTTTCGATTGGTTTCCAGAACTTGGATTGGTTTGAAGTGGTTTATTGAGAAGGTATGTATGTATCGATGGTTTAAGATCTTCTTCTTCCACCCCTTTTTTATTTTGGATTAAGTGGCTTGTGTAATGGACTAAGTGTATGTGTCTTGATTGATTATGGAAGAATTATTGGACAAGAGGAAGGTTAAAGGCAAGGAGAAGGTCTAGATAGTGAGAGGGTTCAACAACCTGCATTTTGAGAGGTTTGGGATTATATGCGTTATGTGTTAACCTTGCTTAAGTGATGTACATGTGTTATTTAGTTTGGAATTAAAGTGTATAATTGATGTATGAATGTCTGGTTTGAGAAATTGAGTGTGATTTTATGTTATTTGATGGAAAGCATAATTGAAGTGTGCAACTGATGGGTGATGAGTTATTGAATATTAAATAATAACCTTGAGCATAGTAAGTGAACAAGCATGAACCCTAATTTAGAATATGTGAATGATAATTAGTGTGATTATTGGCATGTTGATTGCATATAGACATATAAACTAAGTGTATATTGTATAGTTATAAGTGTATGTGGATTGTGTTATTGTGTTGGTGTTAAATTAAAAGGCATGTTCATGATATGTATAGAGAGGATTGTAAGTGTGCTATTGAGCACAACTGTGTTTTGGAAAAGCACAACTATGTATGTGTTTTGGCAAAACATAGCTGTGTATTGGCATTTTTGCATAGGTCACGGTGACAAGCACTCTGGTTGCTACCGTGAGATATGCAAGGATTGCATTCTGTCCGGATGAAGTTGGTATGTCACGGTGCCAAGCATTTTGGTTGCCACGGTGAGATACCCTGATTTGCATTCTGCCTAGAATTTAGAGGTATGTCACGGTCACAATCAAAGTGATTGTCACCGTGAGGTACTCTCGAATGTATTCTGTTTTGGTAATTCTGAGCATGTCACGGTCACAACTAAAATGGTTGTCACCGTGAGGTATTTGCAACATGTGATTTTCTTTATTTAGCCTTATCAAATTTTAATCATAATGGTTAATGGGATTCTTATTTAGTTTAACAGTTCTAATTGAGTATGTTAAGCATGATGAATCATGATTGCTTATGCGAATAAACATGTGTAATACGATGCGTATGAACATGTGTAAGCGATACGTATGGACATGTGTAGGTGATGTGTATGCCCTAGTAATGTATAGTGAATAGAATATATGAATTTTATGTTGTATTGAGCTATAAGATACATGTGTACATGGAATGAGAATATAAATGAGAATATGCATATGTTTGACATGAATAGCTATTATAAGCCTGAGATGTTCATAAAAGTGGATAGATGGGCATGCTTATAAAGGGTTAGATGTATCGAAGCTGCTAGATGTTTGGCACCGACGGGTGTCTAGATGTTTGATACCTTTGCTATCTAGATGAATTGAGACTCCGGTCTCCAGATGATTTAAGACTTCTGTCTCTAGATGTTTGATACTGTTTACCAGTATCTAGATGTTTACCCGTATCCACTTACGTTATGAGTTAGGCTTTTAGTTGTTGTAATGAATATACGAGATGTTACTATATGTAAATGATTTATAGGAAATGCTAATAGAAGTACATGACTATTGTATCAAAGATGTTTATATGAGTTTACAAGTTCATATGAGAAGCTATTAGTTGTACATGAATACGCTAGAGATATGCTATTATGCTCATATGTATATAAAAGGACATGATATGCAATGATATGGTAGTACTTGTTATATGACCTGATAGTTAGAGTTAGACGAATATGAACACGATATATGTTACATGAAATTGTAGATATGTTCAAAGCATGTTTGATAGTATGCCTATCATGTTATAAGTATGATAAATGCTTATTTCTTTTATATGCCCACAAATGAATAGCATATCAATTATTGAAATGTTTGATGATTGATGCTTGTGACTTCGTTAGAAGTCTATTACTTGTGATATCCCCACTAAGCATTATCGCTTAGCACGGGTGTTTTTCCCGTGTAGGTTTACAGGTTCAGTGAGGAGGTGGACATCTGTAGGTCATGGCCACTAGGAGAATAGTTGAAGTCTTTTTGTATGTGATATAGTACTTTTGTATAGTTTAGCATATGTAAATGTATAGCATTTTTGTATGTGATATGTAAATGTTAAAGCAGAGTGAATGTTTTTGTAATGTATAAAGAACAGCAATATTATGTAATGTAAATGACTATGAGATTCTATTTTGAGGAATGTTTATTCCGTTGTGTATGTAACATGTATGATTACTATTCCCGCTTCCGCATGATTGTTTTATATGTGTATGAGTGTGTGGCAACCTGATACCCTCCCAAGGGGTATTGGGGCATTACGTGTATAATGCGAATTTGTATAATAAAGAGTCGGCTTGTTTGATAAACCATGTATGTATGTAAGACATTTGATGAAATTATATGGCTTCATATGAATGAAAGGATGTTATATAGTGCGAATAAATGAACATCAATTAGAATTAATAATTTAGCCTGCAAATCGAGTAGTGGATAGGTAGGCATGCCTATAGGGTCAAGTACTGCAGTCGAAGCATTTGATTCACGTTTGGAATCCCCAATGCATATAGAATCTCATTTGGATTCACGTAAGTGTATATATATAAATATGAATGAATATAATTGGTACCTACGGGTACTAATATGAAAGTGTTGTATCTACGAATACTAATGTGATATATGGTACTTACTAATACTAATGCGATACCCGTTATCCGCATCTATGAGTTGCAGGTAAAGTAAATAATGAAGGATAAATCAATAATGAGAAATGTGAATATTATGCATTACAAGAATGTGAATGTGATCTGTTATAAGATTGTCATGTGATACTGCAATATATGAATATGATTTATTAACGGTGTTAAATGTATATTGAGGTATCATTGATATGTTTATGAAGTTTGTTTACGATAAAGTATGTTAATGAAGCATGAATTTGGGCATGTATTTGTTGTTATATAATGATTATTATGAATGGGTATTGCATGTTGTTTCCCCACTAAGCGATATCGCTTAGCACGAGTGTTAATCCGTATAGGTTCTGAGGTGAAGCACAAGTGAAGGACGGCCCCGTATTATCTCTGGTTAACACTACTATTTTTTTGTAGGTCTTTTGTAATGTATGATGTACTTACTAGTTTTGGCATGTAAAGAGAAATGATGTAATAACTGAATATTGTATGTAATATAAGTTGACAATGTAACCCCCCCGATACACCCGTTGGAAGGATGCCGGGGCGTCACGCGCACAAATCACAAACTCGCATACATATACTCAAAGCATGTTAAGAAAATAAGTACATCCACAGATAATAAGTCCATATACATATAATAATATTGTCATATCCTTTTACAAAAGCGATTTGTAAATAAATACATATACAAAATAATCCTTTACAAAAATTACATTTCCATAATTATACTCCATATACCAAAAACAGCGGAAGACAAAATGACTCCAATACTAAACTTCTAGTGGCCGAACTGCAGATGTCCGACTCCCAAAAAGAACCTGTCACCTACACGGGAAAAGAGCCCGTGCTAAGCGATAACGCTTAGTGGGGAGGAACAACACATGCATGTACATATAATCGCAATAAACATATATATAAGCTTAATAATAACCAAAAGCATAAAAACATATACTACTCATGCATCTAACAATTGTTCATCATACTCAAGTATATTAGGAGAATAAACCATTCAAATAATACAAGTGTTACATCTCACCATGTCACAACGCATATACAGATACTTGTAACATATATTCATTTCATATAACTATTAGCTTCATATAACCATTGTATGTACTAACTCAAGTCATAGCCTGATTACTCGCTAACTAGTGGATACGGGTACTAATGATACTGATAGGATACAGTATTTCAAGCATATGGAGACATGAGTCTCAAAACATTTTATAATCATGTATACCCGAAGGTATACCGGAGACCGAGGCCACAAACATCTTATATGACCCAAACGGGGCCCGCATGTAAGAAATAACATATAGCAGCCGCACTCACACTCTAACCCTGGATAAGCGCTTATTTATCCACTACTATGACTATCAGGCTCAGATAACAACTCAATCATGTTCTAAAGTAATATTCATATAATAGAGAATCAACCAAGTATAATTATACAACTCCATATATACATGTGTATTTAATCAAGATAAAGACATATAAATCATGTACAAATTTAATTAAGATCTTATAATTTGTCAAATAATGGGCCATATAAGACAAATCATATGTCATGTAATGGAAACTCAGGTAAAAGAAGCTTTTAAACTCTTTTTCAAACAGGCAGAAGAGATCTCACTGTCGCGCCCGTGATAAGAAGTCGCACTCGTGACAGTGAGGGGAAGAGAGGCCGGTCACGAGTTGCACAAGCTATTGCGACTCGTGATACTAGCATCTCCAGCCTCACAAGAAGAAGGGACGGTCACGAGTCATGATTCTTCCTCACGACTCGTGACGCCCATGCTCTGCAGGAAAGGAGGTCACGAGTTGTGATTCTCCATCACGACTCGTGACTTCCAAGAGAAGAGGGTCACGAGTCGTGATCCCCAATCACGACTCGTGACTGTCCTCTCACAACCTACTTCACGTCTGCCGAGCAGAAACCACAACGAGAAAGAGAAGAGCCGATTCTGTAGCGCTCGCGATGACGTCGCGCTTGCGACAGAATCGATTCTCCTCGATCTCCAGAAACGTAAAAATAGAAATTGAAGTAAAATCAATACCCAACTATTCCCAAACCCATTTTTCATACTAAAACATATAAAAGCATACCTTTTTGTCCTCCAAAGCACATTTACAACCATAAAAACACAAATTAACCAATATCATTTCACATCACATATCATTTACAGAGATTCTAACCCAGAATTCCAACTCATGTTCATATACTAAATCTCAAAATTTTACACACAAAACATCAAGACTCTATCATCTTAAATCATATACACCAAGTCATTTACTCATGCATTTTCATATACTATCAATACACAAATAACATTAACATTAAACTCAAAACAGGATCCAAAAGAGATGGACAAACCACTTCAATCAAACTCTCAAACATATATTTCCAGATAAACTCCCAAACCTGAAATGGAGCTCAAACTTCCACTGACTTTAATCCACTAACTTTCCTTTTCCTTTATCCTTTCTCTTTTCTTCAGCTTCTTGCATCAATCAAATCAAAATAAAACCCAATTAACCATAGATAAACAAAACCATATTACCATTACAAATCCAAATGAAGAAGAAGATGATGGAGAAGAAGATCCCAAACCAAAATAATACAACCACTTACCTTTTTGAACCTCCAAATCCAAAACCCTAGCTCAAAGATGAAAGAATACCCACATGCAAGACTTGAGAGAGCAGAAAATGGAGATGAGAGAGTGAGAGAGAGAGGACGTGAGAAGGAAGAGGGTAAAACTAAGTGGCTTCCATGGGAAGCTACCACTCCTTCCTCCCCTCTCTTTTCTCCTTTCAAATCTTCATTCAATGCTCCCAACAACCCACACACATGTCACTTTACTATTGGACTCCTTAATCTCATCTTTGACTAACAAACCAAGGTACCAAACTTAACTCACACAATATAATCTCCAAGAAATCACTTTTTTTCCATCCAAGTTACCATACACAAATACTACTAGATTGCTCTACAACAAAAGTATCCTACAACCATACTTCACATGTACACCATATAATTTCCTCCACTTAACTTAACAAATAAATTCTTTGCAAAAAAAAATCCTTATTATCCAAATTTTCTTTTGCTAAAAATTACTGATATGTTCTAAATATTCCGACTTACCACGTAGATTCCGATTAGGCCTATTTTGGGTTGTTACAATCACTCCCCCTTAAGAAATTTCATCCTCGAAATTTCCCCGCTAACCACTTATATCCAACAACCCAAAACTCAAAACTGAACTTGACAAAAGTTAAAAACACAACTTACCGGAAGGTCCTGTAGCTTCTGGAGTATCCTCTCTAATCATTGCATACACTCTAGCCGGAGCATACTCTCCCTTAGTCCTTGGCCGATGCACGGTTTCTGATGGCGCTTGAGGAGCTATGCTTCGGTCTTGGTTGCCTCTGGTTGCATTCGATTTACCTCTATCCGCTTTGCTTTCTTATTGGTTCTTATTCCCTTGTCGATCGGGCCAATTAGTAAACCGATGCTCCATGCTTCAACACTTAAAGCATGCACCCGTGATCTTGCGGCAAGTACCCCAATGGTGTCTTCGGTAATGCTCACACTTCGGTGCTCTATTTCCTCTACTCGGGGGCGGCGCTACACTTCCCATCTCAGAAGGCACTTGAGCAGTCGCTCTAGTTCCTTGCTCAATCGGAGCACCTTTAGACTTTTTATTACTCGCAACTCCACCATCAAAAGCTCTCCTCTTCTGTTCTATTCTTTGCTTCACCATTTCGGATTCTTCCAACTTTATCGCTGCAGCTACCAACTGATAGTATCCAACCGGATGCATAACTGCCATTACTAACAAAGGACCTCTAATGGCTTCTCTTAATCCACCCTGAAAATGCTGGCACTTAAAGTCTTCCGTCAACAGCGGTTTAGGCACATACTTGGTTAATCGACTGAACTCTTTCTCATAGTTGCTGACCGATAGGTTCCTCTGTTTCAAATTGATGAACTCATTCCATTTTGCCTCTCGGTAAGCCTTGGTCACATATTTCTGCTCAAACTCTGACACGAAGAACTCCCATATCAATTCAGCTGGTCTCTGGGGACTAAGGAGCACAAGGTTCCACCAATCATACGCTGATCCCTGCAATAGCGATACAACACAGGTAACTCGTTGTTGCAGAGGGCAAGCTATTTCTTGTAAGATCCTATCTATTCTCTTCAACCAAAATTCTACCACATCCGACTCATCCAAAGAGGTTCCATGAAATTCTTCTGCTCCCCTTTTCCTTATAAGCTCAGAAGGAGCCTTAGGAGCAGTGAATCTGTCTACCACTTGTAGTAAGCCTTGTACCAATGCTGGATCGAAACCTTGGCCTTCTACTGGTGCACGCTCACATGCAGGCCTATCTCTACTGACCGGATTACTCCCAACCGGATGCACACTTTCCCCCGTATCGCCCATATACTCACTTGGATCTGACTCTATCAAGACACTACATAAAATAACATCTGCATTAGGCCACGACTCTAGACAGACTCTCAAGTAAAGACTCTACAGTCAAATAATCACATAGGACCAGAATCGACTAAACCAGTGCTCTGATACCACTAAATGTAACCCCCCCGATACCCCCATTGGAAGGATGCCGGGGCGTCACGCGTACAAATCACAAACTCACATACATATACTCAAAGCATGTTAAGAAAATAAGTATATCCACAGATAATAAGTCCATATACATATAATAATATTGTCATATCCTTTTACAAAAGGGATTTATAAATAAATACATATACAAAATAATCCTTTACAAAAATTACATTTCCATAATTATACTCCATATACCAAAAACAGCGGAAGACAAAATTACTCCAATACTAGACTTCTAGTGGCCGACCTGCAGATGTCCGACTCCTAAAAAGAACCTGCCACCTACACGGGAAAAGAGCCTGTGTGTGACGCGCATCGAACCCCGTGGCCTCCCGAAAGCCCGCTTTAGGGCGATCAGGATGGGATTCATTAAAACTTGTAAGCTATTTACAAGTGCATCTATTTTGGGCAACAAAGAGGTTTTTTGGAGTCGCCACCCAATAGAACATTGGGAAGGGTCATCTAGCCTCATCGAGCCTGAGACGGTGCCTACATATCCATCTTGAGCAAGCCAGAGAGATCTTGGAGGCCACTGCCTCTACCCCCTGGAGCCTAGGATTGTAAATTTAAGTCTTTTGGTGAGACTCAAGAGGTGTCTTGGAAGTCCTAGACCTCTCGCCTCATTGAGCCCCAAAGACCAGAGTGAGTTCGGGACTTCTCATTTATTTATACCTTGATCAATATTTTGATTAAGTTTTGAATTCATTGTTTCACCAACTTTCCATACGATGTATTTAATTAAGGCGCAATCATTCACGTCAAAAGTAATAAGTAAAGCATTATTAAAATGAACATTCTCAAAATAAATTACAATAAAACTATGGACGGAATACAACCCCTATTGTAAATAAAATCCAAATCATGCATCAATCGGGGTATTCATTAATGATGAGGACATTGGTCCTCGCATGCATATTTATTATAAAACACTTTTGATGTGATGATTTTATTTTGGATAGAGCAAATTGAGACATTGGTCCCATTTTTATTTAGGAAAAATGCCATATTAATTAATAAAAATACTTTGTGATTTTTTCTCTAGCGCCTAAAATAAACAAATTAATAGGAAAATTACATAGCAAAATAAAAGGAAAAGCAAAATGAATAAAATATCACAAATAAAGCAAATAAATACTTGATCCCAAACGAGCCTTCTAAATCTTCCCGTTTGCTCGCAAAAATGCCCAAGAAGGAAAATGAGATGTGAAATAAAAATAGAACACAAATAGAATAATGTTAGTAATTGAATCAATTAAAATCAATTAAATATAAAATAAATGATAAAATAAAATAAAATGAGATAAAATGAAATGATGTCAAAATAATAAATGAATTAACATGTTTATAATTTAAAATAAATGAGAAAAATGTGTTATGAACAACAAATGGATTAAAAGATGTAATTGGAATAAAATACAACATGTTAATTAATGTGTAAAAATATGAACATGATAATAGTGAAAATAAATAAGTGAACAAAATATTAAATGTATGATAATGACATTGGAAAAGAATAAAAAATGATTAAATAAATGACATGATTAATTAAATATGTTCACAAATGATATAAACCATTTACATGGCAAAAACATCAATCAAAATGAATTAGTTTAATTACATGTTAAAAATAATGATGAATTAAAGTGAAATAAATTAATTAAATGTTAGGAATTAAAAGAAATCAATATTCACATGAATAAAATAAATGAATGAGAATAACAATAAAAGTATACATGTTAATAAATTAAATATAAACAAAATAAATAAATAAATAACTGAAAATAATAAAAATGAACATGAATAAATTAAATATGAACGAAAAGAATAAGAAAAACAAGCCCGGAATATTTACCCTCAGAGTTTCGGATTCGATGATGGTAAAAAGATGATTGATTTCCTTATTCTTGATTTGCAAGATTAGAATTGAAAAATAAAAATTTTGGAATTTTATTCCAAGAAAAAAATAGGCTTAAAAAAACTAATAAAAAAAAACTCTTTGAAAACAAAGAATTAATTTCCTTGCTCAAACGAATTCTTTTTATTGATTACACAAAAAAACCGTGAAAAACTTAAATGGAAAACAAATGAGAAGACAAAAAAAATTGAATTTTGAGAACAAATCATCAATTTATTTGTCTCAAAATTAAATCCATCAACAAAATTCCATCCAAAAATATATTTAGAAGAAATTGTATTGGAAAAAGAATGAAAAATTGATTTTTCTTGGGGAAAAATCTGGAATTTTTAGAGTTTGAGAGGAAGAAGAAGAGAAAAAGATGAAGAGAAAAAACCCTAAAAAAACCCCTAAAAGAATTCCCCCCTTTAGGTTTTCTTCTCATTCTTTTTATATCAAGAAAATAGGAAAAATAAAATAATTAAAGGGATAAAATTTAATTAAATCAGATATTACTGTAGACACCGGGTCCCCGAGTAGACTTAATCAGGATTACCCAATGATGAAATTAAGCATGCCGATCTATAGGCAAAACGAATGAAGTTGGAATTAACGATTTGCTTGTCGATTTGTTGTTTTAAAATTAAAAAAATGTATTTCAAAAATATTTTTAAAGTATTTTAAAAAATTATTTTGTGATGAAAAAAGTGAGTTTTTAAATTATTATATTTTATAGAAAATTTAAAAAAAAAAATTCTGCCTGAAAAGCACGGCAGTGCTTCTTTAAGAGCACGATTGTGCTTCTTTGAGAGCACAGCTGTGCTTTGCGCTGCACTGCGTGAGCACGCGCAAAAGCACAGCCGTGCTTTTCTCGGAAGCACAGCTGTGCTTGTGCATGCAGAGCGCCCCCTGACGCCCCATTTCGCCCCAGTGGCCTTTTTGGTCATATTTTCTTTATTTTAAATACTTTTTAACTCATATTTTTTGCATAATTTAATTCAAAAACCCTTCTATCTTCCAACCCAATAAATTCAGTGATTTTTTTTGTAGTTATGAGAATTAAATTAATTTAATTTCTTAATTAAATAATCTGAATTTTAAGGGGAATAAAAAGTGTTTTTTAATGAGAATTGGGGGGGATTTTCTTTAGAAAAGATTTTTCTTCTTCTTTCTTCTTTCAAGAATAAATTCTCTCAATTTCTAAAGAAATTTCCAGCAATTGTTAAGGCAAAAAATAACAATTTTTGTTCTTGAGAATTTTCTTATTTTCAATTGACAATTTTTACTTTGAGACAAATAAATAATTTATTTGTTCTTGAGTAAAAATTCACTTTCAATATTTTATTTTCTAATTTTATTCCAACAATACAAGACAAGGAACTGGATCTTACCTTCTCTTCATCAAGATAAATTTTGAGGGTAAACATTCTTGGCTCAATTTCTTAGTTTAATTTTTAATTTGATTTTTTATTTTTAATTAACTAGTTAACATGTAAATTCTTTTAGTCTTATTATTTTTTTCTTATTTCTTGTTTTTACTTTTTATTTGATTAGTTAACATGTAAATTCTCTTAGAACTATTTTATTATTTTTATTCAATTGTTCATATCATTTTTATTTAATTGTTCATGTTGTTCATGTTGTTCATATTGTTCATCTTCTTCTTCTTCTTCTATTATTATTATTATTATTATTATTATTATTATTAATATTATTGATTGTTCATATTCTTTGTTATTATTGTGTTATTATTATTATTGTAGTTATTATCATCATTAGTATTATTATTATTATCCTTATTCTTGTTTAATTTTATTATTACTATTATTATTTATTTCTTATGCATGCTGATTTTTATTATTACCTTTATATTTTATACATGTTGGATATTGTTGTTACTATTTTATACTTTTACACATGCTGAATTTTATGTTTGTATTTTCTATTCATGTTTTTTGCATGTTGAGTTTTATAACTATTATTTTATGTTTTCTTAGGCATGTTAGCTTTTATCAATATTATTAATATGTTTTAAGCATGCTGATTTTTATCGTTTCTTTTGGTTTTTATGCATGATTGGATGTTATTGATGTTATTTTGTGCATTTTATGCATGTTTAATTTTATTAACACTATTTTATGTTTTTTTAGCATGTTGATTTTATTAATTTGTTAAATTACATATTTTTATTATGTTATTTTAATTGGCTTGTCATACATGGTGCAATTTTGTTTGCATTAATTTAATTGTTTTTAAGTTATATGTTTAATTAATTTTTTACTAACTTCACTTTTATTTGTTTTGTTTTTCTTTTATTTTCAATACTTATTTTTATGTGTGAGTATTTTTCATGCCAAGTGGGAGCCCATAAAGATTTGAAGATCCATTTGGGAGTTGATTTGTAATTATTTTCATTATTTTGCTTTCATTATTTTATTTTTTTAATATGTAATTTGTAATAAATTACTTTTATGCACGTTAATTAAGAAAATCACAAAAATATTTCAATTAAACTAAATTGGGTTTTATTTCATAAAAATGGGACCAATGTCCTAGATTTTTCATCCAAAATAAATTATCACTTTAAAATTATTTTCTTTAATTATGCATGAGAGGACCAATGTCCTCAAATTAATAAATAGCCCGACTTATGCATGAATTGTTTTTTATTTACAAATGGGGGTTGTATTCCGCCCCTAGTTTTATTGTAATTTATTTTGCTTTCATTTATTTTATTTATCACTTTTATTATGTGTTTGACATGCGTGCTTAGACAAATAATTTAAAATTGAATGAGAAAAGGGATGAAACGCTAAATTCAAAGCTCAATTATAAATTCAATCAAGGTATGAATAAATGGGAAGTCCCGAACTTTCTCTGGTCTTTGGGCTTAAAGAGGCGAGAGGTTTACCCTCCAAGACACCTCTTGTGTCCCGTAAAAAGGCTTTAACTTGCATAATCCTAGGCTCCATGAGGCGAGAGGGCCCTCCTAATGTTCTATTAGGATGGGACCTCCAAGACCCCTCTAGCTTGCCCAAAATGGACAAAGCAGCGCCGTCTTAGGCTCACTGAGGCGATATGAACTTTCCCAATATTTTATTGGGTGGCGACTCCATGAAATCTCCTTGTTTGCCCAAAATAGACGCACTTGTAAATACCTTACAAGTTTTATGAACCTCTCCTGATCGCCCTAAAGCGGGCTTTCGGTAAGATACGGGGTTCGGCGCGCGTCACAGTGGCGACTCCATTGGGGACATTGAGACTTCCCTTCGAAAGTACCTTAGCTAAAATTTACAATTGAGTTTTAATTTATAAATTTAATCTTTTTTTGAAATTGCATTGCGTTCATGATAGAGCCTTAGATTATGTTAGTTTGGTCCCTTTTCTAGCCCCGGTGCGTTCCCGAAGCACGACCCTATTTTCACTCAATTTGGGGAAGTGTTAAGGATAATCACCAGCCCAAGCCTCGTACCATCGTGGTATATAAAATGGTGACCCAATCGGTCGTTATGCTCGTGATGAGCTAGACCCGTTGGCAGGGACCATGCTTGGGTAGCCCTAAAGTATCACTACCTTTGACCAAAGCTCATGTAATGGCAATAGATACTTCCACTAGGTGAAATGTACCGTAATACCGTGCTTGCTACCTGGGCCATCATATATTGAACAAAATCAGTTAAATTAAATGGTCTTCATCAAAGGCTTTCATGCCCCGATAGGCCCATCTTAGTTTAATTGAGGTGTTTAAATACATAATGGCCAAACACTCATATGTGTGTACATTAAATAAGAGCTGTTATGCTGCCGATTTTCCACCGTGCACCATACGCATCTAAAGGGTTCCCTGTTAACCCTTGGATAAAGCCCACCTAGGAAAAAGACTATGCTACCTCGTGTCTGGGGGCAATAAGGTTGGAAGGATCTACCTGCTTGCATGTGTTTGTCTATGTTGCATCAGCACAACCATGCATTGCATTTCAATCATGCATCATCCTAACGAGATGTATTTATTTCAGCCATCATAGATTCGCCAGGGTGGTTTAGGGGTCCCGACGGTCGGTTGAGAAGGATTCCACTCTTGGGGTTACTAGAGCTAGTGCCGTATCGGAGCACAGATTCTCTTTCAGATAGTAATAAGACTTTCTCTTCAGAATCATCAAGTATGTCTAATTCAGCCAGTGGGTCTGATGCAACCAGGGCAATGATTGCCGAGGAAGTGGGGAGAAAAATGGAAGAGTTTGAGGCTAGAATGATGGCCATGATGGGCAATCTTGCCACTACCATAGCTGGGCAATAAGTTGCTACTGCTTCTATTAGGGGGCCAGATGAACAAGGGGCTGTTAGGGACGATCCCCCTACTGTAGTTGACCCACCTGCGGTTGAGCAAAGAGCACCAGCACCTGTTGAGCGTAGAGAAGGCCCGAGATCTGAGGTTGACCTATGGGAGGATGAGCAAGAGGAACAGATGATAGCAAAAGGAAAGTCGCCCAAGCTAGAGGAAGCAATGTGGAGGAAAATAGAGGAGAAGTTTGAGGCTATGACAAGGATGATGATGGTAGGAAGGGGAATGAACCCGGAGGATCGTGAGTTGGATGGGGATGATCTAGTCCCCCAGAACTTCAAGATGCCTGATATCCCAAAATTTGATGGCACCTTTGATCCTGCTGCACACATTAAGCAGTATTCATTAGTCATGAAGGGGACAACTTTAACAAGGAAGCAGAAGATAGAGTACTTTTGCTTGAGTCTTACAGGAGCTGCTATTGACTGGTACCATGGGCTGGACAGGAGGTCCAAAGAAGATTGGGACCTGTTGACTGAAGAGTTACTAAAGCAATATGATTGCAGTACTCACATGGAGGTCACAATGAAGGATTTAGAGTTGTTACAGCAGAAGGCTGGGGAGACTTTCCATGAATACCTCACTCGGTGGAGGAACCGGGTTATGGAGATGAAGCGCAAACCCGATACACCTGATCAGATCCGGTTATTCATTCGGAATGCCAGCCCATATCTGAGAGATGGACTTAAAATGAAAGGGCTGAAAGATTGGGAGTCCTTGAAGGACATTGCTATAGAGGCAAAAGGAGAATATATGGCCAGAAGGGCAAGCAGTGAGGCTTATGCCAAGAAGGGCTACAATAGTCAAGTTACAACCAAGTCAGCTGGTTCCAGCGGTGGTAATAGAAGTGGGAAGACAGCTGAGGTGTCGGCAACAGGAATGAATCAGAGGTACTTCTCGAATTTGGGTAGGCCTTTGTCATGGGTACTGAAGAGGTTAATGAAGGAGGGGAAGCTACAACCCCTGCCACCTAGCCTAGCTAGGACCCAAGGGAAACCAGGGCATAAAGAGAACGAGTACTGTGCCTTTCACCAACATACGGGTCATCTGACAGACAATTGCTTCAGGTTAAGGTACCAGATTCAGGATCTGATCGATAGTAAGCAGATCACTGATCCTGAAAAGAGGGAGAGCGAGAAGAAGTCTAATTTTAATGCTGTGCCACCGCCTGTCTTCATGATTGGGTCGAGCCTACCTGAACGGTATGTATTACAGGATTTATATGGCAATGAATACGTCGCTATCACTCGCCTTGAGGCAAGTGAAGAAAGGATTCCCGTGGCGGCGATAGACTATTGGTCCACTAGTGAGAGTGGAGACGAAGACGAAGATGAGAAAGATGGAGAGTTCACGGATCCATGGGATTCGGAGGAGGATGAGAGAGTTGGGGCTGTAACAAGAAGTGGGAGAGTGGTCCCCGAAGTTGAGAAGCAGTAGGACTCAGTGCAAGCACCTGTAGAGAAGGAGCCGGAAGAAAATTCCATAATAAAGCAGCTGAAAAAGACCACGGCTCGGATATCTATTTGGGACCTTCTAAGGCAGTCCCCTTCTCATAGACAGAAGTTAGTTGAGGCATTGAGTGAGTCCACCGTAGCCACCACAATTTATCCGTCTGAGCTGCTAGATGATCAGGGTAAAGACTGGTGTTTTCTGACGCAGATTTGCCAATTGAAGGCCGCAATCACAACCGACCACTATACATCAAGGCTCAAATTAACGGCAAGCACACCGCTTGTGTTTTGGTTGATGATGGGTCATCCATAAATGTTTGCCCTCTTGTGGCACTTCAGGCTTTTGGGCTAGACGAGAGTATGTTGAGTAAGTCTGATCTGACCATCACAGCCTACAATAATTCTTGGAAACAGGCATCGGGAACATTTAGAGCTCTAATTAGGACTGGACCTATTGAGACGGAGGCAGAGTTTGTGGTCTTGCCTATCCCAACAAATTTCTCAGCCCTACTGGGAAGACCGTGGTTCCATAAATTGGGAGGAGTGTCGTCCACCCTACATCAAATGGTAAAGATACCTCATGAAGGGGAGGTGGTGACCATTAAAGTAAGAAGACAGAACCAACTGTCTACCTTGGGGATCTCTAATCAGCCATTTAGTGGCTTTCACGTATCCGTGATTGGTGAGGGGCAGGGCTTGGCAGGTAGCCCTCAGGTGATGAATATGAAGAAGAGGATGCATTTCCTCCTAGGGGCCGGATTTGGTAAAAATTCGTAGGGGTTGCAAGATGCCATCACAACATAAGGCCAGAAAGATCGGAAGGGTCTGGGTTACAAAGGAGGACATGGCAGGAAAAAAGTGTCAGAGAAGATCCCCTATATTTCAGAGAGTTTTGTTCCCTCATCTTCGATCTGTGCCTATACTGGAAAAGAAGAGCCTCAGTGGGTGGATGGAAAGATCATTCCGGGGTTTGAAATTTTCAATGATGTCTTTGACTGGGATGTTGGAGTTATCAAGTCCGCAGAGAACTTCTGGGATGAGGAGATCATGACTCAATGCAGTGTCTGGGACAGGAATGTGCCTGAGGAGATTGTCATTGATAAGCTGTTAGCTACCAGGTTGAAAGGAAAGGAAAAGATGGTAGAGCCAAAACTTAAGTTTAAAGATTTGGAGATCTCATTGGAGGTAGTTGAAAAGCCTCCACCAAGCCAAGAAGTTAAAGCCCAGTCGGCTGCAGCATCGTCATCGACAAAAGATGAAAATAGTAGTTATTTAGATGCTATTTTTATGCCAGAACTTTTTAATGACAATGTTAATGTTTCTGATTACATTAATGAGATGAATAACTTTGCTACTTGTGTGATGTTTCTGATGATTTCATTTGTCATGATCATAAACATGATGCATTCATTTTTGACATTAACTCAACTAGCACGACTGCATTTAATCTCGGAACTTTGGAGAATCCAAAGGAAATTTTGATAGCATCAGACATAACTCCTGAAGAGATGCTAAAATTTGAGAGAATATTAAAAAAATATGAAAAAGTCTTTGCCTGGACCTACGAGGACATGCCGGGGATTGATCAAGATGTAGCCGAACATGCCATTCCAACTTACCCAGAAAGTAAACCGGTCAAGCAAAAGCTCAGAAGACTTAGGCCAAAATGGGCTCAGAAGGTGAAAGAGGAGATCCATAAGCAGATTGAGGTTAAGTTTTTACTGGAGGTTAAATACCCGACGTGGCTGGCTAATGTGGTTCCTGTGGCTAAAAAGGATGGAAAAGTTTGAGTATGTGTGGACTATCGGGACATGAACAAAGCCTGCTCGAAAGATGATTTTCCTCTACCTCATATTGATGTGCTGGTAGATAGTGCCGCTGCTTGCATGATGTACAATTTCGTAGATGGGTACGCAGGGTACAATCAAATCCTTAACAAGATAGTGGATCGGATTAAGACAACCTTCATCACCGAATGGGGTACATTTGCTTATCGAGTTATGCCTTTCGGACTAAAGAATGCAGGAGCGACCTATCAAAGGATGGCCACCAGAGTTCCCAATGATTTGATCCTCAAGGAAGTCTAGGTGTATGTTCTGCGCCTCAATCCTAAGAAGTGCATTTTTGGAGTTACCTCGGGTAAGCTGTTAGGCCATGTGGTAAGCCAGAGGGGAATTGAAGTAGATCCCGACAAGGTTAGGGCCATCAGAGAGATGCCAGTGCCTCAGAAAGAAAAAGAGGTTAGAAGTTTCCTGGGAAAACTTCAGTACATCAGCCGGTTTATTGCTAAGTTGGCTTCAGTATGTGAGCCCATCTTCAAGCTTCTTAGGAAGAATCAGCCGATGGTGTGGAATAATGATTGTCAATTGGCTTTTGATACTATTAAGGATTATCTCTTGAATCCTCCAGTTTTAAGGCCACCACGGCATGCCAAGCCACTGATCCTGTATCTGGCAATAGAAGACAATTCAGTGGGTGCTGTGATGGCCCAGGAGGATGATTTTGGGGTAGAGTTTGCTATCTACTATCTTAGCAAGAAATTCTTGACATATGAAGCCAAATATGTGGAAGTGGAAAAGATTTGCTTAGCAGTTATTTGGGCTTCTAAGAAGTTGCGGCACTACTTTCATTCCTTCAGTGTACAAGCGGTTGCTAAGCATAACCCGCTTAGGTACCTTCAGGAAGCGCCCTCTCTGCTAGGAAAGATGGGAAGGTGGTTACTACTATTGCAGGAGTTCGATATCGAATACATCACAAAGAAAACCATTAAAGGAAGAGCTCTAGCTGAGTTCTTGGCTGAGCATCCTATTGAGGGAGACCAATTCGAATACAATTTCCCAGATGAAGATGTCATGGCCATAGCAGTACAAGGGTGGCAATTGTTCTTTGATGGGGTAGTCAACAGTAAAGGGGCAGGAGCAGGGATCATTCTTACGACCCCGGATGGTGAAAAGCTGCCATTAGCCAAAAAGATGAGGTACAAGGTGACCAATAATGAAGCAGAGTATAAAGCTTGCATCTTCGGATTGGAAGCATTGCTGGCTCTGGGGGCAAAGACCGCAGAAGTCTTAGGAGATTCTTCATTAGTAATTCATCAGATCAGAGGGGAATGGTCAGTTAAGGAAGAAAGACTGTTACCTTACGTGAAGCACTTGATAATGTTGAGCAGCCAGTTCGAGATTTACGCTTTTCACTTCACCTCCAGGGATGAAAATCAATTGGCTGATGCTCTCGCAATATTGGTGTCCATGTGGGATAATCCAACAGGGGTTACTATGAAACCCGTGCTAATCTCTAGCTCGGAAAAGCCTTATTTTAAAGCTGAGCAGGTGATGGATGTTGGGGCCACTGATGGAAACCCTTGGTACTACGATATACAAAATTATTTGGAACGGTCAGTTTTTCTAGAAGAAGTCACCGAGAAAGACCAAAGGATGATTCGAAAGTTGTCCACTCAGTTCATCAGTGTAAATGGCACTTTGTATAAGAGACAAGTCAATGGTATCCAGTTAAGATGTTTGGCGGAGAAAGAAGCTGAAAAGGTTATGGAAGAAGTTCATGCCGGAGTCTGCGGAGCTCACACGAATGGCTTAGCCTTAGCGAAGAAGATCATGCGCCAAGGATTCTATTGGCTCACAATGGATACGGATTGTTCAAAATATGTGAAGCAATGCCAGTTATGCTAGCAATATGCGAATTTAAGGCATGTCCCTGTTTCAGAGCTACATAATTTGACATCTCCATGGCCATTTGCAGCTTGGGGGATAGATATCATAGGCGAGATACGTCCTACAGCTTCTAATGGGCACAGGTTCATTATAGTCACCATTGATTATTTCACTAAGTGGGTCGAAGCTGAATCTTTTAAGAAGATTGATGCTAGGCATATGGCTAAGTTCATCGAGCAAAATTTGATATGCAGATATGGCCTCCCACACCATATTGTATCTGATAATGGGGTGCAATTCTTAGCAGAAACTAAATAGATGCTTCAGAAGTACGAAATCCAGCATAACAAGTCTTCTCCTTACCGTCCTCAAGCTAACGGTGCGGTTGAAGCGGCGAACAAGAATGTGAAAAGAATATTGGCCAAGATGGTTCAGCGCTATAAAGATTGGGCGAAAAAGCTACGTTTTGCACTCTGGTGTTATAGAACCACAGTCAGAACCTCTACAGGGGCAACACCGTTCTCCCTGGTATACGGAACCGAAGCAGTTTTGCCGGTTGAAATTGAGCTAAAATCCTTAAGGGTAGTCATAGAAGCCGAGATTCCAGAGACAGAATGGGCACAACAGCGATTGTTGCAGTTGAATCTGTTGGATGAAGATAGGTTGAGAGCCTATTATCACAATCAGGTTTGTCAGAAGAGACTAGCTCGGTCCTTTGGCAAGAAGGTACGAAAGCACCCGTTGAAAGAAGGGGATTTGGTCTTTAAGATGATGAGGCCGGGAGTGCCAGACATACGAGGAAAATTCAGGCCAACCTGGGAAGGTCCGTTCATTTTGAAAAAGTTGCTATCAAAGGGAGCAGCAATCTTGGCAGACAGCGATGGGAATGAGTTTAAAGACCCGGTCAATGTCGATAGACTAAAAAGGTTCCATGGCTAAAGACAAAAAAAAAAAATAAAAAGAAGAGAATAAATGCCCCGCAGGTCGAAAACCGAAAAAAGGCGGCCTTGCTAAAATTGGGTGCCCTGTCAGGGTGAAAACCGAAAAAAGGCATCCTGGGCAAAAATTAAGGGCTGAGAGAAAATGTTCAATCCAGAAAATCCGAGAGGGCCGATTGATAATAGGAGTTTGATGTTTACAAGATCTATTCCGAGATTAGGGGTAGTCTTGTGCTTTTGAATTCTTGTTAAATAAGGATCATGTATGATGAAATCATATAGAAATGTACTCAATTTTGCAATGAATAAAAGAATACAGTTTACATTGTTCTTTTAGTTCTGCCTTAAAAATAAATATATCACTTATTCATCTAATGACTATTATCTAATCACTCTGTCGAAAGGTGCCTAGGCAGATAGGTGTTGTTCACTCTTAGCGGTGGTTCTGATAATAGCTTTCTCTTGCAAAAAATAAAAAAAATAAAAAAATAAAAAATAAAAAATAAAAGAGATAAAAAATCTTGAAAAAAAAGAGGTCGTTAGAGATGAAAACCGTAACTGGCTCTCTAAGCAAAAGTTAGGCCAAGTGGCAGGGTGAAAACCTGGAGACAGGCAGTTTGCCCTACAAAAAATATATATGGAAAAAAATAAAGTGCCGCTGGTTTGGGTTGGGTCCATCCTAGGCAAAAGTTAGGCAGAGGGTTATGTGAAAATCCCTTAAGGGACGCATTTCTCACAAAAAAAAGCTAGTGTTAAAATCCACAAGGGACGCACTACCTTTAAAATAATGACTTTCGATGCCTGGAGTAATAAGGTGGTATACTTCGGATGATCTTCTTTTCAGCTAGATAAGGCATAATTCAGGACATGAGTCAGAATCCTGGGCGTATGATCATCGACCGGGGGACAAAGATGCACTGGATATCTCTTTCAGAAAACTTATTGGGGATGGAATCCCTAAGGCCAAGATGACAATCCTATTGATTCCGGGGGATGGTGGAGCAACCAAGCTATATCCTCAGCAAACCCTAGGCCACCTAGGGCATGGTCTATACATTCTTGCAAGCATTCGCATCTCATATCATACACACACGTGTTCTTGTATATATTTTTGTGCACATAATTTTGCAGGAAATATCTAAAAGAAGACAGTCACCATTCGAAGATGGAATCCTGCACTTTTAGTAGTCTTGTCAGCGACTCGGTGCAGTGCACTTTTGGTAGTCTGTAGCAGATTCGGTGCAGCTCAGAAGAGCAAGTTTCGTGTTTCGTAGTCTTGTCAGCGACTCGACGCATCATAATCAGAAGAAGGAACAGTGCACTTTTGGTAGCTTTGGTAGTGGCTCGGTGTAGTTCTTTCGTGCACTTTTGGTAGTCTTGGTAATAACTCGGTGCATCTCTCTTGTGCGTTTTTAGTAGCCTTGTCAGTGGCTTGGCGCATCACCGTCTTAGGATGGAACCCTGCACATTTAGTAGTCTTGCCAGCGACTACGTGTAGCGCACTTTTTGTAGCCTTGTCAGCGGCTCGGTGCGTTTTTTTTGTTCTGCGCTTTTGGTAGCTTTGGTAGTGGCTCGGCGTATCGCTATCTGCAGATAGCACCTGTATGTTTAGTAGTCTTGTCAGCGACTCCATGCAGCGCACTTTTAGTAGCCTTGTCAGCGGCTCGGTGCGATTTATCTTACGCGTTTTGTAGTCTTGGTAGCGACTCGGCGCATCACCGTCTTAGGATGGTTCCTTGGCACTTTGTAGTCTTGTCAGCGACTCAGTGCAACTCAAGACGATGAATCACGGCACTGTTCCCGAGGGAGCAGCTGGAAGGAGGCAGCCTCAGGTACGCCCTTCTTTCCTTTTCCTGAATTTTGGCTCACCTAGGCACCCACACACTTGACTCCCCAAAATTGGGGGCAACTATAGACACCGGGTCCCGAGTAGCCTTGATCAGGATTACCCAATGATGAAATTAAGTATGCCGATCTATAGGCAAAAAGAATGAAGTTGGAAGTGACGATTTCCTTGTCGATTTGTTGTTTTAAAATTAAATAAAAATGTATTTCAAAAATATTTTTAAAGTATTTTAAAAAATTATTTTGTGATGAAAAAAGTGAGTTTTTAAATTATTATATTTTATAGAAAATTAAAAAAAAAAATATGCCTGGAAAGCACGACTGTGCTTCTTTGAAAGCACGGCTATGCTTCTTTGAGAGCACGGCTATGCTTTTCTCGAAAGCATAGCTGTACTTTGCGCTGCACTGTGTGAGCGTGCGCAAAAGCACAGCCGTGCTTTTCTCCGAAGCACAGATGTGCTTGTGCGTGCAGAGCGCCCCCTGACGCCCCATTTCACCCCAGTGGCCTTTTTGGTCATATTTTCTTCATTTTAAATGCTTTTTAACTCTTTTTTTTTTTGCAAAATTTAATTTAAAAAGCCTTCTATATTCCAACCCAATAAATTCAGTAGTTTTTTTTGTAGTTATGAGAATTAAATTAATTTCTTAATTAAAAAATCTGAATTTTAAGGGGAATAAAAAGAGTTTTTTAGTGAGAATTGGGGGAGATTTTCTTTAGAAAAGATTTTTCTTCTTCTTTCTTCTTTCAAGAACAAATTCTCTCAATTTTCAAAGAAATTTTCAGCAATTTTTAATGCAAAAAATAACAATTTTTGTTCTTGAGAATTTTCTTATTTTTAATTGACAATTTTTGCTTTTAGATAAATAAATAAATTATTTGTTCTTGAGTAAAAATTCACTTTCAATATTTTATTTTCTAATTTTATTCCAATAATACAAGACAAGGAATTGGATCTTACCTTCTCTTCATCAAGATAAATTTTGAGGGTAAACATTCTTGGCTCAATTTTTTAGTTTAATTTTTAATTTGATTTTTTATTTTTAATTAACTAGTTAACATGTAAATTCTTTTAGTCTTATTATTTTCTTCTTATTTCTTGTTTTTACTTTTTATTTGATTAGTTAACATGTAAATTCTCTTAGAACTATTTTATTATTTTTATTCAATTGTTCATATCATTTTTATTTAATTGTTCATGTTGTTCATGTTGTTCATATTGTTCATCTTCTTCTTCTATTATTATTATTATTATTATTATTATTATTATTATTATTATTATTATTATTATTATTATTATTATTATTATTATTATTATTATATTTGATTGTTCATATTCTTTGTTATTATTGTGTTATTATTTTTATTGTAGCTATTATCATCATTAATATTATTATTATTATCCTTATTCTTGTTTAATTTTATTATTAATATTATTATTTATTTCTTATGCATGCTGATTTTTATTATTACCTTTACATTTTATACATGTTGGATATTGTTGTTATTATTTTATACTTTTACACATGCTGAATTTTATGTTTGTATTTTCTATTCATGTTTTTTGCATGTTGAGTTTTATAACTATTATTTTATGTTTGCTTAGGCATGTTAGCTTTTATCAATATTATTAATATGTTTTAAGCATGCTGATTTTTATCATTTCTTTTGCTTTTTATGTATAATTGGATGTTATTGATGTTATTTTGTGCTTTTTATGCATGTTTAATTTTATTAACACTATTTTATGTTTTTTTAGCATGTTAATTTTATTAATTTGTTGAATTACATATTTTTATTATGTCATTTTGATTGGCTTGTCATACATGGTGCAATTTTGTTTGCATTAATTTAATTGTTTTCAAGTTATATGTTTAATTAATTTTTTACTAACTTCACTTTTATTTGTTTTGTTTTTCTTTTATTTTCAATACTTATTTTTATGTGTGAGTATTTTTCATGCCAAGTGGGAGCCCATAAAGATTTGAAGATCCATTTGGGAGTTGATTTGTTATTATTTTCATTATTTTTCTTTCATTATTTTATTTTTTTTAATATGTAATTTGTAATAAATTACTTTTATGCACGTTAATTAAGAAAATCACAAAAATATTTCTATTAAACTAAATTGGGTTTTATTTAATAAAAATGGGACCAATGTCCAAGATTTTTCATCCAAAATAAATTATCACTTTAAAATTATTTTCTTTAATTATGCATGAGAGGACCAATGTCCTCAAATTAATAAATAGCCCGACTTATGCATGAATTGTATTTTATTTACAAATGGGGGTTGTATTCCGCCCCTAGTTTTATTGTAATTTATTTTGCTTTCATTTATCACTTTTATTATGTGTTTGACATGCGTGCTTAGACAAATAATTTAAAATTGAATGAGAAAAGGGATGAAACGCTAAATTCAAAGCTCAATTATAAATTTAATCAAGGTATGAATAAATGGGAAGTCCCGAACTTTCTCTGGTCTTTGGGCTCAAAGAGGCAAGAGGTTTACCCTCCAAGACACCTCTTGTGTCCCGTAAAAAGGCTTTAACTTGCATAATCCTAGGCTCCATGAGGCGAGAGGGCCCTCCTAATGTTCTATTAGGATGGAACCTCCAAAACCCCTCTGGCTTCCCCAAAATGGACAAAGCAGCACCGTCTTAGGCTCATTGAGGCGAGACGAATTTTTCCAATGTTTTATTGGGTGGTGACTCCATGAAGTCTCCTTGTTTGCCCAAAATAGACGCACTTGTAAATACCTTATAAGTTTTATGAACCTCACCTGATCGCCCTAAAGCGGGCTTTCGGGAAGATATGGGGTTCAGCGCGCATCACAATTACCCATTTTAATTTTTAAAAATGGAAAAAATCCCTTAAAACCTTGAAAAAAGGGATAAAAAACTGATTTTTAGGCCCAAAAATCGGAAAAAAGTGGTATCAGACCCTTTAGCAATAGCCAGGAGTAGGGACGCCCGTCGCTATATAGGGACGGGCGTCGGAGCGGAGCTCCCTCGCGCATGAAGCATGCGAGTCAGCACGCTGTGCGGCGTGCTGTACTGCGCGCGCTTTTAGCAACGCGCGGCAATAGCGACTGTGACGCGCGCCGAACCCGGAATAACCCAGCAAGGGCTCTCGCTTTGAATCCGCTTTAGGATTCGAGGTATGAAGGTTCGCGTCTTTTGATCATGGGCGCCATGAGACATCATTGGTGTATCCCTCCCAATAGAACATTGGGGAGAATAACCTAGCCTATTGACGCCTAAAGGCACCTTTGAGGTATTTGGAGTCGCCACCCAATTTGCAAGAAATTGGGAAAAGGTTTCTCACCTCTATTGGTCTAAACCAGAGATATGGTGTCCGGAACTTCCCTCTTATTTATGCTTTGGTTAAATATAAAAGGGTTTTTAAATTCTTAAAATTATATCTCTCATCTCATACGATCGATGCATTCAAATTAAAATACGCATATCAATCATTCGAGAGCAATAAAATAAAAGCAATAGATAAAGCGATAAATGAAAGCGGTAAACACCCAAGCACGCAATTACAATAAAAATAGGGGCAGAATACAACCCCAACAAAAGGAGATCAAGGATGTAAGTGGGACGGAATACAATCCCCAAAAGATAAATAAAGTTGCCCCAAAATTAATTACAAGGGCCCAAAAAGAAATGAACTTGAATTTAAAACACTCACACAAGATCGAAATAAAAAGACATGCATAAATCGGGATATTATTTTAGGAACATTGGTTCCTTCGCACTTGTTCGAAATTTAGGAACATTGGTTCCTTCGTGTTAATTTAAAGAGGGTTCGAAGAGTCGTTTTGATTGTTTGAATGAAAACCGGGATGAGTGATCCCATTTTATTGAAAATTGACTCTTCGTTTTAGTTGTGATGTTTTTATGGTTGGGCTAAAATAAGGGACATTGGTCCCGATTTTATTAGTGAAAATTCTAATTTAATTATAGAAATATTTTTGTGATTTTTTATCGCACGCGTGCACGAATAAAAAATATATATATACAAATAAACACATAACACATCAAAGGGGAATTGAAAAGATCTCACCAAAATGGAGTGTCCGTCCACGCGTCGCGACCCATCCGGGGAGTCGCGGGACGCTCACATGGCCCGACTTAAATTAATACTCATACAGAAATTAACATCAAAAATATTAGTAAATATTCAAAGTAAATTAATCAAATGAATGATAAATATAATAACAATAACAAAGATAGCAATGCAACAATATAAATCAAATTATCCACAGTGAATAACAATGCAACAATAAATAGGATGCATAATGGACATAATAATCATAATAACACCATATAATAATAATAATGATAATAATGATGAATGATAAATAATATGAAAACAGAATAATCAATTAGGAATAATAATAATAATAATAATAATAATAATAATAATAATAATAATAATAATAATGGACTACATGGTAGCAACTTATAATAATAATAATAGTAATAATAATGATATCAATAAATGGGCCAAATAGTGATGGTAATAATGATAAGGACAATATTGCTACATGATGCTAATATCAAATAGTAAGGGTAATGATAATATAAAAGGAGAATGGTGGCCAACGGCAAAACAAGCAAGAATTAAGCCATAAAAATCAAACTTAATATACATAGAGAAATTGGACCAAAACAAGACTAGGGATGTCAACAGTAGCAAAAATAAAAACTATTAGCCATGAATAAATATGATAATAGCAACAAAAATAATATTAACAACAATAAATAACATACAAAAAATAAATGAGGACGAGTTCAAGAATGTTTACCCTCAGAATTTTTAGATTGGGGAAACGGTGTCCCGATCGATTTTCCTTGTCGGATTCGTAATGATAAATGTTTAAAAAAAATGTAGAATTTAATATTTTGAGATGAAATCAAGAAAATATTTTGGTAAAAATATTTTTGGTGTATGTTTTAAGCAAAAAGAAATTAATTTTCCCAAGCCCAAATCACTCAAGAAAAATGGATTATGTATTTTTGAAGAGCAATTAAAGATTAAAATTTGAGAAAGAAACAAAAGAAGTTAAGAATATTTTTTTTGAAGAAAAAGGTTGAAGAAAACCCTTTGCTGGAGAGAAGAAGTTGAAAGAAAAAAAAAGTTTCTAAAAATTTTTGCCGTCGTCTTCAAAAATGAGGGCCAATTCCTCATTTAAGGTTGTCTTGGCCAAAAATGGCAAGGGACAAAAGAGACTTTCATTTTTAGTTAATCAAAAACGTCATAAAATGGTGAAACAAGAAAAAAAGGTCAGACTGAAGAAAATCAGACTGAAAATAGCGGAAAAAACGGACAGGCGAAGACCAGGTCGCGCGGAGAGGGCAAGGGCGCGCGCGGCAGCAGCCTGCTGCGTGCGTGGTGCCCCCCCTGCGCAAGAGGCAGGCTGCCTCGCGCGCCCCCCTGCGCGCGAGGCCCCCTGCCTCGCGCGCAGGAGGCTGCGCGCGAGGCCCCTTGCCTCGCGCGCAGGGGGGGCGCGCGGCGCCCCCCGCCTCGCGCACAGGGGGCCTGCGCGCGAGGCGCCTGCCTTGCGTGCAGGCGCCCCTGCGCGCTGGGCGGCCTGCTGCGCAGGCGCCCCTGCGCGCTGGGGCAGCCCCGCGCTGCCGCAGGCGGCCTTCGCGACTTTTTTTTTTTATTTTTTTTTTAAATTTTAAATTTTGACACAAAATTAATATATTTTTTTTACTCCATCTTAATTTTAATTTCCCCAAAAATATATATTTTTAATTATTTTCCGAAAAAACACACATTTGACAAGGGAACGATCGATTCTCACATTTCTTGCCAAAAATCGATCTTCTATTTCATCATCGGGTAATCCTGATCTTGGACCGCCTCGGGACCCGGTGTCTACAGCGACGCTGCACTTCGCCTTTGCGCGCGCAGCGAGCTGGGCGCCCTCGAGCTGCCGCAGGCGCGCCGCCGTGCTCGACACTCGCGATCCGTTTTTTTTAAAAAATTTTAAATTAACTAAAAATACCATAATTTTAAGCCCCCATTTTTCAAAACTAATTTTTAAAATATTTTTTTTTATTATTTTTCAATTTTTCACTCCAAAATGCAAATTTTACAAGGAAATCATTACTTTTAACCTTTTTGCCTGTGGAAAGGCGTCTTATCATCATTGGGTAACTCTGATCTGGGCTACCTAAGGACCTGGTGTCTATAGTTGCCCCTAATTTTAGGGAAACTAGTGCACTAGTGCCTAGATGAGCCAAAATTCAGAGAAGAAGGAAAGAGATGCGTACCTGAGACAGCCCTTGCCTTTTTGCCGTGGAGGCAGCGATGCGTCGAGTCTACTCCAGACTTACAAAATGCGAGGGTTGCTCTTTTGAGCTGCACCGAGTCTGCTCTAGACTTACAAAGTGCGGATGGTGATGCGCCGAGTCTGCTTCGGACTTACAAAACGCGAGGATTGCTCTTCTGACCTGTACCGAGTCTGCTCCAGAATTACAAAGTACGGATGGTGATGCGCAGAGTCTGCTCCGAACTTACAAAACGCGAGGATTGCTCTTCTGAGCTGCATCGAGTCTGCTCCTGACTTACAAAGTGCAGATAGTGATGCGCCGAGTCTGCTCCTGACTTACAAAATGCGAGGATTGCTATCCTGAGCTGCACCAAGTCTGCTCCAGACTTACAAAGTGCGGATGGTGATGCGTCGAGTCTGCTCTAGGCTTACAAAACGCGAGGGTTGCTCTTCTGAGCTGCACCGAGTCTGCTCCAGACTTACAAAGTGCGGATCTGTTCTATCGCGTGTGTGCCGCTGTCCTCGTCTCGGTATGCACAATATTTGATTTATATTGCTAGTCCCATTTAGGCTTGCGAACTTTCCTTTCAAACCCCCATTCAATCCCCATTTGGCTAGTATATTATCTGATCTGTCGACCATCCTTAGATCGGTATGGTGAACTATTCGTCCCTTTCTTTGCTGGCGCTTATCCTAGACCTCTTCTTTTTACTACAACAAGGGAAAAGCAAATGTACAGGGCATATAAAATACGCATACCTGTGGCAGTACATACCTGTTAGGGCTGTTGTCAGAGTGTGCCCCAGAATAATGTTTGGTTGTTCCGCATTTCCTTAATTGCACTGATTGTGATATGCCAGATATCGATTCCTCTATCATCTCCAATGCAGCCTCCCTTTTAAAAAGACCTGTATACTTCTCAAGAGGGTGAGAGAATTTGATGTTGAGCGTTCGGGATAGAAAAAAGATTTGAGCTTTCTCAAAGGAAAATTATATTGGAGGTTTTGTTGCTTGCCTGCAGGCGGATGATTTTTCTATTTCGTTTTCTTTTTTTTTTCTCCTTGTTTTGTTTTTGACCTTTACATTCTGAATGTATTTACAGTATATTGGATTTTCAAGGCCTTGAAAATGTCTTTTTATTTTGTCTTGTTTTGTTTGAGAATTTGTTTTTATTATTTTGCTTTGTATTCTTTGTACATTTGAATTGGTTTAAGATTTTGTACATTTGAATTTGGCTTTTGTACACTTTTTGTGATGTGTGTGAGTGCATATCTTATAATAGGGAAACTTACCTGATTGCCCCCGGCATGGCATGCATGAGTCTGACAATGTTAGGCTAAACTCATCTCTTAAATCATCTTTAAACACGAGGTCTATTCGGACCCCTCATCTGAGCCATGTACATATACAAAACACTGTGCACGTGTGCAGAATCACGTGTGTGCAATATACATACATTTGAATCCGAATTGTGTGAGGTGTGTTAGCGTACATCTTATGACAGAAAAACTTACCTGTTCGCTCCCGACATGGTGCGCATGGAGAGGCTTATTCTTTTCCCTCTTGGGAGCAGATCCTTGAGATTCTTCTCTTGTGAGGACTTCATCTTGATCTGATTGTTTGGCGTGGATGAGCGCCGATGCAGATTCAAAACTATACCTTGGCTCACTTTTGCGTCTAATTTGCCTCCGACTATGTATGGATAGTTCGTCTTCTCAAAGGATCTCATTTTCTATAGATTTGTGTGATTTCGAATTGCCCTGAGCATGGTGTGTCCGATAGGCTTGTCCTTCTGGGCATTCCACCCCCTCACCTATGCACCTGATTTTATGCTGGATACAGTGGCCAATAATGTTGAGCTGAACCTATACCTTAGATCACCCTTGCTCATGAGGTCTATTCGGACCCTTCCCTCTAAGTCATGTACACAACAACATATACAAAAGATTGTGTGCGTGTAAGGAATAATGTGTGTTAAGTATACATACAAAACTATATATACGAAACACGTGCAAAGGATTAATATACAAGAATTGTGTGTGCATATCTGTACATGTAAAATACTGAATGCATGTGACATGTATGTGATATGCAAAAATGAATAGACCACATCCCAGGTGGTTAAGGGATTCGTTGAGGGTGCTGCTCGGTTGCTCACATTGTTTGATACCCGCGAGGATCTAGAAAAGCTTTATCTTGGCTTTAAGAACTCTAACCCATAATCCTTTTAAAGAGAACTGACTCGTGCGCATCTTTGCCCCCCAGTCAATGAGGATTTTACCCCCAGGACTCTGAATCAAGATCTGCATTATGCCTTATCTGCCTAAAGGTGAATTATTGGAGGTAATGCCGTCTTATCGCTCCAGGCTTCAAAAGTCATTGTTTTAAAGGTAGTGCGTCCCTTGTGGATTTTCGCACTAGCTTTTCTTAGCGGGAAATGCATCCCTTTAGGGATTTTCACATAGCCCTATGCCTAACTTTTTCCTGGAATGGAACCAACCCACTCCAGCGGCTTTTTCTTCATTTTTTTTGAAGGACAGGCTGCCTGTTCCCAGGTTTTCACCCTGCACTTTGGCCTAACTTTAGCTTAGAGAGCCAGTCACAGTTTTCATCTCTAACGGCCTTCTTCTTTCTTTTTTTCTTTTTTTCTTCTTTTTTTTAAGACTCATCTTGCCTTTCAAGTACGGCTACAAGAAAAGTCGAAGCTGCCATCAAAGCCCCTTCCTAGAGTAATCCGCATTTATTCTTTGAGGCATTTCTCTCTAGGCATCAATCGCATTCCATGGCCTCCCTTGATGAATGTGTTGCTAGATTGGGTGAAGTAGCAGATGAGGATCGAGTTCTTTAGGGCTTCATGAAGCTGCCCTTTATACTACCACCCATTGTGTTTAATAGTTCAGAGGGATTAATGACGTAGTGAGGCATCCCTATCCTTCGAAAGTGGACCTTTATCTTCAGCTTTTACCTCCAGATACCATAGCTTCTGGGCAAGCAGCCGGTGAAGACTATTATGCCATCTATCGGGGGTTGTTCTTTCACTCCCCCTAATGCACTCAAGAGGTGGGTGTTTAGTCTCACAGTCGATAACATAACTCATCGACTTAGACATCTGGATAATGAGAGTAGTAGCAGAGCGTAGTCATTTAGATTTCATGCATTCAACAATGAATGACATTTCTCTTTTTATAAATGAACTAGAAAATAATGAACACATGTATTTGCAAAGATTGTGTACATTTCAATATGATTTCTCCACACATGATCATTATCTAACATCGATTCAAAATGCAAAACTATATCTAATCTCAGAGTATATCTTGTAAGCATCAAACTCCTGTCTCCAATCTGTCACACCCCAAATCGGGCCTAGTCGAAATATGATTGCTCGGTCGGAATGAGTAAGGGTAATTCGGTAATTTATACATGAATAATATGGATAATAAGGATTTATTTGCAAAGAAATTAATTAAATAAGTTAAGTGAAGGAATTAGTATAGTGTGCTTGTTGTGTATGGAATTAGGGTATAAGTGGGTTTTAGGAAATGATTTGGTGTGACTCAAGTGTGGTACCTTGAAGATTTTTATTCAAGGAATGTTTGTATGTGGAGTGAGTATGGTGCCTTGATGATGAGTTAGTCAAAGAGGGATCTTGATTCTTTAGGATTTTGACATGTGGACCAATAGGATTTTGACTAGTGGTTTGGGTTAGTGGGGAGTAATTAATGAAAGAGGAAAACGAAACCAGGAAAGGAAAAGAGGGCAATCAGATTTCCCATTCTTTTCCCTGCGTTTTCTCCTTCTTCTTTCTTTTCTTTTCCTTGGATCGTGTTCTTCTCGGTGGCTAGGCATGGGTTGATGTCTTGGAGGAGCTTAAGAGTCTTTTATGGAGGTATGTGTATGGTTTTGAGTGCTGGGGTTTCCTAAGAAAGATTATGTTTCCCTTCTTCTTCTTGTTTTATTTGAGTTAGGGTTTTTGGGTTAAGAGTAATTCTTGGGTTTTTGATTTGTGTAAGCTTTGGCTAACAAGAGGAAGTATAAAGGCAAGAAAAGGTTTGAGGATCAAGCTTGAAGAAGAATGGTTTTTGCTTCAATGAGGTTTGGGAGCTATTTGAGTTATTTTATCCAAGCTTTTCAATTAATTTGCATGTATGCTTTGATTTGTTTAAATTCTGGAAAATAGATGATGAGTATTAGGTTGGAATGAATGTTTATTGTATGGGTTTTTTTAATTGTGATGAAAGGATATGCATGATTATAGAATTAATAAATGGATTGTGAGAATTGGTTGAATGTACTGTCAAGTTTGTGATTTTCTACATTTTGAGGTTTCAATACGTGAATAGATTATATGATTGGAAGTAATTGTTGAAACCTTGTGCTTTATATTGGTTAAGATGTTTGGGAAGTTCTATTTTGAGGTAAGATTGGATTCAAGTTTGGTTTGAGTGAAAATGGTTTTGATTTGGATATTAGACTCTAGATCATGCATAATGACGTGTATATATATATATATGCAGTGTAAATAGACACATGATTTACATGATACATGAGGGTAGTGTGAACTTATTGATACGCCTATTTATACGCAGTATTGTGTATGATGAACTTTGTCGTGTGACTTGAACATAATTTGTATTAAGCATGACTGATATTATGAATTTCTTTATATGTCTAATATACTCTGGATTAAGTATGATGATATTATATATTGTCTGATGTGATACCTGATTTAAATGATGCATGACCTGCGAGAGTCAGTCTAGTGGATAGTTAGGCATGCCTAATAGAGTCTTTGTAGCTGCAGCGCCCTTTGAACGATTTGGACCCTGATCAGGTCCCACGACTGGTTCCTCGCGAACCCTTTGATATGAATTGTTTTTGGAATGTGGAAAAAGAGGATGTTGCTTTTCGACTTGTACCTGTATGGTACATTATATTATATGTTCCCTCTGAGGTTTACCCGGTCAGAGATCGGGCTATATGTTCCCTCATGAGGTCTCCCCCTCAGTACTCGTTATCCACTATTATGAGTCAGCAGGTATTTTGATGGTTTGTTTTGTTCTGTTTTGAAATAGCCATCAGAATGTGATATCTGAATGAGCAAGAATCAGTTTATATGTATATGAATATGACTACGGGCTTGAGAAGGTAAAATTGTATTTAGTAAACATGACTTTACAGTTAACATGATTATCCGTACCTGGCATGTGATTTGTTATTAGTTTCTGAGTGCTGTGAAATGATTCGATCGATGTATTTATGTATATGAGTTAAGCATGGTTTGATTGTGTACAAGCATGTGAATCAGATCGGTTGTGAGGGTAAGTATATAAGATGTAATCGTACTTTCTGCATGGTTTTGATATGAGTGTGAAGTGATGTGATTATGCCTTCAATCTCCGTTATGGGAGTGTTTACAGCATGATATGCTATGTATTAGAGTGTGCAGCAGAAGTGTGGTGTTTTGGATGTTTTCTTGGGTATGTGGCTCAACATGATAACACTGGTGTCGTGTTTTGTGTTATGACTGTTTTGGCCCATTCCTGATATATGTATATGATTATGTGTGTGAGTTTCCGAATGAATGCCTTTATTATTCAAGTCTGTTTAGATATGTGTTTTGGAATATCCGCAATTGTCATTTGAATGTATTTTGCCTTGGCGACCATTGTGAATGGCCGTCCATATTCTTGTGTGTTTTCCCCACTAAGCGTTTATCGCTTAGCACGGATTTCCTTTCCGTGCAGGTGGCAGGTGGGTTCTGTTCGAGTCTCGCTTCTGCAGGGTTGGCCACGTAGGAGTTAGAAGTTCTGGATTTTTGTTCATCTTCTGTATCTCAGCTTTTGTATTTCTGTAGTATTGTTTATGTAATTAATTATGTATTTATTTTGAGTTTTCTTTTGAGGATGTAATAGTTAGTATGTCTTTATGTTAGGTTATTCCTTTATTTTATTTAGTTCGCTTATGCTTCTGTTGAATGGTCGTATTTATGCTTCCGTGCATGCTTCTGCTTAGTGCCTGCGCATATGTGAGTCATTGCATGATCAATTTGCGACCGCAAGTCAAGGTAAGTTTTTAATTAACCCGTATTTTCGTATGCTTGTTATGTATGTTTGTATACTTCCGCATTGTGCTTATGCTTATCGGTGTAAATGAGCGTCGGGTAGCACGTCCATCGGCGTCCTTCAATCGGGGGCGGCGATAGGGGTGTTACATTTAGTGGTATCAGAGCATAAGATTCTGGTTGCCTTAACTGTTTGAGTATTGGGTCTTTGTATGTTACATGTTATGTGTCGAGTCTTTGTTTGAGAGTCAGTTTTGTGTCGTGGCCTAATGCAGATGCGTCTTGTCCTGTGTGTGTTATGTTAGATGGAGCCTGACCCGAATGAGAAGGTGAATGAGACGACAGAAAGTGTGAACCCAACTAGTTCTGATCAAAGTGTTTCGTTTCTGTGCACCTTTTGGTTAGAATTTCGGTTCTGTTTCTAATGATAGAACAGTAGTGCAAGAATTGATTCGAATTTTGGATAGGCTGACTGCTCCTAGGATTTCTCAAGGTTTTGTTCAGAGTGTACCTCAGTAAAGAAAGGTATCGAGTAAGTGGATGAGTATTTGGATCTTATAAGGTTTTGGTAGTACTCTATATGCCTGTTAGCTATCTCCAGAAAAGTATTTGAATAAAAGCATCTTGAATCATGGGGATGGGACAAAGTGCATCATTATTCGCATCAATTGCATTTTCTCTGCATTATTCTGCATACATGAATTATCGCATACTCAATGCATCATCATCATCCCTTTGACAATACATGATAAGCATATGCATATATGTTTTGATTGAGAGAAAGCTGACAAGGTATATATGTACTATTTGATATTAAGATTAAGGGTAAAGATGACGCACTCAGCAATCGTTTAGGAAAGTGTTTTGTGTTTGATTAAAGATTAAACAGAAAGAGTATTTTGGGGCCGAAAAAAAAAGAAGGATTTTAAAGTGTGATAGGAGTGTTAATGGTAAAGAGAAACGTAAGTATGATGGACATCTTTTAAGTAGTGAAGGATTTATGTAGCAACTGGCGAAGTTAGTTGGTTTATGTGTAAAGTGTTCGGGTTTTGATTTCAGTCGGGCATTTGAGTAATGATTGTTCTGATAAATGTGTTTGATGCGAATATAAGAAAGTATTCTACGTTTGGTGTAAGCTGAGTAGGAAGTGATTAAGAGCACCGCAATAGTAATAAGTGTAAGTAAGTGAATAGTTTTGAAATGCAATGTATGAGTCTGAAGGTGAGTTGAAGTGTAGTTTTGGAGTTTCTTCTGGTGTATGTGAATTTCGAGGACGAAATTCTTTTAGGAGGGAAGATTTGTCACACCCCAAATCGGGCCTAGTCGAAATATGATTGCTCGGTCGGAATGAGTAAGGGTAATTCGGTAATTTGTACATGAATAATATGGATAATAAGGATTTATTTGCAAAGAAATTAATTAAATAAGTTAAGTGAAGGAATTAGTATAGTGTGCTTGTTGTGTATGGAATTAGGGTATAAGTGGGTTTTAGGAAATGATTTGGTGTGACTCAAGTGTGGTACCTTGAAGATTTTTATTCAAGGAATGTTTGTATGTGGAGTGAGTATGGTGCCTTGATGATGAGTTAGTCAAAGAGGGATCTTGATTCTTTAGGATTTTGACATGTGGACCAATAGGATTTTGACTAGTGGTTTGGGTTAGTGGGGAGTAATTAATGAAAGAGGAAAACGAAACCAGGAAAGGAAAAGAGGGCAATCAGATTTCCCATTCTTTTCCCTGCGTTTTCTCCTTCTTCTTTCTTTTCTTTTCCTTGGATCGTGTTCTTCTCGGTGGCTAGGCATGGGTTGATGTCTTGGAGGAGCTTAAGAGTCTTTTATGGAGGTATGTGTATGGTTTTGAGTGCTGGGGTTTCCTAAGAAAGATTATGTTTCCCTTCTTCTTCTTGTTTTATTTGAGTTAGGGTTTTTGGGTTAAGAGTAATTCTTGGGTTTTTGATTTGTGTAAGCTTTGGCTAACAAGAGGAAGTATAAAGGCAAGAAAAGGTTTGAGGATCAAGCTTGAAGAAGAATGGTTTTTGCTTCAATGAGGTTTGGGAGCTATTTGAGTTATTTTATCCAAGCTTTTCAATTAATTTGCATGTATGCTTTGATTTGTTTAAATTCTGGAAAATAGATGATGAGTATTAGGTTGGAATGAATGTTTATTGTATGGATTTTTTTAATTGTGATGAAAGGATATGCATGATTATAGAATTAATAAATGGATTGTGAGAATTGGTTGAATGTACTGTCAAGTTTGTGATTTTCTACATTTTGAGGTTTCAATACGTGAATAGATTATATGATTGGAAGTAATTGTTGAAACCTTGTGCTTTATATTGGTTAAGATGTTTGGGAAGTTCTATTTTGAGGTAAGATTGGATTCAAGTTTGGTTTGAGTGAAAATGGTTTTGATTTGGATATTAGACTCTAGATCATGCATAATGACGTGTATATATATATATATGCAGTGTAAATAGACACATGATTTACATGATACATGAGGGTAGTGTGAACTTATTGATACGCCTATTTATACGCAGTATTGTGTATGATGAACTTTGTCGTGTGACTTGAACATAATTTGTATTAAGCATGACTGATATTATGAATTTCTTTATATGTCTAATATACTCTGGATTAAGTATGATGATATTATATATTGTCTGATGTGATACCTGATTTAAATGATGCATGACCTGCGAGAGTCAGTCTAGTGGATAGTTAGGCATGCCTAATAGAGTCTTTGTAGCTGCAGCGCCCTTTGAACGATTTGGACCCTGATCAGGTCCCACGACTGGTTCCTCGCGAACCCTTTGATATGAATTGTTTTTGGAATGTGGAAAAAGAGGATGTTGCTTTTCGACTTGTACCTGTATGGTACATTATATTATATGTTCCCTCTGAGGTTTACCCGGTCAGAGATCGGGCTATATGTTCCCTCATGAGGTCTCCCCCTCAGTACTCGTTATCCACTATTATGAGTCAGCAGGTATTTTGATGGTTTGTTTTGTTCTGTTTTGAAATAGCCATCAGAATGTGATATCTGAATGAGCAAGAATCAGTTTATATGTATATGAATATGACTACGGGCTTGAGAAGGTAAAATTGTATTTAGTAAACATGACTTTACAGTTAACATGATTATCCGTACCTGGCATGTGATTTGTTATTAGTTTCTGAGTGCTGTGAAATGATTCGATCGATGTATTTATGTATATGAGTTAAGCATGGTTTGATTGTGTACAAGCATGTGAATCAGATCGGTTGTGAGGGTAAGTATATAAGATGTAATCGTACTTTCTGCATGGTTTTGATATGAGTGTGAAGTGATGTGATTATGCCTTCAATCTCCGTTATGGGAGTGTTTACAGCATGATATGCTATGTATTAGAGTGTGCAGCAGAAGTGTGGTGTTTTGGATGTTTTCTTGGGTATGTGGCTCAACATGATAACACTGGTGTCGTGTTTTGTGTTATGACTGTTTTGGCCCATTCCTGATATATGTATATGATTATGTGTGTGAGTTTCCGAATGAATGCCTTTATTATTCAAGTCTGTTTAGATATGTGTTTTGGAATATCCGCAATTGTCATTTGAATGTATTTTGCCTTGGCGACCATTGTGAATGGCCGTCCATATTCTTGTGTGTTTTCCCCACTAAGCGTTTATCGCTTAGCACGGATTTCCTTTCCGTGCAGGTGGCAGGTGGGTTCTGTTCGAGTCTCGCTTCTGCAGGGTTGGCCACGTAGGAGTTAGAAGTTCTGGATTTTTGTTCATCTTCTGTATCTCAGCTTTTGTATTTCTGTAGTATTGTTTATGTAATTAATTATGTATTTATTTTGAGTTTTCTTTTGGGGATGTAATAGTTAGTATGTCTTTATGTTAGGTTATTCCTTTATTTTATTTAGTTCGCTTATGCTTCTGTTGAATGGTCGTATTTATGCTTCCGTGCATGCTTCTGCTTAGTGCCTGCGCATATGTGAGTCATTGCATGATCAGTTTGCGACCGCAAGTCAAGGTAAGTTTTTAATTAACCCGTATTTTCGTATGCTTGTTATGTATGTTTGTATACTTCCGCATTGTGCTTATGCTTATCGGTGTAAATGAGCGTCGGGTAGCACGTCCATCGGCGTCCTTCAATCGGGGGCGGCGATAGGGGTGTTACACAATCAGCCTTTTCGGGTTTTCTTGATTGGATATTTTCTCTCAAGCCTCTAATTTTTGACCAGGATGCCTTTTTTTGGTTTTCACCCTGACGAGGTGCCCAATTTTAGCAAGGCCGCCTTTTTTGGGTTTTCGAACCGCGGGGCTTTTATTCCCTTCTTTTGATTTTTAGTCTTTAGCCATGGATCCTCTTGAATTCGTTGATGTTGACTGGTTCTTTGAATTCCTCTTTATCGCTACGTATTGCTGCTATCTTGGATAACAACTTCTGAAGAACGAGAGCCATTCTCATATCTGCCTGAACCTACCTCATTTGTCCGGAACCCCTGGTCTCATTTGCTCGAAGACTGAACCTCCCTCTTTCATTGGATACTTTCTGACCTCCCTCATGAATGGTCAAGCAGAGCATTTTCTTGATAGATCCAGCTGTTGTAATAATCCCATGATTCGTCCTTGCCTGATGCGTTTAACTGCCGCTGCCACTGTTGTGCCCCTTTTAGCTTCCAAGATTTAGGCTGTCTTAAAGGTTTTAACTTTACAATGATCGGCCATGCTACTTCTCCCCCTTACGACTTTTGTAGAGGTTCTGACGATGATTCTTCAGCATTGAAGCACACAAGGCAATTTTTCTGCCCAATCTTTGTAATTCTGTACCATCTTAGCTAGGATCATCTTGACATTCTTGTTGGCAGCTTTTACTGCCCCGTTGGTTTGAGGACGATACGGAGAAGACTTGTGATGTTCAATACCATATTTCTGGAGTAACTTCCTCGTTTCGACCATGAACTGGACCCCGTTGTCAGATACCACGTGGTGTGGGAGGCCATACCTACATATTAAGTTCTTCTCGATGAATTTCGCCGTATCCTGAGCATCCACCTTCTTGAAGGACTCAGCTTCTACCCACTTGGTAAAATAGTCGATGGTGACAACGGTGTATCTATGCTCATTGGAGGCCGTGGGGCGTATCTCTCTAATAATATCAATCCCCTAAGCTGCAAATGGCCAAGGTGACATCAAATTATGCAATTCTGAAACGGACAAGTGCCTTAAATCCGCATACTGTTGGCATAACTGACATTGCTTCACATACTTCGAGCAATCATTATCCATGGTGAGCTAGAAGAATCCTTGTCTCATAATCTTTTTGGCCAACGTTAGCCCGTTCATATGGGCTCCACATACGCCAGCATGAGCTTCTTCCATTACCCTTTCGGCCTCTTTCTCATCCAAACATCTCAGCTAGATACCATCAGCCTTGTGAATCATTCTCTGATTTTTCTTGGAGGCTTCTTCTGGAAAGGTCGCATTTTCTAGGTAGTTCATAATATCGTAGCACCATGGCTTCCCATCCACTACTTCTGTTTCCATGATTGATTTAGACTCGAAGCTAGGTCTCTCAGAACTAGAAATCAAATCCGGCTTCATAACCACTCCTTTAGGATTGTCCCACACTAAGACTAAACTGGCGAGCACACCGTCTAACTGGTTTTCATCCCTTGGAATAAAACGGAACGTACACACTTCAAACTGACTGCTCTTGTCTCTCAAGTGCTTGATGTATGGCATTAGCCTTTCTTCATTAACGGCCCATTCACCTCGGATTTGATTGATCACTAGGGAGGAATCACCAAACACTTCCACGTTTTTTGCTCCTAAGGCTATCAACGCCTCCAACCCAAAAGCACATGCTTCATACTCAGCTTCGTTATTGGTAGCCTTGAACCTCAATTTCTTCACCAAAGGGAGCTCCTCATTATTCGGGGTTGTCAAAATAACTCCTACCCCTGCCCCTTTACTATTAACAACCCCATTAAGGTGTAATTGCCAACCCTGAACTGCTATAGCTGCCACATCCTCATCCAGAAAGTTAAACTCGTATGAGTCTCCTTGAATTGGGTGTTCTGCTAGGAATTCAGCCACTGTATGCCCTTTGATAACTTTTTGAGTGATGTACTCTACATCAAATTCTTGTAGCAGCAATGACCACCTACCCAATTTCCCAAGTAAAGATGGAGCTTCTTGTAAGTACCTTAAAGGATTCTGCTTTGCTACTGCCTGTACCCTGTAGGCATGAAAGTAATGTCTCAACTTATTAGATGCCCAGATTACCGTAAGGCAAATCTTTTCAACATCTGTATACTTAACCTCATAAGCCAGGAACTTCTTGCTAAGGTAGTAAACAACAAATTCTACTCTGAATTCATCTTCCTGGGCCATCATGGCACTTACAAAACTATCTTTTATAGCTAAATACAAAATTAGTGGTTTGACTGGCTGCAGCGGTCTCAACACCGGTGGATTCAGCAGATACTCTCTGACAGTATCGAAAGCCTTCTGACAATCTTCGTTCCATACTACTGGTGGGTCTTTTCTGAGTAATTTAAAAATCAGTTCGCATATCGAAGTAAGCTTAGTGATAAACCTACTGACGTACTGCAATCTGCCCAAGAAGCGTCTCACATCTTTTTCCTTCTGCAATATTAGCATCTCTCTGATGGCCCTAACCTTATCTGGGTCAATTTCAATTCCCTTCTGGCTAGCTACGTGTACTAGGAGTTTTCTTGAGGTGACACTAAAGATACACTTCTTAGGATTTAATCGTAGATTGTACTTGTTTGGAAGAACTTTTCTAGGGCTTCGGAACGACCTTCTCTAGTGGCCGACTTGATCATCATGTCATCCACGTATACTTCCACTTCTTTATGGATCAAGTCATTTAAGATTTTTGTTGCCATCCTTTGATAAATGGCTCCTGTATTTTTTAGGCCAAAAGGCATTACCCGGTAGGCATACATACCCCACTCCGTGATGAAAGCCGTCTTTATTCGATCGATTATTTTATTGAGAATTTGATTGTATCCCGCATAACCATCACCAAAACTATACATCTTGCAAGCAGCAGTGCTGTTTATCAACATATCTATATAGGGCAACGAAAAGTCATCTTTCGGACAAGCCTTATTCAAGTCCCGATAATCTATGCATACCCTTACCTTGCCATTCTTTTTAGCTACAGGGACAACATTGGCTAGCCAAGTTGGATACTGCACCTCAACTAGAAATTTGGCTGTGATTTGTTGGCGAATCTCCTCCTTCACTTTTATCTGCCCATTCCGGCCTAAGCCTTCTTAGTTTCTATTTAATAGGTTTATAGTCTGAATATGTAGGAATAGCATGCTCTGTGACTTCCCAATCAATTCCTGGCATGTCTTCATAAGTCCAGGCAAAGACTTTTTCATAGTTTGTTTTATATTCTCTCAAATTTTTCTCGCTTCAGGAGTTACATTAGATGCTATCAAGATTTTCTTTGAACTTTCCAAAATTTTTGGGATTAAATAGAGTAGCATCAACTGAATCAATGTCAAATATGAATGAGTCATGATCATGATTATGTATAGTGAAATCATAAGAAACATAACACAAGTAAGCAAAAACATTCATCTTATTAATGAAGCTAAAATGTCATTATTAAACAGTTCAAAAATAAAAAGAACATTCTAAATAGCTAATCAACTTCTGTTCTTGCCAACACAACTGCTGCAATCGATGGTCCATTATCATCCCTAAGAACCGTCCTGCCTTTCCACCTAGGCACTTATTCCATCTTATTCTTTCCCTCTCGCTTTTCTGGGTTGGAGATCTTCTCGGAATCAATCAGGTCTTGAATGGCATGTCTTAAGGCCTTACAATCATCTGTGGTATGCCCGGTATGCTGGTGGAAGGTGCAATACTCATCCCCTTTATGATCGGGCTGTCCCTGGCTTCTAGCAGGCTTAGCTGGCAATGGCTGTAATATCCCCTCCTTCATCAGCCTTCTCAGCACCCATGATAAAGACCTTCCAAGATTGGAAAAATGCCTTGGGGTAGCATTAGCAGTTGATACCTCAGCAGTCTTCCGTGCGCCACTAGCGAAACCTGTTGGTCTATTTGCCCCCTGGCTACTGCTACCTCTCTTGGGATAGTTCTCATTAGCTGCTCTCTAAACAAGGTATTCTCCCTCGGCCTTAATAGCGATGTCCTTTAGAGACTCCCAGTCTTTCAGTCCTTTTATCCTCAATCCTTCTCTCAAATATGGGCTCGTGTTTTTAATGAAAAGCCGTATTTGATCCTGAGTATCCGATTTCCTCTTCATTTCCATCACTCGATTCCTCCACCGGGTTAAATACTCATGGAAGGACTCGCCTCCCTTCTGCTGTAACAGCTCCAGGTCCTTCAGGGTCACTTCTATCCTTGTACTGTAGTCGTACTGCCTCAAAAACTCCTCCGTCAAAAAATCCCAGTCCTCCTTGGTTCGACGATCGAGCCCATGGTACCAATCTATTGCTGGGCTAATCAAACCCAGGCAAAAGTACTCAATCTTCTGCTTTTTTGTCAGAGTGGTGCCCTTCATCACCAGCGAGTACTGCTTTATGTGTGCCATGGGGTCGAAAATGCCATCAAACTTCGGAACATCCGGCATTTTAAAGTTCATTTGGACTAGATCCTCTCCTTCTAACTCCTTGTCTTCTGGGTTCATTCCTCGACCCTTTGTTAGCATTCTTGTCATTGCTTCAAATTTCTCCTCCATCTTCTTCCAGATGGCTTCTTCAGTTTAAGGGGCTTTCCCTTTCTCAGACATACGTTCCTCATATTCTTCATCTTCCCAATCATCATCTAACCGTGGGACTGGTCTTCCCCGTTGTGCCCCTGAAGTAGTGGCTCTTAAGTTTACAGGTGGCATGCGAATTTCCTCTTGGGGATCTTCTTTGACCTCCCCCCTTTCATTATTTCTCATAGGAGGAGGTGGTGGGTTCTGTGGGGCCGCTTGCTAACCCATAACGGCCATCATTGCCATCATACGGTTCTCAAACTCTTCAAGCCTTCGGCCCACTTCTTCTGCTATCATTGCCCTGGTGGCATCTGTCCCTCTTGGTGAATTGGCCATTTCTTCAGGTAAAGAAAACTGAGCTGAAGTAGCATAGCTGGTTTCAGAAGAAGTGTCCGGATACTCTACCCTTTCTGGTAACTCGAAGAATGGATTTCTGCATAGTCGCCCCTGAGACCCTCTTGTCCACCTAGGCGAATCTATGATGGCTGAAAAACACAAAGGGTCAGGATGATGCATGAATGTGCTAAGATGCATGATCGTGCTATGCAACATTTACAGACCACATGCAAGCACATAGGTCCTTCCAACCTTGTTACTCCCGCACACGAGGTCATAGTCTCTTTCCTAGGTGGGATTAATCCATGGGTTAACAGGGAACCCGATGGACGGTATGGTGCACGGTGAGAAACCGGCAGCATAACCTCTCCTAATTAATGCACAAGCACATGGGTTATGATCGTTAGGTATTTAGGCAGCCCGAACAAATTGACACGGGCTTATCGGGGCATAAAAGCCTTTGATTAGGTTACCAATCAAATTATTTGGGCTTGTCCAATACAAAATGATCCATATAGCAAGCAACGTATTACGGTTCATACCACCTAGGGGAAGTATCTATTGCCATTACATGAGCTTTAGTCAAAGGTGGTGTTTCTTTAGGGCTACCCAAGCATGGTCCTGACCAACGGGTCTAGCTCATCACGAGCGTAACGACCGATTGGGTCACCATTTAATATACCATGATGGTACGAGGCTTGGGCTGGTGATTATCCTTAACACTTCCCTACATTGAGTGAACGTAGGGTCATGCTTCGGGAACGCACCGGGGCTAAAAGAGGGACCAAACTAGCATAGATCTAAGGCTCTAATGTGATGCAATGCAGTTTTGAAAGAAGGTGAAATTTTTAAACTAAAAATCAATTATAATTTTTAATCAAGGTACTTTTGAATCGAAGTCTCGAGTATGTCCCCAGTGGAGTCACCACTGTGATGTGTGCCGAACCCTGTGGCCTCCCGAAAGCCCACTTTAGGGCGATCAGGATGGGATTCATTAAAACTTGTAAGCTATTTACAAGTGTGTCTATTTTGGGCAACAAAGAGGTTTCTTGGAGTCGCCACCCAATAGAAAATTGGGAAGGGTCGTCTAGCCTCATCGAGCCTAAGACGGCGCATACATATTGTGACGCGCGCCGAACCTCGCATCCTCCCGAAAGCCCACTTCAGGGCGATCGGGAAAGGTTCATAAAACTTGTAAGGTATTTACAAGTGCGTCTATTTTGGGCAACAATGAGGTTTCTTGGAGTCGCCACCCAATAGAATATTGGGAATGGTCGTCTAGCCTTATCGAGCCTAAGACAGCGCATACATATCCATTTTGAGCTAGCCAGAGGGATCTTGGAGGCCTCATCCTCTACTCCCGTAGAGCCTAGAATTGTGTATTTAAGCCTTTTGGTAGGACTCAAGAGGTGTCTTGGAAGTCCTAGACCCCTCGCCTCTTTTAGTCCCAAAGACCAGAGTGAGTTCGGGACTTCTCATTTATTCATACTTTGATTAATTTTACAATTATGTTTTGAATTTATTATTTCACCAACTTTCCACACGATGCATTTTATTAAAGGCGCGATCATTCACATCCAAAGCAGTAAATAGAAGCAAAAATCAAGATAAAGTGTTCAAAATAAATTACAATAACACTAGGAGCGGAATACAACTCCCATCTATAAAAGTGCCATATATGCATAAAACGGGATATTTATTGGAATGAGGACTTTGGTCCTACCATGCACATTTATTACAAAATGGTTTTTATGAATTATCAATTTTATTGACTGAAATGGGACATTGGTCCACCATTTTTGGGAAAATCTCTAGGTTTAATCGTTAGAAAGCTTTTGGTCCTTTTTACCTTAACGACGTTAAAACCATTTCCATAACAACATAAATAAAAGGTAAAGGTAAAAAAATGAACCCGAATCGAGATCCTCAGGATGGCGCAACCACCATCTCTCACAACTCCAACTTCCAATGGTCAGAAAAGAACTCATAAGGATAAACATGTTAGCAAAACGTGAATAAAAATAAAAATAAAGATGAGAAAATTCTAACAGAAATAAGTTAAGAGATAAGATTTTATGAGAAGAAAAAATGAGAATTTTGCCTAGGGATGGCTACCTGGATCGTGCCAGCGGCCGTCCCTAGCGAGGGGAAAACAAATTAAAAAACCTCTTAAATCTTTTGTAAAAAAGGGATAATAAAGTATATATAGAAATCAATGTAAATCAAATTAAGTTATACAAATGTTAATCCAGAATGTTTACCCTTGGATTTTACCTTTTAGGGTGGATGTTGAATGATTTTATCCCCGTGTGCCTCGCAAGGATCAAAAGAAGAATTAGATCAAAGAAAGAAAATTTATTTTATTCTTTCCTTGAAAATTTGATAGCAATCGTGTGTTCGAATTAGTTATATTGATGGAAACGACTGAATTTCGTCACCTCAATTTGACTTAATTCGTAAGAAAAATTTGAAGAAATCAATTAATTAGAAGAAGTTTTATCAAAATAAAACTCTACAGATGAATAGAGATTTATATACTTTTTTGTGTAATTTGCTCACAGAAAAACCTTTTCTCTAAAAAGTGATTTTTTTTTTCAAAAAATATTTGATAACCTTTTTTCTAAATAAAATTTCTCTAAAATTTCCCTCTCTTTTTCCAAATTCCCCAAATTTTCTAACCCCTAAAACTGAAATTTTATCCTTTATTTATAGGGTTTTATGAGATAATTAAGATAAACCTCTATCTAAAGTTTGAATTTTAAAAGCACTTTAAAATTCAAGTTTTAGATAAATTCTATCCTCATTTTGAATAGAAAAGAGATTAAATTTTATCCAATCCCGCGTGATCCGGTCAGTTACCGTACTGATGGGCTTCCCTACACCTACCGACGGCCGTCCCTACTAAGGGCAAATGCGGGAAACTGACTAGGGACCGTGCACGATCCTAGGGAAGGGCGTCCCTAGATTGCCATGGGTCCGTCCCTACTACTCCTAGGGATGAGTATCACCCCCAAGTAGGGACGGGCGTCCCTACAAAGACGGGATGCCCGTCTGTGGAGCAAAACTCCCAATTTTACCCAAATTTTGTAAAATTTATCCAACTTTTTCAAAACTCCATGCTATAGAAAAAGATTTTAATCCTTGCGAGACCGAAAGATGAAAACCTCCGAATTTCATCCCCTTACTCGAACATCGACGTTGATCTCTTCATCGGGTAACTCTGATCTGGACTGCCTCAAGACCCAGTGTCTACAGTTGCCTCTAATTTTGGGGAAACTAGTGCACTAGTGCCTAGATGAGCCAAAATTCAGAGAAGAAAGGAAAGAGACGCATACCTGAGGCAGTCCTTACCTTTTGGCCGGGGAAGCGGCAATGCGTCGAGTCGGTTATGGACTTACCAAACGCGGGGTTTACTCTTCTGGGTTGCACCGAGTCTTCTTCGGACTGTACAAAGTGCGATTATGGCTCTCCTGAGCTGCACCGAGTCTTCTTCGGACTGTACAAAGTGCGATTATGGCTCTCCTGAGCTGCACCGAGTCTTCTTCGGACTGTACAAAGTGCGATTATGGCTCTCCTGAGCTGCACCGAGTCTTCTTCGGACTGTACAAAGTGCGATTATGGCTCTCCTGAGCTGCACCGAGTCTTCTTCGGACTGTACAAAGTACGATTATGGCTCTCCTGAGCTGCACCGAGTCTTCTTCGGACTATACAAAGTGCGATTATGGCTCTCTTGAGCTGCACCGAGTCTTCTTCGGACTGTACAAAGTGCGATTATGGCTCTCCTGAGCTGGACGTTCTTTTGAACTGGGTGTTTTAATTTGGCGGCCTCATCGTGCCCCAAAAGTACAATTCTGATCTTTTGATTTCCTGTGATCCCGAAGGACATGATGTTTGATCTATTTATTCTTCCTTTTGACTGTGGGTCGATTTTGAATCGGTGTAAGACCATGTTCCTGTATTGTAAAAGATTTTTGTTAATTCTTACGCCAAGTACCTTGATTGGTAGAGTTATGAACATCTTATATCTCTCTTTATCATCTTATTTTCCATGTGATCAATTCCTCTTTTCTTTTTTTTTTCTTAAATTTTCTTTTGAAATTTAAATCATGAAGAAAATAACATGCAAATCTAACAAGTTGATCTAAATTTTTTCCACTAAAAGGTTAAATTTTGTACATTATACAGATAGGATTACAAAAAGTATAAACACAAAACTAGAAGAACTCCCTGAACAATCTATAATGGCGCATAATCTGAGAGCTCCTCTAGATCATCATCATCGTCCGATATGTGAACCGGCTGGTCTCGTGCTGGAGCAGCGGAGGGTCCTGCATCTGAGGCAGATGGCTGACTGGGAGGGGCTGATGGTCCGGCCTGCTGAGTACCCCAATCCCTGGCTACCTGCTGATATCTGGGAGGTATAGCCACTGGTACCGATAACGGCTGTGCTCCTACTGAGTCCTGCTACTGGAACTGGACCTGAGCATATCCATCGAGAAACGGCTGTGCACAGACCGTCATGAACTGGAGTGTACTGGTAATAACCCCCCTAACTCTCTGAAAGCGTCGCCCAGGCGGAGGGTCTGATCTGTGGAGGTGGTCCTCATACTCCTCAGCCTATCCTCAGTCTGCTCTCTAAACTCCAGTAGGGACTGGGCAATGGGAGGTAGGGCACCCTCCAGGACCTGAATCCTGAATCTGAGAGCCTCAACTGACTCATGCACCATCTGTACGGATGCGTCTATCCTCTGGGTTGCCTCACTCTTGGAGGCACTCATCTCCTGCCTCAGATGACCTACGAGTCTCTCCGGCTCCTGCCTCAGATGATCAATAAGCCTCCCCTGGTCCTGGATGATCCCCTGCTGTTGATCCAGCCGATCTAATATGACACTATCTCACTTTCTGAGCTGTCCGAGAAGGGCCTTGTCTCTCTCCTCCTGTATATGCTCCAAAGATGCGAACATAGAAGTCAATAGGGTAGTAAAATCTGGCTACGCTGGGAAAGCTGATGACGAGGATGGAGGGGGAGTTGAATCTGGTGTCGACTCAGGTGGTGGAGCTGTAGAAGTAGATGCTCCCGGATCCCCCACTCTAGCATATGGGCTAAACCTCTCAAGCACCCGAGGAGCTGTCCGCTGTACTCTCAATGATGGAGGCATAGGACTCTGTACTCTCTGTCCTGGAGGAGTAGCTAGCAACTCATCCATAGTAAACTTAATCCCCACATCAAAAGGTGTACCCGGCTACTCCTCGTACTGCGGTTGCGGAGGCTGACCATCTGGGTGCTCTGGCTATCGGGGAGGCTGGTCCTCCTGATGCTGAGGGTGCTCGGGAATGTGATGCTCCTGATGCTCTGGGTGCTCAGGAGGCTGGTCCTGAGCCTGCTCCTCTACTGGCTCTAACGAGGGCAAACTAAATGCGCGTCTAGTCTCGTGCACAGTGCGAAGTCTGTACGCCTCGGGGTGGCCCAGTATCGGTAGTATCATGGCCATCGATATAGCCGCTAGAGCGTCCACGTAAATACTCTCATCCAAAGGGCGCCCCAAGATATCTGGACGAACACCCAAACTCAGGAGCAATCTGGTAATGACCCCCCCCCCCCCCCCCCCGACATACACTACAGGGGCTGCCCCCCTGGATACCCTCGCCAAGTTGACCAAAATCTCGTGGCTGATATTGAGCCTCTGGCCTGCCATCATGACCCATAAACTCCAGATCTCTGCGGCATTGAGGGAACCTGGGTTACCAGCTCATCCCAAATATGAGCTGGATAAAACTCGATGAAGATATCGCAGAGCCTGTGATGAAAGTACTGTACTCTTCGCCGTATTATGATCATACGGCACTCCTGGTAAGGCTATAACCGCCCAATACTGACGTCTCACTGATCTCTGAGGTGTTATGACATCCTGCCCGAATGGGAGCCCTATGGCCTCTGTAAACTGCTGACGGGTGATGCTGAAATGGTGGCCCTCAATCCAAAACTTGATGACACCCTCCTCCGTGTCAGATCTCTGATATTCGCCATAGTGTAGCGTAGCGAGGAACTGTCGTACCACCTCTGGGTGAGTCTGGAAAGCAGGTGTCAAAAACTCTATCCAACCCAAGCCCGCCATCAGTATATCCACCTCATCCGCCATCCCCAGAGCCTCGAGGAACGGCCTAAAAACGAAGCGGCTAGCTCGGAACTGCACCTGAGCTAGTGCTGCATACCTCTGTCTAGCCTCGTCGCTCATCCAACCTGGGGCCTCAGGCTCAGGCTGATCATGTGGAGCATATCGTCGTGGTGGCATCCTGTGAATAAGACAAATAGTTAGTTTGGTATTCTGGGTATGACAGACCTTATGATCGAAATTTAGGTGGCATTCTGCCTGGGTATGTCTAAACCAAAAAGATTTCAAAAAATTTGGGCAGCACCCCGGCAAGGGTGTACCCAACCTCCTGCATGAAAAGATAAAAAGAAGGGACAGGCCTCAGGCCCCAAGCAACAATATAATATTTACATTTGCTAAAAAAAACTGGCAGCACCCCGGCAAAGGTGTGCCCAAACTCTTGCATAATGAAGAAGAAATAAAACGGAACGGGCCTCAGACCCCAAACAACGATGCAATATAATCACCTTTGCTTTCTAATTCTCACATTATTTGCTTCAAAATATATGAATTCCTAAGACCATATTCATACTCTGAACACAAATTATTCCTCAAACAGCATACATTCGTGCACTTTTTATTCATTAAAACAAACTTCATCCTATTAACTTATTTACAGTGTCAATCAGGATTAACTAGGCCACTAATTCCATTAATTCAAATGAAAAAGAAATCTCCTTGCTCATAATAATAAAAATAAAACAAAGAAAAATGGGAGTATCTTACTAACCTAGAAGTCGAGACCCACTGAAGAAGTCAAAAAACTGAAAACTGGTGCGAAAAAATGCAATTTGAAAAGACAAAAACGAAAAAAAAAACTGTTGGAAACAAAGGAAAAGGCGTCGGTGTGAAGAAGAAGGAAAAGAAAACGATTTCCCGTCGGTACTTGCATCTTTATATAGATTTTAAGTACCGACGGGCTTCCCGCCCATATAGATACAGACGAGCATTCCGTCTGTTTCTCTAGATTCCCTCATTAATTACCTAATTAATACGCGTGATATGCACAATGCACGATTCGCCAGGTGGACAAGTACAGACGGGTTCACCGTCTGAATATAGGGACGGGTTAGCCGTCTGTCAGCCAAATCTATAAAATTCAACCATTTTTCTTGAATTTCGTGCCCCTTCCTTATTTTAGCTCCAAAATAGGCTCTTTTCTCTAGTTTTTTTTTTCTTTTTTCCTCTTAGCAACTGTGGCCTTAGTTATCAAGACATGAATTCTCCTTTCCTTTGCAAGATGCACCGTATCTTAGATGATGCTCAAATTTGGGAACACAGTACTCTTGCCCCCCTTTCTGGACTGAGGTTTTTACGGAGAGTCTAGGTAGACTACACCCTTCTTTTGGCTGCAACCCACTTCTGGGATCCTCGTTTTCATGTTTTCAGGTTCACCTATCAGGAAATATGCCCCTTGCCTGAAGAATTTGCTGCTATCATAGGAAGTTGGTATCCACCTGGTGCTTTACCTTGCGTACCCCGCTGCGGTTTGATCCAAATCCGGGATATTGCCTTGTCCTTAAGTGTAGCTCCTTCTGACGCTTCTCGTCTAGTTCCTCAGGGCCCAGTATTTTCTTTGGAACCTCTGATTGAAGCAATGGATGAATTCTCCATCATTCCCTCATACAGCGTAAGTGTCATCTTCCTCTTCTGCCTGATGAAGTATCTAGTCGTGACCTCAGAGGAGCTGCTCGGAGACCCTCGTCTGTTTGGAATTCTGGATGACTTTCATCACGGGCTCACACCTTTCCCCCTTATTCTAGCTGAGACTATCTTGGGTTTGGACTCTGTTCATGTCAGGTCTAGCACTTCATTCTCTGGGAGCCCCTTATTACTCCAGGTACGTCATTGTTTTAAAAGGTAGTGCATCCCTTATGGATTTTCACACTAGCTTTTCTTAGCGGGAAGTGCGTCCTTTCGGATTTTCACACAGCCCTATGCCTAATTTTTGCCTGAAGTAAATCCCACTTACTCCAGCGGCTTATCTTTGCCTTTTATTTTATTCTCTTTGTCTTTTATTTCCTTTGTTTTTCTTTGTTTCCCCTATCAAATTTGGTTGCAGGAGAAATTAAAGCTTTTATCAGAGCCCCCTCCTAGAGTCATCAATCGGTACTCTGCGAAGTGTTTCCTCCCTCGACGTCATCTGTATTTACCTGGGACTCCTGATGAGTGCATTACCAGATTCAGTGAGATATCTGACGACAATATTAGCTTTACGCATGCTTGGCTTCCCTTGTCCGGTGCAGTTGTTGATGGGTCTTCAGGATGTGTTCCCTTATGCGGGCTCCGTGAGGCGACCTTCTACATCACGGCTCGTTGCTCCCGTCAACTCGGAGTAACTCAGGATGTGGTGAGACTCCCTTTATCTTTTTGAGGTGGAGTTCTTTCTGCGGCCTTTGCCTCCCGCTATCATGAGCTTTGGAGCCGACTTCCATTGAAAACCGTCATACCTTTGTTCGGGAACCATTCTACCATCTCTACCAGGGCATACAAGAGATGGATACTTAGCCCGGCAGCTGATAACCAAACCCGATGACTGAGGCATTTGGCCAGTGAGGGTAGTAGTAGGGCATAGTTTAGCTTTACATGCATTTTGAGCAGTACGTTTCTTTTTAAAGCAGAATTGGACAATAATGTAAATGAATAAATCAAACTTATTTCATTTCACAAATTTGCGTACATTTTAGTATGACTTCAGCATACATGATCGCTTTTTGACATTAATTCAATTATGCAAGACTACATTCATTCATGGAAATAAATCTTGACAGCATCAAACTCCTATCTCCAATCAGCCCTCTCGGGTTTTCATGATTGGATATTTTCTCTCAAGCCTCTAATTTTTGCCCAGGATGCCTTTTTTCGGTCTTCACCCTGACGAGGCGCCCGATTTTAGCAGGGCCGCCTTTTTTCGGTTTTCGACCCTGTGGGGCTTTTATTCTCTTCTTTTGATTTTGGTCTTTAGCCATGGAACCTTTTGAGTCTATCGACATTGACTGGTTCCTTGAATTCATTACCATCGCTATCCGATAAGATTGCAGCTCCTTTGATTCACAGCTTCTTGAGGATATATGGTTCTTCCCAAGTTGGTCTAAATTTTCCTCTGATATCTGGTACTCCTGGTCTCATTTGTTTGAACACCAAATCCCCCTCCTTCAGCGGATGATTTTTCACCTTTTTCCCAAATAATCTGGCCAGCCTTTTCTGATAGATCTGATTATGATAGTAAGCTTTCATCCTGCTCTCATCTAATAAGTTCAAATGTTGTAACCTCTCTTGTATCCATTCGGCTTCCGGAATCTGAGCTTCCATGACTACTCTCAGTGATTTAAGCTCTACCTCAATTGGTAGCACTGCCTCTGTCCCATAAACCAAAGAATACGGAGTAACGCCTGTAGACATCCTTACCGTCGTTCTGTAACCCCACAATGCAAAAGGAAGCTTCTCTGCCCAGTCTTTGTAGGTTTGGACCATCTTGGCTAGGATTCTCTTCACATTCTTATTGGCGGCCTCTACTGCCCCGTTAGCTTGTGGTCGATAGGGGGAGGATTTGTGGTGCTCGATCCCGTTCTTCTCAAGAATCTTTTTGGTTTCTCCCATGAATTGCACCCCGTTATCAGATACTATGTGATGTGGGAGGCCGTATCTACATATCAGATTTCTTTCAATGAACCTGGCCATGTCTCTTGCATCGATCTTCTTAAAGGATTCCGCCTCCACTAATTTTGTAAAATAGTCGATTGCGACTATTATATATCTGTGTCCGTTGGCTGCCGTAGGGCGGATTTCTCCAATAATGTCTATTCCCCAAGCAGCGAATGGCCAAGGTGACGTTAGGCTGTGTAGCTCTGACACTGGCAAATGCCTTAAGTCTGCGTATTGCTGGTATAGTTGGCACTGCTTCACATATTTTGAGCAATCGTTATCCATCGTAAGCCAGTAGAAGCCTTGCCTCATGATCTTTTTGGCTAATGCCAGCCCATTCATATGGGCTCCGCATACTCCAGCGTGTGTTTCTTCCATTACCCTCCTAGCCTCTTTTTTGTCCAAACACCTCAATTGGATACCATCAGCTTGCCGCTTGTACATTATCCCATTTATACAAATGAACTGGGTAGACAGCTTGCGAATCATTCTTTGATCCTTTTCGGTAGCTTCCTCCACAAATGTCGCATTCTCTAGGTAATTCATAATGTCATGATACCATGGCTTTCCATCCGCCACTTCTACTTCCATAACTGATCTCGATTCGAAGCTAGGTCTCTCAGCACTATAGATTAAAACTGGCTTCATATGCACCCCTTCAGGGTTGTCCCACATTGATACTAGCGTGGCGAGCGCATCGGCTAACTGATTTTCATCCCTGGGAATGAAATGGAATGTGCATACTTCGAATTGACTGCTCAGGTCTCTCAAGTGCCGGATATATGGCATTAGCCTCTCTTCTTTCACGGCCCATTCACCTCGGATTTGATTGACCACCAAGGAAGAATCACCAAACACTTCCACATTCTTCGCTCCTAAAGCTATTAACGCCTCCAATCCAAAAACACATGCTTCGTATTCAACTTCGTTATTGGTAGCCTTGAATCTCAACTTTTTCGCCAAGGGAAGCTTTTCGTCATCCGGGGTTATCAGAATGACTCATACTCCTGCCCCTTTGTTATTTACAGCTCCGTCAAAGTGTAACTTCCAACCTTGAATCCCGATAGCTGCCACATCCTCATCTGGAAAGTTAAACTCGTATGAGTCTCCTTGGATCGGGTGTTCTGCTAGAAATTCTGCCACTGCACGCCCTTTGATGGTCTTTCGGGTAAGATACTCCACATCAAATTCTTGAAGTAACAGCAACCACCTACCCATTTTCCCAAGCAAAGATGGGGCCTCTTGCAAATATCTCAGGGGATTCTGCCTCGCGACTGCCTGCACTTTGTAAGCATGAAAGTAATGTCGCAATTTCTTAGAAGCCCAGATTACTGCAAGGCAAATCTTTTCTACCTCTGTGTATTTGACTTCGTAGGCTAAGAATTTCTTGCTGAGGTAATAAACAGCAAATTCCACTCCAAAATCATCCTCTTGGGCCATCATAGCACCTACAGAACTGTCCTCTATGGCCAGGTATAGGATCAGTGGCTTGCCTGGCCGTGGTACCGGTGGATTCAACAAATATTCTCTGACAGCAGCAAAAGCCTTTTGACAACTCTCGTTCCATACTACTGGTTGATCTTTTTTGAGTAGTTTAAAGATCGGCTCACAGATTGAAGTAAGCTTAGCGATAAATCTACTGATGTATTGCAACCTGCCCAAAAAGCTTCTTACATCCTTCTCTTTCTGTGGTATCGGCATTTCTCTGATGGCCTTAACCTTATCCAGGTCAATCTCAATCCCCCTTTTACTAACTATGTGTCCTAGCAGCTTCCCTGAGGTAACACCAAAGATACACTTTTTAGGATTCAACCGCAAGTTGTACTTATCTATCTTTCGAAAGAACTTTTCCAGGGCTTCAAAATGGCCTTCTCTAGTAGCTGACTTGATCATCATGTCGTCCACGTATACCTCTACCTCTTTATGAATCAATTCATCCAATATCTTCGTTGCCATCCTCTGATAAGTGGCCCCTGCATTTTGCAAGCCAAAAGGCATCACGCGATAAGCGTAAGTCCCCCACTCCGTGATGAAGGCCGTCTTGATCCGATCAATTATTTCATTAAGAATTTGATTGTAGCCCGCGTAACCATCTCCGAAGCTATACATCTCACAAGCAACGGCGCTGTCTATTAGTACGTCTATATGAGGCAATGGAAAATCATCTTTTGGACAGGCCTTATTCAGATCCCGATAATCCACACATACTCTTACTTTGCCATTCTTCTTGGCTACAGGGACAACATTGGCCAGCCATGTTGGGTATTGAACCTCGACTAGAAACTTGGCTTTGATTTGCTGGCGAATATCTTCTTTCACTTTCTTCGCCCATTCCGGCCTAAGCCTTCTCAACTTCTGCTTAACAGGTTTATGGTCTGGATAGGTGGGGATAGCATGCTCTGTGACTTTCCGATCGATTCCTGGCATATCTTCGTAGGTCCAGGCAAAGACTTTTTCATATTTTTTTAAGATTCTCTCAAAATTTTCTGGCTCTTCAGGAGTTATATTTGATGCTATCAAAATTTCTTTTGGATTTTCTAGGGTTCCAAGATTGAATGGAGTAGCATCAGTTGAATCAATATCAAATATGGATGGATAATGATCATGATCATGCATAGTGAAATCATCAGAAATATTACATAAGTAAGCAAAACCATTCAATTTATTAATAAGATTGAAATTGTCATTAACATCATTGAAAAGTTCTGGAGCAAAAAGAAAATCTAAACTATTTTCCTCTTCCTCCTCTGCTAGTGTATCTGCCGCAGTCGACGGCTCCGCATCACATTGGCCCTTTGGAGTCTCCTCATTCACCTCCCGCACAACTTCCTCTATCTTGGCCTTTCCTTTCAGCCGGGTGGTTATCATCTTTTCAGTAATTATTTCTTCCGACGTCTCGCTGTCCCAAATTGTCCTACTGTTCATGATTTCTTCATCCCAAAAACCCTCTGCTGGCTTGATTAATCCAATGCCCCAGTCATAGACATCATTGAAAACCTCGAACCCTGGCACAATTCTTCCATCTAGCCACTGCGGTTTATTTTCTCCTGCATAGGCACATGCTGCAGTTGCTGGCACAAAGGTCTTCCAAATATGGGGAACTTCCATTTTCGACTTCTCGCCTTTCTTTACAGCACCTGTATATCCAAGACCCCTCTTGTCTTTTTGACCCTTAGTGGTAACGGCTGTCGGTATCCCTTGAGAATTCTTGCCCAGTCCTGCACCAGGGAGGAATGACATTTTCTTCATCATATTCAATACCTGGGGGCTTTCTTCCTTCTGCTCTTCTTTGCCTATCATGGTGACATGAAACCCATTAAACGGCTGTCTGGCTATCTCCAGTATTGAAACCTGATTTTCCCGTGCAGCCTTTATAGTCACGATCTGGCCTTCGTGAGGTATCTTTACCATCTGATGCAGTGTAGAGGGGACCCCTCCCAATCTATGAAACCATGGTCTGCCTAGCAAAGCTGAGAAATTGGCGGGTATGGGCAACACCACAAACTCTACTTCTGACTCTACCGGTCCCGTTTTCACCACCGCTGTGAAGTTTCCCGAAGCCTGCCTACCGAGTTGTCATATGCCGTGATGGTAAGATCAGATTTTGCCAACATATCCTCTGTTACCCCGAAGGCTGCTATTGTTACCTGTGGGCATACATTTATGGAAGAACCATCATCCACCATCACACAGGCGGTATGCTTTTGGTTAATCTGCGCCCTTATGTACAGAGGGTGATTGTGGTTGCGACCTTCTGCCGGCAGATCCGCACTGGTAAAAACAACATTTTCTCCCGATCCTCCTTTTACTACCTCGAGAAGTTCCGTAGGTGAAATGGTTATAGCCACGGTTGCTTCGCACAAAGCCTCCACCACCTTCTGCCTATGTGATGGCGACTGTCTCAAAAGATCCCATATTGAAATCTGAGCCGGCGTCTTTTTCAGTTGCTTGACAATTGGATCTTCCTCCGGCTCCTTTCCCCTTCTGTCCTCAATCGGCTCTTGTGGCTTCTCTACTTCCGGGGCTACCCTTCCACTCCGGGTCATAGCTCCCACTTCTTTCCTCTTTGGTTCTTCTCCTTCCTCTTCCGAACCCCAAAGGTCAGAAAATGTTTCTAAATCATCACTTTCAGTTCCACTATCATCAGTGGACCAGTAATCGATCACTGCAGCGGGAAGCCCTTCTTCACTCCCCTCATAGAGGCTCGTGACAGCAGTGTGGATATCGTTGCCGTATAATTCCTTCAACACAAAGTTCTCGGGCAAACTGAACCCGATCATATTCACTGGCCGAGGCATATTATTGTACCCAGCTTTCTTTTGACCCCCTTTCTTTTCTGGTTCTGTGATCTATTTTGAGTCGATCAAATCCTGAATTGCATGCCTCAAAGTCCTACAATTGTCGGTTACATGTCCAGCGTGCTGATGATATGCACAATACTCATCGTCTTTGTGTCCTGGCGTGCCTTGAGTTCTCGCAGGTCTGGGCGGTAGGGGTTGCAGCTTATTCTCTTTCATCAATCTTCTTAGTACCCATGATAAGGACCTCCCGAGATTGGAAAAATGTCTCGGAGTGGCGTTTGTAGTTGACACCTCAGCAATCTTCCTTGTACCACTAGCAGAACTTGTTGGTCTACTGGCCCCTTGACTCCCACTACCTCTCTTAGGATAACTTTCATTTCCTGCTTTCCTAACAAGGTACTCTCCTTCGGCCTTAATGGTGATGTCCTTCAGGGATTCCCAATCTTTTAGTCCTTTCATCCTTAATCCATTCCTCAAATACGGGCTCGCATTTTTAATGAATAACCGTATTTGATCCTGGGTATCTAGTTTCCTCTTCATTTCCATCACTCGATTCCTCCACCGGGTTAGATACTCATGGTTCTCTCTACTATAACAGTTACAGGTCCTTCAGGGTTACCTCCATTCTTATACTGCAATCATATTGCCTCAAAAATTCTTCCGTCAATAAATCCCAGTCTTCCTTAGTTCGGCGATCGAGCCCATGATACCAATCCACCGCCGGGCCCATCAAGCTCAAGCAAAAGTACTAAATTTTTTGCTTCCTCGTCAAAGTGGTGCCTTTTATCACCAATGAGTACTGCTTTATATGTGCTAGGGGATCAGAAGTACCGTCAAACTTTGGCACGTCCGGCATCTTAAAGTTCATTGGGACTAGATCTTCTCCTTCTAACTCCTTATCCTCAGGATTCACTCCTTGGCCTTTCGTCAACATCCTTGTCATAGCTTCAAATCTCTCTTCCACCTTCCTCCAGATGGCGTCTTCAATTTGAGGGGCTTTCCATTTCTCAGTCATACGTTCCTCATATTCCTCGTCTTCCCAATCATCATCCAGCCTCGGGACAGGTCTTCCCCTATGTGCCCCCGAAGTAGTAGCTCTTAGGTTTACGAGTGGCGGCCGCGTTTCATCTTGTGGGTCCTCTCTGACCTCTTCCCTTTCATTATTCCTCACAGGAGGAGGCTGTGGGTTTTGTGGGGCTGCTTGTTGACCCATTGCGGCTATCATTGCTAACATCCGGTTCTCAAACTCTTCCAATCTTCGGCCCACTTCCTCTGCTATCATTGCCCGGGTGGCCTCTGCCCCTCTCGGTGAGTTTGCCATTTCTTCGGGTACAGAAAACTGATCTGAAGTGGCGTAACTGGTCTCAGAATAATTGTCCGGATACTCTAACCTTTCTGGTAACTCAAAAAATGAATTCCTGCGTAGCCGTCCCCGGGACCCTCTTGTCCACCTAGGCGAATCTATGATGGCTAAAAAACACAGGGGTCAGGATGATGAATGATTGCGCAAAAAATAATGCATGATCGTGCTATGCAACACTTACAAGCCACATGCAAGCACATAGGTCCTTCCAACCTTATTACTCCCGCACACGAGGTCATAGTCTCTTTCCTAGGTGGGATTGGCCCATGGGTCAATCTGGGGACCCGATGAACACGTATGGTGCACGGTGAAAATCCGGCAGCATAACCTCTCCTAACTAATGCACAGGCGGATGGGTTATGATCGTTATGTATTTAGGCAATCCGAATAAGGCATCCTGGGCCTATCGGGGCATGAAAGCCTTTGATTAGGTGACCAGTCGAACTTTCTGGGTTTGTCCAATACATAATGATCCATACAGCAAGCACCGTATTAAGGTTCATACCACTTAGGGGAAGTAACTATTTCCATTTACATGAGCTTTAGTCAAAGGGTGGTGTTACTTTAGGGCTACCCAAGCATGGTCCCTGCTAACGGGTCTAGCTCATCACGAGCGTAATGACCGATCGGGTCACCATTTCATATACCATGATGGTACAAGGCTTGGGCTGGTGATTATCCTTAACACTTCCCTAAATTGAGTGAAAATAGGGTCGTGCTTCGGGAACGCACCGGGGCTAAAAGAGGGATCAAACTAGCATAGATCTAAGGCTCTAATGCGATGTAAATGCAAATTTTGAAAGATGGTGAAATTTCTAAGCTAAAATCTAATTGTAAATTATAATCAAAGTACTTTCGAATCGAAGTCTTGAGTATGTCCCCAGTGGAGTCACCACTGTGACGCGCACGGAACCTCGCGTCCTCCCGAAAGTCCACTTCAGGGCGATCGGGAAAGGTTCATAAAACTTGTAAGGTATTTACAAGTGCATCTATTTTGGGCAACAATGAGGTTTCTTAGAGTCGCCACCCAATAGAACATTGGGAAGGGTCGTTTCCATTTTGAGCTAGCCAGAGGGATCTTGGAGGCCTCATCCTCTACTCCCCTAGAGCCTAGGATTGTGTATTTAAGCCTTTTGGTAGGACTCAAGAGGTGTCTTGGAAGTCCTAGACCTCTTGCCTCTTTGAGTCCCAAAGACCAGAGTGAGTTCGAGACTTCTCATTTATTCATACTTTGATTAATTTTACAATTATATTTTGAATTTATTATTTCACCAACTTTCCACATGATGCATTTTATTAAAGGTGCAATCATTCACATCCAAAGCAGTAAATAGATGCAAAAATCAAGATAAAGTGTTCAAAATAAATTACAATAACACTAGGAGCGGAATGTTAATCCAGAATGTTTAACCTCGGATTTTACCTTTTAGGGTGGATGTTGAATGATTTTGTCCCCGTGTGCCTCGCAAGGATCAAAAGAAGAATCAAATCAAAGAAAGAAAATTTATGTTATTCTTTCCTTGAAATTTTGATATCAATCGTGTGTTCGAATTAGTTATATTGATGGAAACGACTGAATTTCGTCACCTCAATTTAACTTAATTCGTAAGAAAAATTTGAAGAAATCAATTAATTAGAAGAAGTTTTATCAAAATAAAACTCTACAGATGAATAGAGATTTATATACTTTTTGTGTAATTTGCTCACAGAAAAACCTTTTCTCTAAAAAGCGATTTTTTTTCAAAAAATATTTGATAACCTTTTTTCTAAATAAAATTTCTCTAAAATTTCCCTCTCTTTTTCCAAATTCCCCAAATTTTCTAACCCCTAAAACTGAAATTTTATCCTTTATTTATAGGGTTTTATGAGATAATTAAGATAAACCTCTATCTAAAGTTTGAATTTTAAAAGGACTTTAAAATTCAAGTTTTAGATAAATTCTATCCTCATTTTGAAAAGAAAAGAGATTAAATTTTATCCAATCTCGCGTGATCCGGTCAGTTACCGTACCGACGGGCTTCCCTGCACCTACCGACGGCCGTCCCTACTAAGGGCAAATGCGGGAAACTTACTAGGAACGGGGCACGATCCTAGGGACGGGCGTCCCTAGATTGCCATGGGTCCGTCCCTACTATGCCTAGGGACGAGTATTACCCCCAAGTAGGGACAGGCGTCCCTACAAAGACGGGATGCCCGTCTGTGGAGCAAAACTCCCAATTCTACCCAAATTTTGTAAAATTTATCCAACTCTTTCAAAACTCCATGCTACAGAAAAAGATTTTAATCCTTGCGAGACCAAAAGACGAAAACCTCCGAATTTCATCCCCTTACTAGAATATCGACGTTGATCTCTTCATCGGGTAACTCTGATCTAGACTGCCTCAAGACCCGGTGTCTACACATATCCATCTTGAGCAAGCCAGAGAGATCTTGGAGGCCACTGCCTCTACCCCCTGGAGCCTAGGATTGTAAATTTAAGTCTTTTGGTGAGACTCAAGAGGTGTCTTGGAAGTCCTAGACCTCTCGCCTCATTGAGCCCCAAAGACCAGAGTGAGTTCGGGACTTCTCATTTATTTATAACTTGATCAATATTATGATTAAGTTTTGAATTCATTGTTTTACCAACTTTTCATACGATGCATTTAATTAAGGCGCAATTATTCACGCCAAAAGCAATAAGTAAAGCATTATTAAAATGAACATTCTCAAAATAAATTACAATAAAACTAGGGGCGGCCCCATTGTAAATAAAATCCAAATCATGCATAAATCGGGGTATTCATTAATGATGAGGACATTAGTCCTCGCATGCATATTTATTATAAAACACTTTTGATGTGATGATTTTATTTTGGATAAAGAAAATTGAGACATTGGTCCCATTTTTATTTAGGAAAAATTCCATATTAATTAATAAAAATGCTTTATGATTTTTTCTCTAGGGCCTAAAATAAACAAATTTATAGGAAAATTACATAGCAAAATAAAAGGAAAAGCAAAATAAATAAAATATCACAAATAAAGCAAATAAATACTTGATCCCAAACGAGCCTTCTGAATCTTCCTGTTTGCTCGCAAAGATGCCCAAGAAGGAAAATGAGATGTGAAATAAAAATAGAACACAAATAGAATAATGTTAGTAACTGAATCAATTAAAATCAATTAAATATAAAATAAATGATAAAATAAAATAAAATGAGATAAAACGAAATGATATCAAAATAACAAATGAATTAACATGTTTAAAATTTAAAATAAATGAGAAAAATGTGTTATGAATAACAAATGGATTAAAAGATGTAATTGGAATAAAATACAACATGTTAATTAATGTGTAAAAATATGAACATGATAATAGTGAAAATAAATAAGTGAACAAAATATTAAATGTATGATAATGACAATGGAAAAGAATAAAAAATGATTAAATAAATGACATGATTAATTAAATATGTTCACAAATGATATAAACCATTTACATGGCAAAAAGATCAATCAAAATGAATTAATTTAATTACATGTTAAAAATAATGATGAATTAAAGTGAAATAAATTAATTACATGTTAGGAATTAAAAGAAATCAATATTCACATTAATAAAATAAATGAATGAGAATAACAATAAAAATATACATGTTAATAAATTAAATATAAACAAAATAAATAAATAAATAACTGCAAATAATAAAAATGAACATGAATAAATTAAATATGAACAAAAAGAATAAGAAAAACAAACCCGGAATGTTTACACTCAGAGTTTCGGATTTGATGAAGGTAAAAAGATTATTGATTTCCTTATTCTTGATTTGCAAGATTAGAATTGAAAAATAAAAATGTTGGAATTTTATTCCAAGAAAAAAATAGGCTTAAAAAAACTAATAAAAAAAACTCTTTGAAAACAAAGAATTAATTTCCTTGCTCAAAGGAATTCTTTTTATTGATTACACAAAAAAACCTTGAAAAAGTTAAATGGAAAACAGATGAGAAGACAAAAAAAAGAATTTTGAGAACAAATCATCAATTTATTTGTCTCAAAATTAAATCCATCAACAAAATTCCATCCAAAAATATATTTAGAAGAAATTGTGTTGGAAAAAGAATGAAAGATTGATTTTTCTTTTTGATCTTTGGTTGGGGAAAAAATCTGGAATTTTTAGAGTTTGAGAGGAAGAAGAAGAGAAAAAGATTAAGAGAAAAAACCCTAAAAAAATCCCCAAAAGAATTCCCCCCTTTAGGTTTTCATCTCATTCTTTTTATATGAAGAAAATAGGAAAAATAAAATAATTAAAGGGATAAAATTTAATTAAATCAGATTTTACCTATTTTAATTTTTAAAAATGGAAAAAATCTCTTAAAACCTTGAAAAAATGATAAAAAACTGATTTTTAGCTCCAAAAATCGGAAAAAAAGGGGTATTAGACCCTTTAGCGACAGCCAGGAGTAGGGACGCCCGTCTCTATATAAGGACGGGCGTCGGAGCGGAGCTGCCTCGCACACGAAGCATGCGCAGCATTGGCGACGCTGCGCATCGCCTTTGCGAGCGCAGCTTGCTGGGCGCCCGCGCGATCCGAATTTTTTTTTTTAAATTTTAAATTAACTAAAAATACCATAATTTTAAGCCCCCATTGTTCAAAACTAATTTTTAAAATATTTTTTTATTATTTTTCAATTTTTCACTCCAAAATGCAAATTTTACAAGGAAGTCATTACTTTTAACCTTTTTGCCTGTGGAAAGGCATCTTACCATCATTGGGTAACTCTGATCTGGGCTACCTCAGGATCCGGTGTCTACACTGTGCTAAGCAATAACTCTTAGTGGGGAGGAACAACACGTGCATGTACATATAATCGCAATAAACATATATATAAGCTTAATAATAACCAAAAGCATAAAAACATATACTACTCATGCATATAACAATTGTTCTTCATACTCAAGTATATTAGGAGAATAAACCATTCAAATATGAATACAAGTGTTACATCTCACCACGTCACATCGCATATACAGATACTTGTAACATATATTCATTTCATATAACTATTAGCTTCATATAACCATTGTATGTACTAACTGAAGTCATAGCCTAATTACTCGCTAACTAGTGGATACGGGTACTAATGATACTGATAGGACACAGTATCTCAAGCATATGGAGACATGAGTCTCAAAATATTTTATAATCATGTATACCCGAAGGTATACCGGAGACCGAGGCCTCAAATATCTTATATGACCCAAACGGGGCCCGTATGTAAGAAATAACATATAGCAGCTGCACTCACACTCTAACCCTGGATAAGTGCTTATCTATCCACTATTATGACTATCAGGCTCAGATAACAACTCAATCATGTTCTAAAATAGTATTCATATAATAGAGAATCAACCAAGTATAATTATATAACTCCATGTATACATGTGTATTTAATCAAGATAAAGACATATAAATCATGTACAAATTTAATTAAGATCTTATAATTTGTCAAATAATGGGCCATATAAGACAAATCATATGTCATGTAATGGAAACTCAGGTAAAAGAAGCTTTTAAACTCTTTTTCAAACAGGCAGGAGAGATCTCACTGTCGCGCCTGCGACAAGAAGTCGCACTAGCGACAGTGAGGGGAAGAGAGGCCAGTCACGAGTTGTACAAGCTATTGCGACTCGTGATACTAGCGTCTCCCGCCTCGCAAGAAGAAGGGACGGTCACGAGTCATGATTCTTCCTCACGACTCGTGACGCCCACTCTCTGTAGGAAAGGAGGTCACGAGTTGTGATTCTCCCTCACGACTCGTGACTTCCAAGAGAAGACTGTCACGAGTCGTGATCCCCAATCACGACTCGTGACCGTCCTCTCATAGCCTACTTCACGTCTGCCGAGCGAAAACCACCGCGAGAAGGAGAAGAGCCGATTCTGTCGCGCTCGCAACAGAATCAATTCTCCTCGATCTCCAGAAACGTAAAAATAGAAATTGAAGTAAAATCAATACCCAACTATTCCCAAACTCATTTTTCATGCTAAAACATATAAAAGCATACCTTTTTGGCCTCCAAAGCGCATTTACAACCATAAAAAAACAAATTAACCAATATCATTTCACATCACATATCATTTACAGAGATTCTAACCCAGAATTCCAACTCATGTTCATATACTAAATCTCAAAATTTTACACACAAAACATCAAGACTCTATCATCATAAATCATATACACCAAGTCATTTACTCATGCATTTTCATATACTATCAATACACAAATAATATTTAACTGAACTGGAGTTTGACCGAACTGGAGTTTGACCGAAGTTTTAAAAATGGTTTTGAAGCTCTAAAGGGTGTAATGTGGGAAGTGTACAGGCTTAAAATAATATTTAGTAATTTTTTACAGTGTTAGATTGATGTTTTACGGTAGAACTGAAAAGGGTTGAACCAGACCGATTTAAGTGAACCGAACACCAAATGGACTCTGATTGAGCTAAAAATTTGTGGCAAGGCTATTTTCTATGTTTTAAGAATGATGGAATTGGTTGGGAGTGAAAATAAGTTGACAAACACATAGATTCTTTGAAACAGTAGAAATGGACCGAAAAACTGAAATTTTTGTTCAAACTAGTTGGACCACTTCGATTGGACTAGTTCGGTTCAATTTCATAATATATAAGGAGGTAAGAGGCTATATGTTTCAATAATTCTCTAGCCTCTATCGCCTCTCTTCTCCGTCTCTTTGGCTGAACCTTTCTTCTCCTATTCTCCTCCATTTTTCTTCATCTTTCCTCCAATATTTCCCAAAATTTCAGACTTCCATACAAAGTCCCTCTTATACAATCTATAAATCATATTTGGAGTCCATTTGGAGCATTGAAAGTGGAAAAATCTAAGAGTATAAGGTTTAGGGCCAAATTTAAGGTATGTGTTTTAGGTATTTTTAATTGGGTTTATTGGTCCCTATGGGGGTTTTCAAGGGTGTAGAGTTCATTTATGAAGTTATTTTGTAAAAAGAAAGTATGGTTTTAATGATATGTTGATGTTTATATTCAGCCACCATAGGTACTCCTTGTGAGGAAGGTTGTTCTCAAGCCAAAGGGAAGGAAAAGGAAGCTTAGAGAGTGTATAGCAAGAATTTGAGGTTTGTGGTTACAAAATCCCTCTTTTTCCACTTGTTATGTTTGAGTTTTAGGTTATACTTAAGTATGAACTTGTGATTAAGGCATGATTAACTGAATCTAATGTGATAAACAAGGTTAGGGAGCTTAAATAAGCATGTTTATGTGATTAAAATGAATTATAGAAACATTGATGGAAAATAATAAGTGAGGCCGAATTGAATAATGATGAAATTATGCATGAATAAGGTTAATTATGATATATAATTGATGTTTATGATTAGTATAACATCTAAATTGCATGATTGAGTGGTTAAATGAAATTAAAGTGAACATAATGAAAAATTAATACCTTGGTTGAATTGAACTTATGGGACTTTTAATGTGTATTTTGATGTTTAATGGTATATAATGGCATAAAATGATTAATTAGTGATATATGAGTATGTATATAAAATTATAAGTGAAAATGATGACTTGGTCGAATTATGTATGTTGACATAATATGAAATTTAAGTGAATTTTAAATATATCTTGCCCTTAGTAGTGGTCTGGTAGTGAAATCTAGTACAGGATATAATTGGCTAGCATTAGGCATTCCACACCGCGGTATGAGTCATGGCGACTCGCTATTGATAGGACAATAATGGTCTATCACAGTGTATAGTGTTCAAAAGTGATCAGTGTAGCACAGTGTAGTGATGAATGGCCCCATTGGGTCCATGTCCTGCATATCCGGTCAGTAGATTTTTTATCGGGTGCATACTAGGGGCATAATGGTAATTATTTGAAAAAACTGATAAAAATAGTGATAAATGAGAAAATAAGTGAAAATGGGACTAAATTGAAGGAAATAGAAAATCTAGGGGTAAAATGGTAATTTTACACCAAATGGGTAAAAATCGATTAAGTTAGGTAAAAAGTGTAAATAATAAGGGTAATAGTGTAAATAAACGAAAATGTAGGGATAAAAAGGTAATTTGGTGTAAAGGTGATAAATTAGGGATTAAATTGTTATTTGGAAATAGTGAAAGGTTAAAAAGGAAATTTAAGCGTAAAGAAGGGTAAATTGGTAATTAAGAGTAAATAAAAGGGTAAAAATGAAAAAAAAGTGAATAAAAAGGGTAAAATTAAGGGTAATTCGGTAATTAAGTGGAAAGGAAAGGACATAGATGAAATTATTGAGAAAGGAGGGACATAAATTGAATTATTAGAAAAGATGAGGACACAATTGAAAATATTGAAATAGATTAAGGAGTTAAATGTAATAATTGAAATGATAAGTTTAATTAAAGGATTAAAAATGTAAATAGTGAATAAAGTAATTTATTAAGTAATTATGTAATTTAATTGATAAATTTATTGATTAAATATGAATAATATATTACTTAAAACTTAATAATATAATTAAGTAGATAATAGTCTAAGTAGTGGAAATTTATGGATTTGTAACCATCACTGGGCATATTAATGCTCAGCACGTAGTTTATTTTGATTGCGTGTAGGTACGCCATAGTTGGAGCAAGCATACCTCAGGAGGTGGAAGCTGGTCGGTGAAGAAGTTACAAGATATATTTCTGTATGATATATATATTGGCATGTATCTAAAGTATCAAGTTTGAAGTTTTTGGAGTATGTATTTATGTATGAGTTTATGACTGTTGATGGTATAACTCTGTGAATGGATATTATGGACTATTAATGGTTTGTGATATATTATATTGTTGTTGTACCCTTGCCGGGGCTGTGGTTATTTGATTTGCAGGGTTCGGGTAGGCAAAAATATAAGCCGTTATACTGTCAAAATTTTGACTAAATGAATAGTAACTTAGACAGTTATAGGTCATCGGTAAGTTAAAATAATGAGTTTATAAATGATTAAGTTAATGTAAAGTATGGAAAAAAAATTATCGCAAATCGGTATTATGACTAAGTTGTCTTTAAAACAATCATGGTAATCGTATAGTATTACTAAGTCAGCAGTGTACGTATAGGGTATAAGGTTGTTACATTTATTTTGGTATCAGAGCACAGTTTAGGCGATTCTAAGATCGGAGTAGGGTTTTGTTTAATTATATATACATGCCAATTGAAAGTGAAAAATACATTATGGTACTGATGTATGCTTGCTCCTTTGTTATAGTGAATAATGGCATTCGATCGAAGTTATAGTGTTGGTGATGGTGAAAGTGGGGCTTCGACCAGTGTTGGTCGAGCCGAGGCTCCACAGTAGCGATCGACGTTTCGAGTGGTTCCTCTTCCTTTGCCATAACTTGACTTCTTGAATATGATGGAAGACTATATTCAGCATTGCCTTCTAGCTAAAGAGGCCCAACAACCGCTAGTGCTAGTGCAACCTCCTACTCTGCCTCAGAGGAAGCCAATATTAGAGCAGCAAAATAAAATGGGAGCCGATGATTTCTTTGGACGTGACTCGATGACTCCCGAGCAAGTGGAAGAATGGTTATTCTATATAAAGAGATTGTTTGAGATTTTGCACAGTACATTGGAGGAAATGTTTGAGGGGACCGTTGCTTTGCTACAGGGTCTAGCTTACTTTTTGTGGGATTCAGTGAGGAAACACATCCCTACTGATCAGTTGACTTGGGAGTATTTTCTTGATCAGTTTGAGAAGAAATACATTGGAGCAGAGTATAAAGCTTCAATGTAGGATGCTTTTTGGAGGCTTTGACAGGGGAACAAGTCTATGGTTGAGTACGAGAGAGATTTTGAGAGGCTGAGTGCCTACTTAGATGATGTTCTGAGGACTAAGGATAAGCTAATGGAGAGGTTTGAGCGGGGTCTCCACAACCGCATTAAACAGATAGTGAGTGCTCAGAGGCATCCAAATTTGAGATCATTAGTGGTAGTTGCTATTAAAGTTGAGGCATCAAAGATTGATGAGGCTGACAGACAGGATTGATCCAATAGAAGAGGAAATCGGGTCAATCCAGTGGTGTAGGGAATCAGAGTAAGAGATCTAGAGGGCCACCTCCATTTCAGAGTCACAGAACTATGGCACCGGCTCGTAGCTAGAAGAATCCAGTTAGTAGTGGTGTTCTAGCATCATCAGTGGGTAGTGCACCCAGGGGCAGAGGCCGACGTACTGCACAGCAGTGTAACCATTGTGATATGAGTCTAAATAGCTCATATTTATTCCATGTTTTAGGTTTAAAATAATGTTTATTTATAGTTAATTGTGTTAGGAGTAGGTATGTTTTATGTTTTTGTTTGAGTTTTGTGTGTGTAGGAGAAATTGGAGAAAATGGAGAAGATTGGAGAAAAGGAGCAGAATTGAGCTAAGGAAGAATCCATTCTATTGCGAGCGCGACAGAGAGTGCCAAGCCAAGAAGAAGAGAAGAAAGGAAGAAAGAAACCAAAGGAGAAAAGTGTTCTGTCGCGAGCGCGATAGGACGTGCATTTGAAGGGAGCTGAAAAGAAAGCCAAGGAGCCAGCGTGAAGCGACGAGAGTAAGGCCGCCATCGCGAGGTCGCGACAAGGCACGGTGGGAAGTCAGCACGAGGAAAGTGGAGCAAAGAGCAAGGCGTGTTTCGTAGCGAGCGCGACAGTCATCGAAATCGTGACAGAGAGGACCGTTGGAAGTTTAATTCAAATTTTGCCTTGAAGAAAGATGACTTTCCACCAAGCTTTGCAACCTTCCTAAGGGACACTTGAAGGAACATATCTCTTGGAATTTTATAAATAGTAGATTTAACTATAATTTTAAAGTTGAATAATTTTATTTGAATATTTATTATTAAGATTTCTGTAAGTAGAAAGTACAATTTTTGGTTAAAGTTTAAAGTTAGATTTCTATGTTTTAAAGAGAAGATTACTTGCAAGGAAGAAGAAATACTTTGTGGAAGGGAAAAGGGTTGAAAGATCTCTTTTTTATTTCTCATATTTACTTCTTCTTTGTAATTATTTCATGATGAACATATGAACTTGATTATTTAATGTTATATTTCATTGTTCATATCAATTTAATTATTCTTTCTTGTAGAATTTTCTATTAGTATTTTATGCATGATCATTATAAGTAAGTATTTAATTGAAAGAAAAAATTTTTACTTACATCTAATAGAATTTCATCATGGAAGTATTATTTGAGAAATCATAATATTAAAATGATTGCTATAGGTTGTTTATTATTCCTAAAATTTGCATGAATAACACTTTAATTCATTAATGAAAATGGGGAGTTAGAATTATAAATGTATATTTTAGGCACTCTAATTTATGTTGAAAGAGTAAATTGGGATCTTATTCAACTTGGCTTGCATGATAAGAATACATTCATAATCAAAAATAATTAATTCAAGTTCTATTTATTATTTTACATCATTAATCTTTTATCTTCTCCGATTATCTATAATTAGGATAATTAGAATTAGACATAGTTATTCCACTTTCATTCAACAAATTAATGATCATTGAAAACAAGATTAAAATTGGGTAGTAATAGTGTGTAATAATTAGCACATTCCTCGTGGGATCGATATCTTTTGTACTATTTTGGTAAACCCTATTCTTGCAAAATTGGCACATATAAAATAAGCCGACAAGTTTTTGGCGCCGTTGCCGGGGAATGATGTTATTTTTATTGCCATTGTGAAACTTGATTTATGATTTTGGATTACAATATTTATTTTATTTTATTTGGTTTGTTTGATTTATTGACTTATTTGTGTTTTGTGTTGTTTTTACAGGATTTTATAAGTTCATGCCTAGTACTAGAAGTTCTCAAGAAGAACTTGAACCTTTGAATCCTGAAATAGAGAGATATTTGTCAAGTAATAGAAAATCAAATAAAAAGAAGAATAAGAATAAGAAATAAATAATGGCCGAAGAGGAAAATCCACTAAGGTTGATGGATTTTGTTACACTCGCATTGAGTGGTGCACAACAAGGTGTGGTAAGGCCTACGGTAAATGCTAACCAATTTGAGATTAGACCTTCTCTTTTACAAATGATACAAAATAGCATTCAGTTTTATGGTTTGGCAAATGAGGATCCTAATGCTCATTTGGCAAATTTCTTAGAGATATGTGATACTTTTAAAATTAATGGAGTTTCTAATGATGCAATTAAGCATAGACTTTTTTCTTTCACTTTGAAGGATAAAGCCAAGGCTTGGTTGAATTCATTAACTAGAGGATCAATAACCACTTGGGACCAATTGGCCCAAGCATTCTTATCAAAATATTTTCCTCTAGCAAAAACTGCAAAAATTATAAAAGATATCACAACTTTTGTGCAAAATGACAATGAATCTTTATATGAAGAATGGGAAAGATTTAAAGAATTGTAGAGAATGTGTCCTCACCATAACCTTCCAAGAGAGCTATTGATGCAAACATTCGACAATGGGGTGAATCCTACCACAAGAGGTACCATTGATGTTGCAGCTGGTGGATCTTTGATGAGGAAAACAATAGAAGCTGCCTTTGAATTGCTTGAGGAAATGGCTATGAACAATTATATGTGGCCCACCGAAAGAGTAAGGGATTCTAATTCTAATAATAGGGGGGTTCATGCCATAGATTATGTTATAGCCTTACAAGCCCAAATAGAAGCTTTAACTCAAAAAGTTAGTAGCTTAGGAATGGGGGGTAGTTCACAAAAGGTATATACTATTTGTGGCCAACAAGGTCATAAAAGTGAGGGATGTAATTTGGGAATAAATAATTTTGAAGAGTAAGTTAGTTTTATCCAAGCGTAAGGAAGAGGTAATCCATACTCAAACACATATAACCCTGGTTGGAGAAACCATCCTAATTTTTCTTGGGGTAATAGTAGTAACCAAAATAGGGGTGTAGGATTTCAGCCACCTCAAGATAGGTTTGGAGCTTTAGAGGTAAAAATGGATAGGTTTTTAGAGGGGATTAATCGAAAATTTAGTTCACAAGAAGAGAACCAAAAGAGGCTAGAAACAAAATTTGATCAAATCACTAAAAATCAAGCCTCATCCATCCATAACTTAGAAGTGCAAATAGGGCAAATAGCTAAGGCTTTACCTTCAAGAATGCAAGGAAATTTACCAAGTAATACGGAGGAGAATCCAAGAGAACATCCTAAAGCCATCAAATTGAGGTTAGGTAATTCCTATAATAATGAGTTTGTTTCTACTAATGTGGGTGAGAATGTGCAGGAAAAACAGAAAAATTTTCAGAAGGAAGAACCTTCTATTGCGAGCGCGATAGAAGAGGTGCAAGTAGACATCGCGAGCGCGAGGACTGGCAATCTACTTACTGTCGCGGGCGCGACAGAAGGGATGACCAAAAGCCAAACTCCACAAGTTTTTAAACCTTGTCCGCCTTTTCCACAACGCTTGAAGCAGCAACACCAAGATAAGCAATTCCAATCTTTTATTGATAAATTGAAACACTTACACATAAATTTAAATTTTATTGAGGCCATTACACAAATTCCTAACTACGCTAAATTCCTTAAAGACTTGATTTCGAAGAAAAGAAGTTGGGAGGATATATCTACTATAGAATTGACTGAGGCATGTAGTTCAATAATTTCAAATAATTTGCCTACTAAGCTTAAGGATAATGGTAGTTTCACTATTCCTTGTACTTTAGGGGATGTTGATTTTCCTAAATGTTTATGTGATTTGGGGGCTAGTATAAACCTTATGCCTTTGACTATCTTTAAGAAGTTAGGATTGGACTATGTTAAACCTACTTCTATGGTTTTGCAATTGGCTGATCAATCTATTAAAAAACCATATGGCATAGTGGATGATGTGCTTGTGAAAGTTGATAAATTTATTCTACCAGTTGACTTTGTTATTTTAGACTTTGCATTTGATGTGAAATGTCCATTGATATTAGGAAGACCTTTCATGAGGATTGGTAGGGCGTTGGTTGATGTCTATGAGGGCATTTTAATCTTAAGAGTGGGGGAGGATAGTGTGCAATATCAAATGGATAAGTCCTTAAAATATCCCATGGATGAGAATGTGTGCATGAAAATAGATGCCATTGATGCTTGTGTATTAGAAGTATTAGACAATGCAAGTCAAGAAGAGGTTGATTTTGAAGAAGAAGTCAATGAAGTGGTGGAGCAAAAGAGCTCAAGACCTGAACTTCTAAATAGAAATGAATCTCCATTGCCACCATCCATTGTAAGCCCTCCTAATGTTGAATTGAAGGAGCTACCTAGTGTAACACCCCTTACCCGGACGTAGTAAACTATACCGTGAACCGGTGGTCCACGACAACGGCCAAGGGCATTACCGAAGCAAACATAAAAACTTATAGATCTTTAGGTTGAAATATGAGTTATAAAATTTCTTTCTTTTTTAACAACACATCATTATTAACCATAAATTCATCACACATTCACATTATAAAGTAAACTTCTTCAGAATTTACTATGGATAGATCTTTTACATAACCAAAATCACTTTTACAAAACTTATAATTTTAAAATTACAAATCTTGCATACATTCTGAAGAGTATATAAATGCTATCCTAAAACCTCTTCATAGTTCTTGCATTGGCCTGAACTGTTGCATAAAACTCTCGAACAATCTGATCAATAGTACCTACACGGATTAAGAGAAAATCCGTGCTAAGCATGAAGCTTAGTGGGAAACACATGTAAATATGGACGACCGCTAAGAATGGCCGTCAAATGAGTTCAAAGGAAAGCATAATATAGAAGATATAATCATCTCAATTATAACAAATTAGGTACTTTCAAAGAGGTCATCAAAATAACCACTTACTTCGCATATCAACGTTAACAAATCAATTATACAAAACACACCTTTTTCACATCTTATACATGTCACTTTGTGCACTTATTCACATCCCTTTCGGTTTCCAAAACTTATTTCACACATCTTACTTAATAGATACCTTAGTATGTAATTATTCAATCAACAAGGCATTTAGATTGCAATAACAAAATACATACTTTCACACAAGTATTCACATATGTATTCATCAATTCATAACTTATTGTATGATTCACATATTCTTGTTCATTTAAGGCCTGCTAAGTCAAAGGGGTGGATAACGAGTAACACATAGATACCCGAAGGTATTAACACTATTCTCATAACACATAGATACCAGAGGGTATCAAAACAATCTTTTAATTTTGTTCCAAAAATATTTTCGCGTAGATTCGGTACAAAAAGATCACGAAGATCCAGTCGGGGGACCTGATCAGGGTCCAAATCATTCGGTAACTGCAGCAACAGTAACTCTATTAGGCATGCATAACTATCCACGACTCGACTAACGCAGGCTAACACATACTTGTTTCTATTAATAATGTTCATGCTATAATTTAATGCCTTTTTTTTTTCTAGAAGCACATACTCTTATTATAATCGCATAATAATCCTATGCATAATTTATTCATAAATTAAAGCAATGATTCATATAAAATATATCAATCCATAACCTTTAATGACGATCGCATTTTAATTTTAATACATGCTTAACCATTTATTTCAACAATAACTTGTATCGTATAGCATATCTTAGTTTATACATTATGTCATATGTAAATTCACAAGTCCAAACTCATGTTCAAAATCACAATAACATACATTTATTACATAGGGGAGAGTCGCGCTCGCGACAGAAAACTAAATGGCCTTTGTCGCGCTCGCGACAGAGTCAAGCAACCCACACATATTATTCTTAATTAAACGAACTTTACATAAAACATATTTATTCTTGTAATGTCCCTAAACAATTTTATAAACATTACTTCTTCAACACATGCATATCACATTTATTTTTAACAAGTATCCAGGCGTCTAACAGAATTCAGTTGAAACACTATCTTTTATGTCTAGATAAGTCTCGGTGCTTTGATTCGGACTTAGAAGAATATCCCAAGCTTCCTACGTATCCCAAAGGATTGGGAATCAGAACCTCGTAGTTCTACAAGATCAAAGTAGAGTTTATAGAATTTCGCTTCCAATTTCTTAACAGAATTTAGATCAGGTTAATGTTGAACGAACTCAAAGGTGTTTGACTCATTAGACTTTGAAATACCTTAGCCATTATTCTCATTTACAACCTTAGTCTCTTACATTCCTAAGTGATATCTACTTATTTACTCTTTTACAAACACTAAACATATGACCACTATGTCTCAAGAAGTTCCGATGGAGTTCGGGTGTATTTCGGAAGAGAAAACATCATAAAATATACAAACTAGAAGAGGGTAAAGGTAGGCAAGGGTTCCTACCAACCAAAAGGTTCAAAAGAAGGAGAAAAACACTTGTCAAGTAGATTCTATTGCGCCCACGACCATGGTTGCGCTCACGACAGAAGCTCGCTTCAGGTTCCTCATAAAGACAGGTCACAAGACTGCTTTCCACTTCAAACTTCAACCGCATAAACCGACCTCTAAAAATAATTTTTAAACCACGTTTTCTTCTTAAAAAATTATCCTTAGGATGTTATATTCTATATAGAACAAATTTCAGGTCATTTGGACACTTAAATCATCAGATATGATCAAAACTACCTATACTGCTCCCTTGAACCCGGCCAGAGAAGATACCTCTACTTCATGACCACTTTTGGGACACTTAGAGCTAAAATTAGCCAAAGTTTATTTCTAGGAAATTTGTAGTAATATGTCTTAAATTTCAAACGGTACTCTCATATCATTTGGAGTCCTAAAACTCCCAATAAAGCCTAATAACTGAAGAAAGGTCAAGTGCTTTCTAACACAGTTTTCACCCAAAAATCCTATTCACATGCACAACTTAACAATCTAAAGTAACACTCACTACCATCATCATATAACATTATCAAAACATTAAAATAACTCATATAATACATAAACATAGTCAAATTCACATATATAACTAAAGAGTTTCCAAACCTCTATTCATTTGCTCCCTAATTGCTTCAATGGCTATACAACATTTATTCTTTCATACTCCTTCTTTAGCTCTCTTGTTCCCTCCAAAAAAACAACCAAAAATTTAGAGTTACACATACCCTTACTTATTTTTGAGGAGAAGAGGGGAGGAAGAGAGAAAAGAACTAACCACTTACCTATCTCAACCACATCTTGCATCCTATTATTTGAAGTTTGGACTAAATCCACCTTGGGCTTTAATTTCTGAAGATGACGTGAGGTAGGAGGAGAAGAGGTTGTTCCTCTCCTTTTTCTTCCCATCCAAGAATGGCCAAAATGTAGTCAAAAGGGCTAAATTAAGGCCATTAAGTCATCCTTATCCCTACATGCCACATGTCACTCTTTGATTGGCCCAATCAAGATTTTTTTGTGTCAAACTTACCTCTTAATCCCTAATCTTACTTCTTTTCTTCCAATTGGCATAGCACTTTTCTATTTCATACCTTGGCCCATTGAATTGACTAACCCATTCAATTTAGCCCAATATCATAAAATGACCAAAATACCCTTACCCTTAATAAATAAAACTGCTTCATCCAATTACACATTTTTAATCACCAAATAATTCTTTTCACGTCATTTAGGGCATGATGATATAACTGTCCAATTTATCAAAACTTGCCGAAACTTTCAAATCAATAACGGTTGCGCCCTTTTTAACACTTCCGTCCCTAGCTCTAGCATATTTGGTTTTCGTTACACCTTGAACTTACCCTAATCCGACTAGGGTATATTCGGGGTGTTACACCTAGTCATTTGAGGTATGTATTTTTTGGTCCAAATCATACTTTACCTATTATTATTTCTAATAAATTCACAAGTGCACAAGAGTCTTCATTGTTAGAGGTTGTTAGAAAGAGGATAAAGAGTATAGGTTGGAAAATTTCTGATTTGAAAGGAATTAGTCCTAATGTAGTAATGCATAAGATTAATATGGTTGATGACTGTCAACCTAAAGCTGATAGACAAAGAAGACTAAATCCTAATATGAAAGAAGTTGTTAAGAAAGAAGTCATTAAGCTATTAGATGCTGGGATTATTTATCCAATTTCGAATAGTTCTTTGGTAAGTCCTATTCATTGTGTACCTAAAAAAGGGGGTATGACTGTAGTTAGAAATGAGATTGGGGAATTGATTCTTACTAGAACCACCACTGGTTAGAGGGTGTGTATTGACTATAGGAAATTAAATTCAGCCACTAGAAAGGATCATTTTCCTTTACAATTCATTGACCAAATGTTAAAAAGGATAGCTAGCCATTCTCATCATTGCTTTTTAGATGGCTATTTAGGATATTTCTAAATTTTTAGCTATCCTAGTGACTAAAAAAATACCACCTTTACTTGTCCATATGGGACCTTTGCCTATAGAAGAATGCCATTTGGGTTATACAATGCACCAACAACTTTTCAAAGGTGTATGACTTCCATTTTTGGGGATATGATAAAAGACATTATGGAAGTGTTCATGGATGATTTTTCCGTGTATGGGGACTCATTTGAGTTATATTTAAGTAATTTAGATAGGGTATTGGATAGATGTGAAGAAACTAATTTGGTACTAAATTGGGAGAAATGTCATTTTATGGTTGAAGAAGGGATTATTCTAGGCCATAAAATTTCAAGTAAAGGGATTGAGGTAGATAGAGCTAAAACAGAATTGATAGAGAAATTACCTCCACCAACTATAATTAAGGGCGTAAGGTCATTTTTGGGACATGCTGGTTTTTATAGAAGGTTTATAAAGGATTTTTCCTTAATTGCTAAACTTTTAACTAATTTATTAGTTAAGGATGTACCTTTTGAATTTTCTCATGCATGTATGCAAGCTTTTAATACCTTAAAGAATGCTCTTGTAAGTGCACCTATAATTACTTCTCCTAATTAGGAATTACCTTTTGAAATTATGTGTGATGCAAGTGACCTTGCTGTTGGATGTGTGTTAGGACAAAGACAAGGTAAAAATTTGCATGTGATTTACTATGCTAGCCATACATTATCATCACCTCAAGTTAATTACACAACTACTGAAAAAGAAATGTTAGCAGTTGTCTATGCATGTGATAAGTTTAGGTCTTACTTATTAGGATCTAAAGTAATCATCTATATGGATCATGCTGCATTAAGGTACTTATTTGCTAAAAAAGATGCTAAGCCTAGATTAATTTGTTGGGTTCTTTTATTGCAAGAGTTTGACCTTAAAATTAGAGATAAGAAAGGTTCTGAAAATTTAGTAGCTGATCACTTGTCAAGGTTAGAAAATGATGAAGGACCTATAGGAGATAATAATGAAATAAATGAATCTTTTCTGGATGAATCTCTTATGTCTATTGAGCAATTAAATGGTCCTTGGTTTGCAGATTTTACTATTTTTCTTGCTGCAGGAATTATACCTAATGATTTGACATGGCAACAAAGGAAAAAAATTTTTAGTGATGTTAAAAATTATCTTTGGGAAGAACCTTATTTATTTAAAATAAGTGGGGATGATATTATTCGTAGATGTGTTAGTGAGGGTGAGTATGCAAACATTTTAACACATTGTCATTCATCTTTATATTCTAGTCATAATGGTAAGACTAAGACTACCTCTCGTGTGCTTGAATGTGGTTTCTTTTTGCCCACTTTATTTCATGATGCTAGGGTATTTGTAGCTCATTGTGATAAGTGTCAAAGAGCTAGTAACATTGGGAAGAGAGATGAAATGCCTTTCAACAATATCTTGGAAGTAGAGATATTTGATGTGTGGGGCATAGACTTCATGAGTCCTTTTCCTACATCCTTTGGTCAAAATTATATTTTGGTTGGTGTTGACTATGTATCAAAATGGGTTAAAGCCAAAGCAACATCAACTAATGATTCCAAGGTGGTGCTCAAATTCTTAAAGAAGATCTTTTCAAGGTTTGGAGTGCCAAGAGCCATCATAAGTGATGGAGGTAAGCATTTTATTAATCGCTCTTTTGATTCTTTATTGCATGAATATGGTGTGCATCATAGGGTAGCCATTCCATATCATCCACAAACTAGTGGTCAAGTAGAGGTATCTAATAGGGAACTAAAATGGATCTTAGAAAAAATAGTTTCTAGCTCTAGGAAGGATTGGGCAAACAAGTTAGATAATGCATTATGGGCATATCACACAGCATTTGAAGCACCTATTGGAATGACACCATATAGGTTAGTATATGAAAAAGCTTGTCATTTGCCTATTGAGTAAGAGCATAGAGCATATTAAACTGTTAGAGCTTTGAATTATGACATTAAAGACGCATGTGTTAAAAGGTGTTTACAACTTAATGACCTTGATGAGTTAAGACTACTCTCTTATGAAAATGCTAAGATTTACAAAGTAAGATCTAAAAAATGGCATGATGCTCATATTAGATACAAAAGTTTCAAAATTGGGGATAAAGTCCTATTATACAATTTTAGATTGAAACTATTTCCTGGAAAATTGAGATCTAGATGGAGTGGACCCTTTGAGGTCAACAAAGTTTTTGATCATGGGTATTTGGAGTTAAAGAATAATAATGGTGAATTATTTAAAACAAATGGTCAAAGATGTAAGGTCTATTTAGAGGAAAGCTTTCATGGTAGAGAGGTTTCCTATATCTCTTTAAAAATGATTTGAAAGTTACTTGCATTTCTTGTTATTGTGTACTTAGTGTAATTTTTAGTTGTTTTGTATGTTGTTAATTAGATTTTAGTGTGATTTTTGCTTTAATATATTACTAATATTGTTTGTTTTTGTTTTCACATGGTGTCTTAAATAGTGAGGAATTCAACTTATAAAATTATAGTGTTGTTTTGAAAAAGAGAAAATTTTTGTTTTTTGAAAATTCCTCAATGTCGCGAGTGTGAAAGTGGAGGGAAGTTGTTTTCACAAGTTATTGTCGCAATTGCGCCTGGCAGGGAGTGCGCGACAGGAAAATGCAAGTTTGGGCAAAACCATTCCATCAAGAGCGCGACAGAGAGGTGAGCAAAAATTTTATCGCGTGATTGTGATGGGTTCGCGAGCGAGACAATGTCGCGAGGTCGCGACAGAGCACAAGATTTGAGAATTTTTAAATTTTAAACTATTGAAACCCTATTATTTTACTCCCCTATAAAAGCCTAAAGCCCTAACTGCATTTCTCTTCACTTTCAAGTTGTCCCTTACATTTCCTTGTTTTCTCTCTAAAATCTCTCAAACTTTCTTCTTCTTCTCTCAAATTTCTTAAAGTTTCCAGTTTTGTTCTTCCTCTATTTTTTCTTTGTGAGTTTATTTTGCATGGTTTCTACAGATTTCATTCACAATCAAGATGGTTAGAACCAAATCAGTGGGAGACAAAGGGAAGAAGACAGCAGAGGGGTCTAGTGCAAACCAAGATCCTTTGCTTCTACAAAACCGGTTTAAATGTCCATTCCCTATTTTTAATGAGGAAGAAGGTGATAAATTTGAATATTTTGACAAGAAAACTTATGTAGGCATGTGGCATGTGGATTTCTCTCTGTTAAATAAATTAAGCATCAATGATCAATTTGAAAAGTATTTAAAATATATGAAATGGGGAAAGTTTGTGCACTTGAATTTACCTATTAAACGTGATTGGGCCTTACAATTTTTTGTTACTCTTGACTATGTTGACAAGGGTAGGGATAGGATGAAATTTAGACATTAAGGGATAGACTATTCCTTTGGATTCCCTGAATTGCATGAATGGTTTGGGTTTCCTCTCAATGGGAAGAGATTTGATGCACATTTGTTTGATCCTAGGCCTGTTTGGAAGCGTTTGTCTAGTTTTAATTCATTTAATAACAAAAATTCTACAAATCACCAAATAAAAGATGATGTGTTAATGCTTTTTCATAAATATTTGTGTCATGCTTTATTTGGTACAGTTGAGAGTTCTAAAGTTCAGACCAAGGACTTATTTGTGCTTGATTTACTCTAATCTAAGAAAACCCCCTGCTCTATATGTAACACCCCCTACCCATACGTAGGCATACCCATCCTCCAGGAGTGAGAAGCCGTATGAGCCGGGTGTGTCACCAAGCATAAAAAGATATAAAGCATACATTCACACATAATAACCATACATCATTACGGGGAAATTAAAACTTTCCTAAGCATCAGAATATTCCATCATTACAATAACAAAATTCGTTACAAAAATGTTCTGATCAAAAGTCAGAATAAGATAATTACATAACCAAAAAGTATATAAATGCGGAAGCTTTACAAAAATAATGGTATAAAGAGAGTTCCGATACAAAAGAATCAGTCATGCTATCAAAAATAAAGTCCTAACACTAATCCCTCTGTGTTGGCTTGACTGGCGAAGACTCTCCCAAAAGAACATCATCCTCTGCACCTGCACGGATAAAACACCGTGCTAAGCGATAAACGCTTAGTGGGGAACACAAAACAAAAGAGTGGATGGCCATTCACAATGGTCGCCGATGCCATACACATACAATATGACAAATGCGGATAATGATATCAGCTATATAATCATACTTGCATAATAAAGACATGCATTTAGAAGCTCACATCCACATTCACTTACACTTTAGTTAATTTCTCATACTTATCATTATACGCATCCAAATACAAAAATTTTCGTGATCATATCAAAGCGGAACAAAATAAAAAGAGCACCTGCTGACTCATAATAGTGGATAACGAGTAAACGCATAGCGTACCTTACGGGCACGAATCGAACGCATAGCATACCTTACGGGTACGAATCAGAAACCATTTTATTTTTGTCGCATTCAAAACATTTTACAAAGGGGACCTTAAACAAGATCCAAAACGCATAAGGGGTTCGCGAGGAACCAAAAGGGGACCTGATCGGGGTCCAGACAGAACTGAGGGCTGCAACTAAGAGACTTTATTAGGCATGCCTAACTATCCACTAGATTGACTCTCGCAGGTCATGTATAATACAAATCTATTTCAAAGTACAACATACAATTCATCTGAAGAATCATGGTATCACTCATATAAAAGCATATAAAAGCATGACATGTACCATACAGTAGTATAAGTCCATTCAGAAGAGATACGAAATTCATTTTTTTGTTAAAACTGGGCAATTTCAGAAAATAGGCCGAACAGAGGTAACCACTCGCACCAGGTTGGCCGGTCACGAGTCGTGACTGGTCGTCACCACTCGTGATTGGCCTCTTGGCTGGTCACGAGTAGTGACTGACCATCACCACTCGTGACTGGCCTCTTGGATGGTCACGAGTAGTGACTGACCATTACCACTCGTGACTTGGCTGGTCACGAGTCGTGACTGGCAATCACGACTCGTGACTGTCCTCTTGGCTGGTCACGAGTAGTGACTGGCCATCACCACTCGTGACTGGCCTCTTGGCTGGTCACGAGTAGTAACTGGCCATCACCACTCGTGACTGGCCTCTCCCCACACAGCCGATCGGGGAAGAAAATTAGGGTTACGAGTGCCGTGATCCACTCTCCTGATCGGAACTTCCCATCTTTTGATCGATAGCCGAGCGTGAGGCACTTAAGGCATTTCTGATCGGAAGATGGTAGGCTGATCGAGACTTGGACAGACTGATTTTCTGTAATTTACAACTACAGGAACTCTACAGAAATCCCTAGTTCCTAAACTTGCCCAGAACTTTAAAACACTTTTCTTCAAAAATTACTTACCTCAGATCGCTATTTTCCTCGCCACCAGCAATGCACAGACACAACTTTTAACACCCTTAACACAATTAAATCACATTTTAATAAAAGCAAATTCCAATAACAGTAACCCAGCAAGTCACAGTAAACCCAAAACACACTAATCAGTTCTTTTGGTTTGAAACTTAAATCAACTAAAACACATTACATTACTTCCAGCATGCATCACAAGGATCATCAAATTACCACAAATCATTCAACCACAACACAAACACAAAGATGCAGAAATTCCCAAACCTGAAATCCTAGCTTCGATTACTTGGTTCCACTACTTCTAGCTTTCTCTTTGCCTTTTGGGTCATGGGGAGGCTCAACTAACAGCTGACACACCAAGAACACACAAACAAAAACCCTAAATCAAAACCCAATCTAGAAATGCAAAGAAGAAAATGAACATTGTGAAAAAAATGATAAAAATGTGAAAAACTTTACCTAGCGGAGGTTGAGGAGCAATCAAATTCCACCACAAATCACTTGAATCAAATACCAAGACACAAAGGGGAAGGGAAAAGAGGAAGGAGTAATGAAGAAGAGAAAACGGGGCGAAAGGCAGTAGGAGTGGCTGCCCTTCTTTCTCTTTCTTTTTACACCCATTTCCAAAAACCCTAGCCACGTGTCATCCTAAGATTGGTGGAACTGGACCACTCACACTCAACAAGCATACACTACTCGCACACAATGCACTCTCAACTTAAAATACCCTACTAATGTGTGAGTAAAGCACACAACCCTAACTCCACTACTCACACCCTACAATGGTACACTCATGCACACCCAAACTTAACCCAACTAATTCACACCCTAATAACCTACATGCATCCACATGCTAACAAAATCATTAAAACATGTATTTTTACCAAAATACCCTTATGACATGCCTAAAACACACAATGCATGCACACACACAAATAGGCTCATACTACTAGTGGGCAATTGGGGTGTGACACTATAGATTTCATTTTTGATGGTTTATATCATGCCTCTACTGTAAAAAGTAAAACGGTTGGGATGTGTCACATGGTGACCGGGATTATATTAGGATGTCTAGGGGACTTACACAATTTTCATTTAGAAGAGGGTGAAATTGTTACTATGCTTGATGTGGTTTACTTGAGGCGGGCTAACATTTTGAGAAAAGGCGGTTGGCCGCCCAAGTTTGTTGATAGAGGATTGCAGGTTGACAGTTCACGCCTTGACAAGGGTAAAGGTAAGGCCCCTGAGTCATCCACAGCAGCTGGAGGGCATGAGGATGTTGCTGATGATGATGAAGATGGTGAGGAGGGTTAACTAAACTTGATGGTATAGAAGCTACCAACCAAAGCATGGCTGCAAGAATGGATTCCTTGGAAACTACTGTGCAGGCTGTCCACAAGGGACATAAGAGCTTGAGTCGCAAGCTTCTCTCCTTTTTCAGAAAGCAAAACATTGAGTTTTCTCCATCTCCACCTGATTTGCATACTGGGAATTGAGATAAATTTCTCCACACACTTTTTATTTTTAGTGTTATTTTTGTTTTTATTTTATAGTGTTTTGTGTTTTCTTATATATATATACTTTTTGTTTTTTTCACACAATGGGGACATTGTGTTCGTTAAGTGTGGGGGCACTATTATTGTTGTTGTTATAATATATTTAGTTGTTATGTAGCCTGTGTTTTACATGGGCTACTAGCTTACGTTGTTAATAGTAGGTATGTTAAGTTAGATTTGTACATATGTGTGTTATTGTTTTTATGTATAGGTTATTTTGTGCATTATATTTTGGAGCTTATATATTTGATATATATTTGGGAATATATGCATGAGTAAGCTGATATTTCTTTTAATTATGTCTATATATGCCATATCTTGAAAAATGTCATTTTCATTTTTATTTGGACAATTAATTGTACATAGTGAAGGTCATGACTTGGCAAAGCACTTTAGTGTAGGGTCTTTTTAAGTTGGGTATCTTTTCACATGTATATAAGGATTATTTTTGCAATTCATTACTTAGGATAGTTTGACTTATAGCTAAGTGAGCTTTTCAGCCTTATACTTTGAAATTTTTCTTGTATGAGAGTCTTAGTATGCCATATCCTCTAGAACTTATCTTTAGTAAATTTTGAGATTACATTTAGTATGGGATGTGCATGAGAAATAAAAAGGGCAATTAGATTAAACCACTTTGGCTTGCTATAAAAACTAACCTTTTTTACTTTAGGTAGCCATTTTGAGCCTTAACTTGTTTTTTGTTGTTAAGCATATTATTTAACCAAATCCTTTGCTAAACAATAAGTATTCATTTTTGGTACCCTTGTTGTGTTGAGAATTAGGATTACTATACCATGGGATACACTTGTTAGTATAAGCATGATTATAGTGATGTACAAGTAAATTCCCTTATTTTTGTATCAAAAGTCCATTATTAGAAAAATCTAGTTTCTATAAAAATAAAAATAAAAATAAAAAATAAGTGTGATGGAGCATAAAATGTACCCACTAAGAAAAGACTAAGAAAAAGAAAAAAAAAAGAAAAGAAAAAATAAAGAGAAAATCAAAAGAAACTAGAGAACAAGGGTGGACATTAGGAAGGGAATTAGAATAGAATCTTTGAATATCATGCTTTACTTATTTTTTACATTCCTTGTGGTATAGTTATACTTATTCTCTACACAATATTAGCTACTTAAACCAAATTTATCTTACCTATATCTAAGCCAAGTTACAACCCTTTGTAAGACCCTTTGATTTCATGTACTACTTTATACTAGTAGTGGAGATTTTTACTATTTACAAGCTTATGGTATGCAATGGTATATTTAAGGATTGAGAGAAAAACTAACCTACACATTGAGTGATTGAGAGCTTAAGGAAAAAAATAGGATTTGAGTGAAAATTATTTTAGGCAATATCTTGTGTGAAATAATTTTTACATGTGTTAAGATATTCAACATCTTGAGGTCAAACATTCTTGTGTTTTGCAACTTTATAGTTTTCCAAAATGTTCATGATTGTTCAAGTATAATGGATAATGGTATTGATTAAGATGTTGCATATTTAGACTACTTTGTTAAGAGATAAAAGCTTATACATGTCATTTCCAAATGTTTATCAAACATATAAGTAAACTCCACAATTGCATGCAATTTTGTTGTATGTTATTAATTTGTGTTGTTTGAGTATTTGTTATGTTTTGCTTGGGGACAAGCAAATGTTTAAGTGTGGGGGTTTGATATGAGTCTAATTAGCTCATATTTAATCCTTGTTTTAGGTTTAAAATAGTGTTTATGTATAGTTAATCGTGTTAGGAATAGGTATGTTTTATGTTTTTGTTTTAGTTTTGTGTGTGTAGGAGAAATTGGAGAAAATGGAGAAGATTGGAGAAAAGGAGCAGAATTGAGACAAGGAAGAATCCATTCTATCGCGAGCGCGACAGGGAGCACCAAGCCAAGAAGAAGAGAAGAAAGGAAGAAAGAAACCAAAGGAGAAAAGTGTTCTGTCGAGAGTGCGACAGGACGCGCATTTGAAGGGAGCTGAAAAGAAAGCCAAGGAGCCAGCATGAAGCGTCTCGAGCAAGGCTGCCATCGTGAGGTCGCGACAAGGTGCAGTGGGAAGTCAGCGCAAGGAAAGTGGAGCGAAGAGCAAGGCGTGTTTCGTCGCGAGCGCAACAGTCTTTGCGATCATGACAGAGAGGACGGTTGGAAGTTGAATTCAAAATTTGCCTTGAAGAAAGATGACTTTCCACCAAGCTTTGTAACCTTCATAAGGGACACTTGAAGGAACATATCTCTTGCAATTTTATAAATAGTATATTTAACTGTAATTTTAAAGTTGAATAGTTTTATTTGAATATTTATCATTAAGATTTCTGTAAGTAGAAAGTACAATTTTTAGTTAAAGTTTAAAGTTAGATTTCTATGTTTTGAAGAGAAGATTAATTGCAAGGAAGAAGAAATCCTTTGTGGAAGGGAAAAGGGTTGAAAGATCTCTTTCTTATTTCTCATCTTTACTTATTCTTTGTAATTATTTCATGATGAACATATGAACTTGATTATTTAATGCTATATTTGTAACACCCCAACCCATACGTAGGCAAACCCATCCATGAGGGAGTAGGAAGCCGTACGAGTAGGTGTGTTACCGGACAGAAGCGATACAAAGCATGTAAAAATACAGAAGAATTTAAAACTTGAGGAGTACAATAGAACATACAGACTTCGCAGACGCACGTACACCAAGCAGAAACATACACATATGTAAATTCCCCACCATGCAACAGACGTTACAGACAGACGATAAAATAGGGGAAATTCTTAATAACAAATATTTACATCGCCCAAAATACTACTTCAGTCTCTTTACATATTATTACATATACATTTTATACAAAATTACAAAATCCAACATAAAGAAGCTGGACAAAAACCAAAACTCCTAGCTTCTATGTGGCCGACCCTTGCAGATGTGCAACTCGAACCGGACCAGACCTGCCACCTGCACGGGAAAAAGAACCCGTGCTAAGCGATAACGCTTAGTGGAGAGAACATACAAGCAATATGGACGACCATTCACAATGGTCGCCAAAGCAAGTCACATACGTAAATAGCACATGCAAATAACCATAACAGATGGATATACAAGCTTGCATAGGAAAGCCATGCATTCAGAAGATCATACCCACATACTTATACATATTACCTGATTACTCATCTCAATATCATATTAAGCAAAGCCCCAAGTAGACAAAGGATCACAGTAGATACAGATATTCATGTAAAACTACCTACAAATTCTCATGCATATACTTACCGGGCTCGCCGAAAGATCAGCTAGCAACACTTCACCATGTATAATCTCGTGAACAATTACACATGCAAATATCATACCAAGGTACCGTTACTTTAGCTGAAACCCATTCTCATGCAACACAGTTACCAAGCAATAATACACTCAACTACCATACATCATTACCAGGTATCAACACATACTTTAATCATGTCACAGGACGCATACACTAAATGGAACCCAAGGTATAACATCAAATCACCACACTAGGATAAACTAGAGAGAGAGAGAGAAAGCGAGAGCGCACGCAACGTAACACCATACATATATAACATTCCAAGGTCAAGATCACATTCATACGTATTTTGATTCACATACTTATAATCACAATTGATTATATTCAAACACAGTCATAATACGGTATATATGAATAATCGCACATAATAGGCATGTTTGAGTCACATTTAACCCAATCAGAGATTCATAATCACATTCGAATTCATAACTGATTCGCATGACTGAAATCTTACACATTTGGATATCATATTCTCATATTCATATCAGATAAAGCAAATGAAATACCTGCTGACTCAAAATAGTGGATAACGAGTAACAAACTGTACCTTACGGGTACAAATCGCAAAGCACAATCACTTTCCACATTTCAAAAGCGTTTCCCTGAACAGGATCTTAAACAAGATCCATACACATACACATAATAGGGTTCGCGAGGAACCATTCGGGGACCTGATCAGGGTCCAAATCGTTCAAAGGGCGCTGCAGTTACACTTATATAGACTCTATTAGGCATGCCTAACTATCCACTAGACTGACTCTCGGAGGTCATGCATAAAACATATCATGTTTCGAATAACATCATATATATATATATATATATATATATCATCATACATAACCCATAGTATGATAGACTCAAAAATAAATTCATAATGTCAGTCATGCATTGAACAATTTATATAGCAACCCAATCACACACTTTAACATTGTTCATTATTCAAGGCATAGCAATATCACATGTAAGGAACCATATTATACCACCAATGATCGTAAATACTAATTCATACATCGACATGCAGAATCACAAAACATTCACCTTCTAATACCTCATGCTCAATATAAACAGTCATAATATTTAATATGCATAAACCAATTATATAAACAAGGCACATTGAGCTCATGGGCTAGGCATATTACTACAATCAGACATTAACCATTCAATCCATATTTCAGAGTACAACATACTATTCATCTAAAGGATCATGATATCACTTATATAAAAGCACATAAAAGTATGACATGTATCATACAATAGTATAAGTTCATTCAGAAGAGATGCGAAATTCATTTAAGTTAAAACTGAGCAAAAATTCCAGAAAAATGGGTGGTGACTAACAAGGTTGGCCGGTCACGAGTCGTCACAGATGTCACTACTCGTGACAAGCCTCCTCTGTCACGAGTCGTCACGGTCGTCACCACTCGTGACAGACCTCTCTTGGCTAGTCACGAGTCGTCACGGTCGTCACCACTCATGACAAGCCTCCTCTGTCACGAGTCATCACGATCGTCACCACTTGTGACAGACCTCTCTTGGCTAGTCACGAGTCGTCACGGTCGTCACCACTCGTGACAAGGCCACGGAATTCCAGACAAAAACCTAATAACATCAATTTTGTTCAGACTAAATAGACATCGAAAAAAAAATTTTAGGCAAACCTTCCTTCTTAACACTTGTTCCCTAAGATGTTAACTTTCAAATGCAACAAATTTCAGATCATTTGGACATCTACAGATTCAGAGAAGATCTAAACAACCTATAATGCTCCCCTGAACCCGGCCAGAGAAGATATCTCTACTTCATGACCATTTTTGAGATCCTTACAGGTAAAATTAGCTCAAAGCTATTTCTAAGACATTTGCAGGAATATGTCTTACCTTTCAAACGGCACTAGTGTCATATCTATTAGAGTTCTAAAACTCACAATACGGCCTAATAACCGAAGAAAGGTCAAGTGCATTCTAACCCAGTTTTCACCCAAAAACCTATTCACATGCACAAATGAACAATTTAACCAACACTCACTACCATCATCCTAAATCATCAACAACAAAGCTTATATCATACATGAATATACAAAGATTCATATATATAAAGAAAATCTCCCAAACCTGGAAATCAAAGATCCAAAGTAACTTTCTAGCTTCTATCTACAATCTTTTCCTTTCCCCTGAGCTTCCTCTTGTTATCACCAACTTACACAAACCAAAACCCAGAAAATCACTCAATCCAAACTCTAACATATCCAAATCAAAAGCAAATAAAGAAGGAGAAGAACTACACACACACACAAGCCAAACTAACTCTTACCTCTCCAATCTTGCTCTAATACTCTCCCAAAATCACCTCTAAACAAGCATCACTTCCAGCCAAAAAGGGAGGCAAGGAGGAAGAGCAAAGAATGAGGAAAGGAAGAAGAAGAGGAGGACGTGAGAGAGGGAGAACGGGAATTTCCAATTTCTGTGTTCTCTTTCTCTCTTTTCCTCTTACCTTTCCCATTAATTGCTTCCTATCCAAAACCACATGCCCTCTGCCCATAGGTTCACATGTCATAATCTTACAAGCCCACTTTGACTTACTCTTACATGCACCATACACCCAACACACACAAGCACCTCTTACAATAATATCTCCATGGTACCAAACCTAAGTCACACCCTAACATTTCCTTATAACCCACTTTTCATCCAAGGCACCATGCTCATAAATCACTCAATAAAATCTCTTAGCCCATTTACATCCTACTACCATACACTACTAGCACACCATAATTATTCATTCACTTGATTTATTAATTAATTTCTTAGCAAATAAATCCTTATTATCCATATAACTCATGTACGAATTACCGAATTACCCTCAATTACTCCGACCGAGCAAGCACATTCCGACTAAGCCCGATTTGGGGTGTGACATATCTTCCCTCCTAAAAGAATTTCGTCCTCGAAATTCATTTACATCGAAAAGAAGTCCCAACACTACCCTTCAAGCCACCATCAACTCACACATTCCAATTCCAAACCACTCACTCGCTTATACTTACTACCCTCACTATACTCTTAAATCATTTTCTTTAACCAAATACAGAACATTTTCTCTTAACTGTTGCTATACTTACCACTACTATTCTTGTTCTTAATAGCAAAGAGTACACGTACACCCTGTCAGCTTTCTCTCAATCAAAACACATATGCAAATGCTTTTCATGTATGGTCAAAGGGATGATGATGCAATGAGAATGTGATGGCTCATGTATGCAGAGTGATGCTGAAGAAATGCAATTTATGCTATGATGATGCACTTTGTCCCATCCCCATGATTTAAGATGCTTTTATTCAAACACTTTTCTGGAGATAGCTGATAGGTATATAGAGTACTACCAAAACCTTATAGAATCCAAACACCCTTCCACCTCAAATTACTAAAACAATTTTACTCGAACACATTAAAACAAAACTTACCAGAAGGTTCTGCAGGCTCTGTCACTACCCTACGGTGCTCAACAAGCCTTGTTGGCCCACGAGTGGCTCTAAGCAAATCCTCCATATCCTTCCTAGCTTGCCGAGCTAGATTCTCCCTTGACTTCGGACAATTGGGAAGCTGATGGGCTTTGCTGCCACATCGGAAACAAGCTCCAGTGAGCTTTCGACAAAGACCCCAATGTTGCTTCTGACAGAATTGGCATATAGGAGTTTCTAAAATTCTTTTCCCTGCCAACACTTCACTGCCTGAAACTTTCCTTTTCTGAGGTATCTTCTGAAAAAAATCCTGAGGGACGCGAGGGGTAGTTAACCTATCCAAAATCCGAACCAACCCTCGCACTAGAGCCCTATCATCGGAAACAGAACCAGAATCCCTATCCAGAGGACGCTCGGAAACACTCTGATCAACACTAACTGGATTCACACTTTCTATCCTCTCGCCTAACTTCTCACTCGGGTCAGACTCCATCTAACACAACACACACAGGACAAGACGCATCTGCATTAGGCCACGACACAAAACAGACGCTCAAACAAAGACTCGACACATAATAAGTAACATACAAAGACTCGATACTCAAACAAATAAGACAACCAGAATCGTCAAACCGCGCTCTGATACCACTAAATGTAACACCCCAACCCATACGTAGGCAAACCCATCCATGAGGGAGTAGGAAGCCGTACGAGTAGGTGTGTTACCGGACAGAAGCGATACAAAGCGTGTAAAAATACAGAAGAATTTAAAACTTGAGTACAACAGAACATACAGACTTTACAAATGCACGTACACCAAGCAGAAACATACAGATATGTAAATTCCCCACCATGCAACAGACATTACAGACAGACGATAAAATAGGGGAAATTCTTAATAACAAATATTTACATCGCCCAAAATACTACTTCAGTCTCTTTACATATTATTACATATACATTTTATACAGAATTACAAAATCCAACATAAAGAAGCTGGACAAAAACCAAAACTCCTAGCTTCTATGTGGCCGACCCTTGCAGATGTGCAACTCGAACCGGACCAGACCTGCCACCTGCACGGGAAAAGGCACCTTTTTTGTAACAATCGGTAGCTGCAGACTAACCGGTAGCTGCAGACTAGGGCCCCGGAACATATCCCGCCGGTTGTTACAATATTTCATTATTCATATCAATTTAATTATTCTTTCTTTTAGAATTTTCTATTAGTATTTTATGCATGATTATTATAAGTAAGTATTTAATTGAAAGAATAAATTCTTACTTACATCTTATAGAATTTCATTGTGGAAGTATTATTTGAGAAATCATTTAATTATAATGATTGCTATAGGTTATTTATTATTCCTATAATTTGCATGAATAACACTTTAATTCATTAATGAAAATTGTGAGTTAGAATTATAAATGCATATTTTAGGCACTCTAATTTATGTTGAAAGAGTAAATTGGGATCTTATTCAATTTGGCTTCCATGATAAGAATATATTCATAGTTAAGAATAATTAATTCAAGTTCTATTTATTATTTTACATCATTAATCTTTTATCTCCTCCTATTATCTATAATTTGTTTAATTAGAATTAGACATAGTTATTCCACTTTCATTCAACAAATTAATGATCATTGTAAACAAGATTAAAATTGGGTAGTAATAGTGTGTAATAATTAGCACATTCCTTATGGGATCGACATCTTTTGTACTATTTCGGTACACCGTAAGCTTGCGGAATTGGCACATATAAAATAAGCCATCAAGGGCGACGTACTCCACAGCAGTGTAACCATTGTGGTAGAGCCTAGGGAGTGCAAATATTTATCTGGTGTCTGTTTTAAATGTGGATCGAAGGAGCATCTAGTTAAAGATTGTCCAAATGCAGTGCCCTTATAAGTGACTTCACTAGTTCCTGGTGTAGGTTCATCAGTAGGTAGAGGTAAAGGCAGAGGGATAACCTCGAAGACTGCAACTACTCCACCACCATCTCAGGGCCAGGGACGTGCTGTAGGTCGCACATATACAGTGAGGGCTAGAGATCAGAAGGATGCACCTGACATGATCGTAGGAAAATTGTCCTTATTTAATTATTTAGTTTATACACTTATTGATCTCGGGTCTACACACTTCTATATTAGCACAGACATTGCACGGGGTAAAGGGTTAGACAACTCATCCTTAGATCATGATATTTTAGTGAGTAATCCTTTGGGCCATAGTCTGATAGTGAATAAACTGTATAGAGATTGTCCAATTAGTGTTCAAGAATGTGTTTTCCCTGCCAATTTGATTGAACTACCTTTCAAAGAGTTCGATGTCATTCTAAGTATGGATTGGTTAGCCACTCATCATGTGATGGTTGACTGTAAGAGAAAAAAAGCAATCCTTAAAACTGCAAATGAACGGGAGATAAATGTAATTTGTGTGACGCGTGCCGAATTGGAAAGGCCTCCAATAGGCCCGCTTTTAGGGCTTGAGGGATTGGTTCGCATCATTTGATTTTAGGTAACATGAGACATTTTGGAATCCCCACCCAATAGAACATTGGGAAAGTTCATCTAGTCTCATGAAACCTTTAAGTAACTTTGAGGTATTTTGGAGTCGCCACGCAATTTACAAAAAATTGGGAAAGGTCATCTAACCTCTATGGTCTAAACTAGAGAGTGGTTCAGAACTCCACTCTTATTTATGCCTTGATTAGTTATAAATGAGTTTTTAGTTTTGAAAATTCCATCTTTACTCTCACGCGGTTTGATGCATTTTACTAAAGGCGCATTACAAGCACTAAGAAAGCGATAAATGAATGCTGTAGAGAAAAGGGTAAATAAAGCAATAAACATGCAAAACCGCATCCTTACAAGATAAGAATTGGGACAAATACAATCCCCAAATGAAAAGGAAAGGTAAATAAAATTGCCCCAAAAATAATTAATTACAAGGGCCCACAAGATATATAACATAAATCTAAATAATTAAGCAAAATTAAACAAAAGAGGAGACATACATAAATCGGAATATTTATTCGGTTTAGGAACATTGGTTCCTTCATGCTCACTTAAAGAGGGATCGAAGAGTTATTTCAACTATTAGCTTGAAAATCGAGATAAGTGATCTTATTTTTAAAAAATTTAACACTTCATTTTAATTCGTGATATTTTGCGTTTCTTGGCTAAAATCGAGGACATTAGTCCTAATTCAATAGTAAAAATCCCGGTTTAATCATAAAAATATTTTTGTGAGTTTTACCTTACACGTGTACAAAAATAGAATTATTTTACTTATAAACAAACACACTCATGCAAATAGTGGTTGGTAAGGTCTCACCCAAGTGATGTGGTCTCTTACATGCCATGATCCCTCCGTTTGGCCACGACGATACACAAACAAGCAAACGTCACATTTTACCCACATAAACAAGAAAAACAACAATAAAAAATGTTATTAATAATTATGAAATTAACCATATAAACAAAAAGACAAGATAAATGCAAAAGATGTTTAATATACATGTAGGGAATGAAATGGGTTAAATTAGACATGTGAGTTTAAAGTACAAATCATACACATGCAAAAAGATTCAATGAATCATGCAAAATTAACCATACAAATGACATAATAATAATAATAATAATAATAATAATAATAATAATAATAATAATAATAATAATAATAATAATAATAATAGTAATAATAATAACAACAACAACAACATTGATAAATATAATAACAATAATGATGATAATAACAATAATCATAATAATGAGAATAATAAAAGTAATAATAGCGATAATAATAATACTAACAGTAAAAGCAAACAACATTAACACTAATAATAAATAATAATAACGATAATAATAATGATAATAATAAAGATAACATTAGCATGTAATGATAATAATAATAAGAATACTAATAAGGATAAATGATAATCATAATGATAATAATAATAACAAAAATAAATGTAACATCAACAGTAATGATAATAATATTAACAATGATAATAACAAATAAAATAAAATGAGATGATGAAAGTGGATCCAAGAATCTTTACCCTCAGATTTGATGATATGGAAGCAAGATGTTTGAATACAACTCCCCTTGTCAAGGTTCAAAATAGATTCGAAATAACTTAAAGCCTCAAGAAAAAACACTAAAATGAAACTGAATGATTTTTTATTTTTGTTTGATAATAAACCTAAGGTAAGGGAATCGATTTTCCTATCTCAAGCCAAGTTCAAACTCGAAAAATGTTTTTTCCGGGTTCCAGAAGATCAAAGGAAGAAATTTCACCATTAGAGTGATTTTTCCTTTTCAAGAACACTCTCCCATTTTTCTTCTCTTCTTTTTTTCAACCTCCCAAACCAGCTCTTCTTTTTTTCCCTTTTGTTTTCCTCTTCTTCTCAAAAGGGAAAAGGACCAAAGCCCCTTTCTATTCCTCTTCCCCAAAAAACCCCTGAAACCTGAAAGAAAACCCTTTTGATAGTCTCAAAATCTGTTAAAAATCAGATTTTCGTAGGTGGGAAAGGGTAGGAGGGAGGCTACCCACGATGGGGTGGTCGTGCCTCGCGCGACCAGGTGCATGCGCACCCCGAATGCGCGAGGTGCAGCCTTGCGCAGGAAGCCGAGCCTCGCGTGCACGAGGTGCAGCCTCGCGTGCTGCATGCTGCGTGGGGCGAGGCCTCACTTGCGGTGCCTCACGAGCCTGTACACCTTGCATGCACTGCCAGTAGGTGCTGCGCCTCGTGCACACCGCATAGGCCACGCGGACGAAAGCCCCAAAAATCCCAAAATAAAATTTTTTATTTAAAAAGAAGGGTTTTGATAAGGAAATCATCAATTCTAACTTTTTTACCTGTGAACAAGCATCATTTTCATTACAAGGTAATCCTAATCTTCGACCGTCTCGGGACCCAGTGTCTACAGTTGCCCCGTATTTTTGAGAAACTAGCACATAGGTGTCTAGGTGAGCTAAAATTTAGAAAGCAAAGGAAAGAAGCATGTGCTCGAGGCGGCGACCTTCCTGCTGCACTATCGTCTATGATCGCAGTGTGATTAGTTTTCTCTTGCTCATCGGCATACGAAACCACAATCAAGTTACATGATCGATAAATGTCAGCTTATCGATGTGTGAAACCACTGTTGAGTTGCGTGATCGATAAACGTCAGCTTATTAATGTGTGAAACCACAGATGATTTGTGTGATTGATAAGCGTCAGCTTGTCAACGTGTGAAACCACGGTTGAGTTGTGTGATTGTAAACGACAACTTGTTGATGTGTGAATATACTGTTGAACAATTGATAAACACCAGCTAGTAGCTGTGTGAATCGCCAAACTTTGAAGAATGTGATTGATAAACACCAATTTATAGGCATGTGAAATCACAGTTGAACGATTGATAACCACTAGCTAGTAGGTGTGTGAAATCGCCAAACTTTGGAGAACATGATTGATAAACACCAATTTATAAGCATGTGAAATCACAGTTGAACGATTGATAAACACCAGCAAGAAGGTGTGTGAAATCGTCAGACTTTGAAGAACGTGATTGATAAACACCAATTTGTAGGCATGTGAAATCACGGCTGGACGATTGATAAACACCAGCTAGTAGGTGTGTCAAACCACCAGACTTTGAAGAACAAGATTAATAAACACACGTTTGTAGGCATGATCAATCACAGCTGAACGATTGATAAACACCAGCTAGTAGGTGTGTGAAACCGCCAGACTTTGAAGAACGTGATTGATAAACACCAATTTGTAGGCATGTGAAACCACTATTGGGATTTTATGCCTCAGGCGGCGACCTTCCTGCTACTATGAGAAGGAAAACGTCTCTTCTAGTCACTATCTAGACTTTGGAGGGATTGTCATCCTTCTGGGTTGCACCGAGTTTATAATGGCCCGAAATATACCCTGGTAGTGATTGGCTTAACAAAGGGTGCGTGTGAATTAAATGTGAAATGTTGGACTAAATTGTAATAAGAGGAAGGACTTAATTGAATAACTAAAAGAAAGCTAAGTGGCATATTGGTAATTGTACATGATTAACACTAAGATGGATTAATTAGCTTAATTAAAATCATAATTGATTTAAGTGGGATTAGGGGAAAGCTAGTGGATTTTCGGGTGTCTCTTGAGGGAGTTGCCACCTAATCCTTTAGCATGCAATATAAACCTATAAAAGAGAGAGAAATTGCATACCTTGATTCATGTGGCCGGCTTCTTCATCTTCTTTACTCTCTTTGTTCACTTCTTCTTTCTCTTTAGTTAAGTTATGTTGAATTTTACTGGAGTGAGTTTGAATTGAAGTATGATTGTGTTATTTTGATCTTTTAGACAAAGTAAGTGAGTAGATTAACTGTTCTTCTCCTACTCTTCTAGTTCTATAATTGTGTTGGATTGAGGACTGATATTGTGATACAATTCTAGATATTGGGTTGGAATTGTAGTTGTGGAATCAAAACAAGACAAAGGGAAGGCCAAAGTTGGAGAACTTAGCTTAAAAGGAACTCTTTAGGAGCGTAGGAGAGGAGGTTTGGGAAACTTGCTTTGTTTTGTTATGTGTTAGTTGGTTTTGTCACATTGAATGTTAAATGTTGGCACTTGGGTATTTGTTGTGTGATTAGTATGAAAATATTGGTTGATATGTGTTTCTTGAGGAACTCTAATAGCATGTGAATAAGAGATGCCTATAACAATGAACTATAACTAGGATTGTGGAACATGTAATGTGCCTAATAATTTGCATCTTGAATTGAGTTAATTGAAATGGAAATTGTGTAATATGCTAGTTAATAAGTTGGTTGGCATATTGATATAAAAGTGAAAGGGTTAAATGGTAAGTTTTGTGAATGATATGAGAAAAGAAGTTGTTTGCACCATTGTGATTTGCAACTTCTGCATAAGTCACGGTGACAACCAAGAGATTGCCACCGTGAGGTATGCAAGGTTTGCATTCTGCTTAGTTATGAATAGTATGTCACGATGACAACCAGAACGGTTGTGACCGTGAGGTACCATGAATTCTATTCTACCCAGGGTGACAATAAAATGGTTGTGATAGTGAGGTACCTTGATTGACATTCTGCCTTGCACCAAGGGAGTATGTCACAGTGACAACCAAAATGGTTGTAACCGTGAGATACTCAAGAGTTGCATTCTACTCGGGTAATTATTGTATGTCACGGTGACAACCAAAATGGTTGTGACTGTGAGGTACCCTATTCTGTGAAATTCTTGATCTTTCATGGTTGATGTCTGAATGGTAAAGTGATGTTTAATTAAGCATAATAATACTTAATAAGTGCTTAATGCTAATACCAAATGGGACAATTATATGTGGTTGATGAGTTTTAAATTGTTTGATATGTTATGGCTTATGTTAAGTTATATCATGAGCTATGTGATGAATTAAAGACAATGGCATGATGGTGGCCTAGAATGCGAATTTGTTATTAGTTACAAATGACTTGTTGTAACTTATGAATCTATGGTTAATTGAGTTAATAAATGAACTAGATAATTATAGCCTGCGAGTTAAGTAGTGGATAGATAGGCATGCTTATAGGATCTAAGTGCTACAGCCCAATGCATCCAATTCCTCTAGAATCACAATGCGATTTGAATCCTTGTTGGATACTTCAATGTGAAACATTGAATATGTTTAATTTTATTGTACCTTAGGGCACCAATGCGAATGTGAGTATCCATGGATACACTGTATTTACTATACCTCAGGGTACCAATGCGATACCCGTTATTTGCATATTTGAATTGCAGGCAAGACTAAACTAATAAGAGTAATAAGTAAATAATGTGTTATTTGAATAAATAATTGTGGATTCAATGTGAATGCAAGCACCATTGCGATGAGGATTATTATACATGGGTTGAACTGTTTAATAATATGATTACAAAATATTCATCTATTGGATATATGAATCTAGATAAACTAAATTGTTTGTTATTATGCTTGCAGTATGATAAATCTTTTAATGGTGTAATTATTGTATTGTATGCTATATATATATTTGTGTATATGTTGTTTCCCCACTAAGCGTTATCCCTTAGCATGGGTTCTTTATGATCCGTGTAGGTTTGGACGCGAAGTGAGTTGAAGGACGAATCCGTATTACCGACGATTAACACTAGGAGTGTCTGTCTTGTAAGTTTTTGGAGGTGTTGCATGTTGGCAATGAATTTTTGTATATTCGGTTTAATCCTTTTACAACCAAAGAATATGTATGAATGTAATAATTAAGTATCGTAAAGTAGACCTACAGTATATGTATATGATGTACATAAGTATGTAGATGTGTAAATTAACATGAGATATCCGTTGCATGTGAATGTACGAGTGATGAAATTTATTTGTACATGTTTAGGCATGTATGTGTGTTTATGTTTTGTTGCGTAGCGACCGTTCTCCACTGCTTTAGCTGGGCTATTCCAGTGGTCGGGAATGGGCGTTACAAGTAGTGGTATCAGAGCCTAGATTTAGCCTTTTCTGGGAAACGTGGTAGTTTAGAGTATGTATAGTGGTGTTGACCTAATGCGGATGTCCTTGTCTAATGCGTAGTTCGATGGATCCTTCTCATAACTAGAGAGAGGAGATGGCAAAAAGCGTTAATTCTTGAGAAGCGGAGGTGTTTGGGTTTGGATAGTTTAGGCTAGCCAGTTTGGGTAATGAAGTTCCAATGGTTCCGATGGAAGCCTTACTAAAGATGTCTCAGGACAAGGCAAGGGTGCTCGATCGAATGACAGCACTAAAGGCTCCACTGGAATCCTTGACAAAGCATGGAGCGGAGGAGTTCCATGGTATAAGATTAGATGAATCTGACAAGGTGGAGTATTGGATTGAGAAAGTACAGAGGGTTCTTGGAGAAATTAGGTGCCCTCCGGAACAATAAGCAGAATGTGTTATATCATTTCTTCAGGGTGCTACATACAATTAGTGGAAGTTAGTCTTGCAGTATCCAATGCTTCCGGATCCGATTACTTGAGAATTTTTCGAAAAGGAATTCAGGACTACGTATGTAACCAAGACATATAGGGAGGCGAATTGGAAGTAATTTCTGAATCTAAAACAGAGAGCAATGTCAGTGGCAGAATATGAGAAGGAGTTTTGTCGCTTGAGCAAATATGCACCACTCGGTGTTCTAACTGAGGAGTTTAGATGCCGGCAATTTGAAGATGGGTTGATTGAGCAAATTAAGGCATTACTAATCTCAATGACCACTGAGCAGAATGTGAGTTATTATCAGATAGTACAAGTTGCAATGCAAGCTCAGAGGTCATTGGGGATACAGAAAGAAAGAATGCAGAAGAGAAATTCTAACCGTGGTGGGTCTCATTCAGGTAAGAGACCAAGGGGTTCTCAGATGGCACCACCAGTTGAATCTGGGTTAAATTCAGTGGCTAGAGGTAAGAAGCAAGGGACTTCTCATGTGTCTGGGATTGGTAGAAGTACATCTGGTACCAGAAGTGAAGTGCACGATTGTCCCCCTTGTGGGAAAAGGCATAGAGGGGAATGTTGGAGAATTTTGCGTGCATGTTTTAGATGTGGTAGCACTGAACATTTCCTAGCAAATTGCTCAAAAGCATATGAGGTAGCAGGGAATCAGCAGGAGCAGAGTAAGGGTTGTACTAATTCGCCACCGGCTAACAGAGGAAGAGCAAGAGGACGAGGCAAAGGTGGCCAGTCCAGAGGTGGAACTGAATCAGAAACAGTGGACAGACCTACTATAGCACCAACCTGGGCTTATGCAATGAATGCTCGAGAGGAACAGGATGCACATAAGGTTATAGCAGGTACCTTTCTACTTTATAATGTAGAGATGTTTGCATTAATCAACCCTGGGCCAACTCATTCGTATGTGTGCACTAAGAGAATATGTGATAAAATATTTAATGCTGAATATTTAGAATATGATATATGTGTATCAAGTCCACTGGGAAATCATGTGAATGTGAATAAGGTGCATAGGAATTGTCCATTAGTAGTGCAGGGTTGTGTTTATCCGGCTGACTTGATTTAATTACTTGATGAGTTTGACCTAATACTGGGTATGGATTGGTTAAGCAAGCATAGTGCAGTGGTTGACTATAAGAGAAAGACTGTAGTATTCAGCGATAGTGAAGGAAATAAAATGATGGTGAAGCGTATATGTGCTAATCCTCTTGTAAATGTGTTGTCAGCAATTCAAGTGTATCGATGCTTAAGGAAGGGTTGTGAGGCTTATTTGGTTCTTGTTTTAGATTCTAAAAGAGAGCAAGTGAGAATATAGGATATACCCATAGTGAGGGAGTTCCCTGAAATGTTCCTAGAAGAACTGCCTGGGGTACTGCCAATAAGAGAAGTGGAGTTGTTAATTGATGTTGTACCTGGAATAGTGTTAGTGTCTAAGGCGCCTTATCGTATGGTTCCTATAGAGCTGAAGGAATTGAAGACGCAGTTGCAAGAGCTGTTAGATAAAGGCTTTATAAGGCCTAGTGTGTTTCTTTGGGGAGCACCAGTTCTATTTGTCAAGAAGAAAGATGGAACCATCAGAATGTATATAGATTACAAATAATTAAATAGGGTAACAGTGAAGAATTGGTATCCTCTACCTAGAATTGAGGATTTGTTTGATCAGTTGAGAGGGGCATGTGACGCTCCAATACCCCTTGGGAGGAATATCGGGATGCCACACACGCAAACACACACACTCATGCAGAGACTGTAGCGAAAGAAATAAAAACATGCAAAAACACACTATAAGTGAAAGCATCTCAATCAGACATAACCTTCTGAGCAAAAACGGAAGCAATAAAAACAAACAACTATACACTGCTGAACTTAAAACTTATACATATACAAAACGTTACATGTCATAACAATAATACATACCTTACTTACAAATACAACAAAAAATATTCTATACAAGAGTCCTATACAAAAAGAATACTATAACTAATACAAAACTCCTAGTGGCCAGCAGACGGGACTCCCACCTCGGAACCGAACCTGCAAAACCTACACGGAAACAAAATATCCGTGCTAAGCGATAACACTTAGTGGGGATGTACAAATACAGAGGACTTCTAAAGAAGTCGCAAATCAACACAGAGCATGCATATAAATTTACAAGTACTTGCATCAATAATTTAGAAGCTTATCACACACATATATATATAACACATACATGACGATAACTTGTTCAAAATCTATATAGATACAGAAGCAACAACAATTTCTAAAATTAGGAGTATACAGAACATACAACCGAACCCAGCTTTACATATAACTTCACATTCAAATGAACAATTACAATGATGGTGGATACGGGTGTTCAGAATACTGGCTAGCAGTATCAGAAGACCGAAGCCTAAAACTTTACAAAAGACATAAGACCGAAGCCTCAATTTTCAGATACCCAAAGGTACATTTTCAGATACCCAGAGGTAAAATTTTTAGATACCCGAAGGTACAAAAACTAGACCCTTAATAAGCATACTTATCTATCCGCTACCTTGACCGATCAAGCTGACAAATAACTTAAGTAACCAACTTTTACTCATGTACTCAAGCACGATCAACTTCAATCAATTCATGTACAAGTCAAGTAATTCATCATACTAAACATAACTTTTAGCAGATAACAATCCTAATTGAATGATATTAAACTAGATTAAAAAATTATGCTCATACTCATGCATAATATTTATAAATGAATAATAAATCAAAGTGTAAAATTAGGGTACCTCACGGTCACAACCACTTTGGTTGTCACCGTGATATACCAAAGATGCAAAATAGAAAGTAAACATAGGGTACCTCACAGTCCCAACCACTTTAGTTGTCACCGTGACATACAACACAATATTTGGGCAGTAAGCAGTCAAGGATATCTCACAGTCATAACCCCTTTGGTTGTCACCGTGACATACCAAAGATGCAAAACAAAATGTAAACAAAGGGTACCTCACGGTCACAACAACTTTGGTTGTCACTGTGACATACCACACACTCCTCGGACAGAAGCATTTCTTACATACCTCACGGTCACAACCACTTTGGTTGTCACCGTGACCTATGCAAGAATGCCAAAATAGAAATGCATCAATTATTCCACAACTCAACTCAAAAGCCATAATTGACAACCATACTTTCAAACCATGCACATGTATATATCAAAGATTTGCCAAACAATATGGTAATAACATTTTAAGGCTCTAAATCAATATTAAACCTATAATTATATACCAATTTCAAGCAAGAACATGAATAACCAATCATGAACACATGCCTCTCAAAAGCACAACTAATCATGCTCAATAATCATACTCTAAACAGGTCTAAGATATTCAATAGTCCAACTATAACATATGCGTATACACAATTCTAACTCATAACACAACATGCATCCAATATACACAATTCAAAAACACATGCATAACTATAGGGCACATGATCCCAACCACTTGAAACAACCGAACACTTCCAAAATCAGACTTTGTCCTTGCCCTTCTCCCTTCTTCTAGCCTCAGCGTCTTGTAATATTCAAATCAAGAGCAAACTCTTAATCCATATATACTCATCCGATCCAAACACAAAGAAAGAAGTAGAATCAGAAACTCTAATCCAAAACACTTACCTCTTAACTTTAATTCTTTGCAATACTCTTCAATCCACTTCAATATGTAGAAACTAACCCACAAACCAAACAAAACTCAAAGAAAGAAGAGTGGAGAGAATGGAAACTGAGAGAAAGAGAGGGAAAGCGAGCTAACTTTACATGTAATCCCATTTGGGATAGAAAACTCCACTAACAATCCCTTATATTGCATGAACAATCTATGTGGCACTCACTTACAAAGCCACATGTCCCACATAACCACTTGTCCACTAACATGCAAAGTTACACTTAAAGTCCATGTCAATTATCCCTCTAAGTCCCTCAAATCCACTTCTTCCTTCACTCAACTAACATTCCATTCAATTAAGTCTTCACTTGCAGTTAAACTTGCACAAATACAGAAATTTTCACTATAGGGCAAGTGTATTTTCCAAAATAGACTTAAGGTCTGGATATTATCAGTTGCCAGTAAAGAGGGAAGATATACCTAAGACTGCATTCAGAACTCGGTATGTACATTATGAATTTTTAGTAATGCCATTCGGGTTAACTAATGCACCCGCTGCATTTATGGACTTAATGCATAGGGTATTCAGACAGTATTTAGACCAGTTTGTTGTAGTATTTATTAATGATATATTGGTTTATTCAATGAATGAAGAAGAGCATGAGCAGCATTTGAGATCAGTACTTCAGATTTTGAGGAAACATCAGTTGTATGCTAAGTTGAGCAAGTGCGAGTTTTAGCTTAAGAAAGTATCTTTTCTGGGACATGTGATATCTTCTGAAGGGATTAAGGTAGATCAATTAAAAGTTAAAGTGATTGTAAATTGCAAGCTAACTAGGAATTTACTTAAAGTTTGCAGCTTCTTGGGATTGATAGGATACTATAGAAGATTCATGCAAGGGTTTTCAGTAATAGCTTCACCATTGACCAGATTACTTCGAAAGGGAGTTAAGTTTGATTGGTCAGATAGTTGTCAATCGAGTTTTGAACAATTGAAGAAGATGTTGGTGGCGGCACCAATTTTAGCTCGGCCTATTTCTGACAAAGAATATGTATTGTACAATGATGCTTCTGGTATAGGTTTGGGTTGTATACTGATGCAAGATGGGAAGGTGGTGGCTTAAGCCTCAAGGCAATTGAAGCCACATGAGCAGAATTATCCGACTCATGATTTGGAGTTAGCAGCAGTGGTATTTGCTTTAAAGATTTGGCGACACTACTTGTATGGAGAGAAGTGTATGATTTTCACTGATCACAAAAGCCTAAAATATTTGCTAACTCAGAAAGAGTTAAATTTGAGACAGTGTAGATGGCTTGAGCTGCTTAAGGACTATGACTGTATAGTGGACTATCACTCGGGTAAAGCCAATGTGGTGGCAGACGCATTGAGTAAAAAGTCTGTTTCGGCACTATGATATTAAGACATGTGAGATGGAGATTTTCTGCCGATGGGACATTGATGTCTCAGTTGAAAGCAAGACCGGTTCTAAGAGATGAATTGATTGCTGCATAGAAAAGCGATCTCAAGTTGCATCAGATTTTGCAATCAGTGATGAATGGTGATAAAACTGACTATTCAGTGAGTGAGGAAGGTGTATTGTTTTACAAGAATCGGTTATGTGTTGCAAATGATAGTAGATTGAGGAAAAGATTGATGTATAAGGCGCACAAACTATTTTTCCAATGCATCCAGGAGGAAACAGGATGTATCAGGATTTGAAATAATTATATTGGTGGCCTGGTATGAAGAGGGATTGTCTGACCTGTCAGCAGGTGAAAGCGGAACATCAAGTTCCACATGGTTTGTTGAATCCTCTTTCAATTCCAAAATGGAAATGGGACAACATCACTATGGATTTTATTTTTGGACTGCCTATGACTTCGAAACAACAAGATGATGTGTGGATAATTGTGGATAGATTTTCAAAATTAGCTCACTTTATACCTGTTCGAATGGATCATTCTATGGACCGATTGGCTGAATTGTCTGTAAAAGAAATTGTCAGACTTAATGGAGTGCTATTATCTATTGTATCTAATAGGGACCCGATGTTTACTTCTAAGTTCTAGAAGAGTCTACAAGCTGCTTTGGGTACCAAGTTGAATTTCAGTACATCATTCCATCCTCAGACTGATGGACAGTCACAAAGGGTTATCCAGGTATTAGAAGATTTGATAAGAGCTTGTGTCTTGGACTTTCCTAAGAGTTGGGATAAGTATATTCCACTAATGAAATTTGCTTATAACAACAGTTACCAATCGAGTATCGGCATGGCTCCATATGAGGCATTATATGGTAGAAAGTGTCAAACGTCAGTTTGTTGGACAAAACTGAGAGAGCATAAGGTTATTGGACTGGATTTGGTAAGGGATACTGAAGAAAAGGCTAGAATCATTCAACAATGATTGAAAGCAGCTAGTGACAGATAGAAGTTGTATGCGGATCTAAAAAGGAAGGATATTGAATTTAATGTAGGTGATAAGGTGTTTTTTAAAAGTGTCTCCTTGGAGAAAGGTATTGAGATTCGAAAAGAAAGGGAAATTGAGTCCGAGGTTTATTGGACCGTATGAAGTATTGGACAGAGTGGGTTCAGTGGCTTATCGGTTAGCTTTGCCTTTAGCTCTAGCGAAACTCCATGATGTTTTTCATGTGTCTATATTGAGAAAGTACCGATCAGATGAGTCTCATGTGATACCTGTGCAAGAAGTTGAGGTCCAACCGGATTTCTCTTATGATGAGAAACCAAAAGCAATTCTAGCAAGAGAAGTAAGGCAGCACACAACCTCTATCGTGCTGACACTGCCCAAACTCACCAATTCCCCCTTCTTTCTACTTCTATTGAATCTATTCAACTCAAATGTTTCCAAAACTCCTAACCAACACACATAAACATTTCTAATGGCACAAATTCTAACTAATACATAATCAATAAGAAAAAATCAAAACATAGTGGAACCTCAAATTACCCACTAAGCTTCATCAATTCAATAATACCACCTCAAGTGCAATTTACAACTAGAAGAGTTATTGAACTCGTTAAAGACCCATAATTCACCAAATCTAATTAATCATGCATTAATAAGAGAGTTAAAATCCGAAACCTTTAGAAGCTAACTCCTTTAACTTCACAAATCAGGTAATTTTCTCTTTACCCTTTGATCACCTACTTGATTCTCTAACTTCAACCAGCAAAACCCTTGAATGAGATAAAGACTAGAATAAAGGAAAAGAAGAAACAAAGCAAAACTCACCTTGGGATGGCCGGCCAACAAAAGGAATAAAATGCCAAAACCAACCTCCTCACCACCTTATATATTTATGCAATGAACAAGGTGGCAAGCTCTTGGCTCTACACATGGACTTCACACCCTTTTCTTAAACATACTTAACCCTAATTTGTAGTGGCCAAAATACCGAGTTAGAAGTGTACAGTGAATGTTTACAGTGTTTTTAGTGTGATTCTAGTGTAGAGTGATGTTAAGAGTGTTGTTATACATAGTAGAGTTAAATGTTAAGCGTGCTCATGGTATAGCAATCCCGGGATAGGTGACCTCAGGGTAGTTATACAGTCCGACCTGCAACCGTCGGTCAAAAAATTTTAATTTGGTAAAATTGATCTGTGGACTGTAAGGAGTCTAGTGGTGAAATTTGTAGTGAAAACGAGGTCAAATAGGGCTTCGAAAGTCATTATGAAGTTGGCCTCGAGTTCGGTTCAATTGAACTGGTGTAGACACCGAGTCCTGAGTCGGTCCAAGATCAGGATTACGCGATGATAAAAATGACACTTGCCACAAGTAAAGGTGTCAAAAATGATATTTTCCTTGTCGAGACCCTCATTATTTTTAAATAAAAAAAACAAACAAAAGAAAATAAATAAATATATCTAAAAAATTATTTTTTATTATAAAAAATTAATTAAATTAAAAAAAATTATTAGGAAGTGTTATTTTTGATATTTTAAAAAGAGAATAAAATTAATTAATTAATTTAATTGGAAAAAAAAAAGAAGATTTAATATTAAGAAAAAAAAATATTTAATTAGAAAAAAAAAAAAAGGAAAGTTAGTTTAAAAAAAATAAACGTAAAAGCAAAAGTTGAAAACTGAGGACAAAAGCATGTAAATAATTGAAAAAGTAAAGTGGGTTTTGGTGGCCAGGTGAGAGGGCAGCGTGTGGAGGCCCTCCACATGTGGCCACCATGGCAAGAAAAATATTTCAAATTTCAATTTTTTCATCTTCTCTGGAGAATATTTCACCCCTAGTTTGATTGAGAAAGAAAAATTAATTTTCTTGACTCGATCATCCCACCAAAATATTTATACAAAAAATATTTTCTTGAGTTAATTTATTTTAAAACATAGATTTTTATATTTTTTTGGTGTTTATTACCGTAAATTCAACATGGAGGACAGATCAAGACATCGCTTTTTTCGATCTATAAAATTCTAAGGGTAAACACTTTGGATCCATTCTCATTTTATTTTATTTTATTTTTTATTTTTTTGCATATCCTTTATTGTTGTTAGTATTATTTTCTATCACTACTATCATATTTATAATTTATTCCTAACATCTTAAGGTTAGTGTTGTTACATATAACTTTAATTTGTTTTTTTGTGGCTTTAGTCTCAGAATGGTTGACGTCAACCCCACTGTTGCTATTGTGTTTCTTTTATCATCAATTTATTTGTTAAGTTTGCTGTGAACAACGCCTCCATTAGCATTATCATCCTTATATCATCACTATCAGTGTTATTGGTTCATGTCTATTTTGTGTCATGTTACTATTATTATTACCATGGGTATTATGCTATTGTTGCCACTTTCATATTTTCATCATCATCATCATCATCATCATCATCATTATTATTATTATTATTATTATTATTATTATTATTATTATTACGTTATGTTTATTTATTTTATAATATTATTATTATTTATTGCTTAATATTATCCATTATTATTATTATTTTATTTATTTATTACTGGCATTTCTGTGCTATTATCATTATTATTATTATTTTATTTATTCATTATTAGTATTATTGTGTTATATTAATATTATTGTTAATAGTATTATTTAATCTATGTTTATTTTACATTATTCGTTATTTTATCACTATTATTATTATTATTATTATTATTATTATTTGTTTATTATTATGTTACATTTATGTGTTCTATACCCCTATCATTTTATATTGTTATCATTACATTATGTTATTGCTATTATTATCCCATGATCGTTTACTGTTGACATTATTATTATTATTATTATTATTATTATTATTATTATTATTATTATTATTATTATTATTATTATCATTTCGTTTTTCCATCATTATTATTATTACCTTTTTCTTCAGCTTGATTTATTTTAATTCCTTTTGCGTGTAAATTGCTTGTTATTAAATTAATATGCCCAATATTTATTTCATCTTTACTTGGTTAATTTTTAAAATTATTACTAATATTTCTTTTATGTCATTTTCTGTCTGAGATTTAATATGACGTGCGTTATGTGAGCGTTCTTGTGACCACCCAGATGGGTCACGACGCGTAGAGGACTATGTTGTTTGGTGAGGCATTTCCTATTCCTTCTCTTTATGTTGTGTTTGTTTGTAAATAAATATTTTTTCATACACGCGTGAGATTAAAAAATCACAAAAACTTTTTTATAATTAAATTGGTATTTTTACTAATAAAATTGGGACCAATGTCCCTCATTTTAGCCAAGAAATGTAAAATGTCACAATAAAACGAAGTGTTAATTTTCTCCAAAAATGGGATCACTCATCCCGGGTTTTCAATCCAACAATCGATAACTCTTCGAACCCTCTTTAAATAAAAACAAAGGAATCAATGTTCCTAAACCTTCAAACGAGAGCAAAGGAACCAATGTTCCTAAAATAAACAAATGTCCCGATTTATGTATGTTTTTCTTATATTTGATTTTGTTTGATTGTTTTAAAATTTATGTTCATTTCCTTTTGGGCCCTTGTAATTAATTTTGGGGCAATATTATTTAATTAGGGATTGTATTCCGTCCCATTTTTCCCTTTTTATCTTTCTCTATTTGGGGGTTGTATTCCGCCCCTATCTTCCATGTAATTGTGTGCTTGCATGTTTATTTGCTTTCCTTTATCGCTTCATTTACCGCTTTTCTTTATAGCTTTCTTTACTGCTCTTTAAATGATTGTAATGCGCCTTAATTAAATGCATCGATCGTGTGAGATAAGAGATAGAATTTTAGGAAGTTAAAAGCTCATTTATAATTAACCAAAGCATAAATAAGAGTGAAGTTCCGAACACCAATCTTTGGTCTAGACCAATAAGAGGTTAAAGACCTTTCCCAATTTCTTGTAAATTGGGTGGCGACTCCAAAATACCTCAAAGGTGCCTAAAGGTGTCATGGGGCTAGATGTTCCTTTCTAATGTTCTATTGGGAAGGAGGCATCCAAAATGTCTCGTGGCACCCAAGATCAAAAGACGCGATCTAATCCCTCGAATCCTAAAAGCTGGTTCAGCGAGGGCCTTTGCTGGGTTCGGCGTGCGTCACAGTGGCGACTCCACTGGGGACTGTTTGTGACTTCGCTCTGAAAGTGTTTTGGTTAAAATGTATAATTGAGTTTTCAAAACTTAAAATTCTATCTCTTTTTAAAAATTGCATCGCATCATTGTAGGGTCTTAGAACTATGTTAGTTAGTCCCCTATCTTACCCCGGTGCATTACCAAAGCACGACCCTACTTCACTCATTGTAGGGAAGTGTTAAGGATAATCACCAACCCAAGCCTCGTACTATTAAATGTATATCAAATGGAGACCCGATCGGTCGCTATGCTCGTGATGAGCTAGACCCATTGGCAGGGACCATGCTTGGGTAGACCTAAAAAATTACCATCGACCAAAGCCCATGTAATGACAAATAGAAACTTCCACTAGGTGATATGCTCCTTAATACAATGCTTGTGATGTGGGCTATCACGTATTAAACAAAATCAAGCAAATTAAGTGGTTCTTTATCAAAGGCTTTCATGCCCTGATAAGCCCACCTTAACTTTATTGAATTGCCCAAATACGTAATGGCTAAAACTCATACGTATGTACATTAGATAAGAGTGTTATGCTTGCAATTTTTCACCGTGCACCACACGTGTCCGATGGGTTCCCTGTTAACCCTCGAATGAAGCTCACGTAGGAAAGAGACCGCACGACCTCTTATGTGGGAGTGATAAGGTTGGAAGGATCTATCTGCTTGCATGTGGTTGTGGATACTGCACAACATGCTCGTGCATCGCATGTCATTCATGCATGTTAATAAAATAAATATGCGTGTATATAAATAATAATATATTTTCTCTCATGCTATGCGTGTATATATCTTTTCTTCTGCATATTATTTTTTCAAATGTACATATCATCCTGCATGTAATTTCTTCCATGCATCCCATCGTATTGTGGCAATCCATTGATCTCGCACTCATCAAAGACCATTTGCATGGCACGATCATGCATTGTATATGTCATCCACTCATCATTCTAACAATCTTGATCTTTCAGCCACTATAGATTCATCCAAGTGGACTAGGGGTTCTGACGGTTGGCTAGTGAGGACAGACTCGCCCTTTGGGTTGCTGGAACTAGTGCCTGTTTGGGATTTTGAGTCACTCTCTATAGCTAGTGAATCATCTTCCATGGCAGAAGAAACCGAAGCTTTGACTACTCAAGACCTCGCTAGGAGACTAGAGGAATTTGAACGAAGGATGTTGGATATGATGGGTGCCATGGCCGGAAGGATTGCTCACCCCTCTTCTCTACAAGCACCTGTTACTCCACAACCACTGGTAGCCCCTCCTCGGGGGTAAGTCGAACCGCCTGCTGGTGGGGAGGCTCCCCTCGTCGGAGTTGCTACCCATCAACCTATAGATGAGCCTAAAGCTATTGCTGTTCCCGTTGATCCAAGAAGGGCAAGGGTCCCAAACCCTGATGAGGATTTCGTAATGGAAGAGGAGGTTGAGGAGATAGCAGCCCATCAAGCTGTGAGGGGTAGAGCACCCAGGGTAGAAGACGAGGCTATGAGAGGTATGAGATAGCAAATTGAAGCAATCACTCGCCTATTATCAGCTGGCAAAGGAATCAACCCTGAGGACAGAGATTTGGGGGATGAGGAGCTGCTACCCCAAAGGTTTAGGATGTCTGAGCTGCCAAAATTTGATGGAACATCAAACCCGTCTGTACACATCAAGCAATACACCCTGGTGATAAAGGGCACTGGGCTGACAAAATCTTGATAGCATCTAATATAACTCTTGAAGAGAGGATAATTTTGAGAGATATATAAAAAACAGGAAAAAAAAGAGCCTTTGCCTGGACCTGGTATGACATGCTGAAGATTGACAAGAACATTCTTGAGGCCAGTGCTACCTCCACGTGCCAACATGACGACGAATCGAATTTTGAAAGCACCCCCAACATCTGGGTTGCATATGGTGCTGCCAAATAAAATCAAACCCCGAGAGCTATATTAGAAGTTGGACGAATAAAACTCAGGACCTTCAAGAGAAACATATAATTCATTAGAAACGAACAGTCTGACCCCTTTCCTCCCAACCATTTGAGATGTGTGCCCCAAAACCAATTAAGATTGACCTTTAACCATCCGGAACCCTTACAGCTTTTTACCTTTTAGCAAAAAACAAAAAGGAAAAAAGAAAATAATGAAAAGAAGAGAGAAAAACATACGCGTAAAAAAAAAACAAAAAAAGAAAAAAGAAAAGAAACAAAAGAAAAAAAAAAAGAGAGCGAAAAAAAAGAGAATAAAAAAAAAAGCAAAAAAAAAAACCACGACTTTGCCCTAACCACCCGAGCCTAACCTATAACCCAATCCCAACCACTAAGGCCTAACTTGTGACCCTCAGCCAACCTCAACCATTGAAAACAACTTCAGAAACTACACCACCAAAGTCGACAAAAGCCAAGTGTGAGATTTCACATCCAAGCCTAAAATAAGGAACCCATCACCTCAACCAGTCTGCACAAGGGACAAGAACAGGACTTTGATACAAAAAAGAACCACTCTCCAAAGGAGCAGCTTTCCTGACTAACAAAGATGGAAGCAAATTCAATCAACACCAACGAACTGAAGGAGGGTCCATGGCAAAGGCTAAATAAAGAATAAAAAATAAAAAAGAGAGAAAATATTCAATTAAGAAAACCCACGAGAGCTGATTGATAACAGGAGTTTGATGCTCTCAAGATATATCTCGAGATTAGATGAGGTTTCATATTTTTCGAGTTAATGCCAAATAATGATCATGTGTTATGAAATCAGATTGAAATATATGCATTTATGCAAAGATGTATTGGTATGACTAGAGCAGCTCATCTAGCACACTCAAAGTTGTCTGGGTCCGGTATAAAACCAGCACATTGTTACTGTCTACCCTCTACCATTCTCGCTACTCAGGCACTTCAGTCAACTCATCTTGCTATCAACTGTGAAGCCAATTCTATAGCACCCTCATGATGGGAATCAAACTCATGCAACCACAATCTGAGGCATAAATACACGCCAATTATACTTGAAAGATCCTTTATGATAACTTTAGCCACAGCACACAAAAAAAAGGCCGTTAGAGATGAAAGCCGTGACTGACGCTCTAATCAAAAGTTAGGCCAAAAGGCAGGGTGAAAACCTGGGAACAGGCAGTTTGTCCTACAAAAAATAAAGTGAATAAAAGCCGTTGGATTGGGTTGGGTCCATTCCAGGCAAAAAATAAGGCACAGGGTTATGTGAAAATCCGAAAAGGGTGCATTTACCACTAAGAAAAGCTAGTGTGAAAATCCACAAGGGACACACTACCTTCAAAGAATGACTACAGGTATCAGAAGAGAACCTCACAATCCCCAAAGGCATGGAATTCAAAAGCAATTCTAGAGGGCACCGATCCCGCCACAAGATGAGACTAAACCAGCTATCGCCTCTGAATCCACTTAGACGAATTCTTATCCTGCATTACTGCATACATATGCATCTCACGTGCATGCTCACCACTTTTCCTGCATAATTTGCTTTCTAAGTCTTGCAAAAAGGGAGAATCAATGCCAACGCCAACAAAAGGGCAAGCGACGACATCGGTCAAAACATCAATCCCACCAGCTATTCGAAGACCTCTCAGGGGGCAACCATCTGACGACTGCTCAGGGGGGCAGCCAGTCAAAGACCTCTCAGGGGGCACCAGCCAGTCAAAGACCTCTCAGGGGGCACCAGCCAATCAACTGAAGACCTCTCAGGGGGCGGCGAACCGAAGTACTCTCAGGGGGCGATCAACTGAAGACTTCTCAGGGAGTAGCTAACTAACCGAAGATCTCTCAGGGGGCAACCATCCGATGACCTCTCAGGGGGGCAGCCAATCAAAGACCTCTCAGGGGGCACCAGGCAGTCAAAGACCTCTTAGGGGGCACCAGCCGATCAACCGAAAACCTCTGAGGGGGCAGTGAATCGAAGACCTCTCAGGGAGCAGTCAACCAAAGACCTCTCAAGGGGCAGCTAATCGAAGACCTCTCAGGGAGCGATCAACCGAAGACCTCTCAGGGGGCAGAAAATCGAAGACCTCTAAGGGGATGATCAACCGAAGACCTCTCAGGGGGCAATTGGCCAACCAAAGACCTCTCAGGGGGCACCACCTTAGAAAGGATAACATTACAACAATACCATCCAGCCTGGGAAAGCGACCGCCTCAGGTACGTGTCTCTTCCCTTCTTTTCTGAATTTTGGCTCACTCAGGCACCTAAGTTCTAGGTTCCCCAAAATTGGGGTCAACTGTAGACACCGGGCCCTGAGACGGTCCAAGATCAGGATTACGCAATGATGAAAATGACACTTGCCACCGGCAAAGGTGTCAAAAATGATGTTTTCCTTGTCGATACCCTTATTATTTTTAAATAAAAAAAACAAAAAAAAAACAAACAAATAAATATATCTAAAAAATTATTTTTTATTATAAAAAATTAATTAAATTAAAAAAAGTATTAGGAAGTGTTATTTTTGATATTTTAAAAAGAAAATAAAATTAATTAATTAATTTAATTGAAAAAAAAAGAAGATTTAATATTAAGAAAAAGAAAAAAAATATTTAATTAGAAAAAAAAAAGAAAAGGAAAGTTAGTTTAAAAAAAAAACGTAAAAGCAAAAGTTAAAAACCGAGGACAAAAGCATGTAAATAGAATTGAAAAAGCAAAGTGGGTTTTGGCGGCCAGGTGAGAGGGCAGCGTGTGGAGGCCCTCCACACGCGGCCACCATGGGGGCCGTGTGTGGAGGCCCTCCACATGCGGCCTTATGCTTTTCCTTGTTGAAAAAAAAGGGGTCAAACTGCGATTCTCTTTTTTTTCATGTGTTTATGTTATTTTTGAACACAGAGAATTAAAAGGCTTTTTGTCTATTTTTCATTTTAGAACAAGACAGGAAATAAAATGGGACTTGCTTTCATTTTCTGGGGGGCGGCATTTTTTCAAAAAAAAAAAAAAAGTTTTCTTCTCTCAAGCCAAGGGCAGACGATTCTTTAAACATTTTTTTTCAAGTTTCAATTTTTTCATCTTCCGTGAAGAATATTTCGCCCATAGTTTGATTGCGCAAGAAAAATTAATTTTCTTTACTCGATCATCCCACCAAAATATTTTCACCAAAAATATTTTCTTGAGTTAATTTATTTTAAAACATAGATTTTTATATTTTTTGGGTGTTTATCACCGTAAATTCGACAAGGAGGACGGATCAAGACACCGCTTTTTTCGATCTATAAAATTCTGAGGGTAAACGCTTTGGATCCATTCTCTTTTTTTTTTTTAATTTTATTATTTTTTTTGCATTTCCTTTATTGTTGTTAGTATTATTTTCTATCACTACTATCATATTTATAATTTATTCCTAACATCTTAAGGTTAGTGTTGTTACATATAACTTTAATTTGTTTTTTTTGTGGATTTAGTCTCATAATGGTTGACGTCAACCCCACTGTTGCTATTGTGTTTCTTTTATCATCAATTTATTTTTTAAGTTTGCTGTGAACAAGGCCTCCATTAGCATTATCATGCTTATATCATTACTATCAGTGTTATTGGTTCATGTCTATTTTGTGTCATGCTACTATTATTATTACCATGGTTATCATGCTACTGTTGCCACTTTCATATTTTCATCATCATCATCATCATTATTATTATTATTATTACTACGTTATGTTTATTTATTTTATAATATTATTATTATTTATTGCTTAATATTATCCATTATTATTATTATTTTATTTATTTATTATTGGCATTTCTATGCTATTATCATTATTATTATTATTATTATTATTATTATTAGTATTATTGTGTTATATTAATATTATTGTTAATAGTATTATTTAATCTATGTTTATTTTACATTATTCATTATTTTATCACTATTATTATTATTATTATTATTATTATTATTATTATTATTATTATCATCATCATCATATTATTTGTTTATTATTACGTTACATTTATGTGTTCTATACCTCTATCATTTTATATTGTTATCATTACATTATGTTATTGCTATTATTATTCCATGATCGTTTACTGTTGACATTATTATTATTATTATTATTATTATTATTATTATTATTATTATCATTATCATTTCGTTTTTCCATCATTGTTATTATGACCTTTTTCTTCAGCTTGATTTATTTTAATTCCTTTTGCGTGTAAACTGTTTGTTATTAAATTAATATGCCCAATATTTATTTCGTCTTTACTTGGTTATTTTTAGAATTATCACTAATATTACTTTTATGCCATTTTCTGTCTGAGATTTAATATGACGTGCCTTATGTGAGCGTTCTCGTGACCACCCAAATGGGTCACGACACGTAGAGGACTACATTGTTTGGTGAGGCCTTTCCTATTCCTTCTCTTTATGTTGTGTTTGTTTGTAAATAAATATTTTGTTCATACACGCATGAGATAAAAAAATCACAAAAACTTTTTTATAATTAAATTGGCATTTTTACTAATAAAATTGCGACCAATGTCTCTCATTTTAGCCAAGGAATGTAAAATATCACAATAAAATGAAGAGTTAATTTTCTCCAATAATGGGATCACTGATCCCGGGTTTTCAATCCAACAATCAATAACTCTTCGAACCCTCTTTAAATAAATCCGAAGGAACCAATGTTCCTAAACCTTCAAACGAAAGCGATGGAACCAATGTTCCTAAAATAAACGAATGTCCCGATTTATGTATGTTTTTCTTATATTTTATTTTGTTTGATTGTTTTAATCATTTCCTTTTGGGCCCTTGTAATTAATATTGTTGCAATATTATTGAGTTAGGGATTATTTTCCGTCCCATTTTCCTCTTTTTATCTTTTTCTATTTGGGGGTTGTATTCCGCCCCTATCTTCCATGTAATTGTGTGCTTGTATATTTATTTGCTTTCCTTTATCACTTTATTTACCGCTTTTCTTTATAGCTTTCCTTTACTACTCTTTAAATGATTGCCACCTTAATTAAATGCATCGATCGTGTGAGATGAGAGATAGAATTTTAGGAAGTTAAAAGCTCATTTATAATTAACCAAAGCATAAATAAGAGTGAAGTTCCGAACACCAATCTCTGGTCTAGACCAATAAGAGGTTAGAGACCTTTTCCAATTTCTTGTAAATTGGGTGGCGACTCCAAAATACCTCAAAGGTTCCTAAAGGTGTCATGGGGCTAGGTGTTCCTTTTCAATGTTCTATTTGGAAGGAGGCATCAAAGATGTCTCATGGCACCCAAGATCAAAAGACGCGAACCAATCCCTCAAATTCTAAAAGTAGGTTCAGCTAGGGCTTTTGCTGGGTTCGGCGTACGTCACAACTAGGGTTTGACCAAAGTTTTAAAAATGGTTTTGGAGCTCTAAAGGGTGTAATGTGGGAAGTGTACAGGCTTAAAATAATTTTTAGCAATTTTTTATAGTGTTAGATTGATGTTTTACTGTAGAACTAAAAAGGGTTGAATCGTACCGGTTTAAGTGAACCGGACCCCAAATGGACTCTGATTGAGTTGAAAATTTACGGGCAGCTTATTTTCTATGTTTTAAGAATGATGGAATTTGTTGGGAGTGAATAATTTGATGAACACGTAAACTCTTTGAAACAGCGAAAATGGACCAAAAAACTGAAATTTTAGTTCAAACTGGTTGGACCACTTCGATTGGACTGGTTTGATTCAATTTTAGGATATATAAGGAGGTAAGATGCCATATTTTTCCAGAATTCTCTAGCCTCCACCGCTTCTCTTCTCCCTCTCTTTGGCCGAACCATTCTTCTCCCTTTCTCCTCCATTTTTTTTCATCTTTCCTCTAATATTTCCCCAAATTTTAGCCTTCCATACAAAGTTCAGCTCCTATACAATCTAGAAATCATATTTGGAGTCCATTTGGAGCATTGAAAGTGGAAAAATCTAAGAGTACAAGGTTTAGGGTCAAATTTGAGGTATGTGTTTTAGGTATTTTTAATTGGGTTTATTAGTCCCTATGGGGGTTTTTTAGGGTGTGGAGTTCATTTATGAAGTTATTTTATAAAATTAAAGTATAGTTTTGATGATTTGTGGATGTTTATATTCGGCCACCATAGGTACTCCTTGTGAGGAATGTTGTTCTCAAGCCAAAGGGAAGGAAAAAGAAGCTTAGAGAGTTTATAGCAAGAATTTGAGGTTTATGGTTACAAAATCCCTCTTTTTCCACTTGTTATGTTTGAATTTTAGGTTAATTTAAGTATGAACTTATGATTAAGGCATGATTAACTGAATCTAATTTGGTAAACATGGTTAGGGAGGTTAAATAAGCATGTTTATGTGATTAAAATGAACTATTGAAACATGGATGGAAAACCCTAAGTGAGGCCGAATTGAATGATGATGAAATTATGCATGAATAAGGTTAATTATGGTGTGTAATTGATGTTTATGATTAGTATAACATGCAATTTGCATGATTGAGTGGTTAAATGAAATTAAAGTGAACATAATGAAAAATTAATACCTTGGTCGAATTAAACTTATGGGACTTTTATTGTGTATTTTGATGTTTAATGGTATATAATGGTATAAGATGATTAATTGTTGATAAATGAGTATGCATGCAAAATTATAAGTGAAAATGATGACTCGGCCGAATTATGTATGTTGACGTAATATGAAATTTAAGTGAATTTTAATGATATCTTGCCCTTAATAGTGGTCTGGTAGTGAAATCTAGTCCAGGATATAATTGGCTAGCATTAGAGATTCCACATCGCGGTACGAGTCATGGCGACTCGCTATTGATAGGACAATAATGGTCTGTCACAGTGTATAGTGTTCAAAAGTGATCAGTGTAGCGCAGTGCAGTGATGAATGGTCCCATTGGGATCATTCTAGAGTGTAGTGGATCGTCCCGCATATTCGGTCAATGGATTTTTTACTGGGTGTATACTAGGGGTATAATGGTAATTATGAGGAAAAATTGATTAAAATAGTGATAAATGAGAAAATAAGTGAAAACGAGACTAAATTGAAGGGAATAGAAAATCTAGGGGTAAAATGGTAATTTTACACAAAATGGGTAAAAACGGAGTAAGTTAGGTAAAAAGTGTAAATAATAAGGGTAATAGTATAAATAAATGAAAATATAGGGACAAAAAGGTAATTTGGTGTAAAGGTGATAAATTAGGGACTAAATTGTAATTTGGAAATAATGAAAGATTAAAAAGGAAATTTAAGTGTAAAGAAAGGTAAATTGGTAATTAAGAGTAAATAAAACGGTAAAAATGGAAAAATGAGAATAAAAAGGGTAAAATTGTAAATTAAGTGTAATTAAGGGTAATTTAGTAACTAAGTGGAAAGGAAAGGACATGGATGGAATTATTGAGAAAGGAGGGACATAAATGAAATTATTAGAAAAGATGAGGACACAATTGGAAATATTGAAATAGATTAAGGACTTAAATGTAATAATTGAAATGATAAGTTTAATTAAATGATTAAAAATGTAAATAGTGAATAAAGTAATTTATTAAGTAATTATGTAATTTAATTGATAAATTTATTGATTAAATATGAATAATATATTACATAAAACTTAATAATATAATTAAGTAGATAATAGTCTAAGTAGTGAAAATTTATTGATTTGTAACCATCACTGGGCATATTAATGCTCAGCACATAGTTTATTTTGATTGCGTGTAGGTACGTCATAGGTTGGAGCAAGCATATCTCAGGAGTTGGAAGCAGGTGGGTGAAGAAGTTACAAGATATATTTTTGTATGATATATATATTGGCATGTATCTAAAGTATCAAGTTTGATGTTTTTGGAGTATGTATTTATGTATGAGTTTATGACTGTTGATGGTATAACTCCGTGAATGGATATTATGGACTATTAGTGGTTTGTGATATATTATATTGTTGTTGTACCCTTACCAGGGCTGTGGTTATTTGATTTACAGGTTCGGGTAGGCAAAAATATAAGCCGTTATACTGCCAAAATTTTGACTAAATGAATAGTAACTTAGACAGTTATAGGTCATCGGTAAGTTAAAATAATGAGTTCATAAATGATTAAGTTAATGTAAAGTACGGAAAATTTTTTTTATCGCAAATCAGCATTATGCCTAAGTTGTCTTTAAAACAATCATGGTAATCGTACAGTATTGCTAAGTCGGCAGTGTACGTATAGGGTATAAGGTTGTTACATTTATTTTGGTATTAGAGCACAGTTGAGGCGATTCTAATATCGGAGTAGGGTTTTGTTTAATTATATATACATGCCAATTGAAAGTGAAAAATATATTATGGTACTGATGTATGCTTGCCCCATTGTTATAGTGAATAATGGCGTTCGATCGAAGTTATAGTGTTAGTGATGGTGAGAGTGGGGCTTTGGCCAGTGTTGGTCGAGCCGAGGCTCCATAGCAGCAATCGACGTTTCCAGTGGTTCCTCCTCCTCTGCCATAACCTGATTTCTTGAATACGATGGCAGACTATATTTAGCATCGCCTTTGAGCTGAACAGGCCTAACAACCGCCAGTACTAGTGCAACCTCCTACTCCGACTCAAAGGAAGCCAATATTGGAGCAGCTAAAGAAAATGGGAGCCGATGATTTCTTTGGACATGACTCGATGACTCCCGAGCAAGTGGAAGAATGGTTATTCCGTATAAAGAGATTGTTTGAGATTTTGCACAGTATATCGGAGGAAATGTTTGAGGGGACCGCTGCTTTGCTACAGGGTCTAGCTTACTTTTTGTGGGATTTAGTGAGGAAACACTCCCCTGCTGATCAGTTGACCTGGGAGTATTTTCTTGATTAGTTTGAGAAGAAATACATTGGAGCAGAGTATAAAGATTCAATGCAGAATGCTTTTTGGAGGCTTCGACAGGGGAACAAGTCTGTACCTGAGTACGAGAGAGATTTTGAGAGGCTGAGTGCCTACTTAGATGATGTTCTGAGGACTAAGGATAGGCTGATGGAGAGGTTTGAGTGGGGTCTCCACAACCGCATTAAATAGATAGTGAGTGGTCAGAGGCATCCAAATTTGAGATCATTAGTGGTAGCTGCTATTAAAGTTGAGGTATCACAGATTGATGAGGTTGACAGACAGGTTTGATTCCAACATAAGAGGAAATCGGGTCAATCCAGTGGTGCAGGGAATCAGAGTAAGAGATCTAGAGGGCCACCTCCATCTCAGAGTCACAGAGCTGTGGCACAGACTCATAACCAGAAGAATCCAGCTAGTAGTAGTGTTCCAGCATCATCAGTGGGTAGTGCACCCAGGGGTAGAGGCCGAGGTAACCCACAGCAGTGTAACCATTATGGCAGAGCTTGGGGAGTGCAGATATTTATCTGGTGCCTATTTTAAATGTGGATCGAAGGAGCATCTAGTTAAAGATTGTCTAGATGCAGTGCCCTTATCAGTGACTTCACCAATTCCTGGGGTAGGTTCATCGGTAGGTAGAGGTAGAGGCAGAGGGACAACCTCGAATACTGCAGCTAGACCTCCTCCACCACCATCTCAGGGCCAGGGATGTGCTGTAGGTCGCACATATTCAATAAGGGCTAGAGATCGGGAGGATACACCTGACATGATCGTAGGTAAATTCTGCTTATTAACTTATTCAGTTTATGCACTTACTGATCCCGGGTCTACACACTCCTATATTAGCACACATTCCACGGGGTAAAGGGTTAGATAACTCATCCTTAAATCATGATATTTTAGTGAGCAATCCTTCGGGCCATAGTGTGATAGTGAATAAAGTGTATAGAGATTGTCCAATTAGTGATTTCCCAGCCAATTTGATTGAACTACCTTTCAAAGAGTTCGATGTCATTCTGGGTATGGATTGGTTAGCCACTCATCGTGTGATGGTTGACTGTAAGAGAAAAAGAGCAACCCTTAAAACTGCAAATGATCGGGAGATAACTGTAGTGGGTGTGACGCGTGCCGAATCCGAAAGGTCCCCGATAGGCTGCTTTTAGGGCTCGAGAGATTGATTCGCATCATTTGATCTTTGGTAACATGAGACATTTTGGAATCCTCACCCAATAGAACATTGGGGAAGTTCATCTAGCCTCATGAAACCTTTAGGTACCTTTGAGGTATTTTGGAGTCGCCACCCAATTTATAAGAAATTGGGAAAGGTCATCTAACCTCTATAGTCTAAACTAGAGAGTGGTTCGGAACTCCACTCTTATTTATGCCTTGATTAATTATAAATGAGGTTTTAGTTTTGAAAATTCCATCTCTCCTCTCACGCGATTCGATGCATTTTATTAAAGGCACATTACAAGCACTAAGAAAGCGATAAATGAAGGCTGTAGAGAAAATGGTAAATAAAACAATAAACATGCAAAACCACATCATTACAAGATAAGAACTAGGACAAATACAATTCGGAAATGAAAAGGAAAGGTAAATAAAATTACCCAAAAAATAATTAATTATAAGGGCCCACAAGATATGTAACATAAATCTAAACAATTAAGCAAAATTAAATAAAAGAGGAGACATACATAAATCTAAATATTTATTCGGTTTAGGAACATTGGTTCCTTCATGCTCACTTAAAGAGCGATCGAAAGGTTATTTCAAATATTGGCTTGAATATCGGGATAAGTGATCCCATTTTTGAAAAATTTAACTCTTTGTTTTAATTCATGATATTTTGTGTTCCTTGACTAAAATTGAGGACATTGGTCATAATTCAATAGTAAAAATCCCGGTTTAATCATAAAAATATTTTTGTGATTTTTACCTTACACACGTACAAAAATAGAATTATTTTACTTACAAATAAACACACTCATGCAAATAGTGGTTGGTAAGGTCTCACCCAAGTGATGTGGTCTCTTACGCGCCATGACCCCTCCGTTTGGTCACGACAACACTCAAATAAGCAAACGTCACATTTTACCCACATAAACAAGAAAAATAACAATAAAAAATGCTATTAATAATTCTGAAATTTACCATATAAACATAAAGACAAGCTAAATGCAAAATATGTTTAATATACATGTAGGGAATGAAATGGGTTAAATTAGACGTGTGAGTTTAAAGTACAAATCATACACATGGGAAAAGATTCAATCAATCATGCAAAATTAACCATACAAATGACATAATAATAATAATAATAATAATAATAATAATAATAATAATAACAACAACAACAACAACAACAACAACATTGATAAATATAATAACAATAATAATGATAATAACAATAATCATAATAATGAGAATAATAAAAGTAATAATAGCGATAATAATAATATTAACAGTAAAAGCAAATAACATTAACAACAATAATAAGAATAATAAATAATAATAATGATAATAATAAAGATAACATTAGCATGTAATGATAATAATATTAAGAATACTAATAAGGATAAATGATAATAATAATAATAATAATAATAATAATAATAATAATAATAATAATAATAATAATAATAATAGCAAAAATAAATATAACATCAACAGTAATGATAAAAATATTAACAATAATAATAGCAAATAAAATAAAATGAGATAATCTTTACCCTCGGATTTGATGATATGGAAGCAAGATGTTTGAATCCAACTCCCCTTGTCAAGGTTCAAAACAGGTTCAAAATAACTTAAAGACTTAAGAAAAAACACTAAAATGAAACTGAATGATTTTTTATTTTTGTTTGATAATAAGCCCAAGGTAAGGGAATCGATTTCCCTATCTCAAGCCAAGCTCAAACTCGGAAACTGTTTTTTCTGGGATCCAGAAGATCAAACGAAGAAATTTCACATTTAGAAAGAATTTTCCTTTTCAAGAACACTCTCCCATTTTTCTCTTCTTCTTTTTTTCAATCTCCCAAACCAGCTCTTCTTCTTTTCCCTTTATTTTCCTCTTCTTCTCAAAAGGGGAAAGGACTAAAGCCCCTTTCTATTCCTCTTCCCCCAAAAATGCATGAAACCTGAAAGAAAACCCCTTTTGATAGTCTCAAAATCTGTCAAAAATTAGATTTTCACAGGTGGGAAAGGGATAGGAGGGAGGCTGCCTGTGATGGGGTGGCTGTGCCTCGCGCACCCCGCATGCGCAAGGTGCGGCCTTGCGCTGGAGGTGCAGCCTCGTGCAGGAAGCCGCGCCTCGTGTGCACGAGGTACGGCCTCACGTGCCACATGTTGCGTGGGGCAAGGCCTCAAGTGCGGTGCCTCACGAGCCTGCACACCTTGTACGCGCTACCAGTAGGTGCTGCGCTTTGTGCACGCCGCATAGGCCACGCTGCCGAAAACCCCAAACACTCCAAAATTAAATTTTTTATTTAAAAAGAAGGGTTTTGACAAGGAAATCATTAGTTTTAACTTTTTGCTTGTCAACAAGCATCATTTTTATCACAGGGTAATCCTAATCTTGGACCGTCTCGGGACACAGTGTCTACAGCTGCCCCACATTTGGAAGAAACTAGCACGTAGGTGTCTAGGTGAGCCAAAATTCAGAAAGAAAAAGGAAAGAAGCACGTACTTGAAGCGGCCACCTTCCTGCTGCACTGTCGTCTATGATCGCAGTGTGATTAGTTTTCGCCAGCTCGTTCGCATATTGTAGACACCGGGTCCTGAGGAAGCCCATATCAGAGTTGCCCAATGATGATAAGATGCCTTATCACAGGCAAAAAGGTTGAAAGTGGTGATTTCCTGTTTAAATTTGCATTATAGAGTGAAAAAGTAAAAAATAATAAAAAATATTTTGAAAATTAGATATGAAAAATGGGATTTAGAAATTGTAGTATTTTTAGTTAATCTTTAATAATAAAAAAAATAAAAAAATTTCCGAGTGTCGGCGCCTTTCGACAGTGCGCAGGCGCCACGCGCGACGACCTCTCGCCTGCCAGCGCCAATGGGCGTCCGTAGCCCCTATTCCGCCGCAGAATGCCCATTTCGCCCCAAAAATCATTTTTCCTATTTTTTTTCTACAAAATTCGTTTTTTTTATCATTTTAAGGGATTTTTAGGTTTTTTTCAAATTTTAAAATTTGAAATAGTTAATATCTGATTTAATTAGGTCTGATCGCTTTAATTATTTTTATTTTTCCTATTTTCTTCATATAAAAAGAAAGAGATGGAAAAAGAATGGGGGGATTTTTTCTAGGGTTTTTTCTTCATCTTTTCTCTTCTTCTTCCTCTCAATTCTCTCAAAAAATTTCAGACTTTCCCCACCAAAAAAGAACAAAAAATTCAGTTTATCTTTTTCATCTTTTTTTCCAATAGGATTTCTTCTAAACATATATTTAGAAGGAGTTTTGTTGGTTGATTTAATTTTTGAGATAAATACAACAATTATTTGCTCTCAAAATTCTTTTTTTTTTTACTTTTTATTTGTGTTCAATTAAATTTTTTCCATTGATTTTCTTTTGAATCTATTTTTGATGAAAAAATAATTTTGAGACAAAAAAATAATTGTTTGTTATCAAAATCTATTTTTTTCATTTGATTTTCTAAAAACAAGTTTTTTTTTCAAGTATATTTTTCCTTGGAATAAAACTCCAACATTTTTATTATTCAATTCTAATCTTGCAAATAAAGAATAAGGAAATCAATCATCATTTTTACCTTAATCGAATCCGAAACTCTGAGGATAAACATTCTGGGCTTGATATTTATTTTATTTTATTTTATTTATTTTGTTTATATTTAATTTATTAATATGTATATTTTTGTTATTCTCATTTATTTATTTATTCTATGTCTTGTAGGTTTATTCCATTTAATGTTTATATTATTATGTTTATATAATATTATTGCTATTATTAGTTTATTATCATTCTCTTTCATTATTATTTTCATTATTGTTGTTAATATTATCATATTATTTTATTCTTATTCATGTAAATATTAATTGTTTATTATTTTTAACATGTAATTAATTTATTTTTTCCTTTTATTTCTCATTATTTTTAACATATAATTAACAAATTCATTTTAATTGATATGTTTACCATGTAAATGTTTTATATTAATTGTGATTATATTGATTAACTATGTCATTCATTTAATTGCTATCATTATTTTGTTATTTATTTTTTATCATTCTTTTTCCATTGTCATTGCTATTTATTCATTCATTTATTTATTTTCATTATTCATCATTATTATTATCATGTTCATATTTTTACATATTAACTCATTAACATGTTTTATTTATTCTAGTTAAATCATTTAATTCTTTTATCATTTAATGTATATTTTCATTTATTTTGATTTGTTAACAATTTAAGTCAATTATCATTCTTTCACACCACCTTATTTTATTTTAATTTGTCATTCATTTATTATTATTTAATTGATTTAATTACTAACATTATTTTATTTGTGTATTGTTTTTATTTCACATCTTATTTTTCGCTTGGGCATTTTTGCGAGCACACGAGGGATCCAGAAGGCTCGTTTGGGTTAAATGTTTAATTGCTTTACTTATAATATTTTATTTATTTGCCTTATTTATTTTGCCATGTAATTTCCTATAAAATTGTTTATTTTAGGCACGCTAGAAAGAAAATCGCTAAACCATTTTTTATTAATTAACTTGGAATCTTTCCTAATAAAGATGGGACCAATGTCTCAATTTTCTCCATCCAAAATCATCACATCAAAACTGTTTCATAGTAAGTATGCATGCGAGGACCAATGTCTTCATCATTAATGAATTTCCCGATTTGTGTATGATTTATATTTTATTTACAATGGGGGTTGTATTTCGCCCTTAGTTTTATTATAATTTATTTTCATGCGCTTTACTTTAATTATGCTTTATTTATTTATCGCTTCCCTTGAATGGACGATTTGCGCTTTAATTTCACTGCATTAAAATGAATGAGAAATGGGATGAAACTTTAAAGCTCAATTATAAACTTAACCAAGGTATGAATAAATCCGGACTCACTCTGGTCTTAGGCTCAATGAGGTTAGAGGGCCATCTCAATGTTTCATTGGGATGGGCCTCCAAAATATCTCTTATTGCCCAAAAGCCCCAACTCGAATAATCTTAGGCTCCACGGGGTTAGAGGATCATTCCAATGTTCTATTGGGATGAGGTCTCCAAGATCCTTCTGACTTACCCAAAATAGATATATATGCGCTGTCTTAGGCTCATTGAGGCTAGACGACCTTTCCCAATGTTCTATTGGGTGGCAACTCCAAAAAACCTCCTTGTTGGCCAACATAGATGCACTTGAAATTCATTATAAGTTTTAATGAACCTCTCTCCAAAGCCCTAAAAACGGGTCTTCGAGGCGCCCCGGGGTTCAGCGCGCATCACAGTGGCAACTCTGCTAGGGACAATGCTCGAGACTTCGCTTTAAAAGTACCTTGGTTAAAAATTTACAGTTGAGTTTTAATTTAAACATTTCATCCTTTTTTGAAATTACATTGCATCGCATTAGAGCCTTAGATCTATGCTAGTTTGGTCCCTCTATCAGCCCCGGTGCATTCCCGAAGCACAACCGTACGTTCACTCAATGTAGGGAAGTGTTAAGGTTAATCACCAGCCCAAGCCTCGTACCATTATAATATATTAAATGGAGACCCAATCGGTCGTTATGCTCATGATGAGCTAGACCCGTTGGCAGGGACCATGCTTGGGTAGACCTAAAGTATTATCACCCTAACTAAAGCTCATGTAATGACAATAGATACTTTCCCTAGGTAGTATGAACCATAATACCTTGCTTGCTATATGGATTATTTTGTATTGTACAAACCCAAATAATTTGATTGGTCACCTAATTAAAGGCTTTCATGCCCCGATAGGCCCATGTCAACTTATTCGGACTGCCTAAATACACAATGATCACAATCCATGCGCTTGTGCATTAGTTAAAAAAGGTTATGCTGCCGGGTTTTCACTGTGCACCATACGTGTCCATCAGGTCCCCTATTGACCCATGGGCCAAGCCCACCTAGGACAGAGACCGCACGACCTCGTGTGTGGGGGAAATAAGGTTAGAAGGATCTATCTGCTTGCTTGTGGTTGTGGATGATGCATTGCATATTCATGTCATTCATTCACAAATAATTTTTTTTATTTCTTCCCTATGTATACATCCTATTCTTTGCATATAATTATTACATGTACATATCATCCTGTGTATAGTTTTTTAAATGTTTCACATGTATCATTGTAATCTTTTTTAGTCACTGTATACTATTTGTTGCATAGCACGATCATGCATTACATATTATTCATGCATCATTCTAACTCCTTGCTTTTCAGCCATCGTAGACCATTTGTTTGGGTGGTTTAGGGATCCCAACAGTTATCTAAAGAGTGATCAGAGTTTGGGTTGGCTGACAAAGATTTAGCATCCTTGCCAGAGCATCTGAAGGTAGTAGAAATGGCTAGCCCTTCGCAACAGACCGAAGAGACTCGTGGCCTAATTGTCTAGAAGTTGGATAGAAGGTTTGAGGAGCTTGAAACACTGGATGCGATCAAAGAAAGACTGGATGCCATGGCGCTGGTTCTCCAAGCTCAACTTATGGCAACAGCTCTCAATCAAGTGGAGCCGGCCACGATCAAGAAGGCTCATACGGCGACGGCTGCGGTGCCTCCATTTCCTTTTGAGACCAAAGTCAAGGGGCCACTTAATTCACCAGTTGAATAAGGAGGAAATAGGAGGCCCACTTTAGAATATAGCATTGTGCTTGAAGAGGAAGAGGACCTCGCGATCACGCATATTCTAAAAGGTGAAAGCTCAGGAAGCCATAACATCAGTGAGGCAAATGTTAAGCCTACAGAAGTCCCAGCCACTAGAGCAGTTCAGTCCCACCTCACTATTTCGGGTAGGCCATTATCCTGGCACTTCACCCGTCTCTTCACGAAAGGAAAGTTACAACCCTTACTGGTCGGGCCTGCGCCAAGTCAAGGATGCCCTAGACATAGAGCAGATTGGTACTGTGCATATCACCAGTATTCAGGGCATAGAACAGACTATTGTCGTCCCTTGTGAGATCGCATTCAAGAATTTATGCTAAACCCAGAAAAGGAAAAGATAGTAGAATCTCCAAACACAGAAGTGAATCGAAGCCATTTCTCTAATTTGGACAGATATTTGTCCTGGGTCCTTAAGAGGCTGATAAAGGAGGGGATATTACAGCCATTGCCGACTAGGCCTGCTAGAAACTAAGGACAGCCCGATCACAGAGGGGATCAGTATTGCGCCTTCCACTAGCACACCGGGCATACCACAGATGATTGTAAGGCCTTGAGATATACTATTCAAGATCTGATTGACTCCAAGTAGATCTCTGACCCAGAAAAGCGAGAGGGAAAGAATAAGATGGACTAAGTGCCTAAGTGGAAAGGCAGGACGGTTCTTAGGGATGATAATAGACCATCGACTGCAACAGCTATGTATGCAAGAACGGAAGTTGATTAGCCATTTAGAATGTTCTTTTTATTTTTGAACTGTTTAATAATGACATTTTAGTTTCGTTAATAAGATGAACGTTTTTCCTTACTTGTGTTATGTTTTTTATAATTTTATTATGCATAATCATGATCATAACTCATTCATATTTGACATTGATTCAGTTGATGCTTCTCTATTTAATCTCAGAAACTTTGGAGAACCCAAATAAAATCTTGATAGCATCTATTATAACTCCTGAGTAGAGATCAAAATTTGAGAGAATTAAAACAAAATATGAAAAAGGTCTTTGCCTGGACATATAAAGACACGCTAAGAGTTAATCGTGGAATCACTAAGGACATCGTTCAAACACACTACAATCATGAATCGGCCATGTAGAAGCTCAGAAGATTGAAGCTGGAAGGGGCAGAAAAGGTCAAAAAGAGGAATCAATAAGCAGAAGCGAAGCTAAAATTTTTTATCGAAGTTCAATGCCAGTTTTGGTTGGTTAATGTTGTACCAAATTGAGAAGAGGAGGAGTGCGTGTATGTGTAAACTATTAGGATTTGAACAAAGCTTATCCTCAAAAGAAAAAAAAGACAAAAAAGAACAGAAAAAAGAACAAAGAGAGAAAAATAAAATACAAAAAAAAAGAGAGAAGGAAAAGAATCAATATGTAGATTGGAAAACCATCATGGGGGGCAAGCTTTATTCAAATCCGGCTGATCTACACGTGCCCGTACTTTGCCACTTTTTCTTGGCTTCCGAAAAGGACCATGAGAATTATATCGACTTGCAATGGATATAGGTTGCTCGAGCTTGGAAATAGACATCATAGGGGAGGTGCGCCCTACAGCCCCAACGGACAGGGTCATGTCAAGATGGTCTCCCGCACCACGCAGGGTTCGAGGACAGAAGGACACCTTATGGTTAAGGCTAGGAAGTTTTTCCAGGGGTATGGCATTAAAGACCACAAGTCCTCTCTGTATTGCCCTCAAACTAATGGGGCAGCAGAGGTTGCTAACAAGAAGATCTTGATCAAGATGGTTCAAAACTACAAGGATTGGGCAGAGAAATGGCCTTTTGCACTTTGAGGCTGGAGCACCGCCATCGAAACCTCTACAAGAGCCACCGCCCAGTTCTCAATACATAGGGCAAAAACAGTATGGCCGATCAAAATAGAGCTCAAATCTTTAAAAATAGTCATGAAAGCCCAAATTTGGAAAGCCGACAGGGCACAACAACGACAACAGCAATTGAACAAGCCAGACAAGGACAGGTCACGGGATAATCGCCACGGTCAGATATATCAGAAAACATTCTGCTTGATTATTTGGAAAGATGGCCAGAAAACATCCGATGAAAGAGGGAGATTTAATTGTCAAGCAAATGAGACCAGGTGTTCCAGGCATACGGGATAGGTATAAGCTAACGTGGGAGGACCCCTTGTTCTTTAGAGATTGTATCCAAGGCAGCAGCAACAGACAGCGATGAAAATTACTTAAAAGAACCGATCTTCAATCTGATAAAACACCACATATATTTTACTGTTATTTGTAAGATAAATTTTCCTAAAATTGATCTAACAACAAACCATCTTGAGAATGCAAAGCAAATATTTTACAAACAAGATCATGAAAATTGCATCACAAAGTAATTGAACTTTGACCATTCAAATAAGCTATAAGTCCATTTACAATGCTTTTAAAACGATCTATATAGACATGCATTGAGAACCAAAGAAACAAGTATCACTAAGATCATTAATTTGATTATAACTTATTTCCAAAAGAAAACAACTTCAATCAAATTTTGAAATAGAAAAAGGCAGCCTGTGACACGTGCCGAACCACGGGACACCTCGAACCGCCCGCTTTTAGGGCGATCGGGATGAGGTTCGTTAAAACTTGCAATGAATTATAAGTGCGTCTATTTTGGGCAACAAGGAGATTTCTTGGAGTTGCCACCCAATAGAATATTGGGAAAGGTCATCTAGCCTCAGCGAGCCTAAGACGGCGCATACATAACTATTTTGGGTAAGCCAAGAGGATCTTAGAGGTGCCAGCCTAATAGAGCATTAGGATGACCCTCTAACCTCGTGGAACCTAGGATTACACAGCGCGTAAATATCCATTTTGGGCAAACCAGAGGGATCTTGGAGGTCTCAGCCCAATAGAACATTAGAATGATTCCTCTAACCCCCTAGAGCCTAGGATTATGTAGATTAGGCCTTTTGATGGGGAACAAGAGATATTTTGGAGGTTCCATCCCAATAAAACATAGAGATGGACCCCTAACCTCATTGAGCCTAAGATCAGAGTTGGTTCGGGACTTCTCATTTATTTGTACCTTGATTAATATTATAATTAAGTTTTGAATTCATTATTTCATCAACTTTCCATATAATGCAGTTAATTAAAGCGCAATCCATTCACGTAGATAAAGCAGTAAATTGACACAAAATAAAATATGCAAAAATAAATTACAATAACACTAGGGGCGGAATACAACCCCCATTATAAAACGATAGGTAAATCATATAGAAAATCGGGATATTCATTGAAATGAGGACATTGGTCCTACCATGCATATTTATTACAAGTCGATTTTTGAGAAGTGTCGGTTTTATTGGCTAAAAACAGGACTTTGGCCCCCGATTTTCGAAAAATCCCAAATTAATTACTATAAAATATTTGGCCATTTTTACTTTAACGAGATTAAACAATTTTCATGATAAAATGAATAAAAAAAAAACAAGGGTAAAGAAAGAACCCAGATGGAAATCCTCAGATTGGCACAGCCACCATCATTAACAACTCCAACTCATCCAAAATGATCAAATGTTTAACTCATAAAAATAAACATGTGAGTGTCAAAATTAAGAATAAAGTAAAATAAAGAAAAGTAAAATAACATGAAATCTTAAAGAAAATGAGTTAAAAGATAAAAGGAAATAAAAGAGTAAAAGAAACAAGTTAAAATCATGAGAATTTGCCTAAGGACGGCCTTTTGCACATTACCGACGGGCATCCCTGGTGTGACCGGAGGACGGAGTAGAGCATCATCTACGTCCCATCTCTCAAATTAGGGACGGGCATCGGTGACCACTCTGCCCGTCGGTCACCCCTGATTCAAAAAAATCGATAAAAACCTCAAAAACTCCAATTGAAATTCTTTTTAAATAAAAAAAATCTTGTTAAATCAAAGACAATTAATAGAAGTCAATTAAATTAGACAAATATTAATTCAGAATGTTTACCCTTGGATTTTACCTTTTGGGTGGATATCGAATGACTTCGGTCCCGCACGTTTCACAAGGTTCGAAAAAAGTGGATCAAGAAAAGAAAATTTATATTTTTCTTTCTCGAAAATCTAAAAGCGATTTAAATATTGAAATTAGCCGGATTAAGGGAAATGAATGAATTTTGTTACCTCAAATTAGCTCAATTCGCGGATAAAAATTGAAAAAAGTAGAAAGATTGAAAGAGTTTTTATGGAATAAAACAAATTCAAAATAGAGATCTTGAGAAAAACTATTAAATTCAGATTTTGGTAAATTGCTCACAAAAAGATTTTTCCCTTCAAAATTTTGCTAACCCCAAATCATGAAACTTAATCCACTATTTATAGAGTTTATAAGATAATTGGGATAAATATCAATTTAAAGAATTTGAATTTGAAAAGGAAATTGAAATTCAGTTTTAATCCCCTTAGCTATCCCAATCCAATCAAATTTGAAGAGTTTTTAAACTTATCAGATTAATTCACAAAATCCAGCGTTATCTGATCTGATCCACCATCGACGGCCGTCCCAAGAACTACAAACGGGCGTCTATAAGAAGGGTACGCGTGGTAATCTGGACGACAGACGGACTGAGACACGGGACTAGGGACGTTAGTCTCTATACAGACACGTGTCCGTCACTCATACTACAGAAGGCCGTCTCTACAACACAAGAGACGGCCCATCTCTCAATGCGAGAGACAGGGAACACAAAATAGAGACGGGCATCCCAACTCCGATGAAATTCCCGTCCGTTGAGCAAAATCTCACTTTCAAGCTAAATTTCCCAAACTCTTTGAAAATCTCGCGCTATAGAGAGAAAGACTTTAATCTTTGTGAAACCGAGGGATGAAAACCTCTGAATTCTATCCATTTATCCGAAAATAGACATTGATCTCTTCATCAGGTAACTCTGATCTGGACTGCCTCGGGGCATGGTGTTTACAATTGCCCCCAATTTTGGGGAAACTAGTGCACTAGTACCTAGATGAGCCAAAATTCAGAGAAGAAGGAGAGAGATGCGTACCTGAGGTAGCCCTTACCTTTTTACTGTGTAGAATGTTGCGACTTGTTGTCGTTGAGCTGTAGCGCTATCAGACTGTGGCTTGTTTGCAATCTTTTCTATTGCATTGTCCCGCTCGCCTTCGGTCGGCTAGTACGGCGTGAGGTGAAGTGTTGTCTAACTGCATCCCTTGTTGCGATCTGTTCTATCACTGGTGTCCCACTAGCCTCATCCCGGCCTACACGGTGTGAGGTGAAGTGTTGTCTAACTGCATCCTCTGTTGCGATCTGTTCTATCGCTGGTGATCCGCTAGCCTCGTCCCGGCCTGCACGGTGTAAGGTGAAGTGTTGTCTAACTGCATCCTCTGTTGCGATCTATTCTATCACTGGTGATCTGCTAGCTTCGTCCCGGCCTGCACACTGTGAGGTGAAGTGTTGTCTAACTGTATCCTCTATTGAGATCTGTTCTACCGCATGTGCTCTGCTGGCCTCGTCTTGGCTTTCACAGTATCTGTTAGATGTAGTGTTCTCTAACTACAATCCTAGCTGCGATATGTTCTAATGCATGTGTTTTGCTGGCCTCGTCTCGGTCTGCACGGAGTCTGACTTGTACCGCTACCCTCATCGCTTGTCGAAAGCCTCTCTATTCTATTTGGTTTTATTTTTATTTTTATTTATATTTTTATTTATTTATTTTATCTTTTTTTCGAATTTTTTTTGGGTCCCGTGCCGCGGGTCCGCGCACCGCGTGCGGAGTGACACGTGTCACCACGCGGTGTCGCACCCGCGGGAGCATCGCGCGAGACTCCCTGCACGCGCGGGGAGCATCGCGCGAGGCTCCCTGCATGCGCGGGGAGGGCACCACGCGTGGTGCTCCCCTCCGTGCGCGAGGGGCACCTCGCGTAGTGGTCCCCCTTTTGCGCGAGGGGCACCTTGCGTGGTGCCCCCTTTCGCGCGAGGGGCACCTCGCGTGGTGCCCCACTCCCGCGCGAGGGGCACCTCGCGTGGTGCCCCCTTTTCGCGCGAGGAGAGCACCGCGCGTGCTTCCCCTCGCGCGCAGGGGAGCACCGCGCGTGCCCCCCTCGCACGAAGGGGAAGAACCGCGCGTGCTTCCCCCTCGCCCGCAGGGGAGCACCGCGCGTGCCTCCCCTCGCGCGTTGTCCCTTGGTGCGCGCAGGGCAACGCGCGCCTTGCCCTTTTTGCGAGGGCTTGCACGCGCGTTGTACCGCCCAACACGCGACTGCCTCCTGGGCGTGTCGCGTGCTGAAGGGCGCGAGACGCGGTCTTGTACCAAGTTACTGTAGCCCGTCTTCTTCCTCCAGCACGATTCTTTGTCGAATTTTTAACCGTTTCCAGTCGTTTCGAGGGGCATTTTGAGGATTTTAAAACCCAAAAAAATGCCCTGAAAAGCCTAAGTATAAAAAGAAATCAAAAGGATTTTTAGGGGGGTTTTTTTCGGTGAACACAAGAGGAAAAACCCAGGAAAATTCTGAGAGAAAAAGGCTTTTCGAAAAAGAGCAAAAATCATCCGAAAGCTAATCTTGAGTCCAAGAAATTAATTCTTGAGATTTGAAGTTTTTGTTTTCATTAATCAGAGTTATTCAAAACATTTAAACCATTTATTCATCTGAAGTAAATCGACAGGAGATCATCAATTCTTCACTTTTGCTGCAAATATAGTATTTCTGAGGGTAAATATCTGAGCTAAATTTCATTTTCTATTTTTCCTTTATTCACATTTGTTTATTTTTTTTCATTGTATATATTTCATCTCTACTTGTTTCTTTTCTTGTGCTATACCCTGTATATTATTATATGTTGTTGTTCCATATTGTATATTTTGATTGTTTTTTTGGTTGCTTGTTCATATTTTTGTTGTTAATAATCCGTTTGTTTATCCTTAATATTTCTTATCCATGTTTGTTTATATTATTATTGTTGTATTATTATTATTATTATTATTATTATTATTATTTTAAATTAATATAATATATATTACCATTGTCGTTTCATATTAATGTATTTGTTATTATTATTATTATTATTGTGGTTTGTTAAACTTCATTTTTGCATGTATTCTTCAGGCTTTGGGTATTAGTACAGTCTCCTATTTCCTTTCCTTTTCTTTTTCATGTGTATTGTTCATGCGTGAACCAAAACTCACTTTTCATGCAATTCTTTTATCCTTTTATTTTCTTTAGTTCACATACAGCATTTCCTTATCTGATTTCTCTTATTCATTTTTAATTTGTTTAATTTATTTGTTAGCTATTTATTTAATTGCTTAACTTATTTATTCATTTTTAACTAATTGATTACTTACATTTAATTGATTTAATTGGTTATTCATATTTAAGTGACATAATTGATTGTACATATTCAATTAATTTATTTGGCTGTTATATAAGCTAAGATATTGTTTAATTGATCGCACCATTTGCTGAAATAATTATTTATTTGATTAATGTATTCAACTAGTTACTTATGTATATTATTTACTATTGATTATTTATTTAATTAACTTACATTCATTTATTTGTTTATATTTTATTATTGATTTGATTTAATTCACTAACATTTTATTTATTCCTTTTTATCCGTATCCAAAACTTATTTGTTTCACTTTGAGTGATATTTCTGAGCGGGCCGTTGGAGCAAGGAATTGAAGTCTCCCTCGTAATAACTTGGGTTTGCATTTCTTTACCACCGCATTTATTTTGTTCTATTATTTCATATGTTGTATGTAAAAATGCGATTCAAAAACTTGCCCGCCTCACAATGAAATCACTTTATTTACAATAACTAAAATTGAGGATTTTTATTAATAAAATGGACCAATGTCCTAATTCCATCTAATAAAATCTCACTATCAAATGGAGAGCTAATTTTTATAAAATGGGATCACTCATCCCGATTTTCAAATAAATACCCAAAAATAGTTCTCTAATTTTTAGTCAATAAAAGGAACCAATGTTCCTAAAATTCAATAAATGACCCGATTTATGTATGATTTATTTTAAAGTGTTTATTTATTTTGGGCCCTTGTAATTTAAGTATTTGGGGCAAATTCTATTCTTCTAATATAATTTTATTCTTGTAATTTATCGCTTTATTTATTGCTTTTCAACGTAAATGAAATGTGCTTTAATTCTAATGCATCGATTGCGTGAGGAGAGGAGTGGAAATACGTTTCATTAAAAACTCATTTATAAAACTTAACTTAACTCATTAATAAAAGTGAAGTTCCGAACACCGTCTTTGGTTTAAGATCATCGAGGTTAGAGACCTCTCACAATTTTTTGGGTGGCGACTCCAACACACCTCAAGGTGCCTTTAGGCGTCACAAGACTAGGTGGCATCTCCCCAATGTCCTATTGGGAGGGACGCGCCGATGATGTCTCGCGGTGCCCATGATCCAAAAAGACGCGACCGATCCCTCGAGCCCCGAAAGGCGGGCTCAAAGAGGGCCTTGCTGGTCCGGCGCACGTCACAGTGGCGACTCCACTGGGGACTATCGAAACTTTGCTTCGAAAGTGAGTTAAGATAAATTTTATAAATGAATTATTAATGAAACCAAAATTCCATTTCTCTTCAAAATTGCATTGCACTCATTAGAGCATTAGAATATGTTAGTTGGTCCCCTATTTGCCCCGGTGCGTTCCTAAAACACGACCCTACTTTCACTCATTGTAGGGAAGTGTTCGGGATAATCACCAGCCCAAGCCTTGGACCATCATGGTATATAAAATGGTGACCCGATCGATCGTTACGCTCGTGATGAGCTAGGCCCGTCGGCAGGGATCATGCTTGGGTAGACCTGAAGTAACACCACCTTCTGACTAAAGCTCATGTAATGACTATAGAAACTTCCACTAGGTTACATATACCATAACAAATGTGCTTGTTACATGGGCCTTTATATATTAAACCAGTTCAAGCATACTAACTGGGCGCTCGTCAAAGGCTTTCATGCCCCGGTGGGCCCACGGTTAATGTGATTGAAAGGTTCGAATATTTAATGGCCAAAATCCATACGCATGTGCTTTTAAATTAAGAGTGTTATGCTGCTGGTTTTTACCATGCACCATACGCGCCCATTGGGTTCCCCGTTAACCCATGGGTCAAGCCCACCTAGGAAAGAGACTGCACTACCGCGTGTGTGGGAGTAACAAGGTTGGAAGGTGCTATGTGCTTGTATGCGGTTGTCTCTGTTGCATTAACACGATCATGCATTATTACTGTCATTCATGCATCATGCTAAAAATTTTGACTTTTCAGCCATCATAGGTACGAATCTGTGGTCTAGGGGTTTAGACGGCCGATTGGTAAGGAGAAGGTCTTTCTTTGAGTCAGCGGAGTAAGCTTCGTATTGGAGTTCAGAATCTCTATCAGATAACCCAGAATCCCTGATTCCAGAATTACCATTAGAGATGGCCAATTCATCGAGCAGATCGGGCGCAACCCTTGCTTTTCTTATCGACCAAATGGAGAGGAAAGCACAGGACTTAGAGAGAAAGTTGAAAGAGTTTGAGGTCAGGATAGAGACTATGAAGGAGGATATCGCCGCCGCGACTGCACCAACTACCAAGGCGCAGTACTCTAGCCTTGCTATATCACAGAGTAAGCGTAGCTCGGCTACGACATCACGCATGTCAGGATATAGATTAAGAGGAAAAATGCCTTGTGTTCCGCAGCTGAAGCAAAAAGGCCTAGGATGCGCTGGTAAGGAGGAATTCGGGTTGTCGATGTTGAGTGGCTCCAAGAGAAGAATAGACGTCCTCGAGGAGGCAATTCAGCGGTCCAAAAGAGCAACTACCCAAGATGCCTACAAGAAGTTTGCCTTTGATGCCACGGACTCGAATCCAGAAATTGATCTATGCAGAAGGGACAGTTCTATCGGTGTTCAGGGTATCAAGAAAGATCCGGTGGTCAGAGTGGCCCAAAAATATTCATTTGGTGCAGGCGAGTCATTCCCTCCGACACGGTCAACTAAGCCGACTATGGGTTTTGGGGTAATGGATCCGCATCGGTATGTCACAGACCTATTCGATGACTGGCGAGTCCCGAGGAAGCAAGTTTGGGGTGTTGAACCATCCATGCTTCCTGAAGTGAAGATCGGTGAGAGCGTAAGCCGTGAAGAGGGTAGCAAGATAGGTTTTCAAGGCATAAAGATTGCACCTGGAAGTGTAACCCGAAGTGACTATCCTATCTTAGGAAAGCCCTTATCTGAACAGTTCGCTCATTTCGTTAAGCAAGGGAAGTTACAGTCAAAGACAGCCAGACTTACCGGGAACCAAGGGCACCCCAATCGCCGAAAGGACAAGTATTGTGCTTATCATTAGCAGACTGGGCATGACACTGAGGAATGTCGGGCTTTGAAGGAACTAGTGCACCGTCTCATTGAGGAAGAAATGAGAGAAATGGGGGATGGGCCCAGAGGGTGATTGCAGATCGTCGGCGAGAGCGCCTGCGCTAGCAAGAGGAGATGAAGAAGCTGGTTTAGATTGTCCTTTTCATTCCTGAACTTTTTAATGATGTGAATCACAATTTTAATTTTATTAATAGAATGAACAATTTCGCTTACTTGTGCTATGTTTCTGATAATTTCAATATGCATGATCATGATCACACCCTATTCATATTTGGTATTGATTCTGCTGATGCTATTCCATTTGATCTTGGAACCTCGAAAAATTTGAAAGAAATTTTGATAGCATCAAGTGTAACTCCTGAGGAAAGAGGAAAATTTGAGAGAAAAAAAAATGATGATAATAATAATAAAAAAAAGTATAATAAAAAAAAGTCTTTGCCCTGAACCTACGAAGACATGTCGGAAGATGACGCCAAATAGGGGGTAGATGGCGGAAGCTCGGGAGTCCCAAGCTGAAATGGGTAGGAATGGTTAGATCCATAAATGGGAGCAGGACCAAGATCCCTACAGAAATGTAATGCCTGGCTAGACTGAACAGGGATGATCCCAAATGGGTGGAACAAAAGTATGCGTATGTGTAAACTTCAGAATTTGAACAAAACTTGCTAAAGAAAAAAAAAGAAGAAGAAAGAAAGAAAAATTAGAAAAAAAATGAAAAATGAAAAAAAAAATGAATGATGAAGAAAAAAAAGAAGAAGAAGAAAAAAAAAAGAAAAAAATATAATAAAGAGTCAAGCTACCAAAATTGCTCAAGGGGAAAAAGCTAGTCAAGATTAGCTGAAGTCTGATGGCATCAAATGTGATAGGATTTTCGACAAAAATGCCAATCAATCTGGTCCCAACAGAAAATAAAAAAAAAAGAGGAGAGGGTTGATCAGGGGGCAAGAGAATGTTGTTTAGTGGGGGGCAAGTTTTGTTCAAATCCTGGTGAGTTACATACATGCGCACCTTCCCATCTTTTTTTCTTGACTCTCGATTGACTTACAACAGGAGCGGGATGCTCGAGTCTAGTGAAGACGTCATAAGAGGAAGGCTCACTGTGACCATTAATGGGTGGGGTCATTAAAAGAACCTAAGATGTCTTGTTGCACCACACGAAGTCCAAGAACGAAAGGACAGTTTATGGTTAAGGTGTTCAAGGTTCAAAATCACAAGAGTTCCCCTTTACACTTTGAGGTAGGAAGGTTGCCATTGGAATATTCACGGGAGTCGCTCATCATTCCTTGACACTGGGGGAAATGCAGTACAGTTGATCGAGATAACGTTCAAGACCTCCAAGACAACCCAAGTCCTAAAAGCTGAAGGGGCACAAGAATAGCAGTGACAGTTAAACACGTCGTACGCAGACGGGTCATAGGATTATTACCATAGCTGGATTTACTAACAGAATACTCAGTTCCAAACATCCATGAGGGAAGGTCAGAAAATACCCACGAAAAGAGTGAGATTTAGTCTCCAAACAAATAAGTCCAAGTACTCCAGATAAACGAGGTGAATCCCAGCCAGTATAGGAAGACCCATGCGTTCTCAAGAAGCTAAAGAAAGCAGCGTTCCAACAGACAACAGGGGAAATAGGATTCAAAGAACCGATCAATACGGACAAGCTCAAAAGGTTCCATGGTCAAAGACTATAAGATAAAAAGAAGAGAATAAAAATGCCCTGCGGGTCGAAAACCGAAAAAAGGCGGCCTTGCTAAAATTGGGCGCCTCGACGGGGTGAAAACCGAAAAAAGGCATCCTGTGCAAAAATTAGAGGCACGAGAGAAAATGTCCAATCGAGAAAACCCGTGAGGGCCGATTGGTAACAGGAGTCTGATGCTATCAAAATTTAATTTCATGAATCAATATGGTAACAAATGGTGATCATGTATGTTGAAATTTTATGGAAATGTACAAAATTTTGTGAAATGGAATAAAAATTTCTATTGTCATTTTCATCATTTTCTAGTTCTGCCTTGAAAAGAAACATCATGCTCGAAAGGCATACATAACTAGTCTAAGCCATGCTCTACTACCACTCTTGCCAGCCAGATGCCTGAGTTGTTGTGTCCCGTTGTCAGGTGCCGGACTGAGTATCCATCTTTTGCACTCACCAGTAGAAGTTACAGAATAGGAGCCGGAAGGGGTATGACAGTCTTCACCAGCAGTTGGCTCCAAAGCTCCTGATAACGAGAGGTGAAGGCTGCAGAAAAGAATCCTCCCCGAAAGGATAATGGGACCCTCACTAGGTCCTGGGTCATTCCGAGCCGACGAGCACATCGGGCAGTGATACAGAAAGTAGCTTGACAAAGCCCGCATAGGGGAATACACCCCGAAAATCCATCGACGACTGCATGAAGCTAATGTCCTCATCTGATATTTCACAGAATATAGCAATGCTCTCATCAGGAGTTGCGAATGAATATAGTTGTTTCTGCGGGAGGAAGTGTCTCAGTGAATATTCTGCGACGACTTGGGATGGTGGTTCTGTCAAAAAGCTTTAGCTTCTCCTGCAACCACACCTACACAAAAAAAAAATAAAAAAAAAATAATAAAATATAATAAATAAATAAATAAATAAATAAATAAATAAATAAAAATAAATAAAAAAAATAAATGAAAAAAAAGCCGCTGGAGTGAGTTGGGTTCATTTCAGGCAAAAATAAGGAATCGGGTTATGTGAAAATCCCTAATGGGACGCATTTCCCAATAAGAAAAGCTAGTGTGAAAACCCACAAGGGGCACACTACCTTTAAATAATGACTCAGATTACCTGGAGTAATAAGGGGCTCCCGGTCATGAAAGCAGCAGGATCAGAACGCAGAATATCCAGGCCGATGATCGTCTCAGCCAGAATGACAGGAAAATGGGTAAGCCCGTGATGGATGCCATCTACAGTGTTGAACAGTCTGTAATCACCAACCGCTTCATCCGAGGTCACTAACAGGTATCTGGACAGGCATACCAACAAGACGACACTGGTCCGATAGGTGGGTACATCAGAAAAGTGGTTAAGTGCGTCAAGTAAGGGCTCCAGAGAAAAAAAAAAAAAAAAAAAACATCCCCTCGAGGAACTAGCCGAGCTGTCTGAGGGGGAGGCAGCCTCAGGGCCAAAGCCACATCCCTGAGCTGGTATGGTCCATGACTGGGAACACAGGGAGGAGTACCGGGGGGAAGCTTCACATCAGAAATGGCGGCAAATTCCTCTGCCAAAGGACATAGTTCCTGATGAGTAAATCGGAAGACATGGAATCGGGGATCCCAATAGCGAGCGGCGGCTGATAAAAGATCCCGATCCAATCTGATCCTTCTCAAGAGTTTCAGACTAGAAAAGGGGGGCCAAAGTGTCATTCCTCCAGGTTTCTGGGCAATCCAGTAGCCAGCGTGTTGTGTCAGGAATGGGTGTTGACATCTTCAGACACCTGTACAAGGACCAGATAAGCGAGATTGGTAAAAGAAAGAAGATAAAATATCAATTCGGCCGTCTTAACAAAATAGACCACTCTTTCGAGCATTTTAGAGTCATGCATTTTCATTAGCATAATTAATTATCATTTATTATTATTATTATTAGTATCCTGGCATGTGTAGTTTATTTGCAGGAAAATATTCAATAAAAAGAGCCGACAACAAACAGCTTGTCTAAGGTAAGTATTCAGGGGGTAAGTAAATAAATATATGAAAAAAAAGAGATTAAATTAAGTCTAGTAATAAAAGTGGGTAGGTAGGTTGGCGGGAAAGTGAGAATTAATTGATGAGTTAAGAGGTAAAAGACAAAAGCATTAATGGGTAAAGAAGAAAAAAAAATAATAATGATAATGAATAAATAAATAAGTAAAATAATAATAATAATAATAAAAATAATAACAAAGAAAAGGGTGTAGAGGAAGAGTGGACGAAAATAAGAAGGTGACCATCAATAAATGTTATTTGTTGTGATATAGTGAGAAGTCAACTTTGGAATTGGTGGGTCATTCCAAGCCCCAATTGGGGCTTTTACTCCTCCCCCGCGTGTCCCTTCTCTTCCTCCAGCTTCTCAAGTTCAAAACTCTGGTTCAACTATTTGTTGCTCTTCTTTTTAGTTTCATTTAATTAATTTTGCCCATATCTTCTTCGTTCGTGGTCCATTTCGGGTACTTTTTACGTTAAAGCGATCACATTCTTGCGATCTTCAAGTTGATATAATTTATTCTAAGTTTTTCGACCGTTTTTTTTTTTGTGGGTATTTCAACTATAAGGTTGGTTTTCTTTAGCTTCTCTATTTTATTCATGAAAGTTATATTTTATTGCTCTTATTTCATGTGCCAATCTATCTTAAAGTAATTTTTAATTTTTATTTTATCTTTATTCTATAAAGAGCATGTGTAAAATGAGTATTTGCAAAGAAATTATGTGTACCGTTTGAGGACTAAGTTACTATCTTCTTTAGTTGTTTGTATCACCAAGAGAAGAATAAAAGAATAAAAGAATAAAATATAAAAAAAATAATAAAGAAAAAGAGAGAGAGAAATAATAATATGTAGGAGTTGGCAAATATTGTCTTCTTTTCTTTGTCCTAGCATGCACGACAATGAGTAGTGGTTAATAAAAAAAAATAATAAATAAATAAATAAAAATTAATTAATTTAATTAGAATAAGAGAAAAGTGCATACCTTTTTGTCTCCGGATGTGATAGGTAGAAAGGTAAGGGAAGATATTAGGCAGAGAAGAATAAAAAGGTGTGTAATTGTAATAGAATCAACTAGCTTATATATAATTGGCCATGTGTGCAAAGGAGGAATTCTTTTTCGGGGCATAATAATTGTTTCGTCCTTGGTGGTTGACGACATTTTGTCTTTTTATGAATAATAGTCCGTTGATATTATATTTGTGAATAGTGTCGCATGGCAACGTGCTAAAATACGTAAGTGTGCTAAAATAAAGATAAAAATAAAATAAAATAAAATAATAAATAATAATAATAATGATAAAAATAAATAAAAATAAAAATCAATAATAATAGATATATAAAATAATAATAATAATAATAAATATAAAGGGAAATAACGCGAAATAAAATTGTGAAATGATAGGTATGCTATTTTATCCCGCATGGATTGACATCCGATTTATTTTCAGGATGCCTCGACAGCGCCATGTACGCCGGAGGCGAGATGCGCCCCAGCCGCCGACTGAGATGACGGACGCTCAGAGACAACGCCTCGCTACACTATCTCAGATACAGGTGGTACCCAGTAGATTCATGTGCCAGTCTTTTTTGGAGCAGGTTGGCTTATGGGGGGAGGTGAGAGGCCTGATAGAGGCTGCAGGCTGGACGGCCATTATGGGGAGATGTTATGCCACGTATCCGGGTATCACCAGGGAGGTACTGGCCACTATTCAGTATGCTGGATATGAGAGGCCGGACGAGGAGCCAGGTACCATATCTTTTTGGGCTCTGTGCCGGTATTATGAGATGAGCAGATTGCGTTTCGCACAGGCGATGGAGCTCCCGACAGGGGAGTATGTTATAGTGCCAGACAGATCCGTTCCCACTCGCTGCTGGGAGGAGATTGCTGCACCGGGGGTTCCTTACCGCACTAGCCATATGAAGAGCACCCTATTCCGTTCGCAGGCTCTGAGATACATACAGAAGGTATTGGCCAGCAGCTATTTCGGCCGGGCCAGGAGCCAGGGCTCCATAAATGCCGCCGAGATCTGGAGCTTATGGGCTATGAGGACTGGTAGGAGGATCAATATAGCTCATGAGATCATATCCACTTTGGTTAGAGTTGGGCGAGGGGCCACTGGGCCCATACATGTCGGCGGAGTGGTGACTAGGCTCTTGCTTCGTTTGGATCTCCACCCTGGTTCGTTTGGGGGGCACGCTGAGGGCGACATGGGTATTGATATGGCCGTCGCCGGGGCTATGGGCATGGTGGAGCCCATATCAGAGGGGTCAGGGCAGTTTAGGCTGCTCAGCATGGCAGAGACCAGGCGTTTATGTAACTTGGCTCCCCTTCTAGAGACTGCCGATACGTCAGGAGGCGTCTGCGTACAGCAGGATGACGACAGGGATCCCCGTACATTTTAGGGTGAGCAGGACACAGATGAGGAGGATCTCACGCATATCATCCGCACTCCCCCTCCACAGCACATCCCATATGACAGTGGGGCCCATACTTCCTTCATGCCGCACATCCATTATACTCAGTATGGCCACCAGGGGGCATCTACTTCCGCGGCCTCGCCTCCATCGCAGTACAGGCTGCCTCATAGTCAGCCCACCTCAGAGCCGGCGTTCCAGGACATGTACAGGGATATGATGTCCGCATTCACCGCTATGGGGCAGCACCAGGATGAGAGTATCCATCTCCTGAGGCAGCAGATGATAGACGACCATCAGCTCATGAGGCAGCAGATGATAGATGATCGTCAGTTCATGAGGCAGCAGATAATAGACGATCGTCAGCTCATGAGGCAGGAGATGGGGGATGGGTTTACAGAGGTAGGCAGACAGTTGGGTTAGATTTAGGGATCTATGTCCACTACTCTCGAGACCCATGCACAGAGATTTGAGGAGGCTTATCGGGAGATGGATGACTCGTTAGCTATCACTCGGCAGCGGATAGACGTTCTAGAGCAGGCTACCAGGGGGGCATCCCGGGATGTGAGAGACCTACGAGACGATTTGGGGAGAGATCTTCCCACCATCCGGTCCGACCTGGGACGCCACATTGACAGATACGCCGCTTCCCTCACAGGTTTGGCCTCCAGCTTTCAGGAGCTATCCTATACAGTGACGAGCATGGCCGCTCCTTTTATGGGTAGACAGACAGGGGTCAGATTCAGGACATCCGATCCGTCATCTTCTAGGCAGCCCCCCGAGGATACATCATACCAGCTTATGCCTCCTCCGACTCAGCCAGGCGACCCTGACATGCCCACGGACTACCCTCCATAGTAGATTTATTTCAGGGAGTTGACAGACATTATTATTTTTGTCATGTGATGTACAAAAATGTTCTATGTATAGTATAAACCCATGTTTACACTTGTTTTTACAATTATTATGTTCATATTGTTAAATGCATGAAAATGATGAAAAAATGAAGACGAGAACGTAGGAAAAAATAATAATAAAATAAAAATAACAACAAAATGATAAAAATAACAAATGAGGGATGGATAACGAAAAATGGAAATGACATAAAAAGGAAATTAATAACGACAATGGATGGGTCGTGCATGCATGAAAAAAAAATATATACATATTAATTTAAAAAAAAATTTAAAATAAATTAAATTAAATTAAAATCAATTGAAAAATATATATATATAAAAGAAATATATAATTAATTAATTAATTGAATAAAAAACGAAAGGTGTGAGATTGAATAGATTAATCAAAATATTAAGATAACGAAAATAAGCTGATTTGTACATCAGCAGAACAGATTAATACAGATCAACTAAAATATATCCTTTGAACATTCAGGCACACGACGACGACGTCTCGAGGCCACTCAAATGAATGATCGACTCGCTAACCAAGGAATGAAGTCTGTCATGAAGCCACAAAAATCGGTTAGATGCCGACCCGGCTGGAGCTAGACACCGCACAGGTTAGATGCTTCAACGAATTCAAGGCTAGACACCGCACAGGTTAGATTTCGACCCAGCTGGAGCTAGACACTGCACAGGTTAGATGCTTCAACGAATTCAAGGCTAGACACCGCACAGGTTAGATGCTGACCCGGCTGGAGCTAGACACCGCACAGGTTAGATGCTTCAACGAATTCAAAGCTAGACACCGCACAGGTTAGATGCCGACCCGGCTGGAGCTAGACACCGCACAGGTTAGATGCTTCAACGAATTCAAAGCTAGACACCGCACAGGTTAGATGCCGACCCGGCTGGAGCTAGACACCGCACAGGTTAGATGCTGACCCGGCTGGAGCTAGACACCGCACAAGTTAGATGCTTCAACGAATTCAAGGCTAGACACCGCACAGGTTAGATGCCGATCTAGATGGAGCTAGACACCGCACAGGTTAGATGGTTCAACGAATTCAAGGCTAGACACTGCACAGGTTAGAGGCCGACCCGGCTGGAGCTAGACACCCCACAGGTTAGATGCTTCAACGAATTCAAGGCTAGACACCGCACAGGTTAGATGCCGACCCGGTTGGAGCTAGACACCGCACAGGTTAAATGCTTCAACGAATTCAAGGCTAGACACCGCACGGGTTAGATGCCGAAATAGGGAGGGTCAGACACCGAACAGGAGGCGAGGAATCGCACCGGGGGAAAACCAAAACCGGCAAAGGGTTAGCACGTCGGCAAACAGACAGTAACTACCCCGAGCAGTCCTAGTCAGAGCAAAAGACAGCTGCCTCAGGTACGCGTCTCTTCTTCCTTTCCTTGAGTTTTGGCTCACCTAGGCACTACATTCCCCAAAACTGGGGGCAACTGTAGACACCGGGTCCCGAGGTAGCTCAGACCGAGGTTACCCAATGATGAAAAATGGCAACCGCTCTCGAGCAAAAGATTAAAAATGATGAATCGCTTGTCGAAAGCCTCTCTATTCTATTTGGTTTTATTTTTATTTTTATTTTTATTTTTATTTATTTATTTTATCTTTTTTTCGAATTTTTTTTGGGTCCCGTGCCGCGGGTCCGCGCGCCGCGTGCGGAGCGACACGTGTCGCCACGCGGTGTCGCGCCCGCGGGAGCATCGCGCGAGACTCCCTGCACGCGCGGGGAGCATCGCGCGAGGCTCCCTGCACGCGCGGGGAGAGCACCACGCGTGGTGCTCCCCTCCGTGCGCGAGGGGCACCTCGCGTGGTGGCCCCCCTTTTGCGCGAGGGGCACCTCGCGTGGTGCCCCCTTTCGCGCGAGGGGCACCTCGCGTGGTACCCCACTCCCGCGCGAGGGGCACCTCGCGTGGTGCCCCCTTTTCGCGCGAGGGGAGCACCGCGCGTGCTTCCCCTCGCGCGCAGGGGAGCACCGCGCGTGCCCCCCTCGCACACAGGGGAAGCACCGCGCGTGCTTCCCCCTCGCGCGCAGGGGAGCACCGCGCGTGCCCCCCTCGCACACAGGGGAAGCACCGCGCGTGCTTCCCCCTCGCGCGCAGGGGAGCACCGCGCGTGCCTCCCCTCGCGCGTTGTCCCTTGGTGTGCGCAGGGCAACGCGCGCCTTGCCCTTTTTGCGAGGGCTTGCGCGCGCGTTGTACCGCCCAACACGCGACTGCCTCCTGGGCGTGTCGCGTGCTGAAGGGCGCGACACACGGTCTTGTACCAAGTTACTGTAGCCCGTCTTCTTCCTCCAGCACGATTCTTTATCGGATTTTTAACCGTTTCCAGTCATTTCGAGGGGCATTTTGAGGATTTTAAAACCCAAAAAAATGCCCTGAAAAACCTAAGTATAAAAAAAATCAAAAGGATTTTTAGGGGGGTTTTTTTCGGTGAACACAAGAGGAAAAACCCAGGAAAATTCTGAGAGAAAAAGGCTTTTCGAAAAAGAGCAAAAATCATCCGAAAGCTAATCTTGAGTCCAAGAAATTAATTCTTGAGATTTGAAGTTTTTGTTTTCATTAATCATAGTTATTCAAAACATTTAAACCATTTATTCATCTGAAGTAAATCGACAGGAGATCATCAATTCTTCACTTTTGCTGCAAATATAGTATTTCTGAGGGTAAATATCTGAGCTAAATTTCATTTTCTATTTTTCCTTTATTCACATTTGTTTATTTTTTTTCATTGTATATATTTCATCTCTACTTGTTTCTTTTCTTGTGCTATACCCTGTATATTATTATATGTTGTTGTTCCATATTGTATATTTTGATTGTTTTTTTGGTTGCTTGTTCATATTTTTGTTGTTAATAATCCGTTTGTTTATCCTTAATATTTCTTATCCATGTTTGTTTATATTATTATTGTTGTATTATTATTATTATTATTATTATTATTATTTTAAATTAATATAATATATATTACCATTGTCGTTTCATATTAATGTATTTGTTATTATTATTATTATTATTGTGGTTTGTTAAACTTCATTTTTGCATGTATTCTTAAGGCTTTGGGTATTAGTACAGTCTCCTATTTCCTTTCCTTTTCTTTTTCATGTGTATTGTTCATGCGTGAACCAAAACTCACTCTTCATGCAATTCTTTTATCCTTTTATTTTCTTTAGTTCACATACAGCATTTCCTTATCTGATTTCTCTTATTCATTTTTAATTTGTTTAATTTATTTGTTAGCTATTTATTTAATTGCTTAACTTATTTATTCATTTTTAACTAATTGATTACTTACATTTAATTGATTTAATTGGTTATTCATATTTAAGTGACATAATTGATTGTACATATTCAATTAATTTATTTGGCTGTTATATAAGCTAAGATATTGTTTAATTGATCGCACCATTTGCTGAAATAATTATTTATTTGATTAATGTATTCAACTAGTTACTTATGTATATTATTTACTATTGATTATTTATTTAATTAACTTACATTCATTTATTTGTTTATATTTTATTATTGATTTGATTTAATTCACTAACATTTTATTTATTCCTTTTTATCCGCATCCAAAACTTATTTGTTTCACTTTGAGTGATATTTCTGAGCGGGCCGTTGGAGCAAGGAATTGAAGTCTCCCTCGTAATAACTTGGGTTTGCATTTCTTTACCACCGCATTTATTTTGTTCTATTATTTCATATGTTGTATGTAAAAATGCGATTCAAAAACTTGCCCGCCTCACAATGAAATCACTTTATTTACAATAACTAAAATTGAGGATTTTTATTAATAAAATGGACCAATGTCCTAATTCCATCTAATAAAATCTCACTATCAAATGGAGAGCTAATTTTTATAAAATGGGATCACTCGTCCCGATTTTCAAATAAATACCCAAAAATAATTCTCTAATTTTTAGTCAATAAAAGGAACCAATGTTCCTAAAATTCAATAAATGACCCGATTTATGTATGATTTATTTTAAAGTGTTTATTTATTTTGGGCCCTTGTAATTTAAGTATTTGGGGCAAATTCTATTCTTCTAATATAATTTTATTCTTGTAATTTATCGCTTTATTTATTGCTTTTCAACGTAAATGAAATGTGCTTTAATTCTAATGCATCGATCGCGTGAGGAGAGGAGTGGAAATACGTTTCATTAAAAACTCATTTATAAAACTTAACTTAACTCATTAATAAAAGTGAAGTTCCGAACACCGTCTTTGGTTTAAGATCATCGAGGTTAGAGACCTCTCACAATTTTTTGGGTGGCGACTCCAACATACCTCAAGGTGCCTTTAGGCGTCACAAGACTAGGTGGCATCTCCCCAATGTCCTATTGGGAGGGACGCGCCGATGATGTCTCGCGGTGCCCATGATCCAAAAAGACGCGACCGATCCCTCGAGCCCCGAAAGGCGGGCTCAAAGAGGGCCTTGCTGGTCCGGCGCACGTCACAGTGGCGACTCCACTGGGGACTATCGAAACTTTGCTTCGAAAGTGAGTTAAGATAAATTTTATAAATGAATTATTAATGAAACCAAAATTCCATTTCTCTTCAAAATTGCATTGCACTCATTAGAGCATTAGAATATGTTAGTTGGTCCCCTATTTGCCCCGAAAGGCGGGCTCAAAGAGGGCCTAGCTGGTCCGGCGCGCGTCACATATGGCACCCTCCAGAATCTGGATCCTGAACCTGAGGGCCTCAACCGACTCATCTACCATCTGTAAAGATGCGTCCGTCCTCTGGGTCGCCTCATCCTGGGAGGCCCTCATCTCCTATCTCAACTGATCGATGAGCCTCTCCTGCTCCTATCTCAATTGATAGATGAGCCTCCCCTGCTCCTGTATGATACTCTGCTGCTGATCCAGCCGCTCTAGCATGACCCTATCTCACTCCCCAAGCTGCCCGAGAAGGGTCCTGTCTCTCTCCTCCTTTCTGCGATTGAAGGATGCGAACATATAAGTCAAAATCGCAGTGAAATCCGGATGTGCTGGGTGAGTCGATGGTGTTGATGGAGGGGGAGCTGACTCTGGTGCCTGCTCTGGAGGTGGAGCTGTGGAAGTAGATGTGTAACACCCCCATACCCCCTGGAAGGATATCGGGGCCCCACGCGGACACATACATATACATATACATACACTAGCGGAAGCGATAGCATTAAACACATCCATTTAAGAGTAATAAAATAATACTACACTAGGGCCCAACATGTATTACATATATATATACATATTCATATTACAACCTGTTCTCATTTAACTTTACATGTGATTACCATACTCATTTCTGTACATATACGTTTACATAATGATGTTCCTCAAAACATCATAAACTCCACTTCTATCTTATACAAAAAGAGATCAAACAAACTCCTAGTGGCCTTGACCCGCAGATGCCCGCGCACTAATCCGAACCTGTAAGGCTACACGGAAATAAACATCCGTACTAAGCGATAATGCTTAGTTGGGATGAAAATAATGCAAAGGACTTCTTTAAGAAGTCACATATAGATCACAAATGTCATAACAAAATCAAATAGTTCATGCATATAACTCTTATACATGTATAGGTTGCATGCTCAATTATCAAAAATTATGGACTCACATGTATATAACATCTACTCTTTTACTTATTCATGTACACTACAACTCAAGCATATAATTTCACACACTTGTACAAATCATTTATTCAAATACACATTAGTCATGTATTCATTTTCATGTAAACATATACTTGTATATGAAACTATCATATATTTAAACATTACTCCCATGTACTATAATATTTATTCAGAGAAATACTTTTAATCGTCCCAAGTTCACTACACAATATTAATAAGCCTAAATTCCTTTCATGGTGGATACGGGCAACTCTGGATACTGTTTACAGTATTTTACATATGGAGAATTAACTCAAACTCTATGGGATACACAAGGTATTCCAAACTCTGGGCACAATTAAGGCCAACTCTAGCAGCTGCACTCTAACCCTTTATAAGCATGCTTATCTATCCACTATAACGGTAATCAGGCTCAATAACAACTCATACACTATACACAGATACCAACTCATCAACTATAATTCAAGTGCATTCATCAAATTCAGAGGCATTTAATTCATGTGCAACTTTTATTAATCATGTACATTTAATAATACTAATCATGCAAGAGGTTTAAAAGATAATTTTAAACCAAACACGGACCAAATGGTGATATGTAAAACTTAGCTAAACATATAACAACTCAAAACAGAAGCAATAGATCAAAACAAGACCAAGAGAGAAGGAGAGGGCATGAGCACGACTCGTGCTCACTCTCTCTCACTCAACTGAAGCACATTTCATGCTCCCACTGAAATACCCCAAAGTGGCCCTAGAAGAATTATAGAGTTTTGTTCGAAAAAGGTAAGTTTATGTGCGAGAGTTCTATCGCGAGCGCAACAGCGCCCTCAAGCGGTTTTCGAACTTCAGCTGCTTGGTGCGGGCGTGAGAGTTCTGTCACGAGCGCGACAGAACCCCCTCGCGAGATGTGTGCATAAGTGGGTGTTAAGAGACCTTGAGATGTGTATTGGACACATGGCATCGTAGGAGAGTGACACGTGGCGGCGTAGGAGCATAACAAGTGGCTACAAGAGAGAGTGACATGTGGCAAGAGTTGGATATTATTACATAAAATAAAAAGAGATTAGAACAAAAAAGATGATAAGCATGTATTTAATTGGTAGATGGCATTTATTAGCATAATTAATTTTGGATTTACATGGGCCATTTGCTTCTTTCTTCTTCTTTTACGTTAGTTTAGGCCCTTTTGTTCTTGAGTTTCCTTCTTTGGTCAGCCGTTCACCTTGCTTTGTCTCTCTCTTGCTCCTTTCTTTTTCATTTGCTTAGTTCTTTGAGAAAACCACTTGATGTAACACCCCCTTCCCATACGTAGGCGTTCCCATCCGATAAGGAGTGAGAAGCCGTATGAGACAAGGTGTCACCAAACAGATACAAAGCAAAGTATACATCCATTCATAACATACATTCAGAAATACAGAATAATTAAAAACTTTACATGCAGAAAGCAAAAGTTGATCATGCATTACTATAATTAAACTATTACAATAATGATCAGATCAACCAGCTGATATAATAATATTACATATACAAAATATAGATACAAAAGCGGAAGCTGATACAGAGAGTTCTATACAAAAAGAATCAATAACTGATACAAAACTGAGCCCTACACTAATCCCTTCTGTGTTGGCTTGATGACGGCGACTCTCTCAAAGCAAAACGCCTTCCGCACCTGCACGGGTAAAGACACCGTGCTAAGCGATAAAACGCTTAGTGGGGAAACACACATAATTTATGGACGGCCACTCACAGTGGTCGTCAAGGCATAACACATTCACAATGGCAGAATGAAAAAACTGTTGCATAACTCATATAAACATGCCCGTATTTAAATACCATACTTTCAGAATCTCATCATCATATGCATTACAGAATAAACCAACATGTATTTCATCATTAAACTCATTCAGATATTCCATTCAAAGCCATATCAGATCAGAACATTTCCATTAACATTTAAAGAATACCTGCTGACTCTAGACAGTGGATAACGAGTGTACTGAGGGTACCTTACGGGTACTAATCGAATACTGAGGGTACCTCACAGGTACAAGTCAAATATTATATCATTTATCAGAACATGTTATTTATATACTGAGGGAATCTTAAACAAGATTCTATACTGAAGGGTTCGCGAGGAACCAAACGGGGACCTGATCGGGGTCCAAACTGAACTGAGGGCTGCAGCTAAAGACTCTATTAGGCATGCCTAACTATCCACTTACTTGACTCTAGCAGGTTATGCGTCACACTGATCACATTTCAGGATATAGCGTATAATTCATCAGAAAATCATGCCATCACGCATATCGAAGCATCAAACAGTAAGACATGCATCATACAACAGTAAAGTCCATTCTGAAGAAATAACAAGTTCAGTTCTGAGTTAAAAACCAAGAAATTTCGGAAAAACGAGCTGAGCGGAGAAAACTGGCGATTCAACAGGCAGGTCACGGCGTGACCTAGGGTCACGTCTCGTGACCTGCTTATTTCCCGCCGATCTCGTTGCGTGATCCTCGCGGATCACGCTTATGCAGGTCACGGCGTGACCTAGGGTCACGCGTCGTGACGCTGCTTCTCCCTCGCAGATCACGTTGCGTGATCTGCCTCTTCCTCGCAGGTCACACGACGTGACCGAAGATCACGTCGCGTGACTTGCCTGCTCTTCAGCTGGTCTCGCGACTGGCTTCTCAGCAGGCATGTCACGTCGTGACCGAGAGTCACGCGACGTGACTTGCCTTCCTGCGTAGCGAATCGCGCGACAGAGGGAGTTTCAACAGTATTTTGATTTTCCAGAATTTCACGATTTCCAGAACCAAGAATTCAAACCCAATTTGATTTAAAACCAATCAAACCTGTATTTACCTTCCAGAAATCATCTCAAATCACACAATCAATATACATGCAACTCAATTTAGCATTTAAACAACCAAATCAAGACTAATTGATTCAAACTCTTCAAGAACATATAAACCCTAGAATTTTACAGTAAAACATCAAAATCGCACAAATCAATATTCCCAAACCTGGATTCTAACTTCTATCACTTAGCTCCACTTGGTCCAGCAACCTCTTTCCCCTTTGGATCACGTGGAGCCTCAGCTAGAACACAAACACAGTAATTTCAACCCTAAGTTAAACCTAAACTCAAGGAAGAAGATGAAGATGCAATTTACAGTAAAACAAAGACTAGATTATGCACTTACCAAGCTAAGAAATGCAAGGAGAGGTTAATTCCACCAATTCAAACTTGAATCCTCACCACAATGCTTAGAGTAAGGAAAGTGAAGAAAAGGAAGAGAAGGACCTGAAAAGATGAAGAATACGTGAATCTCTATCTTCCTTTCTTTCTTTCCTTTTTCTTTTTCTTTTCCTTGCCCTAAGCATATGTCCAATTCTAATTGGTGAAACCAACCCAACATACCCAACCAACATACATTACACACATCTAATGCAACCTCAATTAAATGTACCCTACAATAGTATGAGCACAAACACACCAGTGATTCCCAACTAATAACACCCTAATATAGTATGCTCAAGTGCACACAAGTAATTCCTAATTAATTCACACACTAATGCCATGCATGCACCCACACAATAATAAACCCCTAAAATCATGCATTTTACTGAAATACCCTTATGAAATGCTGAACACATGCGAATGCCTACACATACAGACAGACAGACGAACAGACAGACAGGCTCATTCTACTAGGGGGCAAATGGGGTGTGACAACTCTCCCCTACTAATAAGAATTTCGTCCTCGAAATTCTCACCTGAACTGAATAACTGTGGATACTGAGCTCTCATCGACTCCTCTGGTTCCCAAGTCGCTTCCTCAACTCCATGATGGATCCACAACACTTTAACCAAAGGAATCTGCTTATTCCTCAACTGTATCACCTCTCGAGCTAGAATAGCTCGCGGTTCCTCATCATAAGAGAAGTCTGGCTGAACCTGGATATCCTGAACTGACAGAACATGCGAAGGATCTGATCTGTACTGACGAAGCATCGAAACGTGAAACACATCATGTAACTTTGCTAACTCCATCGGTAGCGCTAATCTGTAGGCTACAGGTCCCACCTTAGCCAAAATCTCATAAGGTCCAATGAAACGAGGACTAAGCTTGCCTTTCTTTCCAAATCGAAGCACTCTCCTCCAAGGAGAAACTTTAAGGAAAACTTTGTCCCCGATCTCAAAATGCACATCTTTTCTTTTCAAATTGGCATAAGACTTCTGTCGATCCTTTGCTGCCTTCAAATTCCGCTGCACTACTCTGATTTTCTCTTCAGTATCTCTAACCAAGTCGGGTCCAATCATAGATCTCTCGGATAGCTCGGTCCAACAAATCGGAGTCCTACACTGACGACCATACAAAGCCTCATATGGTGCCATACCAATACTCGACTGAAAACTGTTGTTATAGGCAAACTCCATCAATGATACATATCTGTCCCAACTGCCCGGAAAATCCAAAGTACAAGCCCTCATCATATCCTCCAGAATCTAAATAACTCGCTCTGACTGACCATCGGTCTGAGGATGAAACGCTGTACTGAAGTTCAACCTAGTGCCCAAAGCTCTCTGTAACTCCTTCCAAAACTTGGAAGTAAACCTCGGATCTCGATCTGACACTATGGACAAAGGCACACCATGCAGTCGAACTATCTCATCTACATAGATACTGGCTAATCTGTCCATGGAGTAGTCCACTCTAACTGGCAAGAAGTGAGCTGACTTCGTAAGCCGATCCACAATAACCCAAACCGAATCATGCTTCCTCTGAGTCAAAGGCAAGCCAGAAACAAAGTCCATGGTGATATCACTCCATTTCCACTCAGGAATGGATAAAGGCATAAGCAAACCTGAAGGAACCTGATGCTCTGCCTTCACCTGCTGACAAGTCAAGCACTTGGAAACAAAATCCACTATATCACGCTTCATACCAGACCACCAATAGAATTGCTTCATATCTCTGTACATCTTTTCACTGCCCGGATGCATAGTAAAGACTGAACTATGCGCCTCACTCAAGAGTTGTCTCCTCAAATCCTCAGACTCTGGCACACACAGACGATCTCTGAACATAAGTACCTCATCCTGAACTGAGAACTCTGATGGCTTACCCGCTCTAACCTCATGCACAATCCGCTGAAGTCTCACATCATCTCTCTGAGCATCCACAATCAACTGTCTCAAAGTAGGCTTCACACGCAACTGGGCAAGCAAAGCCCCATCCGAACCAAATCGCCATCTGAAACGCCTCAAGAACAAGGCTAAAACTGACTTACGACTCAAAGCATCTGCAACTACATTGGCCTTACCAGGATGGTAATCCACAATGCAGTCGTAGTCCTTAAACAACTCAAGCCATCTGCGCTGTCTCATGTTCAACTCTTTCTGTGAAAGGAAGTACTTCAAACTCTTGTGGTCCGAGAAGATCCTACACTTTTCCCCATACAAGTAATGATGCCAAATCTTCAAAGCAAAGATTACAGCCGCTAACTCTAAATCATGCGTCGGATAGTTCTTCTCATGTGGCTTCAACTGACGAGAAGCATAAGCCACTACTTTACCCTCCTGCATAAGCACACAACCAAGACCAACTCCAGAAGCATCACTGTAAATAACAAACTCCTTACCCAAGATGGGTTGAGTAAGGATAGGAGCCTCAACAAGCAACTGCTTTAACCGATCAAAACAAGACCGACACCTGTCTGACCACTCAAATCTAACTCCTTTCCTCAACAATCTAGTCATAGGAGCAGCAATCACAGAAAATCCCTTAACGAACCGACGGTAGTAACCTGCTAAACCGAGGAAACTCCTCACTTCCTGAACATTTCCAGGCGCTTTCCAATCAACAATCGCCTCAATCTTAGCTGGATCAACCTGAATACCGCTAGCTGAAATAATGTGACCCAAGAATGACACTTCTCGAAGCCAGAAGTCACACTTGCTAAGCTTAGCAAACAAATGATGCTCTCTCAACATCTGCAAAACCAATCTGAGATGCTCCTCATGCTCACTCTCATTCTTGGAATACACCAAGATGTCATCAATGAACACTGCTACAAATCGATCTAAGTATGGTCTAAACACACGGTTCATCAGATCCATAAAAGCCGCTGGAGCATTTGTCAAACCAAACGGCATCACAAGAAACTCATAGTGACCATACCTAGTCCGAAATGCAGTCTTCACCACATCTGCATCCTGAACCCGAAGCTGGTAGTACCCTGATCGAAGATCTATCTTGGAAAAGACACCCGCACCTCGAAGCTGATCAAATAAATCCTCAATCCTAGGCAAAGGATACTTGTTCTTCACTGTAACTTTATTAATCTGGCGATAATTAATGCACATCCGCAGGGATCCATCTTTCTTCTTGACAAACAGCACTGGAGCTCCCCATGGAGATATGCTCGGTCTAATAAACCTTATCCAACAACTCTTGTAGCTGAGATTTAAGTTCCCTCAACTCTACAGGAGCCATCCGATAAGGTGCTCTCGAAATAGGTGCAGTACCCGGCATGATCTCAATGGACAACTCAACCTCTCTCTCAGGAGGCAAACCAGGCAGCTCGCTCGGAAACACATCCCCAAACTCTCGCACTATAGGAATATCCTCAATCTGAACCTGATCCCTCCTGGAATCTAACACAACAGCTAGAAAAGCCTCACAACCTTTCCTGATGAATCTCTTAGCTTGCATCGCAGAAATAACATTATTCACTGAACTAGCACCCAAACCTTTTAGAAACACAAGAGACTGACTTCTATTCCGAAGTACCACTGTCTTCCTATGGCAATCCACTACAGCCCGATACTTACCCAACCAGTCCATACCCAGAATCAAGTCAAACTCTCTGAAGGGTAACTCAATCAGATCCGCTGGAAGCACAACTCCCTCAACAATCAGAGGACAACACCTAAAAACTCTACTCACACTGACACTATGCCCTAATGGACTGGTCACACAAATCTCATAATCTAACTGATCAACAGAATGCAATTTATCAATAACTCTATCTGTGCACAAGTATAAGTGTGTGGAACTAGGATCAATTAGAGCATACAACTCAGTGTCATGGAGTAGGAACTTACCAGCAATAACATCAGGCGCATCCTGCTCATCTCTGGCTCTCATAGCATAAGCTCTAATGGCACCCTGAGGAGGATGCTCAACAGTCTCAGAAGCAGCACCATCTCTATGCCGACCACCTCTACCTCTACCTCGGCCTCTGCCACGGGTAGCCTGTGAAGCATTCGATCCGACCCTACTGCCCTCTCTCTGGGAACCTGAATCCTCCTGTACTCTCGGACAACCGGCCAACCGATGCTCAGAACTCCCACACCTGAAGCATGCACCAGTGAGCCACCTACACTCACCACGATGCGACTTACTATAATGAGGACAAACTGGTGTAGTCTCAGCTCTACCACCCCTACCAGAACCTGACACAGCTGTAGAACCCTGACGTCTACCTCTAGAAGCCGGACCAGATGCTGACTCATCCTATGGGTCCCTCGATCTCTTACTCGAAGAAGATCCTCCACGAGAAGAACTCCTCCTCTGAGCTCTCTCTCTCATCACTGTCTCAGACAACTCTGCTCTCACTGCAGCCTCCACAATCTGATAATAGTGAACCCCAGGTATACACATCAAGGAAATCAAAGCAATCTTCAATGACTCATTTAATCCAGCCTCGAAATGCTTGCATCTAAAGTCATCATTCATAACTCCTCGAGGGGCATAGCGAGATAACCTGTTGAACTCTTTCTCATAATCAGCTACTGACAAAGTTCTCTGTCTCAAACACAAAAACTGCGCCCATCTCGAATCTCTATAGGTCTGAGTAATGTACTTCTTTATGAACTCACCCTCAAAGAACTCCCAGGTAATCGGATCCGGTAACTGAGGATGCCTGCAAACCAACTCCCACCACTCAAAAGCAGACCCCTGAAGAAGAGCTAAAGCACACTCTGCCTGCTGGTCGGGAGGACACCGAATCTCTCTCAGAGCACGTTTCACTTTATCTAACCATCTCTCTGCAGTCTCCGACTCACTCAACCCAGTACCATAGAAATCCTCAACTCCTGCTCTCCTCAGATTCTCCATAGGTGCTCTAGGAGGAGTCACTCTCTCCAATACCCTAGCCATGTCCTGATGCAGTCTAAGCATAGCCTCTAAGGGCATGGCTGCGGCCTCGGGCTGAACCCTAGCATGCTGAGCTGACACATTAACAGAAACAGACTGATCAACAGCGGGAGGATTCACACTCTCGGCGGACTCCTCACGCGCACCATGAGCAGAATTAGAAGCCATCTAAACAAACAAGAAATAACCGTATCAGCCAACACAGATCTAGACACATACGCATCTAAGAAAGTCAAAACAATCATAACAACACCCAGAAACGCCTAAACCTATGCTCTGATACCACTAACTGTAACACCCCCTTCCCATACGTAGGCGTTCCCATCCGATAAGGAGTGAGAAGCCGTATGAGACAAGGTGTCACCAAACAGATACAAAGCAAAGTATACATCCATTCATAACATACATTCAGAAATACAGAATAATTAAAAACTTTACATGCAAAAAGCAAAAGTTGATCATGCATTACTATAATTAAACTATTACAATAATGATCAGATCAACCAGCTGATATAATAATATTACATATACAAAATATAGATACAAAAGCGGAAGCTGATACAGAGAGTTCTATACAAAAAGAATCAATAACTGATACAAAACTGAGCCCTACACTAATCCCTTCTGTGTTGGCTTGATGACGGCGACTCTCTCAAAGCAAAACGCCTTCCGCACCTGCACGGGTAAAGACACCGTGCTAAGCGATAAAACGCTTAGTGGGGAAACACACATAATTTATGGACGACCACTCACAGTGGTCGTCAAGGCATAACACATTCACAATGGCAGAATGCAAAAACTGTTGCATAACTCATATAAACATGCCCGTATTTAAATACCATACTTTCAGAATCTCATCATCATATGCATTACAGAATAAACCAACATGTATTTCATCATTAAACTCATTCAGATATTCCATTCAAAGCCATATCAGATCAGAACATTTCCATTAACATTTAAAGAATACCTGCTGACTCTAGACAGTGGATAACGAGTGTACTGAGGGTACCTTACGGGTACTAATCGAATACTGAGGGTACCTCACAGGTACAAGTCAAATATTATATCATTTATCAGAACATGTTATTTATATACCGAGGGAATCTTAAACAAGATTCTATACTGAAGGGTTCGCGAGGAACCAAACGGGGACCTGATCGGGGTCCAAACTGAACTGAGGGCTGCAGCTAAAGACTCTATTAGGCATGCCTAACTATCCACTTACTTGACTCTAGCAGGTTATGCGTCACACTGATCACATTTCAGGATATAGCGTATAATTCATCAGAAAATCATGCCATCACGCATATCGAAGCATCAAACAGTAAGACATGCATCATACAACAGTAAAGTCCATTCTGAAGAAATAACAAGTTCAGTTCTGAGTTAAAAACCAAGAAATTTCGGAAAAACGAGCTGAGCGGAGAAAACTGGCGATTCAACAGGCAGGTCACGGCGTGACCTAGGGTCACGTCTCGTGACCTGCTTGTTTCCCGCCGATCTCGTTGCGTGATCCTCGCGGATCACGCTTATGCAGGTCACGGCGTGACCTAGGGTCACGCGTCGTGACGCTGCTTCTCCCTCGCAGATCACGTTGCGTGATCTGCCTCTTCCTCGCAGGTCACACGACGTGACCGAAGATCACGTCGCGTGACTTGCCTGCTCTTCAGCTGGTCTCGCGACTGGCTTCTCAGCAGGCATGTCACGTCGTGACCGAGAGTCACGCGACGTGACTTGCCTTCCTGCGTAGCGAATCGCGCGACAGAGGGAGTTTCAACAGTATTTTGATTTTCCAGAATTTCACGATTTCCAGAACCAAGAATTCAAACCCAATTTGATTTAAAACCAATCAAACCTGTATTTACCTTCCAGAAATCATCTCAAATCACACAATCAATATACATGCAACTCAATTTAGCATTTAAACAACCAAATCAAGACTAATTGATTCAAACTCTTCAAGAACATATAAACCCTAGAATTTTACAGTAAAACATCAAAATCGCACAAATCAATATTCCCAAACCTGGATTCTAACTTCTATCACTTAGCTCCACTTGGTCCAGCAACCTCTTTCCCCTTTGGATCACGTGGAGCCTCAGCTAGAACACAAACACAGTAATTTCAACCCTAAGTTAAACCTAAACTCAAGGAAGAAGATGAAGATGCAATTTACAGTAAAACAAAGACTAGATTATGCACTTACCAAGCTAAGAAATGCAAGGAGAGGTTAATTCCACCAATTCAAACTTGAATCCTCACCACAATGCTTAGAGTAAGGAAAGTGAAGAAAAGGAAGAGAAGGACCTGAAAAGATGAAGAATACGTGAATCTGTATCTTCCTTTCTTTCTTTCCTTTTTCTTTTTCTTTTCCTTGCCCTAAGCATATGTCCAATTCTAATTGGTGAAACCAACCCAACATACCCAACCAACATACATTACACACATCTAATGCAACCTCAATTAAATGTACCCTACAATAGTATGAGCACAAACACACCAGTGATTCCCAACTAATAACACCCTAATATAGTACGCTCAAGTGCACACAAGTAATTCCTAATTAATTCACACACTAATGCCATGCATGCACCCACACAATAATAAACCCCTAAAATCATGCATTTTACTGAAATACCCTTATGAAATGCTGAACACATGCGAATGCCTACACATACAGACAGACAGACGAACAGACAGACAGGCTCATTCTACTAGGGGGCAAATGGGGTGTGACACTTGAAGTGGCTTAAAGAGAGCATAGTAGGACTTGATTAGGTCTCTTTTAAAGGTAAGTTTGATTTGTTTTCCGATCTAACCTCCTTTTTCTTTCTATTTTTAATTTAAAGTGAGAAAAAGTCTAACTCAAAATGTTTTCTATGTGATTTGTGGAAGCTATGAACAAGAAATGGGATAAAATAAAGGAAAGGGTTGGAGCTGAATAGAGAGCTTAGTTCGAGCTTCCTAGAGGTAGGGATCGCGTGCAAATTTTATTTTAATTGCTTGTAGTGAGCTCATGATATATGTGTACATGTTTGTGATCATGTGTTAAATGGGTTTCATATGGTTCTGTGTGCAAAGAGTGATTTTAGAGAAATTCTGTTTGGGATTCATTAGACCTTTGAATATGGTTTCTATCATAAGTAGAGTTACAGAGCTTCATTTGTGTTGAGTCAAATTGCATCTGAAAGATAACATCCATATCTAAAAATATCTAAGAGGGAGCTGGAGCTAATTCTAGCTCTATGATCCTAGAAAATGTTAAAAACCAGAGTGTATCTGTTTGGGTTGGGTTACTTGAACAGTATAGGTTGTTTAGATCATAACTCAAGTGGTAGATGTCCAAATTACCTGAAAATTATTCCATGTAAACTTTAACATCCTAGGAAACAATTGTTATGAAGACCACTTTGCCTAAAAATGTGGTCTAGATGGTGATTTTTGCGATGCAAGTTTAGGGTAAAAAGCAGTCTCGTAAGGCACCAGGGCGAGCTTCTGTCGCGATCGCGACACAGGTCGCGACGTTGCTACAGAACAATGCATATAAAGCTTTTTCTTCTTCTTTTTGAGCTCCTAGTTGCCATGGGTCAACCCCTTACCCTTCCCCTTAGCTTGTTATGCATGTTTGGTGTTAGCAAATGACTATAAAGTCGTTATCAACGGGGAAATGCATTTGAGTATGTTTAAGATTGGTAATTTAACTAATAAAATGACAATGTATAATTGTATTAAGGATTGTAAATGGTGTGATAAAAATGTATGAACCTATGAGTGCATGTATATGATGATGTGATATAAGACTTTATACATGGAATTTAAATGTTACATGCTTTTTAGTTGTTGAACAGGATATGCCATGTGATATTGAATTATATGTAAATGATGCTGGGATATATGAGTTTGTGAATGGAACCTATATGCTACATGCTTTGTGATGATTGAACATGACTTGTCGTGTGATATTGAATGTGCATATGATTGAATCATGTTATAATGCTTGAGAGGGTAATGCACATGATATAGTGCATAGAGTCTTTATGTTAAGCCTGAGTGCCATAGTAGTGGATAGATAAGCATGCTTATAAAGGGCTATAGTGCAGCTGCTACATGTTGGCCTTAATTGTGTCCAGAGTTCGGAATACCTCGTGTATTCCATAGAGTTTGAGTTAATTCTCCACATGTAAGATACTTTAAACAGTATCCAGAGTTACCCGTATCCACCATGAAAGGAATTCAGGCTTATTGTTATTGCTAGTGTGTAGTGAACATGAAATTATTGTATGTAGTGTTACGAATAAAAGTTAAAGTACATGAGAATAATGAAACGTGATAGTGGTGTATACAAGTATATGTTTATATGAATTGGAATACATGATTTACATGAGAGTAATGTTTAAGTACATTACAGTTCTGCATACAAGTGTATGATTACATGAGTACATTGACATGAATGTGAACACATGATAGCATGTATTTGAATAAATGATATGTACAAGTTGTAGAGTACATGAATAAGTAAAAGAGTAGATGTTATATATATGTGAGCTCATAGTATTTGATATTTGAACATGCAACCTATACACGTATAAAAGTTATATGCATGAGCTAGTTGATTTTATTACATGAATTGTGTGATTTATTTGTGACTTCGTAAAGAAGTCCTTTGCATTATTTTATCCCCACTAAGCGTTATCGCTTAGCACGGATGTTTATTTCCGTGTAGGTATACAGGTTCGAATCAGTGAGCGGACATCTGCAGGTCAAGGCCACTAGGAGTTTTGCTATACCTTTTTGTATAATAAAGAGTTAGAGCTTTACATTTTTGAGTAACATCATTATGTAATATAAGTAGAAAAAAATCACAAGTAAAGGTACATGCAAATGTATATGTAAATGTATATGAACATGCAAATGTATATGTAGTTAATATAACATGCAAGTGGGCCCTAGTGTAGTATTTAATTAACTTTAAATGGATTGTTTATGCTATCGCTTCCGCTAATACATGTACATGTATACGTAAGTGTCCGCGTAGCGCCCCGATATTCCTTACCGGGGGTATGGGGGTGTTACATTTAGTGGTATCAGAGCATAGTTAGAGGTTCTGGTCTATAAGATGTAGAGTATAGGTTAAATGTTAGAGTTTGTCTAGAGTTGTGGCCTAATGCAGATGTCGTTTGTGTAAAGTATAGATCGAGCCCGACTCACGTGAGAGCGTAGAAGAGACAGCAGCAGATGTGAATTGGTAAGAGTTCGAGGTGACACTCTGTATTCCTATCAGCTATCTCCTTGAACCGTGTGAACATAAGCATAGTGAAACATGGGGATGGGAAAAGTGCATTACAGTAGCTTACATTGCATTTTCGCATCATCCTGCATACATAAATCATTACATGACCATTTCATCCGCATCCTTCATTTGTATGTGAAAAGCATCATTGTATGCGCTTCATTGAGAAAAGCTGACAGGATATACATCGAGTGCTTGATGCTTAGAAGAAGTGTATAGATTAGAGTGCAGTGTGTTAAGGAAAGTATGAAGTGTATACGATTTGATAGCTGTATGGTATAAGTGATGGCGATTTAGAGATCTGTTTAAGGATTTACCTGTGCAAGTGATTAGCGGGGAAATTTCGAGGACGAAATTTCTTAAGGGGGAGAGATTTGTAACACCCCAAAGTGGCCCTAGAAGAATTATAGAGTTTTGTTCGAAAAAGGTAAGTTTATGTGCGAGAGTTCTATCGCGAGCGCGACAAGTCTCATGGGCGCGACAGAGCCCTCCAGCGGTTTTCGAACTTCAGCTGCTTGGTGCGGGCGTGAGCGTTCTGTCGCGAGCGCGACAAGCGTCGCGAGCACGACAGAACCCCCTCGCAAGATGTGTGCATAAGTGGGTGTTAAGAGACCTTGAGATGTGTATTGGACACTTGGCATCGTAGGAGCATAATAAGTGGCTACAAGAGAGAGTGACATGTGGCAAGAGTTGGATATTATTAAATAAAATAAAAAGAGATTAGAACAAAAAAGATGATAAGCATGTATTTAATTGGTAGATGGCATTTATTAGCATAATTAATTTTGGATTTACATGGGCCATTTGCTTCTTTCTTCTTCTTTTACGTTAGTTTTGGCCCTTTTGTTCTTGAGTTTCTTTCTTTGGTCAGCCGTTCACCTTGCTTTGTCTCTCTCCTGCTCCTTTCTTTTTCATTTGCTTAGTTCTTTGAGAAAACCACTTGAAGTGGCTTAAAGAGAGCATAATAGGACTTGATTAGGTCTCTTCTAAAGGTAAGTTGGATTTGTTTTCCGATCTGACCTCCTTTTTCTTTCTGTTTTTAATTTAAAGTGAGAAAAAGTCTAACTCAAAATGTTTTCTATGTGATTTGTGGAAGCTATGAACAAGAAATGGGATAAAGTAAAGGAAAGGGTTGGAGCTGAATAGAGAGCTTAGTTCGAGCTTCCTAGAGGTAGGGATCGCGTGCGAATTTTATTTTAATTGCTTGTAGTGAGCTCATGATATATGTGTACATGTTTGTGATCATTTGTTAAATGGGTTTCATATGGTTCTGTATGTAAAGAGTGATTTTATAGAAATTTTGTTTGGGTATCATTAGACCTTTGAATATTGTTTCTGTCATAAGTAGAGTTACAAAGCTTCATTCATTTGTGTTGAGTCAAATTGCATCTGAAAGATAAGATCCATAGCTAAAAATGTCTAAGAGGGAGCTGGAGCTAATTCTGGCTTTATGATCTTCGAAAATGTTAAAAACCAGAGTGTATCTGTTTGGGTCGGGTTACTTGAACAGTATAGGTTGTTTAGATGATAACTCAAGTGGTAGATGTCCAAATGACCTGCAAATTATTCCATGTGAAAGGTAACATCCTAGGGAATAATTGTTATGAAGACCACTTTGCCTAAAAATGTGGTCTAGATGGTGATTTTTGAGATGCAAGTTTAGGGTAAAAAGCAGTCTCATAAGGCACAAGGGCGAGCTTCTGTCGCGATCGCGACATAGGTCGCGACGTCGCGACAGAACAATGCATATAAAGCTTTTTCTTCTTCTTTTTGAGCTCCTAGTTGCCATGGGTCAACCCCTTACCCTTCCCCTTAGCTTATTATGCATGTTTGGTGTTAGCAAATGACTATAAAGTCGTTATCAACGGGGAAATGCATTTGAGTATGTTTAAGATTGGTAATTTAACTAATAAAATGACAATGTATAATTGTATTAAGGATTGTAAATGGTGTGATAAAAATGTATGAACCTATGAGTGCATGTATATGATGATGTGATATAAGACTTTATACATGGAATTTAAATGTTACATGCTTTTTAGTTGTTGAACAGGATATGCCATGTGATATTGAATTATATGTAAATGATGCTAGGATATATGAGTTTGTGAATGGAACCTATATGCTACATGCTTTGTGATGATTGAACATGACTTGTCGTGTGATATTGAATTTGCATATGATTGAAGCATGTTATAATGCTTGAGAGGGTAATGCACATGATATAGTGCATAGAGTCTTTATGTTAAGCCTGAGTGCCATAGTAGTGGATAGATAAGCATGCTTATAAAGGGCTATAGTGCAGCTGCTACATGTTGGCCTTAATTGTGCCCAGAGTTCGGAATACCTCGTGTATTCCATAGAGTTTGAGTTAATTCTCCACATGTAAGATACTTTAAACAGTATCCAGAGTTACCCGTATCCACCATGAAAGGAATTCAGGATTATTGTTATTGCTAGTGTATAGTGAACATGAAATGATTGTATGTAGTGTTACGAATAAAAGTTAAAGTACATGAGAATAATGAAACGTGATAGTGGTGTATACAAGTATATGTTTATATGAATTGGAATACATGATTTACATGAGAGTAATGTTTAAGTACATTATAGTTCTGCATACAAGTGTATGATTACATGAGTACGTTGACATGAATGTGAACACATGATAGCATGTATTTGAATAAATGATATGTACAAGTTGTAGAGTACATGAATAAGTAAAAGAGTAGATGTTATATATATGTGAGCTCATAGTATTTGATATTTGAACATGCAACCTATACACGTATAAAAGTTATATGCATGAGCTAGTTGATTTTATTACATGAATTGTGTGATTTATTTGTGACTTCGTAAAGAAGTCCTTTGCATTATTTTATCCCCACTAAGCGTTATCGCTTAGCACGGATGTTTATTTCCGTGTAGGTATACAGGTTCGAATCAGTGAGCGGACATTTGCAGGTCAAGGCCACTAGGAGTTTTGTTATACCTTTTTGTATAATAAAGAGTTAGAGCTTTACATTTTTGAGTAACATCATTATGTAATATAAGTAGAAAAAAATCACAAGTAAAGGTACATGCAAATGTATATGAACATGCAAATGTATATGTAGTTAATATAACATGCAAGTGGGCCCTAGTGTAGTATTTAATTAACTTTAAATGGATTGTTTATGCTATCGCTTCCGCTAATACATGTACATGTATACGTAAGTGTCCGCATAGCGCCCCGATATTCCTTACCGGGGGTATGGGGGTGTTACACCCACTTTTCTCTCTTGGTGAGCACGACTCGTGCTCCTTCTCCCTCTTCTTTCTCTCCTGGAGCATGCCTCGTGCTCCCTCTCCCTTTTCTCTCTGGTTGAGCATGATGTTGGGTTTTAAGCAGAATAATGCAAATTAAACGCAGTGAAAAAATAAAACCCGAAAAACAGGATCCATGTAGTTCGATTGATTCAAATGGAAGTGATAAGATTTACTAACCTTTTCTGTGTGGGAAGCTGAATTAAACACCTTTAAATCGAACTGAAGACGTTGCCTTTAACACGAACGTCCTCTACTGGTATCCACACGCACGATCAAAATGAACCAAAGTTGCAGGAGTGCTAGCTCCCTTTAGATACGAATGGATTTTTATGATTTTCTTCTTTCTCAAAAAGGAACAATGGTAGCTGTATTTTCTCTCTAGAAAACTAGCTAGAGTCAATCTTTCTTATTCTCAATAATAAGTTATGCTAGCTAGGGTATCCAATGTTGGTATCCTATGTTGGTATCCAATGTTTTTAAGCACCTTAAAACTCTCATTCCTTTTGAAAAACGGAAATTGAGTTTTGATAAGAGTTAATAACAAGAGATAATAGCCCAATAAAATCCATATTGTTCATTTTGGTCTTGGTGTGTGACCCAATAGGTTTATATTATGTTGGCAGTGGGCCTAATCCCATAAAAGCCCACAAGTCATAATTGGTCTCTAGCAAGACATTATGACTACCCAAATAATATAAATATCGTTAGTCCGATTTTAACCTGACAATAGAACATGTTATTATCCTTTTGTCACCCGATATCTTGTTCGAACATAAGTCATGGTCCATGTCAAACTTAAATTGTTCAAACATATAATTTCTCGATCACTAAGCAGACTGATAAATTCAAATGACATTGATGACACTATCAATTCATTCGAGCACGGCCATGCATTTTACAGTCCTACTTATCGAGGGGCCCAATAGATATCTCTCTCATTAGAGAGGGACAAATTCCATCTTGATTATTCACTTTCCTCCGCATAATTCTCATTATGTCCAATCATAAACTTTATAATTATCCGATTAAAGATAACATTTGATTATGTCAAAACATAATGATCCTTATGTAGGAAACTATGATAACCTCAGGTCAAAGGATTCAATAACATATCTATTATAAGAACACTTATGACATTATCCCATGAAGTGATCTTATAGTGGGTCTATCCAGTACTTTGTTCTCTAACAAGTACGTATAGATTTGATTCATATCATCATATATAATCATCCCATGATTATCAATGCAAATCTATACTAGTCTTAATTTATCTTTATACCCTTTATTGATAAATGACTAGGGACAACATGAATAACATTGTTATTCATAAACATTACAATAATGTAACATGCCAATAATATCAATGTGAAGAAAACCATTATATTAATGAAAATGTAATGATTACATCAAGGTCCAAATGTTTGGCCTAGGGCATAACCACTAACACATGACTCGTGCTCCTCCTTGCTTTTCTCTCCCAAACGTGCTACTCAACACAACTAGGACATCACTAAACTTCTGAAGAACATGTTTTTGTCGCGATCGCGACCACTGTTGTGCTCGCAACAGAAGGCTCCATTAGGAACCTTTACAAGACTGCTTCTTACCTCAAGCTTGTATCATCTAAACCGACCTCTAAAAATCATTTTCAGGCCACCCTTTCTTCTTACCAAATGTTTCCTAGGATGTTAAATTTCAAATGGGACAAATTTTAGGTCATTTGGACATCTACAACTCCAGATATGAGCTAAACAAGCTATACAATTCTAGTAACCTGACCCAAAAAGAGACACTTCGGTTTTAGCAAATTTTCAGGGTCTTAGAGCAAGAATATGCTCAAGGTCATTTCTGGAACTTTTGTAGAAATTAAAGTCTTGGTTCTAATGGATCAATAATCACTCAATTTAGAGGTCTATAACTATATGTATGACAAAAACATCACACAGAGGTCAGATGACAAATAAGCATAATTTGCTAAATCAAACTTTATCATCAATACACACACTCAATTGATCAGTTCACATACTTATAAACATATATACACATATCATAAGCACCGTAAGCAATCAAAATGAACATCTAACAAATATACTCTAAAAGAAAGTTGAGCTAATTAAAGCTCAACAAGCATCTCTCTATTCAAACATGTCTCTATTCAAACATCTTTCATGTAAACACATGCAAAAACAATAACATCGCACTCGATCCCTACCTCTAGGAAGCTTTATCTTTGCTCTTTATTCAACTCCAATCTTTTCCTTGCCTTTATCCACTCTCTTGGCCATAGCTTCTTAGGAGACCAATCTATTTCTTTACCCAAAATCTTCAAACCAATCCAAATGAATCACTCAAAATAGATCAAGAAAGAAGAAGGAACAAAGGAAATGGGATGAAGAAGAGGATGATAGAAAACCAAAGGAAAAGCAAAGAAATCAAGAGCCAAAGAAAATCCAATGTGAAGAAGGAAGAGGGCAGATGGTCAATCTCTATCTGATATTTACTACTTTCATCAAAGTCAATTACTTTAATTAATTACATACATATCCTTTAAACCAAATTAATTCCTTTTAACTTTTACCCAAGTCAAATATTCTTTTATCCATTGGTCAATTATTCATTTTTTTCCAATTCATGTAAAACTCACCACTTCTTGCCACTTGTCACTCTCCTACAATACCATGTGTCACAAAACCCATCTCGAAGTCTCTTAAAACCCACTTGTGCAAGCATCTCGCGAGAGGGTTCTGTCGCGCTCGCGACTGAATGCTCACACCCACACTAACCAACTATAGTTGGGAAACCGCTGGAGTGCTCTGTCGCGCCCGCGACACTTGTCGCGCTCATGATAGAATTCTCGCACAGAACACTTACTTTTCCAAATAAAACTCCGTAATTCTTCTAGGGCCAGTTCAGGGTGTTACAAGATGCCCCCAGGTCCCCTGCTCAGGGTGTTACAAGAGCCCAAGATCAGAGTTGGTTCAGGACTTCTCATTTATTTGTACCTTGATTAATATTATAATTAAGTTTTGAATTCATTGTTTCATCAACTTTCCATACAATGCAGTTAATTAAAGCACAATCCATTCACGTAGATAAAGCAGTAAATTGACACAAAATAAAATATGCGAAAAAAAATTACAATAATACTAGGGGCGAAATACAACCTCCATTATAAAACGATAGGTAAATCATACAGAAAATCAGGATATTCATTGAAATGAAGACATTGGTCCTACCATGCATATTTATTACAAGTCGATTTTTAAGAAGTGTCGGTTTTATTAGCTAAAAATAGGACTTTAGCCCCCGATTTTCGGAAAATCCCAAATTAATTACTATAAAACATTTGGCCATTTTTAGTTTAACGAGGTTAAACAATTTTCATGATAAAATGAATAAAAATAAAAAAAAACAGGTAAAGAAAGAACCCGGATGGAAATCCTCAGATTGGCGCAGCCACCATCATTAACAACTCTAACTCATCCAAAATGGTCAAATGTTTAACTCATAAAAATAAACATGTCAGTGTCAAAATTAAGAATAAAGTAAAATAAAGAAATGTAAAATAACATGAAATCTTAAAGAAAATGAGTTAAAAGATAAAAGGAAAGAAAAGAGTAAAAGAAACAATTTAAAATCATGAGAATTTGCCTAGGGACGGCCTTCTGCACATTACCGACGGGCGTCCCTGGTGTGACCGGCAGAAGGAGTAGAGCGACGTCTACGTCCCGTCTCTTAAATTAGGGACGGCCGTTGGTGACTACTCTGCCCGTCGGTCACCCCTGATTCCAGAAAATCGATAAAAACCTCAAAAAATCCAATTGAAATTATTTTTAAATAAAAAAATCTTGTTAAATCAAACACAATTAATACAAGTCAATTAAATTACAAAAATATTAATCCAGAATGTTTACCCTCGAATTTTACCTTTTGGGTGGATATCGAATGACTTCGGTCCCGCACGTTTCACAAGGATCGAAAAAATGTGGATCAAGAAAAGAAAATTTATATTTTTCTTTCTCGAAAATCTGAAAGCGATTCAAATATTAGAATTAGCCGGATTAAGGGAAACGAATGAATTTCGTTACCTCAAATTAGCTCAATTCGCGAATAAAAATTGAAAAAAGTAGAAAGATTGAAAGAGTTTTTATGGAATAAAACAAACTCAAAATAGAGATCTTGAGAAAAACTATTAAATTCAGATTTTGGTAAATTGCTCACAAAAAGATTTTTCACTTCAAAATTTTGCTAACCCCAAATCATGAAACTTAATCCACTATTTATAGAGTTTATAAGATAATTGGGATAAATATCAATTTAAAGAATTTGAATTTGAAAAGGAAATTGAAATTCAGTTTTAATCCCCTTAGCTATCCCAATCCAATTCAAATTTTAAGAGTTTTTAAACTTATCAGATTAAATTCACAAAATCCGGCGTTATCTGATCTGATCCACTACCAACGGCCATCCCAAGAACTACAGACGGGCGTCTATAAGAAAGGTATGCGTGCTAATCTGGACGACAGACGGACCGAGACACGGGACTGGGGACGCCGTCTCTATGCGGACACGTGTCCGTCACTCATACTACAGACGGCCGTCTCTACAACACAAGAGACGTCCCATCTATCCGAGTGACGGCCCGTTTCTCAATGCGAGAGATGGGGAACACCAGTCGCAACTCTGACGGAATTCCCGTCTGTTGAGCAAAATCTCACTTTCAAGCTAAATTTCCCAAACTCTTTGAAAATCTCGAGCTATAGAGAGAAAGACTTTAATCTTTGTGAAACCGAGGGACGAAAACCTCCGAATTCCATCCATTTATCCAAAAACAGACATTGATCTCTTCATCGGGTAACTCTGATCTGGACTGCCTCAGGGCACGGTTTTTCCATAGCACAAAACAAAACACATAATTATCATGATAGGTTCATATTTTCACTTCCATTCTTTCTCCTGCATTTCTTCTATAACCTTGTGTTCCAATTCATATATATATATAGACACACACACACACACACTTGAGATTGGGCACTGGTACAATTCAGGCAAGAAATTCATGCTCTATCTGATAATTTAAAGCCAAATCACAAAATAATTTCACAGCCAAACATCAAAAGCAAAGTTGAGGATACAAACCTGTCTTCAATGACGGCAGCAGCAACTGAGAGGTTGCACCAGCGAGGCCAGGAGCCACTGCAAGGAGGCGTGGCCAATAGGAGATCCGGGAACACTAGGGGAGGCGAGGTGAATAGGAGATCCAAGGAGGCGGTGCTGCAAGGAGGCAATGTGGGCTCGTCGGCGACAGGAGGCTTGACGTAGGGTAGATTCGGTGCAAAATAAGACGTGAAGCACATGGTGCTAGGGAACTTCCACCGTGGTCACGCGCCCTAACTCCCCATCATTTGATCGAAATCGTCGTCGAAAGCTTGCAGTTTCCTCAACTTTGATCTCCTCGTCGACGGCAAGTGGAGACGATCGACAGTTACCAGCGAGTGCGCCTTACCTTCAGGAGTTTAATGGTGCGGATCGTGTCGCCATTCGATGCCAGGGCTGGTCGGAGAACGGGAAAGAACCTTCGAGTTGAAAGGAAAGAGAAAGGGACAACGGTTGTGGCTGCATGGAGCAGATGCAACGCTGGGCTAACGACGGAGCCGGTGAGAGCATCGTCGGTGCTAATGAGCGGGTTGCCGGAGGTAGCTGGAATCTCCTCCTCTCTCTCTCACTAGTTTCGATTTTTGCCTCCCCTTTTCACCTGCTTCAGCGTTTTCCCCTTCTCTATTTTTTCTTCTTGTATCCCCATTTCTTTTCTTGTTCTCTATCTTTCTTTCTCTCTTATTCTTCATTTTGCTAGGAAAATCTAGGAATTTTTTTTTTCTAATATATATTTATTTAACTCGAATTGTCTTTCTATGTATTTGACTATTTACAACATCAAAATTTTCAAAGCGTTACACATTTAGTCAAAGTTATTAATTTAAAATCCGAAAATAATATCAACACATCTTTTTTTATAAATTTCATTATTAATATTAATTTCAGTTCACCAATCTAATATTTCTATTAAAAATAAAATCCATAATATAATACAATTACAATGCAAGAAAAATACAATTAAAATTTTTATTTTAATCAATGAAAGTACTAAAAAAATTATTAAATTTTGTTTATAATTATTTTAAATATATAATTTAAAGATTAAATGTTAACCTTATCGAGATTAGCAAAGTGACTGAATTTCAATATAATTTAATGTGTAAAGCAAAAATATTAAAAATAATTAATAAGTATAAGTACATATGCATATTTTCATTAATATTATAATGTTTAGTAAAATTAATAATCAAAATTATAAATTTTTAAAAATAATTCATTGAAAATAAACAATTTATATAATATAAAATATTTTCAACGACTAAATTATAGCGACAAAAAATCGTCGCTATATGAAATATGTATTCCAATAAAAAAATGGCAGCGGATACTTTGTCGCTAAAATACCACTTCAATTCCTAAAAACTGCTTACATAATTAAAAATTTTTGAAATTTTTTTATTGACTAAAAAATCCATCACTATTCTGTCGATAATTCAATTTTTTTTTTTGTAATGTTTGGCAACAATAAAAATTCATTGCTAAAACCGTCGCAAACAATTGTGCTAAAAATTACCTCCAAATTTAGCGACTAATATTGTCGTCGCTAAATTCAAACATCGAATTAGCAACTACAACGCCATCGCAAAATTATTTTCCAAAATAAATCATTGAATAGTTTTTACCCTCTAAAAATTGTATCGCTAATTTAGTCGCAAAAATGCGCTATCAATTGCCGCCAAAATTTAGCGACAGTTTTTTTTTTCCATCGCTAAAATTGCCACCAAATCGAAAAAATGGATTTTCCCCACTAAATTTTAAAATAGTAGCTAATTCAAATATGTTCGTCAAGAAAAAAGCGAATTGGAGTAAAATTAATGATTTTAAAATTCAGAGAAAATGAAAAAACTTAATAAGACTTAAATAAAAGTTTAAGAATCTAATGTATAAAAATTTGAGTATAAGGATCCAATATAAAAAATTCAGATAGTCCGGAGATCTCATAATGTGTTTTTTCCTAATATTAATGTCAACTAGACTTCATAAAAATTCACCAATTTTTATCTTTCTTTTAAATAAAGAAAATTTAATTTAATTCTTTGTGAATCTCAAATACACGAATAGTTATTAAGATTATAGACGTGGCAAATTGGGCGGGTTGGGCGGGTTTGGGTTGGGTCATTAATGGGCGGGTCACAAATGGGTCAAAAAATATGGGTCATAAATGGGCCAAATGCCCAAATGGGTTGGGCGGGTTGGGTCAATCCATGGGCTAAAAGTTTTTTGAATGTAAAAAAAAATTATAATAATATGCAAATGAATCGGGTGGTCCAAACGACCGATTTTGGTCAAAACGGATTGAGTGACCCAAATGGGCCACTTGAGACCCAAATGGGCCGAGATGTAATTTGATCATTTTAATTAATTTTTAATAAAAAATAATTTTTGATATAATAAAAAGATACTAAAGTGACTAATGTGAAATAATTTGGGCCAAATAGATTGAGTGGTCCAAATGGACTGCTTTAGGCCCAAACGGGCCGATATGTAGTTTTATTATTCATATCGATATAACAAGCGACTAATATAAAATAATTTGGCACAAATAGATATACAAATAGCAATTAATTGTTCATTTCAAAAAATTAGTCTTACAAAATATTGTATATACAAATAGTAAGAAATAAGCATTTTTCGACTTTAACTGATTATCACTCCACACTTTGATTTTGTTTTGAAAATTTAATATCTTTTCCCATGTGATATTGAGACTCATCCTCAGCTGCAATAATAATAAATATCTAGTCAGAATATTATAATATTACGCAAAACATATTCAAATAAATAAGTGCATTTATTTTACCTTCAAATCCAAATAACCAACTACGAGTTGTAATCAAAGACTCTGCATTTTCAGGTAACATGGATGCCCTCCATTTGTTGAGAATTCTTCCTCCCATACTAAATGCTGACTCTGAAACAACAGTAGTAATGGGAATTGTCATAATATCTCTAGCCATTACAGAAAGAATGGGATATTTTGACTCATTGTCCTTCCACCAACATAACACATCGAATTGATGAGTTCTACTCAGTCTTGGATCATTCAAATATACATCTAACTCGGATTTATCTCCAAAACTACTGCCAAGACTTTCAAATTCCAACATAATAATTATTATGCAAGTTATACAATATATTACTGTAAGAATACAAATCAATTATTATAAAAAAATATAAAAATTAAGGATAAGAGACGCACTTTCATAAGATCATCATCCACACTTGGTCTCCTTTCTGTTGATGCCTCACAAGTTGGATTATTAATTGCATATGATGCAAAAAGATCATACAACTTATCCTTAATTTCTCTGCATTCATATTGAACAGCAATCTCATCTCAAAATAACTTTCTATAAGAAAATGTTATAAAATCCAATTTATAACGAGGATCTAGAATAACATCAAAAGAAAGAATAGTGCTGTAGCAATCCCACTACTCAAACTTATCAAACATCAAAGTAGTCATATCCCTAATAGACTGATCTTCACTTCTTTTTCCTTCCAACAACAATAGATGAATTCTCAAAACGCTATAAAAGTACATATTTGAAGTGGGATAACAGGTTCCTGAAAAAAGATTTGTAATATCTTGAAAAGGCTTCAATATATTACATATTTTCTCAACTAAAGTCCACTGATCATCAGTTTGATTCCAAATAAATGTTGAGTCAACAACAGCCAAATATGAAAAAGCCTTTCGATAAAAGAGGGCTCTATCAAGCATGACATAAGTAGAATTCCACCTCGTGGGACAATCTAACCACAATCCTTTGGAAAATTCAAGACCTACCCTATCAACACATTCAACAAACTTAATTTTTCTAGCTTCTGAGCCATTCACATATTTCACCCCTTCCCTAATAGACATAATTGATTTGTCAATCAATTTCAAACCCTCTTGAATAATAAGATTTAGAATATGAGCTCCACAACGCACATGAAAAAAATCGCCATTACAATGCAAATAACCATGCAAATTAAGTTGATCTCTCAATAACTCTTGCATATTATCATTATTTCTTGCATTATCTAAAGTAATGGTAAAAATTTTCTTCTCTATTCCCCAAAATTTTAACTTGTCATAAACTTTTTCATATAATAGAGAAGCAGTGTGCGGAGGAGGAAAATGACAAAAGTTTAATATTTTACAGCATAACTTCCAATCCTTGTCCATATAATGAGCAGTTAGGCACAGGTAACCCTCTGAAATACATGATGTCCATACATCACATGTCAAACAAATCCTACCCGGTACTTCAGCTAAAGTATTCTTAAGAATATTCAATTCCCTCTTATGTATCTTTAAGCAACATGATTTTGCTGTATTCCTACATATCGGCTTCACATCTTGGTTCGGGTATGTATGAAGATTTCTATTAGCTTCATGTTCAGCAAAAGTAAAAGTGTAGTCATGCCTAATTATAGCTAAAGCTAAGCGCTCTTTGTATGCATCTTGATCTATCTTGTAGTTTGGTTCATCAGACACAACATTAAATTTAAGACATACCTTCAGGTGACGTCTTAAACTAGAAGTCCCATGAGTAGAATCAGCAATATATTCTTTTGAGCAATGCTTACACTTTCCTCTAGATTTTCCATCATCATACTGACTTGATGGTATGAAATCGAAATCATTGCATATAGAAGATACTCGTCGTCTTTTAGAAGTGGCTTCTGCAGAAGTGTCAATGCTCTCATCCACACTACAAACACTAGGATCCATTCTGCAAAAAATAATAAAGAAGCAAAATCAAGTCTGATTTAGATCAATGAGACTTCAAAAACCTAATACTATGATCGGCATTATGGATGCAACCAATGTCAAAGGCTACAGAGGCTGAGAATAACACATGATTGGTGATCTAACTAGTAAATAATAATAGATATAACTCTGTGAAGCATGGCATATGGATGAGTATTAATATGTGTTGATCTCATGAGTAACCTAAGCATGATGTACCATATATATGAATGCATATTAATATGGGTGCGATTGAGATGAATGACGAATAGTGCTGATATTATAGATTGTGTAAATGGATATTGTTAGTGGCATGATTTATTTGGAATTCTTGGTATGGATGTTGTGTTTTATGTTGTCAATGATGTGTGGCTTGCTGGAGATGAGGTAAGTGGATGTTTTGATGTTTGGTTTAAGATTTGGGTATTGTGAAGTTGGGTTTTTCTGAAGATTTCTTGTGTAAGGGTTGGAATCCACGACTCTGTCGTGACCGCGACATTATCGCGAGGTTGCGACAGAGCCCAGTGAAAGCAGCCCTCGCACGCGTTCGAGCTCGCTGCCGAGCCGTGCAGCAGAGCCACTGTTGCGAGCGCGACGTATGTCGCGAGCGCGATAGAGCGCTTGACTGCCATTTTGAATTGGGCGATCCTCTATCGCGAGCATGAGCGTGACAGATCGGGCTAGCAGCTCACTGTCGCGAGCGCGACAGTGAGATGTGTATAGTTCCCTCGCGAGATCACGAAGGTTGACATGATCGCGACCTGGGCCAAGACGCCTCTGTCACGATTGTGACATCCATCGCGACCGCGACACTCTCTGGTTTCCAAATTGAGTTTTCTTTTGTGATTCCAATGTTTGAATTCCGAACTTGTGATGCCTTTAGGTTTATACTTGGACTATTTTATGAAGTATATTAATATAATTGGATGTATTATGCATGGACAGTGTTATGAATTATATGAATGTGATATGTTAAATTATACACCTTGATGTGAGACATGATTTGTATTATGCATGACCTGCGAGAGTCAGTCTAGCGGATAGTTAGGCATGCCTAATAGAGTCTCTTTAGCTGCAGCACCTTTAGACGTTTGGACCCTGATCAGGTCCCCGTTTGGTTCCTCGCGAACCCTTTTAATGTGTTCGGATCCTCGCTATCCTTTTTAATGTGTTTGGATCTTGTTTAAGATCCCCCTCAAAAAATGTTTTGAATGTGATAAAATTAAATGGTTTTCGATTCGTACCCATAAGGTACCCTTTGGCCGGTTCGTACCCGTAAAGTACTGTCCGTATACTCGTTATCCACTATTGTGAGTCAGCAGGTGCTTTGTTGTTTTGTTTTGCTTTGAAATAACTATAAGAATGTGACATCCGAATGAGCATGATAATGAATTGAGGAAACAGTTTACATGTATATGAACGTGGATATGAGCTTTGGAATGTATGTCTTTATTTGCAAGCATGATTTTATATCTGACACCATTATCCGCACTTATCATGTGATGTGTTATAAGTTTAAGAATGCTTTGAATGTGATTCGACTAATGTATTTACGTATGTGACTCAAGCATGGTTTTATTGTATATAAGCATGTGAATCGGATCAGTTGTGGCTGTAAGTATGTAAGATTTAACTGTACTTCCCGCATGGTGATGTTATGAATGTGATGTTATGTGATTATTTCTTCGGTCTCTGCTATTGGAGTGTTTTCGGCATGATATTTTATGTATTAGAGTGGCGCAGCGAAAGTGTTGTGCTTTGACCTTGTCAGTCGGTTCTCGGCTAGTGTGTGTGCGCTATGGCATGATAGTTGTATGTTTTGACCTCTAGTGACCTTGCGTGATTCTGGGTGCGTCTTTATATGATAGTTGTATTGCTTGTGAATCAGCTTTTGGTTAGTATATGGGTATTTTGGTATGGCGGCTGCGTGTTTTTATTATTTGTGTTTTCGCATGATTCGCTTTCTGATATCTGATACTTTGGTGGAACCGGTAAGTGTTTGCATACGAGTTTATATGTAATTCTGCATGATGATGCATGTATATTTGTTTTGCATTGATTGTCTTTGTTCCTCCCCACTAAGCGTTATCGCTTAGCACGGGTTCTTTTCCCGCGTAGGTGGCAGGTTTTGGTTCGGTCCGAGTCGAGCATCTGCAAGGTCGGCCATGTAGGAGTTAGAAGTGTTTTATTACCTTATTTTCAGCTTCTGTATTTCGGATTCTGTAATATTTGCAGCCTTTTGCTTATGTATTTGATTATGTAAGGATCTTATTATAATTAAGTTTTCAGTTATTCTTTCGTTTTATCTTTCGCCTTATGCTTCTGCTGAATGATCATATGTATGCATGTCTATATGTTTCCGCTTAGTTTTTAATTTCCCCGTATTTTTGTATAATTGTATGCTTCCTCTTTGAGTATGAGTGCATCTGTGTGAGTGAGCGTCAGTAGCACACCTGCGTCCTTCCAACAGGGACGTAGGGGGTGTTACAAATACCATATAATAATAATAATAATAATAATAATAATAATAATAATAATAATAATAATAATAATAGTGAAATGTTGACAATAGCAAAGGTGGAAACAACCAACAATAAAATAATAATAATAATAATAATAATAATAATAATAATAATAATAATAATAATAATAATAATAATAATAATAATAATAATAATAATAATAATAAGAGTAGTGGCTAAATAACCAAACAAACAAATATATTCACAATAGTAAAAGTAATAATAATGGGAAACATAATAATAATAGTAATAACAATAATAATATGAAAAAATGACAATGGGAACCACAATAACAATGATAACTAAACACCAATAACAATAGCAATATTAATTAGTGGTTAAAATAAAACATAATAATATGTCAACAATAATAATCACATTAAAAATGCTAGAAATAAATTATAAATATGGTAATAATAACAAAAATAATAATATTGACAACAACGAATGATAAATAGAATTGGACAAGAATGGGTCTAAGAATGTTTACCATCAGAGTTTATAGATCGAAAAAACGGTGTCTTGATCCATCCCTTTGTAGATTTTTGCAGTGATAAACACAGAAAAAGTTTAATAAAATCTAAGTTTTAAACAAACAAAAAACTTGAGAAAATAATTTTGATGTAAAGATCAAGCAAAGGAAATTAATTTTCCTTGCTCAAACTAAACCAAGAGTGAAGAATTTTAGAGAGAGGAGAAGAAAACGAAAATAAATCTTGAAAACTTTTTTTGAAATTTTTTCCAAAAAAAACTTTCGGCTGCGTCTTTGCTTGATAGAAGAAATCCCTCTTTTGTTTTTAACCAACAGTCCCCCCATTAAAATGAAGTTCAATTCTCCTTTTAATTCATTGTCTTCCCAAAATAGAAAAATCCAAATTAACTTTCCAATTTTTATTCTTTTAAAATCACCCCAAAATATGAAAATACCTGATTTTTTCAGTCCCAAAATTAATTTTGCAGGTGAGAGAAAGCACGCGGCAAAAGAGTGGCTGCGTGTGCAAGCGGCATGGTGGCTGCATGTGGAGAGCCTCCACACATGGCCCTTCATGTGGAAATCCACATATGGCCGTGTGTGGAGGCTCTCTACACACGACCCTATGTGGATTTCCACATATGGCCGTGTGTGGAGGCTCTCCACACACGGTCACTAAATGCCAAAAAACACTTTTTTTTTACTTTTTTTTAATCCCTTTTTTTTCTGAATTAATTAAATATTATTTTTATTTTTTTTAATCAAATCTTTAATTAATTACTTTTAATTCCCTTTTTAAATATAAATATTTTTAATCAAAATTTTGATAAAAATAACGCTTCCTAATTTTTTTATTTAATTAATTTTTTTATAAACTTTTTTTAATAATTTTTATTATATATATTTATTTGTCTATTTTTTTATTTAAAAAACGAGGGTCTCGACACGGAAAACATCATTTTCGATACTTTTATCTTTGAGCCGGTATCATTTTTATCATCGGGTAATCTTGATCTTGGACTGTTTTAGGATCCGGTGTCTACACAATGCCTTCGAAACATGCTTATAACCATAACAACTCAAATTACACAATATCAACACATATCTAAACAACATATACAGAGGTTGCAAAAATCCAGAAAATCCATCTCATGTTCATGTACCTACTCTTCAAAATTGACATGCAAAGCATTATAACTCTTATATCTCAACCATATTCACATATCTATCAAACACATACATTTACGTGTATAAAAACATATGAATGATAGCATAATCAAAACTCAAATACATAATCCGAACGGAGAATGGCAAAACACTCTCAAACCAAATACAAACTCCCAAACCTGGAAATGGAGCTCAATCCACTATCTTTAAGATACCACTTTTTCTTTTCCTTTGCTCTTTGTTCTCTCTTCAGATTCTTGTATAAGTTCAACCAAAAACACACATTCAATTAACCCATGAACAAAACCATATAACCCACATCAAAATCGAATGGAAAAAGAAGAAGCAACTCATATAAACCCAACCACATACCTTTCCAAAATCAATCCTTGATCTAAAACCAAGCTCAATGTTGTAAAGGAACACATGCAAAAGCTAGAGAGCAGAAAAATGGAAAAGAAGGAGAGAAAGAGAGGAGAACGACAAAAGCAAGAAGGGACAAAGCTTCCACGGTAAGCAAAATAATTTTCTGCCTTCTTCCCTCTCTCTTTCTTTTAAATCTCCATTAATGCACTCACCTACAAAGCCACATGTCACAATTCTATAGGTTCCCTTAGTCAAATAACTCGACTTTACCATTTTTTCCTTGGCTTTTCCCCTTATAAATCCTTGGCAAAATATATATCACTCATTAACAATAATTCTTTTATTAAATACTTCAAATCCCATTCAATTTAGTCCTTAATTCATTTCCAATTCACTTGTATAAATACCAATTTACCCTTAATAAATCCAATTAACATGCAATTTCAACTAGGCCATTTTTGGGATGTTACACTGGGTTTAGAATCTTTGATGTTCAAATTGTTATTTTTTGTCTTTTGATTCTTTTTCTAAGTTTATTATTTAGATAATTCCATAGGTAACATGAATTGAATGCTTGTAATTGATTGTGTGCATGATTGGTGGGTTGATTGTGTGATTTTGGGATGGTTGGTTATGGAAGGTGATGTACAGATCAGCAATGGGAGCTGAAAACCCAATTTTATGGTGAGCGTAATAGAGCTCGGTCATTCAAGCTCCTGTCGAGGATTGCCTCTATCATGAGCGCAATAGAGAGCTTGACCAGTCGAGCATCTGCCGGGCTGATCACTGTCGCGAGCGCGCCAATGTGCGTGAGCACAACAGTGACCGTCCCTGCCTTCTGTCGCGAGCACGATTAGTGTCACGAGCGCGATAGAGGCCAATCAGCCTCTTCTGTCGCAAGCATGAATGGCTGACGTGAGCACGACATTAGATGAGTTTTACCTCTATCGCAGGCATGACGATTGTCTCGAGCGTGACTTCCCCGGTTTTTCAATATTACTTATTTTATGTTATCTTTGCATGGTTTCTCACTCATGTACGATAAATGTATCTATGTGTAAATTTTCATATGCTTCAATATATGTTCATTTTGTTAATTTATTGCCTAGCCTGCAAGAGTCATGTTAGTGGATAGATAGGCATGCCTATAGAGTTCTGTAAGCTGCAGGCCCAATGTGTTCTGGACCCCTGATCAGGTTACCGTTTGGGTCCTTGCGATCCTTATCTGTTGGATCTTGTTTAAGATCCACCAATGTGAAAATATTTTTGGATTAAAATTAATGAAATTGCTTTTGTGTATACCTACGGGTATTAATGTGTTCACTCATTATCCGATACTATGAGTTTGCAGGCACATCTTTGAATTTGTTGACCATGTGAAGTATTGTAAATTGTTTGTATGATGAGATATGAAAGTTGTGATGTAAGTCTTTTATACTGGTATGGATATTTATGTATGTGACATATGTATGTGAATTGTCTTAACGTCCACTGTGAGTGATCGTTCATCTTTTGTTTTCCCTACTAAGCATTATTGCTTAGCACAGATTTTTATCCATGCAGGTGTGGAAGCGGTGGAAGTTTTGGGAGGTTCGATCCGCCATCAGCTTAGGCCAACACAAAGTAGAAAGATTTTTGTTAGAGGCTCAGTACTATAGTATTTTGTTTTTTCTTGATATTTAGCTTTTGGTTGTAATCATTTTTGTATTATGAACTCTCAAGTTATATCTACGTAATTTGATATTGTAAATTAGTTCTGTAATGTAAATATTTTGGTAGATCAATGAATGAGATTTGTTAAGTTCTATTTGGGCTTAATTGTAGCTTCTTCTGAATGTATGGTTATTATCGAATCTTATGTTTTTGATTATATTATTGTATATGCATGCTTTGTTTTATTTGGTGACAACTTTTATCTATGCGGGCACTCACTCCTTCAGGCAAGTGAGCTCCCCTACATATAGGTAAGGGGTGTTACAATATGTATATCTTATGTATTTTGTGTATAAATTTTCATTAATTACATAATTTAAAATATTATAAAAATATATGCAAAAACTAAAATTTTATAATAAATATCAAAATTTATACATTTATTAACATATTAAATATTTTTTATAGTATATTTTTTTTATAATTTTATATAATATTATATATCCTTTTATAAATTAAAATTATTTTTTTATTTATTATTTGAAGAAGTTACATAATATACCCCAATTTCATTTTTTTTAAATGGTACCATTTATTTTTTAAAAACTTTTTTTATTTTAAAAATACCCCATTTTGAAGAAAAAATTATAATTAATTTAAATAACCCCTCCTTCCCCCCTAGCCTCATTCTGCACAGAAGCTCGAATTTTTCTGGGCGCGTAATGACCCAAAATAGCCCCTAATCGTAATAGGAGGTGTATCAAAGGAAAATAATTACCAAATATGCATGTATTTATTAAGAATGAATTGAAAAGGATGGAATGTCGTTGTTGCAAAAGTTTTTGGTAAAAGTGACAAGTTGAATAATTGTTAATTATGGGTTATTTGTATTAAAATAATTATTTGGTGGGCCAATTCATAGGTTTAACTTAATTACATAGCAAATGTAAGGAAAGAAAGTTGAAGAAAGGATCAATTGGTAATGTGTAATAATGACCAATCATAATTTAACATTTAAAAGTAGAAATTGAAGGAGTATATAAAGGGAGGAGGTCAGTATGGGAAGAGGGACTCTCCTAAAAATTCCATCTCTTCCTCTTTTTCTTCCTGCTGTTCTTGTTTTTTTTTCTTCTATTTCTACTAATGTTTGCTTAAGGAATTCTGAAGGAAAAGTGAGTTTATATGGGGAATTTGCTTGTGAATAGGTAAGTAATTATGATTCTCATCTTCTTCTCTATAAGCTATTTTAGGGATTGAAGTTGCAGTAATGAGAAGGGTTTTAATTTGGGAATTTTGATGTTTATGAGCTGTGATTTATCCACAAAGAGAAAGAGGAATTAATAGAGCTTGAAGAAGGGAATTGGAGGAATAAAAGAGAAGTGAACCTCAAAACAGGTTTGGCGAAATTTTTGTCTTACGTGTGTGTATTTCGTGGGAAAATATGATTTATGTTTCAATTGATGTGAATTGGATGTTAAATAAAGTATTGAAACATTTTCAAATGATTTTGATATGAGTTTTGTATATTGATTGATTTGCAAAGTTTGAGTATGTGGAGATGAATTTTAATGTTTTTGTAGTGTTTTATATGAGAAATTAAGATTAGATTTGATGGTATAATTGATAGAGTTAAATGATTTAGAATTATGTATTGAAAGAAATTTTTTGTATGAGGTATAAAAAAAATGGTTTGAGAGTCTGAAAATAGGACATGGCTGTGTTTTTAGAAATGCACATCTATGTTCCGAAAAATATAGCTGTGTTTAAGTGTAATTTCAAGAACAGAATAGAGTCACACAATGGTTAGGAAATTCTGACACCATGTGAACCCGCCCAGATTTAGTGTAATGTGTGTGTTTTGATGCAATATGGAAATTATTATGATTATTTTGTATATGGACAATGTTGGTATGATATGATATAATTGTTTTGCTCCGTGTATTTAAATTAAATCATACAAAGTTCATATGTGTATTGAAGATTATAAGGAATATATGAATAAAACTTATTGTAGAAAGTAATATGTAGGAAAAATATGAAATGTGTATACCGACATAATATGAAAGTTATAATGGTTGTACTGTTCTGTATATTTATAATATACTATTTTGAACTGGAATTATTATTTCTGATTTAATATGTTTGTTTACCTGATATGACTAAAAGCCTATTTTAACCGGGTAATGGATACTGTTATGTTCTGTTGGCCTCGTTTGGGTCTGGTTGGCCCCATTTAATTAATTAAAATGTATTGTACCTATGGGTACTTTTGTATTGTACCTACGGGTACCCCTGTACTGTACCTACGGGTAACCCTGTACTGTACCTACGAGTACTTCTGTACTGTACCTATGGGTACCTACTTTTCTGTGCTCCGATTATCCATTGCCTTGGGGAAAAGCAGCAATCTAATGACTAGTTCATGCAAGTTAAATATTATGAAAATGTGCTAATGCAAGATAAGTTGGATTGTCTAGTTGCATTGCAAATGTACTTGGGAGAAGTATGTTGACATGTTTTCCTTGTTGTGTATATGGTCTAAACTTAAGATATTTATTTAATGCTAATTGAAGACTATAGAATTGTATTGTACTTTAAAAGAAATGCTAATGCATTTAATTTGTGCAATAACTTAACATGTTCAAATATACGATAGTTGCATGTAATGCCATATATTGTGGGTGCTTTCATAACTATCATATGTCATATATTAGGTGTACTTTGAAAGATATATTAATGCACTTAAATGATATACAACTTAATATATTTAGATATGTAGTAGTAGCATGTGTTTGTCTTCGATGACGGGGTATTTTGAAAGATATGTTAATGCAGTTAAATGGTATTATAAATTAATATATTCAGATGTGTAATAGTAGCATGTGTTTGTCTTTGATATGTGTGCTTTGCTAATTGTCATGTATAGTTGTCCATACCATATATGATTTCCATTGAGCTTTATGCTTAGCATGAGTTTCTACTCTCTATAGGCACAAAGTTAGGGATTATCAAAGGTTCGTTCGCTTAATGGCTGGACCAACACAAGGATAGGATGATGTCTTTATTGTAGAGTCATGCAAGTTCATATTATTTAAGAACAATTGTGTCTATAAATAACTATTATTGTAGTATTAAACATGAACAGTAATGGGAAGTAATGAAATTTTATTATTATGATTTTACAAGATTCGTGTGTTGTATTGGGGTGTTACAAGGTGGGCCTGAGCTCATTAATATAAGCTGAGGACAAGCCCTTCCCGGCCCATGAATCATATTATAGGTATATGTTTATGCATTTTGTGTATAAATTTTCACTAATTAAATAATTTAAAACATCATAAAAATATATGCAAAACCTAAAATTTTATAATAAATGTCAAAATTTATCCATTTATTAACATATTAAATCTTTTTTATAGTATATTTTTTTTATAATTTTATATAATATTATATCTTTTTATAAATTAAAATTATCTTTATATTTATCCAGGTTCTTCTGATTCCATATTTTTGGTTTGTGGAAAGCTCTTGCTTCATGGTAGTGGACTTCGAAATTTCACAGTGTTTTTTTGTTTTGAAATTTTGTAGAGGTTAAAGTGCTTTTGATTTCTAATATTTCTTCTTTTTTTTTTAATTTAATTTTTCGCATTGAAAGGGAAAATGGGAATTTTTTGTTAAAAATTCAAATTTCAGGGGAACTGAAATAAATTTATATTTTTATTGAAATCTATATCAATGATGTTAATTTATCTTGGTGTCATTACTTGATTAGGTGTGTCTACATAGGTGTCTTTATAAGATTCTATCAAAAAACGATTTGAATTTTTGAAGTTATGAGGTATTATAGTTGATTTTCCCTTTCTCATGATGTGGATTATTTTTTTGTTTTTCTATTTCTCAAAATCGATAAGTTCAATTTCTTTTGGTAACTCTCTCACTCTTTGTAGTTAGATGGAAAAAATTAAAATTGTGGGTTTGAATTCCATATTGGGCATTTTCTTTATTTTTCTCTATTCAATTGAGTTATGGGTTTTCTTTCATGTGTTCGGTGGTCGAAAGTCTTACTTGTTAGTGGGATGCCCTAGAGCCCATGAGATTAGAGATGCTTTTCATTTACATTATAACATTTGTTATTAACAAAAGGCTTCATTTATTATTTAGTGCTAGGTTATTGCATATGTTTGACCATTATTTTAAATTATATAATGAAGCCCCTGGTATATAAACATAGTGTTAAAGAAATCATGAAGAGTTCATGATATAAGATTTCTATTACATGCAAATATGTTAATACCAAAAGTATCCCTATGTATAGTATTAACAATAAGGGACATTGTTAATATGGATAGACTAGCATATGTTGTACTCTTGACTAGGTCAAGCAGTTCTCATAAGTTGCAGGTATAGTGATGTTTGAAGTAAACATGTGGCTTCTTATTTGAGAAATAAGTACATTGAAGACCAGATAAAAAGAATCTTAACATGAATACTCAATCTATGTCAGTTTATAATCCTTGCATATTAATGGTGCACGTATCCTAAGACTTAAGGTCATCATGGTAATCTCAAGTGGGAATTATTGCACTTTGACACTTGTGCTTTAACTCCTTTTAAGTGGTATACATAGCTCAATGATTGAGTATAGCATGAACTGCTTTGAGGTAGTTGTATAACTAATGTAAGATTCACAACCCCAAATAAGACTAGAAAATTTATATCACTACTTATACTTCTTTATTTGGAAAGCTTTGGTCAAAATGGAATACAAGGTGAATAAGATTCACAATGGCATTTTGAAAATAAAGATAAAAGTATGATAATAAACATATTTAAGTTCATAAGTTTGACATTAATCCATACTCTAAACTTAAACAAGATATGTGAATGGTGAAAGGAGTAATTGCACGGTAACTACATATGGAAGGGCTAAAGTTAAACCACTAACATTTTTGTCACTTGGATAGTCATCATAATTGGCTAAAAGCTTATGAAGATTTAAAATGAATGCAATAAATATCAATAGAGAATTGATATAATAATTCCAATGAGTTTGAATTACACAATCACAAATGAATTAGGACTTGTAGTTGCATTATATATTGTCAAATTGGATAGAAACCCAAAAGGTCACACACTTATAAAGGAAGTGATTGCAGAATCCGAAACAAATATATGATCTCAACCCCAACACAAGTTAGATATGAACAAACTAATAGAATCATCTTACCAAATCCCTAAATAGTTCATGTTTAGAAAAAGTGGGTAATTAGATTGATTTGAAGAAATCAAATAACCCAAATTCAAAACACAAGTAAATCACATACTTGAAAAGAATGGAAAATCCAATGAATATAAGTTAATTTAATTCATTAAATTAATCAAAAGTCTTAATTATATTTTAAAATTATAGGAAAAAATAGCCTTTAAATAGGCTAAGAAATAAAACCATAAATAAGAATCCTAATTTAACTAGAAAAGCTAAATAAGAAATTATTTCTAATTAAATTAGGATTGGACAAATCTCAATCTCTAATGGACTCTAAAAACTTAATACCCCAAATATAAGAATAAGAACCAATGAAATTAAAAGTTATTGCACGATAACTTAAAGTCTGAAAAAAATAGATATCATAATGGTGCGTTGCAAATAAGTAAGAAACCAATGATGGTGGAAGGAATGGCCAATGGCTGTTGATGATGAAAAATCCATTTTTATTGTTCGTTAATGATATATTCCATTCCATCTAAAAAAAAGTATCCAGTTGAATGAATAAAACACATGTTAAATGAAGCATAAATGAAAGATGGCGGGAAGAGGTTCTAAAACTAGTTAAAATTGTTACCAACTCCAATTGAAAATTCTTGACATTTAGCGAAAGCCAATGCTGATTCAATTCGTTACCATTAGTAGTTCATTCTCTATTTCACAAGGCATAAAACTAAAGTTTGAAAATCAACTCCTTTTCATCTTATTTCAATCGCGATGGAAATGAATTCAACTACTGAGTAAACAATTCCAATTCCAACTCCAGTTGGAATCAATTCCAACTCTAGTTGGAAGTTACTATAACTTAACACTGCCAAATATCAAAAAACAATTTTCAACCCCAGTTAAAAACCAACAAACAACTGAAAACACCCATTTCTTCATTCTTTTCCAACCATGACAGGAAGGCAATTAACTCAAACATTATCAACATTAAGTTTTAAATCCTTGAAGCCTTTTCTAACCTCAAAAACACTAAATTTACAACTCCAAACCCACAAATGAATTATGAACTGAATAAATCCATCCTTCCAAGATTCAAATAATTTATTCACTCAAACTAAATTGTATTGCCTACCCATGCTCACTTCAAGATGGCCATTAAGGTAAAAAATACATTATTTATTATGATAAAGATATCATAACATTGATTGGATATGTAAAGTGAAATGAATTTAGGCTTAAAAGCCCAAATTGTCTGCACAGAGAAATTCTCTTTGTGCACTTTGCGCATAGAAGATAGAGAAATGGGCTTAAGGATTTTAAGGCCTCTAACTAATGGGCTATAAATGTTATTAGGGCCATTCTAATATTAAATGGGTTGAATTAAAATAATTTAGGCCAAGGAGAAAAAGTAATAGTGTAGAAAGGCCCTCTTTGGGACTTCTATGCATGCTACTTAGATGGGTTTGAGTGAGTGGACTTTTAGCACACACACATTAGCTCAGCCCATTAGGCTTTAACCTAAGCCTATAACTATTTTAGTCCAATTGTTTGTTTACAATTCAATGTTTGATATGTGCAAATTATGTACATACTAACATTTCCCATGTCAATTGATAAATATTTTATACATATTATCATTATTTTGTCAAACACGGTCATACATTTATCATCCATAGTTAATAATACATATAATATCATTTTCAATAGTTAACTATTAAATATACATATAATTCCTTTATTAAAATACTATGTTTATCTCTTTAGTCATAAATATTTTTAAGTGCCATACATTCATATACTCATTCTATAATGTCAATGTGTGGGACAAGTTTCGGGAAGTTCGCGTGAAGGAAAGAAAAAAACACAATATAGGCTGAAACAGGGGTCACACGGCAGGTAAACATTATTTTCCATTGTATTGGCCAATTATAGGGCAATTTTGGGGTTCCATAATGCATTTACATGGTGTTTAGGAAGTTTACATGGCAGATAGAAAACCCTGACAGCTGTGTAAACCCATTCTGCCGTATTATACATAGGGCAGATTCCAGGTTCAATTTTGCACAGGATTTTTCACCTAGCTAGAGGTATTTATGGGAAAAAGTATCTTCTTAACAATTATTTCCCTATATCTTAAATCCTAGGAGATATGCCATTGGGAACAAAAACTGCTCCTAATGGCTTAGTAGAATCAAGTCTCCAAATTCATGGCTAAATTCAAACAACCTGCAGGCCAAATCAGTTTACGAGTTCTTCATAACAATTATAGGTCTATTTATTAAGATCATTATTAAACTATAATCACATCAATTAGAGGTCTGTAGGCCGAGATATGGCCTAAGAACAGACATGGGTTCAGGTGGAACCTAAGACATAATTTCTCTAAACACTTCCTAAGCATGTTTTAGCCCATATTAATGAAATTCCATGCCAACCCAACACTCCAATACAACACATGTCAAATTTCAATTATGTAACAGCCCGTATGTCACCCTAGGAGTAATATGTGTTTAATTGTGTGAGTTGGTATATGGCATGTTGTAGAATTCTAAAATCTGGAATTTTAATGTGTGTTCAATTGGGACTTAATTGCATTAATAAGATTTTGTTTAAGTGACTAAAGTGTAAAAGAGCATAACTAATTGTTAGTGGGCTGGTTTACATTTACATGGGTCAAATGGGCTTAAGGCTAGAATTACATGAGTGGGGCAGAATTTTAGATGAGCCCATAGACAATTCTGCAACTGCCAACTAGGACAATGCATGTAGGAGAAAGAATTAAAGGGAATGGCTACATGGAGGGGCGACGACTTTCTTCTCCCCACCTCCTTTTTTCTTTCTTTTTGTTTTCCTTTTCTTTCTCAAATGTCTCCTCCGCTATCTTTCTCTAATTTTCTGTGTTTTTTGCTCTCCTTCCTCTATATTCTTTCATTACCTCTTAGTTTATCATGGAAAAATTACTACTGCATTTAATAAGTCTAGAAGAGTTGCATGAGTGAGTGTATGTGTTCATCTTAGAAGGTAAGTGAGTCATTCTACCCAAAATCCTTTCGATTTCATCTTCTTGTTTGGTGTTTTCAAATGGGGTTTTGACTCCTTGCATCTATTTCTGGAATATGGGTTTTTGTTGTAGTGTTAGAACCAAAGAGGGATAAAAGGAAGGCCAAAGTTGGTGAGCCAAGTACTAAGTGATTTTGGAAAGGAGCAAAGGATTTGAGGTTTGAGAAACATGTGTTTGTGCATAAATTGATTTTAGCATGTTTAAATGTTTAAGATTTGTTTGATTGAAATGAGTAAGTTAATCTTGCATGTGCTGATCAAATATTGGAATGATGATGAGTTGAATTGTTTGATGCTATGTTTGAATGTCAAGATTTGGTTGTGTCTATGATGTATGTCTTTAAATCAATTTAGATGGAATTTTCATGAAAATTGTGGGAATTACATAGGAACATATGGATTATGGGGTTGTTTTGAGTTGGTACTTTAACATGTATAATAATGTTAATAGAATTTGGAAATTCTAGGGTAAATAGCTTGTAAGATAATGTGAGATATAACATGCATGGTTATAATCTATGCTTAATTTGGATAAAAAGATTTAGTTCTTAAGAGTTATTAATTGAGAGAATTATTGTCCTTCTCATAACAAGTAAGTAAATAAGTGGGTAATAGATCATATTGGCTAATAATGGGCCTAGAATAGGCTATAAGAGTTGTATACGAAACGGGGTGAAAAATGAGACATGGGAAGTGAGGGTGGAAGAGCTTAGAATCAGAAATTCTAGTTTTGTCACAAGCGCGACGGAACGCTTTTTTGGTCCAGTGGGCATTCTGTTGCGAGTGCATGCGAAGCGCAAGCGCAACAGAGGTGAGGCTGTATTCTGTCTCGAGTGTGATAACTGTCACGAGTGCGATAGAATCAGAACTCCAAGTTTGTCGCGAGTGCGACACCTCTGTATGCTTGAAATGTTTTCTTATTTGATTCAAGTTTTGCTAAAGCATATGTATGAGTGATAATTAAGCATGTACATGATTCTAATCTTTATTATTTTGATATGATTATGGTTACACATACATGAGATCTATGTTTGTGTATATGTATATTCTTATGGTGTTATACATATGCCATGATGAAGGAATTGTGATGTGAACTAAAACACAACAATGTGATAATGTGTAAAGGATATATTTGCTATGGTAATGAAAAATTACTGGACTAATAATTTATCCTGCAAGTCAAGTAGTGGATAGAAAGGCATGCCTATAGGGTCTAAGTGCTATAGCCAAATGCATCTGATTCCTTTGGAATCAATAATACGATTTGAATCCAATTGGGATTCCTCAATGTGAATTACTTAATATCTTATTGAATATTTATGTACCCTCGGGTACCAATGCGATAAATGCATTTCTACTGATTCAATTGTATTTAATATACTCCCGAGTACCAATGCAATACTCGATTATCAACATCATTGAAATCCAGGCAAGGCTTAATAACTAAAGAAATTATTTGGTGAATATGTTTATATATATGTAAATGTATTCCTGATGCGATGTGATATAATATGGTTTAACGTGAAGCATATTCTTATCATCAGATGATATGACAAGTGTTATAACTTATGGTTATGCTTTATGATTGCTAATAGTGTACTAACTATGATGATGCAAGCATGTTGTATGTATATATATATATATATATATATGAATTATGAACGGTGCCATGTACGCTATGTTTAATCAATGGTCAATATATATATGTGTGTGCATGAATATTGTGGATATTATTATTGTTTCTCCGCTAAGCGTTATCGCTTAGCAAGGGTTTTCAATTCGTGTAAGTTCGACAGCAAAGTGATCCGGAGGACATCCCCGTAATTTGGATTAATCAACACATTAGGCCTCCGTTCCTAGTGTAGGATTTTGGATATTTTGTTAAGGCATGTAACTAATGAAAAATTATGGCATGTATTAATTATCATATAACGCAGTATGGGATGTAATTTAATCGGACTATGTGGATTTATGTATGCATTAAGAATGTCTTCCGCTGCACATGGACGAAATTAATTGGTCTAGAATGTTGTACGATGATATAATTGTATATGATTAGTTGAGCTTTGCATGTGATGTATGTTGTGAAAACCACTTCGAATAGCTATGCGAGTGGATGGGAGTGGGGTGTCACAAATTAGTGGTATCAGAGCCTAGGTTTAGTCATTTCTGGGCATAGTGTAGATTAGGATGCGTATAGATGTATTGATCTAATGCGGGAGTCCTTGTTTATTCCTCAGATCAATGGATCCGTTACAAGCAGCTAGAGAAGAGATCGTAAAAAGGGTGAATCCCAGAGATATGGAAGTGTCTGAATCTAGGCAATCTGCACCAGTTAGTGTGGGGCGAGAGGTGCCCATAGTAACACCCCTTACCTATACGTAGAGAACTTCACCCTATGAAGAGGATGAAGGTCCCCGATAGATGAGGGTTGCCAACCACGGATGCTCAAACAGAACCAATTGCACACCAATTACATATGCAAATGAATAAATTACAATTTCATAATCCATCAGAGAATAAGTCATAGAGCAAAATGTTGCATTTCATTAATTTAACAAAGGTGGTTTCACATATTCCAAAAAGAATCGAAAGTGCCTCAGCACAACTGAATAGTTACATAGGACTAATATCAAAACGATTTACAAAATGTTCTTTACATAGTTTCAAAAGTAAAAGACTATAACACATACAAAAAGAATACAAGGCCTAAACTACAAAATCTTCTATCCACTAGTCGGGTTGGCCCGGCTGATGCAAAACCCGCTGTTCAACCCTTCAAAACCTTCCACACCTACACGGATAAAACACCCGTGCTAAGCAAAATCGCTTAGTGGGGAAACAAAGATGCACAACGACCACTCACAGTGGCGTCAACAAATAATCACAAGCGAATGGCACAGTTAAATGTTAAGATTTTCATAACTTAACTTAAAGCATAATAGCATTATAATCATATTATTCCCAATATGTAATATTTTAGAATTCACGTATAATAACAAATAACATTATTGCACTTGCTTTATCAAAACAGTGAATAACGAGTACGCGTAGATACCCGAAGGTATTAACATTATTCTCATAACATGTAGATAGTCGAGGGTATCAAAACAATCTTTTTAATTTTGTTCCAAAAACATTTTCACGTAGATTCGGTACATAGGGATCAGGAAGATCTAGTTGGGGGACCTGATCAGGGTCCAAATCATACACTAGCTACAGCAACAGTAACTCAATTAGGCATGCCTAACTATCCACTTATTCGACTCTAGCAGGTCACGCATAAACCAAAATTTGCAATGTATATAACTGTCATGTATAATCCCTATAAATATAGTCATATAACAATTCATATAACAAACAGTAGGAAAAAGACAAGAAAAAGACATTTAGAATTCATTTTCGGAAAACTGGGTACGTGAGAAAACAGGGCAGAATGGGGGGTCTCTGTCACGCTCGCGACTAAGTCGCACTCGAGACAGAAAGGCAACGGGCATGAGTTGTGCTGAGGGACATGACTCGTGTCAGATGTCTCTCCACCCTAGTCGTGCTTCAAAGCACGACATGCTAAGGAAGCCACAACAGCACGAGTCGTGCTGAAGGAGCACGAGTCGTGCTGATCCTCTCCTGCTGCCATCGCCCTACTGAAATGCACAACTCGTACGCACAGAAAGGGAGCACGAGTCGGACGGCCAACACTTCTTCAAGCTAAATGCGCGAGAGCTGGAAATCCTCTTCTGTCGTGCTCGCAACAGGAATGGGATTTCCAGTCCCCAGCAAACGCAAACCCAGAATTTGCTTTCCATACCAAAATCATTTTAACCCAAATCACTTCCAACTCCATCTTACCTCAAATTAGGCCTTCCAAATACCATAATCAACATCAAATAACATATTTCCACACTTAATTCCTAAATCAATCATCAATTCACAAATCCAGATTTCAAAAAAATCATCAAAACCAAAAAGTTATGAAGCAAATCTCAATTAACTTCGTATTTAATCCAATCATTCAATAATGGTGCTTCCTAACTTATTAAAACTCAAAACCCATATCATAATTACCAATACAAACCTAATTACACATCATAAATTCCAGAATTTCATACATATCTCATAACCCATGCATGAACATCAAATCAAAGCAAATACACAAACCTGGAATTAATGAACCTCCACTCAAGGGGCTCCACTCCCGCTCGCTACTTCCTTGCCCTTGGATTCTCTAGGACGATTCTCTGAACCACAAAACCCAACAACACCAAACAAGTTCAAACCCTAACTCACAATTACAAAAGCTCATCTAAAGAAAAGGAAGAAGAATTATTACTTATCACTTACCACACCAACTTAGGCTACCCAAAACTCACTAGAATTTGCAGTAAAAGGAAGAATTCGAGAAGAAGTAAAGGAGAAAGGAAGAGAGGAAGCAAAGTAATGGGAAAGAGGAAGAAGAAGAAGCACGAAGAGGAAAGAAAATCAGCTGAAGTCTCTCTCTCTCTTCCCAATACTTATCCTCTCCCTTGCCACATGTCACTCTCTCAAGAAGGAAACCACACCCAACTCTCATCCTCCATAACTTACTCAATTCTAGTCTCTTAACATACACTACTCCCATATACACACTCACACTAGAACATAACCCAATACACACACACAATAACTTAGTTCAATTAACATAACACATACTCAACGTTAACCACACACACACACACACACTCTTAAGGCTCATTCTATTAGGGTGGTTTCGAGGTGTTACAATACTCCCCTCCTTAACAGAATTTCATCCTCAAAATTCTTACCTAATCCAAATAGTTGAGGATACTGATTTCTCATTGCCTCTTCCAGTTCCCAGGTCGCTTCCTCAACACCGTGATGTTGCCAAAGCACTTTAACCAACGGTATCTGTTTGTTCCGAAGCTGCCTGACCTCTCTAGCCAAAATTTCTTTCGGTTCCTCATCAAAAGAGAAATCTGGCTGAACCCGAATATCTTGCATTTTGAGCACATGCGATGGATCTGATCGGTAGCGACGGAGCATAGACACATAAAAGACATCATGTAACTTGGCTATCTCTGTCGGTAATACTAATCGATAAGCCACCGGACCAATCTTTTCCAAGTTCTCATAGGGTCCAATAAACCGGGGACTCAACTTTCCTTTCTTTCCAAAACGAAGAACTTTTCGCCACGGCGAAACTTTCAAAAAGGCCTTGTCACCAACTTCATATTGAACATCCCTACGCTTCAAATTAGCATACGATCGTTGTCTGTCTTTGGTTGCCTTCAGATTCTGTCGCACAACTCTAACCTTCTCTTCAGTGTCTCTCACTATCTTCGGACCTATCATAGCTTTTTCGGACAATTCAGTTCAACACACTGGTGTTCTACATCTCTGTCCATATAACACTTCATAAGGGGCCATTCCAATGCTGGCTTGATGACTATTATTATATGCAAATTCCATTAAAGGCACATATCGATCCCAATTTCCTTAAAATTCCAAAGCACAACCCCGAAGCATATCTTCAAGAATCTGAATGACTCTCTCAGACTGACCATCGGTCTGAGGATGAAAGGCTATGCTAAAATTTAACTGAGTACCCAAAGCTGACTGAAGTTCTTTCCAAAACTTGGATGTAAACTGAGGATCTCGATCAGACACAATGGATAACGAAACCCCATAAAGCCTGACTATCTCTCTCACATATATCACTGCCAACTTATCCATAGAATAGTCCAACCGAACAGGCAAGAAATGTGCTGACTTTGACAATCTATCAACTATGACCCATACTAAATCATGCTTGCGCTGCGTCGACGGCAAGCCAGATACAAAATCCATCGTAATATCATCCCATTTCCACTGAGGAATGGGTAAGGGGTTAAGCAAACCCGATGGGACTTGGTGTTCGGCTTTCACTTGCTGACACACTAAACAGTTTGAAATGAAATCCACTATGTCCTTCTTTATACCTGGCCACCAATAATGCTGCTTGAGATCTCGATACATCTTATCTCCACCTGGATGTATAGTGAAAATTGATGAATGGGCCTCTTGCAAAAGCTTCTTCTTTACATCACTCACATCCGGCACACATAACCGATTCCCATGCTTAAGCACTCCTTCACTATCCACTGAAAATTCAGCTCGCTTACCATCTTTCACTGCTTGACATGCACGTTGCAAAACCGGATCACTCAACTGTGTAGTTACAGTCTCTTGCTTCAGACTCGGTCTAGCTTTTAACTGAGCAATCAATGCACCTTTTGAATCAAATCTCCATCTTCCTCCCTTAAGAGACAAAGTCAACATTGATTTCCTACTAAGGGCATCCGCTACGACATTCGCTTTACTCGGATGATAGTCAATAATACAATCATAGTCCTTGAATAGTTCTAACCACCTTCGCTGTCTCAAATTCAACTCTTTCTGAGTCAGCAGATACTTCAGACTCTTATGATCGGTGAAGATTCTGCACTTTTCTCCATACAAATAGTGCCGCCACACCTTAAGTGCAAACACTACCGCCGATAATTCTAAATCATACATCGGGTAGTGTTGCTCATGAGGTTTCAATTTCCTGGAAGCATAGGCAATTACCTTGCCGTCTTGCATCAGAACATAACCTAAGCCCACTCTTGAAGCATCACTATACATGGTGAATTCCTTACCCGACACAGGTTGCGTAAGCACAGGAGCCTTAATCAACATCTCTTTCAACTGATCAAAGCTTGCTTGACACTTTTTAGACTAAACAAACTTGACTTCCTTCCGAAGCAACCTAGTGAAAGGTGAAGCCAATACCGAAAATCCTTTAACAAAACGTTGATAGTATCCAGCCAAACCCAAAAAACTTCTTACTTCTAGCACATTCTTAGGTGGTAACTAGCTCACAATCGCTTCCACCTTCGATGGGTCTACTCGAATACCTTCAGCTGAAACCACATGTCCAAGAAAAGTTACTACTTTTAGCCAAAACTCACACTTACTGAGTTTGGCAAAAAGCCGGTGATCTCTTAACACTTGTAGCACCAAACGGAGATGTTCTTCATGTTCCTTCTCATTCCTCAAATAAACAAGGATATCATCGATGAACACTACCACAAACCGATCCAGATACTGTCTGAAGACCCTGTTCATTAGATCCATAAAGGCTATGGGCGCGTTGGTCAAACCAAATGGCATCACTAGGAATTCATAGTGACTATAGCGTGTCCGAAAAGCCGTCTTTGCCACATCTGTATCCTTTACCCTTAACTGATAGTAACTCGATCTCAAGTCTATCTTAGACAACACTCCTGCCCCTCTTAACTGATCAAAAAGATCCTCAATCCGCGGTAACAGATACTTATTCTTTACCGTAACCTTGTTGAGCTGCCTGTAATCTATACACATCCGCAATGTTCCGTCTTTCTTTTTAACGAACAAGACTGGAGCACCCCACGGAGATACACTGGGCCGGATAAATCCTTTAGCCAAAAGCTCTTGCAATTGACTTTTTAGTTCTTTTAATTCCACTGGAGCCATCCGATACGGAGCCTTAGAAATCGGAGATGCTCCCGGTACAATCTCCACTGACAATTCTACCTCCCTCTCCGGAGGTAATCCCAGTAACTCTTCCGGAAAAACATCCTCAAATTCCCTCATAATTAGAATATCTTGCACTTTAACTTGGCCTCTCCACGAATCCAGAACTAGTGCCAAATACGCTTCACAACCTTTCCTTATAAACCTCTTAGCCTTCATCGCTGAAATGACATTATGCAACGAACTACTTCCCTCACCTTTCACAACCACAGGTAACTGGTCTTTATCTTTGAGAACCACAATTTTCCTGTGACAATCTACTATAGCTCGATGCTTGGCTAACCAATCCATCCCCAAAATAACATCAAACTCATGAAAAGGCAACCGAATCAAATCAACTGCAAACTCCATGCCTTGAATTCTTAGGGGACAATTTCGACAAACTCGGTTTACAACAACACTCTGACCCAACGGGCTAGACACACAAATCTCATAATCTAATCTTTACTCACTCTCCAAACTATCACCCAGCTTACTAGAACACAAATAAGAATGAGTAGAACCCGGATCTATCAAGGCATACACTTCAGAATCAAACAATAAAAACTTACCAACAATTACTTCCGGTGCGTTCTGCTCATCCCTGGCTTTCATGGCATAAGCTTTACCAGTTGTTGGAACAGGGTGGTCTACAGACTCAGATTACTCTCTCTCTCGAGGCCGTCCACCACGACCCCGTCCTCTACCTCTACCACGGCTTCCTTGGGGAGCATTAGATCCTGCTCGACTACCCTCTTATTGACCTGGAGCATTCTCACGCATATTCGAGAAATTAGCAAGGAAGTGATCCGTACTACCACACCTAAAACACCATCCTGTTAGCCACCGACATTCGCCCCAGTGGCGCCTACTACAATGGGAGCATTGAGGCATAGCATCGCCTCTACCACCTGAACCTCCTCTACCCATGCCTGATCCTTTAGAAGAATCCTGTCTCCTCCCTCTAGTAGCCAGACTAGCAGGAGACTCACCAGCAGGATTCCCTTGAGATTCTCTTGATCTTTTCCCTGAAGAAGAACTGCCTCTAGAGGTCTTTGTCCTCAAAGCTTTCTCTCTCAAAACATTCTCCGATCGCTCTGCTCTCAAGGCCGCCAGGAACAGCTGATAATAGCTAACATTCGGGGCAAACATCAAAGAAACTAGCATTGCCTTTAAAGATTCATTCAAACCCGCCTCGAAATGTTGACACCGAAACTCATCAGTAAGAATTCCTGGCGGTGCATACTTACTAAGTCTGTTAAACTCATTCTCATAATCTACCACAGACATCACCCTCTACCTGAGACTCAAGAACTGCGCCCATCTGGCATATTTGAATGCCTTAGTTACATACTTATTCTAGAACTCTTTCTCAAAGAACTCCCATGACAAAGGCTCGGGAAGCTGGGGCTGACTGAGCACTAACCTCCACCAGTCATAAGCAGAGCCTTGCAGCAGCGACACTACACATTCCACTTCTCTATCTGGCGGACATCTGATTTCCCTTAACACCCGCTTCACTTTATCAATCCACATATCGGCTTTATCTGATTCATCTAAGCCGGTACCAAAGAAATCCTCAGCTCCATACTTTCTTATATTCTCAATAGGTGCCCTAGGTACAGTTACTCTCTCTAGCACCCGAGCGATATCTTGGGATATCTTGAGCATCACTTCAAAGGGAACCGCAGGGGCCTCAGGTTGCACCCTAGGAGGTTGAGCCGGACCCAAAACTGATGGATCTTGCTCTTCGGGATTCACACTCTCGACTGACCCCTCAAGCGATCCACGAGCAGACTCCATAGCTACAAAACATAAACCATAATTCGCATCAGGCTAACACAACTCTAACAGACTTTCTATGATACTCTAGCCCAAAAACGTCTAAACTTACTGCTCTGATACCACAAAATGTAACACCCTTTACCTATATGTAGAGAACTTCACCCTATAAAGAGGATGAAGGTCCCCGATAGGTGAGGGTTGCCACCGACGGACGCTCAAACAGAACCAATTGCACACCAATTACATATGCAAATGAATAAATTACAAATTCATAATCCATCAGAGAATAAGTCATAGAGCAAAATGTTGCATTTTATTAATATAACAAAGGTGGTTTTACATATTCCAAAAAGAATCAAAAGTGCCTCAGCACAACTGAATAGTTACATAGGACTAATATCAAACCGATTTACAAAATGTTCTTTACATAGTTTTAAAAGTAGAAGACTATAACACATACAAAAAGAATACAAGGCCTAAACTACAATATCTTCTATCCACTAGTCGTGTTGGCCCGGCTGATGCTAAACCCGCTGTTCAAGCCTTCAAAACCTTCCACACCTCCACGGATAAAGCACCCGTGCTAAGCGAAATCGCTTAGTGGGGAAACAAAGATGCACAATGACCACTCACAGTGGCGTCAACAAATAATCACAAGCGAATAGCACAATTAAATGTTAAGATTTTTATAACTTAACTTAAAGCATAACAGCATTATAATCATATTATTCCCAATATGTAATATTTTAGAATTCACGTATAATAACAAATAACATTATTACACCTATTTTATCAAAACAGTGGATAACGAGTACGCGTAGATACCCGAAGGTATTAACATTATTCTCATAACACATAGATACCCGAGGGTATCAAAATAATATTTTTAATTTTGTTCCAAAAATTTTTTCGCGAAGATTCGGTACATAGGGATCACGAAGATCCAGTCGGGGGACCTGATCAGGGTCCAATTCATACAATAGCTGCAGCAACAGTAAGTCAATTAGGCATGCCTAACTATCCACTTATTCGACTCTAGTAGGTCATGCACAAACCAATTCACGTTTTAATTCACAATATATATAATTTGTCATGCATAATCCCTATAAATATAGTCATATAACAATTCATATAACAAATAGTAGGAAAAAGACAAGAAAAAGACATTTAGAATTCATTTTCAGTAAACTGGGTACGTGAGAAAATAGGGCAGAATGGGGGGTTTTTGTCGCGCTCGCGACTAAGTCTCACTCGCAACAGAAAGGCATCGGACACGAGTCGTGCTGAGGGACAAGACTCATGTCGGATGTCTCTCCACCCCAGTCGTGCTTCAAAGCATGACATGCTAAGGAAGCCACAACAGCACGAGTCGTGCTGAAGGAGCATGAGTCGTGCTGCTCAAGCATGAGTCATGCTTCATCAGCATGTGTCGTGTTGATCCTCTCCTGCTGCCATCGCCCTGCTGAGATGCATAACTCGCACGCACAGAAAGGGAGCACGAGTCGGACGGCCAACACTTCTTTAAGCTAAACGCGCGAGAGCTAGAAATCCTCTTCTATCGCGCTTGCGACAGGAACGAGATTTCCAGTCCCCAGCAAACGTAAACCCAGAATTTCCTTTCCAAACAAAAATCATTTTAACCCAAATCACTTCCAACTCCATCTTACCTCAAATTAGGCCTTCCAAACACCATAATCAATATCAAATAACATATTTCCACACTTAACTCCAAAATCAATCATCAATTCACAAATCTATATTTCAAAAAAATCATCAAAATTAGAAAATTATGAAGCAAATCTCAATTAACTTCATATTTAATCCAATCATTCAATAATAGTGCTACCTAACTTATTAAAACTCAAAACCCATATCATAATTACCAATACAAACCTAATTACACATCATAAATTCCAGAATTTCATACATATCTCATAACCCATGCATGAACATCAAATCAAAGCAAATACCCAAACCTGGAATTAATGAACCTCCACTCTAAGGGCTCCACTCCCGCTCGCTACTTCCTTGCCCTTGGATTCTCTAGGAGGATTCTCTGAACCACAAAACCCAACAACACAAAATAAGTTCAAACCCTAACTCACAATTACAAAAGCTCATCTAAAGAAAATGAAGAAGAATTATTGCTTATCACTTACCACACCAACTTAGGCTACCCAAAACTCACTAGAATTTGCAGCAAAAGGAAGAATTCGAGAAGAAATAAAGGAGAAAGGAAGAGAGGAAGCAAAGTAACGGGAAAGAGGAAGAAGAAGAAGCGTGAAGAGGAAAGGAAATCAGCTGAAGTCTCTCTCTCTCTTCCCAATACTTATCCTCTCCCTTACCACATGTCACTCTCTCACGAAGGAAACCACACCCAACTCTCATCCTCCATAACTTACCCAATTCTTGTCTCTTCACATACACTACTCCCATATACACACTCACACTAGAACATAACCCAATACACACACATAATAACTTAATTCAATTAACATAACATGTCACACCCCAAACTGGCCCTAGTCAAAATATGCTTGCTCAGTCGGAGTGAGTGAGGGTAATTCGGTAATTTGTGCATGAGGAATTTGGATAATAAGGGCTTAATGGCAAGTAATTAATTAAGTATGTTAAGAAGAGAAATGTTAGAGTGTGCATGTAGTGTATGGTTGTAGGGTGTTTGTTGGGGGTTTTTATCTAGTGTGTGTGTTGTTTGGTAACATGGACTAAAGGCAATAATATAGTGGGTTGTGTGTTTGGTACCTAAGATGGAAAATATCTACTCAAGTATTATATGGTGTAAGTGAGAGAATGGTGCCTTGGTGTTTAATAGTCAAAGGAGGAGTTTTGGTCCAATAAGAGGTTGCCAAGTGGGTTTGGTAGGTGGCCAATTAATGGGAAAATGAGAAAAAGAGACAAAGAATGAGGGAGAAGAGCAGATCACGTTTTCTGCTCTCTCTTCTTCTCCTCTTTGTTTTTCTTTCTTTTCCTTTTCCCGTTTCTTGTTTCCCTTCCGTGGCTGTGTGTGATTTGGCATCTTGGTGGAGCTTGAGGATTGCTTGAAGAGGTAAGTTGGGGTTTAAGGTTTCCTGCATGCTGTTCTCCTTCTTCTTCTTCAACTGGTTTTATTTGAGTTAGGGTTTGGACTAAGGATTTTGTGGGTTTCTGGTTTGTGCAAGCTTTGGAGTGCAAGAAGAAGTTTCAGGACAAGGATAGTGTAGACACCGGGTCCCGAGGCGGTCCAAGATCAGAATTACCCGGTGATGAAATAGAAGACCGATTTTCGGCAAGAAATGTGAGAATCGATCGTTCCCTTGTCAAATGTGTGCTCTCTCGGGAAATAATTAAAAAATATATTTTTGGGGAAATTAAAATTAAAGTGGGAGTAAAAAAAAAAATAATATATTAATTTTGTGTCAAAATTTAGAATTTAAAAAAAAAAAAAGAAGAAAAAAAAAAAAAAAAAAAAAGGTCGCGAATGCCCCCTGCGGCAGCGCGGGGCCGCCTGCGCGGCAGGCTGCCCCAGCGCGCAGGGGCGCCTGCGCGGCAGGCCGCCCCAGCGCGCAAGGGCGCCTGCGTGCGAGGCAGGCCCCCGCGCGGCGCTCCTGCGCGCGGACGGGCGCCTCGCGCGACCCCTCCTGCGCGCGGGCGGGCGCCTCGAGCGGCGCTCCTGCGCGCGGGCGGGCGCCTCGCGCGACCCCCCTGCGCGCAGAGGCGGGCGCTCCGCGCGCCCCCCCCCCCCCCCCCCCCTGCATGCAGGGGCGGGCGCTCCGCGCGACCCCCCTGCGCGCGGTGCGGGGCGCTCCGCGCGCCCCCCCTGCGCGCAAGGGCGGGCGCTCCGCGCGCCCCCCCCTGCGCGCGAGGCCTGCTGCCTCGCGCGACCCCCCTGCGCGCGAGGCAGCTGCCTCGCGCGACCTGCCTGCGCGAGGCAGGCTGCGCGCAGCAGCCTGCCGCGCGCGGTGCCAAGGCACCACGCGCAGGCTGCCGCGCGCCCTTTGGCTCCTCCGCGCGACCTGTTTTTTTTCCTGTCCGTTTTTTTTCGCCGTTTTCAGTCTGATTTTCTTCAGTCTGACATTTCCGTTGTTTCACCATTTTATGTTAATTTTGATTAACTAAAAATAAAAGATTTCTTGTCCCTTACCATTTTGGACCAAGACAGAATTAAATGAGGAATTTGCCCTCATTTTTGGGAGGACGAGAGATTAATTCAAGGTTTTTTTCTTTGGCTTTTCCTCTCAACTTTTTGGACTCTCCAGGAAGCTCTTCTTGCTTCTTAAAAATCCTTCAAAAATTCTTCAAGCTCTCTTTTAAAAATCTTAGTTTTTCCATCACAAAACACTTAATCTTGGGTTGATTTGAGCAAGAAAAATTAATTTTCTTTGTTCCTTCATCCCACAAAAAATATTTTTCTCAAGATAATTTGTTTAGAACACAGATTTCATATTTATTTCAAATATTATTATCATCAAAAAAAAATATTCGACAAGGAAATCGATCGAGACATCCTATTTCCAATCTCAAAAATTCAGAGGGTAAACATCCTTGAACTCGTCCTCATTTATTTTTTGTATGTTATTTATTGTTGTTAATATTAGTTTTGTTGCTATTATCATATTTATTCATGGTTAATAATTTCTATTTTTGCTACTGTTGCCACCCCTAGCCTTGCTTTTGGTCCAACTCCTCTATGTGGATTTATTTTGATTTTATGGTTTAATTTTTACTTGTTTGCCGTTGGTCACCAATCCCCATTTATATTATCATTTCCCTTGCTATTTAATATTATCCTCATGTAGCAAATATTGCCATTATCACTATTACTATCACTATTTGATCCATCCATTGCTCTTTTATTATTTTTATCATTATTATTATTATAGGTTGCTGCCATATTCATTGTGCTACCATCATTGCCATTATTATTATTTTTATTATTATTATTATTATTATTATTATTATTATTATTATTATTATTATTATTATTATTATTATTATTATTATTATCATTATTATATATTCATTGTGTATTTATTGATGTTATGTTATTATAATTGTTAGCATTATCATCACCTACTTATTGTCATGCTAATGTTTATGTGCCATATAATATTATTATTTGTTATCATAATATTATTGTCATTATCATTATTTATCTTTTATTATTATTGTTATATTTTGCACTTGCTTGATTAATTTGCCTAAAATATTTACTAATATTATTTTTGATATTAATTTTTGTCTGAGAATTAATTTGAGTCGGGCCTTGTGAGCGCCGCGCGACTCCCTGGATGGGTCGCGACGCGGGGACGGACGCTCCATTTCGGTGAGATCTCTCTAATTATCTATCTTTATGTCGTGCTATTTGTAAATGTATATTTTATCCGTGCACGTGTGTGATAAAAAATCACAAAAACATTTTTATAATTAAATTGGGGATTTTCACTAATAAAACCGGGACCAATGTCCCTTATTTTAGCCAGACAATAAAATCATCATAATTAAAACGAAGAGTCAATTTTCGGTAAAATGGGATCACTCATCCCGGTTTTTCAATTCAAGCAATCAAAAATGACTCTTCGGATCCTCTTTAAATTAAACACGAAGGAACCAATGTTCCTAAAACTCGAACAAGTACGAGGGAACCAATGCTCTCTAAATAATGTCCCGATTTATGAATGTCCTTTCAGTTCATTTTTGGGTGAGTGTTTAAGGTTATTTTCTCTCATTTTGGGCCCTTGTAATTAATTTTGGGGCAACTTTATTTATTTTTGGGGTTGTATTCCGCCCCCATTTCTATTCTTAATTTCCTTTTATTGGGGTTGTATTCCGCCCCTGTTTCTCTTGTAATTGAGTGCTCGGGTGTTTACCGCTTTCTTTATTTACTTTGCTTATCGCTTTTATTTATTCTATGTGCTTTCAATGCGCTATCTAGTTTAAATGCATCAATCACGTGAGATGAGAGATATAATCTTAAGAAGTTAAAAATCCATTTATAATTAACCAAAGCATGAATAAGAGGGAAGTTCCGGACACCATAACTCTGGTTTAGACCGTTAGAGGTGAGAAACCTTTTCCTAATTTCTTGCAAATTGGGTGGCGACTCCAAATACCTCAAAAGGTGCCTTTAGGCGTCAATAGGCTAGGTTATTCTCCCCAATGTTCTATTGGGAGGGATACACCGATGATGCCTCATGGCGCCCATGATCAATAGACGCGAACCTTTCATACCTCGAATCCTAAAGTGGATTCAAAGCGAGGGCCCTTGCTGGGTTCGGCGCGCGTCACAGTGGCGACTCCGCTGGGGAACTGATGTTTGAGACTTCACTCCGAAAGTGCTTTGGTTAAAATATAATTGGGTTTTTAAAACTTAAAATTCTATCTCTCGCCAAAATTGCATCATATCATTTTAGAGCCTTAGACTTACGCTAGTTGGTCCCTATCTTACCTCGGTGCGTTCCCGAAGCACGACCCTACTTTCACTCATTGTAGGGAAGTGTTAAGGATAATCACCAGCCCAAGCCTTGTACCTTTTGGTATATCAAAATGGAAACCCAATCGGTCGTTATGCTCGTGATGAGCTAGACCCGTTGGCGCGAACCATGCTTGGGTAGCCTAAAGAAAATCACCCTGACTAAAGCCCATGTAATGGCAAGTAGAAACTTCCCTTAAGTGGCATGATCCTTAATACAACGCTTGTGATGTGGGCCTTTATGTATTAGACAAATTCAACCAAATTAAGTGGTCTCTTATCAAAGGCTTTCATGCCCCGGTAGGCCCATCTTAATAAAATTGAAATGTTCAAATACATGATGGCCGAAATTCATACGTATGTCCATTAGATTAGAGCTGTTATGCTGCCGGCTTTTCGCCGTGCACTCTGCGCGTTCATAGGGTCCCCTGTTGACCCATGGACTAAGCCCACCTAGGGAAGAGACCACATTGCCCCGTGTGCGGGAGGAATAAGGTTGGAAGGGTCTGTTTGCTTGCATGTGGTTGTGGATGCTGCATCAACACGACCATGCATTCTTAATGCCATCCATGCATCATGCTAACGAATTGGGTTTTTTTCAGCCATCATAGATCCATTTGAGTGGTCCAGAGATCCTAGCGGGAGGTTGGTCAGAAATCAAGTAGTTGAGCAGTCAAGTCTGGCATCAGCTTCGGGTTCAGATTGGGATAGAAACTCAGACTCTTATTCAGAACAATCCTCCGGATCAGTAATGGCAGAATTACCGCAAGATTCGGGTGCTGTAACAACACAAGACTTGGACAAAAGGTTCGAAGACTTTGAAAGGAAAATGCTTGCTATGATGGGAAACTTTGTCGCCCAAATGACACCGCACGCTGGACAAGCATCTGGAGCTCCAACTGTTGATCCGGTCGAAACACCTGTTGTGGAGACCACCATACCAACCACTACTGTGCCACAGCCAATTACCGAGCCTAGAATAGCGGCACCAGTTGAGCAACAGAGGGTGAGGATCCCAGACCCGAGGGATGATTTCTTAGGAGAGGAGGAAGATGAGCCAGTAGCCCCTCAAGCAGTGAGATGCAAAGCTCCTAAGCTAGAAGATGATGTGGTGAGGAAGATGGAGGAAAGAATGGAGGCCATCGCACGAATGGTGTCGGTCGGAAAGGGGGTCATCCCCGAAGATGTAGATTTGGGTGAGGAGGAGCTGCTGCCTCAGAGATTTAAGATGCCAGATTTGCCAAAGTTTGATGGCACGTCTGATCCTTCGGCCCATCTTAAGCAGTATGCCTTAATCATGAAAGGCACAGGTCTTACCAAGAAGCAAAAGGTGGAGTACTTCTGCCTTAGTTTGACAGGGTCAGCGGTTGATTGGTACCATGGCTTAGACAGGAGGTCGAAAGAAGATTGGGATCTGCTTACAAGTGAGTTCATGAGGCAATACGACTGCAGCACCCGCATGGAAGTGACGTTGAAAGACCTAGAGCTCCTGCAACAAAAGTCTAGTGAATCTTTCCATGACTACCTTACGCGGTGGAGGAATCGCGTTATGGAAATGAAGAGGAAGCCCGATACCTCGGACCAAATCAGACTGTTTATCAAAAATGCAAGCCCATACTTGAGGGAGGGGCTTAAGATGAAAGGGCTCAAGGATTGGGAATCCTTAAAAGACATAGCAATCGAAGCTGAAGCGGAATACTTGGCAAAGAAGGCCAATAATGACAGTTTTGCTCGGAAGAACTTCGGGACCCAAGGGGGAAATAGGCCTGGTGGCGCCGGAAGCAGCAGTAACAGAGTGGGCAGAACAGCGGAAGTTTCAGCCACTGATGTAAACCAGAGACACTATTCAAATTTGGGAAAACCTTTATCTTGGGTTCTCGAAAGATTAATGAAAGAGGGAAAACTCCAGCCATTGCCAGCCAGACAAGCTAAGACTTATGGCCAGCCAAATCATAGGGGGGATCAATACTGTGCTTTCCACCAGCACACCGGTCACCTCACTGACTCCTGCAGAACTTTAAGGGATCGGGTCCAAGATCTCATTGACAGTAAGCAGATCTCCGACCCTGAAAAGAGGGAAAAGAAGAAGAATACCGGGTATAACACCGTTCCTCCCCCAGTCTTTATGATAGGATCAAGCTTGCCCGAATGGTATGTGTTGAGGGACCTCTACGGCAATGACTACATGGCTATCGTCCGCCCCGAACAGGGAGTCAATAGGGAGAGACCCCAGGTCAATATGATAGAATGTTGGGACACGACCAGTGAAAGTGAGATTGAAGAAGCCGATGGGCCAGAGGGTCTATGGAGTTCTGGGGGTGAAGAAGAAGTGCAAGAAGTGCAAGCAGTGACCCGCAGTGGGAGAGTGGTGCCAGAGATTGAGAGACAGCAGGATCCAGTGCCTCCGAGTGAAGAGCGAGAAACGGAAGAGAATCAGATCCTAAAGCAACTAAAGAAAACGACAGCACAAATATCCATCTGGGACCTATTGAGGCAATCCCCGAGCCACAGGCAGAAGCTAGTTGAAGCCTTATGTGAATCGACAGTCGCCACCACTATCTCACCCTCCGAGTTATTGGGCATTGTGAAAGGGGGATCTGAAGAAAACATAGTCTACACCGAAGCCGACTTGCCAGTCGAGGGTCGTAATCACAATCGCCCCCTGTATATCCGAGCTCAGGTCAATGGTAAACACACGGCCTGTGTCATGGTGGATGATGGCTCCTCCATTAATGTGTGCCCGCTAGTGGCGTTACCTTCACTAGGATTGAATGAGAGCATGTTGAGTGAATCCGATCTGACCATCACCGCTTATGACAACTCGAGAAGGCAAGCTTCTGGGACTTTTAAGGCACAAGTTAAGACCGGTCCAGTTGAGATAGAGGCTGAGTTTGTTGTTCTGCCGATACCGGCTAACTTCGCAGTGCTGTTGGGAAGGCCTTGGTTTCACAAGTTAGGAGGGGTTCCATCTACGCTCCACCAAATGATCAAGATTCCCCATGAAGGCCAGATCGTGACTATTAAAGCGGCTAGTGACAATCAAGTGTCGGTGTTAGGGATTTCCAATCAACCCTTTAGCGGGTTTCACGTGGCTATGGTGAATGAGGAAGACGGGACAGTGGTAAGTCCCCAAGTTGTCAATATGATGAAGAAGATGAGCTTTCTCCCCGGGGCTAGTTTGGGTAAAAGCTCACAAGGGATCCAGGCGCCCATCTGCACAAGGGGGCAAAAGGATAGGAAAGGTTTGGGCTACGTCACTGATGCCAAGAGAAGCAAACCCGAGAAGAAGCCTGCGGGAGCGCCCCACATTTTGGAGACTTTTGTACCGGCTGCATCGGCATGCGCCTACTGTGGGGAGGCAGAGCCTCAGTGGATTAGTGGCAAGATCACCCCAGGTTTTGAAATTTTCAATGATGTGTTTGACTGGTCCGAGGGAATGGTCAAGGCGGTGGAAGCCTTCTGGGATGAGGAAATCTTCAATCAGAGTCTAGCATGGGATCGAGAGGTTCCCGAGGAGATTGTCACTGAAAGTCTGTTGGCCACCCAGGTGAAGGGCAAGGAGAAAGTAGAAGATGAAGAGGCAGCACCAGAGCTGAAGAGTCTGAATACAACTGAGGTTCAAGATGAGGGGCCGTCCGCTTCAGCACCAGCACCAGTGGGAGATGATAATGATAGCTTTGCTGATGTACTTTTTATTCCCGAACTATTTGACAATTCTGTCTGTAATTCTGAGTACTTTAATAATATGAATGACTTTGCTTACTTGTGCGATGTTTCTCATGATTTCATTATGCATGATCACGAGCATGAATCATTTATATTTGACATTAACTCAACCAATACCACCACATTTAATCTCGGGACTTTGGAAAATCCAAAGGAAATCTTGATAGCATCCGATGTAACTCTTGAGGAAAGGATAAAATTTGAGAGAATTTTGAAAAAATATGAAAAAGTCTTCGCCTGGACCTATGAGGATATGCCAGGGATTGATCGGGCAGTTGCCGAACACATCATTCCGACCTACCCAGAGTGCAAGCCGGTCAAGCAGAAGCTCAGAAGGCTGAGACCAGAATGGGCAGAAAAGGTAAAGGAAGAAGTGCACAAGCAGATCGAAGCCAAGTTTCTGGTAGAGGTCCAGTATCCAACATGGTTAGCTAACGTTGTCCCCGTAGCCAAGAAGGATGGGAAAGTCCGAGTGTGCGTTGACTACCGAGACCTGAATAAAGCCTGCCCGAAGGATGACTTTCCCCTGCCTCATATTGATGTACTGGTGGATAGCGCAGCCGCCTGTATGATGTACAGTTTTGTGGATGGGTACGCGGGGTACAACCAAATCCTTAACAGAATTGTGGATAGAATCAAGACAGCTTTCATCACAGAATGGGGAACGTTCGCCTACCGAGTAATGCCTTTTGGGTTGAAGAATGCCGGAGCGACGTACCAAAGGATGGCTACTAAGATCCTGGATGACTTGATCCACAAGGAGGTCGAAGTGTATGTCGATGATATGATGATCAAGTCGGCTACTCGGGAAGGGCACTTCGAGGCCTTAGAGAAGTTCTTTAAGAGGATTGACAAGTATAACCTTCGCCTTAATCCTAAGAAGTGCATTTTCGGAGTTACTTCTGGTAAGTTGCTAGGCCATGTGGTGAGCCAAAGGGGAATAGAAGTGGACCCTGATAAGATCAAGGCAATCAGAGAAATGCCAGCGCCCCAAAAGGAGAAAGAAGTCCGGAGTTTTCTGGGCAAATTACAGTACATCAGTAGGTTCATTTCCAAACTCGCTTCGGTGTGCGAACCAATCTTCAAGCTCCTCAGGAAAAACCAGCCGGTCAAGTGGAACGATGACTGCCAGAAGGCTTTTGATGTCATTAAGGATTACCTCCAACATCCCCCAGTGCTACGACCGCCGCGGCCTGCTAAGCCACTGATCCTTTACCTAGCAATAGAGGAAAGTTCTGTAGGAGCCATGATGGCCCAAGAGGATGAATTCGGGGTCGAATTTGCGGTTTACTACCTCAGCAAGAAATTCCTCCCTTATGAAGCCAAGTATGTTGAAGTGGAGAAGATTTGCTTGGCAGTAATCTGGGCGGCCAAGAAACTGAGGCATTACTTTCATTCCTACAAAGTGCAGGCTGTTGCCAAGCAAAATCCCCTCCGATACCTGCAACAGGCACCCTCTTTACTAGGGAAAATGGGAAGATGGTTGATATTGCTACAAGAATTTGACGTGGAATACATTACTAGAAAGACCATTAAAGGTCGAGCAGTGGCCGAGTTTCTTGCTGACCATCCAATTGAAGGAGACCAGCTATTGTATGAATTCCCCGATGAAAACGTGGTAGCCATCACCGTGCAGAAGTGGCAGATGTATTTTGATGGGGCAGTAAATAGCAAGGGAGCCGGAACAGGAGTGATTCTAGTAACCCCAGACGGAGAGAAGCTTCCATTAGCCAAGAAATTAAGGTACAGAGCCACCAATAACGAAGCAGAGTATGAAGCCTGCATCTTTGGGTTAGAAGCGCTCTCAGCCGTGGGGGCAAAAACAGTAGAGGTCTTCGGGGACTCATCCTTAGTAATCCACCAAGTCAGGGGTGAATGGGCCGTCAAGGAAGAGCGACTGTTGCCATATGCAAAGTGCTTGAAAGAACTTAGTGGCCGGTTTGAAATTTGCACTTTTAACTACGTGCCTCGAGATGAGAACCAATTGGCAGATGCCCTGGCTACCTTAGTATCCATGTGGGATAACCCGGAAGGAATAGTTATGAAGCCTGTGCTCATTTCCAGTTCGAGCAAGCCATACTTTGAGACCGAACAAGTCGGGGATGTTGAAACTACTGATGGAAAGCCATGGTACTATGATGTCCTGAATTATTTGGAGAGGTCAATATTCCCAGAAGAAGCCACTGAAAAAGACCAAAGGCTAATCCGCAAACTGTCCGCTCAATTCATCAGTGTAGATGGGGTGTTGTACAAGAGACAAGCCGATGGCATGCAACTCAGATGTTTAGATGAAAAAGAGGCTAAAAAGGTTATGGAAGAAACCCATGCAGGGGTCTGTGGGGCCCATATGAATGGTCTGGCCCTAGCAAAGAAAATAATGCGGCAAGGATTCTTCTGGTTAACAATGGATACAGATTGCTCTAAATATGTGAAGGAGTGCCAATTATGCCAGCATTATGCTAATCTGAGACACCTGCCAGTGTCGGAATTGTGCAACCTGACGTCTCCGTGGCCATTTGCCGCATGGGGGATTGACATAATAGGAGAGATACACCCGACAGCCTCTAACGGGCACAGATTCATTGTGGTCGCCATTGATTACTTTACCAAGTGGGTTGAGGCTGAATCCTTCAAGAAAATAGGCGCCCGGGAAATGGCCAGGTTCATCGAACGACACTTGATCTGTAGGTACGGTCTCCCTCATCACATCGTGTCGGATAATGGGGTACAGTTCCAAGCTGAGACTAAACAGATGCTCAAGAAGTACGCCATCCAACACCATAAGTCCTCTCCATACCGACCACAGGCCAACGGGGCGGTCGAGGCAGCTAATAAGAACGTTAAGAAGATATTGGCTAAGATGGTGCAAACCTATAAAGACTGGGCCGAGAAATTGCCATTCGCTCTATGGGGCTACAGGACCACCGCCAGAACTTCCACAGGGGTTACCCCTTTCTCCCTGGTTTACGGGACGGAAGCAGTCCTACCGGTAGAAATAGAACTCCAGTCATTGAGGGTGGTGACAGAAACTCAGCTACCAGAAGCCGAATGGGCTCAGCAGCGGCTGCTACAGTTGAATCTATTGGATGAGGATAGGATGCGGGCATACTACCACAACCAGATCTACCAGAAAAGACTAGCCCGCTCGTTTGGGAAGAAAGTAAGAAAGCACCCATTGAAGGAAGGAGACCTAGTCTTCAAGCAAATGAGGCCAGGGGTTCCGGATTTTCGAGGCAAGTTCAGACCAACTTGGGAAGGACCTTTCGTTCTGAAGAAGCTTTTGTCTAAAGGAGCTGCGATCCTGACAGATAGTGATGGGAATGAATTCAGGGAGCCGGTCAACGTCGACAGATTGAAAAGATTCCACGGCTGAACACAAAAAAAAAAAAAAAAAAAAAAAGAGAGAAAAATGTTCAATCAAGAAAACCCGAGAGGGCTGATTGATAACAAGAGTTGTGATGCTTTTGAGATCTATCTCGAGATTAGATGTGGTCTGGTATCTTGGGGCCTAATGTCAAATGATGATCATGTGTAATGAAATCGCACGATAAACGTGCACATGTATGCAATTATGCACTCAGAGAAGTTCTTTTATCCAATGAATGTCCATAGTTCTTTTTAGACGAGTAATATGTCACTGCTGTCACTTCCCATTCGAATGAGCACAATTTATCCGTGCAACCGACAGAAATCTAAAAAAAAAAAAAAAAAAAATAATAAAAAAAAAATAATAAAAATAATAAAATAAAAAAAAAGGGGGGCCGTTAGAGATGAAAACCGTGACTGGCGCTCTAAGCAAAAGTTAGGCCAAAGGGCAGGGTGAAAACCTGGCAACAGGCAGTCTGCCCTACAAAAAATGAAATAAATAAAAGCCGCTGGATTGGTTTGGGTCCATTCCAGGCAAAAAATAAGGCACAGGGTTATGTGAAAATCCGACAAGGACGCATTCCCCGCTAAGAAAAGCTAGTGTGAAAATCCACAAGGGACGCACTACCTTCAAGACAATGACGCTTGGAGTGATAAGGCGGCATTACCTTGGGCAACCCCTTTCAAGCAAAGACACACACCAGGCAAACCTCCCTGAAAAAATTATGAGTCAGAGCCCCTGAATCAGGACAGCGCCCTCCGGCACTTAGGGGCATAATCGACCAGACGAAGCCACGAGTCGTTTCAACGAGAGCTATCGCACCTCGACTACTGGGCCACTCAGATAAACGGTGTCACCTGCATTCCGCATGACATATGCATATGCACGTGCATAACTTAACTTTGCATACAAATCTCTTTTGTTTTCGCAGGAAAATCTGGCGCCTTCACACACCGACAAGCTGGTGTTTAGCAGTCGCTCAGCCGTGGTTTCACACACCGACAAGCTGGTGTTCTATCAATCACGTCCTCCAAAGTCTGGCGCCTTCACACACCGACAAGCTGGTGTTTATCAGTCGCTCAGCCGTGGTTTCACACACCGACAAGCTGGTGTTCTATCAATCACGTTCTCCAAAGTCTGGCGCCTTCACACACCGACAAGCTGGTGTTTATCAGTCGTTCAGCCGTGGTTTCACACGCCGACAAGCTGGTGTTCTATCAATCGCGTTCTGCAAAGTCTGGCGCCTTCACACACCGACAAGATGGTGTTTATCAGTCGCTCAGCCATTGGTCTCACGTCGACAAGCTGACGTTCCTCAATCATGTGACCGGAGTAGTCCTATGATGCCGACAAGCTGGCAAAATCAAGTTTCGGAAAGCGACCGCCTCAGGTACGCATCTCTTCCCTTCTTTTCTGAATTTTGGTTCACTTAGGCGCCTGCGTTCTAAGTTCCCCAAAATTGGGGGCAACTGTAGACACCGGGTCCCGAGGCGGTCCAAGATCAGAATTACCCGGTGATGAAATAGAAGACCGATTTTCGGCAAGAAATGTGAGAATCGATCGTTCCCTTGTCAAATGTGTGCTCTCTCGGGAAATAATTAAAAAATATATTTTTGGGGAAATTAAAATTAAAGTGGGAGTAAAAAAAAAAAAAAAATAATATATTAATTTTGTGTCAAAATTTAGAATTTAAAAAAAAAAAAAAAAAGAAGAAAAAAAAAAAAAAAAAAAAGGTCGCGAATGCCACCTGCGGCAGCGCGGGGCCGCCTGCGCGGCAGGCTGCCCCAGCGCGTAGGGGCACCTGCGCGGCAGGCCGCCCCAGCGCGCAAGGGCGCCTGCGTGCGAGGCAGGCCCCCGCGCGGCGCTCCTGCGCGCGGACGGGCGCCTCGCGCGACCCCTCCTGCGCGCGGGCGGGCGCCTCGAGCGGCGCTCCTGCGCGCGGGCGGGCGCCTCGCGCGACCCCCCTGTGCGCGGGCGGGCGCCTCGCGCGACCCCCCTGCGCGCAGAGGCGGGCGCTCCGCGCGCCCCCCCCCTACGCGCAGGGGCGGGCGCTCCGCGCGACCCCCCTGCGCGCGGTGCGGGGCGCTCCGCGCGCCCCCCCCCCTGCGCGCAAGGGCGGGCGCTCCGCGCGCCCCCCCCTGCGCGCGAGGCCTGCTGCCTCGCGCGACCCCCCTGCGCGCGAGGCAGCTGCCTCGCGCGACCTGCCTGCGCGAGGCAGGCTGCGCGCAGCAGCCTGCCGCGCGCGGTGCCAAGGCACCACGCGCAGGCTGCCGCGCGCCCTTTGGCTCCTCCGCGCGACCTGTTTTTTTTCCTGTCCGTTTTTTTTCGCCGTTTTCAGTCTGATTTTCTTCAGTCTGACATTTCCGTTGTTTCACCATTTTATGTTAATTTTGATTAACTAAAAATAAAAGATTTCTTGTCCCTTACCATTTTGGACCAAGACAGAATTAAATGAGGAATTTGCCCTCATTTTTGGGAGGACGAGAGATTAATTCAAGGTTTTTTTCTTTGGCTTTTCCTCTCAACTTTTTGGACTCTCCAGGAAGCTCTTCTTGCTTCTTAAAAATCCTTCAAAAATTCTTCAAGCTCTCTTTTAAAAATCTTAGTTTTTCCATCACAAAACACTTAATCTTGGGTTGATTTGAGCAAGAAAAATTAATTTTCTTTGTTCCTTCATCCCACAAAAAATATTTTTCTCAAGATAATTTGTTTAGAACACAGATTTCATATTTATTTCAAATATTATTATCATCAAAAAAAAATATTCGACAAGGAAATCGATCGAGACATCCTATTTCCAATCTCAAAAATTCAGAGGGTAAACATCCTTGAACTCGTCCTCATTTATTTTTTTGTATGTTATTTATTGTTGTTAATATTAGTTTTGTTGCTATTATCATATTTATTCATGGTTAATAATTTCTATTTTTGCTACTGTTGCCACCCCTAGCCTTGCTTTTGGTCCAACTCCTCTATGTGGATTTATTTTGATTTTATGGTTTAATTTTTACTTGTTTGCCGTTGGTCACCAATCCCCATTTATATTATCATTTCCCTTGCTATTTAATATTATCCTCATGTAGCAAATATTGCCATTATCACTATTACTATCACTATTTGATCCATCCATTGCTCTTTTATTATTTTTATCATTATTATTATTATAGGTTGCTGCCATATTCATTGTGCTACCATCATTGCCATTATTATTATTTTTATTATTATTATTATTATTATTATTATTATTATTATTATTATTATTATTATATATTCATTGTGTATTTATTGATGTTATGTTATTATAATTGTTAGCATTATCATCACCTACTTATTGTCATGCTAATGTTTATGTGCCATATAATATTATTATTTGTTATCATAATATTATTGTCATTATCATTATTTATCTTTTATTATTATTGTTATATTTTGCACTTGCTTGATTAATTTGCCTAAAATATTTACTAATATTATTTTTGATATTAATTTTTGTCTGAGAATTAATTTGAGTCGGGCCTTGTGAGCGCCGCGCGACTCCCTGGATGGGTCGCGACGCGGGGACGGACGCTCCATTTCGGTGAGATCTCTCTAATTATCTATCTTTATGTCGTGCTATTTGTAAATGTATATTTTATCCGTGCACGTGTGTGATAAAAAATCACAAAAACATTTTTATAATTAAATTGGGGATTTTCACTAATAAAACCGGGACCAATGTCCCTTATTTTAGCCAGACAATAAAATCATCATAATTAAAACGAAGAGTCAATTTTCGGTAAAATGGGATCACTCATCCCGGTTTTTCAATTCAAGCAATCAAAAATGACTCTTCGGATCCTCTTTAAATTAAACACGAAGGAACCAATGTTCCTAAAACTCGAACAAGTACGAGGGAACCAATGCTCTCTAAATAATGTCCCGATTTATGAATGTCCTTTCAGTTCATTTTTGGGTGAGTGTTTAAGGTTATTTTCTCTCATTTTGGGCCCTTGTAATTAATTTTGGGGCAACTTTATTTATTTTTGGGGTTGTATTCCGCCCCCATTTCTATTCTTAATTTCCTTTTATTGGGGTTGTATTCCGCCCCTGTTTCTCTTGTAATTGAGTGCTCGGGTGTTTACCGCTTTCTTTATTTACTTTGCTTATCGCTTTTATTTATTCTATGTGCTTTCAATGCGCTATCTAGTTTAAATGCATCAATCGCGTGAGATGAGAGATATAATCTTAAGAAGTTAAAAATCCATTTATAATTAACCAAAGCATGAATAAGAGGGAAGTTCCGGACACCATAACTCTGGTTTAGACCGTTAGAGGTGAGAAACCTTTTCCTAATTTCTTGCAAATTGGGTGGCGACTCCAAATACCTCAAAAGGTGCCTTTAGGCGTCAATAGGCTAGGTTATTCTCCCCAATGTTCTATTGGGAGGGATACACCGATGATGCCTCATGGCGCCCATGATCAATAGACGCGAACCTTTCATACCTCGAATCCTAAAGTGGATTCAAAGCGAGGGCCCTTGCTGGGTTCGGCGCGCGTCACAGATAGGATTGAAGATTGAACTTGAAGTGTGATTTTGGATCTTCAATTTCAGGTTTGGGAGCTTTGATTTATGAAATTGTACTTGTGAGTTATTGTGCCCTAATTTTCACTTAGGATGTAAATGAGTTTGTATTGTTTAAATCCCATGAATTTTGAGTGTTTTGGCATGTGTATAGGTATGATTGATGTGGGTAGATGAGTTAGTAATGCATGATTAGGATTGAATTGAAGGTAAGTGAGTTTGGGAATTTATGTGCCATTTATTTTGTGCATTTTCATGATTTTTGGTATCTGTGATGGAATTTCTGAGAAATTGATGTTTAAAGAGGTTCATGTTAGTATAAATGTTATGGGTTTTGTTTGATTTAAGTTGTGATGATTGATTGTTGAATTTTGGAAGTAAAAATTGAAGTTATCGAGTTTTTACCTGGAGATTTTGTGCCCTTATCACTAGTAGTGACGACTGTCACGAGTCGTGATAGTAAGCCCCTGTCACTAGTAGTGACGATTGTCACGAGCCGTGACAGTAAGCCAAGCCTTGTCACTAGTAGTGACGACTGTCACTAGTAGTGACGATTGTCACGAGTCGTGACAGTAAGCCCCTGTCACTAGTAGTGACGATTATCATGAGTCGTGACAATAAGCCAAGTCCTGTCACTAGTAGTGACGACTGTCATGAGTCGTAACAGTAAGCCCCTATCACTAGTAGTGACGATTGTCATGAGTCGTGACAGTAAGCCCCTGTCACTAGTAGTGACGATTGTCACGAGTCGTGACAGTAATCCCCTGTCACGAGCAGTGACATCTGTCAGGAGTAGTGACAGCCTCCTCTCCCACAGCATGTTTCTAAATGTCTTCTGTCTTGAATTTTGATGTTTTAATTCTTGTTCTTTGTTCATTTTAACTTATGTTCTGGTTTTTAATAGTTATTTATCGTCACCTCAATTTTTAAGTTATATTTAACTGTAATTATCTTTGTTGCATTGTATTATATTGAATATTATGTTTCGATTATGGAATATTTTTGCATGGCCTGCAGAGTCAGTCTAGTGGATAGTTAGGCATGCCTAATAGAGTCTATATAAGTGTAGCTGCAGCGCCCCTTTAAACGAATGGACCCCGATCAGGTCCCTGCCTGGTTCCTCGCGAACCCTTTTATGTGAAATGTTTTCGGAATGTGGAAAAAGATGATGTTGCTTTTCGACTCGTACCTGTAAGGTACATTATATTAAGTGTTCGATTAGTACCCATAAGGTACCTTATGTGTTCGATTCGTACCCGTAAGGTACAACTCAGTTACTCGATATCCACTATTGTGAGTCTGCAGGTGTATGATTTGTTATGTTGTGTTTATAAGCATGCGATTCTGATCAGTTATGATTATAGATATGTGAATTAATAAGTGCAGACTTATTGGCTCTCTGGAATACTGTGATTTGAATGCAATATTGTATAGTTGCTTATGTTAAAGATTAATGTTGGGCAGCAGAAGTGTGATGGTATTGTGATTATGTACCTATGCTCTCAGCTAGTGTATATGTATTATAGTATGATGGTAGTATGGGTAGACTCTAGTGATTTCTGCTCGGGAATTTGTGGGCATTATGGTGTGAACAGTTAGGGTACTAGTTCTCAGGACTAGTATATGGTTATTTTTTTTTACGAGATAATTGCATGATTAAGTTATTATATATCTATGCATGGTGTACTTTCAAAAGCCTGACTCCCCAGTGTACTCGGTAAATGTATGCATATGAAGACCTGTATTGGTATATCGATACGAATATTAGCATATAAATATAATGATACTGACATGTAATGTATAGGTAATTGCACGCATGTAAAGCATATATGTAGTTATGCATGAACATACTTACATCCTGTATGGTGATGTTTGATTTGGTTTGTGTCACACATATGAGTATATGAAGATGATTAGAAATAATTGAATGCATAGCAGTTATATGTAAGCATATATATATTTCTCGGTAAGAACTAGGTGTGTATGATATTCATGTGTGTTATGCCTTGACGACCATTGTGAATGGCCGTCCATATTATTATGTTTGTTCTCCCCACTAAGCGTTATCGCTTAGCACGGGTTCTTTTTCCCGTGCAGGTGGCAGGTCTGGTCCGGTTCGAGTCGCACATCTGCAGGGTCGGCCACATAGGAGTTAGAAGTTCTGTATTTTGGTACCAGCTTATGTAATTTGGATTTTATAATTCAGTAATGTTTTGTATATGTTTTGATATAAAGATCTTGATGTAATTTTTGGGCTATGTAAGTGTTTTTAAATATTGACGTTTTGAATTAGTTTTTGTATCTTTTCTGCCTATTGAATGCTTTCGCTGAATGAATGCATGTGTGCATGATAGTATGCTTTCGCTTAGTGCTCGTGTGTGTGCGCGATGTAATGTATGATCACCTTGGGCCCTCAAAGTTTTTAATTCCCTCATATTTCTGTATGCTTATGATGTGTGAATGTGTGCTTCGTTCCGTGTAGCGCAACCGCGGGCGCCCTTTCAACGAGGGTGTCGGAATGGGAGTTTTGAGATTTTGTTCAGCTTCTTTATTTTGGATTTTGTAATTCTGTATAAAATGTATATGTAACAACATGTAAAGATACTTATGTAATATTCTGGACCATGTAAATATTTGCTGCTAAGAATTTCCTCTATTTTATCGTCTATCTATAACTTCTATCGTATGGTAGTAAAATTACACATTTGTATGTTTCTGCTTGGTGTACGTGCGTTTGTGAAGTCCGTATGTTCTATTGTACTCCTTAAGTTTTAAATTCTTCTGTATTTTTATACGCTTTGTATCGCTTCTGTCCGGTAACACACCTACTCGTACGGCTTCCTACTCCCTCATGGATGGGTTTGCCTACGTATGGGTTGGGGTGTTACATAACACATAGTCAACATTAACCACACGCACACACACACTCTTAAGGCTCATTCTACAAGGGTGGTTTCAGGGTGTTACACCCATGGTTCCTTTGGAAGCGCTACTCAAAATATCACAAGACATGGAGAGGTTGCTTGGCCGAGTGGCAACACCGAAAGCTCCTTTGGAATCTTTGAAGAAGCACGGAGCAAAAGAGTTCTTCGGAACTAGCTTGGATGAGTCTGTAAAAGCTGAATAATGCATTGAGAGGATCCAGCAGGTGTTGGATGAGATTAAGTGCCCGGCTGAGCAAAGAGTTGAATGTGTGGTGTCTCTGCTACAAGAATCCGCATATGACTGGTAGAAGTTGGTATTTAGGCATCCAATGCTTTTGAATTCAATTACTTGTGAGTTCTTCGAACAGGAGTTCAGAAACAAGTATATTATCAAGGCATATAAAGAAGCTAATTAGAAGCAGTTCCTCAATTTGAGGCAAAGAGCTATGTTTGTGGCCGAATATGAGAAGGAGTTTAGTAGACTGAGCAAGTATGCACCACTTGGAGTGCTTACAGAGGAGTTCATATGTCAACAATTTGAGGAAGGATTGATTGAGTAGATCAAGGCTTTGATGATTTCCATGACCACATCCCAGACTGTTACTTACTACCAGATAGTGCAGGCAGCCATGAGAGCTGAAAGATCTCTTGAGGTGCAGAGAGAGAGAACGCAAAGGAGAAATCCTAGCCGTGGTGGGGCACATTTGCGAAAAAGGTCAAGAGATTCTCCTGCAGCACCTCAAGCTGAATCTGTGAATAGTCTCGCTACTAGAGGTAGAAGGCAAGGATCATCTCATGCACCTGGTTCTGGTAGGGGTACATCGGGTAATAAGAGTAAAGTGTATGAATTCCCTCATTGTGGTAAGAGGCATGGAGGGGAGTGCTGGAAGGTGACTGGGGCTTGCTTTAGATGTGGTAGTAATGAGCATTACTTGGCTAACTGTCCCAAGGCATATGAAGCGGTTGAGAATCAACAACAGGCTAGCAATGGTGGGTCAAATTTGCCTCTATCTCACCAAGGTAGAGGTAGAGGACGTGGTCGAGGTAATTAGTCTAGAGGTAGAGCTGAGTCTAAAACTGTGAGTAGACCTCCAACCGCACCGGCCCCAGCATATGCCATAAAAGATAGAGAGGATCAGGATGCACCTAAAGTCATTGCAGGTATGTTTATACTTTATGATACATAAATTCTTGCATTGATTGATCCTAGATCTATTCATTCATATGTATGTTCGAAGAGAATTTGTGAAAAGATGCCTGTTGCTAATTGCTTGAATTATGATATATGCGTAACTAGTCCATTGGGGAGTACTGTGAGAGTGAATAAAGTGTATAGGGGTTGTCCATTAGTGGTGCAAGAATGTGTGTTCCTAGTAGACTTAATTGAACTACCCTTCGATAAATTTGACTTAATTTTGGTTATGGATTGGTTGAGTAGGCATAGTGCCGTAGTTGAATATAAGAGGAAGACTGTTGTGCTTAATAGTATTGAGGGAATTGAAGTGACCGTGAGGGGTCTTTATGCTAATCCCTTGACTAATGTGTTGTCGGCTATGCAAGCATGTCGATGTTTAAGAAAGGGCTGTGAGGCTTTCTTGGCCTTAGTCCTATATTTTAGAGGGGATCAAGTGAGAATTCAGGATATTTTGATTATAAGGGAATTTCCCGATGTTTTTTCCTAAAGAGTTGGCTGGTGTACCGCCAAAGAGAGAAGTAGAATTGTCTATTGATATTATACCCGGTACAACACGTATGTCTAAGGCACCCTATCGGATGGCTCTAAGTGAGTTGAAGGAATTAAAATTGCAATTGCAAGAATTGCTGGATAGGGGCTTCATTAGGCTGAGTGTGTCTCTATGGGGAGCACCTATGTTGTTCGTTAAAAAGATAGATGGATCCATGAGGATGTGCATCGATTATAGACAACTAAATAAGGTGATAGTGAAGAATAGGTACCCTTTGCCAAGAATAGAGGATTTGTTTGATCAATTGAAGGGAGCTAGTGTGTTCTCTAAGATTGATCTAAGATCGGGGTATTACCAATTGCAAGTGAAGAAGGAGGATATTCCTAAGACTGCATTTAGGACTCTATATGGGCATTATGAATTTCTTATTATGCCATTCGGATTGACAAATGCACCTGCTGCATTTATGGACCTAATGAATAGGGTATTTAGACCATATTTGGATCAGTTTGTAGTTGTGTTTATTGATGACATCTTGGTGTTTTCGAAGAATGAGAAGGAGCATGAGCAGCATTTGAGAACTGTGCTTCAAACCCTAAGAGAACAGCAGTTGTTCGCAAAGTTAAGTAAGTCTGAATTTTTGCTGAAGGAAGTGTCCTTTTTGGGTCACATCATGTCTGCCAAAGGTGTTAAGGTGGATCCGGCTAAGATTGAGGCGGTGGTGAATTGGAAACCGCCTAAGAAGGTGTCTGAAGTATGAAGCTTCTTGGGTTTAGCGGGGTATTACAGTCGCTTTGTATAAGGATTTTCAGTGATTGCTTCTCCGCTTACTAAATTACTATGAAAAGGAGCTAAGTTTGAGTGGTCGGATAAGTTTCAAGCCAGTTTCGAGCAGTTGAAAAAGATGTTAATTGAAGTACCAATTCTGATTCAATAAATTTCGGGTAAGGAGTATGCCCTTTATAGCGATGCTTCTAGAATCGGATTGGGATGTTTGTTGATGCAAGAAGGTAGGGTGGTGGCTTATGCTTTAAGGCAGTTGAAGCCTCACGAGCAGAATTATCCAACTCACGGTTTGGAGTTGGCTGCAGTAGTGTTTGCTTTGAAGATTTGGCGACATTATTTGTACGGTGAGAAGTGTAAGATCTTCACGGACCATAAGAGTCTTAAGTACTTGCTCACCCAAAAAGAGCTGAACTTGAGACAAAGGAGGTGGCTGGAATTGTTCAAGGATTACGATCGCATTGTTGATTACCATCCGGGTATGGCTAATGTGGTGGCGGATGCTTCGAGTAGGAAGCCCGTTTCAGCCTTGTTATTGCAAAGGTTTAAGTGGAGATTTGATTTGGATGGTGCTTTAGTGGCACAATTAAAAGCACGGCCAGTACTAAAGGATGAGTTGGTTTGTGCACAAAAGAGTGATCCCAAGCTAAGCAAATTGCGCATTCAATTAGAAAAGGGGATAAAACTGACTTTTCTGTAAATGAAAATGATATGTTGTTCTATCGGGGCTGATTATGTGTTACCAATGATATGGAGCTAAAGAAGAGATTGTTGCATGAAGCACATAACACGGTGTTCCCTATGCATCCCGGCGGTACTAAGATGTACCAAGACTTAAAGCAATTTTATTAGTGGCCTGGTATGAAAAAGGATGTGGTGGATTATGTTTTTAAGTGTCTAACTTGCCAGCAAGTGAAGGTGGAACATCAGGCTCTACATGGTTTGTTGAGTCCCATTCCAATTCCACAGTGGAAGTGGCATAACATAACCATGGACTTTGTTTTGGGCTTTCCAATGACGACACGGTAGTACGATTTTGTGTGGGTAGTAGTTGATCGATTTTCGAAGTCGGCTCATTTTATACCGATTCGGCTTGACTACTCAATGGATCGGTTGGCTAATTTATATGTAAAGGAGATCATTAGGCTGCATGGTATCCCTCTGTCATTGTTTCTGATAGAGATTCGAGGTTTACCTCAATGTTTTGGAAGGTTTGCAAGTTTCTTTGGGCATGAGATTGAATTTTAGTATGGCTTTCCACCCGTAAACCGATGGACAGTCGAAAAGGGTGATTCAAGTGTTGGAAGATTGGCATCGGGCATGTGTGCTTGATTTCTCGAAGAGTTGGGATAGGTACATTCCATTAATGGAGTTTGCCTATAATAACGGTTATCAAGCGAGTATTGGTATAGTACCATTTGAAGATTGTATGGTAGGAAGTGTAGAACTCTGATTTGTTGGACTAAATTGACCGAGTGCAAGGTTATTGGTCCAGATTTGATAAGGGATACGAAAGAGAAAGCGAAATTGATTTAGCAACAATTGAAAGCTATAAGTGATTGATAGAAATCGTATGTGGATTTGAAGAGGAAAGACATTGAGTTTGATGTGGACGATAAAGTGTTTCTTAAAGTATCTCCTTGGAAGAAATTGTTAAGGTTTGGCAAGAAAGGAAAACTAAGTCTGAGGTTTATTAGGCCATATGAGGTATTGGAAAGAGTGGGATATGTGGCTTACCATTTAGCCTTGCCGCCAGCATTGTCTATGCTCCATGATGTATTTCATGTGTAACAACCCGAAAAGTACCCTAGAAGGATTTGTAAAGTTACGCAAGTTGAAGTGTTAGGTATGTCAAATGGACAATTTAAGAATTAATGTAAAAGTTTCGGCAAGTGCGTCCAATGGTAAAATTGTGAAGCATGGAATTAGGACTTGATTGAATGAATAAATTAATTGTATGGGCCAATGTAAAGATTTATAAAGTTGTAAGTTAAGTGTAAGAAGAATTAAGAGTGGAAGGATTGAAAGAGAAATTTGGCGTAAATATCAAGGTTGGACCTATTTCAAGGTGACAAGTGGCAAGAGGTGAGTAGGGATATAAAAGAAGAGAGAGAAGGAGAGAGAGAGGGCAGAAAATCTGCTCTCCCCTCTCTCATTCTCCCCATTCTCTTTTCCCCTTTCCCCTTCTTCTTTTTCTTCTTCGTTTCCCTTATGCCCCAACGTCATCTGCTCTCCCATAGATCAAAGTTCTTGATTTAGATGAGGAAAGTTGTTAGTTCAAGAGATTTCAATGAGGATTTGTTAAGGTAAAGTGAGTAATAAGCTTTGATTTCCTCTTTCCTTCTTGATTAGGTTTTTGACCTAGATTTATGTTTTGTATATATGTGTGTGTTTGATGAGGTTTTTGGATGAGAAAGACCTTGGATGAGTTTGGGAGAAAGAATGATCAACCAATTAACCTTTTAGGAGCAAAGGAGATGAGGTTTGGGATTTTGTTATTTGATCTGGGGTTTTGATTTGATGTTCTGGAAATTTATGGGGATAAAGTTGTTTGAGTATGTTTAAATGCTATGGGTTTTGACTTACTTGGGTTGATATACTTGGAATGTGGTATAATGGATCAAAATGTATAATTGATTGACGGTTGGAAGTAAATTTCTGGTTTTGTTAAATTAGGGATTTTGGTTATGTTTATTGCGTGAAGTAAGTGTATTTATTGGTATAAAAGTTGGGTTTTATGTTGTTTATGATGATTTTTAGTTGTGTTAAATTTTGGTTTAAGTTTAGGGAGTGTATAACACGATTTTTTTGGGTTTTTGATGAGTCACACGGTGGTAAGGAAAGCCTTACTACCGTGTGATCATATTTCTGGGTTGAGTCTTGCTTGCCCGTGGGTTTACACGGGGGTATGGATTTGTCATACTGCCGTGTAAATCTATTCTGTTCTGAAGAATTGCTTTGGTGCATTTTTACACGGCGGTAAGGTTTAGTCATACTACCGTGTAAATGCATTATGTTTTGGATGGGGTTTTGCTCAGAAGGCTACACGACGGTAAGGTTTTACCTTACCACTGTGTGAAAGGCCTTACACGGCGGTAAGCTTTGATCATACCGCCATGTAAAAGTCCCATATTTTAAAAATTAAAAATTTTTGAATGTTGTCTTATATTCCTAGTTTGAATACGTTATTACTTTTAGTCTTTATCTATTTGAGTTATTATCTAATAAAAGATATCGAATTGAAGTATTTACCACCTCGAGATATATTTAATTTCTTGTGTGATAAGTATGAGATATTGTTTAATGATTAATATGTAATTTAGCCTCCAATAGTCGAGTCGTGGATAGATAGGCACGCCTATAGAGTTCTGATAGCTGCAGCCCCTCTGTTCTGGACCTTGATTAGGTCCCCGTTTGGATCCTCGCAATCCTCAATGCGTACGGATGTTGTTTAAGATCCCCTAATGTGAAAACGTTTTCGATGAGAAAATAAAGATATTGCTTTTCGATTGTACCCTTGGGTACCCCAATGTGTTCTGTTCACTCGTTTATCCACCCATTTGACTTAGCAGGCAATTAAAGAGTAAAAGAATGTGAACAAAGTGATAAGTTCTTTGATGAATTATATAAAAAAAAGACATGTGAATAAGCGATGAATGTGTGTTGACATATATATTATATATATATATATCCTTCGAGCTTGTGCTTTACGCACTTATATGTTCTAGATCCTTCATGGACACCTATGTGGAATTGTGTGGTATCTATGAGTACCTAAATGCTTTTGTATCTGAAGCTACTGACAGTTAAATGAAAAGAGATAAAGCAAATAATGTTTATTTAAATAGGCGTGTATGAATGAACACTGACTGCATGAGAATTTGTATGTGGAAAATGCATGTCTTTAATCTGTCCAAAAGTTATGAGTATGATTGCCTATATGAATTCTTTGTAGAGAACCATCGAAGTAATTGATATGCATATTTTGCTATAGTCGATTATTCGGTAAATGAATTTTATGAATGCATATATATATATATATAGTGGTTTATATGTTTAAAATGAGAATACAGGTATGTTATATGTTACCTGCCTTTAGGAACTTAGCCTGGGTAACTACTGTAAGTATATTGGTAAGGAATTTATTCACATTGTTTTTGGGTACTCAATGAATACGGTAATTACATGTCGATTTATAAGTAAGGGAAATAAAGTGGTAAGCATGATATAAACAACTGGATTTATGGAATTAGTTAAGATTAATTCTGCAATATATGTGTATAAAGGTTTTTTGTAGAACTACGTGGTTCTGATTCCTTAACTGTAGGGATATGTAGGAAGCTTGGAATATTTATTTCAAGCCCGAACCAAATATAAGGATTGATATTTTTAGCTTCGAACAATGGAATGGTTGAGCAAATAAAATGTTGACTTAAGAGTTGGCACTTCAATTAACATGATTTTGGAAATATTGTAATAATGGGAATTTCTAAGTCCTTATACCTTGATAAGAAAAATGTATTTCTGGTAGTCTATGATGTATAATTATCTTTAAGATTAATCAATCGAAGTAGGCAAATTACGAGTATGTATAATGTATCTATGATTAAAAAGTAATAAAGTATGTTCTGTTGTGGTGTACAAGATGTATATACGTATGCAAATGTTTATGTTTTCATATAAAAAGGATGATGTGAATATGTGGTAACTCTATACTTATATATATATATTGCGGTTATATGTATTCGTTACGATAACCACTGTGAGTGGCTGTCTATTATTTGTTTAGCCCCACTAAGCGTTATTGCTTAATATTGGTGTTTCTCCGTGCAGGTTAGGAGATGGAAGTTTGGTTCGAGCGGTCCGCTGTGACTTTGGCCAACAAGTCGGTAGAAGTTTTATAGGAAGTGTTATTGATTTTGGAATGTAATTAAGTTTTAATTGTGTAGCATTTATGTTGAGTTATAATATTCTTTAGTGCAAATAAGAGTGTGCTAGTGATATAAGTCTGGGAAGTATATGTCATTGAGGTTCCGATTTTAGAAATTTTAATATTCTATTTTCTGTTAGTGTTTTCGTTTGGTAGTACCCTCCACTCACCATAGCACTTGCCTACAATTTCGTCAAGCTTGCTACGTGAGGGGTTTTGGGGTGTTACATCATGTGTTAATGCTTCGGAGGTATCATTTGGATGAATCCCATATCATTCTAGTGCAAGATGTGCAAGTGCAACCAGATTTCTCTTATGATGAGAAGCCTATTGAGATTCTAGCTAGAGAGATGAAACGGCTACGGAGCAAGGAAGTTCTATTGGTTAAGGAGCGTTGGCAACATCACGGGATCGAAGAGGCAACATGGGAACCAGAAGCGGCTATGCGAGAAATGTACCCTCATCTTTTCAATTCAAGTATGAATTTCACGGATGAAATTCTTATTAAGAGGGGAGAGTTGTAACAGCTCGTATATCACCCTAGGAGTAATATGTGTTTAATTGTGTGAGTTGGTATATGGCATGTTGTAGAATTCTAAAATCTAGAATTTTAATATGTGTTCAATTGGGAATTAATTGCATTAATAATATTTTGTTTAAGTGACTAAAGTGTAAAAGAGCATAACTAATTGTTAGTGAGCTGGTTTACATTTACACGGGTCAAATGGGCTTAAGGCTAGAATTGCATAAGAGGGGTAGACTTTTAGTTGAGCCCATAGACAATTCTGCAACTGCCAACTAGGACAATGCATGTAGGAGAGAGAATTGAAGGGAGTGGCTGCATGGAGGGGCGGCAGCTTTCTTCTCCCCACCTCCTTCTTTCTTTCTTTCTTTTTATTTTCCTTTTCTCTCTCAAACGTCTCCTCTGCTATCTTTCTCTCCTTTTCTGTGTTTTCTCCTCTCCTCCCTCTACATTCTTTCATTACCTCTTAGTTTATCAAGTAAAAATTACTGCTTCATTTAAGAAGTGTAAAAGAGTTGCATGAGTGAGTGTATGTGTTCATCCGAGAAGGTAAGTGAATCATTCTACCCGAAATCCTTTCTCTTTCATCTTTTTATTTTGTGTCTTGAAGTGGGGTTTTGACTCCTTGCATCTATTTTTGGAATATGTGTTTTGGTTGTAGTGTTAGAACCAAAGAGGGACAAAGGGAAGGCCAAAGTTGGTGAGCCAAGCACCAAGTGATTTTGGAAAGGAGCAAAGGATTTGAGGTATGAGAAACATGTGTTTGTGCATAAATTGATTTTAGCATGTTTAAATGTTTAAGATTTGTTTGATTGAAATGAGTAAGTTAATCTTGCATGTGCTGATAAAATATTGGAATGATGATGAGTTGAATTATTTGATGCCATATTTGAATGTCAAGATTTGGTTGTGTCTATGATGTATGTCTTTAAGTCCATTTAGATGGAATTTTCGTGAAAAGTGTGGGAATTGCACAGGAACATATGGATTATGGGGTTATTTTGAGTTGGTACTTTAACATGTCTAATAATGTTGATAGAATCCGAAAATTCTAGGGGAAATAGCTTGTAAAATAATGTGAGATATAACATGCATTGTTCTAATCTATGCTTAATTTGGATAAAAAGATTTAGTTCTTAAGAGTTATTAATTGAGGGAATTATTGTCCTTCTCGTAACAAGTAAGTAAATAAACTGGTAATAGATCATATTGGCTAATAATGGGCCTAGAATATGCTACAGGAGTTGTATACGAAATGGGGTGAAAAATGAGACTTGGGAAGTGAGGGTGGAAGAGCTTGGAATTAAAAATTCCAGTTCTGTCGCGAGCGCAATAAGGGTTGCGAGCGTAATAGAGCGCTCTTCTGGTCGAGTGGGCGTTCTATCACGAGCACGCGCAAAGCGCGAGTGTGACAAAGATGAGGCTGCATTCTGTCACGAGCGCGATAGAATCAGAACTCCAAGTCTGTTGCGAGCGTGACACATCTATATACATGAAATGTTTTCTTATTTGTTTTAAGTTTTGCTAAAGCATATGTATGAGTGATAATTAAGCATGTACATGATTCCAATCTTTATTATTTTGATATGATTATGGTTACACATACATGAGATCTATGTTGGTGTATATATATATTCTTATAGTGTTATATATGTGCCATGATAAAGGAATTGTGATGTGAACTAAAACACCACAATGTGATAATGTGTAAAGGATATATTTGCTATGGTAATGAAAAATAACCGGACTAATAATTTAGCCTGTAAGTCAAGTAGTTGATAGATAGGCATGCTTATAGTGTCTAAGTGCTGCAACGAAATGCGTCTGATTCCTTTGGAATCACCTATTCGATTTGAATCCAATTGGGATTCCTCAATGCGAATTACTGAATATCTTATTGAATATTTCTGTACCCTCGGGTACCAATGCGATAAATGCATATCTACTGATTCAATTGTATTTAATGTACTCTAGAGTACCAATGCTATACCCGATTATCCACATCATTGAATGCAGGCAAGGCTTAATAACTAAAGAAATTATTCGGTGAATATGTTTATATATATGTAAATTTATTCCTCAAGCGATGTGATATAATATGGTTTAACGTGAAGCATATTCTTATCATGAGATGATATGACAAGTGTTATAACTTATGGTTATGCTTTATGATTGCTAATATTGTACTAACTATGATGATGCAAGCATGTTATATGTATATATATATATATATATAAATTATGAACGGTGCCATGTACGCTATGTTTAATCAATGGTCAATATATATATATGTGTGCATGAATATTGTGGATATTGTTATTGTTTCTCTGCTAAGCGTTATCGCTTAGCATGAGTTTTCAATCCATGTAGCTTCGACAGCGAAGTGATCCAGTGGACATCCCCGCAATTTGGATTGATCAACACATTAGGCCTCTGTTCCTAGTTTAGGATTTTGGATATTTTGTTAAGGCATGTAACTAATGAACAATAATGGCTTGTATTAATTATCATATAACTCAGTGTGGGATGTAATTTAATCGGACTATGTGGATTTATGTATGCGTTGAGAATGTCTTCCGCTGCACGTGGACAAAATTAATTGGTCTAGAATGTTGTATGATGATATAATTGTATATGATTAGTTGAGCTTTGCATGTGATGTGTGTTGTGATAACCACTTCCAACCGCTATAGCATAGCTATGCGAGTGGATGGGAGTGGGGTGTCACAAATTCAACTCAAGCACACACAAGCAGAAAAAATGTTTCCGAACCTCTCATGCACCAAATTGCTCCTTCAAGCCTTGTTTGCTTTCAATTGCTCTTTTCCTTTGTTTTTCTTGTTAAAATATCCTTTTATATATCACTATAAACTCACGTTAACATCAACCCCCTCTCAAAAATCTAGCAAAAAACAATAGAGAAAAGAGAAGATGAAGAGAAGATCGAATTCTTACCCTAATTGGTTACAATTTGCACTTGATCTTGTTTAGCTTTTAGTACATCAATTAAGCAAAGAAATGAAGAGGATAGGAGAAGTCAATTGTTGTAATTTGTACAGTAAAATGGCCGGCCACTTCTCTTCAAATTCCTATAAATATCATGGAAATATTCTAGAAGAATTGGTGTTAAAATCCCATTGGTTCACTATAAGAAAATCACAGTTTACCGATGAAATTTACCACTGGAATTGCCAAAAATTTCATGAGTAAAATATTTAATGATGAAGTTTATCGATGGAGAATTGCATCAGCAAAATAGCTGTTGGTAAAAATTAACGACGAAATGTCAACACCGTCGTTAAATTTAACGACGAAAGCCACATTTTTGTCGTCAAAATTACTGATCGAAAAATAGTTTTTGTCCATAAATTACTGATGGATATTTGACTTCTATCGATAACTTTAATGACAAATATATTTTTTTTCATCGGAAAGTTTGTTGACGGAATGTTAAATTCCATCGGTGTTGTTATCGATGCAAACATATATTCCGTTGGTATGTTTTAACGACTAAATTTATCATTCTATCGGTAAAATTATTAAATTTATTTTAATATTTTTATTTCAAAATCATAATTGTTAAATATCATAAAAATTATATAATGGACACAAATAATAAAATTGAAAATATATTAATTATAGCAAACTATTATGTTTAAAACGTACTAATGTATAAAAAAGTTAAATAATTGTAAATGCTAAAATATTAAAAAATATCTAACTAAGGAGTTGGGGACAGTGCACGATCAGCTGGCTGTGATGAACTGCTGCCTCTTGATTAGAGAGAATCAACCTAATGTTGCATATAACTTATGTGATCCATAAACATTTGTATTGTATTTTCAAGCTAAAATACTCTCTCAGTGGGTGCTGCTGCCTACAGGAGGCAGTTGTACTGGAAGTCGAGTAGCAACTGCCAGCATAAGTACCTAAGCTAAAAACCAATCCATAGTGGTCCCTACCACTGGCTGCTTCGTTAAAGGCCTGGGTTTCATCAATAGGTTCAAAATTCTATGTCTGTCGTTGAATAGTCTCTTGTATTTGCTCTTGTCATAAAACAAATTATTTACATTAAATACCTCCTAATTTTTAGCAACAAAAATTATAAATAAAAATAATACTAAAATAAAATTTAAACGTACATGGACGTGTCTACTTCGAGTGTTGACGAATGTCACACCATCATGCTTACATGTGTGGGTGTGCATGAACACCTAATATGGAGTAGGCTTCCTACCCAATGATGTTTCCTGCAAAAAAATTAAATGTTATAATTGAACTAATATTTACAAAACTTTTAGTAGAGTTTCCTCTATTTATCTGATATTTACCCCCTATAAAACAAAACATTATCCCAACAATGGAGCAACCAAGGCAAAAGAACACTATCCATACTTATTCTATTAAATAATGTAGATATATATATATATATATATATATATATATATATATATATATATATATATATATATATATATATATATATATATATATATATATATTCATCCTAATTTTTGTACATTATGCCAACAATAAAGCAAACAAGACCAAAGAATATATGTTGAATAATGTACATATATATATATATATCCATCGGCAATGAACAATTTTCTTATAGTGGTTGTTTTTTGCAAATATCCATTTTAGCCCTTGATTTATCTCTTAATCATATTTTTGTATATAATAAACTCTTATTAATGTTTTGGCCCACAATACTTTTTAATTCATGCACATTTATCGTATTTTAATAAATTGGCAAATAGCCACTCTTGCCAAAACTTTTACGTAAATGACAGTTATTTCCTTTTCGATACTTTCATCACTTTTTCACGTGCCTTCAGTTGTTATTTCACCCATAACATAGGAGGTATTTTGGGTCCTTACAATTAACATATAGAATTGTAACACATTTACTTTGTTTCCAATTCATTATTCTATTCAAATTCATCTAACAGAGATATATTAGTTCATTAATTAATGTTTAGCAATGTTAGATAAATATCGTTACCATTTCAATTTAATTCGGAACTCATTCTCTCAATATTTTCATCTAATAAAATTCTAATTTTTAGAAGTCACACAGTGGTGAGGAAATCCTGACCACCATGTGGCATGGCAAAATTTAAATTCTATTGAGGCAACACCTATTTACACAGTGGTGAGAAATTTCACACGATAGTGAGGAATTCTTGAACTCCATGAGGGTTAATTTGCAGGTTAAAATTTAATCCCAAAATACATTTCCACGGTGGTGAAGACATCCTGCCCACCATGACGGTCACCACACGGTGGGTAGAAATACTTGACCACCATGTGGATCAATATAATAGCAATATTTCCTGCCCAGAATATGCTTACACGGTGGTCAGGGCTGTCTGACCACCTTGTAACCTTGATGTTTTGCTTAGTTAACACATGGTAGATTTCCACCTCTAACTTTACCTGCATTTTTGGACCTGTAAACAACATTTTCATTCCAAATCACCTCTTAACAGTTAATCCTTATGACATTAACACAAAATTCACATTATTTGGAGTATTAAAACTCATAATATGACTTAAACGGCAAGAACTGCTCCTATTTTTGGAACGTAATCAGTTCTCCATTTTTAAACGCAAATTTAAGTATCTTTGTCACACCCCGTTTACCCCCTAGTAGTATGAGCCATGTATGTGTGTAAACTTATAAGTATTTTGGCATGTGACAAGGGTATTTTGGGGTATATTGCATGTTATAAGAGTTATTTTAATATGTGGGTGCACATATGTTAGTAGGGTGTGAATTAGTTGGGAGATACTTGTGTGTGCATGCATATACCATTGTGGGATGTGAGTAATGGTGTAGTGATTGTGTGTTTTACTCACACATTAGTAGGGTGTCTTAAGTTGGGTTTTGATTGTGTGTAGTGAGCATACCATAGTAGAGGGAATCTAAGTGAGATATTATTGTGTGGGGATACTCATACCTATGTAGAGTGAATTATTAGGGTGTTTTATTGGGTGCTTTACTCACACATTAGTAGGGTGTGTTAAGTTGGGAATGTGTTATATGTGAGTAGCGTATGGTAATTAGGTGTGAATGATTAGTTTCCACCAATAGGAAAGTGACAAGTGTTAGGGTTAGGAAAAGAAAAAGAAAAAGAAATAGAAAAGGGAAAGAGCAGAATTTGCTCTTCATTTTCCCGTAGCCTCCTCCCCTCCTCATCTCCTTCTTCTTCTTTGCTCTTCTTTTGTTTTCTCTAAGCTTGGATTCAAGCCCTTGGTGGTGGGAATTGATCACACTTTGCATTAATTAGTGAGTTCATGCATATCTTTTGTGTAGTCTTCTTCTTCTTCTTTCTTCTTCATATTTTCTGGTTTTGGATTTGTAAGTTAGGGTTTTGAGTTTGTGTATTTTTGTGGTTTGATGCTTAGTTGAGCCTCCTCGCGATCCTAAAGGCAAAGAGGTTGCTGGATCCAGTGGAGTCAAGTAATTGAGCTCCTAATTTTCAGGTTTGGGAATTGGTTTGTTGATTTATGTGTTAATGGTTTTTAATAACTGAATTGAGTATTCTGAGATGTTAATTTATGTGTTGTGATTGTTTGGATTAAATTTGGTGAATTAATGGTGTCAAATGAGTTGGTTTGAAGCTTGTTGAACTTCATAGTGCAAATCTGTTTTTGAGGGTCAGATTGACCTTTGGTCATTCTTTTTCGTATAAGTTGAGTTTTAGAACTCCAAAATACATGATTCCAGTTGGGTTAGAACCAAAACTTCCGTATCTAAAACTTTGTAGAAGTAACCATAATTTAATTCGGACTCTAACTATTTTAAAATCGCCCATTACAGTAGCAAAAATCATCAGGTGTGTCTGTGGAACAGGGTAGAGAAATTTTAGTATATCTCCCCGATTTTCGTTCCAAATGATCTGAAATTTTGTCACTAGAAAGATAACATCTTGAGAATTAATTGTTATGAAGATAAGTTTGTCTAAAAATGTCATTTAGTAGTTCAAAAATGCATATAGATTCAGTAAATTAATTCTGCCCTGTGTTTAATAATGTTTGGGAACTGGTTGGAAAGCACAGCTGTGCTTTTGGGTATGACACAGCTGTGTTTTGGCTTTTAGATCGACCATAAACAGCAGAGCACAGCTGTGCTTTATAAAAAGCACAGCTGTGTTTTAATAAAATTTGTTCCTCTTCACCAATTCATCCTAGAATCGATCCTACACCTCCGAATTAGCCCCAAAGTGTCTAGAAACGCCTGAAAAATTTAATATTACTTATTAAATAATTAGGTAATGAGGATATATAATTAAATTACCTATGAATTGAATAAATTCTTATAACGAAAAATTAATTAATATGATGATTAACCATGAATTAAACTATAAGTATAATTTGCTAGATGAATAAATACTCATGACGGGAATTATATAACATGTTTATAATTTATGATTAAGGCATTAAACCTAATATATTATTTGATTAAATCTAATTTAATTAAGAAGCAAGAACTTGTGATTTGAATATTATATAAGTTATCTAAACGTTATTTAATGTCTTCTTATATGCTTTACATCTTATAATTGTATTTTTTGCTATGCTAAATATTTGTATGCCATATTATGCTTTAACTTATTAACTTAATGTGTCATGCTTAAAAATAATTGCTTTATGGACGTTAAATTCAATGGTTATTCATATTGAACAAATGTGTAACTAAATGTGAATTGTGTTATGCATGACCTGCGAGAGTCAGTCTAGTGGATAGTTAGGCATGCCTAATAGAGTCTTTTAGCTGCAGCCCTCAGTTCAGTTTGGACCCCGATCAGGTCCCAGTTTGGTTCCTCGCGAACCCTTCAGTATAGAATCTTGTTTAAGATTCCCTCAGTATATAAATAACATGTTTTGATAAATGATGTAATATTTGACTTGTACCTGTGAGGTACCCTCAGTATTCGATTCGTACCCGTAAGGTACCCTTAGTACACTCGTTATCCACTGTCTAGAGTCAGCAGGTGTTATTTAAATGTTAATGGAAATGTTCTGATCTGATCTGGCTTTGAGTGGAATATCTGAATGAGTTTAATGATGAAATACATGCTGATTTACTCTGTAATGTATATGATTATAAGATACTGAATGTATGGCTTTTAAATACGAGCATGCTTATATGAATTATGCAATAGTCCTTGCATTCTGCCATAGTGAATGTGTTATGCCTTGACGACCACTGTGAGTGGCCGTCCATAATTTATGTGTGGTTCCCCACTAAGCGTTTATCGCTTAGCACGGTGTTTTTACCCGTGCAGGTGCGGAAGGCGTTTTGCTTTGAGAGAGTCGCCGTCATCAAGCCAACACAGAAGGGTTTTAGTGTAGGGTTCAGTTTTGTATTTGTGATGATTCTTCTTGTATAGAACTCTCTGTATCAGCTTTCGCATTTGTAATATTATTTTGTTCCAGCTTGTCGATCAGATCATTATTGTAATAGTTTAATTATAGTAATGCATGATCAGCTTATGCTTTCTGCATGTAAAGTTTTTAATTATTCTGTATTTCGGAATGTATGTTATGAATGGATGCATATTTTGCTTTGCTTTTGTTTGTTGACACCTTGTCTCATACGGCATCTCACTCCTTATCGGATGGGATCGCCTATGTATGGGAAGGGGGTGTTACAGTTAGTGGTATCAGAGCATAAGTTTAGGCGTTTCTGGGTGTTATTGTGATTGTTTTGAGTTTCTTAGATGTGTATGAGTCTAGATCTGTGTTGGCTGATACGGTTGTTTCTTGTTTGTTTAGATGGCTTCTAATTCTGCCCATGGTGCGTGTGAGGAATCCGCCGAAAGTGTGAATCCTCCAGCTGTAGATCAGTCTGTTTCTGTTACTGTGTCGGCTCAGCATGCTAGGGTCCAGCCCGAGGCCGCAGCCATGCCCTTAGAGGCTATGTTCAGGTTGCATCAGGACATGGCTAGGGTTTTGGAGAGAGTGACTGCTCCTAGAGCACCTATGGAGAATTTGAGAAGGGCAGGAGTTGAAGATTTTTATGGTACTGGTTTGAATGAATCTGAGTTGGCAGAGAGATGGTTAGATAAAGTCAAGCGTGCTTTGAGGGAGATTCGGTGTCCTCCCGACCAGCAGGCAGAGTGTGCATTAGCTCTTCTTCAGGGGTCTGCTTTTGAATGGTGGGAATTGGTTTGTAGGCATCCTCAGTTACCGGATCCGATTACATGGGAGTTCTTTGAGGGTGAGTTCACAAAGAAGTACATTACCCAGACCTATAGAGATTCTAGATGGGCACAGTTTTTGGGTTTGAGACAGAGGGCCATGTCTGTAGCTGAGTATGAGAAAGAGTTCAACAGGTTATCTCGCTATGCCCCTCGAGGAGTTATGACTGATGACTTTAGATGCAAGCATTTCGAGGCTGGATTAAATGAGTCATTAAAGATTGCTTTGATTTCCTTGATGTGTATACCTGGGGTTAGCTATTATCAGATTGTTGAGGCTGCTGTGAGAGCTGAGTTGAATGAGACTGTGATGAGAGAGAGAGCTCAGAGGAGGAGTTCTTCTCGTGGAGGATATTCTTCGAGTAAGAGATCTAGGAACCCACAGGATGAGTCAGCATCTGGTCCGGCTTCTAGAGGTAGACGACAGGGTCCTACAGCTGCGTCAGGTTCTGGTAGGGGTGGTAGAGCTGAGACTACACCAGTTTGTCCTCACTGTAGTAAGTCACATCGGGGTGAGTGTAGGTGGCTCACTGGTGCATGCTTCAGGTGTGGGAGTTCTGAGCATCAGTTGGCTGGTTGTCCGAGAGGGCAGGAGGATTCGGGTTCCCAGAGAGAGGGCAGTAGGGTTGGTTCGAATGCTTCCCAGGCTACCCGTGGCAGAGGCCGAGGTCGAGGTAGAGGTGGTCGGCATAGAGATGGTGCTGCTTTTGAGTCCGTTGAGCATCCTCCTCAGGGTGCCATTAGAGCATATGCTATGAGAGCCAGAAATGAGCAGGATGCGCCTGATGTTATTGTTGGTAAGTTCTTACTCCATGACACTGAGTTGTATGCTCTAATTGATCCTGGTTCCACACACTCATATTTGTGCACAGATAAAATTGTTGATAAATTGCATTCAGTTGATCAGTTAGATTATGAGATTTGTGTGACCAGTCCATTAGGGCATAGTGTCAGTGTGAGTAGAGTTTTTAGGAGTTGTCCTCTGATTTTTGAGGGAGCTGTGCTTCCAGCGGATCTGATTGAGTTACCTTTCAGAGAGTTTGATTTGATTTTGGGTATGGACTGGTTAGATAAGCATCGGGCTGTAGTTGATTGCCATAGGAAGACAGTTGTACTTCGGGATAGAAGTCAGTCTCTTGTGTTTTTGAAAGGTTTGGGTGCTAGTTCTGTGAATAATGTTATTTCCGCGATGCAAGCCAAGAGATTTATCAGAAAAGGTTGTGAGGCTTTTCTAGCAGTTGTGTTAGATTCCAGGAGAGATCAGGTTCAGATTGAGGACATTCCTGTAGTGCGGGAGTTCAGTGATGTGTTCCCGAGTGAGTTGCCTGGTTTGCCTCCTGAGAGAGAGGTTGAGTTGTCCATTGAGATTATGCCAGGTACTGCACCTATTTCGAGAGCACCTTATCGGATGGCTCCTGTAGAGTTGAGGGAACTTAAATCTCAGCTACAAGAGTTATTGGATAAGGGGTTTATTCGACCTAGCATATCTCCTTGGGGAGCTCCAGTTCTGTTTGTCAAGAAGAAAGATGGATCTCTGCGGATGTGTATCGACTATCGTCAGATTAATAAAGTTACAGTGAAGAACAAGTATCCGTTGCCTAGGATTGAGGATTTGTTTGATCAGCTTCGAGGTGCGGGTGTCTTTTCCAAGATAGATCTTCGATCAGGGTACTATCAGCTACGAGTTCAGGATGCGGATGTGGTTAAGACTGCATTTCGGACTAGGTATGGCCACTATGAGTTTCTTGTGATGCCATTTGGTTTGACAAATGCTCCAGCGGCTTTTATGGATCTGATGAATCGTGTGTTTAGGCCATACTTAGATCGATTTGTAGTAGTGTTTATTGATGACATCTTGGTGTATTCCAAGAATGAGAGTGAGCATGAGGAGCATCTCAGATTGGTTTTGCAGATGTTGAGAGAGCATCAGTTGTTTGCTAAGCTTAGTAAGTGTGACTTTTGGCTTCGAGAAGTATCATTCTTGGGTCACATTGTTTCAGCTAGAGGTATTCAGGTTGATCCAGCCAAGATTGAGGCGATAGTGGATTGGAAAGCGCCTAGAAATGTTCAGGAAGTGAGGAGTTTCCTTGGTTTAGCAGGTTATTACCGTCGTTTTGTTAAAGGATTTTCTGTGATTGCTGCTCCTATGACTAGATTGTTGAGGAAAGGAGTTAAATTTGAGTGGTCAGACAGGTGTCAGTCTTGTTTTGATCGGTTAAAGCAGTTGCTTGTTGAGGCTCCTATCCTTACTCAACCCATCTCGGGTAAGGAGTTTGTTATTTACAGTGATGCTTCTGGAGTTGGTCTTGGATGTGTGCTGATGCAGGAAGGAAAAGTGGTGGCTTATGCTTCTCGTCAGTTGAAGCCACATGAGAAGAATTATCCGACGCATGATCTTGAGCTGGCAGCTGTGATATTTGCTTTGAAAATTTGGCGTCATTATTTGTATGGAGAAAAGTGTAGGATTTTCTCGGACCACAAGAGTTTGAAGTACTTCCTTTCACAGAAGGAGTTGAACATGAGACAGCGCCGATGGTTGGAGTTATTTAAGGACTACGACTGCATTGTGGATTACCATCCTGGTAAGGCCAATGTAGTTGCAGATGCTTTGAGTCGGAAATCGGTTTCAGCCTTGTTCTTGAGGCGATTCAGATGGCGATTTGGTTCTGATGGGGCTTTGCTTGCCCAGTTGCGTGTGAAGCCTATTTTGAGACAAAGGATAGTGGATGCTCAGAGAGATGATGTGAGACTTCAGCGGATTGTGCATGAGGTTAGATCGGGTAAGCAGTCAGAGTTCTCAGTTCAGGATGAGGTACTTATGTTCAGAGATCGTTTATGTGTGCCAGAGTCTGAGGACTTGAGGAGACAGCTCATGAGTGAGGCGCATAGTTCAGTCTTTACTATGCATCCAGGCAGTGAGAAAATGTATAGAGATATGAAGCAATTCTATTGGTGGTCCGGTATGAAGCGTGACATAGTGAATTTTGTTTCCAAGTGCTTGACTTGTCAGCAGGTAAAGGCTGAGCATCAGGTTCCTTCAGGTTTGCTTATGCCTTTATCCATTCCTAAGTGGAAATGGAATGATATCACTATGGATTTTGTTTCTGGTTTGCCTTTGACTCAGAGGAAACATGATTCGGTCTGGGTTATAGTGGATCGGCTTACGAAATCAGCTCACTTCTTGCCAGTTAGAGTAGATTACTCCATGGACAGATTAGCCAGTATCTATGTGGATGAGATAGTTCGGCTGCATGGTGTGCCTTTGTCCATAGTGTCAGATCGGGATCCGAGGTTTACTTCCAAGTTTTGGAAGGAGTTACAGAGAGCTTTGGGCACTAGGTTGAATTTCAGTACAGCGTTTCATCCTCAGACCGATGGTCAGTCAGAGCGAGTTATTCAGATTTTGGAGGATATGATGAGAGTTTGTGCTTTAGATTTTCCAGGTAGTTGGGACAGATATGTATCGTTGATGGAGTTTGCCTACAATAACAGTTTTCAGTCGAGTATTGGTATGGCACCATATGAGGCTTTGTATGGTCGTCAGTGTAGGACTCCGGTTTGTTGGACCGAGCTATCCGAGAGATCTATGATTGGACCTGACTTGGTTAGGGATACTGAAGAGAAAATCAGAGTAGTGCAGCGGAATTTGAAGGCAGCCAAGGATCGACAGAAGTCTTATGCCAATTTAAAAAGGAAAGATGTGCATTTTGAGATCGGGGACAAAGTTTTCCTTAAAGTTTCTCCTTGGAGGAGAGTACTTCGATTTGGAAAGAAAGGTAAGCTGAGTCCTCGTTTCATTGGACCTTATGAGATTTTGGCTAAAGTGGGACCTGTAGCCTATAGATTAGCGCTACCGATGGAGTTATCAAAGTTGCACGATGTGTTCCATGTTTCGATGCTTCGTCGATATAGATCAGATCCTTCACATGTTTTGTCGGTTCAAGATGTGCAAGTGCAGCCTGATTTTTCTTATGATGAGGAACCAAAAGCTATTCTAGCCTGAGAGGTAAGACAATTAAGGAGTAAACAGATTCCTTTGGTTAAAGTATTATGGGATCACCATGGAGTCGAAGAAGCAACTTGGGAAACCGAAGAGTCAATGAGAGCTCGGTATCCGCAATTGTTCAGTTCAGGTGAGAATTTCGAGGACGAAATTCTTATTAGTAGGGGAGAATTGTCACACCCCGTTTACCCCCTAGTAGTATGAGCCATGTATGTGTGTAAACTTATAAGTATTTTGGCATGTGACAAGGGTATTTTGGGGTATATTGCATGTTATAAGAGTTATTTTAATATGTGGGTGCACATATGTTAGTAGGGTGTGAATTAGTTGGGAGATACTTGTGTGTGCATGCATATACCATTGTGGGATGTGAGTAATGGTGTAGTGATTGTGTGTTTTACTCACACATTAGTAGGGTGTCTTAAGTTGGGTTTTGATTGTGTGTAGTGAGCATACCATAGTAGAGGGAATCTAAGTGAGATATTATTGTGTGGGGATACTCATACCTATGTAGAGTGAATTATTAGGGTGTTTTATTGGGTGCTTTACTCACACATTAGTAGGGTGTGTTAAGTTGGGAATGTGTTATATGTGAGTAGCGTATGGTAATTAGGTGTGAATGATTAGTTTCCACCAATAGGAAAGTGACAAGTGTTAGGGTTAGGAAAAGAAAAAGAAAAAGAAATAGAAAAGGGAAAGAGCAGAATTTGCTCTTCATTTTCCCGTAGCCTCCTCCCCTCCTCATCTCCTTCTTCTTCTTTGCTCTTCTTTTCTTTTCTCTAAGCTTGGATTCAAGCCCTTGGTGGTGGGAATTGATCACACTTTGCATTAATTAGTGAGTTCATGCATATCTTTTGTGTAGTCTTCTTCTTCTTCTTTCTTCTTCATATTTTCTGGTTTTGGATTTGTAAGTTAGGGTTTTGAGTTTGTGTATTTTTGTGGTTTGATGCTTAGTTGAGCCTCCTCGCGATCCTAAAGGCAAAGAGGTTGCTGGATCCAGTGGAGTCAAGTAATTGAGCTCCTAATTTTCAGGTTTGGGAATTGGTTTGTTGATTTATGTGTTAATGGTTTTTAATAACTGAATTGAGTATTCTGAGATGTTAATTTATGTGTTGTGATTGTTTGGATTAAATTTGGTGAATTAATGGTGTCAAATGAGTTGGTTTGAAGCTTGTTGAACTTCATAGTGCAAATCTGTTTTTGAGGGTCAGATTGACCTTTGGTCATTCTTTTTAGTATAAGTTGAGTTTTAGAACTCCAAAATACATGATTCCAGTTGGGTTAGAACCAAAACTTCCGTATCTAAAACTTTGTAGAAGTAACCATAATTTAATTCGGACTCTAACTATTTTAAAATCGCCCATTACAGTAGCAAAAATCATCAGGTGTGTCTGTGGAATAGGGTAGAGAAATTTGAGTATATCTCCCCGATTTTCGTTCCAAATGATCTGAAATTTTGTCACTAGAAAGATAACATCTTGAGGATTAATTGTTATGAAGATAAGTTTGTCTAAAAATGTCATTTAATAGTTCAAAAATGCATATAGATTCAGTAAATTAATTCTGCCCTGTGTTTAATAATGTTTGGGAACTGGTTGGAAAGCACAGTTGTGCTTTTGGGTATGACACAGCTGTGTTTTGGCTTTTAGATCGACCATAAACAGCAGAGCACAGCTGTGCTTTATAAAAAGCACAGCTGTGTTTTAATAAAATTTGTTCCTCTTCACCAATTCATCCTAGAATCGATCCTACACCTCCGAATTAGCCCCAAAGTGTCTAGAAACGCCTGAAAAATTTAATATTACTTATTAAATAATTAGGTAATGAGGATATATAATTAAATTACCTATGAATTGAATAAATTCTTATAACGAAAAATTAATTAATATGATGATTAACCATGAATTAAACTATAAGTATAATTTGCTAGATGAATAAATACTCATGACGGGAATTATATAACATGTGTATAATTTATGATTAAGGCATTAAACCTAATATATTATTTGATTAAATCTAATTTAATTAAGAAGCAAGAACTTGTGATTTGAATATTATATAAGCTATCTAAACGTTATTTAATGTCTTCTTATATGCTTTACATCTTATAATTGTATTTTTTGCTATGCTAAATATTTGTATGCCATATTATGCTTTAACTTATTAACTTAATGTGTCATGCTTAAAAATAATTGCTTTATGGACGTTAAATTCAATGGTTATTCATATTGAACAAATGTGTAACTAAATGTGAATTGTGTTATGCATGACCTGCGAGAGTCAGTCTAGTGGATAGTTAGGCATGTCTAATAGAGTCTTTTAGCTGCAGCCCTCAGTTCAGTTTGGACCCCGATCAGGTCCCAGTTTGGTTCCTCGCGAACCCTTCAGTATAGAATCTTGTTTAAGATTCCCTCAGTATATAAATAACATGTTTTGATAAATGATGTAATATTTGACTTGTACCTGTGAGGTACCCTCAGTATTCGATTCGTACCCGTAAGGTACCCTTAGTACACTCGTTATCCACTGTCTAGAGTCAGCAGGTGTTATTTAAATGTTAATGGAAATGTTCTGATCTGATCTGGCTTTGAGTGGAATATCTGAATGAGTTTAATGATGAAATACATGCTGATTTACTCTGTAATGTATATGATTATAAGATACTGAATGTATGGCTTTTAAATACGAGCATGCTTATATGAATTATGCAATAGTCCTTGCATTCTGCCATAGTGAATGTGTTATGCCTTGACGACCACTGTGAGTGGCCGTCCATAATTTATGTGTGGTTCCCCACTAAGCGTTTATCGCTTAGCACGGTGTTTTTACCCGTGCAGGTGCGGAAGGCGTTTTGCTTTGAGAGAGTCGCCGTCATCAAGCCAACACAGAAGGGTTTTAGTGTAGGGTTCAGTTTTGTATTTGTGATGATTCTTCTTGTATAGAACTCTCTGTATCAGCTTTCGCATTTGTAATATTATTTTGTTCCAGCTTGTCGATCAGATCATTATTGTAATAGTTTAATTATAGTAATGCATGATCAGCTTATGCTTTCTGCATGTAAAGTTTTTAATTATTCTGTATTTCGGAATGTATGTTATGAATGGATGCATATTTTGCTTTGCTTTTGTTTGTTGACACCTTGTCTCATACGGCATCTCACTCCTTATCGGATGGGATCGCCTATGTATGGGAAGGGGGTGTTACAATCTTAGAGCAATATTCTGGTTTCAACCTCTTCTGGACATTTGTACACATGAATCTCAAGCTTTATCTCCAATTGAAATCATCCAATTTGGAGTTCTATAGACCAACTTATGGCATACACAAGGCTACGGGTCCAATGAAATAAAAATAGAGTGTGTTTCGTCTTTAACAATTACATGCTAAATCACATTTTTCTACCTCTAATAGAGACACAACAAAACCTTTTTCATCCTTTCATAATCAATTTAACATCAAAATCAGCATAGCATGCAACAAACACAGATAAAGAAGAAATTAAGTTCCTAAACCTTAATATATTCTTTTTCAACCTTCAATTTTGCCTTCCTTCTCTCTCCACCTTCTTTCCTTTGTTTTCAACATCTTCTTCAACTGAATTCACATCATAAATTGACATTAACTCTTCTATAAAATTAAAATTCCCTATTTGCATGAATTAAAGATGTAAAAGAAGAAGAAAAGCTCAATACTGCTCTTACCACTGCTACTTCGGGCTACTGTAAAACTTAGATTAATTTCCTTTAATTTCATTTAACTTATGAAGCATAATTTAAGAGAGATTCTAATGGAGTTGGAATGAAACGGTGGCCTTGTTCTTGCCTCACTTTTGCCGGTTACAGTGGCCAATTTATAGGCCATGAAATTCTCAGCATTTTTCTAAAGATAACTAGCTATTTTCATCCTATTAGACCTCCCTTTATTTTCCATTTTTAATCTTCATTCTTTTGTTTAATCACTCATTTAACATATAATTAATTCTAAATTTTACGTTGGCATATAATGTTTCTTGACTTATTCAATTTAGCCCTTAATTACATAATTTACCAAGCTGCCCTTGACTTATAACTTAATTCCAATTTTATGCTTTTCACATTTAGCTATTTTAATCACTTATTAATGCATTTTAGGCCTTGATTATGTCCTAAACATGCTATAAAACTACTAGGGCATAATTTGGGGCCTTACAATAATTAAAAAAGTCCCCATATTAGGTTATCAATAGATATAGTGCCAATAATAATAAGAATATAACACCAGTATGATTTGGAAGCATGTGAATGTGAGCCTTCACTAAATCCACAATCAGGGCAGGAGCAAATAATCTGTTATTAGGAAATAAAGTCAGGACAAAGGAATGAGTGATTCCGAGAGCTTGAATTGCTGCAATTGGATACAGACATAGTAATCAGTTACATAAATTCCACCCCTAACATGGCTATAAACTCTTTAGGGAGTGGGCAAAACTCTTGATGAGTGAAATGAAAAAAGTGGAGATGTGTGTCCCAAAAGCACACACAAGCATCTAGAAAAATTGTCATTTAGATTCACCTATCGGATGAAAAGGACTCCCACAAATTCAACCCAAACTTCATTTTCCCAGGTCATGGGGTTATCAAGAACATGATCAAGTCGACTTTTTGGGAATGCTAATTTGCCTTTAAAAAAAAGTGTAAGAGTATTGAGGGGTAAAGCCATATGTGAGTTCTCCATAGTAAAAAGGGAATGTTTATAGGGAGAAAATGAGTCAAAAAGCTATATAGATAAGGATGCTACCCTTTAACAAGAGCTAGGCCACACCTTGATATGACATCTCACCTAACGAGGGTAACTGGTCAGTTTGACCGAATTGGCCAAATTTTCTTCCCAAACTGGCCAGTCCATGAATAAATTAGCTAGCTTGCCAAGAGCCCAGAATTTGCCAATTTTCCTTCTAACTAGCTTGACTATGTTTATAGGGCAGACTACAGTCTTCTTATGAAGAAAAAATGTTTTCTTATTGTTACTATCTCGAAAAGCTATAGATAGGATTTTAATGCAAGGAATTTAGATTTAATGCATTTAATTATTTTGAAGTTGTCTTGAATAAAAAAAATCATATCTATTCAAAGGTACTCATATGCAAATGTTTAGTGAAATAAAGAAACATAAAAAGGATCACGAGGATCCAAACACATTGAAAAGGGTTCATGAGGAACCAAATGGGGGACCTGAGCGGGGTCCAAACGTCCAAAGGTGCTGCAGCTAAAGAGACTCTGTTAGGCATGCCTAACTATCCACTAGACTGACTCTCGCAGGACATGCATAACACCAATCACATTTAAGTATAGCACATTATTCATAGCAAGAATCAAAAATCTTAGGCTTGCATATTACATCAAACTCATTTCATGATATTCACCAAATTGCTCATATATCATTCATTGGTTCATAAACGCATAGCTCATCATATCAATCATGGATAAAATCCACTTACATAATTTAAATCTCAGCAATATTTATATCCAAACCACAGCATATAATTTATCATGGATAACATGTTATTTGTCATGAAGAAATCATGATAATACACATATAAGCAAAATAATATAGCATACAGTAGTAAAAAGCCAATAAAAGACATTTAAAACCCATTGTAGAAAAACATAGCACGTGAGAGAAACAGGGCATACTGGAGTGAGCATGGCTCATGACTCGTGAGCATGGCTCACGCTCGCGATAAATTAGCCAGTGAGCATTGCTCATGACTCGTGAGCATGGCTCACATCTCATGAGCATTGCTCACAACTCGTTAGCCATGGCTCACGACTCCTGAGCATGGCTCATGACTCCTGAGCGTTGCTCACGATGCTCACATCTTGTGAGCATTGCTCACAACTCGTGAGCATTACTCATGACAAGTCCTCAGCCTTCAGACGCGAGAGCTGGAAATTCTGTTCTGTCACGCTCGCGACAGTATTGGGATTTCCATTTCTCAACAAAATGCAAGAAGCCCAGAAAATTCAAATCAAAACCATTTTCACCCAAATCAAACTTAAACTCCAACTTACCTCAAATAGGCCTTGCAAACACCATAACCAACATAAAACAACATATTTCCACAATTAATTACAATCAATTTATCAATTCACAAATCAATATCTCAATAAATCATAAAACTATAAAATTCTGCAGCAAAGTTCAACCAACTTCACATTTGATTCAATAATTCAATAATTATGCAACATAACTCATCAAAACTCAAAACCCATATCATATATACAAATATAAGCCTATTTACACATCATAAATTTCCAAAAATTCATGTGTGACACGCGCCGGATCCCAGCGGCCGCCCTTCTGACCGCCCGCTTTAGGGCGATCGGGGCATTTATGGGTCCGTTGACAGCTTGCAATAAATCGCAAGTGCGTCTATGTTGGGCAACAAGGAGGTTTCATGGAGTCGCCACCCAATAGAACATTGGGAAAGTTTCTCTCGCCTCGGAGAGCCAAAGACTGCACTTGGTATCCATTTTGGGCCAGCCAGAGGGGTCATGGAAGGTGAACTTCTCTCCCTAAATGGCCTAGGATTAGCGCTAAAGCCTCGTGACCCAAGAAGTATTTTGGAGGATAACCTCTAACCTCTCGAGCCCAAAGACCAGAGCTGGGTTCGGGATTTCTCATCTATTTCTACCTCAATTATTTTATGATCAAATTTTAAAATCATTGATTCGTTCTCTCTCCACACGATGCAATTGATTAAAGGCGCATTTATTCACGTTCGAAAAGTAGTAAATGAGCAAAATAAATATTGAAAGCGATAAATTACAATAATACAAGGAGCAGAATACAACTCCCTTTCGTAAATATGCGGATCATGCATAAATCGGGGCATTGCTTATTTTGAGGACTTTGGTCCTCATATGCATCGTTATTAAAATTGGGGATTTTTATTTGTGATGATCTTTATCGGTTAAAAATAGGGCATTGGACCCTTGCTTTTGTGTAAACCTCATTTTATTGAATATAAAACATTGAGTCATTTTTATACATCAACGGGATATGAAAGGAGTATATCCATATACATAAAATAATCAATGAATAACAAATGAAGAAAATACTTAAGAGGATTAGGAAACTAAACCGGATGAAGTCCTCCAAATATGGTAGACAGCCGCTCAAGCTCGGGATTATCCAAGAGAATCAATATACACTCATAGAAAGTTAAGAGATGTTAATATACATAAAATTAACATATAAGAAGTCAAAAAGACTTAAAAGAGATGAAAAACGATTTAAAAAGATGGAGACAGAACCCACCGACGGCCTTCCTTAGCTGACTGACGGGCGTCGGTTAAGGTAACCGAGATGTCCGTTTGTCACTCAAGGAGGGGAGTCTGTAGGTGGGTGACCGACGGGCGTCGGTGATAAAGATGACCCGTCGGTCACCACTGTCTCCGAAAAACAGAATGGAGAAAAAAACCTTTCAAAGTCAAAAAAGTGGGTTTTATCCCAAAAGGAGATAAGAGAGTCAAAACAAAAGAAAATAATGACAGATATTCAAAATTTCCACAAAATAAGAAATAAGTATGAGATAATATGGAGAAGGAATCCGGAATATTTACCCTCAGATAATCACTTTGGGTGAGATTCCTGTGTTGATTAAAGCCCCGCGCATTCCACGAGAAGCAAAAGATGAAGGATCAAAGAAAGAAAATGAGCTATTTCTTCTTCAACCCCTCAAAAGATCGATTTTGGAGTCAAAATCTAAAGAAAACTAATTAGTTCTTAGTTCCTTTTGATTGATTTGATCCTTGATTAAATAGATTTCCTTAGTAAATGTGTTTTGTTGGAAGAGAGAGAAAATTTGCTTGAAATTGGGTAGAGTTTCCTCCTTTGAAAATTTTTCCAACCCTTTTCAAGTGAAAATCCGGAGCTTTTATAGCCAGACACGACCGACGGGCGTCGGTGTATAGTGGCGAGCGTCGGAAGAATCCTTCTGACATAAGGATTCATCCGACGGCCCTGCCACATCCACCGACGGGCGTCGAAAAGGTTGCGTGCTCCGGAAAACCAGGCGGCGCTCTGACAGAGGCGGTGATTTTCCGACGGGCATCGGAAAATACCATAGGCCGTCTGTGACACCAAGCGACGGGCCGGCCTCTCACCGATGGGCTGGCCGTCCGTAGAGAGAAAGACATTTTTTATCCGAAAAATAACCCCGTTTTCTCCCCTCTGCTCAGGAAAGGTGGAAAGATTCATTTCTCGTGGAACATGGGACTAAAACCCCCGAATCCAAACCATTTATGTAGGCTCGAATACTGATTTCATCATAGGGTAACCTCTGATCCGGACCGCTTCGGGACACGGTGCTTACATCATGCGTATCTCAAAACCCACATATGAACATTAATTTAAAGAAAGTTCCCAAACCTCTTTTGAAGCACAACCCAGCTATCCTATCCAAACTTTGATCTTTAAATCTTTTCTTTACCCTTGCTTTGCTTCTTCTTATCATCAATAACTCGCACAAACAAAACCCAGGAATCACTTAACCAAAAACCCTAACTTAAAATCAAGTAAAACTAGGAGAAGGAGAAACCCAAAATGCAGGAAACCCTAACCCGAAACACATACCTCTT